>OY776113.1:87477803-88952803 GCA_963675035.1 Allygus modestus
TGAATGTGTGGTTGTAACACGACAGAATCTTAGATAGTGTAATGGCTGTGATACGGGCAGAACGGCGCAGTGGCGCTATACACACGCGCTACAAGGCTACGAAACACCAGTGTCTCAACACAGCAAAGGGATCTATAGATGAAACGTATTTAAATACTCCGATGGCATCGTGACTTTATAAGTATAAAATATAATGCATCCTAAAGAATTTTAAGTGAGATCAATCGTACCTTTTGTTTTTCCCCTCGAAAATATTTTAATGAGTGAGGTGTGATCCAGAATATTTCGGTATGAACATTAGTCCGTAATATTATAAGCTTTATGTTGTGCACTTATAAGCCTTCTCGGTATATAATTACTTCGAATAGAGATTAGTGAAAAGTCTATGAATATGTTCACTTCTAGATATTACTAACCCGAATCGAGTTTAAAAGTAGAGCGAGACACGCTATAAACCTTTATTTTAGCCAAATATGGTTATAATTTGAAAGATCCCCTGTTTTCCTTTACTGCATGAAGTAAATTTTCTTGTAACTGAGGAAAATTGATTTTCAATGCAAATAACGTTTATTTTTCATGCATGCTAGAAACCTTTCTCATATCAATAGAGTTGTGAGATGTGTAAAGGGCCTCTGTTACCTTTACTGCATGAATAAATGTTCTTTTAACTGACGAAAATTTCCATTACAAATATTTTTTTTCACATTGGCCCCTTCGTGAGGAGAACCTTAAGCAGTTTGGCTGTACTTAGTCCTCACGTCGGGATTTTATTGTTCCTTACTCAAAACGAATAAAACCTTTCAAACAATTATAACGACAGCTGAGGAAAACCTCTTGCTCTACGGGATTCACTCTATTCTTCTGTAACATGTAATCGATTCTATCGTGTTAGGACATAGCACGGCTCGAGACTTCGGTCCGCAAGGTCCCGGGTTCGATTCCCGCCATTACCGATGGCTTTTAGCTTGGCGATAGTCCCGGTGGTTCGGAACTTTAAGATGTAGGTCCACTTACAAAGAAAATAGATAGGTCTCTGAGGTGAGGACCTCCTCCTCATGGATGAACTCCCTTTACGAAAAGCCATGCGAAACTTGTGCAACACTCTCTCGATGGTAAATCGGCTCATTACTGTAAACGCGGTTATAACAGTTGAGTTATTCTCATGTGTTGCTGGAGCCGTCTGCCTATAACTATATAGTATTCGCTGGCTCCACCACAAAGCGAGGGCCGTTCGACTCTAGTTTCCCGCTTGTGTTTTAATCTATGGGGATTAATCACTCCAGGAATAATGTTACTGAGTTTTAAGTGTGCATTGTTACGATCACTCGCCAGTCAGTCTCTCGAGGCAGCTTAACTCTAATTACCGTTATATACTCTAACGGCTTAACTCTAACTGCCTATGCGATCTTAAAGATTCGGCGTTCTTGTTATTCGAAATTTCATACGTAATTTTGTAATGGTTTCAATCAGTTTCGAACAAAAATTTACCTTCTAAAAATTCAAAGTGGTTAAATATGTAACATCCTGTTTCCTCGTCAATATTGCCACGGTACGTTCCACCTCAGTACATGTTGAAGTAAGCGGTGAATGACGAGTTTATTTGGTCGATCCTTTTAAGATTCGACATGAAAATTGCAAATAACAAACACGAAGGTCGGCTGTTGACTCGCACATTGTCAAGAACTTATGTGAAGCCGAAGTGTAACAGGACAGTACTCTACATAATTGATATTTAAGAGTTTACAAGCTCCAGAGTCAAATAGACGCTATATTACACATCGACGAATACCTCTCTATACATCGCGAATACATCGCTATATTACCTCTCGATTGATTGTCGTGTGTAGGTATACAATTATCTGGTAGCATACACCACAACCGTCAGCTATGAATGTTTCCGTAAGTACATTAAAGTCGAACACGATTTTCTCAAATTTTTGTAACAAGTAACGATTAATCTAAGATCGATACATTCATTATTAGTCCAGCGAGTGGATAATCTTAAACTCGAGTCTTTGTTCCCGTTCTGCCATATAACAGGTCGATACGGAACACTAAAACATTGTTTTCTTTTACCTTCTACCAATTCTTTCCTTTGTTTAACTTAATATTTAATACCCGATTCTTTACAAATCCAAAATAATCACATTCGGTTGTTTCGTCGACCTAGCTCGCCTAGGACCACCCGATGACCCTCCAAAGCCAGCCTGTTCGATAACTTGTCTGCTAGGCTGCTAGATTATCTGTAGACAGTTCTTTACAGATTTCCTGAGAGGGAAAAATATTTTAGGAATTTAAAAAAAATACTTGTGTTGTTTATCATCCCCAATAATGAACTTTTGTTTCCAATGAAAAATGAAGGGAGCCAACCTAAAACTATTTCGTTTTTTATAAACACCCTGTAGCCTATACGTGCCTTATAACCGCGTGACAAGCTATGCAACGCCACGCCATCGCTCCTGCTGATAAGAGCTTGCTGGTATCAGCGATATCGCCAAGTTCGGGCAAGGTTGGCGCTTCTTATCAAAACAGCTGATTAGCTGATTTGGTTTTCGCTGATTTAGTGTAAATGACTATTTGTTATCACCCTCGTAGCATTATTGTGTTAACCCTATCAGTTACTCAGTGAATTACTAGTTATACGATACATAATTATTACAAAGTAAGAAGATGAAATGTTCGTGTGAATTTCTTCTTTTAGTCACTTTTTCAGTAACCTCTTCTCATTTTTAATATATTATTATATTTTAGATTCTTTAAAATAATTGCAGCACGCGATTATTAATAGAGCTTTTTGAGCTTTATCGATAGTTTTATTTGGACATTGTACCTCGTCTTTCATATGTTAATAGATTAGTAACTCCAATATTCCGATGTGGAAATACCGACAGAATTTACGTAATTTTTATGTATACATTTAAGAATTTCCCACTTTGCAAAGTGTTTCTTGCAAAAAAATTAAAATAATGTAAAATCGTGCTATTTGTATTATATTTTTACGTTAGGTACATCCTAACGTACGTCTATAAAGTTATAGCTCAGTTTAAGTTTGCTCTTACTATTATATTTCAACCGTTTGTAGGAAACGTTTTCGCTGATTTAGTCTAAATTACTATTTGTTGTCACTATTTCTTTATTACTGTTTGTTTATTAAGGAGGTAAAACGGTAGTCGAACCGAATTTGAGAAGGTTTTTAGGTCATAGCATGTTTTTCAACCGAATGTGATGTGGGTAAGACAAATAAAAATAACGATTTTTACAAATTATTTTGCACTTTTTAAAATATATCCGTAGACATCGAATTTATATGTATATGTCGAAATCGAAATTTTCAAAAATAAGTTACTGTTTTAAAATTCAACTAGGCCTAATTCTCTCCAGGTTAGATTCGCTTCCATATTGCATTGACGGCTTGACTCAAAACGTTAGGTTTTACTGTCCCTCGCTCGTAAATCGAAGAGAAATGAATCGACGGGGAGCGACATATTTAATCAGTGATACCATCACGCCGGTCTGTGTCCGTATTTAAATGACCGGATGAATAATACATGCGTTTGCGGCAGCCCGGGCCCAATTTGTGAGGACACGAGTTTCAGGCCCACCTTATATTCGCGGCGCGGGGTTCGCGGATCGCACCACTTTCACCTCCCCAAAACCTCAGTTTCACTTCACGCGGTTCTCAAAATTTGTTTTTTACCGGAGTAGTTTGCGCTTCGAATATAATACATTTGGGTATCCTGCAGAATCTACTCGGGCAATGTGAACGTTGTCAGGTGTCCCGCGAAGACCGACCCGCAGTAGGCGACTCTGAGCGGTCCAAGATAACAGTTGCGCAGTGATAGTGCCCGGCCTTTGGAATGTTTGTCACTGGGACAACACTGGCCCCTCACGCCCGCCCTTGCCCGGGGGTTAAAATTAGATCACGACACTCGACTCGCGAAAAGGTAAAGGCGGCTTTGAACGGTTTGGAACAACAGGATTTTCGTATTAGTAAAGAATTTGAAACGGTGTACTAGAATCTGTTGATGTAATTTTTATTGTTGTCCGATTTCTGTTCGTTTTAAAGTTAGCTTTTGATTGTTGTATACACACTACTCCATTGTTTCTGGCCCAGTTAACTCTTTGAGCATGGATGGTTTAATCTGTGTCGTTTTAATTTTTGTTTAATAATTTTAACGCCCCAATAAAAAAACGTGTCTCCGATGGACACACACACACACACACACACACACACCACACACACACACACACACACACACACACACACACACACACACACACGCACGCACGCACGCACGCACGCACGCACGCACGCACGCACGCACGCACGCACGCACGCACGCACGCACGCACGCACGCACGCACGCACACACACACACACACACACACACACACACACACACACACACACACACACACACGCGTCAATTTTGTTATCGTGGTCCAAACCTGTTTAATGACTTTGTGAGGTTTTTTGGTAGTGAAGTGATGTGTGAGAAAAAGCATAAAGTTAAAATTAAAGTTACCCATTTTGTTAGAAATATTGTTTGAAACATGTGTCACACTTTGTATCTTTGCTAATTAATTGTCTTCCTTCTGAAGGTATTTGTATGTATTATTGTATTTATATAATTTATTTGCATGTCCTTGCATGTTTAATATCTGTTTTGGTACTGCACTTTTTATACTGTTTTGGTACACACACACACACACACACACACAGTAAGGATGGGTAAAATGTATCAAACATGCCTGATCAGATGTGCGAATCACAAATAATTCATCCGTCCCGAAGTTATAAATAAACGTGCCGTGATAATAAAAAAGTTGACTTTCACTACGGTATAGTACAAACAAACTCATTTTTAATTTAATGAAAGTTTCAGTGAATTCAACTAAAATTTTAAATCAACATTTCAACAATCATTTTGAAAGTTGATAACTATGGAGTTATGGAGCGGTCTGTTGTGGTAGTTAGTTCTTTTCACTTGTGGTCTGCCAGCTCATGCTCAATCCCCGCTAATCACCGACGCGACTCGACGGCTAGGGCTATGTGGTAATGCAGTGTCTGGTGGTTCGGAACCTACATTGAGCTGAGCTCCACCTCGATAGAAAACAAGGAAGCCTCTCCGGCGAGGAGAACTATCTCTGTTTAGAGATCGCCCTACACTGAAATTCGTGCAATAAATACGTGCTTTAAATGTTAAGTTTCAACGACAAAAATGTATTAGTTATAAATGTGTAAGCATTCGAGTGTCGGAGTGTCGGTGTGAGCACCCTCGGACGGCCACACAGATACAGAGGTCGCGGTCTGGCATCAGCACGCAGAGGCTAGCCCGCCGGCCATAAATGTGTAAGCAGTCGCGGTTTCATTAAGCAGAACAAGGCGCGGTTATAAACAGGCCTGTTTTGCCATTAGACAAACGAACCCGGAGGATCAGCGCTCCCGCTTTTGTGTGGTCCTCCTCCTCCCGCGCCCCCGCTTCTCCGGCACCCTCACTCCACACACACCATTGAAACCTCGACCCTCTCCTTCTCGGCTTCTCTAAATAGTTAATCCGTTCCAAAAACTGAAGTTCTCTCTGGTATATATCCTTAAAATACTTACCGTTTTGCATTGGACCTCAATATGTCTCGCTCACTTCCTCTATTACGAGCGAAGCAGAAGAAAGCAATATCGATATATCAAAAGCTAAAAATTTTCCCGAGGGCTTGAACGGTCGCGCGGAGCAATGCTGATTCAAGAAGAAGTCGAATTGGATCGGATATATGGCTTCGTACGTCTCGAACAAAGAAGTGCTGAGTCTCCGTTACCAAAAGATTTTCAAAGAAACCGATATAATGATAACCGAGTAGGGAAATGAACTCGTTCGAGTCCTTTAATCTGCCGGTTACATTCGCGTGTAGTTTTAGGAAACATGTAAACATAAATTAGTTTTTAGGGTACGAATGCTATAATCCTATGGGCCTTTAGGTGAGTCAGTAGAGCTCCCGAGATGAAGACAGGTCTTGTTAACACAATGGCAGTAGTTAATAAGTCATCAGCCGATGATCGGTGCAGCAATTTCAACCTCCTTTGTCTATGGAGCCTTGAATACGGATGACTCAGAAGATCGGTTCTCGCTTGCGGTCGAGTCTGGACGTAGAGTCTTCATTACCGGAATCCATCTTGGAGTCCTGTCCCTATTAGTACTCGTTACTCGTCTTAGTTTCAAGTTGAAGCCTCGTAGTCCTCTTACGAATTTTGTATTTAAAATATACAGTAGTTTATTTAGATTTTACTTTTGTATCAGTTGGATTATCGGACATTGAGTTGTATTAGCAGCTCCTGGTGACAGAGGCTTCAGTACCCAATGGGAAATGCTGCCCTGTAGCGGCGGGACTGCAGGACCCCATGGGCCGGGGTACCCACAGGGGAGATGACAGCGCAGACTGCGCTATACAATTTTATTTTGGGGGATTTTCCGATTTTAGCGGGAAAATTACATTCAGGGGGGATTTTTTAAATACCTTATTTTCAATCAGAAAGGATGGGAATCGTACAAAAGGTGACAAACGACTTTTATTTGGGTAACGAAACAGCATTTAAAGTTTATTTTACTTTGAACATCAACGTTTGATCTTGGTTAGGTCTCTCTTTGTTCAACATTGGCGTGCATCGTGCATCGCGTAGTAATATTTATTTTGCAGGCGCCTGTATGAAATGTTTCACGCATGACAACTGCAGTTTATTATATGTCCTAATATCTTTATTACATTATTGCATTTCCCTATATCTTACATCTACTTCCCTGCATAATTATTTTGTGTGTAGCCACTTACATTTTTTCTATATAAAGGCTAGACTAAATGTTACTTTTTATTTTTAAATTTTAACTAACGCATTGCAATCAAATGAAAGTTATGTTTGAAATAGTTAGTGGGATCAGGGGTGTAACCGGGGGGGGGGGATATATATATTCCCCCTTGCAAAATCTGAAAAAGATTATATATTTTACCCTACTTATTTCTAGTAAAGGAAATTTATAGATGTAAAAAAAACGCATAACTCATTGTTACAATGTTCCATATTTTGTGCAAATTCTAAATATTTGTGAGCTGGAAAACTGTAGGTATGTCAACGTTTTGTCTGATGAAGGCTTCCATTCTATCATACGTTTAGGTGGTATTATGGTTTATCAATTTGAATATGTTAGATTTAGATTTTTGATTGTTCTCATATTGTTTATGTTTATATTCATTCAATTTTAGATACGGGTTAATTTTGAGGTTATGTGTGCCTCTGACGAATGCCAGATTGCACTGATTGCACTGATTGCAATTGAGGGAACTATGTTTAAAAACAAACTGTAATATAAGTTCCTGTCTTTAAGGGGTTTCACTATCTTAAAATTATAGGTTTAAAGTGACAATTGTTATTTGCTTTGAGGGGAGTTAGTCTCCACTATGGTCTCTGTGAAGGTTGTGAAAGGGGGAATAGAAAAGGGTACTTTTCTTTTAAATTAGGGAATTGTTTCCCCCACATTTTAACAATTTAACCGTTGGATAATTGTTGTCCATAAGACAATTGAAATAAATCATAGTCATTATTAACGAATGTATTACAAATAAGTCCTGTTAAAATAGTTACAGCCGGTGACAAGAGTTATTTTAGTTACGGTAATTAATATATTTAGTTAACATATTATTTTAGTAAACACATAATCATATATATAAGGCCATAAGACCATTCATCGTAGCCTATTTACAGAATATTTTATAAACAAAAATAAATATTGTTTAGTCAAAATAGGTAGACAAAGTAAATGCTACTGCGTGTATCATAATTTACGTAACAAATACAAAATAATATCAAATTAGCAATTAGAGTTTATTTATTATGAGATTTGTTTTATTCAGCAAGCAGGATACAAAGGGTGTATTTATAATTAACCATAGTTAACACCATTCTATAGGCAATTCCATTTGAGGCCTAACCCTCTTCCGGGGGGGGGGGAGGTTAGTAAGGACCAAGTATAATTTTAGGGAGAAATCGCGCTATTGTCTTTGAGGGGGGTGGGCACCCGGTGAGCACCTTTTCGCCTACGCCGACGATCCAATATCGCTAATATCGTTTGTTACGATATCGAACCATTTCATCAACCGATGGTTTGTTTGTTTTATCGAATGAATTTATAATCGTTGCTCACTGCTTGATAAATTACAACTTTAAAAAAACTGGCAAGCTACGGTAGCCCAGTGGATTCGATGTTAGATCCACGATCGTGCAGTCCCGGGTAGAAATCTCACTTTTAATGTTTACTTTTTGGGAACTGAAATTTTACTTTAATTTGTTCGGAGTTAAATCGTACTTTTGTTGTTTACTTTTTTAGGTCTGAAATTTCTGTTTAATTTGTTTATACTAATCCATTTATTTGTAATTATGTTGCTCAACGAGCAGACACGATGCAGCGCTCTGCGGAGTTATGTTAGTTTAGGTTACTATAATTTTTTCGTTAACTGCAACGTAGTTGTTTGTTATTTTGTTCACGCATATCCATTTGTATATCCAATTTAACATTGTATTCACAACTTTTGATTTTACTTAAATCTAATTTGACTTTGAATCGAATCACCATTTATGCTTTTCCACTACTCAACCAACAATCGTAGTCAAAAGCTCATTCGGTGCAACGAACAAGCAACCGGTTGGTCGATATCGAACCGATATTGGACCGTCAGCGTAGGCGAAAAAGTGCTCACCTGGGCACCCCTACCCATGGGAATAAATGCTGCCCTGTAGCGGCGGGATTGCAGTCCCAGATGGGAAATGCTGCCCTTTACCGGCAGAACTGCAGTACCCCATGGCAAATCCTGCCCTGTAGCGGCAGGATGTCAGGGAGTGACTCATTTTACCCTTCAAAGCCGAGGCTCTAGCGGCCTCACGGTTGTGAAACGAATAGTTGAGTCTGAAAGTGCGATCGTGATGTCGGGCGCGATCTCCGAGGGAGCTGAGTCATTAAAGGGGTTCAAAACCTTCCATTCGATGGGTTCGCTAGCTGGTGCGTGCGAATGAGCTCTTATCGTTATCAAATGTGTATAGACGTGATGCAGACGTTTCATTTAATTTCCTCTGTTAATAAGTTTATCCTCGAACGTTGCTTCGCGGCGCCGGCGCCGGCGGTAAAGACACAGCAACTGCGAGGTGATCCGAGTCAACATTCGACAACCTGCTATTATATGAACACAACTGAAAGTGTAAAACCATATGTACAATCCTACAATCGAGTGTATTAACAGTATCGTGCATTAAAGTGTTTTACATTTATATATTACTGTACAAAATGACGGGTGTTTACATTTCCTGAATATAGTTTTATTTTCTTTCGTCGCGTCAAACAACAACCTAATCTAATCCACACTGTAAAACCAATAATAATGAATAATTAATATTTTATAATCGATTTTTATAGGGTTGATTTTGGGTGTTGTATCGACGACCTTTGACCAAACCTATAGTGGTACCCGTATACCTATGGTATTGATTTTCGTGTCTTCTACTGCCGCCCATGGAATCAGAATCTATTATGTACCCTTAATTTAACCAACATGCTTTAGCTCCCGAATTCCTAATAACAAATTGTATCGGAAGTCAAATATCGTATACTAAACAAATACATGTTTACAGTTCGTATTCTGTTGTCGATACGATGTTTAAATAAACTTGTAACAAATTATAGATTAAACATACTAGACTATAGGTAAATCTTGTTTTAAATATGTGTCTTATTATTAGTGAATTTCCTATGGAAAGTGAACTATTAGCATGACCCGCACGGTGAAACTTAAGCCCGGGACCACCATAGAAGTTCCTAATGTGACCCCCTGAACAACGTTTTGGGGGTTCGTTCAAAATTATATATATATATATATATATATATATACATACATATATATATATATACATATATATATATATATATATATATATATATATATATATATATATATATATATATATGTATGCACTCTAGCAGTCGCTTGTTTTGAAAACTCTAACCCCCTTTTTTGGGGATTTTAAATTCAGAAATTTGAGGTTTTGGGCCCAAAAAGGGTCACAAAAGCCCCGGATGTAAAATTAACGAATGGAAAACGGTGGGAATTAGTGTGGCGAAACGAAACTTTTAAGCCCTCTCTCGTCATTCTAGCATATATATTTACTGAGTTATTAAAGAAAATGTGTATTGACCAAACACAGTACGTTGTCTTATGGGGGTTTTACTTCAGAAAAGCCTGTTATTCATTTGTTGGTGTACTTTTATCATCCCCAACAATCTCACGCCTACTTTTAAGCCTGACTGGACCTTCTCCTAACCTTATAATGCGCAAAATTGTATTCCCAGCATTGCAGGTAAATAGAACCAGGAGCATCAAAACAGGCAAAAAAATCAAAATTTTCAGATTTGAATAAAAATTGGAATAATTGTATTTTTTAACTGATTTTGAGTTTTATAGTTTTTTATGTGGAAATTCACTTGCCTCACGTCAGCGTGCTGCGTGCGAACTCGTTTTAAATTTGAACTGTTATCGAAATAAATATTATAAACTAAATAAATTATATAATCGATAAGACGCATCCTAATAGTCACTAAAACTACAATCTCTTCCGATTAGTAAAATATTTATAATACGGAAAGCTCCCGGCAATTTTTTAACATACCGCGAAGTGACGGTGCTCTAGTCCCAAAACATCTTGACAACGCTTTAGTTTTATTTGTACTTGAACTTTGTACTTTGTAGATGAAGTGAAAGGCGAGTCACTGAGATTGAAACAGTTAAATTATAAAATATCGATTTAATTGACATTTCGTAAGCAAAGCTCATTTCCTCTTATGTAAAACCGACTGAAAACATAGTGCAGTCTGCAAGTTGAATAACTTTTAACCGGATGATTGAGGACAAATTGTAAAGGTGTTCAGTTAGTATCTAATTACATAACAGGTCTTTGTGCAGTTAAGTTGCCAGACTCAGTAGATGGCACAGAGAGCTATTACCACAGCTGGATCAACAAGAGCTGAAGGCACAGACAGGTGTGACACCACACGCAGCCGCAGCTATGCAGCAATTGCCCGAGATTGGTTATTGTTTATACAACACAACAATTAACCTCTTTGATTATAACTCCTGGTATAATTATTGTAAATAGTCTCGAATGTCGGGTAACATGTATTATTTGTTCATTCATTACGGTATTAAAATAGCGTGTTTAAATTCAACTCAGCTCACAGACTCAAAATTCATGCATTCATAATATACATTTCAATATATTTTCCTAGGAAGGCCTATTGTGGGGGAAATGATTAGTATTTTAAGTTTTTTATAGAGCGCTTTCAAGATATTGAAATAAAAATAACAATAATTATTATTATAGGTCGTTATTTAAAAATAACATCTTCCTCGATAGGAAATTGTGGAATGATTTCATTGGATCTTGTGATCTTTCTTTCCACTAAAATTGAATTCGTATCCAACTTGTGTCTATGAGAAAACCTTTTATAAAACGGCCGTAATTGTGACGACATTGACAATATTTAAACTCAGTTTCCTCGCAAATAAGTTTTCTACCTCGGATTATTTTCTTAAAATTTAGAATATGTAACGAATACGTCATGACAGCCTTGATTTACGTATATTAGTATGAGAATTTAAAATTATTTAATGTGAGTTTAAAATTCCGTAAAATAATTACAATGAACGCACAGTTTGGCATAGCTGTGTTTATTACCAGACTCGCCGCACCAGACAGGCTTAATTTGTCTATACGGCAATTGAAATTGTATTTCCCCTAGTTTTTCCCATGTTAAATGTGACAGCGACTAATAAATACAATATTTCTGGAACAGTAACAACCAATTAAGGCAGATTTCAATAGCATACATAACTCCATCACTCTCTTCGTCATTCTAAATAATTTATCTCTTCAACATTACAGTATTTGATAGGTGACCGCTTACCTGGGGCATTTTGAGACTCCGGTCTGTTGAAGCCAATGCGGCTCTGAATTTGGAGGTTCGAAACCAAATTGTGCTTTAAATAAATATTGTACATAATCAACCATAACACGTCGTAGGGTAAACATATTATACTTTTAGACATAGTATATTGCGCCAGCTTCATACGGCACTTGATTTTGGCCGGGATATATGCAGTCGCAGTTGAGAGGCATGCGAACGTTAGCTCAATTTTGTGTCACCGATGCACATTTTACTCGCAGATATACCTTCGAATTTTGCATATATTTGCAAGCGGCGCTGGCCCCATAAGGCAACGACTGGTCAAGCATGATGGGGTGGGGGAGAGGGGTGGTGAATGTGTTTACACCTTCATGTAGGTCAACAAGTCTCAGTGGCGTTCCAAAATGATTCGTTTTCAAAATTTGTAATTATTTAACCGCGCTTGAATATTTCGTAAAGATGTTTTCATCTCTCGAATATATTATTAAGAAATCTCTATGACTTAAAATTGTTGCGTTTCTACCTGCTCCCCCCATAAGGCCAATGTTAACTTCGTCCTTCCTTAACGGATTACCCGATATATAGTTAATTTATGGCTCATTTTAATTTCAGTGAGCAAAATTTCGGTATCACAAATAATAAAATTGCATTTCAATATCAATCCGTAATTTACGGGTAACCTATTTGTGAAGTCAAACTTCTGTTCACTGAAATAGCTTTTTCAAAACCATAAGTCATCGACTTCGGATAATACGTTGAGGAGGGACCAGCTTTAAAAGTTAACATGGGTCTTCTGGGAAGCAGAGTACTAGAGTCTCCTCTTAAACACTGTATTAATGTTTTTAATCCGTGACAAAAATATAAAACAACTACTACAACATCATCCAGCACACTTAACAACTCACAATCGCAGTAGTTATGCCTTGTCCCAAGTTTTGTAGGCTAACGTCTACAGTTTTGTTGATATAGAACTAAAATTACAATTTTTGTAAATTAATAATCCTTACCGATACGAACATTTTGTACAGTATTTGATCTTCGATGGAAACTAAAAGGTTATCTTGGTTTTTGTCGTCCCAAAAATAGCTAAATAAACGATAATTTTTGAATTAAATAATTTCAGGCACCGTACCGGAAAGAATGTATCAGCTTCTAATGGGGTCGTCATTCCCCCAATTACTCCCCTGATAGCGCATTGTCTAGGGATCTTCCGGTGCTGATTAAACTGTGACACTGACGTGGCGTACACAGCACATAGGAGGTGATTTAGATAAGCAAATAAGTGCATCGGTCATTATCGGCAGTGCGACCTCCGGTAGTCCCTGTCAAGGGGAAATCTTCCCCGAATGGAGAATTTGAGTAGAGGTCGGGGTTAAAGGTATTGGAACCTTCGGTGATCTATGCACAGGGGAAATACCACTGTGTGGGGTATTGTGTAAAGGTCGGGGTAAAAGTAGTGAAACCTCGGTTTTCACTGTCAAGGGGAGATACCACTATGTAGGGTATTTGTGTAGAGGTAGGGGTAAAAGTAGTGGAACCTCCGGTGTTCCCTGTCAAGGGAAAATTTCCTCCATTGGAGGAATTCGTGTAAAGGTCGGGAATGTTGCATAATCGGACTAAGTGGGGTATTAAGACCTTCAGTAATCCCTGGATTGTAACTATTTCAAAGGTATTAGTTATTGTAAAAATCGTTATTTTCGATATCACTGTTGGCCATAATCACAGCAACTAACGTTATCCTATATTCAAAATTGAAGGTTGAATTGCTTGGGTTACTCGAGGTGTCTTTTTTGCAAGTGTGTGTCTGAAACTGAACTAGTAATTAAAAAACTAAAAATAATTTAAATATTTTTGATCATAGTGATTAAAGTTAGTTTATATGATTAAAATTAAACCTTCTGTGCTCCCTGTGAGGGTACCTATCCTTTTGGGAATAAAAGGAAAAGGGGAACAAGTTTGAAGATTGGTAATCAGAATAAAAAGGGAGTATAGACAACGGGGAAATGTGGGGAATTTTTGACGTTACTGGTGGAAAATCGGCGGCCTGAATGGTTGATGGCAGTGACGCACCGCCAAAATAAACCATCAATAAATCAACTGATACTAAACCGCTCAGTATGTCTCGCTGAGGACCACTGGACGGGTCGGCGGGGACGCTCGGTGAGATCAGAGAGAGGGGAGGGCATCGCTATTTTATATGACAATAATCCGCGAAATGTCTTTGTTTTTAATAACAGCATAAAACAAAACACACCGATTCTTTGGTAAATGCTGCTTACCGAGATGGCCGTGTTACAGTCCGGATGATGCATTCTACTCACTCGAGCCTTGGTCTTAAACGTTTTGTGAAGGCGTCTAAATCTCTATGACGGCAATTTATGTCTGTCAGTCTAAAGTTTATACTTCAAACGCCATTTGGCATGTACAATATGGCGTTTAAACTGTTTAATGATGACAAGTTCTGTCTTTCAGACGATAGTTTACGCTTCGAGTGCATCGGCTTTATATCATATACATTATGGATTCCGTATGATTATCTAAAGAAACACTAGAGTCTACAAACAAGTTCGATATTTACGTACAAACAATCAGATATTTTTATGTGTCGACCTAAAGTGGACACATACTAAAGGAATAATACTAATAATACTAAAGGAATAATACTAAAGGAATTCAAAATTAAAATTGTCAACAAATATGAAACGGTTAGCACAAACAATTTTATGACAGTGATAACCCCCAGGTTTAATTGCCTTATAAAGACGGCACTTAAAATGTGAATAATTAAATTTATGTGAAATTCGTGTTATCACTACTATACGGTTATAGTTTGTAATATAAAGCCGGAACTATTTATTCGAGTTTGTGAACATCAGGTCGGTATGGCAACGATAACCCTTAAGTTATTAGTTAGTTCACATAAATCAACCCATTCGGCGCTAAACGCTAAATTGTTGCCTTTTTAACAAGAGACATTGTCCGATAAGTTAAACAAGTTGTTTAGAGACTCCTAGAACCTTGTTTGTATTTACCAAACTTGTGATAAAGCTAGCTCGCACCGAGTTAACCGTTTATATTTATAAACACTGAAACGTTACGGCTGGCGTGACTTTTAAATTGTACTTAGGTTGTTGATTCATAATATCCCTACAATAAAATGATCCATTACGGGATGAGGTGGACACGTAAACACATATGAGAAAATAAAACGTACTCGGTTTTGATAAATGGAGAATAACGTAGTTAAAACATGTAAACTGTATGTTTTAACTAACCGTCGGAAGAATCGTTAATGTTATGAATTTCATAACGCTATGTTGTATTTTCAACAAACCGAAAGTCAGTGCTAGTAGAGGGGTACATCCACTATGACAGGTATAACAGGATTCTACAGATAAAAGTATTTTTTGTTACTTCCGATTAATTTACTTTAACCTCCTACCCGACTCAACAAACTATCGACCCAGCAAAGAAATGTGCACAATAAATACGGAGTCCACGAATACTAGCTAGCAGAAAATAACACTCTCTCCCATCATAAAATACTGCGGGCTATGATATTTATGGAATTGAGAAACTCGATAGATTAGATGCACATATTACTATTATTATGATATCTTGTGCCAGTGCGTGCTCAGCATACTATAATAATACTAATAATAACAGCAAACTTTATGATTAATAGCAACATGCTTCTTATGTAAGTTGAATATTCAGTGTTTGGTTTTTGGTTAAAAAAACGACTCCCGGAACTAATAATACTTACAAATGAATGAAGTTCCCTTTCTGTTAATAAAAGCTTTAATAGAAGTACTTTACAGGTATATTTAATCAACATGTAAATGAAAATGGTTTACTCGAGTGTCATCACCTTATCTGTCATTTTCAAAATCATACATACAAAAGTGTTTTCAATAGTCGTTAAAAGTTTAGTGAAAGTGAATACACACACAATCACAGTGCCATGTTGCGATGCTGTGCGAAACTTGTTAATTGTTGCATCTGTTTGAGGATTTTTGTACAGGAGATTTTTAAAATAGTTTTGCGGGGGAACGGTTTTCGTGGTTTATGGTGTACAAAATAGAGCTCCAGGGGTGTACCCTCCAGCTACTTACGAATGGTGTACAAACTAGAGCTCCAGGGGTGTACCCTCAAGCTACTTACGAATGGTGTACAAACTAGAGCTCCAGGGGTGTACCCTCCAGCTACTTACGAATGGTGTACAAACTAGAGCTCCAGGGGTGTACCCTCCAGCTACTTACGAATGGTGTACAAACTAGAGCTCCAGGGGTGTACCCTCCAGCTACTTTCGAATGGTGTACAAACTAGAGCTCCAGGGGTGTACCCTCCAGCTACTTACGAATGGTGTACAAACTAGAGCTCCAGGAGTGTACCCTCCAGCTACTTACGAATGGTGTACAAACTAGAGCTCCAGGGGTGTACCCTCCCGCTACTTACGAATGGTGTACAAACTAGAGCTCCAGGGGTGTACCCTCCAGCTACTTACGAATGGTGTACACACTAGAGCTCCAGGGGTGTACCCTCCAGCTACTTTCGAATGGTGTACAAACTAGAGCTCCAGGGGTGTACCCTCCCGCTACTTACGAATGGTGTACAAACTAGAGCTCCATGGGTGTACCCTCCCGCTACTTACGAATGGTGTACAAACTAGAGCTCCAGGGGTGTACCCTCCAGTTACTTACGAATGGTGTACAAACTAGAGCTCCAGGGGTGTACCCTCCAGTTACTTACGAATGGTGTACAAACTAGAGCTCCAGGGGTGTACCCTCCAGTTACTTACGAATGGTGTACAAACTAGAGCTCCAGGGGTGTACCCTCCCGCTACTTACGAATGGTGTACAAACTAGAGCTCCAGGGGTGTACCCTCCAGCTACTTACGAATCGAAGATTACGTATGTAACCATATTGTATTGATTGAAAAAATGCAGGTGACAAAAAATTGCTTTCTTTGGGTTTGAGGTAAACAGCTAAACAAGGTTGCCTATTATCGGAAAGTTAACAATTGCAAAGTATATAATCCAATTTTCACAAATTGGCATTAACACAAGTAAAGATCTACCTTCATGTAGAATGCTTTTATTTAACATCACAGTTGATAACAAAAACTACCAAACCGCGGGCGCGTTACCATGTGAGGGGTAGGGGTGGGGGTTGCGTCACAGTCGTATACGACCTATCTGGTCGAGTGGCGGATTATTTAAGCCGATTCGCTCACTATAACGTCCGCTGTGAGTGAGCGTGTTTACAAATATCGAGGCGGGCGTGATGTCCCTTCATTGCGTCGGCACGGGCCTCACAACTGTCGCCGCCGACACTGGCTCTCAACCGCGTAGTATTGAGACCGTGAGTACAATCAAGTATTGAGGAATCCTAGTTCTCACTGGTCACCCTTTGTAACTTGAAGGTTCTCTCTGATTCTTCTTCTCCTTGATGCACTCTCGCGGCGTAAGCACGATACCGAAAGAAGGTTTATCCCCCATACAGTAACCATATAATTCAGGGAGTTCTCTTATTTCTCTCATAAGAGAAATAAGACCTATCAGGGGTGATAAGTTGACGAAAATAAGGTCGAAGGAGAAAAGTATGATTCAGTACAAAATTGGTGTCTTACGAAAAACTTAAATCTGAAAGTACAATAGTTACATAATAATAATAAAATTCGCTTGGAATATTTCGTCACTGCGAAAAGGTGAAAAGTGTGATTTTTTTAAAGGAGTGCACCTGTTTAATATGGCGATGCATCTAGCGTTCTGCTTCCATCGGACATCAACAGTTGCGATTCCCAATGCTGTCGAATTCCGAATTTTAATGGCTCACCTTTACCATCCATACCATAAACTACTCTCCTATTTAATATTTATATCAAAAATTAAATTCAATCAAAAATATCTCATTCAATCATGCGTTTGCAATGTGTAAAGAAATACCCCCGTCGCAGCAAACCTGCGTACTCAGGTTTCCAATGTCTTAATACCATATAAAGCTGCATACCAAGTTTCATAAAAATATATCCACAAATAAGCGATAAATACAATTTGAATTATTCTCCGTAAAAATAACATTGGGGATGAGTACCAATAGAACTTATCTAAGTTAAGTCACATACCAAGTTTCATTCATATACATTTATAAATAAGCGATATATAACATTTTAATTATTCCCATAATAATAACATGGGGACCGAGTACCTAGGTTTGCTGCTACGGGAACCATACGTGAAAATTTGTTTTTTTTGTGCAAACAACAACAAACCACAACCAGATGAAGCCATAAACCAAGTTTCGTCAGTTTATATTCATAAATAAGCAAGAAGACAAATTTTTATTTTTATCCATAAGAATAGCATTATAATAGCAGTATTCATGTACTGTGTTTAGCACTAGCAATATCTCAGTAACCAATTTACGTAGAGCAATGATCAAAATACCAAATTGTTTGTTTTTTAAGCTGAATGAATTGTTATAAGTTAAAATTTGATTTAAATAAAAATTACATGTAAAAACACCAAAAAACCCATTTTTGGGTAACAAACCCCCCCAAACCCCCTTTGGATGGTGCGATTCGTCTGGTTTTCGAACTCGTTCGAATAAATGGTACTTTACACATTAGTGAGAAATTTCATAAAGATCGGATCTTTTTTACGAGAGTAAAAACGGACACACACACACACACACATATATATATATATATATATATATATATACAAATTTGAACGAATGGTGGTTTTGGCATCTGGGGACCACAAAACAGAAAGTTATCATGGTCTCGGGCTTAAGTCTTATCATGAGACCTACGGCAATAGCTTCTTTCCTATAGGGGAAATTCGCTAAAACTACGTTTTATGTCGTAATTTTGATCAATTTATCCACCTTTGACTAAAAAACAATGTAATATCTAAAATATAACTTTGTTATCTAGATGCTCTATGCATGCACTTTTGTGTTTGAATAAATATTTCCAATGAATCCTAAGTGAAATGTTTTCAAATGAAAACGTATCAAAACGTATGAAAACTGCAAGTAATCTATACGTAACACCAGTTCACATACCGATACCATTCTCTCCTGTAACTAATCTACTAATTAATAATATAACCCCGATCTCAGCGTCCGTCAAATTTGACTCATGGGGCAGACGTGCCTTACGTACGTCTCCGCACGTGGACCTCGCAGAAACGCGACACGTGCTTTCGATCAAATTTCAGCACTATTGTGTGAGGATAATAGTCCGAGGGCCCAGCAGTTAGCCATGTTTCTCAGTAGTTTAGTGATTAATCTGTTCGATACGAGGGATTTGTCTTTGTTCGCGTGGAATGAGATTTGTTGGTCAGTTTAGTTCCTAGAGTAGTTAGCAATTCGAGCGGAACAGCTAGCATTACGTGGGTGGACATAAACGACAGAAAGTAAATAAACATTACTTCTTTGTGCATGGAGGTAATAGACTGTAAAAATTATCTTTCGCGAAGGTGAGATAGCGCACGTGAATGTTATCTGTTGGTCCGGGAGGCGTTTAGGGAGTGGAAGAGGATAAGCGTTAACCGGAATAAAACCAAGTACCTGGGGGACCGAGCTTTGCCCGGAGAAGGCCAGTCGGTTTATTTGATAGGCGTGGAATCATTTTTCACCGCCACCCCCCTCCAAGAATAGCAGATTTGCTTTGTTCATTTGAATCTTGTATGCCTGTTAAGGTAATTCCAGTTGTTATTATAAATCAAAAGTCCTTTCAGACAGAAGTTTGGATCACACAAATATGAATCATTTTGGAGCCGCCTACTGTTCTAGTCACTGTTCTCTGGAAATTACATCACACCCTCGCAAGTGTTATTTTGACAGTTGAATACAGTATTTGTTTATAAACAGATGTTATGATTATTTTATGTTGGCTTTTAACTCCATAAGCCCGATGTTATTTTTTAGATTTTAATATTTATATTACAACATATTATTTTTGGATGATAGTTTGTCCAGAATAGATTTGTAACCAATAAGTTAGTTAATTTTAGGATTTTAAGGAAATTGTTCCAGTAAGTTGTTCAGATACAAGAGTTGCAAGCAAGGGAGCATACAAACGAACAAACCTTACTAGTATTCGACTCTCGAATAAGGTGACAGCATTACTTATTACCCATAGGGCGTTTTTTTTTTAAGAAAAGCCTTATATCTCGATTCTTTGGAAAGTAACAAACGATATATTTTTTTCTTAGACGTATAACAATTAAGGAATAAGAATCGCTGCTTGGAACGACGACAACGCCATAACATTTGGTAGCGCTACACTGTAAGACACCGGTCGGTGATGGTCCAAAGAAGACCACAAAAAATAGCGGTTTGTTTTAGATAATATTTGTTTATATTTTATTTATTTGTTTGAAAACTATCCTCACCACTCATTTTAATTCTATGTATTTTTATATCACACAGTTAACAAATCAGCTTTCATGAAAAAATTCTGGTGATGTTTGACTTCCTAATTTTACTTAGTCATCTGATCAGAACAAAGAAGAGATTTCTGGAAAAATTGTTTCTCTGTGACCAGAATTTCTTCGGAGCAAAAATTTGTTATTTTTAAGTAACATTGGAAGAAAAGTCGAAACATTATATTAAAACTACCTTGTTCCTATTGGTAGTTTGTTATTATTAGTTATATGATATTTATATTTATTCGTTTGATAATTTTTCTTCATTCATCACATAGAATTTGTTTCTATATGTTTTAATCTATAAGAGTTTTAACAAAATGTGAGTTAGTTATAAAGCTTATGAGTTGTACCATATATTTATCCGTCTAAATCCCACTAAACCAACCATACACCGCGTTGCACCATGAACCTTCATTTGTGCCTACCCCAGTGAGCCTCCCGCGCGTGTGCACGTGCGTGAGAATCTGTGCGCATGCGTGCCATGTCTGTCACCCGTGCCAATGTCCCCCTCATCAGCCAAAACACTGTCCCCCAGCCAATGCCTCGTTAATCACATGATTACAAACCAACACCGCATTTTCAATTCCCCAATTCGCGTTCGACCATGCCTAATTAATTAGGAACTAAACAACTGATAAGAACTGAACAACTGCCAGTCTCCCTCTCTCTATATTCATGAAAAAATTCTCTCCCCCTCCCCCTCTCTCTCCCTCCCCCTCTCTCCCTCCTCTCTCTCTCTCTCTCCCTCTCTCTCCCTCTCTCTCTCTCTCCCTCCCCCCTCTCTCTCTCTCTCTCTCTCTCTCTCTCTCTCTCTCTCTCTCTCTCTCTCTCTCTCTCTCTCTCTCTCTCTCTCTCTCTCTCTCTCTCTCTCTCTCTCTCTCCCTCTCTCCTCTCTCTCCCTCTCTCTCTCTCTCTCCCCTCTTTCTCTCTTTCTCTCTCTCTCTCTCTCTCTCCCTCCCTCCCTCCCTCCCTCCCTCCCTCCCCCCCAGCGTAGGGTGCTTTACCACATTTGTCGAGTGCAACTGGTCCTAAGGTGCTTTAGCAGAACTCCGCTCCCAATGAAAATAGAACAATTATAAAAACACCGTCAGATTCAGAAAAAAATCCTGATTCTAATATTGGTTTCAGCTCTCCAAAATTCTTAGAAATAACCGAAGCCATTATTTGGTGCTTTACAAGGAAACGATGGTTGAAATGACCGTTGGAGTGAGAAGGAACATGTGAGGAATCGAAGAGAGAGGTATTTAGAAGGACTCGAGAGACAAGAGACATAGCAGGCAAAATAGATAGGGGACTTAGGGGGAGTGGCTTTTAGGTGCTTTGCGAGGTAATAAGAGAGTAATTAGTTCAATTACAAATTAATTTAGACAGTCAAGATCAAGGTTGTCCCCCTTAAAGTTCTTTTTAAATTTCTCTGTCTTAAACTTTTAAAGAATATGCTTTAAGGTATAAGCTAAATAAATGTAATTAATTATATTCTCTCAGGTTTTTGAAATAATAGGGTCAGTCAGGATATGTAAAAATATTTGTTAATACCATTCCAGTGTTCATGGTTGTTCAGCTGAAATTCAGGTTAATCGGAAAATTGTCATAAAACCTCAAAAGTTAATTTGGTTAACTGGGTACAATCGGATTCCCATTACATTTTGACTTTATAGAGAAAGGTAGGATTGCAAGAATAACGAGATCGCATGCAGCACGCTGACGTGAAGTTGCTTACATTATATATATATATATATAATTTTGTTATTTTAACATATTTAAGGAATTCGTGATGATAAACAATGTCAGACCAATGATGCGATACTTGACTTGGAATACATTTTGATATCATATCTTTTTAGGAGTTGGCAAATCGTCAACACTTTGTGTTTTTGGGTATGATATCATACTGTTTTTTGTTTAATTATATTATTGATTGATTAAAAACGTACTGTTTTTAGCACTTTTAATATCTCTGTAACCAATTGACGTAGAGAAATTATAAAAACACCAAATTGTTCGTATTTTTAAGCCAAATCCAATGGATAAAAGTAACATGTTATTTACTAAAATATTATTTGTAAAAAACTTAAAAACCCATTTTTGGGGTAGAAAACCCCCAAAATATCACTTTGGATAAAGCGATCTGGCTGGTTTTCGAACTTAAAGTCATAAATGTTGCTTTACATGTTTGTACCAAATTTCATCAATATCGGACCATTTTTACGAGAGTTATTGCACCCACGGATATATTTATAATCATATAGTTTATATATATAGTTTTGAACGAATAGTGTTTTTGGCATCTGGGGACCTCAAAACGAAAGCTATCATGGTCCCGGGCCTAGGTCTTACCATGCCGACTACAGTAATAGTTTCTTCCCTATAGGGGAAATTCGCAAAAAAAATTATCCACACTGGATATTATCCACAACAGGATTCACTTGTGTCGTATTAAAAGAATTTCCCACATGCAACAATCCTCCCATGGACTTTCAAATTTTAAATGGACTTATGGAGTTATTTTATTTTTTGAGAAGTTGAATGTAATGGGAATACATAATTACAAAACAATTTCAAATTTTAAATGGACTTATGGAGTTATTTTATTTTTTGAGAAGTTGCATGTAATTGGAATACATAATCACAAAACAATAACATTTAAAAAGTTAAGGTTACAAATATTATAATATTGTTTAATAAAATTAATACGAATATTCTAAACAATAATAATGCTATTTTAATTTTATTAGTGAGTATAACTAGGTCTTACTTCTTTTATAAGTTTGTTGTTAAAATTGTTATTAGAAGTAGAAGATATAGGAATAAATCGGATTGAAAAATATCAGTTTAGTTATTTATTTCTGTTGCTGTGTCAAACACTGAAATTAAGTTTATTATCATTTTCAATTAAATTGGTTATGTATTATTTGTTTAAATTTTTTGTATTAAAGTAACTAGGAATTATTGTTAAAAATATTATTGACAGCGAAACTATCCTATGCATTAATACGCTGGGTTTTTTTTATTCACATCATAACTTGATAACGGCTGGACGAATTTTAACGTTTGAGGTGTCAAATTAAATGTACTTTTACGCAAATTTGCCAATACGTCTCCGAATTTTAAGAAAGCGCATCACTTAAATACAGTAAATGGCTGATTTTTTGGAATAGTGGCGATATCCGACGGCGGAAGTCTAAACTGCGTGTTGATTGAAAGTACGTTGTTATCATCCGTTTTTATATAAGATGTTTTGTTATGTTTGTTTACCGTTCGTTGTGTACAAATTTGCTCAGATTCGAGCACAAGAACAACTAGTTATCGTTATTGTTCATTAAACTGGTGTATTTGTCGTATAAAGAAATGCCTTAAGGTAATTTAAATCATGACAAGCTTATGTTTTACATTTTAACTAACTTCTTCATTAAGAATATTAGCTTTTACTATAATTTTGTTTCAGAGGCCAACATTTGCATTTAAGTAACGTAAAGGGTTAGTCAGATTTTTTTATTGACTCATAAATTAATTATGTTTAATTATTAATGGGGAAAAATAACATAAAGTGTTTTTTTTAAATGATTATGAATATATAATGGGTGTCCAAAAAATCTAAATACCCTTGAATATGTTTTCTATGAATAAAAGTACGGCAATGAAACTATAGGATTACTTCTTTACGGCTCTTAGTAATTGTCTGGTCGATTTAGCATTTATATTTTGCTATGGGAGTCCTGTGGAGGAAGTCTCAACAACCTTAAACGTAAGCTTAGGTCGAATTATACCTCATTTTAAAGGTATTTACACAAAGGATAAACACATTGCCGCAAACCCGACTGAAAAAGGACACTTTGTTTGGAAGTGGCAGCCTTTCAAAGTTGGTTTGATATCAATGCAAGTTAAATTATAAATAACTGTCTAGACAAGATGCTTGCACTCCTTTTTACTAGCTTTATTTAAATTCAAATAGATAACCTATATAAAAAAGAAAAATCTTCCTTAAATTACCTGTCAGACTTGTTCATTAATTGACAATAGTTGGTTAACTAAGGAATAATTTAAAGGTACATAGTTTGAAGTGCATGTGAGGTAAGTCTAATGACAATGACAGTGACCAGTGGGAACCCCCATCAGCTTTTTAACGTTATAAATTTATAATTTTCACCTTTATACAGAACAAAAGAGATAAATACCACAATTTTTTAGTTTCATAATTCAAATAAGTTATTTACCTTCTGGACCTTCAAAACTAATAAAATTGGAGTCTAAGCATCTTGACTAGACAGTTATTTACTATTTAACTTACATTTGTATCAAACGAACTGTGATAGCCTGTTATTTCTAAACAAATAGTCCATCTTCAGTCGGGTTTGCGGCAATATGTTTGTCTAGAAAATCCTTTTAAAATGAGGTATTATTCGACCTAAGACTACATTTAGCATTTTTGAGACTTCCTCCACAGTACGTCCCCCCATGGCAAAATATAGATGCTAAATTGACCAGGCAATTAGTAACAGCATTGAAGAAGTAGCCCTAGAGTTTTCACCGTCGTACATTTATTTATAAAAAAAATCAAGGGTATCTAGACTTTTTAGACACCTGGTCTTTTCATCGCTCGTCTGATTTTTATAAAAAGTTAAAATAATTTATGATTAAATTATTTCCTGCCATTCATGAGCTTTGTGTGTTTTAAAGGGTCGTCAAATTATTTTTGGGGCTGTGTGTGCCAACAGCACAGTACAGACAGTCTTAAGACCATTGTTTATTTCTCATGAGCAATTTATAATGATTGCATGGAACAACAAATTTATTAATAAAAAAATTACAGTGTTTACTGAGCGTTGTGATTTTTAGTTAGATTAATATTGTAAGAAACTGATGACGCATAAATACTCGTCAAATAATTTGTTATTTCATTTATTTTATTCTTATACAATCCGTCTAAAGATCATCCTGACGACTCTGGCTCAAAAATAACTTATCCAAAATATTTTTCACCAAGCTAGTTTTATTATTTCCTATGTTACTATACTTTGTATCCTTCAGTTACCTTTTAATGATTAATGATCATTAAAGGGTAATTTTCTTATGTGTAAACAGGAAAAAGACAAGTTACGGGGAATACCTACAAATTATGTTTTATTTTTTATTAAAAAGAATTTTGAAATATTAAATCTTTTGTTTTAAATGTTTATTTGAAAGTAAACAATATAATCCAGAAACTATAATTCAAAGTTAATTGGGAATACCTGATGTTTTAAAGCAAAGCTTTATTAGATATTATTCGTAAAAGATAGCCTATTGAACCTTTTTTACGTAAAAAAAGTTACCTTGCAGCTATGGAATACATATACAAACGTTTTCAAAATAATTGTGCCAGGAAGCTCATATACAAATATACAAACCATACTCGTATTTAAATGTATTTAATTGTATTTACTGTTTTTTGCATAACGATTTTATTTTTTTTCGTTATAAGTGTTTTATTGCACACTGCATAAAATAACAGCACTTATTATACTCAAGAATAAATTAATCAGGTAAAAACAGTTGAATGGCAGTTTCAGCTATCTCCTGTCCATTTTCTAAGCCAATTACAAATATCTTGAAGTTTAAAAATTAGGTGTATCAAGTCAATACATAAAACATGTTATATCAACCATGGATTTTAATTTAGTTTTTAAATTTTATGTTTTGAATAAATACGCATAACAGTTTTTATTTATGTAACATAGTTTTAATTAATAAACATGGTTGAAATAGTTTTTCCCATGGTAACGGGTAATGTTGAAAATCCAAGTTTAGTTAATCAAATTTAAATAAAAGATTTAAGGTAGACAGTTAAGATCGATGAATTCCCCCTTAAAGGTTCTTATTAAATTTATTTTTTTAAAGTTTAAAACTATATTTTTTAAAGCTAAATAACTTTAAACTATAATCTCAGGTTTTTTAAAATGATAGAGTCAGTTAGGAAATATAAAAATATATAATTGTTAATACTATTCCAGTGTTTATGGTTCCTCAATACGTCTTGATCAAATTCAGGAAAATTTTTATGGTAAAACCTCAAAAATTAATTCGGTTAACTGGTTGGGATTGGATTCCCTTAAACTGTAATTTTATAGAGAAAGGTAGGATTGAAAAATAATAAAAATAAACCTAACCCCCCTCTCCTAGTTTATTAGCAATAGACCGTACAATAGCATATATAAATAAGAAGGATCATTCTGGTTGAATATATATAAATAGGAATATATTGTATATACACCATATACACTATAGGGTTTGCGGGTGTAAAATGATCTAGGTGTGAGAGTAAATATTGATATAGTTTCATTTATTAATTAGGCAATTGCATTATAAAATCCTATTAAGTCCTTAATCGAAACAATAGGTGGAGTAAAATTTTATCGAAATCCTATAAGATTTCTTAATGGGTCAAAAAATATGTGAATTTTTGTTATTACATAAAACATGAATGGTAGTATAAAGTGTAATCTAATCTAATCGTGATACAGTTGCGTTATCAACTCTTAGTCCCCCTCAAATTAAATTTACTAGAAGGGTTCCTACACATGGAAATGCAGGAAGAAAGTTTGTAATTGTGGCTTCTCAAAATGTTATTTGCCCTCAGGGTAGTACGTATAATTAAACTGCAGTAGCTATAGTGGTTGATATGATATGTGGTTGATGTCAGGTTTTTTTATGATAAGATCCATGGTAAAACCCCGTCCTACATGTATATATACAAAATAAGATGTTCCGTTTGAGTGAAAAGTCATTCAACCGTCATTTACATCCCGAGTAATATGACTTACTTTAATAAAAGCTATTTCCATATTAGCACTAAAGTGTATAGATAGAGAATTCCGGTAATTAGCTGAATAGAAAGACACAGACCCAAAATCGAACCAAAATTTCATCAAGCAGAAAGGTTAATTGGTGCATGTAAACCAATTAATTAATTATTAATTTATGACGGAACGAAGTGAAGGAAGTATTAGCAGAGACAATGATTCGTTGTCCGTCAGTGGTTGTGTGGTTATGTTCGAAACGCAATAACTTGAAAACGGTTGAACGGATTTCTTTCAAATTTTACAAAAATGTTTTCCATTACATTTTACGCTTCCAGTTAAAAAACTGAACACATTCATTCAACCGTATTTTAATTATTAACATTTAAAAATTGGAAAAATTTCCATAAGGTAAAGCACTGGGAAAAATGTATATTAGTAAAGTACGAGATACTATTAAAATATTGTTTACTAATGACATGAAACTATTTAAAAATGTTTATATATATATGTTTCATAGTTAAATCATTAAATTAAGACCAGTTTAATAATAATTCTTTCAGTTTTATAAAGGTTTTTGAAATTTATTAAAATAAAAACCTAAATTCAAGTGTTACAAATAAAGATAACGTTCTTCTTTGATCTGATTCGGTAGAGTGCAGCATCAATTGATTTACTATTTACATTTTCCAGCTGTACATTTTTGTCAGTTTATGTTATTACCCTGTCACAGCAAACCTTCGTAGTTACTGAATTTGAACTATTATATATAACGAAATGCTCCTCCGCAAGATTTTGTGATTACAAACGCTAAATAAGGAAGAGAGTAGACAAATTTTAAACTAAACAATGACAGTCTGTAGTTAGATATAATACTTTTTTACAGCTGTCTATTTTAATGGATTTAATTAAGAAAATCGTGACATTAACCAAATTAATCTCTCTTTTATATGAATAACATGGGAACTTAGAAGTCTGTGGGGCAGAGCCCTGAGGCCTAAATCGAAATTCTGGCTCTGTTACGACTTTCTCCGTAAAATTACCTTCATATTAAAAAAGAATCATCGAAATCCGTCAAGTGTTTGTATCGAAATTTGCGTGAAATAAATAACCCGATTATTTATTTTAAAATATATACGATTCTGTAAACGACATATTTAAGTTAAAATTGTAGGAGTTTGGCAAAACGCAGGATGATGGGAGACGGCTCAAATTACAGGACTTGATCCCAAGGACGCGGGAAAAATAGCAGTATTTCTAAAAAATTAACAGCAAACGAGCAATAACGTAAAACATCCCCCATAAGAAAGGAATGGGGATTTAAACATGTCTGCTCTGTTTACATTAAACACATGTGATTACGTATCTACATTGTTTACGAACTGACGTGTGTTCCTACTCAGCATGAAAAGAGTATAATATAAGATGGGGTTGAGTACTTGAGCAAGGTTAGGGGCTATGGCCTCTTCAAGCCATTAGTAAAATATATTTTAAGAAGTTAAGACGCCGTACCTTTGTGTTTGCATGTTAAAACTCAAAAACTATCAAGCATTTTGTAATTGCATTATCATGAGTTGTTTTTAACATCCAAAAGGTGTTTAGTTACAACATTAGTATTTTATTTTGTATTTTTAATAAATAAACAAATGTTTGCATTTTTGATAAAAAACAGGGGGTTATTGGCAGTTATAATCATAGTGGTTTGTATTTAGGGAATCCAATCCCGGGATCCCGCCCAATTTTACGGTTTCTTCCATCCCGGGATTCAAACGCCGAATCCCGGGATTTTCAGGATTGATAAATTGTCTCAAGTTAGCAATACAGGTGGCGTTTCTAACTGATGTAACCGAAATAAAACTCTATAAAACCACTTTAATAAAGTTATAAATCAAAACTTATTGATTTGGTAATTTTTTTCTTTCTTACATATCAACTATAGGTTTATGTTTTAATACAATTTCTTACAGTCACTTTAATCAATCAACTTAGGGACCAAAATACTGTGCATAATTTTTGTTCCTGCCTCAGGGTTCCGCCAACACTGGCCTTTTCTATCACTCCCAGACGTCCAATTTTAACGTAAGTTGGATTTGTTTTGTTAAAGCCACATCTCTTAGATGTCCTCACGTTGGATAGGCCCCGCGCGCCGCTCCCCTCAACCGTAGACCTCCTCACCATCGGTAAAGTTTTTATGTTATTATTTACACTTATTTCGTGATTTTAGTCAATTTTCAATTATAACAAATTTGGATACTTTTTTAACCTCAAACTTAAGGCTCCACCCTACTGGCTTTAAAACAATATTATCTTTATGGAGGAAAGATATTCCTTGGAGTGACGAAAGAAGTTCGGTTTACGTACTATAATTAAAATAATTTGATAATATATCCCTAACACGACGATAAAACACACTAGGCAGCAATCCGGTTTTTTGGAAATTTAAACTTTTAGTGATTAGACAGCGCCATCTATAGGATCTGATATAAGCATAGGCTATATAGTATTTAAACAAAAGATCGCCAACCGGCATCGGCCTGGCTGGTAAGGGCCCGCACTCGCAAGTAGGCCCTACAGATCTAAATCTAGCCCTGACCATCTGTATGCAAACTTCAAACCTTCAAAAATCCAGAATCCCTTGTCTCGTGTCCACTCCATGTGTCTAATAAGAATATGCTACAGTCAATCAAGACATGTAAATTCGTTGTATATGTGTGCTGATGCGCAGGTTTAGTGACGTCATCTTTGGTGGAAATCAGCTGTTAGTCGGCCAAAAATTACTATCTGTCATTTTCTTCTTTTTGTCTCAGGGGTTTATTGTGTTCAATAAACCTCCCTGTTTTGTCTTCGTGTTTGTTTAATTTTTAATGTTTACATCAGAACGGATAGCTTTATGGTTAAACAAAAAACATATGTTCAAAATCAAAACAAATAATGTCAACTTCTTGGGATGCGCAGAATGTTACCGAATTTGGTTGGCGTTGGAACACACCTATGTCTGGTATTTACATCATGAATATACAGGGTGTCACAAAAATGTGTAGCGCGCTATACAGAACGATATTCTAAATACAAAAACAAGTTGAAAATGTAGAGTAAAATTTGTTCGATTTCGGCTTAGTTTAGGCGTAATCCGCCATTTTGTATTTTTTTGAAAATAATTAATAATTCAAAAACCCTTCGAGATATTTTTTTGAAACTTGGTATGAACATTAAGTTTCTGGTTTTTAACATTTTCCATAAATAATTTTTATTTAACTTATCAAATTTCAAAATGGCGGCCATTTAAATATTTCAAAGTCACATTCCATGAAAACTAGCAACTGAAACAAAATTTTACAAGACATGCAATTTAAAGCACTTTGAAATCAAAATCCAATGACATTTTTACAGTAAAAATCGGTTAGTAAACAAAAAGGTTATGGCAATTTTTGATAATAAATTTCAAAATGGCGGCCATATAAAATTTTCAAAGTCAAATTCCTTAGTGCATTTGACCAAGTCCTTTAAATTTTATGTCTTGTAAAATTTTGTTTTAGTAGCTAGTTTTCCAGGAATTTGACTTTGAAATTTGTATATGGCCGCCATTTTGAAATTTATTATAAAAAAATTACCATAACTTTTTTATTTATTAACCGATTTTTACAGTAAAAATGTCATTAGATTTGGATTACAAAGTGCTTTAAATTTTATGTCTTGTAAAATTTTGTTTTAGTTGCTATTTTTCATGGAATTTGACTTTGAAATATTTAAATGGCCGCCATTTTGAAATTTGATAAGTTAAATAAAAATTGTTTTTGGAAAATGTTAAAAACCAGAAACTTAAAGTTTATACCAAGTTTCAAAAAAATATCTGGAAGGGTTTTTGAATTATTAATTATTTTCAAAAAAATACAAAATGGCGGATTACAACTAAACTAATCCGAAATCGCAAAAATGCTACTTTACATTTTCGACTTGTTTTTGTATGTAGAATCCGGTTCTGCATAGCGCGCTACGCATTTTTGTGACACCCTGTATACCTAAGGATCGCTGTCTTTAGTTTTTAATATATGAGCTCCATCGTAAGATTAACATGGGATGGGAACTTGAAGAGCCTCTGGGGCAAAGCCCTTTGAAGATATGTTAGTTTGGATGGGTGATGACATATCTAGGCACAATTACCTGTCATTTAAAAAAATAATCATGTAAATCGACCCAGTAGAACGGTCAGGGTCGCTGTCTTTAGTTTTGAAAAAAAGTTGTTTAATATATAGGATAGGGGAAAGAATAAACCTAAACATGTTGATAAGCCTAATTGTTTTAACAGTAGCCTATTTTCTAATTTTTTCCAAGTTAATATAACAATAGTAAGTGGTATAACCACAACCCCTTTAGTGGATTAAAGTTCAAATAAATACTGTACTCTAAAACCCATCTGTTCTGACTGACCGATTTTGGACCCCATTGTTCTCCGTAATATACTGTATTTTCTTTGAACTGTATCCAACAGTAATTATCATTAAATACTCCACTTGAAGAACGTGAACGTAGAGTTTTTAATGTTTGGGCGTTCAAAACTCATTGACCGATTTTAAAACATATTGACCGATTTTAAAACATAAAAACAACATTATATAGGGGGATCTGCTTGGTAAGACTGGCCAATTCAAGATTGTAGTACTCCAAGTTATGTATTTCTATACGTTTTAACAATAATACTAAGATAAAATAATAGCAAAGGAGGGGGGCATTGGGGGTGCAGCCCCCCATTGAAATAAAAGTGGAAATTATTACTTCAGAAGTTATTGATCTGACTGGTTGACATATTCTTACCTCATGTCATCCAAATGGCGTCTCTGTTTGCAGGGTGTACAGCCCCCCATCGTAAAACTAAGGGGGTGAGAAACTATTCTAAATTTGCTTGGTAAGACTGGCCAATTCAAGATTGTTTTACTCCATGTTCTGTATTTCTATACGTTTTAACAATAATATCAATATAAAATAATAGCAAAGGGGTGGGGGGTTGGGGGGCGCAGCCCCCCAATGCGATAAAAATGGACATAATTACTTCAGCAGTTATTGAACTGACTGGTTGACTTATTCTTACCTCATTGTCGTCCAAATTGCGTATTGTAGGGTGTACATCCCCCCCATCGTAAAGGGGGTGAGAAACTATTCTAAATCTGCTTGGTAAGACTGGCCAATTCAAGATTGTTTTACTCCAAGTTCTTTATGTATTCATATATGTTTTAACAATAATACTAAGATAAAATAATAGCAAATGAGGGGGGGTGGGGGTCGGGGGGCGCAGCCGCCCATTGGTATAAAACTGGAAATAATTACTTCAGAAGTTATTGATCTGTCTGGTTGACTTATTCTTACCTCATTGTCGTCAAAATGGCGTCTCTGATTGTAGGGTGTACAGCTCCCCATCGTAAGACTAAGGGGGTGAGAAACTATTCTAAATCTGCTTGGTAAGACTGGCCAATTCAAGATTGTTTTACTCCATGTTCTATATTTCTATACGTTTTAACAATAATATCAAGATAAAATAATAGCAAGGGGGCAGCTCCCTATTGAGGTAGAAGTGGAAATAATTTATGATGGAACGAAGTGAAGGAATCTATGTATTAGCTGAAATAATGATTCGTCGTCCTTCAGTGTGTGGGCTTGTGGGTGTGTGTGTTCGTAATGCAATAACGTAAAAACGGCTGCACGGATCGTTTTCAGATTTGACACAATTGTTTTACAGTACACTTCACGCTTCCAGTTAAAAATGGAACACATTCGTTATGCCGTCTTCAATTAATTAACAATTAAAAGTTGTAAGATTTCCATAAGGTAAAGCATTGGATAAGAATTACTGCTTGTAAAGTACGAGATACTAATACAATATTGTTTCGTAATTACAGGAAACTACTAAAAAAAATCCTATCTGTATTTCTTATGATTGAATAAATAAAGTACTGTCCGATTAACAAGAGTTTATTCAATTTATTACATGTTTTTGACATTTTTAGATTTTAAAAACCAATACCAGTTTTAATAAATAAAGATAACATTCTCCTATGATGTGATTAATGTGGGCAAATTAATAGTTTATCCGCTAGATTGCAGCAGCCATTTATTTCATATTTACTTCTACCAGCTGTGTTCTTTTGTCAGTTTATGATATTTAAATACCCCGTCTTAGCAAACCTGCGTACTCAGCAAATTTCCAATGTACTACATAGGCAACTTACTGTGTTATGTTTTGTTGAAGAATTTACACCTCTTAATATAATTCAATATAATTAAGAATGATTTATCCTATCCTTATGGTAAAACTAACCAAAAGAAAAGTATATATTTTACTACGGAGTCCCCAGGACTATTATTTGTGATCAAATTTCGGTTAGAACTTGCGTAGCAACAGTAACTTTTATCTACCATTTCTGAGTTCGGTCATCCCATTACGCGAATATTTGAGCGTACTCCTAGTAATATAAATAATTAAATCTCGTTTTCGTAGAGGTTTATTCACTAGTATGTAAAAGATCGAAGTGGTCCTTTGTAGGTTTTAATAATAGGCTACTTGTTACTACAGTTATTAATCTTTATCATCTATAAATACGAAAACCCGATCATTCCCCAGGCCAAACCTTTACACCTACAATTACGAAATTTGGCACGTGTACTCTTTCCATAACGTAGGCAACCACTAAGAAAGGATTTAAAGAAATACCCATAGGCTCCATCCCACGGGGGGTCAAAGTCCCAATCCTGTGTTATTCTTATGGACATAAATATAAATACGAAACACCGATAATCCCACAGGCCAAACCTCTACACCTACAACCACGAAATTTGGTACATGTACTCTTTCCATAACGTTGGTAACCATAAAGAAAGGATTTTAAGAAATTCCCATAGGGCTCCATCCCACGTGGGGTCAACGTTCCAATCCTGTGTTATTCTTATGGACAATTTATAAATACGAAAAAACCGATAATCCCACAGGAGGACAAACCTCTACACCTACAACCATGAAATTTGGCACGTGTTAATAAATGTATATGTTGATAGTTATTTATTTTATTTTCTCTGAGTATTTATTCTAATGGTAGAATTGCTATTATTACTGGCATAATAATCTGAATGTTTAGGTTAAATTTTTGCAGTGGCGAATCTTCTTTTATCATATAATTGAGTAAGGAATTTTGTTGTACAACTAAATCTAGTTCCAGCAGGCCAATTTTAATAACTGATGCGTCATTCGAAACCTATAGCAGTGCAAGTGGTCAAAAAATTATAAAAATGGTAATTTGTTCATGATTTATGGGGTAAAAATCATAAATGTTTCTCATAAAAATACATGGGAAATGTTTTGAAATAAATTGTATCCGCCTCTGAGAAAGCAGAGATATCTTTAACAACTAAATCTCGGGTTCTACTGTACTGATTTTAATTTTTGATGCGTCATTGTTAACCTCATATTACGCCAATTTGTAAAATATCAAAAGTGTTGAGCTCATGATATATGCGTAGAAAATTGCAAATATCTCATATTTCCAAAGAACATTTACAATATATATAGTTTTCTTTCGTTTTTTTTTTAGGGGGATTTATCTTTTTTATAAAGAAATAAATAATAACAGTTTGTAGGAAATCTTCTATACTTTCAGAAGATTTCCAACCACTTTGGTCGATTTCCCAACGGTTTTTGATTTACAGCTAAAATACCTAAACGACCTCGGAATTTTCCGTTATATCTTTAAAAATACAACGTGTATAAGGGGTATCTTTGTACAACTAAACCTGAAGTTCTACCGAATGGATTTTAATGTTTAACACATCATTGTAAACCATTAATTGTGTAATATAATTTAAGGTGGAAAAAGGGTAAAATATTAACTTATAAACAATACATTCAAAATTTGTAAAATAAAAGTATTGTTGTTTCCAGGCAACATTTCACTGTTTATTATCACTGTTGTAGCAAACGCCTTATATCGATATAAAGAACATTTCGTGAGCTTCAAGAATATAATATGTCGTCTATTTGTCAATTGTTTTTAAACTATAGATCAAAATTCAAACCAACTTCCAAGTTTGCAATCTATCTTTTAGCAATATGCGTGAATGTAAGGGGTATCTTTGTACAACTAAATGTGGAGTTCCAGCGGACGAATTTAAATATTTAACCCCTCATTGTGAAGCCTTAATTGTTGTAGATTGTCCTACAAACTGTTATTATTTATTTCTTTATAAAAAAGATAAATCCCCCTAAAAAAAAACGAAAGAAAACTATATATATTGTAAATGTTCTTTGTAAATATGAGATATTTGCAATTTTCTACGCATATATCATGAGCTCAACACTTTTGATATTTTACAAATTGGCGTAATATGAGGTTAACAATGACGCATCAAAAATTAAAATCAGTACAGTAGAACCCGAGATTTAGTTGTTAAAGATATCTCTGCTTTCTCAGAGGCGGATACAATTTATTTCAAAACATTTCCCATGTATTTTTATGAGAAACATTTATGAGAAAATTATAAGAGTTTTAATTTTTGTTGTAATTTATGATGAAAAGCGTAAAATATTAATTTTTAAGAAATTCAATAGCAATTTGTAAGTACATTTATTGTTTTCCCCAGAAAATATTTGTCCTAGTAGTATCAGTTTTGTAGCTAACGCTTTATATGGATTTAAAGTAAATTTCATAAGTTCATGAATTGTCAGTCCTATTGACGAACTTAAATAGTCAACCCCCCATTGGAAGCCCTGAATTGTGTAAATTATCAAATAATTATGAAAGTTTAACATATTTAGTATTTTATGGTGGAAAATGTGTAGAGTATTATTTTTTAAGGAATTCATTAGACATCTGTTGTGGTCGATTCGTCTACAGTTTTTGAATTGTCAATACAAATTCAACCCCAGCTTCAAAATTCGCCAACTATCTTTATCAATGTACATGAATTTTGAGAGGTATCTTTGTACAACTAAATTTAGAGTTTCAAACGACGAACTTAAATAGTCAACCCCCCATTGGAAGCCCTGAATTGTGTAAATTATCAAATAATTATGAAAGTTTAACATATTTAGTATTTTATGGTGGAAAATGTGTAGAGTATTATTTTTTAAGGAATTCATTAGACATTTTTAAAGAAACATTTCGATCACGCAATAAAATATTACCCCATAAGATTATCATTGGAAATTTCGCCTATGGGGCGAAACTCTGAAAGTGGAGGTTTTTTTCAAAACTCTAAAAAGCACATAGAGGGAAAGAGATTTTCATTGATACCAAACATGTTTACAAAATAGTTTTAGAGGTAAAAACTCACCGAACAATAATCAAGATATTCTTTTAATATTATAGATAGGTAATCAATCGATACAACCTCCATATTTTCAATCTATCTTTGGCAATATAGTTAATCAATCGATACAACCTCCATATTTTCAATCTATCTTTGCCAATATACGATGAATGTAATGTGTATTTTTGTAAAACTAAATCTGGAGTAAAATTTTATTAAAATAATATGAAAGTGCAAAATAGATTGTTCTAGATACCCTTGTATTTTTTTCAACGGGCTTTGCTGCTAGTATAGATAATATTGTTGTAGGGGGGCAAGACCAATAACAAGTTATTAGTAAAGTAGTGACACTCAATGTTTTACATTAGTTTTGGTGGCCAAATACAGAGGGTAACTTCTGGTGAACAGCCCTGTTCACACTTTGTTTTTTTTTTGTGTGTTTTTTTGCGAAAAGGTTTGGGATTCAAGCTAACCTTTTCACTATGCCTGCAACTCACTTACGCATAACAATAATGCTTGACAATAATAATTGATTGAACTTTTTTGACTGATTGTAGAGTTTTTGTTTATTATACAAGTAATTATTTTATTATTTTTGTCCATTGATAGTAATGACATTGTTGTACTTCAGTAGTTTAATAACAATTTAGATCTGTGGATTCTTAGAAGCTTTCTAGCTTCAAATTTAGTTATTATGTTTATTTTTTTTTATTTGTGTTTTATTTATTATCATTATTTATATTATTTATTTTAATATATCGGAATGAAATCTCATAACTTTGTTTTAAATTACTGATTCAATGCACTATTGATTGTCGATAGTATTTTCTTTTGTAATTTTGTATTTATTCCATAGTTTATATAGGTGAGTTTGATAATAGTTCTGTTCGGTTTTTATTGATGGTTTTATTATTTGTATTTAGAACAATATTTATAATTTTATACATAGATTGATGGACAGACACCACTTCATTTTTATAATAGTAGTGATATGATTATAATTTTAACCTTTTTTCTTTTTTAAGTTTTAGTGATGTATACTTACGGTCGGTAAGTTTTGAGTTAGGTTTTTTGTTATTCCATTTTATTTAACGATTATAACCATAATGATGGTTTATTTGGTTTGCTTCTAAGTTATGAATTAATAAATTGTAAAAAAATATAATGTTTGACAGATATAATTGTGAAGGTTAGTGATGTTAATAATCAGTACTTGAATAAGTTTTGATTGTACAAAATATAGGCATAAGTATAATTAATAAATAAGTTATAATTGCAGACAATTACTACCATTACTAAGAAATGGATTGAAAAAGGTCACCGTGTGTAAGATATAGGGTTACATCCATATTCAAATTGTGTTGCTTATTGTATATTAATTATTATTTTCTTCTATTAAGAGACATTTTTAGTGTAATAATAATTATTAATAGTGATCAAATTGTTAAGAAAGATATTAGTACTAATTTAATTAATATAACCTTTAAGTCGGAAGCCTAATATACTTTACTATACTAAATGAATTATTTTATCTTCCCCATCATTAGATTTAAATATACAAAAATAGTCAGACTACGTATACAAAATGACAGTATCAAACTCCTCGAATCCTGCATGATAGCTTTTTGATAGGTCAATTTTTATGATTCGAATTATTGAAATAATAATAAACTAGTGGCTTAGAGGGGCCATAGCCCCTAACCTTGCTCCAATACTGTGCCTTATTTGAGGTTTTATTGTCAGTTCGTAAACAAAGTAGACACTTAACCACATGTTTTGATGTAAACAAAGCAGACGTTTTTAAATCCCCATACTTTTCTTATGGGGGATGTTTTACGTTATTTCTCGCTTGCTGGTAACTTTTTGGAAAAAACTGCTATTTTTCCTGAGTCCCTGGAAATTCATAACCTTTAATTTTAGCCGTCTACCATCATCCTGCGATTTGCCAAACTCTCACAATTTTGACTTAAAAATGTTGCTTACAGTTAAATATAAAGATAGGGAACCAGTAACGTAAGATACGTATCAATACCTAACCAATACATGTAAACTATGGAATCCTGTACTCATAAAGAATGCTGATCCATACACAGAATCGGCTAGTCATAGTATTCAACAGCTTGAAGAATATTAAAATAAATTCCTAAGATGATGGTTATAATTATTTTTGCATTGTTTGTGTATAGTTATGTGTATGGTTAAATGTGTATGTTATGTGTATAGTTAATGAATTGTAAGCTTAGGTGGTTGAGATTCCTGATGATAAGAGGATCATATTGTTTAACATTGGGATTCTTATTAGGTTAAAGGGTTTAATTCCTAATGGACATCATTCTACTGATGGGGATAGTCTTCTATAGAAGAATGCAATACAAAAACAAATGATAAGGAGAATAGAATTTTATATGTAATAAGAAAAATTGTTCCTCATTTTATTTTTTAAACGACCTTTTTAGTATGAAGCCCCTGAAATATCGATTCTCGGTTTACGATGCGTCATCATTAAATTATTATAGTCAAAATAATTAGTAGTCAATACCTATGTTTATCAGTCTTATTTCGTTATAGTGAAATCATATTACTGTTGCTGAAGTCATAGATGCCAGTCCTATTGGTTCTGAAATTGGTCATGGTCTAATGTTAATAATGTTATAAATACATAAGATTGCTTAAACGCAACAGCTAACTCAAATAATAGAAGTCACATAAATTTGTCATACAGCTAAACGGTCCTTTAAATAGTCATATCATAGCTAATATTATTTGGCAAGTTATTAATTTAGTTATAACCTAAAAGTATGATTAGCAGGTGTCCAGAAATTATATTGGCGCTTAATCGGACTACTAGGGATCCTGGGCGAACCATATATCTAATTGATTCAATTAGTACTATAAATGGTATTGGAGGGTAAGGTGTTGCAATAGGAACTAAATGGATACTATTAGTTAAAAAAATTGACAAAACGTAGGTAGAATAGTTAATAGTTGTGCACGTTAGTTGGCACAAACAGAAATAAACAAACTATTATCTTTTTACGAACTTAAGCATAAAATGCAGTCTTAAAGACATATTTTCCATATGTTTTGTTTCTTAATTGAATTTTCAATGACGATCTGTAGCTGCTGTTGCACCTTGAATGTAAATTGTATTTAGGACTGTGTGTGCCAACTAAACCGACGGTCTTCGAACCATTGTTTATTTCTCATGAGCAACTGATAATGATTACATGGAACAACAAGTATTTCAGCAGAAAAACATTCATTTGACAGTGTACAGCAATGTGATTTTATTTAGAGTAATATTGTAAGAAACTGATGAAAGATAAATACTCGTAAAATACTTTTTTATTTAATTTAATTCATTTGCTTACGATCTGTCTAAAGAACTCATTAACGGCTCTAGCTCTAATATCTTACCGAAAATATGATTCATCATGTATCCTAGTATCCTAATCACCTATGTTACCTCACGTTGTAATGATCATTAACAGGTTATTTCCTTATGTGTAAACAGGAACAAAATACCTCCGTTGCAGCAAACCTGCATACTCAGCGAATTTACAATGCATATATATGTGCCTCGCTACTACATAGAGCCACTTACCAAGTTTCACAAAAATACATTCATAAATTAGTTATATATAGCAGTTTATTTATTCTCCATAAGAATAACATTAGGGCTGAGTACGCAGGTTTGCTGCAAAAAGAAAGAGGAGAAATATGTTGTTGTGCAATTATCAAACTAACTCAACCAGGTGAAGCTACATACTAAGTTTTATTAATTTATGTTCATAATCAAGGGAGATATAAAACTTTACTTATTCTCCATATGAATAACATGGGGGCCGAGTATGCAGGTTTGCTGCTAAGGGAAAATCAACAAAAAATTCTTTTTGTGAAAATATCAATATACCACAACTAATTGAAGCCACATACCAAGTTTCATCAATATTCATAAATAATCAAATGTTATTTATTCTCCATAAGGATAACATTGGACAACGAACTGTGTTCAACGCTTTGAATATCTCTGCAACGGTTGGACGTAGAACAACAATTAAAACACCAAAATGATTGTTTTGTACAGCTGAACTGATTGGTAAAAAGAAATAAGAAGTTTTTAGTAAAATTGTCTGAGTAAAATCCAAAAACGTTTTTCCCATAAGATTAACACGGGAAATTTTATGGACGCGTTTATTGACTTTCTCTACAACCACTTAACCTAGGTTAATGATTAAAAATACCAAATTATTTGTGTTTTTAAGCTCTATCAAATGGCTGTAACCAAAATTGAGTGTTTTCTTTTTATTTTAGGGGAAAAAATTCAAAAACTAGTTTTTGGAAAATAAAAAAAACCATAAAACCCCTTCTCATAATCCGATCGATCTGGTTTTCGAACTTAAAGTCATAAATGTTACTACACATTTGTGCCAAATTTCATCAAACTCGGGCATTTCTTTCAAAAGTTATTGCGCTAACGGACACATATATCTTTTATATCTATAAAAGACAAAGCCCTGGCTGACTGACTGACTGACTCATTTATCACTAATTCTTCACCTTCCCATGTAGGTAGAGAGCTGAAATTTTGCACACTGATTTTTCTTTAGGCATAAAATAGGAAAACTAAATGGTTTTCATCCTGATCTGACCTTAGGGCTCCGCCAGAGACCCCGACAAAGTTCCCATGTATTCCTTATGGATGTTAAATTTTGTTTGAGCTGATGAAAATACAAACAGCTGATTTTTATTCGTAGTAGTTCCACGGGCTAACCACAGAATGTAGCACACACAACTGTAATAGTTTTTATAAATCATTTGCGGGGCGAAGCCTGCGGCTATCATATTTATATATATATGAACACATATTTATATATATATATATATAAATACGAACAAATAGTGTTTTTGTCATCTGGGGACCTCAAAACAAAAAGTTATCATGGTCTCGGGCTTAAGTCTTACCTTGCCACTACGGTAAAAGCTTCTTCCCTATACAGTAAATTCGCTAATAAGTGATCATACGGATCACTAAGTTCCTGCATATTATGTTTCATTTTTTATTAAAAGGTATTTTGAAATTTTACATTTCTTTTATGTTTTATTTGAAAATAAAAATTATATATCAGAATCTATAATTCAAAGTTAATTGAGAATACATAATGTTTTAAAGCAAAGCTGTATTAAATATTGTGCCTAAAAGCTAGCTATTGAACTTTTTTATATAGAAAAAGTTACCTTCGAAGTTTGCATTACATTTACAAACATTTTCAAAATAATTGTGCCAGGAAGCTCATACAGTTACAAGCAAACCATACTCGTATTTTAATGTAATTAATTGGATTTACTGTTTTCTGAATAAAGAGTTTCAGAGATTTGCAAAATTCCTCCTAGGTTACGCCCCACTGGGTCTTAAAGTTCACATGTAATTTTAATGGAAGAAATTTTTTTTGGGTTTATGTCACATGTTTTTAACTGACTTAATTTAAATTAAATAAACAGCTGTTAAAAGCTGTCACTGTTTTGTTTACATTATTTTAAGTTTGTTTACTAAATCTAGCGATCTTCCCCATAGATCTTCTTTGTTCGCACTTTAACGTTGTAACTGTTGCTTCGCTCATTTATGCGTCTAAAGTGTAACGACAGACCATCCTAGTTAATAGTTAAGGAATTGCAAAATCTGCCACTTGACTTAAAACTGTATACTCATCAGACTCTGGAACTTTAGAAGACAATAAAACTGGCAACGCTGCACAGTACTGCCAGTTGGTTCCCTGTAAAGCACCCTTAGCCTTAGCTTATAAGGCACCGTAGGACCATCGATATCTCACCAAAATTCAAGTATTCAAATTATCTCTCAAATGAAGACAGAAAAACTGCTTACGGCGCAGCCCTGGATTTTTGAACTGCAACTAAAACCTCTCAGCTCTCTCCTCTGTATGGCCTCAAGGTGTTTTAGGAGGAAATTTCGAGGGGCTTTAGAGCGAAAAGGGCCTATGTGTCTATCTTTCTCCCTCTCTCTCAACATTTTTGAAACTCGCACGGTGAAACTTAAGCCCCGGACCACCATAGAAGTTCCTAACGTGACCCCCTGAACACGTTTTGGGGGGTCGTTCAAAATTTTATATATATATAGACATATATATATATATATATGTATATGTGTTTGCACTCTAGCGGTCACATTTTGTGTCCGATTAACTGGGACGTTCCTTTCTATAATCAATTGGACAATTTCGTTGGGCAAAACAATCGGAAAACTCTAAACCCCTTTTTTGGGGATTATTCTTTAAAATTTCGAGTTTTTGGGCCCAAAAAGGGTCAGAAAAGCCCTGGACATAAAATTAATGCATGTATTAAGATGGGGATTAGTGAAGCGAAAGTTTTAAGCCCTCTCTCGTCATTATAGCATAAATATTTACCGAGTTATTAAAGAAAATGTATATCGGATAAACACAGTACGTTGTCTTATGGGGTTTTCACATTAGAAAAGCATCTTATTTATTTGTTGGTGTATTTGTATCATCCCCAGCAACCTCACGCCTACATTCAAGCCTGACTGGACCTTTTCTTAACCTTATAATGTGCAAAATTGTATTCCAAACATTGCAGGTAAATGAAACCAGGAGCATCAGAACAGCCAAAAAATCAATGTTTTCAGATTTCAATAAAATTGGATTAAATGTATGTTTTTACGCTGGTTTTGAGTTTTAAATGTTTTGTTCGTGGAAATTCACTTCTCTCACGTCAGCGTGCTGCGTGCGAACTCGTTTTTATTCGCTATGATTTAAAATGTATATACTTTTCTCATTAGTGAATTTCCTTTGGAAAGTGAACTATTGGCATGACCCGCACGGTGAAACTTAAGCCCGGGACCACCATAGAAGTTCCTAACGTGACCCCTGAACACGTTTTGGGGGTCGTTCTAAATTTTATATATATGTATATATGTGTATATATATATATATATATATATATATATATATATATATATATATATATATATATGTATATATGTGTTTGCACTCTAGCGGTCACATTTTTTGTCCGATTTACTTCGAATTTGGTAGGGATGTTCCTTTCTATAATCAGTTGGACAAGTTCGTTGGGCAAAACAATCAGAAAACTCTAAACCCATTTTTTGGGGGATTAATCTTTCAAATTTCGAGTTTGTGGGCCCAAAAAGGGTCATAAAAGCCCCAGATTTAAAGTCAATGCATGTAAAAAGATGGGAATTAGAGAGACGAAAGTTTTAAGCCCTCTCTCGTCATTCTAGTATAAATATTAACCGAGTTATTAAAGAAAATGTGTATCGACTAAACACAGTACGTTGTCTTATGAGGGTTTTACACTAGAAAAGCCTGTTATTCCCTTGTTAATTTTATCATCCCCAGCAACCTCACGCCTACTTTCAAGCCTGTCTGGACCTTCTCCTAACCTTATAATGCGCAAAATTGTATTCCCAGCTTTGCAAGTAAATGAAACCAGGAGTATCAGAACAGCCAAAAAATCAGTGTTTTCAGATTTCAATAAAAATTGAACAAATGTATGTTTTTACACTTATTTAGAGTTTTACAAGGTTTTATGTGGAAATTCACTTCCCTCACGTCAGCGTGCTGCGTGCGAACTCGTTTCTTATTTTACACATGCCAAGTGTCAGATATTCTCTCCCCACTTCTTTTACTGCTCCTATCCTGAGTGGTCCTAGGGGAGTGGTCCTAGCTGAGTTCTACCAGTTCAGTTGAGTGCTGCTAGTTGAGTGGAAATAGTTGAGTGATCCAACCTCAGTGCTTCTAGTTGAGTGATGTTGAATGAATGTGATGAATTGTGATGAATTGAATGTGATGTTGAATGATGTTATAGCTGAGTGCTACTAGTTAAGTGATCCTACCTGAGTGCTATTTAAATTTATATTAATTGTACGAAACTGCAAATTATCCGAGTTTTGTTAAGTAGAAAATGTTAACATATAATCTACCCCCCCCACACTCTATAGCATCGTACAAAGAAGAGCGGTAATGTACAGGACGTAATTTGTCACTTTTACTGATCATCAGATTTGTCAAAAACTTGTAAGTGTTTTGTAAGTGTATAGTGTGGTATTATGGAAATGTGTGTATGACATTAATAACTTGAATCAACATTATATATTGTTGTTCGAGAACTTGAATATGATTAATTTGTAATCGAAAGGCCTCGTTCGAATACAAATTAAATTGAGTGATTGCTGTACGTATTAATTTAAAATTTTGAATCAATGAGAAGATCTGTAGAAGATGTACTTGAATCAAAACGCAGTATTAAATAACAGAAAAACAAATTTTTTTAGAAAAATAATTTAGTTTTGATTTGAGGACATAAGTTCTTGCAGGACGGCAAGAACCTTATGCAAGGCAAATGTTATTCACAATGTTGTTATACTATTCACACAATTTGTTAACTTATAGCCTATAATTTATTTTAATGAAGGAGGAGGGCCTAATCCCTACCTCCACCAATGACGCGCAATAAATATTGCCTAATACAATTGGTATTACATGCTATACTATTATATCTTTATATTGTTATATATATTCACTATATTGTGGTTATTATTTAGGTATAACCATTTTGAAAATATGTTATAGTACTGTACAATGCAACTTTGTATACGTATTTTGTAAATCTGAGTGTAATTATTACTCTTTAAAAATTAAACGTCTAAGTTACTATAGTTGAAAAACGTTATTTCTGGTGATTCGACCAAATTTAACTCTTCTCTTAGAATTTATTTTATCAAACTGAAATAAATGTGTTTTGTAGAATCAAGTGACGGATGAAAAAGTTCAGAATCTCTTATTTATACGCTTGTATTTAGGCATATTCTGTTGTAGTTTTAATTGATGTTTTATTGTTTTTGATACGGAACAAATATTTTGGGTGGAATAGAGTTCCAGCCTCCTAGATGCTGAATGACCCCAAAGTTTAAACCTTCTGCGCCGAATATCGAGGAATAGTGTGAGGGAACGTTTTGGGATCTATGTTATTCTCACGGTCGACTCGACGGATATACGTATACGTCACACACTACGCAGCTTGAGATTCTCGCCGACTACGAGCGGTGCAGCGGCCAGAGCAGTCCAATAAGAAGCGGAGACGCCATCTTGTTGCCCTGATCAATTATGTAAGTGTGATCGCGGCGGTCGGTATCCACATTGTCTCTCTTAATGACGGTTTTTGCCGCGGTTTTTGGCGGCGCGGCGGCCGCGTTCACGGCACCGACAACGTGAATTATTAGTTTTTTACTGCTCGGGCACCGATAGGTGTGGTTCGATCGTCGTTCTTGTAATGAACAGGTTTTTATTGCGCGACGCCGCGCGCCGCGGCCGACCATAGTAATATTTCCGAAATGTCGGTCGCTGCGGCGCGGCGGCGGCGGTGGCGGAATAACGCCGACACCTGCTCAGAATACTCGGCGGTAATAGCTGGGTTGATTCGAATAATACTTCGGTGTCTCACTGCGAGTCGTTAGAAACCTCGAGGGAAAGTACAGAACCAAACGCGTGTGTAGTAGTTTTACACACATTTTGGGTGGTTTGCTTGCGTGCTTGATAGGGGCTCCATTCGTCTGCGTCTACCTGCTTCTCCCATGACCGATGTGAACTTTAAAATCCCCTCCCTCCTGATTAGATTATCCAAAATTGTTGATTTATGGCTCATTTTATAGATTGAAACAATACTTACCGACTACAGTGAGCAGAATTTGAATACCACAGTTCACTCACTGAAACTACTAGGTAATTTCTTGCTCTTTAAAATGAGCCATAAATAAACGATTTCAAATAATCCATTGAGGAGGGATGGATTTTAAAGTTGACACTCGTCTTCTGGAAGAATCAGAGGATTGGAGCTCCCTCTGAACAAGTCTTCCTGGAGAATCTAGCCCTGTTTGAGTAGACATCGTACAAAACAATGCAATTAAGTGTGTGTGTGTGTGTGTGTGTGTGTGTGTGTGTGTGTGTGTGTGTGTGTGTGTGTGTGTGTGTGTGTGTGTGTGTGTGTGTGTGTGTGTGTGTGTGTGTGTGTGTGTGTGTGTGTGTGTGTGTGTGTGTGTGTGTGTGTGTGTGTGTGTGTGTGTGTGTGTGTGTGTGTGTGTGTGTGTGTGTGTGTGTGTGTGTGTGTGTGTGTGTGTGTGTGTGTGTGTGTGTGTGTGTGTGTGTGTGTGTGTGTGTGTGTGTGTGTGTGTGTGTGTGTGTGTGTGTGTGTGTGTGTGTGTGTGTGTGTGTGTGTGTGTGTGTGTGTGTGTGTGTGTGTGTGTGTGTGTGTGTGTGTGTGTGTGTGTGTGTGTGTGTGTGTGTGTGTGTGTGTGTGTGTGTGTGTGTGTGTGTGTGTGTGTGTGTGTGTGTGTGTAATTACTAATACACTGCAATGCGGTGGCATGCCGCCCATCTTTATAATTATTTTCCGGTTGGGAACTTTTCAAATAATTACTAATACACTGCAATGGGGTGGCTTCAATTAAAATAACTTTAGTAACAATTTGAACTAATTCGTAACTCACTCGAAAAATACAAATAGCAAATTTATATAACACTGTTGCGTATCAATTTAAGTGATTACCAATTCATAAAATTATGTCTACATCTTAAAAGAGGCCAATCAGAGAGCACGGCCTGCGCGAGGCTACTGCTAACAACACTGCAAGGCTACAACTGCACGATTCCTGCTTAATAACTTATGTAGGTATACAAATATTATCCCCAGTGTGGATTTTCATTTTATCGAGTTCTTGAAATTGAATTAGCAAATATATTTGCCATGTTGGCCTGTTCACAGGATTCAATAATTAGATGTGCTTTTTGGAGTGGGTTGTCACACTCCCTCCACCTTTAGTTCATGCTGTCCTCAGCATGAGGAGCCATCACGCTTGGTGATGCAGCACACAGCTGGGAGTCTAGATTCCTCAAAGGGGTCTGTACTGCCAATTTAGGTCTCTAGAGACCTTGCTAGATTACCAAGCCACAGAGTAACTGTCATCAAATCTTTGGAAAAAATTTCACCATATTGCTATTGTTACGCAGGTAAATTACACTCAAAGATAACAAATTGAATTCAAGCAACTGTCGCGTCCTCTCCCTTTTTTCCTAATTTTAAAATTATGCAATTTAAATATTACATTTATATACATTTCTTGAGATGAAATATAACACTTGACAGAAAATATCTTTCCAGATGAACATTAAATCTTAACCTTACCTAACAAAATAGTTTCATAACAAGCTAACTAAATTTTCTAACCAATATAAGACAAGCACAGACAACATGAGTGATTCAGTCCATAAAACATTACAAAAATAATACAAAAGATATAAAATAAAACCTATTAATAATCTTCCAAAAGGGCCAAAGAAGTATTTCCTTTTAATGGGATCCGCCAAACATAAATCCCATTGTTCCTAAGACCTAATACACATCAATAATTACCAAACCTAGTCATATGAACTCGTGCAATCGAAATATTAGAACCATCTCACTGACAACGAGGATAATTATACAGCACCATTATAAAAAAAACGTTTGTTTCAGAAATCACAAAAACCATTACCAGGTAGACACCTTGTCAATGCACACCGGAATACAGCTGATTAATTTAAGTATCAACTATTTTGCAAAAATAAAGAATGATACAGATGCGGATCCAAAATTAAGAACTCCATTTACTTGCTTGGGTGAAGCCACACCTTTACTTGGGAAATTCTGACGTCAGCAACCCCCAGGACATGACGAGTTGTCCAGCCTGGTCACTTATTACTAACATAACATCTTAATCTCATCGAATGGCACAATAATTACTGTGGTCAGATGACTATAGTTACACCAATAAAATTCTCAACATGCAGACTCCCTTTCTGGTCCATCTGCCATATGGCAACAGCAACACACACTTATCAATATACTAATTTTAGTAATTACCAAAATGACACACAAGTTTAAAAACATATAGACACTAAAATAATGTTGACAGGTCTGGTAATTTCCTGTCTTGCTGATGGGATCCGGAAAATCCACCAGCAAGGCATTTCTCATTACAAAAATATATTTATTACGTATTTTGCTCTGGGTCAGTGTCCAGGTATCCACAGTCCAGTATTGGGAGTTGAAGGGAAGGGGGTTTAAGGGGTTGGGGAATGCCGGCTCTACCTTCCTGTGAACACTAGATTTGACCCAGTAGGAATATTTTCAACAACTATTTTTCAAAACATATTGACCAATCTAAGTAAAATTCCGAATTACCAGCCTCTGCGGATCCTGCTCATATAAGCAACGAGAACATTCAGCAAAAATACCTTAATCTAAGATGTCCTTGATAGAAAATTACAACTTAAAGAAATGTTAACCTACATCATTCCCAGGTAAGAAAGTCTCTTGTATTCCCACGGCGCATGCAGCAGTCACTTCAAACGAAAACTCTTCCCTCAGGGCGTCCCCCGAAATTTTATCTTGCAATACACTCATACCGTTTCCACGTGTGAATATTGGTTGTTTACACCGTGTACACATACGTAACATTTATTTGGTTGTTAGTTAATTTTGAAAGTCCTTTCCCTTGCCAAGGCTAGCCTTACTTACACTCGCAATAGTCACTCTCTGTAGTCTCTCGGTTTACCAGCGGTCGAGTTACCCGCTGCCGTCTCCCAGGGCTGCAGTCCCCACCTCGTCATCACGTCTCGAAGCTACTGCTGCCGTCTCTGTATCAGGGCCGATAGAGTTCAATCGCCCTCGAACGACTCCAGCACTCTGGTCAAGGTCACAGTCTCGTCATCGAAATCTGAGCTCTAGTACCAGGTGGCAATCATGTTCCAGTATGAAGCCCAGCTTATCATCAAGTCTCGGAGCTCCTGCTCCCATTTTAACATCAGGGCCGACATAGTTCAGTCGCCCTCGGACGTCTTCAGCACTCTGGGCAGAGTCGCAGTTCTCCGCTCTAGTCAACGGAGTCTGGAGCTCTGGTACCAGGTGACAACCACGTTCCAATATCTAAACAGACATACAGCAGCATCAGAGCCATCAATACATAGTTTCACGTCACTACTACTATTGTTATTTCCTACACCCTGCCTTCGCAAAATGTATAGTGGGACCGTAAGTGGAAAATATACTATCAGCTACTCACGGTGCTGCTCAGCTCATTTTCGAGTACTTTTAGGAGCACTAAAGAGGCCTTCAAATAACCTTATCAGTTCAGTCTCTTTAACAGAGAGCATATGACTTTAAACAAATCAGGGATCAAAATTCCACATACTGGTCCGATATGAGTATGGCTGCCGTGTATACGGGCAGGCAATTTTAAACTCATTACTGATAACAATCCATTTATACACCTCGGACACATCACCGTTAAACGTCGACCACAAATCAAGAACCAGGACCCAAGTTACCCGTCCTACATGAGTATACTGCTGCCATGTATACGGGCAGGCAATATTGAAATAATCAGTAAAAATTCACATTTATACACCTCGAATACATCACCGTTAAACATCGACCACAAGTCAAGAACCATCAGGACCCAGTTACTCGTCCTACATGAGTATACTGCTGCTGGGTATATGGACAGGCAATATTGAACTCATCGGTGACTACGTCACATACACTTTTTGATTATTTGGGGAGGCCCATTCCACGTCATAATTTCAATGGGGCATTCCCCCAAAACAAAACTCAAACGGACTGTTACAACAGGCCCAAAAGACCATCAGCTGGTTCACTCGTACCTCCCATTATTAAACACTTCAACATCAACCTCCGTATAAGGTGAATTGCGCTGTACAGGCAGGGCTTTCTACAGAACAATTTGCCGTAGCACAAAACAAAACATTTGCTCCCAACTCCCATTCACTTTTTCAAACAAAACAGGGAACATTACGCCTTGACACTTTTTTTCCTATATTTCATTTATGTATTTTTTAAACTGTTTATAATTTTTTCCACTTGAAGCTAACTACATTACGACACTATAAATATGTTTGAACCCCTTAACTTCCCATAAATTTTCATTCTCTTCACAGTCTGGTCAAGAATATTGTGAATTATCAGGCACATTCCTGGAGCACAGCACACAATCTAAAATTCGACTTAAAAACAAATAACCACAATGTAATTTCTAATACTAGTTCATAAGTATACTTAGGTGATAACACTTGTTCATTTCGCCTGAGTCAATGACAGTAATGGTAAAGAATACACTCCCTCAGCAACTCCACAGCGAGGAAGACCATCCGGTGTGGAAGACCAACAATTTATTTTATACAAAGAACTACTTATTACTACCATCGAACTTAAGTTTCAAATTTAAGGCAAAACTAACTGGAATCTTTTAATTAATTTCAAACTAAATGTAAATTAACTAAATCATACATTCCCTCATTCACACCTAATCTCTGGTTCATTATCTAATTTAGCACACGCAAATGGAAGCTCTGGCTTCACAATGCTCAATCGTAAATGGGGAGGTAAAAGTATTAGTCATTTTTAATAATACACAAGGAAATAATTTGTGTTAATGTTTAAAGTATTGATGGTAAAATAGATACAGTTTTGTTATTACAGTCATACCGCACAAAGAGACAGAGAGACACGTGTGTGTGTGTGTGTGTGTGTGTGTGTGTGTGTGTGTGTGTGTGTGTGTGTGTGTGTGTGTGTGTGTGTGTGTGTGTGTGTGTGTGTGTGTGTGTGTGTGTGTGTGTGTGTGTGTGTGTGTGTGTGTGTGTGTGTGACAGACAGACACAGACAGACACAGACACAGACACAGACACAGACACAGACAGACACAGACACAGACAGACACATACACAGACAGACACCGACACAGACAGACAGACAGACAGACAGACAGACAGACAGACAGACATACAGACTCACTCACTCACTCACTCACTCACTCACACACTCACTCACTCACACACTCACTCACTCACTCACTCACTCACTCACTCACTCACTCACTCACTCACACTTTTCACTTTGCTGATCAACTTAACATTTAAACAAAATTCAAAGTCCGGTACCACAAACAAACATTTTACAAACAGTTACTGCTTTACTGACTGTTATTCTCAGTTGGCCCAAAACAGGTACCAGAACTTAACAACGAGCACAGCATAGCTCAGTTTCCAAAAATCAATGCAACAATCAAACTGCGGTTTAATTTTTCCCTCGTATGCTATTTGTCTCTCATAATTTAAAGGAAGAGCAAAACAACTTTTTTTCTCGACTTTCGATTTTCAATCCCCTCTCCAAATGCTTATCCTCTTTGAACTATGATTTTAAAATACAAACATTACACCGCAAAGAAAACATTACAAGTTTCTTCCCAATCATAGCATTTAGCCTACATCAAATTTATATTAACGAAACCCCCTGCACAAGTCACAGAATCCACGCTGTCGACCTGATATAGCAATTTAAACTATCTTTCAATGGTCATCCTGACACAGAATCCCCATTTTCGCACTACTGCTTTTAATTTAAAATCGTCTTCCACCATTACTTAGGATATTCTCGGTTCCATCACTCAAAATTCAAACTATCTAAGTAACTGGTATAGAACCCTCATTTACCACACTACTAATGACAGTTTTCTAAAATTACCGAAAATCCAAAAATATTTGTATTTTTTACCTTTAAACCATTATATTATAGTGAAACTTATCCTTCGTGAATCGATCCTTCATCGATTTGAACTCATAACTACGGCACAGAGGAAATATCCATTCAGTGGATTGCGAACGAATTCTAAGTTGAAGTTCAATAAACTATATATATAAATATATATATATATATATATATATATATATATATATATATATATGTGTGTGTGTATATATTTGTCAAAGTTATTACTGTTTTTAAGTTATCTTTGTTATTATTAACTTTGTTAATATATTTTAATTTCCTCTTAAGGCACGCAGCTACGGCCCATCGACCTTATAGAATCGCATATGTTTAGCATATATTAATTTCATGCACTTTATACTAAGTGTTAATTTAGTTTTCCTACTAAGCAATTAAACTATTGTTAGTTCACAGTGATTCTTCAAACCAGATGTAAAAATATTTCGATCAGTTTCTATTTCATTTCTAACTAAAACAAATAGTCTGCAATGAACAACAGCAAAGGAATGACGTTTAAGAACTAATTAATGAACAATTCTTTACCACCGAATCAGCTTCGTGGGCGAAGGCAGGGCCCTATAACAAGGGAACATTTTGACGAAGGTATTGAGTCACTGAACCACACCATGATCTGACTCAAAGAACCGTTCTTCAAGGCAACGCCGTTCTCCCATATTTAATTTTTCAAGTTACTTTGTGTTAAAATGAGACATTCTCGATTACAGAAAATACTTCAAAACAACTCTACATTTGTTATTTACCAAGATTTATCACTGCTAAAGCACAACAGATATTTTGATAAATTGATAATTTCGATTTAGTGTGTCTTCTCAAACAATGACATCAAGTGACATTCGCAGCACCGCCATCTTAATCACGCGATCACAATAAATACGCAATGAATGCAAAGTGACGCTGGAGGTGGAAACGACGCTATCTATTTCTCCGCAATGAGGCTAATGGTGACTTGAAGATTTACTCAAATTAATTTAATTACTTTTAAATTCTCTAATAAATCTAAAAATATTTATTTGTTGACGGGAATTGCACTAAAATGAGTTTTATTTATTGCTTTATATGATTATGAAGTTACATACTGCAAAAACTGCATATTTAAAAAAAATATAAGATTGCACCATTGTAATTGTAAATAAATTATTACTTACCAAAATTCATCCTTGTGTTTTTATCGCAAACACACCCCGCACCGACACCAGTTGTGGTGCCGCCGATCTTCATAATTATTTACCGGTTGGGAACTTTTCAAATAATTACTAATACACGTGGTTTCAATCAAAATAACTTTATTAACAATTTGAACTAATTTGTAACTCACTAGTAGGGGGCAAAGACCGATTCAGAACCAGCAAAGGCGCGGTGTGGACGCGTGGACGCGAGGACGTCCCCCCCCCCCGGTGCCCCCCCCCCGGTGCCCCCCCCCCCGGTGCCCCCCCCCCCGTGCGCCCCCCCCCCTGTGCCCCCCCCTGTGCCCCCCCCCCCTGTGCCCCCCCCCCCCCCCCCCGGCCGCCAGCAGCACTTTTCGTGATGACCTTGAACATGAGGAAAAAACTTTCGAAAATTAATAATTAGCCTATTTATCCACCGATTCCCACGGGACTTTTTCCAGAGTGTAGGCCTATCCCCAGGGAAGCGAATGACGTAAGAACCCCATAGATCCACCATTAAACAAGGCCGCTATTAATTTAAAACCGCGTTTTCCTTATGGGATCTCAGCTGTTTACCGACCGATTTTGACGAAACCTCACCACATGTCGGGCCGTGACCTAAGAAAACCATCGCTTAAAGAAAATTGAAAATCCACTGTTAAACGGGCCCGCTATTAATTTTCAAACGCGTTTTCCTCATGGGATCTCGGCTGCTTGCCGACCGAATTTGATGTGACTTCGTTACACGTTGTATGCCGGCTTGGCTAAACCAAACTGCGAGTGGCTCCGTGGAGTCACGTGTCGAGGCGCGTGCTAGGGCCTACGTGACTGTCCCAGCCTGTTTACTCATTAGTGGCCTTCAAGACCCCTCCGTTCTAGAAGGTTCCGACAAGTGCGTCGCATGAGGCCTCCTCCTGACTGGAGTGCTATGTATGAGCATGTCACGTGGCGAAGCGCGTGCTAGGGCCTACGTGACTCTCCCAGCCTGATACTCATTAGCGGTTCCGAGAATTGTTTACTACTTTCACCGCTTACTGTACGGTACGTAGCTATGTTACTTCAGTGATTGTCATTGCTTCCTTCATTCAGTTTGTGTTTGGAGCTCAGTGTATGTAGATGTTCTACTTCAGTGCTGTGCTAGTCTTTACTGAACCATATTCCGAGATTTTTTAAACGTAAGTATATGTAGCTCTTATAAGTTGTAGTGTGGAAGACTATTACATTTCCCTTTATAATAAGATTCTCATTTAAGGTATGATCGTTCAGCAATTTTGAAGTCATAATGTGTAAAGAGAGGTCTGGCCCATTAATAGAAGTTGAATAATTTGCATTATGTTTTAGGGAAAACGATTCGTTAAATGTTTGAGCGAAATAATTATCTAACATTAATATTTAAACTTTTACATATCCCAGTACACTGAGCCTTGTCGTTGTTTCTTTTCAGATGGAGACGAGTGGATTTGTAATGACCTTAGAACAGTTATGTTTTATAACGATTAAAATTAATGAATCAAACTTTAAAAATTTAAAAATAGATTCATTTCCACTCTTCTAAAATTTTTTGAGGGAAATAAAATTAGGTTTTTGCTTTCCAAGCCTTTGTGGTGGGTGGAGAGTATAGATACCCGATGTTGCAGATGGCTGTTCCTCGTATGTGTGAGGTCTGCGGTCGCGTCTTCGCTGGAAACCTGGCTCGCCACATGGCAGCTGCTCACAGGGACCGCCATTTCGACTGCAACGTCTGCGGGAGACGCTTCGGGCGAAGCGACAGCCTGCGACGCCACCTCACAGCAGTTCATCCTCCCACTCCTCACGACCAAGCGCCAGGTACGGTTTTTACATTAAACAAGAAACCGTCAGTACTAATGACTTGTTTTTGAGAGAGAGTAAACGGCTTTAGCTGAGTAAATAGATTCAAGTAGTAAACAAGGGGCTGCCAGCTTCTGTTCAGTTCCTCACCCTTGTATTACTGGGCTCAAACTGGCGTTCGAGATGAGGAAGAGGTCGTCAGGCCTCTATGCAATTCCTCACCCTTGTATTACTGGGCTCAAACTGGCGATTGAGATGAGGAAGAGGTCGCCAGTCCTCTATGCAGTTCCTCACGATCAAGCGCTAGGCACGGTTTTTACATTAAACAAGAAACCAGTACTAATGACTTGTTTTCGAGAGAGTAAACGGCTTTAGCCGAGTAAACAGATTTAAGTAGTAAACAAGGGGCTGTCAGCCTCTGTTCAGTTCCTCACCTTGTATTACTGGGCTCAAACTGGCGATTGAGATGAGGAAGAGGTCGCCAAGCCTCTATACAATTCCTCACCCTTGTTTTTACCAGGCTCAAACTGGCGATTGAGATGAGGAAGAGGTTGTCAGTTCCTCACCTTCGTGTTTATCGGGGTCACTAATAGGACTTGTTTTTCCTGTTCGCAGGCCATCCGTGCCCGTTGTGCTCCGTCGCCCTGGCGGGTCCCGAGGATCTTCGCCACCATATGGAAGCGGTCCACGGTGCGAGCCCGTCTGCTTCAACTTCCTCCTCCTCCTCCGCAACGCCACCCTTCAGAGACCCACGGCCCGAGTGCGACGCGTGCGGGCGGCGATTCTCCCGCGGGGACCTGCTCCGGCGTCACGTGCAGCTGGTGCACGCCAACGAGGTCCGCTGTCCCGATTGCGGCGCCCTTTTCCGCAGGGCAGCGTACCTCCAGCGGCACATGGAGAGCGTCCACCGCGGCATGAGGTTCACGTGCGCCTACTGCGACCGAGGCTTCACCCGGCGCTACAACCGGGACCAGCACGAGGCCCACAACTGCCCCGTCGTGAGGAACCTCGTTGTGGACGAGATGCCGCGCCTGCCCGTTCTGTCACCCGAGCCCCGGCCCAGCCGCGAGCCCCAGCCCGGATCCAGCCGCGAGCCTCAGCCCGGACCCAGCCGCGAGCCCCAGCCCGGACCTAGCCGCGAGCCCCAGCCCGGACCAAGCACGGCACCTGATGGGATGGTGGGTGGTGGCGGACTACCCACGTTCCGCACCATTCAACGAGGGTTCCGCGGACGCCTCCTGACCTTCGGCCTGTCCCGGCCCATGGAGGACTTCTTGACCGTGGAGGACGCGCTGGTGCTGCTGTTCGACAGCGTCCTGGAACTGTTGGCCGACGTCAGGACTCGACACCCTAACATCAAGGTCAACATGTTCCTGGAATGTGAATTCGCCAACGTTCACGGAGCCACCTGTCTGCGGGCCTTCAAGACGAAGAACGTGCCTCTCACCGCCGCGTCCAACTTGGAGGACTTCCTGTCAGCGTCCTTCCACAAGTTGGAGGAAGAGAAGGAGCAGTGCCTGCTAGTGGGCAGCGGGTGGAGCTATCTCCGGATACGCGACCTGGAGATCCGCGTCAACCTCTACACCCCGTTGGGAGAACGCGGAGCTCGGTTCGTCCAGCTTCCCAGGACCATCTGCGACACGCACGCCGTTATCAACGTGCAAAACGTCGATGACATGTGTTTCGCGTATGCCGTCCTGGCCAAGTTCGTCGCGCAACACCCGGAGAGGCCCGCATCGTACACACCGGACGTCATGGCACGCTACGACTGGGTCGGCCTACGCTTTCCCGTGGCTGTGAAGGACATCAAGGTCTTCGAGAGGAGGAACGCCATCAGCGTCAATGTGTACGGGATCGAGCGCGCCATGGTGGGGAGACGCCCCGACGGATCGTCAAAGTTCCAGGACCGCGTGTTCCCGCTGAAGATCTGCAAGCGGGAGTTGGAGGATCACCGGGACTTGCTGTACGTGACCACCGGCGGGGACAGTCACTACGCCTACATCACAAACATGAGTAGGCTAGTGCGACACCAGCTGACGTCTTACGGCCACGCCATCCACGTGTGTAAGCGATGCTTCGCCTACTTCGACAACCGGCCCAACAAGCTGCAGCTGTCCGGTGCCGAGCGTCTGGAGGAGCACATGCGATACTGCACCGCCAAGGCTCCCCTCCGCTTGGACTTGCCGAAGAAGCAGCAGATCCGCTTCACCCACCCCGAGTACACTCGGCGCGAGCGCTTTTGCGTCTACGCCGACTTTGAGTGTGCTCTGCAGCCCGTCGCCGCTGACCCTGCGGAAGCGCCGCCCGGCACGAGGCCCCTGCAACTGCACGTCCCGTACGCCTTCGCTTACCAGATCGTGGACTCGCTCGGCCTGGAGGAGTTCGAGCCCCGCGTCTACTTCGGGGCTGACGCGTCCAAGGTCTTCATGGAGAGGCTCAAGACGGACGTGTTGGCGCTGTGGGAGTTCCTATTCAGCATGAGAGCTCTGCACCCTTCTCTGACCCGGCAGGAGATGGACGAGTACCTGGCAGCGACTCACTGCTACCTCTGCGGGAAGGAGTTCACGGACCAGGACGTCAAGGTGCGGGACCACAATCACGCCCCGCCCTACGAGTTCCGAGGAGCCGCCCACCGCTCGTGCAACCTCAGGTACCGGGAGCAGCGACACATCAACTGCTACTTCCACAACCTGTCCAACTACGACGCCCACTTCGTAGTGCGCGAGCTGGCCATCGACCCCGGCGACGTGGACGTGTTGGCCCACACGGAGGAGCGGTACATCGCTTTTACCAAGCGATTCCACTTTGGTCAGCCCGGGGACAACCAACGTCAGAGCAGTTTCGCGGTGCGCTTCCTGGACACCTACAGGTTCCTGTCCATGAGCCTGGCCAACCTGGCGGCGGGACTCCCCACGGACAGGATGCGCGAGACGAGGAAGCGCTTCCCCGACGACCGGCTGTTCGACCTGGTGCGCAGGAAGGGCGTGTTCCCCTACGACTTCGTGACGTCCTACGACACGCTGTACAGGACCAGGGAGCTACCGCCCAAGGAGGCGTTCAGGAACTCCATGATCCTGGAGGACATCAAGGACGAGGAGTACGAGCACGCCCTCAACGTGTGGCGAGCCTTCGAGTGTCACAACCTCAAGGACTACGCGGACAAGTATCTGCGATGCGACATCGCCCTGCTCACCGATGTCTTTGAGCAGTTCCGCGACACCTCGCTGGCAGAGTACGGGCTGGACCCCGCCCACTACTACACCCTGCCGTCCTACGCGTGGGACGTGATGCTCAAGACCTGCGGTGTGGAGCTGGACACGCTGCAGGACTTTGACATGTACCTGTTCGTGGAGCAGGGGATCCGGGGAGGGATCTCACAGGCCATCACCCGCTACGCCAAGGCCAACCACGACAGGTGCCCGGACTACCGCCCGGACGAGCCCACGCGCTTCCTCCTGTACCTGGACGCCAACAACCTCTACGGCTGGGCCATGTCCCAGCGCCTGCCGACCGGAGACTTCGAGTGGCTCAGCCGAGAGGAAATCCAGGCGTTGGACGTCGCGGCGCTGGACGCGGAGGCCGATCGAGGCTACATCTTGGAGGTGGACCTCCACTACCCCGCGCGCCTACACGACCTGCACAAGGACCTTCCCTACTGCTGCGAGACGAAGCGCCCGCCAACAGGGAAGTTCCCCAAACTGTTGACGACCCTGGACGACAAGACGCACTACATCTGTCACTACAGGGTCTTGCAGCAGGCGCTGCAAAACGGATTGGAGCTGGTCGCGGTGCATCGGGCGATCTCGTTTCGCCAGTCGCGGTGGTTGGAACCGTACATCCTGATGAACACGGAGCTGCGGAAGAGGGCCAGGACGAAGTTCGAACAGGACTTCTTCAAGCTCATGAACAACGCGGTCTTCGGCAAGACCATCGAGAATGTACGGAAGCGCCTCAACGTGAAGCTGGTGTGCACCCCGGAGAAGTTTTCCAAGTACGTCGCCAGATCCAACTTCCTGGACCGGACGTACTACACGGAGGACGTAGCCCTGGTGCATCTGTCCAAGGTCAACATCGTGTTGGACAAGCCCGTCTACGTAGGCATGACAGTCCTGGAGCTGAGCAAGTGGCTCATGTACGAGTTCCTGCGCAAGATGAAGGAGCGCTACGGTGACCGCCTCACCGTGGACTACATGGACACGGACAGCTTCGTCTTTGACATCGTGTCCCAGGACGTCTACGCAGAGATGAAGGAACACCTGGACGATTTCGACACCAGCGGATATCCGAGGTCCCACCCCTGCTACAGCCCCGTCAACGCTAAGGTCATTGGAAAGTTTAAGGACGAGTGCAACGGCCTGTCCTTATTCGAGTACCTCGGCCTGCGGTCCAAGCTGTACTTTATGGACATCGAGGACGCGGCGACAGGCGGCAGCAAGGCTCTCAAGCGAGCCAAGGGGGTGGCGAAGGGCGTTGTCAAGAACGTCCTCACCCCCGACGACTACAGAGAGTGCCTGTTTGACGGGGTCCAAAAGCGCACCACCAACGTCCGCTTCCAGTCTCACTTGCACCGGGTCTACACCGTGGAAGTGGACAAGCTGAGCCTCAGCCCGACTGACGACAAGCGGTGCGTCCTCCCCGACGGCATCCACACTCTGCCGTGGGGACACAAGGACGTCCCGCCACTACCGCCAGCCAGGAGAGGAGGAGATCGACCTCAGCGGATGGAGGTGGACGGTGAGGAGGAGGAGGAGGGGCAGGACGAAGACGAGGAAGAAGAATTCCCGGTTTAGTTTTAAATATTAATTTTAAGAAAAATTGTAAATAGTATTTGTAAGAAAATATAATAGCTTTATGTACAGCATTAACCCGAGTTGTTTATTTCCTCCCCTTTGCTCACTCAAAAGCCGTTAGGCTTAAAGTGTGTGAGAAAGGCGTTATGGGCCGTTTGGCCCGAGCCGTGCAGCTTAAAAAGCCCCCGCCAACCGGGAGCGGTTGGCGGCGCGTGTCGGGGGACGGCCCTGAAGGAGTTGCCCAGGAAGGAATTACTCAGCGGTCTGCTGACGCTCGAGGTTGCACCCTTGAATTGCTCAGCGGCTTGCTGACGCTCGAGGTTGCACCCTTGAGTTGCTAAGTGGTTTGCTGATGCCCGAGGGGTCTTGTGGCGCGCCCTCTTTGGCGGCCTTCACTGCCGCTTGGCGGGGGCTCAGCCAGTGACACGCGCCGCTGGTATATAAACCTGAGGTCCAGCCCCGCTGCCTCAGTTTTGCTAATTTATTTTTAAAATTTAGTAAGGAGAAAGGAGAAATGAAAACACAAGCTTTATCATTATGAGGCATGTATTGTACAGTAATAAGGTTACATACTACAAAAACCTTACAAACTAATTTTAAGCGAATATGGAGTGGAAGAGCCTGCGGACCAGAGCGTCGTTGACAGCGGGAGCGGTGAAGTCGAAGAGCTGGACGTAGTCGCTGAGTGACGTGCGGAGAACAGCCCGGCAGTACAGGTAAGTGAGGCAGTAGTAGCCGCAAACAGAAGTATCGTAGCCCTGGAGCCGATACCTGTTGTAGACGTAGTGGCGGTGATGAGGATTGCGCCTCAGGAACCTTTGAAAGTCGGTCTGGTATGGCGGCCTCCCGTAGCTGTCCAGGTACTCGAGTCTGTCCTCTTCCGAGCAGTAAAACGCCACCCAGTGTTCGCCTCCCTCGGTGTGTACTACCGTGTTGGACACGATGGCGGTCAGAGGCTTGACTGGCGCGTCCGGTAGTTGGTCAGAGGCGTAGACCGCGACGTTCCTCAGTCCGGGGATCTTCGCCAGGCATTCTCTGATCTGGACGGTATTCATCGTGGGCGGAAGCAGCACAGGCAGCTCGAGGTGGACGGGTCTGGACTGTCGTTAGCCACGAGCCAGTCCCGCAATACTATGCAGTTATGAAGGGCGCAACGGTTGTGGGAGCTCTTATGGTGGCGACAGCGCAGGGTCCGGTAGGTGGGCGGACCGTTGAGCGACCCGCAGCCCAGATCCTCCATGTCCTGAGCGGTGGTGGCGGCGGGCTCGGTTATGAGGTGGCGTTGTACAAAGTCCCTCTTCTGCGATCCTTTGACGTAGACCAGGGGGCGGTGGATGAGGCAGGAGCGCAGCTTGTCCAGCAGGGCGACGTACGCGATGTCCCCCTGGTCCCACTCCAAGCCGTGGCAGTGGCGAGTGACCCAGACGCTCTCGCGCTGTTTCTCGGAAGTCAGGAGGTCCTTACTGAAGGGCGGGCGGCGATGTGATGTAGGAGCAGCGTGCCGGTAGTCACGTCCACCACGCAAACCTCTTTCAGTAGAAAGTCATTATCACTGTCTTTAAAACACTGCATATCCATCACCACGCTTCCGTGATGACAGCGCGCTGGCGGCGGCTCGATGTAGATCGGTGGCGGCACGTCCATCCCGTACGGCTGACTGAACTCGACTGAGCGCTGGCGGGAGCGCGCCTAGCGGGTTAACCTTGGGTGCGCGCGCCGCCATCACCTAACGGTCCGCGGTGACCTTGAGCGCGCGGCAACTCGTTTACCCGCCAAAACCTAACGGTGCGCGCGCGCGGTGACCTTGAGCGCGCGGCAACTCGTTTACCCGCCAAAGTCGACTGTGACGTTGCGATGACGGTCCACCTCCACGACGTTGTCCAACTCGGCGTACACTATGCAGTTGAACGCCTCCGCCAAAGCTTCGGAGAACCCAATCTCTATGCGCAGGTTACCGTTGCGCACCAGGTTCCAGTGGCTGGATTGAGAGGCCGCCATATCGGGCGTCAGATCAAACGCCATCAGGCAGTATCCGTAGGGGTATTCGTTGCGACTGACTTCGTTACCGCAGTCTGGGAAATTGATGCCGGTGCCGGTGTACAGCGTGTGGTAGGCGAGCACGCACAACTCCTTACCGAACGTGTAATCCGGTTGAAGCGGCTTACATGGCACTTGCTCACCGTCTATGTACAGCGCGAAGAAGTTCACGTGGCTGTGGGTGAAGTTGAACGGGTTCTTCTTGTAGTCCCCGTTGAACGCCTGATTGCTGACCAGGCCAACTATAACGCGTTTCGGCAGTTGTCCCAGAAACACACTGTCCAGAGTCTTGCTGCTGATACCGGAGGGTAGCGTGAAGGATTTGACTTCCACGCGCGTAATGGGATATTTGGCTGTACCCGACTCCAGCGTCCTGCTGTGAGCCAACAGCACGCTCGGGTTGATCTTACAGCGGCGCATGAACAGGTTGACTTCGGCGATGTCCACTTTGTAGTCTGTCACGGTTTTAGACATGATGGAGAATGAGTTCTTTGACCTGATCAGGCGAAAGCGCATCTCCACGCCGTTTAACATGAACTTCTCCTGATTGCACAGGTCGACGTGCAGATGTCCGACCATGTCCGCGTACCGGCTGGCCTTGACAAACTCCCTCCGGTTCTTGAGCCCGGCATTATCCTCCTCAGTATTGTCCATGTACCCGGCATAGTCCTCGTAGAACAACTCCGCGGTGAGGTGCGATGTCTTGGCATCACCGCCATAGGACAACAGGTTCTCCAGGTAGGCGCGATAGGCGTACGTGTTGTTCTGAGGAGACACCAGTTTGTTGTTCAGGTACAGGTCCACTTGACTGAACAGCGAGTGCAGCCAGTTGTTAATCGGACCCACCTCTTTTATCGCTTGATCACCCGTTACAGCGCCTCCGCTAGCCGTTCTAATGGTAGCCTTCACATGCAGTAGCGTCTGTGACAGATCCGTGTACTCGTCCCCGTGACCCGGAACTATGAACTCCACGGGCGAGTCGTCTGTCAGGGAGGAGATGGGCTTGTACTGTACCCATTTACCGCTCTCTATACTGGTCTGCGTGGGCGGTAGCGAGAACAGGTCCAACTCGGTCTTGACACACTCGCACGACTTCTGATGTAGAAACGCCATTATCCAAAAATGTCCTTCACGGTACTCTCGCTCTTCTTGCTTCTCCTCTTCTTAGCGACACGTTTTGCGGGCTTCCTCTTGGGCGCAGCGCTCTTCTTCCTCGCTCCGAGGAGTTTCGCCAGAGACTGAGGAGTAACCTGCTGTACACGCCTCCTCTTATAGGCGCCACCACCGCTCAGCACGCGATCCAGTTTTTCATCGGCCTTACGTTTCAGCGACCCGGTAAACTGTCTGAGTCGGGCGTTGGCTGCGACTCGGGGGTTGGCTGTGCCCGCCGCCACGTCGCCCAAGAAGCCCACACCGGACCTCAGCGCCTCCTTGCCCAGCGCCGATGCGCCGGATCTGATCAACGGGACCACTGTCCGCATCAGCCCGCCTAGGAAACTGCCGATGCCGTGTCCGCGTTGGAAAGCGGCTCCTCTGAATACGGAGGATACGCCATGGCCCGCCTGCTGGTGGCGGTAATACGCCAGATAGGGATCGCTCGGATTCATTGCCGCTGCCTCTCTTTCCTGAAATGAAGCTTCATGCACGTAGTCCCGAAGTGGAATGGCAAGTGTCGCCCTTGGTTGTCCCTTAAATCGATTTCCACGCTCTCGAATGAGGTTTTAATCACCGGCACGTAGTGCGGGTCTATTATATACACTGTCGTGTTGGCACCGTACGTGTAATTCCTGATGTCGATGTTGAGGATCTTCAGTAGTGGCGCCACAGCGTCGCCCACCAGTTGGGGTTCCACCAGGTCGCAATACACGTACATGTGTGATGGCAGACCGGCGAAGAGGTTAGCCGGCCTCACGGACCTGTGACGCTTGACGATATCCGTATCCACCTCGTAGCCAAACTGTAGCGCCAAACCGGGGCTCAGTTTGAGGCTCTGAACGGCTGAAGACGTCGACATCAATTCCACCCTGGAGGACCTCTCGTCATACGAGAAGGCGCACAGGTTACTCTTCATTTGAGGGTGGTTGTTGATTGCGTCTACGAGTTCCTCGGTACTACTGTAATTGCCCGGCTCCACTTTGATTAACAACTTGTCCACCACGGCCAACCCGCCTTTCGAGTCCCTCATTCCCAGCACTAGTTTGATGTAGGTTCCCTCACCGACGGTCAGAAAAGAGAAGGGGTAGTGCGCCTCCGCCAGAGCGACCTCCCACTCGCCGTCTGACAGATCAACGGTCGAGGGTAGATGGGTCGTGTAGTTTGTCACCATGTTGTTGGGATAGTAATTCATTGAACTGTTACTGGGCAACGTCAGGTAAAACTGGTCGTGCCTCGTCATCGCAGCTGTTGCACGTCCGCTGCGGGTACCCACGAATTGAAGTCCTCTCCGTAACCGGCCCACTTGACTAGGTAGCGCTTACTGGAGCCTCGCTCTTTAGTGTCCAGTATTTTATCTATTTGATACAGGCGATCCGGGGCGATCGTCACCTTTTGCATCTCGTGCTCGTAGAAGCGCCCTTCCAGCGGCGTCCCGTTCAGGTCGCGCAACACGTACAATGGCAGAGGATGCGACCCGTATACGTGGTCCACCACGAACAGCTCCTTACTCCAGTTGGTCTCGTAACCTTTGGCGAACGTGCCCTTCTCCTTGGCTATGCGCACCGTGTCGCCCGGCTCGAACCTGGGCTTGTGTCGCCGAATCGCCTTTCCATACATGTGACGCCACACCTTGTACACCGTTTGACCATCGCCGCTGTCCGCGTCCACGGGTCGTAGGCCACCCAGGCTCCTGTGCGGACTGCGGTTGTAGGCGTCCACAAGCCTGTCCAACACGTCCACGTAGCGATACATGTTCTTGTAGGTCAGGTAGCGCCACATGCGGGTCTTGAGCGTGCGGTTGACTCGCTCCACCACCGCCGCCTTCACGTCGGGGTTCTGCGTGGTGAAGTAGTTGATACCGTGACTCTTGAACTCTCGCTTGGTCGCGGCCCCGGTGAACTCCGTCCCCTTGTCGGTCTGTAGGCAGCGGGGAGTCGCCTCAGCGAATATCCTCTCGAACGCAGCAGCCACCTCAGGCCCGCTTTTCCTCTTCAGCGGTACCGCGAACAGCCGCTTACTGAACACGTCTATCACAGTCAGCAGGTAGTTGACTCCGTCGTTGTACCGGCTCAGGCCGCGCATGTCGTTCAGGTCCGCCTGCCACAGCTCCCGGGGCCCGAACACGGCGTAGCGGTTGCGGGGAAACCGCTTGCGCGCAGGCTTGTGCAGCGTGTAGGTGTCCTGGGCGCGCAGCCAGTCGGCTACCCGACGTTTCGGTAGGCGCGCGGCTCTGGCCAGGGCGGCCACCCCGCCGAGGGAACCGGGCTGGCTCGGGTCGTAGTACAACTTCTCCATTACGGTGTGAACGGCTCCCAGTTGTCCAATGACGATTCCCGGTCGGGTTCCTCGGTTATTATCCTTCTTCGGGCCGCTGGGGGCCGCGGTCTCAAGCGGTCCAGTATCGGCGTCAACCTCGGTGAGAGGGGTGTCGACGAGGCTGTCGTCGTGTCTCCCCAGGGGCTCGATGCCGAGTCCAGTCCCACGCCTAGGTAACGCAACGCCGTGGGATTGCTCACGTATTCTTTGGGCACGTTCATGTCCTTCAAGGCGACCATCACTTGATGCCAGCCGGTAGGCAATCGGTCCGCCCTTCGCGCTCTCACTATGCTGTGCGCGATGTCCACTATATTGGAATCGGGGATCTTCACCTTGTCCACGTACACCGCCCCACTGGCGTCCCAGGAGATGGGGCTGCCTTGACGGGTCATGAATCGCAACAAGTTGCGCGCCACCGACCTGTAGATTTTTGAGAACGATTCCACAATGTCCTCCTCCGCCGAGGCGCTAGACTCGTGCTTCATCTGACTCGGACCTCCCGCCGCTTCCTCCTCCTCCCTCTGCTCACCCTCGATGATTGACAGACCTATGGGTTGACGTTTAGCCGCGGAAAAGTGCAGGAACCGCTGTAACACCTGCTGATATTGTTTCCATTTCTCCGTATCGTCCAGCCGCTTGTCGCTCAATATGCGATGCATCTCAGCGTCCAGGCTGGCTGGCTTATTGGCGCTACCTGCTCCTCCTCTTGGCTCCGGCCCTGGTCCCGGTCCTTCTCGCAATCTCTCGATGAGCTCCTGCGGTACAACCACCATTTTCCTAGCGTACTCCATGTCCGATTAGCTTCTGCGCTAGAACGGGCAGAACAGCGTTCAACAGCAGAGGTAGGAGGATCCCTCCGCCCCGTTGGACGAGGTAGTGTCGCTTCTTGGTCCAACCCTCGCCGCGTTTCACCAGCCGTCTGAGCGCCTGTTTGTGTTTGCTCAATTTGCGTTTGAGGCAGGGAGAAAGCGGTACGTTTCCGCGTAGCACGTTATACGCGCACTCGCACAACGACTTGATGCGACTCTTGTCGCACACTTTTAACAGGGCCTTGCGTTCTTTGGGCGTAGCGTGTATTAGGGCCCTCAGCAGCGCCGCGTCCTTCTTCACGCGGTGTGACATGATGACTGACGCTGGCGCGCGCTCGGCCTATTTATCACTTCTTCTTGGGCAGGTACACGTAGTTCACCGGATCGTCTGGGAAAATGGTTGAACGTACGCGCATCTCTTCAGGCGTGGACTGTTTCAAGTCTATGAGCAGGTAGGCGTGCGGATCACGCGTGGCGTCCGCGTAAGCCTCCTCCACGAATTTGGGGTTTTCCGGGTATACTTGACGGGCCAGGTGTTTGATCTGAGCGCGGTCCCTGGGATTCTTGAAGCACACTATGTAGTGGGCGTTCAGCGATATGTCGCGCTGGCCCCTGCCCTGGTGAAACAGGTTTTGCGTGATGAAGAACACGCTCATGTTGCGGTGGTGCGAGCCCTTGGTGAACAGGTCCGCCACGCCGGGGCCAGCCTCACGCATCATGTCATCTACGATGACCAGGGCAGGCTCGCTACCGTCATAGTCGTCCAGGTCTGGCAGGCCGGCTACGTAGCGCACGGCAGAGTCCGCACGGCTCTTGCCACCGCCACTGCCATAGTGCCAAGTGATGCGGGCGAACCGCGTATCGCACATGCGGTCGGCGTGCTCTATGAAGCGAGCCACGAAGTGCGACTTGCCGCTGCCCGAAGGCCCGGCCACGATGGCGGTGAACGGGTGTTTCCACCTCAAGTCCATGGCGTCTACTGACCGCCGTGCACCGCCACCTCGGCTCTTGTAACTAAAGGTTCTTTTCTTGCTCTTTTTTATTTGATATTATTTTTCAATTTTGGAAGGAAATAAGGGAATAGGAAATACCGTTTATTTTATACAAATTCCAAGAAAGGAGATTTGCTGCCAGGAGGGCCGCTCCTCTTTACAAGGCTCGTCCTCGGCCCCACGCCAACGTTGTACTGGGAGATGGCGTTGTCGTCCAGGACCGTGAGGAACCGTCGAGGCATGTAGATCCGGATCGGGTCGTCGCCGACGAGGCCCTCCAAGGTGGCCATCACCGCCTCGCCGTACGGTGTATCTACCCGCTCGAATGAGCGAATCGGGTACACCGCGTTGTCCCGCAGATCCGCGATGCAAGTGTAACCCGCGGCCTTGCAGCTGTTGAGGGCTGTCCTGAGGTCCATCTTCTGGTCCGTGTTGAGCATGGCGCAGCGGCTGGATGCAGAATGACCGGCTCTCGCCACCGAGTCGCCTTTTATTGGCGGTGTCTACGTGCCGACTCACGCGTATCAACAACATGATGGCATAGTTAATCGCTCAATTCCAGGAAGGGTGATGTAATGGAAAGCTTTACTGCGTAAACAAGTGGATTGTTCTAGAAGCGTCTCGGTTATCAACTGCTTAGTGGAAGTTTCCACGCTCAATTCCAGGAAGGCTGACGTAATGGAAAGCTTTACTGCGTAAACAAGTGGATTGTTCTAGAAGCATCTCGGTTATTAACTGCTTAGTGGAATTTTCCACGCTCTCTCGTTTACTGGGTAGCGCGCTTGGAGTGTGCGCTCCTCTTGGTTTTCCCTGAGATGATGCAATCGGTCTTTCGCCAAGTGGGTAGAGGAGTAGCGGTCCTAGTGATCCCGTCGTATCTTGACTCTCCCGTCTCGCTATTTGCCAGCCATAGGTTTTGCAATCTGGATAGCAGGTCCTCTAGACATATGCAGATTTCATCGTTTCGCTCCTCGTCCAAGTACAAGCCGCAGCTGAACGTGGGGCGACCTCCTTTGAACACATTCATCTTCAACAGTACGTTACCGCTGTTAGTAGGGTTCTTCACAGTGTACTGATATCCGCCAGCGGACCAGCACAGTGCCGGGGAATCGATAGGCACTTCCTTCCTCTTTACAGTCCACCCATCGAGCTTTTTCTTCTTTGACGCACATCCCTGCTGAACTGGCGGTGCGTTGGCGTTCTCATCGTTCATTGCGTTCAGCTCCTCTAGGAAGGAGCGGATCGTTTGGTCCACTTCGGCTGCGCTGACTCCGCTTCCGTTCATGGTGACGTCTCGAACAACACTGAGGTCGCGCGCGCGGCTCTGCCTCGGTTTTATACCCAGGTTGCACGCTTCAGCGAACCTTCTAGAAGCTTCCAGAAACGTGAGAGGTGGTCCTTCGCTAACGGGGAGCACTCCAGTCAGGAGGCCTCATGCAACACACTTGTCGGAACCTTCTAGAACGGAGGAATGTGGGATTGATGAGGAGTCTGGAAGGCCGCTGATGAGTAAACAACCCCGGGCAGTCACGTAGGCCCTAGCACGCGCCTCGACACGTGACATGCTCATACATAGCACTCCAGTCAGGAGGAGGCCTCATGCGACGCACTTGCCGGAACCTTCTAGAACGGAGGGGATCTTGAAGGCCGCTAATGAGTAAACAGGCTGGGACAGTCACGTAGGCCCTAGCACGCGCCTCGACACGTGACTCCACGGAGCCACTCGCAGTTTGGTTTAGTCAAGCCGGCATACAACGTGTAACGAAGTCACATCAAATTCGGTCGGCAAGCAGCCGAGATCCCATGAGGAAAACGCGTTTGAAAATTAATAGCGGGCCCGTTTAACAGTGGATTTTCAATATTCTTTAAGCGATGGTTTACTTAAGCCGCTGCCCAACATGTGGTGAAGTTTCATCAACATCGGTCGGTAAACAGCCGAGATCCTATAAGGAAAACACATTTAAAAATTAATAGCGGGCCCGTTTAACAGTGGATTTTCAATTTTCTTTAAGCGATGGTTTTCTTAGGTCACGGCCTGACATGTGGTGAGGTTTCGTCAAAATCAGTCGGTAAACAGCTGAGATCCCATAAGGAAAACGCGGTTATAAATTAATAGCGGCCTTGTTTAATGGTGGATCTATGGGGTTCTTACGTCATTCGCTTCCCTGGGGATAGGCCTACACTCTGGAAAAAGTCCCGTGGGAATCGGTGGATAAATAGGCTAATTATTAATTTTCGAAAGTTTTTTCCTCATGTTCAAGGTCATCACGAAAAGTGCTGCTGGCGGCCGGGGGGGGGGGGGGCACGGGGGGGGGAAGGGGGGGGGGCACCGGGGGGGGGGGGCACGGGGGGGGGAGGGGGGGGGCACCGGGGGGGGGGGGCACCGGGGGGGGGCACCGGGGGGGGGGGGGGGGACGTCCTCGCGTCCACGCGTCCACACCGCGCCTTTGCTGGTTCTGAATCGGTCTTTGCCCCCTACTCTCACTCAAAAAATAAAAATAACAAATTTATATAACACTGTTGCTTATCAATTTAAGAGATTACCAATTCATAAAATTATGTCTACATCTTAAAAGAGGAGGAGAGGGGATCCACATCGTAGGGCGCAAGGCCCGTCGCGGACGCGGTCGCGGCACCGCGAAACGTACACTACTTGTCTCTTCAGCCGACTGCTCAAGGCACACGCGCTCAGCGCGGATGCTCTGCTGATGCCGTTGAAAAATCTGCTCTCGGCCAATCAGAGAGCACGGCCTGCGCGAGGCTACTGCTGACAACATTGCAAGGCTACAACTGCATGATTCCAGCTTAATAACTTTCACAACAAATTACATGACAATGATTTTATTTCAGTATTCTGGGCATTACCTTTAATTAAAATAATTGGTATTAATCCTGATTACTGTGGATCATTTATGTAGGTATACATATATTATTCCCAGTGTGGATTTTCCTTTTATCGAGTTCTTGAAATTGAATTATCAAATAAATTTGCCATGTTGGCCTGTTTAATAATTAGCTGTGCTTTGGGGAGTGGTTTGTCACATGTGTGCGTGGGTGTGCGTGCGTGTGTGTGTGTGTGTGTTTGTGTATGGGCTCGGAAACCGACCCTGACATCGGAGCCTGTGCGCTGTTCCGCACCAGGACCGGTTGCGTCACACACTCTCTCTCTCTCTCTCTCTCTCTCTCTCTCTCTCTCTCTCTCTCTCTCTCTCTCTCTCTCTCTCTCTCAATTTAATAAATCAGCCTTTTAAATAAAGATTGTGTTGGTGTTTGAAACAAAGTGTCCACACCTTCGAGATTAACGATGTAGGAGGACACTTAGTTCTTTCATTACTTTTATGAGAGAACAATGTTTTCCCTCTACCCCAGAAAACCATTCATCTCTCTCTCTCTCTTCAATGCTGATGATTTACAATTACTTTTCAGTTAGTTGTATATGTGATTAATTTATGTTAATTTTGTATGTTCTTTCATCAACTATAAAATTATAAATTATATTATCATACCGGGAATTTATATATTTTTTTGAATATTTCCGGGAACATTCCCTGGGAATACTTTCTCGTCGCATCACTAGACGTGGAGGACCTCAAAAATATACTATTAAAACGTGGCTGTTTCATAGTTTTTGTGGTCTGGGGAGGCGGTTGTTTGGTGAAGAGAAGTCGGAATTATGATCGACAGATAAAATTGCAACGTATGATGATGGTGCGGCCCGCGGCGCTGCCATGCCGCTATATCAATCGCTGATCTAGGTTGATTAATGTGAGATTCCCTCCCTCCCCCAACTTCTCACAGGATACACCTTTCTGCGGTTCTTCTTGTGGTTTGAAATTTCCTTTTTACTTGTTTCAAATAGTTCAGGAAGTGTTTGAAAGTATTTTACTTTTACTATCGACTATATCGATGTATAGTTTTGAGTAGGATAGTTTCTTATCGGTGAGAAACAAGTGTGTCAAGTTAAAAGTGGGGGGGGGGGGTTGGGTAAACAACCTTAGTTTTTAATATATTTTAAATAATTTGTATTCTCTTAATCCTCTTCACTTATTGTAAACGTGTGGTGTGACGAAAGGGTCGACATAATGAAAACAAATATTAAAAATAATCCGTCTTCTGTTTGTATTGAAATATGTTTAAAGGTCTGAATAAAAGGAATCTTATATTTTAATCAAAAATAAAGCTATCAAAAGTTAATACTTTAGATAGATTTAATTTGTTTAAAATTAATTGCTGGTGATGTTGACTTTATATTATTTAAGAAATTATTGCGGACGTTTTCCATCAATGATTAGAGAAAAACAAATTGTTTTTCAAACTGGGCGTGTAAACGACCGTAATATATTTTTAATGACTGTTACATATAATTTTTATTGTGAACGTGCTACAAATTTCGATATCTAGACAGAATGTATGGTATTTTCGACACTGACAAACGTGTTTACACCATCACTATGCTAACGTATAATACATACGTCGAAGAAATATAACACAAGTTATTGCTTTTAGTTACTTCAAGCTCTCCACACCGTAACCTTATGCAACAAGATGACAAATCCAAATTCAAAATAATGTAACAAAAAATGCGAAGATCTTGAAAATTGTTTCCATTAAGATTTTTTAATCAGTAATTTATTTGTTTATTCGGTCAATCGGTCTGTTTATATTAATCGACCTGCAAATTGAAACTATTAAGATAATCGTATAAAACTAGACCAGCCTCTGTTTTAAAGTCATCAAAATTAACTTTTTGTAATTAAATACGTAACACATATAAATTATACCGGTAGTAGATTATTTTACAAAATAAACAGAGGAGGAGAACTCCTTTCTTAAGAGGGGGCTCCAGTACTCTTCGTCCACCTGCTTCTCCCATAAGGCCAGTGTCAACTTTCAGACCTCCTCAAAGGATTATGTTAAATCGATGATTTTTGGTTTATTTTAAAGGGCAAAATACGTAGCGATTTCAATGAGCAACATTTCGATATCACAAATAGTGTACCAATACACTAAAATTGTAAATATCGCATATTTTGGAGTTAGTTTGAATGATTGTTATTTGTGGTATCGAAAGTTTGCTCACTAAAATCACTAGTTATTGTTTTGTTATTTAATTAGTCATAAATCATCGATATCGGATAACCGTTAAGGAGGGATGAGTTTAAAAAATTAACACCTGGAGAAACAGGTACAAAACACGAAAATCTTCGTAACTGGAGCCCCCTCTTAATAGAGAAATTCGAAAAACACATTGCAAAGCACATTGTAATTCATTAAACCCAGCTAAAGACAAAAATCCACAGATAAATACCAAAAATATTTGGCCGAATAAAAAGCGGCGCAGAAAACCCAGGGACCTGTCAAAGAGTGCAGGAGAAGGGGGGGGCGCGAACACATGACACGGCAAGCGGTTTGTAGCACTTGCTAAAATTTATGGCGTAAAAGGAACAAGGAGCAAGAAGCAACCATTGTGCGATAGCGTCGTCCTTATATAGCCGTGATAACTTGCACACAAGAAGTGGACATCGCCGCTGGAACTCGGCTAAGTACTGGTACCTTTGTATTACCCCTCTCCTCTTCCCCCTACACACAGCGTGGTCCTGGAGTCCTGGGCCAGGAGTGGGGGAGTGTGTGAATATAAAGCATGTTCCCTGTGTGACGGAATAAGGCTGGGTTTAGCTCAGAGCTCAGTTTTGAGACGAAATCTCGGTACGTGGAGTAGAAAACGAACGTGAGCGTACATTACCAAACAAAAGTGTGGGTTTAATACGACCACACCATTTTATAAGACAGTTCGGTTAATATAAAAAGTTGGAGTTGGTGACAGTTTGCCGCAACAACAATAACTAACGACATTTTAATAACTATAAAATGTCTGCAAGTTATAAGATATATTATACGAGGGGTTTTAGTTTTAACAAAACTCATCGACTAGTATAATCGGCATGATCCAATTTCTCATCGTAAATAGTCTAACTGGTCAGATTTCTTTGATTTGTTTCATACGAATAAAGTAGTAGTGTAATAACTGTCTAAATAAATGAAATAATGACTATTTGTAAAATATTAAATATTTCTTGCACCTGCCCAGTCACAGCATCCAGTAATTGTTTCAACGTTCAAAACATAAAAACCTGCGTGAATTATATTGAAGCTGAGTTCAATCCATTCTGAGAGATAACAAAATCTTGCCGCTCATATTGTGAGACATTTATTGACCTCTTAAAGACTAGTTTTAATTACAATCGTGTTAATTCATGTTACTGTGAACGTTTAGACAACCTAAAACTAAATATAAGTAATAAAGAATCTTTTAATTTTGGTTTTCCAGTCGGTTTACTTTACTTATTGAAATAAAGAAAAACTGAAACTAAAAACAAATTCCAACTGCAGATACTGTATGGTAATATTTATATTTAGTTATTATCGATATTGTAGGTTAAGAATTTTAATGTAATTTGTAATATAGCAACGATACAACAATACTATGCCAACGCCACTATAGCACCACTAGCTATGTGGTAGCTATGTACAACGATACAATACAATAAAAAAATGGAATGGGAAATAAATAAAATCTGGTGAGATTGTCAAAACAAAATAATTTATTACAATAACTTATAATTAGTACTGACACTAACAAAATCATACATAAGTTTACAAATAAACCCTTATTAAACTGTGTAAAATTTTTCGATTCAGGATCAGATAAATACTAGTTAACATTATAATAGTTTTTTCCAACCAAAAGTCTGTTAGTTCCTTTTTAAACGAGTTAGTGTTTATTAAGTTGTTTATATTTAGCGGGCAACTTATTGTAATATTGTCCCCATATACATAGGTGTTTTCTCAATAAGTTGCAGACGGTGTATGGTGTATTGGATATTTAAAATGTGTTTGAATCTTGTATTATATCTATGGTCAAAGTTTTCCTCTGAAAAGCTTGCAAAGTTTGATTTTACCATTAATAAAATCTTTAGTTCTTATAAATTTGGAACTGTTAAAATTTTGACTTCATTGGAAATAGGCTTACAGGAAAACCTCCAAGATTCAAAAGTTATTTATCTTAAACACTTAGTTTGCATTTTCAAAACCGTATCTAAATCTGAAGCTAAACCCCCGAAGTCCAATTCCATACTGTACTACTGAACAAAAGTAAGCATAGTAAATTATAATTCTTGTTTTAAAATTTAATCGTGTTTCTCAGGACTGTCATTTGGTAGCACGCTAAATTTATTCTGAATGTTAACCATACATTCAATATAGGTGGCCCAGGACAAATTGATATCCGATTCTACTTCTAAAAATGTTGCACTGTTGCACATTGGTATTGTTTGGCCTTAAAACAGTACACTTCTTTTGAAACCTTCTCTGGATTGAGGGCCGTATCCAAATTCACCAATGGTTTGAGGGTCGATCAAAATATCCAAATTCACCAATTTCGGGAATCCTCTTGCAGCCCCTCGGTGCGTTGGTTAGGTAGCTGAGCCCATGCCCAAGTATTTGACTGTCCCTTTACAAAATTGAAGACTGCATAAAATGAATTACTGGTTTTCGAGTAATCAACAATTTATTTAATGTAGAGTAATAATATAATACAGTATATATTTACATGCATTCAATGCCATACCAAACAGCAATGAAGTTGTTATTATATCCAAAATGAAAGGAAAAATACGTAGTTTAATGTTTTGTCTTCTGACCAAAAAAATGTTTCTCACAGAATAAATTTCAAATTTAATTACATAGTGAAAATAAATCTAAAGTCTGCAATAACCACACAGAACAATTAACCACACGACACAACCTGCCCTCGGGCAAAAGCTGGTGAATTTAGATGTTTTGACGGCCTGGTTTTGTACCTGTATCGCGGTTGGTGAATTTGGATGTTTTGCCTGACCCTTCAACCATTGATGAATTTGGATACAGCCGGATTGAGCAGTACGGAAGTTTACCAGTTGAGTTTTCCCTTGATTTAGTTTCAGGCCATTAACCTCAAACCAATATGCCAATTCAATAAAAGCTTGTTTCAGTTTCGTCTTCAATTCATTGTAGGAATTGGCTGTTTTGACTGCAGTTGTGTCATCTGCGTATAATATTATTTTGTGTGAAACATTTTTTGAAAAATTATTTATATACAATAAAAAGAGAAAAGGTTCTAGAAAAACCTTGTGGAACACCTATTTTAACATTTCCTCATTGAGATTTGGTTTTGTGTTTTTTTTTATGATGGTTCTTTGATAGCGATTTTCTAAATAAGATTTCACCCATAAAATGTCTTTATTTGAAAAATTATAAATGTCAAGCTTCTTTAAAATAATGTAATGGTCAACACAATAAAATAAACGGATGTGACAGCGAATGAAGCTTCCTTCTCGATAGATCTCGGTTTAAATCTTGTTTGATAAAATTACAAAAGACGTTTCAACCGGCGAGTGAAGCACATATTAACGTTTCTGTTGCTGTTGGTCCACTACTGTTTGGCGGACCATCCGACCACCGTGACCACGTGGGCCAGTGTCGCAGGGATGGTGGGCACCCCACTGGGAGAGTGGGTAGACCGGAGTTGCGGTTGGTCCACTCCCTCGGTCCACTGAGTCACCGACTCACAGTTCCATCATTGACGTCAGCTAATAGCTAGAATGAGTCTTTTGAGGATTTCTGGTAAACCCATCTCGTAGGAAAACCTTACATCCTCGGAACTAAAGAACCGTGCGCATGGGTAAAGAGTGATGACACGGACCGAGGAAACGTCCCATTTTTGACGCCTTTTCCCCTTTTTGGAGGGTTATTCAAGGCGGTCCCCTTTAAAAGTTTAACCTGAGCGTATTCCTTAGGGGGAGATATTGTCAAAATCATTTTCTCTCAGGGTTTACACTCTATTTAGAAATTTGAACTCGGGTCACTCCCTTTCTTTAGATAGCGTTGGAATTAGTGATCCCTCAGTGAAAAAATATATTATCTAACTAGAGTTTTGTATTTGGAAAGTGATCGTTCCACCCGACCTTATCAGCTTGTTAAAGTAAAAAATCCATTAACAGGTTACAACATAGTTTCTTACATTACGCTCTAGAGTCTTGGAGGGGAAAAGTCAATTGAAGTTACATTTTCTTCTAGTCTTATCATAATTTTATCTTACATATCTTTCATTAACTTTCACCTTTGTAGACTGGTCAATTTTGCCTGTTTAAAAGATTCGTCGGTGTTTAACGTGTATTTTCACTATATTATTTATCATTAGATATTCCGACATCTAATTTCTAAGGCTGTTAAATATATAAATATTATTTAAGAATCAAACACTTAAATATCTCTGTTTTCAGGCCTTTATTTTGTCAGAAAATTTGACAGTTAAGACCACCAAATTACTAAATACCCTCGTCGCAGCAATCCTGCGTACTCAGAGAATTTCCAATGCATATATATATATGCATATGTATATGTATATTTATATACATATATGTATGTGTATATTTATATATATATATATATATATGTCTTAATACCACATAAAGCCACTTACCAAGAATAACTAAAAAGAATAACATTGGGGCTGAGTACGCAGGTTTGCTGCAACAAGGGACACCAAAAATGGGCTTTTATGCAAATATCAATATAACTTAACTAGATGAAGCCACATACCAAGTTTCATTAATTTATGTTCATAATTAAGGGAGAAATAACATTTTAGTTATTCTCAATAAAAATAACATGGGAGCTGAGTACGCAGGTATGCTGCTCCGGGAACATAGACAAAAAATGTTTTTTGTCCAAATAACAATACACCATAACAGATGAAGTCATATACCAAGTTTCGTAGGTATTCGTTCATAAATAAGAGATATATAACAAATACTAATTCTTCATAAGGATAAAATTGGACAACGTATTGTGTTTAGCACTTTCAATATCTCTGTAACCAATTGACGTAGAGCAATGACCAAAACCTAATTCTTTAGTTTTTTAAGCTGAATCTAATGGTGAAAACTAAAATTAATTTTTTTTTTAATGTTATATGTAAAAAATTCAAAAGACCAATTTTTGGACGTCACCCCCCCTCAAATTACCCCTTCGGATGGACCGATCTGGCTGGTTTTCGAACCTAAAGTCATAAATGTTGGTTTACAAGTTTGTAGCAAAATTTATCAAAATCGGACCATTTTTACGAGAGTTATCGCATCCACGGACACACACACACACACACACACACACACACACACACACACACACACACACACACACACACATATATATATATATATATATGTTTTGAACGAATGGTATTTTTGGCAACTGGGGATCTCGAAACGAAAAGTTATCATAGTCCCGGGCCTAGGTCTTACCATGCCGTCTACGGTAACAGCGTCTTCCCTGTAGCTTAAATTCGCTAAAACCAACACATTATATACAAGTAGAATGGCAATATGAATTTATAAATAAAAAAGCGAACAGTTTTAGGGAATTTCCTCCATGGGTTGAATCGTGGAAGCATAAAAATGCATTATAGGGTACAGTTGGAAAAAATAAAATTTTTTGATTGTAACTGATATATTTGTATCTGTAGATTCCAGATATAAAACTTGGTTTTTCTCGGAAACTATATACCTGAACAAAACACTATTTGTTCCAATTTTTTACATGTGTTAATAAGGGAAAAAGAAATAACATTTTTGTGGTGTTCGTGGGTGCGATAACTTTTGTAATAATGGTCTGATTTTGATTAAATTTGGCACAGATATGTAAAGTATCATTTATTTGAACGAGTTTGAAAACCAGACGAATCACAAACCGTCCCCCGCCCCCCGTTGAAGTTGTATGGGGGTATTGTACCCCATATATATTTATATATGTGTCCGTGAACGCGATAAATTTTGAAAACAAATGTCTGATTTTAAAGATATTTGGCACAAATGTGTAAAATGACAATCATGACTAAATGTTAGAAAATCAGAGAGATCGGACCATGGGAAGGGGTCAGTATTGGGGTCAAAAATTTCCCCCATAGTATTTTGAATCATTAACCTAAGTTAAGTGGTGGTAAAGAAAATCTAGAAAAAAAAGTATTCATAAAATGTCCCATGTTAATCTTATGGAAAAAAGGTTTTTAGCTATTCCTCAATTGATTTTACTGAAAATTGCAAGTCTGTTTTTACCAATAACTTCAGCTCTAAAAACAAATACTTTGGTATTTAAATTGTGGTTCTACGTCCAACCGTTGCAGAGATATTAAAAGTGCTAAACACAGTACGTTGTCCAGTGTTATCCTTATGGAGAATAAATATAATTTGATACATCGATTAATTATGAATGCATATTGATGAAACTTGGTATGAGGCTTCATCTAGTTTTTGTATAATGATATTTGCAGAAAAAAATATTTTTTTTTGGTTGTCCCCGTAGCAGCAAACCTGCACAGTCAGCCCTAAATGTTATTCTTATGGAGAATAAAAGACAATGATATATATCACTTATTTATTTACAAATTTTATATAAAACTTGGTAAGTGGCTTTATGTTCTAGTGAGAAACATATACATGCAATGGAAATTCGCTGAGTTCGTAGGTTTGCTGCGACGAGAGTATTTCATTTTTGCATTTTACATTACAAATTAATTAAGTGAATAGTTTACATTTGTTTATTTTGCCCATAAACATTTTGCCCATAAACAAGCTTTATTACAGTGTAGAAAACATCAACGCGTAGTCACGCTGAAAAACTATAATAAAAATAACTTGTTTCCATCAATAACTTGTTATGTACAATGGTTCATTTACAAATATGCTTATATACATATACTGAAATATTTACATAACTTTCATAACATAAACATTTATTTATTTAGAGTAAAATTGTATTACCATACATGCAGTATTCGTTAATTTACTAATCAACAAAATGCTTACAATAATGTGTTTGGTGTACATGACTCACTATCCTCTGAGGCAGTGCCTGTTTAGATGATAGGTTCTGATTATTTATGTTTGTAATTAAAATAAATCTCAAGACGCTTGTATACAATAATAGTAATACAAACTGATTATTAATATATAAGTATTACTATGCTAAATAATTTACGAAATAACCAAAACACAGTAACATACATTCCCTTCATGTTATAAACTGTAAAAATTAATGAAGTCATTTTAAAGAGTTTTAATTGTGGCTACATCAAAGCTAAAGCTAGAGTATAGTATAGCATATATAGTAGTAGAAGACATCAACGCGCGGTCACACTGATGGTGACGACCAATTACAATAGGAAAGTCTCCCTTGTGGCTACATCACAGCTAGAGCTATAGTTCAGTATAGGAGACATCAACGCGCGGTCGCACTGAAGGCGACGTCCAATTGCACTATGAAAGCCTCCCTTGTGGCTACATCATAGCTAGAGCTAGAGTAAAGTATAGGAAACATCAATGCATGGTCGCCCTGAAGTCAATTTATAACCACAACTTTTGTGCAAACCCATAGTGTAACTCAAATAAAGCCTCAAACTGTCAGAAGAACGGGATTTTAAGTAGTTTCAGTGGAAAGGCATCGGAATATTAATTATTTTAATGACACATTTTCATGGACGTAAAACTTTGTATATCAAATCATGAATATTTCAATGCTAGTTGCGGTGGGACTGAAAGTGCAAGTTCGAATAATTGTTTTAGTTTTAAATAATTAAGTACAAAGTTACGATGTTGTAGTAACAGCAATGATTTTTTACTTTCGATATAATGATCACCCCGCAGTACTACTTTAAGGTCATTGTACACTTTATATCTATTGAAACAGTAAAGAGTAATTTTCTACCATTTAGTTAAAATATGAATTTACAGGAATTAATTACCGAAGGTATCTTAAATAAATACATTTGAGCTAGTAAGTGGAATACATACAATTTTTCTGTATCACCATATGCAATTCAGGACTCATTATCTATAATTAAGTGATATATATTTTTTACATGTTACCAGCTCATTTACACACTATTTAATATTCAATTTACTAGAGCAAAAGTACAAATAAGACAGCATGCAACATTTCAGTTCAACCGCCGAAAAACAAACTGTAGTTACCAGTTTGTTTAGTATTTGTACGATGTTAGTATTTTGCAGTGTGTTTTCGGCTACATGAAAAAATTGTAGATCATTCGACTAAAAGTTAATACGCCAACAAAGTTTATTCATTTTTTTGTTTTAGCCATAAAGTTAAAAATAGAAGGAAAACGTAAACACCGGCTTGTTTTGAAGTCGATCGTGGCACGGCGGCGGCTGGCCCGACACCTCCTGTATTAATCAATGGAAGGGATAATTGCAGCAGAGCGGCCATGCTGCCACGTCAGCGGCGGTCACGACCGCGCCGAAACCTGCCTCATCCGAAAGAATCCGTCTGCCTCCTGCATTACCGTCCGATACATTTCGTCTGCCTCCTGCGATACCGTCCGATACATCTAATCTGCCTCCTGCGATACAGTCCGAAACATTTCGTCTGCCTTCTGCGATACCGTCCTATTCATTTCGTCTGTCTCCTGCGATACCGTCCGATACATTTCGTCTGCCTCCTGCGATACCGTCCGATAAGACTCCGTCTGCCTGTGCGATACCGTCTGATAAACTCTGCCTGCTTCCATGATACCGTCCGATACACTCTAAGCTAAGCTTAACAATGGTTCTTGCTCGAGTCCTCACGCTGTGTGTCTACTGGTGTGTTATGGGTTTTTTGATTTGTTCTTTCTGCATGTTTCTCTGTATTTGTTGGCTGGTTTCACAGTTAACAGTTGAAGATTTTTTTGTTATTGTTATCGATTCGTGCCTGGATTCCTGTCACTAATTTTGATATGGTCTAGGTATTATTTTTCACTTGAAGAAGGGGCCAGGAGCCACATTCTGAAACGTCGATAAACTTGTTTTTACTTGCTATCGATGGTAAATGTTTTCAATACAGTAATTTCTAAGGATAACTCACCGGAACCAACAATGGAGCTCAGTTAGTTGAAGCCATTGCTCGCGTATCTCTCAGATCCTTTCGTTGGGCCCTGCCAACATAAACCCGATCCAGATATTTTAACGCAAAATAGTCAACCATGCTTAAAAAATCGTTCAAAACATACGTCCACAACACAATTTTGTATTTTTAGGGATAAATTCTGATGGGTTTATAATTATCCTAGTGAACTGTATGGTACGTTTCTGGCTAACACTTTAAAACTAAGAAAAAATCCATATAGGTAAAGAAACAAAACTCGCTAATCTAAACAGTACATAAATTAATCCTTAATCACAACGTATGTCTCATATTACGATAACCCCATGCACTTTCATTCAATAGCCAATACGATACTAGATAGCGGCGAAGACAACAGACGAGTCACACCACACACCCCACACGCGCATTCACGCACCAGGAGAAATCAAGCGCACTCTCTCCTGTAGTTCTCACGGTTCCCCTCCCCCACGCCCCCTCGACCTCCTCCAACATCGCTCATCTTTCAACAATTCCGGGTCTATGAATGAAACCACGCTCCATTAGTTCGCCATTCCGTTTCGATTCTCTTTATGAGCGGATACCTTGCAATAATCCTCTCGGCGGCAAATTCGATAAAAAGTAGAATACTCCGTGTATATTTTTAACACATCGACTACAAGACTAAACTCATTAGGCCGCACAACGGTGCTCGCCTGAAACAGAAAAACTCGATACACCTCGCGGGTAATACTCAGTTGCACCGACAGTTGTCTAAAATTTGGCGCTGTAGATGTATCAAAGTCAATCTTAGGACGTACTCCGCCTTGTAAATATTCCTTAACACATAGTCTCGACGTAACTTTAAAAATACCCAAATTATTAATCGTTGTCGACTTTTTAATGATATATGCTGACACTGTTTTTCGGAAGACAGCGCCGGGGCCATTAGTTATCGGGCCGCCATTTACTCCAAATTTATTCCCATTACGACGAAATAACACCTTCCTCTCCTAATAAACTAACGGGACGGAGAGCGAACATTTTCGAAACTCCACGTCATTAAGTGAGAGCGCGGCCATAAAATTGTCTGGCCATAGTTGGCTTTTGCGGTGGGAGGGGGGGGGGGTGGTTATAATTTTTATATTAACTTCTTTAAATAGAGCCAACACTATTATTAAAAGCTGTCCTCCGATCATGCAAACAAAGGGTTACACCTCGGGTTACCTCCTAACATGTAAACAAAGGGTTTACCTGGACGTTTTTCTCTATTTTTCAACTTTACTCGATTTCAGGTGATCGGTGTTTTAATCGAGTAACAACAATCGCTCACTTGAATATATCATTTTTTATTAGGTACTTGTTCCCACTCCGGAACGATTATAAGAAATGTCGCATGCGTATCGTTGAGAAATTATATTATAGTCGTGGTTAACTTGCCACTAGCTTTGCCGTTGTTAATAGATTTATTGGGGACGGGAGGCCGCCCTTTTGTCTTTGCCCAGCTGTTATTGCCTCCCACTTTATTTAGGATTCATTTTTACTCGACTTTTATATCAGTTTTATTTGTCTTCTTGGAGTTTATGTTATCTAAATATTAAGAGTTGTACGCTATTCGAATTTATTTGCTAACCGGTTTCCCCGACCGAACTATAGTATTAGATTATACCCTTTTTCGACGTAGCTGAGGAGGTTTGTAACTTGTTATGTTTAAAGTATTTATAGATTTTGTATATTTGTACTTGAAATGTACTCGCCGACTTACAACGGCTGTATTGCAATATTTCACTAATGTTGTCCCGCGTTATGCGACCAGAACCTCGTTTCTTAGACCGAAAGTACATTTTAAAACGTGTAAAAATTGTCGAACCTAAAGTGTTAATGCTAATCGAATATTTACATTTTGTTACATTTTGAAAAATAAAATAAAATTTTCCCAGAGGAAATAACAAATTTAACTTCTGCGAGAGTTTAGATGGAATAATAGTATCGTATTTAAGTACAGTTATCCCTCAATTTCTTCGATACAATTTTCCGCCTAGCGTAAGATTTTGTATTTACTTTAAGTATAATCGTGTAAATTAAAATAGATTAGTACCGGTAATATGTATTATTGTGAGAAGACGACAACCAGTCTTAATTCGTCTTTGGACTATCAACGTTATCACGAACCTCTGTATTTTAACGTGCAAGGTGTTTGGAGCAGTAAATATTACTATTCCGTTGAACTGCTGAGGAGGAAGGTCGAGTGGTCGCCTTCAGTGCTACCGCGCGCTTGAGTCCCCGCGGCCAGTCCAGGGCGCAGCTCTGTTATTCCCGGGATGGCCAATCAAATGTTCTGTACACCCTCGCACTGTACCGAGGTCCGGACAGGACATCGCGATTTTTGATCCCGAACTTTAAAACTGAGCGGAAACCCGGGGTCGACCTCGAGCCTCGGGAATGAAATTTGTCAAAGGGCTGTAGAATGGAGCCGACGGATGCTGGGGCTCTGAGACAAAGCATCTAGCTATAAACCTGGGGCCCAGCCGGGGCCGCGGTGGGGCGGGGGGCGGGGCAAAATGGCGGACCGCCTCGTGCCGCGGTCCTCATTTCAAGCCCAGCGACTGTGCGGTTTGACTATCTTATCGAAGCGCGACGGTTATCCCTCTCCGGTTTACATTAAGAGTGGGCTCCAGGCAAGACATTTTCGCGTTTCTACCTGCTTTTCCCATAAATTCAATGCTAATTTTCAAATCCAAATCCCTCCTTATGAAACAATTGAGACAGCCGCGGCAGCCTGCCTGAGCCGCCTGCAAAATGAATATTACTACATGTACACGACAATGTTGAGACCTAACCAAGTCCAGACGTTGGAGTTCATATAAAATAAACTCTAAATACTGTTTCGTTATCCAAATAAAAGTAATTTGTTACCTTTTGTACAATTCCCATACAGTAATTGAAAATAAGGTATTTTTAAAATTTCCCAAAAAAATAAAATTTCCCCGCTAAAACAAAAAAAATACCCCCTAAAATAAAATTGCATAGCGCAATCCGCGCTATCATCCCCCCCGTGGGCACCCCTGTGCAACAAAGAACACAAAAAATGGGTTTTCTTGCTAATATCAATATAACTCAACTATAGGTGAAGTCATGTACCAAGTTTTATTAATTCATGTTCATAATTAAGGGAGATATAGCATTTTAATTACCCTTCATAAGAATAACGTGGGGGCTGAGAACGCAGGTTTGCTGCTACGGGAACCTTGGCTAAAAATTATTTGTTCAGCAAATATCGATAGACCACAACCAGATGAAGCCGTTTACCAGGTTTCGTCAGTATACGTTCATAAATAAGCGAGATATATAATTGTTCTTATTCTCCATAAGAATAACATTAGAGAACGTACAGTGTTTAGCACCTTACTAATTAACTCATTAATATTTCGGTAACCAATTGACGTAGAGGAATGATTAAAATGCCAAACTGTGTGTTTTTAAAGCTGAGTCAAATTGTGAAAACTAAAATTTAACTACTTCAAAAATGATGTATACAAAATTCGAAAAACCCATTTTTGGAGTACACCCCCCAAAATACCCTTTTGGAAAATGGTGTTTTTGGCATCTGGGCACCTCAAAACGAAAAGTTATCATGGTCCCGGGCCATCATCCTGATGGCCGGGGGGCCCTCCCGGTTATCATGGGGTCTTACCATGCCGACTACGGTAATAGGTATATATATTTCCTGTAGGGGAAATTCCCTAATAATACAACTATTAAAACGTAACAGTGGGAGGTGCCTCAAAATAACGCGGCGTGCGGCGGACATTTGAATCCGAGCACCCGGTATAGAGCTGAGGCTGCAGCCTGCAGTGTTGCGATCAGGATTTGCTCTAAATTCCACTTCACACTAAACTTCTCGGCCGAGCACAAATCAGTTATTACCCCTCCTTGATCTCTGGTAAGATGGTAAGATGTATTCATCGATTTCCACTTCCAACGTGCGATTACCATCTCAAATAATTAAACCGGATCGAAACTAAATTACATAAACTCACCACTTTTGCAGCTTTAAACCATATTCGAGTCGCACATTTATCCGAAGACATTATACATATACTCCCAGTTTCTATAAAACAAAAGAAATACGAGGTGTTGTAGAAAGATGTAGCTCTAAGATGGCGTCAGAGATGATGGGTGACCCGGTGACAAGGAATCAACGTCAAATCAGGGCGGAGGGAAGAACAAAGCGAACAAAGGGAACAAAGAAGCGAAGAGAGGCGGAGAATCAATAAACGAGCAGAGCTAAAGGAACGAATACAACTCATTAATTATTGGTACAGTCCGCTCGCGAGAAAATGAACCTGGGACGGCTCGCAGGTGCCTGGGGTCGTTATGAAGCGGTTTTACGTTGGGCTGTGGAAATTCGGTAACCTTTTTAATAAAGGGTAGTGGTCGGAAGATACCGTAGGGTCGTGTATTAAACAGTTTAAGATTCGTGATACGGAAATCAAAAGTTATAACTGATTATACCCAGCTGATTTAAATTACTGAAGCTAACTCGCACTGCCACCTTAACCTCGAAAATGATCTAAATTGCATATAAGATGTACTCAAAAGAAAATGTCGACCTTGATATTTAAAAATTTTAGCTATTTGAAATATTTAGAGATCGCTACCAGACCCTACTAGGTTAGCCATCCCCATCAGAATAACTCGGTACAGAAGGGGTCGAACGATATCGGACTACGTGTACCTTCCAAGGGACCCCAGTTGTGGAAAGTGCATACACTGAGGAATCAAATTGGCTAGATAGATACGGCACACTAGGTGTACAAAGCAACTAAATGGGTTTAAGACACAATTTTTTTAGCCAGTATAGTTATTATTTTATTACGGGTTCGGATAGCAATTGGTAAGATATCTAATGTTATTTGCGATTTTTTTATTTCGAAGAATAGTTACTCCCAGTATGTGGGGCTGTTATTAGATAAGCCCCACATAAAATGATAGAAATAAAAAATAAATCATATATGTTGTTTTATTCTACCGAAGCAAAGTTAATATGAAGTAAATACAAAATCACGATTCTTCGTGGCTTAATAAACTAGAAGACTAATCACGATTGCACATTTTATGTATCTATATTATCTAAGCGTGTATGTTACTCGAAGAACAAACACACAATTAGATCTGACTCTAGGAGATGTAATAGAACAACACCCTCGTTGACGCAAGACTGCATACTCATCGAATTTCCAAATAAACTGCTTCAGAAAACTGGCTCATACTTTCTCTCTTTTAAACCTTCAATCAATAAATTCTTTTGCATTTACTATATGGAAAATATAAAGATTGATAGGCTATATAGAATATCATATAATACATTATTTTTTAAGAAATAATCACAAGGATCACTTGATTGGAGTAATTACAGTTATTCCCTACAAACAGTAGTTTTTAAAGGGGGGGCCTGGGTTAGGTGGCAACGTATTTTTAATGTCTTCAATTGGTCAATGATAAGCCCTACACCATGTTATAAGACTGATGTTTTAATATACCATTATTGTATGTTCAACTTGTTTTTACTAGTGATGGAAAATGTCCGCAAAAATTTCTTAAATAAAATATACCAAAAAAAGAACTTGGAATTCTCCAAGTTGCTATTAAATTCATCATTACATAAGAGATAAATTAATATGTATTGATTATACATAATAATAACACTGGGCAACGTTCTGTGTTTAAAGCTAATTGAACGTTTCAATTTCATCCGCATCCATTAATCGCAGAGTTATAAGTCAACATAATAATTTATTTAATTCTTTTATCTCTTTTACATGGTGAAGGACATGTTTTGAATGGTTTCTGGCATAACATAAACACCTTTGCAGAGTTTAAGCCCTATAATAGTTGACCGCGAAATGTCCTGGAAATATGGGTGGTGTCTTTTTGATATAGACATTAAGCCCTATAAACCACAAAATTGCAATACAAATCGTTAGAACAGTTTATGAATAATTCTGATTGTTCGTGTGTTTCAGCAGTTTAGGGGGACGACCTTCTAAAATCAATTTTTTAAATGGGGAAAACGACTAGGGAAATCGTAGATTAGTACCAAGTACCATATTGTACAAAATCGGTCCACTGGTGTGGTCTCTGGGTCTCTACACATTCAGACAGACAGAAATATAGATAAACATTCATAAATCACGGCAAAATCCACATTTTGGGTTCAGGGATCACCATAAAAAGTATGTCCAATATATGAAATTAAATAATTTTAACGAAAACTAAATTTTCTCCATGAACTATATGCATAGAGGTAGAAATTAAACCCGGTTTTTGGGGTTCAAACCGCCAACCCAAAACTCCCCTTCGAATGTCCTAAATTATCCGAATTCGTTGAAAGAACAAATAATTACTTAGCGATTAAAATCAATATTTCGGCTATTCTCTGAAAGATGTACGGAACTTGAAGAGCCTAGCTTGCACTAGGGCGGCACGGCACGGCACGGACGGTATTTTTAAGGGTGGGTGCGCGCACTAGCCACGGACGGACGGGACAACCGCACATCCGCAATTTAAGGACAGGGTCTGCGAGCTATACTCTGAGAGTACACATTATGGATATAGATCAGGAAGTGGTGATAGTTACTTTAATTTTGGCAGAAGAAGATGAAGAGACTAGAAGGAGAAAGCAAAGATTTTAAAAGTAGCACCGATCTCTTCCCTTATATTTTCACGCCTGTCGTTATTAAATAAATAAATAAATAAATAACTTTATTGTCGTTGGGCATTAAAAATAATTAAAAGTTTTGTTTGTCAATAGTAAAAAGAACAATAAATGTTGATAAATAATAGCACACCTAACTATTTAAATTTCTTCTGTGTCCCCTTCACATGCTTTGTTTGGTATTCTTCAAACATTCGTAAATTTTGTAAGGGCAGTCATTCAGTAGAATATTCTTAATCTTCTTTTTAAAGATTATTTCGCTTACACTCTTGCAATCAGTTGGTAATTTGTTAACGATTTTGATACCCATTTCATTAAAATTCCTTTTGCTTTTTGAATATTTGAAACATGTAACTATGGTTTCGGGTATTTGTCCACAAGCACAATCAACTTGGACACATCTATCTGCAACTTAGACTTTTTGACAACTGTATTGCGATCAGTGGAGAACGGCGAAAGTCCCGTACCGTCTGCCCGGTCGGTGCACGGATCATCGGTACGGACGGTACGGCAGCTCGGAAATGTCCTGAAGTTCGATCTCCCGGACTTTTTAACAAACGGCGGAAGGTACTGGTCCTCCGTTGCCGGCCGTCTCGCCGTAGTGGGCGCACTCACATTACATTCAATGTTATTTACTTTTAAAAATTGCCGTGACTGCCGTCCGTCCGTGCCGTGCCGCCCTAGTGCGCGCTAGGCTAGGTCGTCTTATAGAAGAAAATATTTTGTGACTGGCGCCCCTCTTAAGCGTTTAAGCGTACATGGAATAATAAAATTTCTACTGGGAGGATTCAATGAGTTTTAGCGAAGCCCTTCTGGAGTTTCAGTCTAGGGACAAATTGTGAGCTCTCCATCCTCGGGCGTAGCGAGGAGAGGAGTACAGTCTGTTGCACGTCCTACTTCCTAATGAGCCCCAATTATACTAACTAGCCGCTGGATTAATGGATTACTCAGACCAGACTGTACCTGGTTGTTAGACTCGCTTCCTTCTCTTTGCTTACTCGCCTCCATTAATTAATTCAACTGCAATCGTCCACTTGACGTTATACTTACCAAAACGCGGTCCGGTTCAAGGGTTTGACCCCTGTACTCGCACCGCCACGCTCGATTGGCTATAAGACACAAGCTCTAAAGATTGTTACGTCCTTTTTGCGTGTTTTATTGATAACGGGTTTTTTTCATTTGGAAATGTAGGTATTACCTTGTTCAATATCCTTGGTGAGATGTGGAACACTACATGTTTCGTGGTAACTACCACATCTTCCGGTGAGCCTCTATAGTAGATTCGTCATTAGAAATTAAAATTTGAACACAAAACACAATCGAATATACGTAAAACAGTCACAATACACTTACACATTCTTGGTTCTGAAACACGAAGAAACATTGAATTGGTTGCGGTGCGTGCACGCATGAGGTCGGGTCGGCGGCGCCGGCGACTGCGTGCACGCTATTGTCCGAATCAATTTTTATTCGGACAAATTTAATGTTCATGTCAGATTGGCTTCGAAGTTTAAGATTTTCTGGGTGTTATTTAAAATATTCGTCGATATATTAGCTACTCGCTTCGCTCGCTGGGGGCTCCGCCCCCAGGTCGCTGTTTTGCCACAGTTTAATATAAATTGGTCCAAATTCTATTTAAGACCTAAATTCTACAAATATTCCAAGGCTTTAGTTATTTTTAGGGGTTTAACCTATCAAATCTGGTCATATACCTGTTGTTGAATACTACTTGCCATGGAGACGTATTTTATGTAAAATTGTAAGCCTCCATTTATTACCTAAGTGCTTGGAAAAAAATTCAAACCCCACCCTGGACTTGTTAATATAGCCTTTATATGACGTCTTTTAAACCTTATAAGGAGGAAAAATAAAGTTAACAACGTAAATTGTTATGTATTTGGTCAACTACAAGCCTTCTGCAACAAATATATCATTATTTTGGGGGTGGTTAAAATGAAACATTTTAGTTTTGGCGATTTTCCTGGGGGTTACAAGCTTTAAGCTACCTGCATGTAAAATGTCAGGTTTCTAGCTCATCTAGAAGTGGTCTAGAATTCGTATTCCTCAGTGAGTGAGTGTGTGAGTGAGTTACACGTGCGGTTGTATATACAGGGTATCTGTTAAGTGCGTTCCCAAATTTTAAAATATGGTTATTTAGATCAAAATGAGTAAAAAAGTTTCTATAAACATAGGTCCTAAAACCTATATTTTTCCGTCTATCTGTCTGTATATGATTTTTACATAATTTAACATATATTACAAACCTCTTAAAGTATCAAGTTCAAACTTGGTACATGTATGATAACTAATAAGACCTATTTTTATATGGAGTATAAAATTTCTACTTTGTACCATTTCAAAATGGCGGCCATGTTTTCTTTTTCAAAGCTTAATATCTTAAAACCGTAATTTTTATTAAAAAAACTGTAAGAATCAAAAAGGCTGTGTAATTTTGTCCTAAAAACAGTAATATGAAGACTTTAACTATACCATTTTAAATAACTGAGAAATTCTAATTTGTACAAGTTAAAACATGCTTTTTTTTGCCATATCTGGACTACATCACTTATAAAAATTATAATTTCTCAGTTATTTAAAATCGTATATGTAAAATCTTCATACTATTATTTTTAGGATAAAATGACACTACTTTTTTTATTCTTATACTTATTTTATAAATATTACAGTTTTTAAGATATTAAGCTTTGAAAACAAAACATGGCTGCCATTTTGAAATGGTACAAAGTAGAAATGTTATACTCTGTACCAAAATTTTTTTTAGTCAACATACATGTATCAAGTTTGAACTTGATACTTTAAGAGGTTTGTAAGATATGTTAAATTATGTAACAATCACATACAGACAGATAGACGGAAAACTATAGGTTTTAGGACCTATGTTTATGGGAACTTTTTCACTCATTTTGACCTAAATAACCATATTTTAAAATTTGGAAACGCACTTTACAGACACCATGTTTATTAGACAACTCTCTAAGAATTTTATACTACTTTCGGATCATTATTGCAGGTGTTCTAATGTAAAACGTAATGACAATGACTGGAACGGGCAACTAATATAGATAGTTAATTGCTAGTTTGCCCTATTTTTTAACGAAAAAACATTATGACTCAGTATAATATCATTAAATATTACTTTGGAGTTGCCTCGATAGATAAATAAACGTTCCAAAGCCTTCTTCTTTTTTAGGATAGCTGAAATTGAAAAAAGAAAAAAAATAGATATTGCTTTTCACTATAAAGGGTTGGAGATGCTATCTTTGCTTTGTGGTTATATATAGTCGATCGACTTCGTTACAACCTTTTTCACTTTATCGGATCGATGTTGTCATTCGACGATTCAAGTTAAAATCAGCTCACTACATAATATCAGTTTTTACTATCACTTCGACCATTAATGTTTCAGTGTAAATAAATGTTGAGAAGGCCTTTCCGTTCACAGAAGCCGTCCGTTGTAGCGCGCGCGTGTTGGTGTGTGCGTGGGCGGCGAATCAATCACGCATTGTTGTCGGAGCTATGCCGCATTGTACCGCGGATCTGTTGGTCCGACAAATTGCCGCAGTCACTCTCTCACAGGGTTTCAGCGGTTCCCATCACGCCTACCACACTACTTGTAGGCAAACAAGTTCCCCGTATCGGGACAGGCTCGTTAATCATGTTTAAATTATGTTCTTCGCTCGGGTACGAATGTGAGCTTTGCAGAAAAAGCTTCGGACGTTCTTAATACACTCGAATCGTTTGCCCATTGCGTCCCCTGGAGACGAAGAGAGATTCTCTAGATTAAAAGAAGGAAATAAAACTTGTTTGATTTTGATTTTCGCCATGGGGTCGGGCTTATGGGGTCGGGAGTGGGTTTGTTCTATTATTAGTCTTACAACCAAACACGATGCGTATGTTGTACACAGGGACGTGTTAAAATATGTTAACCGTGATTGAAACATAAACTACTATAGTGCGGAGTCGGTTTGAATAGTGAGAGTTAGTTAAATACACTTCGTCGTTAAATTTCACAGTCGCCTGGAAATCATAATTCGTGTCTTGTCGAAATTGCTTGCATACATAATTCCCCTATAATAACAATTTTCCCGATTGAATTTGTACTTATATAAGGTAGAAAATACCCAACGGTTCCAGTGAGTGGAATTTGTACATCGACAAAATTATTCCATAAAAAACTACTTTTATTGAGACGATTATTATCTGTGACATCATCATTCCCTACAATCGTTACTTAACCGTTAATACTTTTTTGTTCTTATTTTTTTTGGGTCATAAAATCTACGATTTAAAATAATCCGTTAAGTAGTTAGGAGACGTAAACTTTCACGTTGGTCTTATGAAAGGAGAAGTTATAACTGACTAATCGTCCGTGGCTGGAACTCCCACTTAAGTAGAAATAATCTCAAAAATCATAAAATCATATCATATCATAGAGTGACGAAACAACATTTAAATTTTGTCTTAAAATTTATAAAAAAATGTTAACAATTACACAAATTCAAACTCTACTATAGTGAGAAGCACGGCGCTAGCGCGAGCGGGTCTGTGGCTATGAGACTAACATCTATGTGACAAGCGCAGCCACCGTCGCGGACGTCACCTTTGATGATCCTACAGCTGATTGTGCGTGTTTACAAAACGATTATCGTGATTAATCATACACGAGTGACAAGCGGAGGCGCGCGACATTGGAACACACTCTTGAGTAGTGAACCTGTCTACCCACTCCCACACCTCTGCGGTTCTCGTACTCACTGGCTCCTTGATATTTAGGTTTTACATTGGAACACACTCTGAGTAGTGAACCTGTCTACCCACTCCCACAACCTCTGCAGTTCTCGTGCTCACTGGCTCCTTGATATTTAGATATTACATTAGAACAAACTCTGAGCAGTGAACTTTTCTACCCACTCACAAACCTCTGCGGTTCTAGTATACTCACTGCCTCCGTGATATTTAGGTCTTACATTGGAACAAACTCTGAGCAGTGAACCCATCTATCCAATCCCACACCTCTGCGGTTCTCGTACTCACTGGCTCTTGATATTTAGGTCTTACGTTGGAACACACTGTGAGCAGTGAACCTGCCTATCCACTCCTTCACCTCCACTGATTTTGTGCTCACTGGCTCCTTGATATTTACGTCTTACATTAGACCACACTCTGAGCAGTGAACCTGTCTACCTACTCCCACACACCTGCGGTTCGCGTATACTCACTGGTACCTTGATATTTAGGTATTACATTGAAAGACACTCTGAGCAGTGAACCTGGCTACCCAATCCCACACCTCTGCGTTTTTCGTACTTATTGACTCCTTGATATTTAGGTCTTACATTGGAACACACTCAGAGTAGTGAACCTGTTTACCCACTCCCACACCCCTGTGGTTCTTGTATACTCATTAGCTCCTTGATATTTAGTCTTACATTGGAATACACTCTGATCAATGAACCAGACTAGCCACTCCCAAACCCCTTTGGTTCTCGTACTCACTGGTACCTTGATATTTTTGGTATTACATTGGAACACACTCAGAGCAGTGAACCTGGCTACCCAATCCCACACCTCTGCGTTTTTCGTACTTATTGGCTCCTTGATATTTAGGTCTTACATTGGAACACACTCAGAGTAGTGAACCTGTTTACCCACTCCCACATATCTACGGTTCTCGTAGTCACTGGCACCTTGATAATTAGGTATTGGTATTGGACATTGGAACACACTCTGAGCAATGAACCAGTTTAGCCACTCAGATACCTCTGCGGTTCTCGTACTCACTGGCTCCCTTATATTTAGTTCTTACATTGGCACTTACTCTGAGCAATCCACTCTCAGTCTAGTCACTATGAGTCATGACTTACTCAGTCTAGCCACTCCTTCAGCTCTGAGGGTCTCGTATACTCACTTACTCCTTTGAAATTTAGGTCTTACATTGGAACCCACTCTGAGCAGTGAACCTGTCTTCCCACTCCAGCACCTCTGCAATTCACATATACTCAATGGCTCCTAGATATTTAGGTTTTATATTGGAACACACTCATAGTAGTGAACCTTTCTAGCCACCCCCCCACCCCTTCGGTTCTCGTACTAATTGGCACCTTAATATTTAGGTATTACATTGGAACACACTTTGAGCAGTGAACCTGTCTACCCACTCCCACACCTTTTCGATTCTCGTACTCACTGGCTCCTTGATATTTAGGTATTACTTTGGAACACACTCTGAGCAGTGAACCCATCTAACGACTCCCATACCTCTGCGGTTCACGTACTCACTGGCTCCTTGATATTTAAGTGTTATATTGAATTACAGTCTGAGCTGTGAACCTGTTTACCCACACCCACACCACTGCGGTTGTGTTACTCACTAGCACATTGATATTTAGGTATTACTTTAGAACACACTCTGACAGGTTAACCTGTCTACCCACTCCCGCACCTCTGTGTTCTCGTATACTCACTGGCTCCTTGATATTTAGGTATTTTATTGGAACACACTCTGAGCAGTGGACCTTTCTACCCACTCCCACACCCTTTCGGATCTTGTACTGTCTGGCTCCTTGATATTTAGGTTCACATTGGAACACACTCTGAGTAGTGAACCTGTCTACCTACTCACAAACCTCTGCGGATCTCGTATACTCACTTCATCCTTGATATATATAGGTCTTAGATTGGAACACATTCTGAGCAGTAAACCCATCAATCCACTCCCACGTCTCTGCGGTTATCGTAATCACTGGGGCCTTGATATTTACGTGTTATTTTGGAAGACACTCTAAGCAGTGAACCTGACTACGCGCGCCCACACCTCCGTGCTTCTCTTACTCACTGGCTCCTTGATATTTAGGTCTTACATTGCAACACACTCAGAGCAGTGAACATGTCTACCCACTCCCGCACCTCTGTGGTTCTCTTATACTTACTGACTCCATGAAATTTAGGTCTTACATTGGAACACACGCTGAGCAGCGAACCTGTCTACCCACTCCCACACCATTACGGTTATCGTCCTCACTGGCTCCTTGGTATTTAGGTCTTACATTGGAACACACTCTGAGCAATGAACCAGTCTAGCCACTTCGATACCACTACGGTTCTCTTACTCACAGGCACGTAGATATTTAAGTCTTACATTAGAAAACACTCTGATCAGTGAACCTATCTACCCACTCACACACCTCTGCGGTTATCTTACTCACTGGCTCCTTGATAATTAGGTATTACATTGGAACACATTCTGAGCAGTGAAACTGTCTACCCACTCCCACTCCAATGCGGTTATCTTCCTCACTGGCTCCTTGATAAGAGAACCACAGAGGTGTGGGAGTGTGTAGACAGGTTCACAACTCAGAGTGTGTTCCAATGTAATACATAAATATCAAGGAACCATTGAGTACGAGAACCGCAGAGGTGTGGGAGTGGGCAGATGGGTTCACTGCTCAGAGTGTTTTGCAATGTAAGACCTAAATATCAAGGAGGCAGTGAGTATACGAAAACCGCAAAGGTTTGTGAGTGGGTAGACAGGTTCACTGCTCAGAGTGTGGTCTAATGTAAGATCTAAATATCAAGGGCCCAGTGAGCACGAGAACCGCGGAAGTGTGGGAGTGGGTAGTCAGGGTTAATGCTCAGAGTATGTACCAATGTAATACCTAAATATTAAGGAGCCAGTGAGTACGAGAACCGGAGAGATTGGGGAGTGGGTAGACAAGTTCACTGCTCAGAGTGTGTTCCAATGTAAGACCTAAATAACAAGGAGCCTGTGAGTACGAGAACCGCAAATGTTTGTGAGTGGGATGACAGGTTCCCTACTCAGAGTGTGTTCCAATGAAAAACCTAAATATCAAGGAGCTAGTAGGTACGAGAAACGCAGGGGTGAGGGAGTGGGTAGACAGGTTCACTGCTCAGACTGTGTTTCAATGTAATACCTAAATATCAAGGAGCTAGTGAGTACGAGAACCACAGAGGTGTGGGAGTGGATGGATGGGTTCACTGCTCAGAGTCTGTTCGAATGTAAGACGTAAATATCAAGGAGCCAGTGGTTTTACGAAAACCGCATGGGTGTGAGAGTGGCTAGGCTGGTTCATTGCTCAGAGTGTGTACCAATGTAAGACCTAAATATCAAGGAACCTGAGAGTACGAGAACCGCAAATGTTTGTGAGTTGGATGACAAGTTCCCTACTCAGAGTGTGTTCCAATGTAATACCTAAATATCAAGGAGCTAGTGAGTACGAGAACCACAGAGGTGTGGGGGTGGATGGATGGGTTCACTGCTCAGAGGTCTGTTCGAATGTAAGACGTAAATATCAAGGAGCCAGTGGGTATACGAAAACCGCATGGGTGTGAGAGTGGCTAGGCTGGTTCATTGCTCAGAGTGTGTTCCAATGTAATACCTAAATATCAAGGAGCTGGTAGGTACGAGAACCGCAGGGGTGAGGGAGTGGGTAGACAGGTTCACTGCTCAGACTGTGTTAATACTCACAGGCATATAGATATTTAAGTCTTACATTAGAAAACACTCTGAGCAGTGAACCTATCTACCCATTCCCACACCTCTGCGGTTATCTTACTCACTGGATTCTTGATAATTAGGTATTACATTGGAACACACTCTGAGCAGTGAACCTGTCTACCCACTCCCACTCCAATGCGGTTATCTTCCTCACTGGCTCCTTGATAAGAGAACTACAGAGGTGTGGGAGTGTGTAGACAGGTTTACAACTCAGAGTGTGTTCCAATGTAATACATAAGTATCAAGGAACCATTGAGTACGAGAACCACAGAGGTGTGGGAGTGGGCAGATGGGTTCACTGCTCAGAGTGTTTTGCAATGAAAGACCTAAATATCAAGGAGGCAGTGAGTATACGAAAACCGCAAAGATAATACATTGGAACACACTCTTGAGCAATGAAAAAGTCTACCCACTCCCACACCCCTGCGGTTCTCGTACTCACTGGCTCCTTGATATTAAGGTATTACCTTTTCACATACTCTGAGTAGGGCAGTAGGGCACTCTGAGCAGTTTAATATTACGAAGCACCATTTACAATAGCAAATTCCATTTATGGTTCAACGAACCTGTCTACCCACTCACAAACATCTGCGGTTCTCGTACTCACAGACTCCTTGATATTTAGTTCTTACATTGAATCACTCTCTGAACAATGAACCAGCCTAGTCACTCCTACACCAGTGCGGTTATCGTACTTACTGGCTCCTTGATATTTATTTATTACATTGGAACACGCTCTGAGTGGTGAACCTGTCTACCCACTCCCACACCTCTGCAGTTCTCGTATACTCACTGCATCCGTTATATTTAGTTCTTACATTGAAACAAACTCTGAGTAGCAAACCCATCTAACCACTCCTACACCTCTGCGGTTCTCGTCCTTACTGGCTCCTTAATATTTAGGTCTTGCTTTGGAACACACTCTGAGCAATGAATCAGTCAAGCCACTCCCACATCCCTGCGGTTCTCGTATAGTCACTGCCTCCTTGATATTTAGGTCTTACATTGGAACACACTCTGAGCAGTGAACCTGTCCACCCAATTCCTTAACCCTGCGGTTCTCGTACTCACTGGCTCCTTGATATGGCTCCTTGATAACATTGAAACACACTCTGAGCAGTGAACCTGGCTACCCACACCCAAACACCTGCGGTTCTCGTACTCCCTGGCACATTGATATTTAGGTCTATCATTAGAACACACTCTGAACAGTTAACCTGTCTACCCACTCCCACACCTCTGCGGTTCTCGTACTCAATGGCTCCTTGATATTTAGGTATTACATTGGAACACACTCTGAGCAGTGAACATGTCTACCTACTCTCACCCCCCTTCGGTTCACGTACTCACTAGCTCATTAATATTTAGGATTACATTAGAGCAAACCCTGAGTATTGAACCAGTCTACCTACTCCCACACCTCTGCGGTTCTCGTACTCACTGGCTCCTTGATATGTAGGTATTACATTGTAACACACTCTGAGCAGTGAACCTTTCTTCCCGCTCCCGCCCCCCATTGGTTCTCGTACTCATTGTCTCCTTGATGTATTACATTGGAACACACACTGAGTACGGACCCTGTTTACCCACTCACAAACATATGCGGTTATCGTACTGGCTCTTTGATATTTATGTATTACATTGGAACACGCTCTGAGTGGTGAACCTGTCTACCCACTCCCACACCTCTGCAGTTCTCGTATACTAACTGCATCCGTTATATGTAGTTCTTACATTGAAACAAACTCTGAGAAGAAAACCCATCCAACCACTCCCACACCTCTGTGGTTCTCGTACTCAATGGCTCCTTGATATTTAGGTATTACATTGTAACACACTCTGAGCAGTGAACCTTTCTTCCCACTCCCACCCACCATTGGTTCTCGTACTCACTGTCTCCTTGATATATTGGTATTACATTGGAACACACTCTGAGTAGGGACCCTGTTTACCCACTCAAAAACATCTGCGGTTATCGTACTTACTGGCTCCTTGATATTAAGGTTTTACCTTGGAATACACTCTAAGCAATGAACCACTCCCAAACCACTGTTGTTCTCGTATACTCACTGGCTTTTTGATATTTAGGTATTACATTGTAACACACTCTGAGCAGTGAACCTTTCTTCCCACTCCCACCCACCATTGGTTCTCGTACTCACTGTCTCCTTGATATATTGGTATTACATTGGAACACACTCTGAGTAGGGACCCTGTTTACCCACTCAAAAACATCTGCGGTTATCGTACTTACTGGCTCCTTGATATTAAGGTTTTACCTTGGAATACACTCTAAGCAATGAACCACTCCCAAACCACTGTTGTTCTCGTATACTCACTGGCTTCTTGATATTTAGGTGTTACATTGGATCACACTCTGAACAGTGAACCTGGCTACCAACTCCCACACATCTACGGTTCTCGTACTCACTGGCACCTTTATAATTAGGTATTACTTTTGAACACACTCTGAGCAATGAACCAGGCTAGCCACTCCCGCACATCTGCGGTTCTCTATCTCACTGGCACATTGATATTCATGTCTTACATTAGAACAAACTCTGACCAGTGATCCTGTCTACCCACTCCCGCACCTCTGTGGTTCTCGTATACTCATTGACTCTTTGAAATTTTGGTCTTACATTGGAAAACACACTGGGCAGTGAACCTGTATACCCACTCCAACACCACGGCGGTTATCGTACTCACTGGCTCCTTGATATTTAGGTATTACATTGGAACACACTCTGAGCAATTAACCACTCTAGCCAATTCCACACCTCTGGGGGTCTCGTATACTCACAGGCTCCTTGATATTTACGATTCACATTGGAACCCACACTGAGTAGTGAACCTTTCTTCCCTCTCCAATACCCCTGCTGTTCTCGTACTAATTGGCACCTTGATATTTAGGTAATACATTGGAATACACTTTGAGCAGTGAACCTGTCTACCCACTCCCACACCTTAATGGATCTCGTACTCACTGGCTCCTTGATATTTAGGTATTACATTGGAACACACTTTAAGCAGTGAACCTGTCTACCCACTCCCACACCTTTGCGGTACTTGTACTCACTGGCTCCTAGATATTTAGGTATTAAATTGGAACACACACTGAGTAGTGAACATGTCCACCCACTCACAGACGTCTGCGAATCTCGTATACTTACTGCATCCTTGATTTTTAAGTCTTACATTGCAACACACTCTCAGCAGTGAACCTTTCTACCCACCCCCACACCACTGTGGTTATCGTATAAACTGGCTCCTTGGTATTTAGGTCTTACATTGGTACACACTCTGAGCAATGAACCAGCCTAGCCACTCTCACACCCATGCAGTTTTTGTATACCCACTGGCTCCTTGATATTTACGTCTTACATTCGAACAGACTCTGAGCAGTGAACCCATCCATCCACTCCCACACCTCTGTGGTTCTCGTACTCACTAGCTCCTTGATATTTAGGTATTACATTGGAACACAGTCTGAGCAGTGAACCTGTCTACCCACTCCCTCACCCCTGCGGTTCTCGTACCTACTAGATATTTAGGTATTACCTATTACCTCCTTGATATTTAGGTATTACATTGGAACACACTCTGAGTAGGGAACCTGTCATCCCACTCACAAAAATTTGCGGTTCTCGTACTCACAGGCTCCTTGTTATTTAGGTCTTACATTGGAACACACTCTGAGCAGTGAACTTGTCTACCCACTCCCCAATCTCTCCGGTTCTCGTACTCACTGGCTCCTTAATATTTAAGTATTTCATTGGAACATACTCTGAGCATTAACCCTGACTACCCACTCCCACACTTCCGCGGTTCTCCTGCTCACTGGGCCCTTGATATTTAGATCTTACATTGGACCACACTCTGAGCAGTGAACCTGTCTACCCACTCACAAACCTTTGCGGTTTGTGTATACTCACTTCCTCCTTGATATTTAGGTCTTACATTGCAAAACACTCTGAGCAGTGAACCCATCTGCCCACTCCCACACCTCTGCGGTTCTCGTACTCACTGGCACCTTGATTTTCAGGTATTTCATTGGAATACACTCTGATCAGTGAACCTATCTACCCACTCCCACACCCCCGCTGTTTTTACTCACTGGCTCCTTGATATTATGTATTACATTAGAACACACTCTGAATTGTGAACTTTTCTACCCACTCCCACACCACTGCGGTTCTCGTATTTACTGGCTTCTTGATATTTAGGTATTACATTGGATTACACTCAGAGCAGCAAATCTTTTGGACCTGTCCCGATTGGTACGTGGTCAGTGTTTGAAAGGGGTGAAATTAGGATTAAATATAGTCTCGTTAAGAACCATCTCAAAACCTAATAGGACGATGGGTACAGTTACCCGTCTCCAATAAAATCCCAGAGAACCTACTTAAATTAGTTTTAAAACAATAATGTATACATTAACTAATCAATGATTTAGGATTTTATAATATATATAAAACGCGTTATGATTAAGAAGCAACGCGTGCTAAAAGTTAAAATATCTCTTATGGGTCTGAAATGCAAGATTATTTATGGATTGCACTTTTCCACTTGACCTATGAACCAACTGCGCACGCCTCGTCGTCGGTTCGTATCCCAGCCCTGGCAAATAAATTTGTTCAGTACTGGCTTGTACTGTAGCGGCTAACTCTCGCTTTGCTTGATACGTCCCACGCCAATGCCTGAGGCCCACGTGAGCAAAGTATAGAAAATATGAGGCTACCGACCCCTTAATAAAGTTTAATTCTTACTATAAGAATGGCTAATAATGCAATTATTTGTTATCGTAAGGTCTTTCAGTGGCATCGCACATTCACGTTCAGTTGCAGTACGTTCACGTTCAGTTGCAGTAAAATAACGTTCGTTTTACAGAAAAAAGGTGACAGCTGGACCGGGCAAGAAGACTGACTATCACTTTATTGAGGTGTCTGCAATCCTCAACAAACTGACCGATCTCTATGAATATCGTGTCCCGCGACGTGGGGCGAGGTGGGCTCTCGGTAGCCCTCGACCGTGGAGGGGAATTCCTGCAAATATATTTCCCTTAACTATTTCCACTTAAGATAAAATAAAGTTTAACACACAAAAAATATAAGCATTTATCTCCGTTGCCTTCTGTTCGTACATCAACTGACGGAATTGTTTCCTCTTCACGCACCGTGTGCGTTTTACCGTGTGTTTTATTCGGCGGATTTTATAGCAGGTTCGTGCAGTCTTCAGTGGGATGTATTTGTTTTGCCGAAGTTTGCCGCTCTGCGCCTCCAAATTATGCGTAAAATGCGCCCCGGAGTCGTTGAATGATTTTTGAGCGGTTTCCCATTCAAGCTCAACCTCCAGTCTGCCTGCCCACGGTTTATGTGCTCACTCGTTCCGTTTAAGTGAAGCTTAAAAGAAGTATTTAATCGAGAATGGGCATCTATTATGGCATCTGCATTACGCGGCAAAATCACAAAACGGAAACGAAATATTTGTTTTATTCGACCTCATGTCTAACAAAAAGTAATAGTAGTCGCGCACTGCTCCTCTTCCCAATGCCGCAAAGTCAACACGGATGTGAGCACTGGGCTTGCGCACTAAGCACCTTATACAGAGCTCAGCTGATTGGACACTCGCGCTAGAGATGGATAATATTTATTATTGCTAGGGAAATATATTTGCAGGAATTCCCCTCCACGGTCGAGGGCTACCGAGAGCCCACCTCGCCCCACGTCGCGGGACACGATATTCATAGAGATCGGTCAGTTTGTTGAGGATTGCAGACACCTCAATAAAGTGATAGTCAGTCTTCTTGCCCGGTCCAGCTGTCACCTTTTTTCTGTAAAACGAACGTTATTTTACTGCAACTGAACGTGAACGTACTGCAACTGAACGTGAATGTGCGATGCCACTGAAAGACCTTACGATAACAAATAATTGCATTATTAGCCATTCTTATAGTAAGAATTAAACTTACATTCGAATTAATCTACGGATACAAAAAAGTCCATAAAAACACTTAGATTCGAAGGAAAATAAACAACACGATGGCAAATGGCCTCGCTTTTCCGAGAACAGCGCTCTCTCGAGGGGTAAGGTGAACACTGGACACGTATTAAAGCGCAGTTTCGACGTATCCCGTGTCCTAGGTGTCCGCACAGCTGGACGCGGGCAGTAAATCTTCGGCGATACAGTTTGGGCAAAGAGACCAAAGAGCCTCAGAACGACCGATTTCCTCACTTTCGATGCGCCATAAATCGCAGGGTTGTTACAGGAGGGGCCGCTAACGTCGCCCAGCCCGCGATCGATATCTCTCGATACTTAGCAGGGCTGATCTCATTCACTACTCTCGAGGACCGGATAAGATCGCCGCGTCCTCTGCGGTTTCTGTAACTTATCGTATTCTGAGTTTCATGTATCTCGGTATTTTAGATTTGATAGTGTACTTTCGCATGGAGGTCATCTCGGCGCCACGAGGTGGTGTATTCAGAGGTATATGGGAACTACGATTTCGCAATAAACCCGCTATAGCTTTTCTCTCCCACACATTACGGCGGCGATAATGCAATAATGGGCTCGCGTTTTCGTTGATAAACCACGATCGAGGTGATATATGGGTTTCGGTTGATAAAGCTCCTCGATATTGCATTTCCATTGTCACCGCAGCACCCGACTGATGAATGGGGTCTCTCACTCGACTTCTGAGTCTTAAACACGCAAAAGTGATTTAGATCCGCTTAAGAGCTGAAGACGGATTGATGGTCAGAGTTCCTAGACATAACATCCTCGACTGAAGTAAGAAGGAAAACCTTGCCGTCTATATGAACTCATTATTCATTACATTTGGAAAACACTACTAGAACATTTATGAAATTGGTAATAATTTCCACTGCGATGGTTACAATACAAACTAGGGATTACAAATCCCAAGGTACGGTCATTACCGAGGTATGAAGTTCAGAGTATACATTTGTTAGTTCAATATGTTTCTAGCAATATTGGACATTTGAATTGTAAGTGCAACAGTTATATTCATTAATAGTAAGAAATTTAATGGAAGTAAACCTCCACATAAGTCTAATTGATTAGATAAAAATAAAATATCTTGAACTAGCTGGAAACAATGGGTTGGTAAGGTCGAGATGTTATACTCAGCATGTAAGAAACACCTAATAGATCTCCCAAGTGGACAGGACAGAAGGTTCTTTAGGAAGTTGTATCGATTTCGACAGAAAAACACATTTTGACTGTTGTCAAACTACTTGTGCGTGATTGTCTGGGTGGACCGTATAGAGGTACGAGGTGTCATGTCACATGACATCACTGGGGTATTGTGCGTTGTCACTCCCCCAGTCCCAGTTGACCCACAGACACAATCTGTCACCTGGGTACAGGGTGGGTGTCTAGGTGGACCGTACCGAGGTACGAGGTGTCATGCCATATGACATCACTGAGGTATTGTGCGTTGTCACTCCCCCAGTCCCAGTTGACCCACAGAGACAATCTGTCACCTGGGTACAGGGTGGGTGTCTAGGTGGACCGTACCGAGGTACGAGGTGTCATGCCATATGACATCACTGAGGTATAGTGCGTTGTCACTCCCCCAGTCCCAGTTGAGCCACAGACACAATCTGTCACCTGGGTACAGGGTGGGTGTCTAGGTGGACCGTACCGAGGTACGAGGTGTCATGCCATATGACATCACTGAGGTATTGTGCGTTGTCACTCCTTCAGTCCCAGTTGACCCACAGACACAATCTGTCATCTGGGTACAGGGTGGGTGTCTAGGTGGACCGTACCGAGGTACGAGGTGTCATGCCATATGACATCACTGAGGTATTGTGCGTTGTCACTCCCCTAGTCCCAGTTGACCCACAGACACAATCTGTCATCTGGGTACAGGGTGGGTGTCTAGGTGGACCGTACCGAGGTACGAGGTGTCATGCCATATGACATCACTGAGGTATAGTGCGTTGTCACTCCCCCAGTCCCAGTTGAGCCACAGACACAATCTGTCACCTGGGTACAGGGTGGGTGTCTAGGTGGACCGTACCGAGGTACGAGGTGTCATGCCATATGACAACACTGAGGTATTGTGCGTTGTCACTCCCCCAGTCCCAGTTGACCCACAGACACAATCTGTCACCTGGGTACAGGGTGGGTGTCTAGGTGGACCGTACCGAGGTACGAGGTGTCATGCCATATGACATCACTGAGGTATTGTGCGTTGTCACTCCCCCAGTCCCAGTTGACCCACAGAGACAATCTGTCACCTGGGTATAGGGTGGGTGTCTAGGTGGACCGTACCGAGGTACGAGGTGTCATGTCACATGACATCGCTGAAGTATTGTGCGTTGTCACTCCCCCAGTTGATCTAGAGACACAAATCGATTATCAGGGTGCAAGTTGGGTGTCTGGGTGGTCAGACAAAGGCTAGTATCATATCAAGGTACGAGGTGTTCACCCGACATTCGATACTTCCGCTCCGCTAGGCCCGCCACTCGCTCCACACTACATCCTGTCCCAATTATTTAAAGACCACAACAAAGATGAAGATAAGACGTCAAGTATCGGGTCTGTTGTCACTTTGGATCTCATCTCCGCTTCAGTCTCCCGCCGGAACGTCCCGAGGAGCGGAGGATCGCCTCGTCATTCCTCACAGTACCTCCACGACGCGAGGCTATTATCCTCCAGACGCTATACGGTACTTATACTGGGTGCTTTCTTGGATTTATTGAGGTTAAAGTACGTTATATTTCAGTAAGTCGCTAGCCTTACACGCAAAAAGTCCTGTACAAGTTTTAATTTTGTTTTAGGAATGAACAAGTCTTTAGACGATTTGAAAACTGACCAAAACCGATGGTTCGTATTAAAATATAATTCCTAGTTTTTATGACGATCCTAAATTCTCTTCAATACGTCTTTAACAAGAGTCGAGTTTGTTTTCATCCCGTATGTTACATGGCAAACATAACTTGGAAAACGACAAACAACTTTAATTTATTCCGACTCTTTTAAATTCACCGACATCAACAAAGTAGTTGAGATGACTAGCGCACCCTCGCCTCGCCTCCTCGGCATTGTTGCACTTGTTGTTGTTGGCTTTTCACTCGGCTCCGAAAAACCTTCTGGACCGAAGTGATCCGAATGTCAATAACGGCCGATACCACATCCGAAGACCGACAAGTGTGAAATGATGTAAATACAGCTCTACCGTCAATGGGCCGAAGCCACTAGATCGAATCGTGGGAGAAGTAGAGGTAATTAACAGACTTTGAGAATTCCTTACAAAATGTTGACGTGTTTTAGTTTAGTGGCAATGGCGGCGCGACCAATCGGCCGACAAAAAGCGTGGGAAACCGAGCAGACGAGAGTGGCAGTAAAACAGCCATTCAGCATTGCAGGCCTCCATCTTTCCACCTGCTGCTAGCTGCTCGTGCTCGCTAGTCGCTGCTCTTCGGCGACAACGTGTTGCATAATCGTCGGTCAATTCTACCTGGAAGTTCACTTAACGACTCCACCTTAATAATCGTTGCCAAATAATAATCGCTATATAAAATAAAGGTGGACATTAGACACAATACTAACCGGAGTATTTGTTTTCTCTGGATGTCCGGGTAACCGAAGTGTTCCCTCAGTAATGCGGACTAACGAGGGAATGCTAAATATATTAATATAATATACGTTAAAAATAACGTTTATTTGATTAAGCAACTACATTATCATTACTATAGTCAATCAGTTTAACAGTTTTGGTAGAACTAATTTATAGTTCAACATTTTTCTTTAAGGGCGTATTAAAGGTTACGACATGCAAACCTAGAAAATTGTATGTATTGTAGCGACTGCAGGAGGCGGGGTGGGTCGGGGCAGCACAAGTCTGGACAATCGGGGGACCAGATTCTACTGAAAGATTCAATGTTAGTGATTTTATATGTGATAAACATTCCATTGTGTTGCTACATATTTTATAGTTTACCAGAATGAATCCTAAAACAATAATTTCGTATAATCCGTTAAGGAGTTTCATGAATTAAACGTTAACTTTTGTCTTATGGGAGAAGCAGGGAGTAACGCGAAAACTTTCGAAGACCCTTCTAAAACTAGAACCTTCATTGTAGTTATTTTTAAAACTCTTCTATCTTAGGAAATTTGTATTGTTCAACCTGAATTGGCGCCCCCCCCCCGTCGTTTTGTTTTACTAACCGATACGTATTTTGCAATTTATTTACATTTTACACCTCTTTGAATCCAACATGATTTGCTAAGATAACGGGTTCTCCTTGTGTTTATAGTTTAAAGCATCGCCATAAAATATATTGACCAATAAGTTTCTACATGTTTTTGAACTCTTTATAGGGATTGGTTTGTTTTATATTGCTAAGGTTTGTTTTATACACTTATCGTTTCTAGTGTTTAAAACCACACTACATTTCGGTAGGTTTGGAAACTTCTTCCGTTACCAAGTTATCGTAGATAAATGACTAGTGTAGTTCTAAATACTATATACACAAAAAGGTAAAGTGTAAAAGAATCTTTAAAATAAACAAATTTTAAAGGTTTTCTAAGAACTATTACAAATACCCTATCCTTTCCGGACAAAGACATCCTTTAAGACATTGCAAAAATGAAAATTGAGTAGATTATTTTTACCATTCTAAGTAGTCTTTGAAAATACGAGTTCACAAGAGGTTTTCAATGAAATGTTGATAAATTTTTTAAAATTATACGGGCCTCACGGTGATTTGAGAACGGGACGATAGGAACGGTGCGCATCCCGCACCGCTGTTACCCCGCACCCTCGATTCGATTTCGTCTCCAGTTCTGATCATATTGAAACTTTTATCTTAGGATCAGTAACTAGTACTATACACTGTTTTTCTTTTGAATTTTATTAAACGATTATTATGTTTGATATCAAAATTTTGCTCATTGAAATCGCAAGGAAAGTGAGGCATAGATCAACGATTTCGGGTAATCCGTTGAAGGAGGCAGGCTTTGAAAGTTAAAACTGGCCTTATGGAGGAAGCAGATAGAAACGCGTAATGCTACGTGACTGGAAACCCCTCTTAAATTAGGGTCATCCCGCCCTGGCGCCTCGCCACCGCCACCTCAGGTGAAAACATGAATGAACCCGGGTGTACCCTCTTCACCACGGAGTGGGCCAATAAAACTAAACGAATGCGAACTCACGTTCTCACGGTGACGAGGTGTTAAAACAACGCCCTCCCCTCCCCTCCCCTTCCGACGCGCCACCTCCTTCCCTAGAACACTGGTGTAGGTATCGAGTGAGTAATTTAGACACGGAAAAATCAAAACCCGACTTGAAGAAATTGTTGTTGTTGAATTTTTCCAAAAAATGTTATATTTATAGCGATGTAAACAACAGTAATGCGAACATTTCACACTTTTAAGAGATTTTGAATTTTCCATGACAAAATGTTGCATAAACTTTGATAAATCAGAATAAGTGATGCCCCAACTTTATTGAATCATAATGAAAATTTTCCAGCCGAAACGTGTTTATAATTCGTGTTATCATAGTTAAATTTTAGTATTTAATCTTTGTGGTGTTTACACTATTTATTTTACCACTCATGAAATCCTTTCAACTGAAAATTGTACAAGGAAATATTCCAAATTTATTGTTATATGCAGCGAAAATCATCCAAAAAAACTTTTTTAATCATGTACATTTTAGGAAATAATTCATTTTTACCAACTACCGTTAAGTGGTGCATAGTGGATATAAGATATTTGATATTTTTTCAGTAGTGATACGATTTTGAAGCATCTCTACAGAAAGTGGAAAAATCACTGATTTTATAAAGCAAAACTCCAAAATTCTGAAAAATATTTAAAATCCTACGCTAACTTTGCTAGAATCCGGCAAACAGTCAAGGGGTGGCGAGATTTCTCGAACCTTGTGTCTGAGCTAATTTTCTTATCCAACAATAAGTGAAATGCCCTCTTCCCTCCCTCCCCCCGCCCAAGTGTCGCCGGCGCCAGGTATTATTTAGCAAGGTGTTAAATGTGCCTAACGCCGCTCATCTACCTTTTATTAACGATTTCCGCTCTACACTTCACCTCTCAAATTTGCAACCATTCATAACATCTCTAGAATGGGAAGTGCTTGTAGTGCATGCCATGCCTTTTTATTATATATTTCGTTCCTGCAAGTATTTCGTCACTTAAGAGGAGCCTTCAGTCATATACAACTTTGCGTTTCTACCTGATTCTCCCATAAGGACCAAGTTAACAGGCCCTGGAGTTAATATTTATTACTATGACTGAACAAATAATCGATTAGAAGCAGATTCTTTAAGAAACATTATTTATTATCATAATCGCAGTTTATAATTGGAGTAAATGAATAACATGTTTGTTTCCTCATAATCGCATAGTCTACAATAATTCTACATTGAAACGCCCGCCTTGCTCAGCACTCCCTGGGGTTACCCCGCATTGCTCCCTGCAATCGGACATCCCTCGGAAAGGTTCTTGGTGTTTCCTCGGTTCCCGCGTGTTGGCTGCTGCTGATCCACCGCCGCTCCGCTTCTTATCTCGCCCCGCTGGCGCCAGAGCGTGTCGCGGGTGTACCGTCCCCGGCCGCGCAGGGTGTAGGGGCAGACACGCTGAGGGGCGGTGCCTCAAAGCTCCCTGGGTGGCCCGTGGTTTGGTCACTACAAATATCCGCTAAGGACGCTTTTACCGCTTTGTGTGCCAACAGGGTGACAGGCCGACCCTCGAAGACTCCTTTTTATGCCGCTTTTATTTATGCGCACCTTTTCGTTTTACCTTTTGGTTAGGCTATTAATAAACTTTTTTTACATTTCCGCTCGTGTTCGACTTTTTCTCGTTGTCGCGCTTTCTTGATTTTTTCGGGTATTAAAGTAACCCGTCTTATTGTAAACTATTAATTAGGTTGTTACTTTCACATATTGTTCCCGAGGACACAATAGTTAAAAAAGGTCGCTTCGATGTTTACACTTCCAAGGAAAAAGATCACCTGGATAGCTTTTCTACTTAATTTGAATGAGATAGCTCATTCGGAGTTTATGAAAGTGGTTTATAGCTTCCTGATGACGGGTCGGTGATGTTAGTGCGAGCACTGAACGACGATCCGCTTGCATGTGGCAAAACAGGCAAGTACGGGTTTTGAATCGAAACCCACTCTAGTACAGAAATTTCCTCTTATTCAAAATCAGCGATAAAATTTTTATGATTCGACTGTATAAATATTGTACATAGGCCTACATCGTAGAAAGACGACTTGTATCACTTAATTTCAGTCGAGAGTACGAACTCTTCCGGATCGGTTCAATGCTTCTGTCCAAAGGTCTGCCTAATGTATAATTCTTCTTACATTCACTGTCTCGCCAGCTAGTTATAAGCTGTTAGATGGAACACCAAGTATTCTACTATCGTTCGTGATTCGACTCTTGTTAAGGAGTGACAGAACCGACCTCCGGCTGGCTGCCTCTCCTCTAGATGGAATCCAGCCTCGGCGTGTCTGAGGTGGTATTAACGGATTTTGGCAGTGTCGGATATCGCCTAATGCGGTGTCATCTCGACTCAGTGTCTGCCCACCGGAGCGCGGTCGACACCAATATAGATACTCCGACAGACCATTAGGATTAGCCGCTGAAGAAGTCACCCCGGACCCGTAGTGCCGATGTATATAGATTAGCTGTAATCGATCAATGGCTCGTGGAATGTACGCGGTCAGTGGAGACTCGACTAAGCAATGTATTTCGAATGCGGTAATCAAGTAAGGAGTGTTACAAGGGTGATGTTTAGGGCCGATGATGTTTTCATCAAAATTCCGCGTTTTAAAACGACCGAGTTATAAAGTCAGTGTGTGTTATTTTAGGATGTTTAAAGAAAGTTTAACTGGCCCTTTGATTTGACGCTCCGAACAGTGAGTGAAAGTAAACTAATAGTGAAATTCGGTTAACGAATTTTACAAACGTTCTTTTACGCGATCGGCTTACAAATTATGCGCACAAATGAGGAAAATGGGCGTATGGAGTGGTTTCATAGACTAGGGAAATACAATTTTCACTCCAAGTTGGAAGTTTTTAACACGTCGATCTGAGCGGGGAGTAGCCCACGTTACTGTGGGTCCCATGACGTTTGTCAGCAGTTGATGCACAACACGAGACCACAGAGAATAAATGATCTCTCTGTGACAAAACTGACCCGATGATTTTCAAGCATACAAGGAACTGACGTCAGATTATCGACTATTTGGCCAGCACTTGGGCGCGTTGCTGCTGGGGTTCTCGGGTTAGGAGGAATGCGCTGCGGTGAAGCGACCTTGCCGCCACTGCATCCCAAGGCAGACCACGTGACGTCACAACCCTCCACTTGGGGAACCAACAGGACACAAAAACCGCATTTTAAGCTGATGATAATTGATTTATAGTGATTAAACACATATTGAGATTGGTGAATTGAAATAATATAATTTTACTTTAAAGTTAATAAATCCTCGCATAAAATCCACCTACATAAGAGAAAGTAGTATAAGGTAACCAAGATAATTCGTTTCGAAACAACGTTTTAGTACGTTGTACGAAAGTTACTGAGTTATTTGAAAATGGGCGGTTTTATTCTCCAAAGCATCCCAATCACTAAAACTTCAATGTCTCCGTGAATGATAACGTTAACAATTAAGTAAACCCCCGTATAAAAATTGAACAGTATATTGCGCATCTTCTTTCAACTCGAATAACTATTCGATGATTTCGGTGACATCCTATATCTTTAGTTTGTTAGAGTTTTGTCTTTGACATCCAATGAATTGTTCCGTGGATTATGATTTTCGAGAGCAACTACTACGTACTTGACACAACATTGAACATTTATTCGGATTTGTTAGTTAAAATGGTTAAATTCACTAATCCTAAAAAACGAGCTTTGTATTCTGGGTGAATTGAACCACGATTTTTTGGCGCATACAACGTTGTTACTAACGTATTATTCAGTTTGATGTTCTGTGCATAAAAACCATGTAGGTTTTATGTTGTTGCATTTACCGGAGAGATATTTTGTCAAAACATTGTATAATGAACTTAATGAGATGCTGAATCAGAACAAATAATAAAATTAGTTGTTCAATTATAGCCCAGTGAATTTCTGCAGACAAGTTTTAAAGGTGTTGCCCTTAGGCTGATTCGATGGGGGATTGGAGTTTGGAGCAGTTACTACGGCTACGAACGATTAAATAAATTGGGTAATATGGAGTAAGTTACTACGATAGAATTAATGAACTGGAAGGTCTGGGAATTGCTCAAAGGTCGGATCGTTCTTAATCCAGACCCAGAGTAGCCTGCACCTCAAGCCAGCTTTAATTAGCTGTTTTATGAAAAAATTACCCTACCCCAGAATCATGATTAACAAAGCATTTTCCTGAATCAAACAAGTCGAGTTACTAACTACTGGAGACATTATTGGGAAATAAAATAAACCTATAAATATTGAAATCTGAAATAGAGAGCTTAGTAATTGGAAATCTGGGACTAATAATTGATTACTTTACTCTGTCTGAACTCAAGGGCTCAGACGGACGATTTTAATATCATTTTGTAATCGATGGAAACTAATCTATCTTGGAGGACCAAAACCCACTCTAGGACCCCTAAACATTAAGTTCATCCATAAGGAATTTCAGTCTTACAACTTAAATCCTAAAATGTAAGTGACAATGAAATGCTCTTGTTTATCTCCTAAACTCTTCAGCAGTAGTGGGGAGATTCAAACGTTACGCTTGCAGAAGGGGATTTGGTAACTGGTTTAACACAACCAGAAAATGTAGATGTTTAAAGCATATATATAGCGGTACAACAGCACTACGCACCACTGTATCTTGTGCCGTAGGAACCCTAGTAGATTTTTAAAGCATATATATAGCGGTACAACAGCACTACGTGGCACTGTATTCTGTGCTGTAGGAACCCTAACTTCGCCATTCCTTTTATAAAACATTTAACCTCGTTCCCCTTTGTAGTGGCGGTTTTGTTGTATCAGTACAGTTTTCTTTTCTCCGAACCCCCGATAATCCTGTTGGAGCTCACCCGGGCACGGAGATCGCGAAAAAGGTTTTTTTAAACAATTTTCCACGCGACTGGCCAGCCTTAAGCTTCTAAAAACCAAATTATTACCAGTATTCTTTTCCAAACGCCCTTAATTCCACTTTTTGTGCAAATTCAAAGAAAAGTTTCCCATAAGAAAATGTATTCGTTGATATGTGTTATTGTTACAATACGATATGAAATTATAATTTTCATCTGACGTAAATAAATTTTGCGTACTATCTGTGCCAGATTTTATCTAAACACTAAATAAGCATTTTCAGTATTTCAGTTGTCCAATAAAAGATGCATATGTAACGCTAAATAACCGTATAAGTTATGTCAAATATAAATGAAACTTGATTGGTATCTCAGTTTATGATGATAATTCTTAAAAATATAATTTAAATCGATTAGTTTCTGTAAATATATTTGACTATATAGTAAGCGCCATGATTTTATCAAGCGGTCGAGTGCTTTTTACTTTTTAGAATTGTATAGCACGTTAAAAAGAGGTCTATATTACTTTTCTCTACACCTTAACGCAGTGCGGTATATTAAACTGCGATTATAGTTTACCTTGAATCATTCTTAAATGTAATTATCTAATTAAATAAATTATATTTCGGAAGAAATTGTAGGTATAGTTTTACCTACAATTTCTTCCAATATATAATTTATTTTTATATAAAATTACCATTATCCATTACATTTATATTAATTTAATTCATTGTGCATTTACACACTGAATTAAACAATATTTTTGTACATTAAATTTGTAATGAGTGCATCTAAAATACACCTCATAACACTTTTTTTGCTAGGAAAATATTTATCGGTCGCCATATTCCCATACGAACTACTTAAACTTCCGTTACTTTCCAATCAAAAGATCGGTTTATGTGTTAAATTATAGTGAGTTACACTAGTGAGTTACATTTTGGTTTTATTTTGTTTATTTAACCATATGGATATAATGGTCAAAATACAATTTCGAATTAAAATATCCATCAAAAACTCTGAATTCCCGCATTTAGGATAGCAAATGTGGTTCATTAGAGAACCACCAAACCTATAATTTGACACCCAAACGATTTTTTGGGACGATCAACAGAGGAATAACAGAGGTACGGAGTTGTTAATTTTTTTATGGGACAAAGCTAAAATATTTTGTCCGTAAACTTCCGGTAATGAATTCTAATGAACTTGATTAAATCCAGTATGTGCACATTATGAATAAAAAACAAGCTAAAATATATTTTCACCCAAGTAATTTAATATGTATTTGATTTGTTTGATGAATCAGAGGTTTGGATAAACATGCCTGGGTTAACCAAAAGTGTGTATGTATATAAAAAAAAAAACTGTATATCTAAAGCGCTAAAATGACTAAACCGTATGATAGATGTTGAGGTACATGGGAATTGGAAGAATACTACAAAACAAACTGAAGTTCTGGAGTGACGACTATAGAATAACCGTTAGCACAGCTTAGCGGGGGTTAGAAGACATAAGACATAGGACGATATGGCAGGAGACTACAACGCGTGGACAAACTGATGTTCTAGTGTGACGACAATGGAATCACCAATTGGCACGCATTAGCGGGGGTTCAGGAACATAAGACATAGAACGAGGTAGCAGGAGACTATATCGCATGGACAAACATAATTTATAGAGTTACGTCCATGGAATCAGCAATTCGCACGGATTAGCGGGGGTTCAGGAACATAAGACATAGGACGAGGTGGCGTGGGATTACAACGTGTGAACAAACTGTGTTCTAGAGTGACGACCATGGAATCACCAATGGCACGGATTAGCGGGAGTTAGATAACATAAGATATAGGACCAAGTGGCAGTAGATTACAACTCGTGTACGAACTGAAGTTCTAGAGTTACGACCTTGTATTAACCAATTGGTACGGATTATTGGAAGTTCGGGAACATAAGCCATAGGACGAGGTGGCGGGAGGCTACAATGCGTGGCTAAACTGAAATTCTAGAGTAACGACTATAGAATAACCATTGGTACAGATTTGCGGGAGTTAGAGTAATTAGGGATATGACATTGGACGAGGTGGCAGGAGACTACAACAAGTGGATAAACTGAAGTTCTAGATTGACAACCATCTGAAGTTCTAGATAGCATAACCATTGGCACGGATTAACGGAAATTAGAAAAGATAAGATATAGGACGAAGAAGCAGAAAACTAAATCTCGTGGACAACCTGAAGTTCTAGAGTTAAGACCTATTAATCACCAATTGGCACGGATAAGAAAGGTTCAGGAACATAAGACAAAGGACGAGGTGGCGGGAGACTACATCGCGTGGAAAAACTTAATTTATAGAATGACGAACTTAATTCCATGTCAATGGAATTACCATTGACATGGGTTAGCAGGGGTTCGGAAACATAAGACATAGGACAAGGTAGCAGGAGATTATATATTGTGGATAAACTAAAGGTTCTAGAGTGACGACTATGGAATGACCATTGGCACGTATTAGCGGGGGTTAGAGAACAAAAGACATAAGACAAGGTGGCGGGAGACTACGACGCGTGAACAAACTGCAGGTCTAGAGTTACGACCATGGAATCAACAATCGGCACGGATTAGTGGGTGTTCAAGAACATAAAATAAAAAACGATGTGGTTGGGGACTACAACGTGAGGACAAACTGAAGTTGTAGAGTGACGACCATGTAATCACCCATTGGCACAGATTGGTGGGAGTAAGAGACATAAGATATAAGACAACGTTGCTGTAGACTACAACTCATGTACAAACTGAGGTTCTAGAGTTACGAACTAATAATAACCAATTGGCACAGATTAGCGGGAGTTAGAGAACATTAAATATAGGACGAAGTGGCAGGAGACAACATTTTGTGGACTGAAGTTCTAGAGTTACGACCATGGAATCACCATTTGCAACGGATTCGCGGGGGGTCTTAGGACGAGGTGGCGGGAGACTAACACGCTTGGACAAACTGAACTTCTAGAGTGACGACCATTGAATCACCATTGGTACGGATTTGCGGGAGTTAGAGGAGTTAGGGATATGACATTGGACGAGGTAGCGGGAGACTACATCTCGTGGATGAACTTAAATTCTAGAGTGACGACCATGGAATCACCATTGGAACGATTTATCGGAAATTAGAAAACATAAGATAAAGGACAAAGAAGCAGGAGACTAAATCTTGTGGACAAACTGAAGTTCTAGAGTTACGACCTAGTAATCACCAATTGGCACGGATTAACGCAGCATCAGGAATATAAGACATAGGAAGGGTGGCAGGAGACTACAACGTGTGAACAAACTAAAGTTCTAGAGTTACGACAAGAGAATCACCAATTGGCCCAGATTTGCGGGGGTTCAGAAAAAAATACATAGGGCAAGGTAGCAGGAGACTACGAAGCGTAAACAAAGAGAAGTTCTAGAGTTACGGAAATAGAATCACCATTGGTACGGATAGCTGGAGTAAGAGAACATATGATAAAGGATAATGTGGCAGGAGACTACATCTCTTGGATAAACTGAAATTCTAGAGTGACGACCATGGAATCACCATTGGAACGATTTAGCGGAAATTAGAAAACATAAGATATAGGACAAAGAAGCAGGAGACTAAATCTTGTGGACAAACTGAAGTTCTAGAGTTACGACCTAGTAATCACCAATTGGCACGGATTAACGCAGCATCAGGAATATAAGACATAGGAAGGGTGACAGGAGACTACAACGTGTGAACAAACTAAAGTTCTAGAGTTACGACAAGAGAATCACCAATTGGCCCAGATTTGCGGGGGTTCAGAAAAAAATACATAGGGCAAGGTAGCAGGAGACTACGAAGCGTAAACAAAGAGAAGTTCTAGAGTTACGGAAATAGAATCACCATTGGTACGGATTAGCTGGAGTAAGAGAACATATGATAAAGGATAATGTGGCAGGAGACTACATCCCTTGGATAAACTGAAATTCTAGAGTTACGACCATGAAAACATCAACTGAGAAGGATTTGTGGGGGTTCAGAAACATAAGACATAGGATGAGGTGTTGAGGAACAACAAATCGTGGAAAAATGAGGTTCTAGAGTGACGACCATGGAATCACTATTGGCACGGATTAGCGGGGCTTAGAGAACATAAGACATAGGACAAGGTGGCAGGAGACTACAAAGCGTGAACAAACTGAGGTTCTATATTGACGACTATGGAATCACCATTGGCACAGATAAGTGGGAGTTAAAGAACATAAGATATAGGACCAAGTGGCAGGAGACTACAAGTCGTGGAAAACTGAAGTTCTAGAGTTACGACCTTGTAATCACAAAATGGTACGGATTATTGGTGGTTCGGGAACATAAGACATGGTACGAGGTGGCGGGAGACTACAACCCGTGACCAAACTGAAATTCTAGAGTGACGACCATTGAATCACCATTGGTACGGATTTGCGGGGGTTAGAGGAGTTAGGGATATGGCATTGGACGAGGTAGCGGGAGACTACATCTCGTGGATGAACTTAAATTCTAGAGTGACGACCATGGAATCACCAATTGGCACGGATTAGCGGAGGTTCATGAACATAAGACATAGGACGAGGTGGCGGGGGACTAACACATGTGGACAAACTGAAATTCTAGAGTGACGACCGTTGAATGACCAATTGGAAAGGATTAACAGAGGTCCAGGAACATAAGACATAGGACAATGTGGCAGGAGACTACAAAGCGTGAACAAAGAGAAGTTCTAGAGTTACGGAAATGGAATCACCATTGGCACGGATCAGCTGGAGGTAGAGAACATAAGAAAAAGGATCAAGTGGCAGGAGCATATATCTCTTAGATAAACTGAAGTTCTAGAGTTACGACCATGATATCACCAACTGGCAAGGATTAGTGGGTGTTCAGGAACATAATAAATAGGACGAGGTGGTGAGGAACTACAACCCGTGGACAAACTGGGGTTCTAGTGTGACGACCATGGAATCACCATTGGAACGGATAAGCGTGGGTTAGAGAAAAAAGACATAGGACAAAGTGGCAGGAGGCTACAAAGCGTGAACTAACTGAGGGTTTAGGGTAAAGACCATGGAATCACCATAGGCACAGATTAGCGGGAGTTAAAAAACGTAAGATATAGGACCAAGTGTCAGTAGATTACAACTCGTGGACAAACTGATGTTCTAGGGTTACGACCATGGAATCACCAATTGGTATTGATTAGTGGGGGTTCGAAAACATAAGATATAGGACGAGGTGGCAGGAGACTACATCACGTGTACAAACTGAAGTTCTAGAGTTACGCCCTTTAAATCACCAATTGGTACAGATTATTGGGTGTTCGGGAACGTAAGACATAGTACGAGGTTGCGGGAGACTACGACGCGTGACCAAACTGATATTCTAGAGTGGAGACCATAGATGCACCATTGGTACGGATTTGCGGGGTTAGAGAATATATGACATTGGACAATGTGGCAGGAGACTACAACGCGTGAAAAAACTTAAGTTCTAGAGTGACGATCATGGAATCACCAGTGGCAAAGATTAGCAGGGTTAGAGAATATAAGACGTAGGATAAGGTGGCAGGAGACTACATCACGTGTACAAACTGAAATACTATAGTAACGACCATGGAATCACAATTGGCACGAATTAGCGGGGTTTTGGAGAACAAAACACATTGGATATGGTGGTGGCTGGCTACAACGCGTTGACAAACTGAAGTTCTAGATTGACGACCATGGAATTGCCATTCGCACGGATTAGCAGGTGTTAGAGAACATAAGATATTGGACGAAGTGGCAGGAGACTACATCTCTTGGACAAACTGAAGATCTAGAGTGACGACCATGGAATCACCAATCGGCACGGATTAGTGGGGGTTCGGGTTCATAAGAATTAGTACAAAGTGAACATAAGAAATTGGACAAGGTGGCTGGAGATACATGTCGTGGACAAACTGAAGTTCTATCGTTACGACCATGGAATCACCAATTGCTAAGAATTAGTGGGGGTTCAGGAACATAAGACATAGGATGAAGTGGCGGGAGACTACAAAGCGTGGAAAAGCTTAGTTTGTAGAGTGACAACCAAATATCACCATTTGCACAGATGAGCAGGAGTTAAAGAACATAACAAATAGGACGAAGTGACAGGAGACTACAACGCGTGGACAAACTTAAGTGCTAGAGTAAAGACCATGGAATCAACATTGGCACGGATTACTTGGGTTAGAGAATATAAGACATAGGACAATGTGGCAGGAGACTACAACGCGTGAAAAACTGAAGTTGTTGAGTGACGACCTTGGAATCACCATTGGCACAGATTAGCAGGAGTTAGAGAACATAAGATTTATGACAAATTGGCAGGAAACTCTCGTGGACAAAGTGAAGTTCTATAAAGACGACTATGGAATTACTATTGGCACGGATTAGCGGGGTTTAGAATATAAGCCATAGAACAAGGTGGCAGGAGGCTACAATGCGTGAAAAAACTGAAGTTCTAGAGTGACGACCTAGTAATCACCAATTGATACGGTTCAGCGGGGGTTCAGGAACATAGGTCATAAGACGAGGTGGCGGGAGACTAGAACACATAGAAAAACTTAATTTTTAGAGCGACAAACGAAAAGCACCATTGGCACGGATTAGCAGGAGTTAGACGACTTGACATTTAGGACGAAGTGGCAGGAGACTACAACGCGTGAACCAACTTAAGTTCTAGAGGTAGACCATGAAATCCCCATTTGGCATGGTTTAGCAGGGGATCGGAAACATAGAACATAGGACAACGTGGTGGAGACTACAACGCGTGGACAAACTGAAGTTCTAGAGTGTCGACCATGAAATCACCTTTGGCTCGGATAAGCGGGGGCTCGGGAACATAAGACATCGTACGAAGTGAACATAAGACATGGGACAAGGTGGCAGGAGACTACATCTCGTCGACAAACTGAAGTTACATAGTAACGACCATGGAATCGCTAATTGGCACGAAATAGCGGGAGTTCGGGAACATAAGACATAGGACGAAGTGGCGAGGGACTATAACGTTTGGAAAAACTTATGTTCTAGAGTGGCGACCATGGAATCACCATTGGGATGGATTATCGTGGTTAGAGAATAGGAGATATAGGACGAATTGGCAGGAGACTAAATCTCGTGGACAATCGTAAGTTCTAGAGTTACGACCATGGAATCACCAATTGGCACGGATTTGCGGGGGTTTGGGAACATAAGTTTTAGGACCAAGTGGCAGGAGGCAACATCTCGTGGACAATCTGAAAATCTAGAGTTAAGATCATGGAATCATCAATAGGCCCTGATTAGCGGGAGTTCGGGAACATAAGACATAGGACAAGGTGGCATTAGATTACAACGCTTTGATAAACTGAAGTTCTAGATTGACAACCATGGAATCACCAATTGGCACGGATTAGCGGGGGTTCGAGAAAATAAGACATAGGACGAACTGGCAGGAGACTGTATCTCATGGACAAACTGAACTTCTACAGGTACGATCATGGAATCACCATTGGCACGAGTTAGAGGCTATTGGAGAACGAAAGATATAGGAAATGGTGGTGGGTGACTACATCGCGATAACAAACTGAAGTTTAGTGACGACCATGGAATTGCCATTGGCATGGATTAGCAGGGTTCGGGAACGTAATACATAGGACAAAGTAGCTATATCGCATGGAAAAACTGATGTTATAGAGTGACGACCATGGAATTGCCATTGGAACGGATAAAGGTTTGGGAACATAAGACATAGGACAAGGTAGCCCGAGACTACAACGCGTAAACAAACTGAAGTATTAGAGTGACGACCATGGAATCACCATTGGCACGAATTAGAGGGAATTGGGGAACGAAAGACATAGGACATGGTGGCGGGTAACTACATCGCGATGAAAAACTGAAGATCTAGAGTGACGACCATGGAATTGCTATTGGCATGGATTAGCAGGGTTCGGGAACATAATACTTAGGACAAGGTAGCTATATCTCAGGGAAAAACTGAAGTTCTAGAGTGACGACCATGGAATTGCCATTGTAACGGATAAACGAAGGTTTAGGAACATAAGACATAAGACAAGGTAGCCCGAGACTACAACGCGTAAACAAAGAAGTGGAGTGTCGACCATGGAATCACTATTGGCACGGATTAGCGGATTTAGAGAACATTAGATTTAGGACGACTTCGCAGGAGACTACATTTCGTGGACAATCTGAAGTTTTAGAGTTACGACCATGGAATAACCAATTGGCACAAATTAGCGAGCGTTCGGGAACATGAGACATAGGACAAGGTGGCAGGATACTATATTGCGTGGACAAACTGAAGTACAAGAATGATGACCATGGAATTGCCATGGGCAAGAATTAGCGGGGGTTCGGGAACATACGATATAAGACCAAGTGGCACGAGAGAACATTTCGTGGACAAACTGAAGTTATAGAGTGACGATCGTGGAAACACAAATAGGCACTGATTAGTTGGGGTTCGGGAACATAAGACATAGGACAAGGTGGCATTAGACTACAACGCTTTGATAAACTGAAGTTGTAGTGTTACGAATATAGCATAACCGTTGGTACGGATTAGCAGGGTTTATAAAATATAAGACATAAACAAGTTGGCATGACACTAAATCTCGTGGACAAACTGAAGTTCTAGAGTTACGAACATGATATCACCTATTGGCCCGGATTAGCGCGGGATTGGTAACGTAAGACATAGGACATGGTGGCGGGAGACTACAACGCTTTGACAATCTGAAGTTCTAGAGTGACGACCATGGAATTGCCATTGGCACAAATTAGTGGGGCTTCGAGTATATAAGACATAGGATGAGGTGGCAGGGGACTACATCGTATGGACAAACTGAAGTTCTAGAGTGTCGATCTTGGAATTGCCATTGGCACGGATAAGTGTTAGTTCGGGAACATAAGACATAGGACAAGGCAGCAGGAGAGTATATGGCTTGGACAAACTAAACTTTTAGAGTGACAAGGATTAGTGGGGGTTAGAGAACAAAAGACATAAGACAATTTTGCAGGAGACTAGAACGCGTAAACAAACTGAAGTTCTAGAGTTACGACCATAAAATCACCAATTGCTCGGATTAGCGGGGGTTCGGGAACATTAGACATAGGACAAGGTGGCATTAGACTACAAAGCGTGGACAAACTAAAGTTCAAGAGTGTCGACCGTGGAATCACCAATTGGCTTGGATTATTGGGGGTTCGATAACATAAGAAATAGGTCGAATTGGGAGGAGACTACATGTCATGGGCAAACATACGTTTTAGAGGTACGATCTTGGAATCACCATTGGCACGAATTAGCGGGGGTTGGAGAACGAAAGACAACGGACATGGTGGCGGGTGAGTACATCACGTTTTTACAAACTGAAGATCTAGAGTGACATGGAATTGCCATTGGCCTGGATTAGCCGGGTTCAGGAACATAAGACATAGGACAAGGTAACAGCAGACTATATCGCATGGAAAAACTGAAGTTCTAGAGTGACGACCATGGATTTGCCATTTGCACGTATAAACGAAGCTTAGGGAACATAAGACATAGGACAAGGTAGCCGGAGACTTCAGCATATAAACAAACTGAAGGACTAGAGTGATGACCATGGAATCACCATTGGCACGGATTAGCGGGTTTTAGAGAACATAAGATTTAAACGACGTCGCAGTACTACATCTCGTGGACAAACTGATGTTCTAGAGTAACGATCATGGAATCACCAATAGGCACGGATTAGTGGGGGATTGGTAACATATGACATAGAACATGGTGGCGGGATTGTACGACGCTTAAACAAACTGAAGCTCTAGAGTGTCGATCATGGAATTGCAATTGGCACAGATTAGTGGGGGTTCGAGTAGATAAGACATAGGATGAGGTGGCAGAGGACTACAGCGTATGGACACACTGAAGTACTAGAGTGACGATCATGGAATATCCATTGGCACATATTAGCGGTAGTTCAGGAACATAAGACATAGGACAAGGTAGCAGTTTTAGAATGACGACTATAGAATCACCATTGGCAAGGATTAGCGGGGGTTAGAGAACAAATGACATTGGACAAGGTGGTAGGAGACTAGAACGCGTAAACAAACTGAAGTTCTACAGTTACGACCATGAAATCACCAATTGGCACGGATTAGAGGAGGTTCGAGTACATAAGATGTAGGATGTGGTGGCAGGAGACTTCAACGTATAGACAAACTGAAGCTATAGAGTGACGACTATGGAGTAACCATTCTCAGGGATTAGCGGTAATTAGAGAACATAAGATATAGGACTAAGTGTCAGTGGACTAAATCTCGTGGACAAATTGGAGTTTAAGAGTTACGACCATGGAATCGCCATTCCCACGGATTAACGGGCGTTCAGGTACATAAGACATAGGGTGAGGTGGTGGGAGACTACATCATGTGGAAAAATTTAAGTGCTAGTGTAACGACCATGAAATCAACAATTGGCACGGATTAGCGGGGGTTTGGGAACATAAGACGTAGGACAAGGTGGTAGGAGACTACAATGGGTGAACTTCAGTACTAGAGTGACGACAATGGAATCACTATTGGCACGGTTTAGCGTAGACGAAGTGGCAGGAGACTACATCTCTTGGACAATCCGAATTTCTAGAGTTACGACCATGGAATCATCAGTCGGCACGTATTATAGGGGGTTCGTTAATGTAAGACATAGGACAAGGTAGCAGGAGACTATATTACGTGGACAAACTGAAGTACTAGAGTGACGACCATGGAATTGCCATTGGCATGGATTAGCGGGGGTTAGTGAACATAAGACATAGGACAATGAAGCAGGAGACTACATCTCGTGGACAAACTGAGGTTCTAGAGTTACGACCATGGAATAATCAATTTTCACGGATTAGGGGCTGTTCAGGTACATAAGACATAGGATGAAGTGGCGGGAGAATACATCGCGTGGAAAGGTTGCAGGAGACTATATTGCGTGTACAAACTGAAGTTCTAGAGTTACGACCATGGAATCACCATTTGGCACGTATTAGAGAGTTCGTAAACATAAGACATAGGATAAGGTAGCAGTATACTATTTCGCTTGGACAAACTGAAGTACTAGAGTGTCGACCATGGAATTGCCATTGGCACGGATTAGTGGGTGTTTGGGAACAAGACATAGGAAAAATTAGCAGGACACTATACCAGGCGGACAAACTAAACTTTTACAGTGGCGAACATGAAATTGTCATTGGCAAGGATTAGCGGGTGTTTGGGAACATAAGGAACACAAGACATAGGGTAGAGGTGGCGGGGGAGTACAACCCATGGACAAACTGAAGTTCTAGAGTTACGACCATTTAATTGCCAATTGGCACGGATTAGCAGGGATTCGGGAACATAAGTTATATGACAAGCTGGCAGGAGACTACAATGCGGGGACTAACAGAGGTTCTAGTGAGACAATGGAATCACCATTTCACGGATTTTCGGGGGTTAGAGAACATAAGACACAGGACAATGTGGCCCGAGACATCTTATGGACAAACATATGTTCTAGAATTACGACCATGGAATCACCAATTGTCATGGATTAGCGGGGGTTCAAGAACATACGACTTAGTACCAGGTGGTAGGAGATTACAACGCGTGAATAAACTGATGTTCTGGAGTTACGATCTTAGAATAACCAATTGTCACGGATTAGCGGGAGTTAGAGAACATTAGCCATAGGACAATGTGGCTCGAGCCTAACCTTATGGACAAACTGAAGTTCTAGAGTTACGACCATTGAATCACCAATTGGTACGGATTAGCTGGGGTTCAAGAACATAAGACTTAGGACCAGGCGGCAGGAGACTACATCTCGTGGAAAAACGTAAGTTCTAGAGTTACCAATATGGACAAACTGAAGGACTAGAGTGATGACCATGGAATCACCATTGGCACGGATTAGCGGGTTTTAGAGAACATAAGATTTAAACGACGTCGCAGTACTACATCTCGTGGACAAACTGAAGTTCTAGAGTAACGATCATGGAATCACCAATAGGCACGGATTAGTGGGGGATCGGTAACATAAGACATAGGACAAGGTGGCATTAGACTACAAAGCGTGGACAAACTGAAGTTCAAGAGTGTCGACCGTGGAATTGCCATTGGCACAAATTAGTGGGGCTTCGAGTATATAAGACATAGGATGAGGTGGCAGAAGCATACCATATTCTATGGTATATGATTGGCATGGTATATTCTATTGACCATGGTATCCCTCGCACGGATTAGCGGGGGTTCAAGAACCTAAGACTTAGGACCAGTTGGCTGGAGACTACAACGAGTGAGCAAACTGATGTTTTTGAGTTACGACCATGGAATCACCAATTGGCAGAGATTTGCGGGGGTTCAGGAACATAAGACATAGGACGAGGTGGCGGGGGAGTACAACCCAAGGACAAACTGAAGTTCTAGAGTTAGGTCCATATTATTGCCAATTGGCACGGATCAGCAGGGATTCGGGAACATAAGATATACGACAAGCTGGCAGGAGACTACAACGCGGGAAATACCTGAAGTTCTTGTGTGACGACAATGGAATCACCATTTCACGGATTAGCGGGTGTTAGAGAACATAAGGCATAGGGCAATGTGGTTCAAGACTAAACCTTATGGACAAACATATGTTCTAGAGTTACGACCATGGAATCACTAATTGACATGGTGTAGCGGGGTTTCGAGATCATAAGACATATTATTAGGTGGTAGGAAACTTCAACGCTTAGAAAAACTGAAGTTTTAGGGTGACGAATATGGAATAACCATTGGCACGGATTAGCGGGGGTTCAGGAACATTAGGCTTAGGACCAGTTAGCAGGAGACTACAACTTGTGAACAAACTGATGTTCCAGAGTTACGACCATGGAATCATTAATTGGTACGGATTAGCTGGGGTTAGAGAACATTAGAAATAGGACAAAGTGGCAGCAGTATTCAAATCGCGGTCAAACTGAAGTTCTACCGTGATAACAATGGAATCACCATAGGCACGCATTAGCAAGAGTTTTGGAACATTAGACATAGGACGAGATGACTGGAGACTACAAAGCGTGAATTAACTTAATTTCCAGAGTGATGACCATTTGCACGGATTAGCGGTAGTTGTTGAATATAAGATATGGTATCAAGTGTTAGGATACTACTTCACGAGGTCAAGCTGAAGTACTAGAGTTATGATTATGGAATAACCAAGTGGCACGGATTAGCGGGGGGTTAGAGAACATAATATATAGGACCAATTGGCAGGAGACTACATCTCGTAGACAAACTAAAGTTCTAGAGTTACGATCATGGAATCACCAATTGCCACGGATTAGGGTGGGCTCAAGAACATAAGACATAGGAACAGGTGCCAAGAGACTACATCTCGTGGAAAAACTGAAGTTCTAGAGTTACGACTGTTGAATCACCAATTGGCACGGATTAGCGGGGGTTCAGGAACATAAGACATAGGACAAGGTAGCAAGGGACTACAACGCGTGGAAAAACTGACATTCTAGAGTGACGACCATGGAACCACCATTGGCACGGATTAGTGGGGTTAGAGAACATAAGATATAGGACCAAGTGAAAGGAACACATCTCGTGGTCAAACTGAATTTATTGAGTTACGGCCATTGAATCACCAATTGGCACAGATTAGCGGGACTTGAGAAACATAAGACATAGGGTCAGGGGGCAGAAGACTACAACACCTGAACCAACTTATGATCTAATTTACGACCGTAAAAACACTAATTGGCACGGATTAGTGGGGGTTCTGGAACATAAGACATAGGATGAGTTGGTAGGGGACTACAACGTATGGACAAACTGAACTTCTTGAGTTAAGACCACAAAATTGCCAATTGGCACGGATTAGCAGGGATTCGGGAACATATGATGTACGACAGGCTGGCAGGAGACTACAACGCGTGAACTAACTTAAGTTCTAGAGTGACAACAATGGAATCACCATTTAATGGATTAACGGGGTTTAAAGAAGATAAGACATACGACAAAGTGGTACGAGTATACATCTTATGGACAGACATAAGTTCTAGTGTTATGACCTCGGAATTACCAATTGGCACGGATTAGTGGGGGTTCAGGAACATAAGACATATGACGAGGTAGCAAGGGACTACAAAGCGTGGACAAACTGACTTTCTAGAGTGACGACCATGGAATCACCATTTGGAATAGATTATTGGGGGTTCAGGAACATAAGATATAGGACCAGGTGGAAGGAGGCTAAAACGCGTGAACAAACTTATATTCTAGATTTACGACCATGGAATCACTAAATGGCTCGGATTTTTTCAGATCTGGAACATTAGACATAGGATGTCGTGGCGGGGGACTACAACGCATGGACAAACGCACGGATTAGTAGGGATTAGAGAACATAAGGTATAGGACCAAGTGAAGGGACTACACCTCGCGGTCAAACTCAATTTCTAGAGTTACGACCATTGAATCAATTGGCACGGATTAGTGGGGCTTGAGAAATGTAAGATATAGGACCAGGGGGCAGGAGACTACAACGCGTGAACAAATTTACGATATAGATTTACGACCGTGAAATAAATAATTGGCACGGATTATCAGGGATTTGGGAACATAAGACATACGAAAGGCTGGCAGGAATCTACAACGCGTGAAATACCTGAAGTTCTTGTGTGACGACAATGGAATCACCGTTTCACGGATTAGCGGGTGTTAGAGAACATAAGGCATAGGGCAATGTGGTTCAAGACTAAACCTTATGGACAAACATATGTTCTAGAGTTACGACCATGGAATCACTAATTGACATGGTGTAGCGGGGTTTCGAGATCATAAGACATATTATTAGGTGGTAGGAAACTTCAACGCTTAGAAAAACTGAAGTTTTAGGGTGACGAATATGGAATAACCATTGGCACGGATTAGCGGGGGTTCAGGAACATTAGGCTTAGGACCAGTTAGCAGGAGACTACAACTTGTGAACAAACTGATGTTCCAGAGTTACGACCATGGAATCATTAATTGGTACGGATTAGCTGGGGTTAGAGAACATTAGAAATAGGACAAAGTGGCAGCAGTATTCAAATCGCGGTCAAACTGAAGTTCTACCGTGATAACAATGGAATCACCATAGGCACGCATTAGCAAGAGTTTTGGAACATTAGACATAGGACGAGATGACTGGAGACTACAAAGCGTGAATTAACTTAATTTCCAGAGTGATGACCATTTGCACGGATTAGCGGTAGTTGTTGAATATAAGATATGGTATCAAGTGTTAGGATACTACTTCACGAGGTCAAGCTGAAGTACTAGAGTTATGATTATGGAATAACCAAGTGGCACGGATTAGCGGGGGGTTAGAGAACATAATATATAGGACCAATTGGCAGGAGACTACATCTCGTAGACAAACTAAAGTTTTAGAGTTACGATCATGGAATCACCAATTGCCACGGATTAGGGTGGGCTCAAGAACATAAGACATAGGAACAGGTGCCAAGAGACTACATCTCGTGGAAAAACTGAAGTTCTAGAGTTACGACTGTTGAATCACCAATTGGCACGGATTAGCGGGGGTTCAGGAACATAAGACATAGGACAAGGTAGCAAGGGACTACAACGCGTGGAAAAACTGACATTCTAGAGTGACGACCATGGAACCACCATTGGCACGGATTAGTGGGGTTAGAGAACATAAGATATAGGACCAAGTGAAAGGAACACATCTCGTGGTCAAACTGAATTTATTGAGTTACGGCCATTGAATCACCAATTGGCACAGATTAGCGGGACTTGAGAAACATAAGACATAGGGTCAGGGGGCAGAAGACTACAACACCTGAACCAACTTATGATCTAATTTACGACCGTAAAAACACTAATTGGCACGGATTAGTGGGGGTTCTGGAACATAAGACATAGGATGAGTTGGTAGGGGACTACAACGTATGGACAAACTGAACTTCTTGAGTTAAGACCACAAAATTGCCAATTGGCACGGATTAGCAGGGATTCGGGAACATATGATGTACGACAGGCTGGCAGGAGACTACAACGCGTGAACTAACTTAAGTTCTAGAGTGACAACAATGGAATCACCATTTAATGGATTAACGGGGTTTAAAGAAGATAAGACATACGACAAAGTGGTACGAGTATACATCTTATGGACAGACATAAGTTCTAGTGTTATGACCTCGGAATTACCAATTGGCACGGATTAGTGGGGGTTCAGGAACATAAGACATATGACGAGGTAGCAAGGGACTACAAAGCGTGGACAAACTGACTTTCTAGAGTGACGACCATGGAATCACCATTTGGAATAGATTATTGGGGGTTCAGGAACATAAGATATAGGACCAGGTGGAAGGAGGCTAAAACGCGTGAACAAACTTATATTCTAGATTTACGACCATGGAATCACTAAATGGCTCGGATTTTTTCAGATCTGGAACATTAGACATAGGATGTCGTGGCGGGGGACTACAACGCATGGACAAACGCACGGATTAGTAGGGATTAGAGAACATAAGGTATAGGACCAAGTGAAGGGACTACACCTCGCGGTCAAACTCAATTTCTAGAGTTACGACCATTGAATCAATTGGCACGGATTAGTGGGGCTTGAGAAATGTAAGATATAGGACCAGGGGGCAGGAGACTACAACGCGTGAACAAATTTACGATATAGATTTACGACCGTGAAATAAATAATTGGCACGGATTATCAGGGATTTGGGAACATAAGACATACGAAAGGCTGGCAGGAATCTACAACGCGTGAAATACCTGAAGTTCTTGTGTGACGACAATGGAATCACCGTTTCACGGATTAGCGGGTGTTAGAGAACATAAGGCATAGGGCAATGTGGTTCAAGACTAAACCTTATGGACAAACATATGTTCTAGAGTTACGACCATGGAATCACTAATTGACATGGTGTAGCGGGGTTTCGAGATCATAAGACATATTATTAGGTGGTAGGAAACTTCAACGCTTAGAAAAACTGAAGTTTTAGGGTGACGAATATGGAATAACCATTGGCACGGATTAGCGGGGGTTCAGGAACATTAGGCTTAGGACCAGTTAGCAGGAGACTACAACTTGTGAACAAACTGATGTTCCAGAGTTACGACCATGGAATCATTAATTGGTACGGATTAGCTGGGGTTAGAGAACATTAGAAATAGGACAAAGTGGCAGCAGTATTCAAATCGCGGTCAAACTGAAGTTCTACCGTGATAACAATGGAATCACCATAGGCACGCATTAGCAAGAGTTTTGGAACATTAGACATAGGACGAGATGACTGGAGACTACAAAGCGTGAATTAACTTAATTTCCAGAGTGATGACCATTTGCACGGATTAGCGGGAGTTGTTGAATATAAGATATGGTATCAAGTGTTAGGATACTACTTCACGTGGTCAAGCTGAAGTACTAGAGTTATGATTATGGAATAACCAAGTGGCACGGATTAGCGGGGGGTTAGAGAACATAATATATAGGACCAATTGGCAGGAGACTACATCTCGTAGACAAACTAAAGTTCTAGAGTTACGATCATGGAATCACCAATTGCCACGGATTAGGGTGGGCTCAAGAACATAAGACATAGGAACAGGTGCCAAGAGACTACATCTCGTGGAAAAACTGAAGTTCTAGAGTTACGACTGTTGAATCACCAATTGGCACGGATTAGCGGGGGTTCAGGAACATAAGACATAGGACAAGGTAGCAAGGGACTACAACGCGTGGAAAAACTGACATTCTAGAGTGACGACCATGGAACCACCATTGGCACGGATTAGTGGGGTTAGAGAACATAAGATATAGGACCAAGTGAAAGGACCACATCTCGTGGTCAAACTGAATTTATTGAGTTACGGCCATTGAATCACCAATTGGCACAGATTAGCGGGACTTGAGAAACATAAGACATAGGGTCAGGGGGCAGGAGACTACAACACCTGAACCAACTTATGATCTAATTTACGACCGTAAAAACACTAATTGGCACGGATTAGTGGGGGTTCTGGAACATAAGACATAGGATGAGTTGGTAGGGGACTACAACGTATGGACAAACTGAACTTCTTGAGTTAAGACCACAAAATTGCCAATTGGCACGGATTAGCAGGGATTCGGGAACATATGATGTACGACAGGCTGGCAGGAGACTACAACGCGTGAACTAACTTAAGTTCTAGAGTGACAACAATGGAATCACCATTTAATGGATTAACGGGGTTTAAAGAAGATAAGACATACGACAAAGTGGTACGAGTATACATCTTATGGACAGACATAAGTTCTAGTGTTATGACCTCGGAATTACCAATTGGCACGGATTAGTGGGGGTTCAGGAACATAAGACATATGACGAGGTAGCAAGGGACTACAAAGCGTGGACAAACTGACTTTCTAGAGTGACGACCATGGAATCACCATTTGGAATAGATTATTGGGGGTTCAGGAACATAAGATATAGGACCAGGTGGAAGGAGGCTAAAACGCGTGAACAAACTTATATTCTAGATTTACGACCATGGAATCACTAAATGGCTCGGATTTTTCAGATCTGGAACATTAGACATAGGATGTCGTGGCGGGGGACTACAACGCATGGACAAACGCACGGATTAGTAGGGATTAGAGAACATAAGGTATAGGACCAAGTGAAGGGACTACACCTCGCGGTCAAACTCAATTTCTAGAGTTACGACCATTGAATCAATTGGCACGGATTAGTGGGGCTTGAGAAATGTAAGATATAGGACCAGGGGGCAGGAGACTACAACGCGTGAACAAATTTACGATCTAGATTTACGACCGTGAAATAAATAATTGGCACGGATTATCAGGGATTTGGGAACATAAGACATACGAAAGGCTGGCAGGAATCTACAACGCGTGAACTAACTGAAGTTCTAGCGTGACGACAATGGAATCGCCAATTGGCATGGTTTAGTGGGGGTTCGAGAACATACGACATAGGATTAGGTGGTAAGGAACTACAACGCATGGAAAACCTGAAGTTCTATAGTGACGAATATGGAATAACCATTGGCAAGAATTAGCGCGGGTTAAGGAACTTGAGATATAGGACAAGGTGAGGGACTACAACGCGTGAACAAACCGACTTTCTACAGTGACGAAGATGGAATCACCATTGGCACGGATTAGTGGGGATTAGAGAACATAAGATATAGGACCAAATGAAAGGACCACATCTCGTGGTCAAACTGAATTTCTTGAGTTACGGCCATTGAATCACCAATTGGCACAGATTAGCGGAGCTTGAGAAACATAAGACATAGGACCAGGGGGCAGGAGACTACAACGCGTGAACAAACTTATAATCTAGATTTACGACCGTGAAATCACTAATTGGCACGGATTAGTGGGGGTTCTGGAACATACGACATAGGACAGGCTGGCAGGAATCTACAACGCGTGAACTAACTGAAGTTCTAGCGTGACGACAATGGAATCACCAATTGGCATGGTTTAGTGGAGGTTCGAGAACATACGGCATAGGATTAGGTGGTAAGGAACTACAACGCATGGAAAACCTGAAGTTCTAGAGTGACGAATAACCATTGGCAAGAATTAGCGCGGGTTAAGGAACTTGATATATAGGACAAGGTGAGGGACTACAACGCGTGGAAAAACCGACTTTCAAGAGTGACGAAGATGGAATCACCATTGGCATGGATTAGTGGGGGTTCGGGAACATAAATCAAAGGACAATGAGGCACGAGACTACATCTTATGGAAAAATTTAAGTTCAAAAATTACGACCATGGAATCACCAGTTGGCACGGATTCGTGGGGGTTTAGAAACTTAAGACATATGACGAGGTAACAAGGGACTACAACGCGTGGACAAACTGGAATCACCATTAGCATGGATTTGCGAGAATTTTACAACACATGATATTAGGCGAAGTGGCAGGAGATTAAATCTCGTGGACAAATTAAAGTTCTAGAGTAACGACTATTGAATCACCATTGGCATGGATTAGGGAGGATTAGAGAACATAAGATATTGGACAAGGTGGCAGCAGACTACATCTCGTGGGCAAACTGTAGTTCTTGAGTTACGACCATGGAATCACCAATTGGCACCAATTAGCTGGGGTTCAGGAATATAAGACATAGGACAAGGTTATGGGAGACTACAACGTGAAGACAAACTGAAGTTCTTGAGTTACGACAATAGAATCACCAATTGGCACGTATTAGTGGGGGTTCGGGTACATAAGACGTAGGACGAGGTGGCGAGGGACTACACCACGTGGATAAAGTATTTTTCTAGGTTTTCGACCATGGAATCACCAATTGGCATGGATTAGCGGGGGTTCCAGAACATAAGACATAGGATGAGTTGGCAGGAGACTACAACGCGTGGACAAAATGGAGTTCTTGAGTTACGACCATGGAATCACAAATTGGCAAGGATTAGTGGGGTTTCGAAAACATAAGACAAAGGACGAGATGGCGGGAGACTACAAAGTGTGGACAAACGGTAGATCTAGAGTGACGACTATCGAATCAACAATTGGCCTGGATTAGCGGGGGTTAGAGAATATAAGACATAGGACAAGGTGATAGGAGATTACAACGCGTGAAAAAACTTCATTTCTCGAGTTACAGCCATGGAATAGCCATTGGCACGGATTAGCGGGAGTTAGAGTACATAAGATATAAGACGAAGTGGCAGGAGACTACATCCCGTAGACAGACTACAGTTTGAGATTTACGAACATGGAATCACCAATTTGCACAGATTAGCAACTACGTCTTGGTTATAAGACGTATGACAACGTGGCAGGAGAATACTTCTCGTGGAAAAACTGAAGTTCTTGAGCTACGACCTTGGATTCACTATTTGGCACGTATTAGCGGGGATTTGGGAACATTATATACTCGACAAGGTGGCAGGAGACTACAACGTGTGAACAAAAGTCCCTGAGTGACGACATTGGAATCACCCTTGACACGGATTTGTGGGAATTGGAGAACATAATATATAAGAAGAAGTACAGAAGACTACATCTTATGGACGAACTAAAGTTCTACAGTTACGACCATGGAATAACTAATTGGAACTTATTTGCGGGGGTTCGGGAACATAAGACATTAAACGAGGTGGCGCGGAACTACAACGCGTGGACAAACTAAAGTTCAGGAGTTACGACCATGAAATCACTAATTGGCACGGATTAGGAGGGATTTTGGAATATAAGATGTGCGAAAAGGTTGCAGGAGACTACAACACGTGAACGACCTGAAGTTCTAGAGTGACGACATTGGAATCACCATTGGCCCGGATTAGCAGGAGGTAGAGAACTTAAGATATAGGACGAAGTGGCAGAAGAATACAACGTGTGGGAAAACTGAGGTTCTAGAGTGACGACCATGGAATTGCCATTGTCACGGATTAGCTGGGGTGCGGGAACATAAGACATAGGACAACGTAGCTGGAGACTTTATATAGCGGACAAACTGAAGTTCTAGATTTACGAACATGGAAATGCCATAGACACGCATTAGCGGGTGTTCGGAAACATAAGACATAGGACCAGGTGGCAGGAGACTGTATCGCGTGAACAAACTGAAGTTATAGAGTGATGACCATGAACCATCACCATTGGAACGGAACAACTAAGTTTAGACAATATAAGACATAGGACAAGTTGGCAGGAGACCAAATCTCGTTGACAAACTGAAGTTCTAGAGTGACGACCATGAAATCACCAGTTGGCATGGATTAGCGGGGTTTCCAGAACATAGGACATAAGATGAGGTGGTAGGGGCCTACAACGCATGGACAAACTGAAGTTCTAGAGTTACGACCATGGATTCACCAATTAGCATGGATTAGTGGGGGTTAGAGAACATAAGACTTAGGACCAGGTGGCAGGAGACTACAACGTGTGAACAAACTGATGTTCTAGAGTTACGACCATCGAATAACCAATTGTTACGGATAAGCGGGAGTTAGAGAACATCAGACATAGGACAAAGTGGCAGCAGAATTCATCTCGTGGACAAACTGAAACTCTACAGTGCTGACAATGGAATCATCAATTGGAACGGATTAGTGGGGGTTTGGTATCATAATACATAGTACGAAGTGAACATAAGGCATTGTACAATGTGGCGTGAGACTACATCACGTGGACTAACAAAAGTTCTAGAGTGACGACCATGGAATGAACAATTGGCATGGATTAGTAGGGGTTAGAGAATGTAAGACATAGGTCAACTTCAAAGGAGACTACAACGCGTGAAGAAACTGAAGGTCTAGAGTGACGACCATGGAATCACCATTGGGACAGATTAGCTGGAGTTAGAGAAATTAAGATATAGGACGAAGTGGCAGGAGAATACAACGCGTGGGAAAACCAAAGTTCTAGAGTGACTACCATGGAATTTCCATTGGCACGGATTAGCGGGGGTACGGGAACATGAGACATAGGAAAAGGTAGCAGGAGACTACATCTCGTGGACAAACTGATGTTTTAGAAATATGACTATGAAATCACCAATTGGCACACATCAAAGGGGGTTCAGGGACATAAGTCATAGGACGAGGTGGCGGGAGACTAGAACGCGTGGACAAACTAAAGTATTACATTGACCACCATGAAATCACCAATTGGCACAGATTAGCGAGGGTTCGGGAACATAAAACATAGGACGATGTGGCAGGGGACTACAACACATGGACAAACTGAAGTTCTTAGGTGATGATTATTGAATCAAAATTGGCACGGATTAGTGGGGATTAGAGAACATAATATGTAGGATAAGGTGGCAGCAGCCTACATCTCGGGGATAAATTAAAGTTCTATATTTTCGACTATGGAATCACCAATTTGCACGGATCAGAGGGGGTTCGGGAACATAAGACATAGGACGAGGTGGCGGGAGACTACAAAGCGTGGACAAACTAATGCACTACATTGACAACGATGGAATCATTAATTGGCATGGATTAACAGGGGTTAGAGAATATAAGACATAATATTACTTGGCAGGGGACTACAACGCGTGAACAAACTGAAATTTTAGAGTGGCGACCATGGAATCATCATTGGCAGGGATTAGTGGGAGTTAAACAACTTAGGATATAGGACGAACTTGCAGGTGACTACAATCGTGGACAAACTGAAGTTTTAGGGTGACGACCATGGAATTGCCATTTGCAAGGATAATCGAGGGTTTGGGAATATAAGACATTTGACACTTGGGAGGAGACTACATCTCGTGGAAAAACTAAAGTTCTAGAATTTTTACCATGGAATCACCAATTGGCAGGGATTAGTGGGGGTTTGGGAACATAAGACTTAGGACAATGCGCTGGGAGACTACAACGCGTGGACAAATTGAAGGTCTAGATTGACGACCATAGAATCACCTTTGGCACAGATTAGCGGGTGTTAGAGAAAATAACACATCGGACAAGGGGGCAGGAAACTACATCGCGTGAACAAACTTAAGTTCTAGAGTGACGACTATGGAATCAACAATTCGCATTGATTAGCAGGGGTTAGAGAATATAAGACATAGGACAAGGTGGTAGGAGACTACAACGCATGAACAAACTGAATTTCTAGAGTTACAACCATGGAATAACCATTGGCAGGGATTAGCGTGGGTTCGGGAACATAAGCCATAGGACATGGTAGCAGGAGACCGTATCGAGTGTATAAACTGAAGTTTTAGATTGACGAACATGAAATCACCACCAATTCGCATTGATTAGCGGGGGTTCGAGAACATTATACATAGGATGATGTGGTAGGGGACTACAACGTATGGACATACTGAAGTTCTAGATTGACGATTATGGAATAACCATTCGCACGTATTAGCGGGGATTAGCGAACATAAGATAAATGACGATGTGACAGGAGACTACACCTCGTTGACATGCTAAACTTATAGAGTCTCAGCAGTGGAATCATCAATTGTCATGGATTAGCGGGGGTTCAGGAACATCAGACATAGGACAAGGGGGCAGGAAACTACAAAGTGTGAGCCTAGCAACGCATGAAATTCTAGAGTGAAGACCATTAAATCACCATTAGCATGGTTTAGCGGGAGTTGGAGAAAATAAGATATAGGACGAAGTGGCAGGAGACTGTATGTCGTGGACAAACTGAAGTTTAAGATTTACCACCATGGAATCACCAATTGGCACAGATTAGCGGGGGTTAGAGATTATAAGACATAGGACGAGATGGCAGGAGAATACTTCTCATGGAAAAACTGAAGTTCTTGAGTTACGACCATTGAATCACTAAGTGGCACGTATCAGTGGGGGTACGGAAACATAATACATAGGACGAGGTGGCAGGGGACTACAACGCGTGGACAAACTGAATTTATAGAGTGACGACCATGAAATCACCAATTGGAATGGATGGGTGGGGGTTCCAGAACATAAGACATAGGATGAGGTGGCAGGGGCCTACAACACATGGACAACTGAAATTATAGAGTTATGACCACAGAATCACCAATTGAGACGGATTAGTGGGGGTTCGTGATCATAAGACATGGTACGAAGTGAACATAAGGCATTGGAGAAGGTGGCGGGAGACTATCACGCGTGGACTAACTAAAGTTCTAGAGTGACCACCATGGAACGAACAATTGGCATGGATTAGTGGGGGTTAGAGAATGTAAGACATAGGACAAGGTGGCAGGAGACTACTTCGCATGAACAAACTGAAGGTGTAGATTGATGACCTTGGAATCACCATTGACACGGATTAGCGGAGGTTAGAGAACATAAGACATAGGACAAGGTGGCACGATACTACATCTTATGGACGAATTAAAGTTGTAAAATTACGACCATGGAATCACCAATTGGCACGGATTAATGGGGGTTCAGGAACTTAAGACATATGACGAGGTAGCAAGGGACTACAACGCGTGGATGAACTGGAATCACCATCGGGACGAATTAGCGGGAGAAAGAGAACTTAAAACTTAAGATATATGACGAAGTAGTAGAAGAATATAACGCGTGGGAAAACCGAAGTTCTAGATAGACGACCATGAAATTACCATTGGCTCGGATTAGTGGAGGTGCGGGAACAGAAGACATAAGACAAGGTAGCAGGAGACTACATCTCGTGGATAAAATTATGTTTTAGAAATACGACCATGGAATCACCATTTGGCAAGGATCAGAGGGGGTTCGGGAACATAAGACATAGGACGAGGTGGCGGGAGACTACAACGCGTGGACAAACTAGAGTACTACATTTACGACCATGAAATCACCAATTGTCACGGATTAGTGGGGGATCGGGAACATAAAACATAGGACGAGTTGGCAGGGGACTATAAGCCATGGGCAAACTGAAGTTCTAGAGTGACGATTATTGAATCACCATTGGCACGGATTAGCGGGGATTAGCGAACCTAATTTGTAGGATAAGGTGACAGCAGCCTAAATCTCGAGGATAAATTAAAGTTCTATAGTTACGACCATGGAATCACTATTTCGCACCGATTAGCGGGGATTCGGGATCATAAGACATAGAACAAGATAGCAGGAGACTACAACGGGTGGACAAACTGAAGTTCTAAATTGAAAACCATGGAATCACCATCGGCACGGATTAGCGGGAGTTCGGGAACATAAGACAGAGGACGAGGTAGCAGGAGACTACACCTCGTGGACAAATTGAAGTTCTAGAACGTTCTATTGACGAACATAGAATTGTTATTGGCACGGATTAGCGGAGGTTCGGGAACTTAAGACATTGGAAAAGGTAAGAGAAGACTACATCTCGAGGAAAAACTGAAGTTCTAGAGTGACGACCATGAAATCTACAATTGGCATTGATTAGCGAGGGTTCTAGAACATAAGGCATAATTTTTATGATGTTGTGGCAGGGGCCTACAACGCATAGACAAATTGAAGTTCAAGAGTTACGACCATGGAATCACTAATTGGCACGGATTAGCAGGGATTTGGGAACATAAGATGTACGATAAGATGGCAGGAGACTTCAACGCGTGAACGAACTGAAGGTCAAGAGTGACGACATTGGAATTACCATTTAAACGGATTTGCGTGTGTTAGAGAACATATGATATAAGACTAAGTGGCAGTAGACTAAATATCTTGGAAAAACCGAAGTTCTAGAGTTACGACCATGGAGTCACTAATTGGCACGTATTAGTGGGGGTTTGGGAACATAAGACACAGGACGAAGTGGCGGGGGACTACAACGCGTGGAGAAACTGAGGTTCTAGAGTGACGTCCATGGCATTGCCATTGGCACAGATTAGTGGGGGTGCGGGAACATAAGACATAGGATAAGGTAGCAGGAGACTATATATAGTGGACAAACTGAAGTTCTAGATTGACGAACATGGAATTGCCATTTGCACGGCTTAGCGGGTGTTCGGAAACATAAGACATAGGACAAGGTGGCAGGAGACTATATTGCGTGGGCAAACTGAAGTTCTAGAGTGACGATTATGGAATCACCAATTTGCAAGGAGTAGTGGGGATTCGGCATCATAAGACGTAGGACGAAGTGGCAGGAGAATACAACGCGTGGGAAACCGAAGTTCTAGAGTGACGACCGTGGAATTGCCACTGTCACGGATTAGCGGGGGCGCAGGAACATAAGACACAGGACAAGGTAGCAGGAGACTATATCGCGAGGACAAACTGAAGTTCTAAATTGAAAACCATGGAATCACCATCGGCACGGATTAGCGGGAGTTCGGGAACATAAGACAGAGGACGAGGTAGCAGGAGACTACACCTCGTGGACAAATTGAAGTTCTATAGTTACGAACATGTAAACACCAATTGGCACGGTTTTGTGGGGGTTCGGGAACATAGGACATAGGACGAGGTGGTGTGGGACTACAACGCGTGGACAAACTGAAGTTCTAGAGTGACAACCATGGAATTAACAATTGTCATGAATTAGTGGGGGTTAAAGAATGTAAGACATAGGACGAGGTGGCAGCAGACTACAACGCGTGAACAAACTGAAGGTCTAGATTGACGACCATGGAATTGCCATTGGCACGGATTAGTGGGGGTGCAGGAACATAAGACACAGGACAAGCTAGTAGGAGACTATATCGCGAGGACAAACTGAAGTTCTAAATTGAAAACCATGGAATCACCATCGGCACGGATTAGCGACAGTTTGGGAACATAAGACAGAGGACGAGGTAGCAGGAGACTACATCTCGTGGACAAATTGAAGTTCTATAGTTACGACCATGGAAACACCAATTGGCACGGATTAGCGGGGGTTCGGGAACAGAGGACATAGGACGAGGTGGTGGGGGACTACAAATCTTGGATAATCTGAAGTTCTAGAGTGACGACCATGGAATTGCCATTGGTTCGGATAAGCGGGAGTTCGGGAACTTAAGACTTAGGACTAGGCAGCAGGAGACTACATCTCGTGGACGAATAGAATTTCTAGAATTACGACCATGGAAACACCAATTGGCACGGATTAGCGGGGTTCGGGATCATAATGTTAACCCCTGGCCGATTTCGGGAGTTGAAAATAATAAAAATGACGGTTGGGAAACAAATTATTATTTATTACATCTGTTATTACTTACAAACTTTACAACATTACAACAACTGAACTGACACCAATTATGACATCGTTTTGTAATAGGTACAATCACAGACAATTATAAATAGGGTTACATTAAATTTGGATAAGAATGAATTTAGAATTAATTTATTTTTTTATTTATTTGGACTAGAAGCGATAGGTAATATCGCTTCTAGTGTTTAAAACTACACTACGTTTCGGGAGGTAAGGAAACTCCTCCCGTTATCAAGTGAACCCTACTTACATCTAAATATCAAATTCTTACACCTAACTAAACTACATTTTTTTGGATTTTTTAAATCTTTTTCTTTTAAATTTTAATTTACACTAACACAAAGATAACAAATATATATACAACAAATCAAATACAATACACTAACACAAAATTTATATATACGAACAAATGGAAAACTGACAATACATTACCTGTTCTGCATCATAGCCTCCAAGCTGACGGCAAACACGGGAAACTTGACTCTCACTTCCTTCCACAACCAGACCGCGCACTCGACTAGTGGCTAGCGGTAGTGGAGGGGGAGAGCCGTTACCCCCACCTACCGACAGGGGCACGTGACGACACAGCCGTGGCTACCCACCCGTCTGTGGCGACGGGAACATGACACGGAAACCAAAAACTGCACGATTCCTCCTAGAATGCTACACGGGCACGAGTACGATATTCTCATAGAGATTACCGCATGCCTCCAAGGTGAGCATTGGGGACTGGTGATGCAATCGTAGTGTAGTTTTAAACACTAGAAGCGATAGGTACAGTCCAAATAAATAAAAAAACAAATTCAAATCTATCGCTATTATGAGTTTTAAAAATACAGTTAGAATTAATTATGTGGAAGGCGATGAGACATGTACTACATTACTCGGGGTCCAGCGCGCAACTCCGTTACTGACGCGCTCGCCACGTCTGAGGTGACCGGCCTCAGCCAATCACAGCATATTGCCCGATGGAGTCTAGTGCTGACGCCCGCATTCTTACACTAGAGCGAGGCTTCGATGTATCTTTCCAGTTAGAAAACTCTGGACTGAATTTATAATGCGAATATTTGAATTTGGTTTCGGGGCTGTTTGGAGGGATTTTAAACGGTTGGTGGGCTTCCTAATTATTGTACTGATTTATTAATCAGTATACTTTAAATAAACTATCCCAAATATGGTATTACTCATATTTAATAAAATTAATAATTAATAAAAAGTAAAAATTGTTGCCGAATCCTAAGGTTACAGCCGCTGAAAAATTAAATTTGGGGGTGTATCGTTACTCCCCCTCCTCTAGTCCATGCTGGCCTCAGCATGAGGTCTCCTCTTTGTGTATGAGGACCTCCTGTCCTCAAGGGCGGAATGGCCCTTCTGCCGATAATTCCTTGCCACCAACCTCAAATTAAAGCAGGCGTAAGCCACAATATGACGTGAAACACGGCAAGAGTTTACAAGCCGCAGTATAACCGAAGTCAAATTTTAAGGGGTCAAGAAAAGAAAGGAAAACTTTCCTTGAACTATACTTCAGCTTCATCAATATTAATGGGACGATATTTACCTTTATCTTCCGCAATTACTTGTAAACATGCGACTCATCTCCTCGTACAAATATGCAAACTTTTTGAAAACAAGTATAACAAAAATGTATATATATTTAATACTCGAATCACAAATCAACAAAATTATTACAACATAACACTCCAGTTACATATTCTACGTGGATACAAACTCTCTGACAAATAATTAACATTTACCTTTTCTTCAATCTTCTTATAATCATAAACAATAAATTTTCCCAATTAACAGCAACGAAAATATGCACATGATGCATAGACCAACAGCGCACAATGTTTGACGACAAGAGAATGAGTAAGCAAAATCATGGTGCCCTAGACACTCATCACTGGGCCTTTTGGTTAGTCAGTATTTTAGTCAATTGAAATTTGAAAAGGATGATCCGAACTTCGTCTAAATTTAATGGACTTTTATGTTTCATAGAATATCGGTTGGTTCGGGCATTTGGTGTTATTACGATTTGGAATGCTGCTCACTCGATATGGTGGAGCCACACAAGTTTTCCCTTGGGGCCGGTCGTTCTTACTGTCACCCCTACGGCATGATGAGTGATCTAGCGTGGTCACCTATTTACCTGTGCTTCCTCTTCTCGAGTCTACAAGTATACTAAATACATCAACAGTTAACTACACAAAAATGTCCTTGACATCACGATTCACGTTCCCAAGTTAACAACTACATTAATAAAAACCCTTTATCTCACAAAATAAAATATATCAGATTCCACTCATGATATTATCATAGTACACTTATCTTACACATACAACAAAGGTTATGACACTTAAACTTTGGACTGAGGTACCGGCCTACTCTACTACTAAACAACATTGTTATCCTAAGGGTGCTCCTAAGGTCTTATAGCTAAAAAGAGGGTTATAACTTTAAGGGATCGCCCGTCCACAGCTAAGGACTCGGACGCCAAAGGACTGCCCGGGTGCCGTTATTCAAAAAATGCGGTGGGCTCTTGTAGCAATCGGTATTCTGTTCTCACACCATCCTGAGAATTTCACTACAGGCATGGGGAACTTTAATCCTCTATGGAATGAAACAACTGAACTCAAACCAAAAACAAAAGACGCAGAAAAAACACAATATTCATAATACGAGGCCTGGTAGTGTCCCATACGCCGTCTTGCTGGGGGGGGGGGGGGGTCCGGAAAAAAACCCTCAGCAAGGCATTTTCAACAGTAAACCGTACAAACTAGCTCTTTAAAATTTGGTTTTGAGTTGGTCTCAGATATTCACAGTCCAGCGGAAGGAGTTGAAGGGAGGGGGGTTTTAGGGGTTGTGGGTTGCGCGCTTAACTTCCAGTGAACACCAGATACCACTCATTAGTCTTACCCTTGCAATGACATCTCAAATTAGAAAGAAAAATAGAAGAATTTACATTACCAGCCTCCACGATGCGTACACTCTAAACACTACAGAACCACAGTTGCAATACCACTACACAGACAACTTAAAGGAAGACAAAACTGGTGCTTATAACTAAAAGGCCTTACTCATCATTGACGAAGCAAGAAAGAGTCCGCTGTTTCCCACGTCGCATCCTGATGAGCACATTAAGTCCGATCGCTAGTCCGTTCGCAAATATTCTCGTATCCTCACGCGATACTGACCGTCTTGATGCCGCACGGAAGCATGGGTCCTTCCACACCGCGGTAACTTTCAATACTCCAACTCGGTTAATGAGCATGGAACTCGTTACGACCATGGAATCACCAATTACTAAGAATTAGTGGGGGTTCAGGAACATAAGACATAGGATGAAGTGGCGGGAGACTACAAAGCGTGGAAAAGCTTAGTTTGTAGAGTGACAACCAAATATCACCATTTGCACAGATGAGCAGGAGTTAAAGAACATAACAAATAGGACGAAGTGACAGGAGACTACAACGCGTGGACAAACTTAAGTGCTAGAGTAAAGACCATGGAATCAACATTGGCACGGATTACTTGGGTTAGAGAATATAAGACATAGGACAATGTGGCAGGAGACTACAACGCGTGAAAAACTGAAGTTGTTGAGTGACGACCTTGGAATCACCATTGGCACAGATTAGCAGGAGTTAGAGAACATAAGATTTATGACAAATTGACAGGAAACTCTCGTGGACAAAGTGAAGTTCTATAAAGACGACTATGGAATTACTATTGGCACGGATTAGCGGGGTTTAGAATATAAGCCATAGAACAAGGTGGCAGGAGGCTACAATGCGTGAAAAAACTGAAGTTCTAGAGTGACGACCTAGTAATCACCAATTGATACGGTTCAGCGGGGGTTCAGGAACATAGGTCATAAGACGAGGTGGCGGGAGACTAGAACACATAGAAAAACTTAATTTTTAGAGCGACAAACGAAAAGCACCATTGGCACGGATTATCAGGAGTTAGACGACTTGACATTTAGGACGAAGTGGCAGGAGACTACAACGCGTGAACCAACTTAAGTTCTAGAGGTAGACCATGAAATCCCCATTTGGCATGGTTTAGCAGGGGATCGGAAACATAGAACATAGGACAACGTGGTGGAGACTACAACGCGTGGACAAACTGAAGTTCTAGAGTGTCGACCATGAAATCACCTTTGGCTCGGATAAGCGGGGGCTCGGGAACATAAGACATCGTACGAAGTGAACATAAGACATGGGACAAGGTGGCAGGAGACTACATCTCGTCGACAAACTGAAGTTACATAGTAACGACCATGGAATCGCTAATTGGCACGAAATAGCGGGAGTTCGGGAACATAAGACATAGGACGAAGTGGCGAGGGACTATAACGTTTGGAAAAACTTATGTTCTAGAGTGGCGACCATGGAATCACCATTGGGATGGATTATCGTTGTTAGAGAATAGGAGATATAGGACGAATTGGCAGGAGACTAAATCTCGTGGGCAATCGTAAGTTCTAGAGTTACGACCATGGAATCACCAATTGGCACGGATTTGCGGGGGTTTGGGAACATAAGTTTTAGGACCAAGTGGCAGGAGGCAACATCTCGTGGACAATCTGAAAATCTAGAGTTAAGATCATGGAATCATCAATAGGCACTGATTAGCGGGAGTTCGGGAACATAAGACATAGGACAAGGTGGCATTAGACTACAACGCTTTGATAAACTGAAGTTCTAGATTGACAACCATGGAAGCACCAATTGGCACGGATTAGCGGGGGTTCGAGAAAATAAGACATAGGACGAACTGGCAGGAGACAAACTGAACTTCTACAGGTACGATCATGGAATCACCATTGGCACGAGTTAGAGGCTATTGGAGAACGAAAGATATAGGAAATGGTGGTGGGTGACTACATCGCGATGACAAACTGAAGTTTAGTGACGACCATGGAATTGCCATTGGCATGGATTAGCAGGGTTCGGGAACGTAATACATAGGACAAAGTAGCTATATCGCATGGAAAAACTGATGTTATAGAGTGGCGACCATGGAATTGCCATTGGAACGGATAAAGGTTTGGGAACATAAGACATAGGACAAGGTAGCCCGAGACTACAACGCGTAAACAAACTGAAGTATTAGAGTGACGACCATGGAATCACCATTGGCACGAATTAGAGGGAATTGGGGAACGAAAGACATAGGACATGGTGGCGGGTAACTACATCGCGATGAAAAACTGAAGATCTAGAGTGACGACCATGGAATTGCTATTGGCATAGATTAGCAGGGTTCGGGAACATAATACTTAGGACAAGGTAGCTATATCTCAGGGAAAAACTGAAGTTCTAGAGTGACGACCATGGAATTGTCATTGTAACGGATAAACGAAGGTTTAGGAACATAAGACATAGGACAAGGTAGCCCGAGACTACAACGCGTAAACAAAGAAGTGGAGTGTCGACCATGGAATCACCATTGGCACGGATTAGCGGATTTAGAGAACATTAGATTTAGGACGACTTCGCAGGAGACTACATTTCGTGGACAATCTGAAGTTTTAGAGTTACGACCATGGAATAACCAATTGGCACAAATTAGCGAGCGTTCGGGAACATGAGACATAGGACAAGGTGGCAGGATACTATATTGCGTGGACAAACTGAAGTACAAGAATGATGACCATGGAATTGCCATGGGCAAGAATTAGCGGGGGTTCGGGAACATACGATATAAGACCAAGTGGCACGAGAGAACATTTCGTGGACAAACTGAAGTTATAGAGTGACGATCGTGGAAACACAAATAGGCACTGATTAGTTGGGGTTCGGGAACATAAGACATAGGACAAGGTGGCATTAGACTACAACGCTTTGATAAACTGAAGTTGTAGTGTTACGAATATAGCATAACCGTTGGTACGGATTAGCAGGGTTTATAAAATATAAGACATAAACAAGTTGGCATGACACTAAATCTCGTGAACAAACTGAAGTTCTAGAGTTACGAACATGATATCACCTATTGGCCCGGATTAGCGCGGGATTGGTAACGTAAGACATAGGACATGGTGGCGGGAGACTACAACGCTTTGACAATCTGAAGTTCTAGAGTGACGACCATGGAATTTCCATTGGCACAAATTAGTGGGGCTTCGAGTATATAAGACATAGGATGAGGTGGCAGGGGACTACATCGTATGGACAAACTGAAGTTCTAGAGTGTCGATCTTGGAATTGCCATTGGCACGGATAAGTGTTAGTTCGGGAACATAAGACATAGGACAAGGCAGCAGGAGAGTATATGGCTTGGACAAACTAAACTTTTAGAGTGACAAGGATTAGTGGGGGTTAGAGAACAAAAGACATAAGAAAATTTTGCAGGAGACTAAAACGCGTAAACAAACTGAAGTTCTAGAGTTACGACCATAAAATCACCAATTGCTCGGATTAGCGGGGGTTCGGGAACATTAGACATAGGACAAGGTGGCATTAGACTACAAAGCGTGGACAAACTAAAGTTCAAGAGTGTCGACCGTGGAATCACCAATTGGCTTGGATTATTGGGGGTTCGATAACATAAGAAATAGGTCGAATTGGGAGGAGACTACATGTCGTGGGCAAACATACGTTTTAGAGGTACGATCTTGGAATCACCATTGGCACGAATTAGCGGGGGTTGGAGAACGAAAGACAACGGACATGGTGGCGGGTGAGTACATCACGTTTTTACAAACTGAAGATCTAGAGTGACATGGAATTGCCATTGGCCTGGATTAGCCGGGTTCAGGAACATAAGACATAGGACAAGGTAACAGCAGACTATATCGCATGGAAAAACTGAAGTTCTAGAGTGACGACCATGGATTTGCCATTTGCACGTATAAACGAAGCTTAGGGAACATAAGACATAGGACAAGGTAGCCGGAGACTTCAACATATAAACAAACTGAAGGACTAGAGTGATGACCATGGAATCACCATTGGCACGGATTAGCGGGTTTTAGAGAATATAAGATTTAAACGACGTCGCAGTACTACATCTCGTGGACAAACTGAAGTTCTAGAGTAACGATCATGGAATCACCAATAGGCACGGATTAGTGGGGGATTGGTAACATAAGACATAGGACATGGTGGCGGGATTGTACAACGCTTAAACAAACTGAAGCTCTAGAGTGTCGACCATGGAATTGCAATTGGCACAGATTAGTGGGGGTTCGAGTAGATAAGACATAGGATGAGGTGGCAGAGGACTACAGCGTATGGACACACTGATTTACTAGAGTGACGATCATGGAATATCCATTGGCACATATTAGCGGTAGTTCAGGAACATAAGACATAGGACAAGGTAGCAGTTTTAGAATGACGACTATAGAATCACCATTGGCAAGGATTAGCGGGGGTTAGAGAACAAATGACATTGGACAAGGTGGTAGGAGACTAGAACGCGTAAACAAACTGAAGTTCTACAGTTACGACCATGTAATCACCAATTAGCACGGATTAGAGGAGGTTCGAGTACATAAGATGTAGGATGTGGTGGCAGGAGACTTCAACGTATAGACAAACTGAAGCTATAGAGTGACGACTATGGAGTAACCATTCTCAGGGATTAGCGGTGATTAGAGAACATAAGATATAGGACTAAGTGTCAGTGGACTAAATCTCGTGGACAAATTGGAGTTTAAGAGTTACGACCATGGAATCGCCATTCCCACGGATTAACGGGCGTTCAGGTACATAAGACATAGGGTGAGGTGGTGGGAGACTACATCATGTGGAAAAATTTAAGTGCTAGTGTAACGACCATGAAATCAACAATTGGCACGGATTAGCGGGGGTTTGGGAACATAAGACGTAGGACAAGGTGGTAGGAGACTACAATGGGTGAACTTCAGTACTAGAGTGACGACAATGGAATCACTATTGGCACGGTTTAGCGTAGACGAAGTGGCAGGAGACTACATCTCTTGGACAATCCGAATTTCTAGAGTTACGACCATGGAATCATCAGTCGGCACGTATTATAGGGGGTTCGTTAACGTAAGACATAGGACAAGGTAGCAGGAGACTATATTACGTGGACAAACTCAAGTACTAGAGTGACGACCATGGAATTGCCATTGGCATGGATTAGCGGGGGTTAGTGAACATAAGACATAGGACAATGAAGCAGGAGACTACATCTCGTGGACAAACTGAGGTTCTAGAGTTACGACCATGGAATAATCCATTTTCACGGATTAGGGGCTGTTCAGGTACATAAGACATAGGATGAAGTGGCGGGAGAATACATCGCGTGGAAAGGTTGCAGGAGACTATATTGCGTGGACAAACTGAAGTTCTAGAGTTACGACCATGGAATCACCATTTGGCACGTATTAGAGAGTTCGTAAACATAAGACATAGGATAAGGTAGCAGGAGACTATTTCGCTTGGACAAACTGAAGTACTAGAGTGTCGACCATGGAATTGCCATTGGCACGGATTAGTGGGTGTTTGGGAACAAGACATAGGACAAATTAGCAGGACACTATACCAGGCGGACAAACTAAACTTTTACAGTGGCGAACATGAAATTGTCATTGGCAAGGATTAGCGGGTGTTTGGGAACATAAGGAACACAAGACATAGGGTAGAGGTGGCGGGGGAGTACAACCCATGGACAAACTGAAGTTCTAGAGTTACGACCATTTAATTGCCAATTGGCACGGATTAGCAGGGATTCGGGAACATAAGTTATATGACAAGCTGGCAGGAGACTACAATGCGGGGACTAACAGAGGTTCTAGTGAGACAATGGAATCACCATTTCACGGATTTTCGGGGGTTAGAGAACATAAGACACAGGACAATGTGGCCCGAGACATCTTATGGACAAACATATGTTCTAGAATTACGACCATGGAATCACCAATTGTCATGGATTAGCGGGGGTTCAAGAACATACGACTTAGTACCAGGTGGTAGGAGATTACAACGCGTGAATAAACTGATGTTCTGGAGTTACGATCTTAGAATAACCAATTGTCACGGATTAGCGGGAGTTAGAGAACATTAGACATAGGACAATGTGGCTCGAGCCTAACCTTATGGACAAACTGAAGTTCTAGAGTTACGACCATTGAATCACCAATTGGTACGGATTAGCTGGGGTTCAAGAACATAAGACTTAGGACCAGGCGGCAGGAGACTACATCTCGTGGAAAAACGTAAGTTCTAGAGTTACCAATATGGACAAACTGAAGGACTAGAGTGATGACCATGGAATCACCATTGGCACGGATTAGCGGGTTTTAGAGAACATAAGATTTAAACGACGTCGCAGTACTACATCTCGTGGACAAACTGAAGTTCTAGAGTAACGATCATGGAATCACCAATAGGCACGGATTAGTGGGGGATCGGTAACATAAGACATAGGACAAGGTGGCATTAGACTACAAAGCGTGGACAAACTGAAGTTCAAGAGTGTCGACCGTGGAATTGCCATTGGCACAAATTAGTGGGGCTTCGAGTATATAAGACATAGGATGAGGTGGCAGAAGCATACCATATTCTATGGTATATGATTGGCATGGTATATTCTATTGACCATGGTATCCCTCGCACGGATTAGCGGGGGTTCAAGAACCTAAGACTTAGGACCAGTTGGCTGGAGACTACAACGAGTGAGCAAACTGATGTTTTTGAGTTACGACCATAGAATCACCAATTGGCAGAGATTTGCGGGGGTTCAGGAACATAAGACATAGGACGAGGTGGCGGGGGAGTACAACCCAAGGACAAACTGAAGTTCTAGAGTGAGGTCCATATTATTGCCAATTGGCACGGATCAGCAGGGATTCGGGAACATAAGATATACGACAAGCTGGCAGGAGACTACAACGCGGGAAATACCTGAAGTTCTTGTGTGACGACAATGGAATCACCATTTCACGGATTAGCGGGTGTTAGAGAACATAAGGCATAGGGCAATGTGGTTCAAGACTAAACCTTATGGACAAACATATGTTCTAGAGTTACGACCATGGAATCACTAATTGACATGGTGTAGCGGGGTTTCGAGATCATAAGACATATTATTAGGTGGTAGGAAACTTCGACGCTTAGAAAAACTGAAGTTTTAGGGTGACGAATATGGAATAACCATTGGCACGGATTAGCGGGGGTTCAGGAACATTAGGCTTAGGACCAGTTAGCAGGAGACTACAACTTGTGAACAAACTGATGTTCCAGAGTTACGACCATGGAATCATTAATTGGTACGGATTAGCTGGGGTTAGAGAACATTAGAAATAGGACAAAGTGGCAGCAGTATTCAAATCGCGGTCAAACTGAAGTTCTACCGTGATAACAATGGAATCACCATAGGCACGCATTAGCAAGAGTTTTGGAACATTAGACATAGGACGAGATGACTGGAGACTACAAAGCGTGAATTAACTTAATTTCCAGAGTGATGACCATTTGCACGGATTAGCGGGAGTTGTTGAATATAAGATATGGTATCAAGTGTTAGGATACTACTTCACGTGGTCAAGCTGAAGTACTAGAGTTATGATTATGGAATAACCAAGTGGCACGGATTAGCGGGGGGTTAGAGAACATAATATATAGGACCAATTGGCAGGAGACTACATCTCGTAGACAAACTAAAGTTCTAGAGTTACGATCATGGAATCACCAATTGGCACGGATTAGGGTGGGCTCAAGAACATAAGACATAGGAACAGGTGCCAGGAGACTACATCTCGTGGAAAAACTGAAGTTCTAGAGTTACGACTATTGAATCACCAATTGGCACGGATTAGCGGGGGTTCAGGAACATAAGACATAGGACAAGGTAGCAAGGGACTACAACGCGTGGAAAAACTGACATTCTAGAGTGACGACCATGGAACCACCATTGGCACGGATTAGTGGGGTTAGAGAACATAAGATATAGGACCAAGTGAAAGGACCACATCTCGTGGTCAAACTGAATTTCTTGAGTTACGGCCATTGAATCACCAATTGGCACAGATTAGCGGGACTTGAGAAACATAAGACATAGGGTCAGGGGGCAGGAGACTACAACACCTGAGCCAACTTATGATCTAATTTACGACCGTAAAAACACTAATTGGCACGGATTAGTGGGGGTTCTGTAACATAAGACATAGGATGAGTTGGTAGGGGACTACAACGTATGGACAAACTGAACTTCTTGAGTTAAGACCACAAAATTGCCAATTGGCACGGATTAGCAGGGATTCGGGAACATATGATGTACGACAGGCTGGCAGGAGACTACAACGCGTGAACTAACTTAAGTTCTAGAGTGACAACAATGGAATCACCATTTAATGGATTAACGGGGTTTAAAGAAGATAAGACATACGACAAAGTGGTACGAGTATACATCTTATGGACAGACATAAGTTCTAGTGTTATGACCTCGGAATTACCAATTGGCACGGATTAGTGGGGGTTCAGGAACATAAGACATATGACGAGGTAGCAAGGGACTACAAAGCGTGGACAAACTGACTTTCTAGAGTGACGACCATGGAATCACCATTTGGCATAGATTATTGGGGGTTCAGGAACATAAGATATAGGACCAGGTGGAAGGAGGCTAAAACGCGTGAACAAACTTATATTCTAGATTTACGACCATGGAATCACTAAATGGCTCGGATTTTTTCAGATCTGGAACATTAGACATAGGATGTCGTGGCGGGGGACTACAACGCATGGACAAACGCACGGATTAGTGGGGGTTAGAGAACATAAGGTATAGGACCAAGTGAAGGGACTACACCTCGCGGTCAAACTCAATTTCTAGAGTTACGACCATTGAATCAATTGGCACGGATTAGTGGGGCTTGAGAAATGTAAGATATAGGACCAGGGGGCAGGAGACTACAACGCGTGAACAAACTTATAATCTAGATTTACGACCGTGAAATAAATAATTGGCACGGATTATCAGGGATTTGGGAACATAAGACATACGAAAGGCTGGCAGGAATCTACAACGCGTGAACTAACTGAAGTTCTAGCGTGACGACAATGGAATCACCAATTGGCATGGTTTAGTGGAGGTTCGAGAACATACGGCATAGGATTAGGTGGTAAGGAACTACAACGCATGGAAAACCTGAAGTTCTAGAGTGACGAATATGGAATAACCATTGGCAAGAATTAGCGCGGGTTAAGGAACTTGAGATATAGGACAAGGTGAGGGACTACAACGCGTGGAAAAACCGACTTTCAAGAGTGACGAAGATGGAATCACCATTGGCATGGATTAGTGGGGGTTCGGGAACATAAATCAAAGGACAATGAGGCACGAGACTACATCTTATGGAAAAATTTAAGTTCAAAAATTACGACCATGGAATCACCAGTTGGCACGGATTCGTGGGGGTTTAGAAACTTAAGACATATGACGAGGTAACAAGGGACTACAACGCGTGGATAAACTGGAATCACCATTAGCATGGATTTGCGAGAATTTTACAACACATGATATTAGGCGAAGTGGCAGGAGATTAAATCTCGTGGACAAATTAAAGTTCTAGAGTAACGACTATTGAATCACCATTGGCATGGATTAGGGAGGATTAGAGAACATAAGATATTGGACAAGGTGGCAGCAGACTACATCTCGTGGGCAAACTGTAGTTCTTGAGTTACGACCATGGAATCACCAATTGGCACCAATTAGCTGGGGTTCAGGAATATAAGACATAGGACAAGGTTATGGGAGACTACAACGTGAAGACAAACTGAAGTTCTTGAGTTACGACAATAGAATCACCAATTGGCACGTATTAGTGGGGGTTCGGGTACATAAGACGTAGGACGAGGTGGCGAGGGACTACACCACGTGGATAAAGTATTTTTCTAGGTTTTCGACCATGGAATCACCAATTGGCATGGATTAGCGGGGGTTCCAGAACATAAGACATAGGATGAGTTGGCAGGAGACTACAACGCGTGGACAAAATGGAGTTCTTGAGTTACGACCATGGAATCACAAATTGGCAAGGATTAGTGGGGTTTCGAAAACATAAGACAAAGGACGAGATGGCGGGAGACTACAAAGTGTGGACAAACGGTAGATCTAGAGTGACGACTATCGAATCAACAATTGGCCTGGATTAGCGGGGGTTAGAGAATATAAGACATAGGACAAGGTGGTAGGAGATTACAACGCGTGAAAAAACTTCATTTGTCGAGTTACAGCCATGGAATAGCCATTGGCACGGATTAGCGGGAGTTAGAGTACATAAGATATAAGACGAAGTGGCAGGAGACTACATCCCGTAGACAGACTACAGTTTGAGATTTACGAACATGGAATCACCAATTTGCACAGATTAGCAACTACGTCTTGGTTATAAGACGTATGACAACGTGGCGGGAGAATACTTCTCGTGGAAAAACTGAAGTTCTTGAGCTACGACCTTGGATTCACTATTTGGCACGTATTAGCGGGGATTTGGGAACATTATATACTCGACAAGGTGGCAGGAGACTACAACGTGTGAACAAAAGTCCCTGAGTGACGACATTGGAATCACCCTTGACACGGATTTGTGGGAATTGGAGAACATAATATATAAGAAGTACAGAAGACTACATCTTATGGACGAACTAAAGTTCTACAGTTACGACCATGGAATCACTAATTGGAACTTATTTGCGGGGGTTCGGGAACATAAGACATTAAACGAGGTGGCGCGGAACTACAAAGCGTGGACAAACTAAAGTTCAGGAGTTACGACCATGAAATCACTAATTGGCACGGATTAGGAGGGATTTTGGAATATAAGATGTGCGAAAAGGTTGCAGGAGACTACAACACGTGAACGACCTGAAGTTCTAGAGTGACGACATTGGAATCACCATTGGCCCGGATTAGCAGGAGGTAGAGAACTTAAGATATAGGACGAAGTGGCAGAAGAATACAACGTGTGGGAAAACTGAGGTTCTAGAGTGACGACCATGGAATTGCCATTGTCACGGATTAGCTGGGGTGCGGGAACATAAGACATAGGACAACGTGGCTGGAGACTATATATAGTGGACAAACTGAAGTTCTAGATTTACGAACATGGAAATGCCATAGACACGCATTAGCGGGTGTTCGGAAACATAAGACATAGGACCAGGTGGCAGGAGACTGTATCGCGTGAACAAACTGAAGTTATAGAGTGATGACCATGAACCATCACCATTGGAACGGAACAACTAAGTTTAGACAATATAAGACATAGGACAAGTTGGCAGGAGACCAAATCTCGTTGACAAACTGAAGTTCTAGAGTGACGACCATGAAATCACCAGTTGGCATGGATTAGCGGGGTTTCCAGAACATAGGACATAAGATGAGGTGGTAGGGGCCTACAACGCATGGACAAACTGAAGTTCTAGAGTTACGACCATGGATTCACCAATTAGCATGGATTAGTGGGGGTTAGAGAACATAAGACTTAGGACCAGGTGGCAGGAGACTACAACGTGTGAACAAACTGATGTTCTAGAGTTACGACCATCGAATAACCAATTGTTACGGATAAGCGGGAGTTAGAGAACATCAGACATAGGACAAAGTGGCAGCAGAATTCATCTCGTGGACAAACTGAAACTCTACAGTGCTGACAATGGAATCACCAATTGGAACGGATTAGTGGGGATTTGGGATCATAATACATAGTACGAAGTGAACATAAGGCATTGTACAATGTGGCGTGAGACTACATCACGTGGACTAACAAATGTTCTAGAGTGACGACCATGGAATGAACAATTGGCATGGATTAGTAGGGGTTAGAGAATGTAAGACATAGGTCAACTTCAAAGGAGACTACAACGCGTGAAGAAACTGAAGGTCTAGAGTGACGACCATGGAATCACCATTGGGACAGATTAGCTGGAGTTAGAGAAATTAAGATATAGGACGAAGTGGCAGGAGAATACAACGCGTGGGAAAACCAAAGTTCTAGAGTGACTACCATGGAATTTCCATTGGCACGGATTAGCGGGGGTACGGGAACATGAGACATAGGAAAAGGTAGCAGGAGACTACATCTCGTGGACAAACTGATGTTTTAGAAATATGACTATGAAATCACCAATTGGCACACATCAAAGGGGGTTCAGGGACATAAGACATAGGACGAGGTGGCGGGAGACTAGAACGCGTGGACAAACTAAAGTATTACATTGACCACCATGAAATCACCAATTGGCACAGATTAGCGTGGGTTCGAGAACATAAAACATAGGACGATGTGGCAGGGGACTACAACACATGGACAAACTGAAGTTCTTAGGTGATGATTATTGAATCAAAATTGGCACGGATTAGTGGGGATTAGAGTTCATAATATGTAGGATAAGGTGGCAGCAGCCTACATCTCGGGGATAAATTAAAGTTCTATATTTTCGACTATGGAATCACCAATTTGCACGGATCAGAGGGGGTTCGGGAACATAAGACATAGGACGAGGTGGCGGGAGACTACAAAGCGTGGACAAACTAATGCACTACATTGACAACGATGGAATCATTAATTGGCATGGATTAACAGGGGTTAGAGAATATAAGACATAATATTACTTGGCAGGGGACTACAACGCGTGAACAAACTGAAATTTTAGAGTGGCGACCATGGAATCATCATTGGCAGGGATTAGTGGGAGTTAAACAACTTAGGATATAGGACGAACTTGCAGGTGACTACAATCGTGGACAAACTGAAGTTTTAGGGTGACGACCATGGAATTGCCATTTGCAAGGATAATCGAGGGTTTGGGAATATAAGACATTTGACACTTGGGAGGAGACTACATCTCGTGGAAAAACTAAAGTTCTAGAATTTTTACCATGGAATCACCAATTGGCAGGGATTAGTGGGGGTTTGGGAACATAAGACTTAGGACAATGCGCTGGGAGACTACAACGCGTGGACAAATTGAAGGTCTAGATTGACGACCATAGAATCACCTTTGGCACAGATTAGCGGGTGTTAGAGAAAATAACACATCGGACAAGGGGGCAGGAAACTACATCGCGTGAACAAACTTAAGTTCTAGAGTGACGACTATGGAATCAACAATTCGCATTGATTAGCAGGGGTTAGAGAATATAAGACATAGGACAAGGTGGTAGGAGACTACAACGCATGAACAAACTGAATTTCTAGAGTTACAACCATGGAATAACCATTGGCAGGGATTAGCGTGGGTTCGGGAACATAAGCCATAGGACATGGTAGTAGGAGACCGTATCGAGTGTATAAACTGAAGTTTTAGATTGACGAACATGAAATCACCACCAATTCGCATTGATTAGCGGGGGTTCGAGAACATTATACATAGGATGATGTGGTAGGGGACTACAACGTATGGACATACTGAAGTTCTAGATTGACGATTATGGAATAACCATTCGCACGTATTAGCGGGGATTAGCGAACATAAGATAAATGACGATGTGACAGGAGACTACACCTCGTTGACATGCTAAACTTATAGAGTCTCAGCAGTGGAATCATCAATTGTCATGGATTAGCGGGGGTTCAGGAACATCAGACATAGGACAAGGGGGCAGGAAACTACAAAGTGTGAGCCTAGCAACGCATGAAATTCTAGAGTGAAGACCATTAAATCACCATTAGCATGGTTTAGCGGGAGTTGGAGAAAATAAGATATAGGACGAAGTGGCAGGAGACTGTATGTCGTGGACAAACTGAAGTTTAAGATTTACCACCATGGAATCACCAATTGGCACAGATTAGCGGGGGTTAGAGATTATAAGACATAGGACGAGATGGCAGGAGAATACTTCTCATGGAAAAACTGAAGTTCTTGAGTTACGACCATTGAATCACTAAGTGGCACGTATCAGTGGGGGTACGGAAACATAATACATAGGACGAGGTGGCAGGGGACTACAACGCGTGGACAAACTGAATTTCATGACGACCATGAAATCACCAATTGGAATGGATGGGTGGGGGTTCCAGAACATAAGAAATAGGATGAGGTGGCAGGGGCCTACAACACATGGACAACTGAAATTATAGAGTTATGACCACAGAATCACCAATTGAGACGGATTAGTGGGGGTTCGTGATCATAAGACATGGTACGAAGTGAACATAAGGCATTGGAAAAGGTGGCGGGAGACTATCACGCGTGGACTAACTAAAGTTCTAGAGTGACCACCATGGAACGAACAATTGGCATGGATTAGTGGGGGTTAGAGAATGTAAGACATAGGACAAGGTGGCAGGAGACTACTTCGCATGAACAAACTGAAGGTGTAGATTGATGACCTTGGAATCACCATTGACACGGAATAGCGGAGGTTAGAGAACATAAGACATAGGACAAGGTGGCACGATACTACATCTTATGGACGAATTAAAGTTGTAAAATTACGACCATGGAATCACCAATTGGCACGGATTAATGGGGGTTCAGGAACTTAAGACATATGACGAGGTAGCAAGGGACTACAACGCGTGGATGAACTGGAATCACCATCGGGACGAATTAGCGGGAGAAAGAGAACTTAAAACTTAAGATATATGACGAAGTAGTAGAAGAATATAACGCGTGGGAAAACCGAAGTTCTAGATAGACGACCATGAAATTACCATTGGCTCGGATTAGCGGAGGTGTGGGAACAGAAGACATAAGACAAGGTAGCAGGAGACCACATCTCGTGGATAAAATTATGTTTTAGAAATACGACCATGGAATCACCAATTGGCAAGGATCAGAGGGGGTTCGGGAACATAAGACATAGGACGAGGTGGCGGGAGACTACAACGCGTGGACAAACTAGAGTACTACATTTACGACCATGAAATCACCAATTGTCACGGATTAGTGGGGGATCGGGAACATAAAACATAGGACGAGTTGGCAGGGGACTATAAGCCATGGGCAAACTGAAGTTCTAGAGTGACGATTATTGAATCACCATTGGCACGGATTAGCGGGGATTAGCGAACCTAATTTGTAGGATAAGGTGACAGCAGCCTAAATCTCGAGGATAAATTAAAGTTCTATAGTTACGACCATGGAATCACTATTTCGCACCGATTAGCGGGGATTCGGGATCATAAGACATAGAACAAGATAGCAGGAGACTACAACGGGTGGACAAACTGAAGTTCTAGATTGACGAACATAGAATTGTTATTGGCACGGATTAGCGGAGGTTCGGGAACTTAAGACATTGGAAAAGGTAAGAGAAGACTACATCTCGAGGAAAAACTGAAGTTCTAGAGTGACGACCATGAAATCTACAATTGGCATTGATTAGCGAGGGTTCTAGAACATAAGGCATAATTTTTATGATGTTGTGGCAGGGGCCTACAACGCATAGACAAATTGAAGTTCAAGAGTTACGACCATGGAATCACTAATTGGCACGGATTAGCAGGGATTTGGGAACATAAGATGTACGATAAGATGGCAGGAGACTTCAACGCGTGAACGAACTGAAGGTCAAGAGTGACGACATTGGAATTACCATTTAAACGGATTTGCGTGTGTTAGAGAACATATGATATAAGACTAAGTGGCAGTAGACTAAATATCTTGGAAAAACCGAAGTTCTAGAGTTACGACCATGGAGTCACTAATTGGCACGTATTAGTGGGGGTTTGGGAACATAAGACACAGGACGAAGTGGCGGGGGACTACAACGCGTGGAGAAACTGAGGTTCTAGAGTGACGTCCATGGCATTGCCATTGGCACAGATTAGTGGGGGTGCGGGAACATAAGACATAGGATAAGGTAGCAGGAGACTATATATAGTGGACAAACTGAAGTTCTAGATTGACGAACATGGAATTGCCATTTGCACGGCTTAGCGGGTGTTCGGAAACATAAGACATAGGACAAGGTGGCAGGAGACTATATTGCGTGGGCAAATTGAAGTTCTAGAGTGACGATTATGGAATCACCAATTTGCAAGGAGTAGTGGGGATTCGGCATCATAAGACGTAGGACGAAGTGGCAGGAGAATACAACGCGTGGGAAACCGAAGTTCTAGAGTGACGACCGTGGAATTGCCACTGTCACGGATTAGCGGGGGCGCAGGAACATAAGACACAGGACAAGGTAGCAGGAGACTATATCGCGAGGACAAACTGAAGTTCTAAATTGAAAACCATGGAATCACCATCGGCACGGATTAGCGGGAGTTCGGGAACATAAGACAGAGGACGAGGTAGCAGGAGACTACACCTCGTGGAAAAATTGAAGTTCTATAGTTACGAACATGTAAACACCAATTGGCACGGTTTTGTGGGGGTTCGGGAACATAGGACATAGGACGAGGTGGTGTGGGACTACAACGCGTGGACAAACTGAAGTTCTAGAGTGACAACCATGGAATTAACAATTGTCATGAATTAGTGGGGGTTAAAGAATGTAAGACATAGGACGAGGTGGCAGCAGACTACAACGCGTGAACAAACTGAAGGTCTAGATTGACGACCATGGAATTGCCATTGGCACGGATTAGTGGGGGTGCAGGAACATAAGACACAGGACAAGCTAGTAGGAGACTATATCGCGAGGACAAACTGAAGTTCTAAATTGAAAACCATGGCACCATCGGCACGGATTAGCGACAGTTTGGGAACATAAGACAGAGGACGAGGTAGCAGGAGACTACATCTCGTGGACAAATTGAAGTTCTATAGTTACGACCATGGAAACACCAATTGGCACGGATTAGCGGGGGTTCGGGAACAGAGGACATAGGACGAGGTGGTGGGGGACTACAAATCTTGGATAATCTGAAGTTCTAGAGTGACGACCATGGAATTGCCATTGGTTCGGATAAGCGGGAGTTCGGGAACTTAAGACTTAGGACTAGGCAGCAGGAGACTACATCTCGTGGACGAATAGAATTTCTAGAATTACGACCATGGAAACACCAATTGGCACGGATTAGCGGGGTTCGGGATCATAATGTTAACCCCTGGCCGATTTCGGGAGTTGAAAATAATAAAAATGACAGTTGGGAAACAAATTATTATTTATTACATCTGTTATTACTTACAAACTTTACAACATTACAACAACTGAACTGACACCAATTATGACATCGTTTTGTAATAGGTACAATCACAGACAATTATAAATAGGGTTACATTAAATTTGGATAAGAATGAATTTAGAATTAATTTATTTTTTTATTTATTTGGACTAGAAGCGATAGGTAATATCGCTTCTAGTGTTTAAAACTACACTACGTTTCGGGAGGTAAGGAAACTCCTCCCGTTATCAAGTGAACCCTACTTACATCTAAATATCAAATTCTTACACCTAACTAAACTACATTTTTTTGGATTTTTTAAATATTTTTCTTTTACATTTTAATTTAACTAACACAAAGATAACAAATATATATACAACAAATCAAATACAATACACTAACACAAAATTTATATATACGAACAAATGGAAAACTGACAATACATTACCTGTTCTGCATCATAGCCTCCAAGCTGACGGCAAACACGGGAAACTTGACTCTCACTTCCTTCCACAACCAGACCGCGCACTCGACTAGTGGCTAGCGGTAGTGGAGGGGGGAGAGCCGTTACCCCCACCTACCGACAGGGGCACGTGACGACACAGCCGTGGCTACCCACCCGTCTGTGGCGACGGGAACATGACACGGAAACCAAAAACTGCACGATTCCTCCTAGAATGCTACACGGGCACGAGTACGATATTCTCATAGAGATTACCGCATGCCTCCAAGGTGAGCATTGGGGACTGGTGATGCAATCGTAGTGTAGTTTTAAACACTAGAAGCGATAGGTACAGTCCAAATAAATAAAAAAACAAATTCAAATCTATCGCTATTATGAGTTTCAAAAATACAGTTAGAATTAATTATGTGGAAGGCGATGAGACATGTACTACATTACTCGGGGTCCAGCGCGCAACTCCGTTACTGACGCGCTCGCCACGTCTGAGGCGACCGGCCTCAGCCAATCACAGCATATTGCCCGATGGAGTCTAGTGCTGACGCCCGCATTCTTACACTAGAGCGAGGCTTCGATGTATCTTTCCAGTTAGAAAACTCTGGACTGAATTTATAATGCGAATATTTGAATTTGGTTTCGGGGCTGTTTGGATGGATTTTAAACGGTTGGTGGTCTTCCTAATTATTGTACTGATTTATTAATCAGTATACTTTAAATAAACTATCCCAAATATGGTATTACTCATATTTAATAAAATTAATAATTAATAAAAAGTAAAAAATGTTGCCGAATCCTAAGGTTACAGCCGCTGAAAAATTAAATTTGGGGGTGTATCGTTACTCCCCCTCCTCTAGTCCATGCTGGCCTCAGCATGAGGTCTCCTCTTTGTGTATGAGGACCTCCTGTCCTCAAGGGCGGAATGGCCCTTCTGCCGATAATTCCTTGCCACCAAACTCAAATTAAAGCAGGCGTAAGCCACAATATGACGTGAAACACGGCAAGAGTTTACAAGCCGCAGTATAACCGAAGTCAAATTTTAAGGGGTCAAGAAAAGAAAGGAAAACTTTCCTTGAACTATACTTCAGCTTCATCAATATTAATGGGACGATATTTACCTTTATCTTCCGCAATTACTTGTAAACATGCGACTCATCTCCTCGTACAAATATGCAAACTTTTTGAAAACAAGTATAACAAAAATGTATATATATTTAATACTCGAATCACAAATCAACAAAATTATTACAACATAACACTCCAGTTACATATTCTACGTGGTTACAAACTCTCTGACAAATAATTAACATTTACCTTTTCTTCAATCTTCTTATAATCATAAACAATGAATTTTCCCAATTAACAGCAACGAAAATATGCACATGATGCATAGACCAACAGCGCACAATGTTTGACGACAAGAGAATGAGTAAGCAAAATCATGGTGCCCTAGACACTCATCACTGGGCCTTTTGGTTAGTCAGTATTTTAGTCAATTGAAATTTGAAAAGGATGATCCGAACTTCGTCTAAATTTAATGGACTTTTATGTTTCATAGAATATCGGTTGGTTCGGGCATTTGGTGTTATTACGATTTGGAATGCTGCTCACTCGATATGGTGGAGCCACACAAGTTTTCCCTTGGGGCCGGTCGTTCTTACTGTCACCCCTACGGCATGATGAGTGATCTAGCGTGGTCACCTATTTACCTGTGCTTCCTCTTCTCGAGTCTACAAGTATACTAAATACATCAACAGTTAACTACACAAAAATGTCCTTGACATCACGATTCACGTTCCCAAGTTAACAACTACATTAATAAAAACCCTTTATCTCACAAAATAAAATATATCAGATTCCACTCATGATATTATCATAGTACACTTATCTTACACATACAACAAAGGTTATGACACTTAAACTTTGGACTGAGGTACCGGCCTACTCTACTACTAAACAACATTGTTATCCTAAGGGTGCTCCTAAGGTCTTATAGCTAAAAAGAGGGTTATAACTTTAAGGGATCGCCCGTCCACAGCTAAGGACTCGGACGCCAAAGGACTGCCCGGGTGCCGTTATTCAAAAAATGCGGTGGGCTCTTGTAGCAATCGGTATTCTGTTCTCACACCATCCTGAGAATTTCACTACAGGCATGGGGAACTTTAATCCTCTATGGAATGAAACAACTGAACTCAATGAATGTTGAGACACTGCAAGTGTCTACTTACAAAATCTAAAACTAATCACAACCTTGGTTGCTTTTAACCCACCGCTTGGTATTTAAATGGAGCTGCGTTTAATTCACCTCGCCTGCCCCTGGTTGGGATACAGACCCACCGTATATCCCTCTCTTAAACAATATTATTGGTACCTCAGTCAAACCAAAAACAAAAGACGCAGAAAAAACACAATATTCATAATACGAGGCCTGGTAGTGTCCCATACGCCGTCTTGCTGGGGGGGGGGGGGGTCCGGAAAAAACCCTCAGCAAGGCATTTTCAACAGTAAACCGTACAAACTAGCTCTTTAAAATTTTGTTTTGAGTTGGTCTCAGATATTCACAGTCCAGCGGAAGGAGTTGAAGGGAGGGGGGTTTTAGGGGTTGTGGGTTGCGCGCTTAACTTCCTGTGAACACCAGATACCACTCATTAGTCTTACCCTTGCAATGACATCTCAAATTAGAAAGAAAAATAGAAGAATTTACATTACCAGCCTCCACGATGCTTACACTCTAAACACTACAGAACCACAGTTGCAATACCACTACACAGACAACTTAAAGGAAGACAAAACTGGTGCTTATAACTAAAAGGCCTTACTCATCATTGACGAAGCAAGAAAGAGTCCGCTGTTTCCCACGTCGCATCCTGATGAGCACATTAAATCCGATCGCTAGTCCGTTCGCAAATATTCTCGTATCCTCACGCGATACTGACCGTCTTGATGCCGCACGGAAGCATGGGTCCTTCCACACCGCGGTAACTTTCAATACTCCAACTCGGTTAATGAGTTCTCTTAGGCTAGCCTTACTCACGATGATTTCCGGCCGAAATCCACTCTACAGTTTACCGTAGCCGAAGCTCTAGTTGGTGGCTCTGGGGCTGCAGTCCCCTCGTCATCTCCAAGTCTCGGAACAGCTGTTCCCATCTCAACATCAGGATTGGTTACGTTACTCATGTCTGCGAACGTCTGTGGCGCTCTGGTCAAGGTCGCAGTCCTCCGCACTCTGCGCTGGAGTCTGGAGCTCTGGAACCAGGCGGAAAGCACGTTCCAGTACCTACAACATGCAATTACCAGCATCAGGGTTGTCACAACACAAATTCCCGTCGTTACTATCAAACCTACTCTCTGTGCCCTATCCCTAAAATCGAGGTGGGATCGCAAACGGAAAAGTGTCCCTCCCAAAGGGTATTCCTGCACATTCACGGTGCCCAGCTCATTGTCGAGTCCTTCTAGGACTTCCAGGGTGGCATGCACATCGAAATTTATCAATTCGGTCTCTTCGTCAAAGAGCATCGACTTCAAATCAGGAATAAAAACTCTACCCATCTGGCCGACATGAGTGTTGCTGCCGTGTATACGGGCAGGCACCTTAAACTCATCACTAATAACATCACATTTATACGTCTCGGAGATCACTCCCACTCCACTCAACTGCATGGTGGTCACGTTTATCTTTCCGCCATCCTCGTAACTCAATGAGTTACCTTGTAGGGCTCTGAAGCACTGCACACCCAATGATTTAGTGTCTTCAACAACACGGGGGACCTCAAGCTGGTAATAAATTTTCGCTCACAACTGTAGGAAAGTTTTCCAATAAACAGATCGGACACGCAACTTGGCCTCTTGGCCATGCTCATTGTGACTTCCTCAAGCGGGCAGACTACAAGTCGGCCGCTCAGAAAATCACGGTCGAATTTATTATTGCTATACAAGGTGTATTGCAATCTATCCTTGCTCAATATGATATTGTAACATTGCACACCCCATTGGGTCCATTTTTGAAACGTTCTATCATATATTGGGGACGTGTACACGTCATACGCCTGAAACAACTTATCGTCACTTTTCAACGGGAGCTGCAGCACAACCCTGAGGGTTTGCTCAGTCACGTAACTATGGGCAACCACAACTGAGTAATACTCATGAAAGTTTTCTAACTGAACTGGCAAGTATAATTTGGCTGGAGGGGGCACAACCTCTTCTATTTCCTTTAAAATTCTTAGAAACTCTTAGGGCGAGAGCAAGTCACTACTTACTTTCCCGCCACCTAACTGTTCTACTGCTTTGTGAAACTGGATTATTTTGCGAATAGCATCTGAGACCGTACTCTTAGTCTCAGAGATTGCTGAATTTAATTTTAAATGACTAAACAGGTCTCTTAACTGGTGTTGCGTAATTTAGTCCGTTTTAAAAAATCTACTAAGGGTCTTATGTATTATTGAATAATAAGATTTTATTGATAAAATTACTGAATTTAGAGTTTTTGAATGATTTACCAATTGATGTTCCACATTGGCAAAGATCGTCATTTGCTCTTGACCATTGTGGATCAGGCTTTCAGAAGCGTCATACAAGTGTTTAACTTCTCCATCAATTAATTCCAGATCGTTACCGTCCATGGTACCAAAAAGATATTTCAGAACGTTGCCGCACGCGTCCATAAGTCCGCGTTTTGCGCGCCATCGGGGAAGGAAAGGCACCAACTCATTTACTTCATTCACGTATTCAAAGACGTCTTGTGGCAAAATGGCAAATTCATACCTAAAACCCTCCTCTAATTGAGGAAGTTTAGAGTGTGTACTTACGATATTGCGCAAAAGGTCAGAATAAAATTGATCAAGATACTGTTTTACCTCTACCACCAAATTTATGAGATTCCAGCTCTCTACTTGCATTTCCGTAAGATTGTACTTCAGGGTGACCCTCCAGTGGCTGTCAGTAAGCAGGACCTCCTGGCCTCCTTCGAAGATGATGCCCTGGTGGAAGCAGCTAACTGCCACCAATACTAATAAAATGTACCCTACAACAGATTGTATTCATGTTAAATTTTAATTATATCACTATTACTTATTCCACTCTATAGTTTTGTTCATTAATCCCCATGGGTTTCCAAAACCTCCCACACTTAACTAGTGTAATCCTGGAGACACGCGGGTCTCCTACGGGCCCTTTTTGAGCTGTCCGAGATAGGCTCCTGCAGTTCCTCTGGCTCGCCTATTCCGTCGTCACTCGCTCGCGGGTCATCGACCCATTCTTCCAACCCTACCTCGGCATTTATTTCTGCCACCGGCGGAGGGGGCACTAGGGCGCGCCTCGGGCACGGTATTATACAGTTCACATCGACTGTTACTTTTCGCTTCCTGATCTTCAGCACGACGTTAAGCGGAGAGAGCACCTTTATGACATTATAAGGACCTTTCCACAATTTTGAGAGATTTTTTAACCCTGTGTCGTCCTATACTAGGAAAGTGCAGCAGGACCAACTGCCCTTCGTGGTACTCTACTTTTTTCACTTTCTTATTATACTGCCGCTCATACCGGCCACTGGCAATAGCTTTTCGTTTCGCCACTACTTCAAAAGTCTCTTTCAGTTTACTTCTCAGGGTCTCCACATAATCGTTGTACAGATCAACATCTTCCGAGGTGGTCAGAACTGCCTCTAAGGGTGTTTTCATTTTCCTACCGAAAACCATATCAAAAGGCGAGAACCCTGTAGCCTCGTGACCTTGCGAATTGTAGTCCATCGTGACGCATGAAGGTACTTGTCCCAATCGGTTTGGTGACGATTCACGAAGTGGCTTAGCATACGCGCAATCGTGGAATGCAATCTTTCCAACCGACCATTCGCTTGCGAGTTGAAACCAGCAGTCTGAACTTTACGTACATGTAAGAATTTGCATAGCCGACTGATAGGGTCGGAAGTGAAATTCGCGCCTTGGTCCGAAATCAAAGTTTTTGGAACACCAAATTTTGTGATCACGCGTTGCACGAGAGCTCTTGCGATACTCTCTGAAGTCTGGTCTGGTATAGGGATGAACTCGCAATACCGAGTGAAATGGTCCATCACACTCAGGATGTACACATTCCTGGAGCAACTAGTGGGCAGAGGGCCCACGATGTCCGCTGTGATAACTTCAAAAGGAGCCTTGGGCTCGTTGAAAATAGTCCCTAGGGGAGCTCTAATTTTCCCGTAGTCGGTACGCAGACTACAACTCTTACAGGTGGGAACATAATCATAAACCTCTTTGTCCATCCCTTTCTACCAAAATGTTTCCTTAATGCGTTCAAGTGTCTTAGCTACACCAGCATGCCCAGTTGTAGGCAGGTCGTGGTGTAGGCGCATGACTTCCCTAGTAGGCCGGCCGGTACTACTATGCTTCTTTTACCTCCATTATACAAAATCTTTTCCGGGCTGAATTTGAAACTTTTGGCCTTTCCTAACTCCTTACCCTGGGATTGTTTTTCTGGTGCTCGTGGAATGTGGCCACGTCCATCACGGGGAGCTTGTCCCTGCGAAGGGTCGCACACAAGGCTCTCCTGAGACCATCAGCGATCGTATGTTTCTTGCCGGGCTTGTGTTCTACAGTGTACGTAAACTCAGCCAACCTCAGAGACCACCTCATTAGTCTACTACTTGGGTCTTTTAAAGACAGCATCCAACGTAAGGTGCTGTGGTCCGTAATGACTTTGAACGGACGACCCAACAGGTAGCACCTGAAGTATTTCGTACTCCAGACCAAACTTAAGAGTTCTAACTCGGTTGTTACGTAGTTCTTCTTGGCCGGAAAGAGGGTTCGTGAGCAATACGCGACCGGGTGTTCTTGCCCGTCAATTTCTTGGGAGAGCACAGCACCCAAGGCTTGCGTGCTAGCGTCGGTAGACAATATGAACGGTTTGCTAAAGTCAGGGAATATCAATACAGGGGCAGAGATAAGCAGCTGTTCTAGCTCATCGAAAGTCTGTTGACAATCCAACGTCCATTTGAACTCAGTTCCCTGCTTGGTTAGGTCAAACAGTGGTTTTCCGATCGTAGCGAATCCCTCTATTAAATGACGATAATGCCCCGCTAATCCCAGGAACGACCGATCGTCCTTGACCGTCTTAGTTACAGAGAAGTCGCGAACAGCTTTGATCTTATTCGGGTCTGGCTCGACATTTCTTTTGGTGATGACATGACTGAGGTAGTTCACTTCATCTACCACGAAACTACATTTTCTGAGCTGTACACTAAGTTTGACCCCTTGTAATTTCTCCAGCATCTCTCCTAACGCCATTAAGTGGGATGACAAGTCCTTCCAAAAGAAGATTATGTCATCGAGATATACGAGACACTTCTCACCTTTGAGGCACATCAGGACTGAGTCCATTAAACGCTGAAATGTGGCAGGTGCAGTGCTTAGGCCAAATGGTATCCTTTGATACTCGAAGTGCCCACCTGGTACGTTAAAGGCGGTTTTAGGCCTACTTTCCTCGTTAACTTGGATCTGGTAATAGCCAGACCGCAAGTCCAGGGTCGTAAACATACGACAGCCTCCGAGGCTATCCAACGTCTCCGTGATGTTGGGAAGAGGCTAGTGTCCTAGTGGCGAGGCTAGGCACTGTGTCCTAGCTTTACTGACTAGGATTGGATCCTAGGAAGTGTGATGTGGCTTCCTCCGGGCCTTCTTTGTTTGGTGTATTTTTTTGTAGTAATGTTGTTGACGTCATGGTAGTCTACTCAAAACCTAAATTTAGGGGTTCCGTCAGGGGATTTCTTAGGGACTATCACTACCGGAGAGGCCCACTCACTTTTGCTAAAGGATATGATGCCCTTTTCTAGCTGATCTTTGATCAGTTCATCTAGAATAGCCTTTAGGTGCTGCGGCACTCGATAGGGCTTCTTATAGATAGGCGCTGCATCGCCTGTGCGAATGACATGCTTCACAGCAGAAGTGCAACCCAACGGTTGATCGTTACTATGAGCGAACACGCTCTTATACTTCATAAGCACGGGCCTCACTTGATCTCTCGCCTCCTGCGGGAAATGAGTCAACTTCGCATCTAAATAAGTTTTGAAATCGGCCTCATCAACCATTTCGATCCTACCCACTCTAGCTTCGGGCACGGCATACCCCTCCAAAACTGTCCCTCGCAAATTATCAGCCAATCGTACTTTCCCCAGTTCATTCAAATGCAACCTATGCCTCGTGTACATCCCTTTTGAAATTTATTGTGAACTTAATGAAAGATGATATTCCCCTTGGTTCGCTGACTCACGTTTTGAACAATTGCTTCGACAAGGCGGTTCGCGTCACTTAGTTTTTGGCGGATGTTTACATCGTTACGATAAAAGATCGATAACGTAGCTAGTTTTGCTTTCCACGAGGCTGGCAGGGCACTAAAGGCTTGTTGCAGCGTCAACGAATAGGGAGCAAACTTGTCATCAACATCGTTAGTCCTACCAATCAAAATGACCAAGTCCCTCTCCGTCAGTTTTTCAAGTTCCCATTTTAAGTTCGGCATCACATGTTTTAATTTCCCATTAGGCATAAACATTACGCTTACTTCAATATCTCGCGGCAATCTTTTGGATAGAATTTCTTGCAGCCCTGCCCGTGACTATCAGCCACAATCACTACTTTGCGCCGCGCTTGTCCGAATTCTCTATCATCGACCAGGTCACTATCCAGGAGTCCTAGCTTTAAATTCTTCGCAAAGGCCAATTCTTCCCCACTAACGTTTACAGTTTTAACCCAGCATCGATTGTTTACTACTCTTGTTAGGGTCCTGGCAAGGTAAACACCATGAATCGTTAGTTCTATTGGTTTGACAACAATCTCCTTTCCTTCTAGTTCCTTACACTCGATAGCGAATTTACTAATTTTAACCTGAATCCTCTTCTCACTCCGCGGCGGAAGCTTAACACCCCAATAGTAATACACAAAAGATTCTTAACAGTTATTACTTTCGGAATCCCTCTCGTGGCTAACAGAGGGGAGCTTAGGGGCTGATTTCATCTCGTGGTCATGCACCTTCACCCCGTGCCTCGGGTCAGGCACGCGTACACCCTTAGGTAATCGATTTAACCAAATTTCTTTCGCATACAATTTCAAAATCCCTTTTTGTACATCAGTCTTTCCATTACCCTCTTCCAGGATGTCACAGCCTATCACGGCTAAGTAGCCCTTTGGTAGGTTACTCACTATATGCTCTCCAGGTACCTTCACGCCAAGTTTCAAAGTCAGGGAAACTTTTTGCTTATCGTAGACCTTAAGAGACCCGAGATACCTCGTAACACCACGTCGGGTTCGCTCATCGGTGCGGAGGAGACGTCACGTTTTATTAGAGATTCTTGAGCTTCGGCATCTACCAACACCTTGCCTTCAGCGGCCTCTGTTTTTCCTATAGCCACAAGTTTATGGGCTAGGTTCCTCGCCTCAGAGATTATCCTAATAGTCTTCTCTACCACACAACACTTCTTTTTCGTCACCCTAGGCAATCTTTGACAACAGATGGCTTTACTGGTGGGGTCCAGCAGTGGCGACTCTGCTGGTCCCGGCCTCGTTTCCCACTCGCGTATTGTTTGTGCGACAGTAGAGCTGAATATGTCCCGTCTTTCTGCAGGGCCAGCATATTCTTCGGCCTACTGAATAGGAATTCACCACCGTACTCTCCCTGGACACATGTCCCTTCACGTGACATTTAAAACAAAAAAATCTTGGGATCATTCGTCGTCTGGAATACTTTGCACTCGGGTGTCGTGCGAAACTGGTCATGAGTCTGCCTACGTTTTACAGGCGTATAGGCTAGGTCCATCACGTCAGGATTTCTATTAGCAGTGCACAGAGTGACAGATCGCAAACGGCCCGCTTCCGCTTTCCTGCCCATCGTACGCAGCTGTTCCATCAACGTCACATCAATCAACGCTAGTCTGTCCTGGAGTTGGGAATTGAGGTTATGGGAGATCTGTTTCAACCAAACCGCATCTGGAAAATTAACGGCCAGCCTACCGTTCACCCCTTCCATCGCCGCGATGAAGAGACCGATCGATTCGGCCTGTCCTTGTATCCTATTAAATATTTCTTGCTGAAGGCGTATATCATGGTCCCGTGGTTGAAATACCGCTTCAAAGTCAAGGCATAGCTTTTCTCAAGTGTTAATCCGGCCTTTTGTTGAACGATACCACACTAGGGCAGGCCCTGAGAACAGGTCAACCACGGAATCAAAGAGCTCGGCAGAGGTCACGTCTCTGGCTCTACGTAACTCTTCCACTCATTGGAGGAACGCGCCGACACTTTTTGACTGCCCATCAAACTTAAGGCCCCACTTATACACAGGCACGGATCTAGTGCGCAGATAGGGTTCATGAGACGCCTGAGGGACATCAAAACTTGTGAGTGAATTGCGAGGGGCGGATGGAGAGGGGGGCTGGGCGCATTTTGTCACCACCAGTGCCTGCGAAGCGGCAGGCAGGGATGGCTGTGGCTTACTTTCTACCGATGGTTGTTGGATGGGCGCCGGAGTAGGAGGCTGCCGAGCAGCTGCTGCCGTTTGGTCACTGCTACTCCCACTAGACTGATTCTTGTCCTTCGCAACTTTAAATTTATCTATCAATGCCCTAAACCTACCAAGCAAATTCTCACACTATTACTTGGCTTCCTCCTCAGTCGTTTCATCAACGACTGCACGCTCGGCCCTCAAAAAACTATGCCACACCCGGGCCTGTAGTTGTTAACCTTCAATATCCAAATAGTTGCCATCATATTCCCGTATTAACTTTGCCGATTCGTCCATTTTTCCCTCACATTCGCGTAGCTCATCCTCGATTGCCAGTGAGGCTATTACGGTGTCGTCGACCGGTGTATTTTCTTTTATACACTTCGTCAGCCACCTCCTCAAATCGTCAGCATTGCCCACCGTGCAATTCCCTCAAATTTTCAATTCATAAAGGTTTTCCGAGTTCTTCAGATGGTAAGGGTTCATGTTGATCAATGCGACTAAGTTACACAATGAAAAGGTAAAAAACGTTCACCGATCCACCCCTTATGCAAGTAGAAAAAAAAAAATTTTTTTCAAAGTTCAAAGTCAATTTTTTCCAAAAACGCAAATAAAGGTTTAAATTATTTATTTATTCTTCATCCCCAACCTTTACTGAAGGTTATTGTCCATTAATTCGCTCAAAAGTCAAATTACTCAACTCACCGGTGTAGAACCGTCAATTAAACCCTACTTATGCCATTTTTTTGAAAAATCGCCGGAAATCCAAAAAGGTTTTTTTATCACCCTTAAACCATTATTCTATAGCGAAACTATGCAATACCGCTAGAGCTCAACAGCAACTATGATAGCCCAATCATTTCGATATACTACGCCTCCTCAAACAATAACTGTACTTGACATACCTACCATCAAGGAATCAAGATGACGGTGGTATGAATGAGGGCGTTGTCAGTGTTGTCACAATGACTCACAGGGAATGCGCGTTTAATGATGACAGTGGAAGGAAGGGGAAGTGACGCTATGACGTCATGACATTGAAATCGACATGGACAACTACAATGTGATTAATGGCTGCCTCAAATCTTCATCGTGATTATCATAATTACTTGGAAATTCTCTAATAAATCAAAAATTGCATATTTCTTTACGGGAGTTGCACTAAAATTAGTTTAATTTATTGCTTAACAAGATTAAACGGTTACCTACTGCTACAACGAGATACATAAATTAAACAAGATTGAACCACATTAATTAAAATAAATTTAACTACTTACCAAAATTCATCCTCTGTCCGCGGGATCTTCGGAGTGTATTTTCGCAACACACCCCACGAACTTGACACCAATTGTCAACCGATCGGTCTCAGCCAATCACAGCCCATGGCCCGATGGAGTCTAGCGCTGATGCCCGCATTCTTACACTAGGGCGAAGCTACGATGTCTCTTTCCAGTTAGAAAACTCTGGGCTCAATTTATAATACGAATATTTGAATTCGGTTTCTGAGGTGTTTGGAGGGGTTTTAAATGGTTGGTGGCCTTCCTAATTATTGTACTGATTTAGTAGGACGAGGTGGTGGGAGACTACAACGCGTGGACAAACTGAAGTTCTAGAGTGACGACCATGGAATCAACAATTGCCATGGATTTGCGGGGGTTCGAGAACATAAGGCATAGGACGAGGGGGCGGGGGACTACAACGCGTGAACATACTGAAGTTCTAGAGTGACGACTATGGAATCACCATTGGCACAGATTAGCGAGGACCAGAGAACAAAAGATTTAGAACAAGGTGGCAGGATACTACATCTTGTGGACAAACTGATGTTCTAGAGTTACGGCCATGAAATCACCAATTGGCACGGATTAGCGGGAGATCGGTATCATAAGACAGGACGAGGTGGCGGGGGACTATAACGCGTGGACAAACTGAAGTTCTAGAGTGACGAAGATGGAATCAGCATTGGCACGGATTAGCGGGAGTTAGAGAACATATGACATAGGACGAAGTGGCAGGAGACTACATCTCGTGGACAAACTGAAAAATTTCTAGAGTGCCGACCATGGAATCACAAATTGGCACGGATTAGCGGGGGTTCGAGAACATGAGACATAGGACGAGGTGGCGGGAGACTACAACGCGTGGACAAACTGAAGATCTAGAGTGACGAACATGTAATCAACAATTGGCATGGATGAGCGTGGTTTCGAGAACATAAAACATAGGACGAGGTGCCGGGGGCTACAAAGCGTGGACAAACTGAAGTTCTAGAGTGACGACTATGGAATCGCCATTGGCACAGATTAGCAGGGACCAGAGAACATAAGATATAGAGCAAGGTTGCAGGAGACTACACCTCGTGGACAAACTGAAGTTCTAGAGTTAAGACCATGGAATCAACAATTGACATGGATTAGCGGGGGTTCGGGTACATAAGACATAGGACGAGGTGGCGGGAGAATACATTCGTGGACAAACTAAAGTTCTAGAGTGACGGCTATGGAATTATCAATTGGCATGGATTAGCGGGGGTTCGAGAACATAAGACATAGGACGAGGTGGCGGGGGACTACAACGCGTGTGTAAACTGAAGTTCTAGAGTCACGACCATGGAATCACCATTGGCACGGATTAGCGAGGGTTCAGGAACAAAAGACATAGGACGAGGTGGCGGGGAACTACAACTTGTGGACAAACTGAAGTTCTAGAGTTACAACCATGGAATCACAAATTGGCACGGATTAGCGGGGTTCGGGAACATAAGACATAGGACGAGGTGGTGAGGGACTACAACGCGTGGACAAACTGAAGTTCTAGAGAGAAGACCATGTAATCATAATTGGTAAAGATTGGGAAACTTGAGAATAGCGAAATATTAATATTAACTATTCAAAAATATCTACTTAACGCTTTAGTTTGTTCACTCTTTTTAAACGTTTTATTCAAGTCTTTGATGAATAACATTCGGTCATTTTCAACTCGTCCAGTAAATTAGTAAGACCCAATAAAGCACACATGTTCATTAGAAACATGGAATAAACTTAGTTTAACATTTAGGACTTTTTTTATACTGAACTAGATTGAGGTTCATCCCACAATGCCACAATGCATAATGCCACCGGGGCGACAACCCCTCAAATGTCGACGACCGGAGGTGGCAGGTAGCGAAACTTTGAGATGCTTAAGCCATTGAAGAACCGAACAACAGGCTGGGGTATCGAGCTTAAGCAAGCGTGGTATCTAATTATCGGCGTTAGTTGAGCGCGTAATGCAAAGCGCCTTCCCGGAACCTTGACACCCGTACAATGGCCGTAATTGGTCCCCAAAACTCCACCGAGGTTTTGGACCTGACTTTTTTATTTGTTCCGGCTCAGTTTTAACAAGTTTAAGCTTTGTGGGAACTCGGGACTTTTTATCCCCGTTGTCAAATGATTTCTTCCTGCGGTTTTAACCCGGTTTAAAATAGCTGTTGTTTTGGCAGCTCCAAATTTGATTAGGATATCGGAGTCATATGAGTCGCAAGATATTGTAATGCGCTCAATTTTTTTGAAATTATAATTATTATTTATTATTTATTATAATTTTTAAAATTTTGGCTATGGTAGTTTTATTATGTACTAGCTGGTACCCGGCGCGTTGCTGCCGCAAAGGAGGCATTGAACTTGTTTTATGTCAAATACTCGTTCATTTTCAATATGAGCCCGTTCGCTTCGCTCACTCGCCTATCGAAAAAAGAGTTTGAGTTGCCATTCAAGTAGTTTTTTTATTTCCACTACGAGAGTTGCCATTCCAGTAGGTTTTTATTTCCATAATGATAAACTGCTGTTTAAAATATTTGAAGTTAAAGATATCATCTGATAAAATCAAAAGAAATCTTTCTTCCATAAGATTAACGTTGAAACTTTGAAGTCTAGTAGGGCACAGCCCTAATGTCCTAGGACTTCGGTTAATGGCCTATAACCTTCCCAGGGTTAACCTGTGTTACTATGCAAAATTTCAAAGCAATCGGATGAACGGTATGGCAGCGCATAAAATACGAACGGACAGACGAACAGACGTACAAACATATATTTTTATATATTAGATTCAAACAAGGTAGACTACAACTTGAAAACATCACATTATTTTTCGATGGTGCATTATTTTTTTAATGATAATTCGATGGATTGTGTTCCCTTACTTTAAAGCAATAAACTGATGGAGTGGGCAACTTGTAAATCTAAAATAATTTGTATATAATACTCTTAAAAACAAAGTGATCTATCAAGGGTAAGAATATACCAACGGCCAGTTTTTACTAAGTTTGATTTTTTCATGTATAGAGATTTTGGCATTTTGAATCATGAAGAACACATTTTGAAAAGGCATGCGTCTCAGTAGAACCGTGCTTCTGAACACAATTTAAATACGCAACTCGAATTTTTACGCGAGTACGAGGTATTTCGTACTAGAAATAAATCTGGCAAGAACTAATTGTGCAGGCAGTTTTATTTATAAAGAAACTTGTTTTCATTTGTATTATCCGAATAAAGAAAAATCACTTTTTAAAAGGTAACTGACCATAAAGTTCTAAATACTAAAATTGTGTTTGTATATTTCTCATACAAACATTACCTCGGCAGTAAACTGCTCACAACCCCCACAAACCCGTGGTTTTAGTTCAAAAGCACGTTCGTCTCTAAATCTACCTCAAGTTATTTTAGGGAAACTTTAACGAGCTTAAGACCTGTGGGAAATGCCTAGTTCTCATAACCTGCTAGAGTGCCAGGGTGGTGAAGCTGTTGACGGGCCGTGACACTCTGGATCTGACTGAGTAATGGCACCTCTAAAGGTACTAAACTCACTGTTTTGTGTTTCTCAACGAGCTTCAATCACTATTACACTTCACGTATATATACTGTTTTCTTAGTAAACAATTTTTACCCTGAATAATATTGACAAACATTTGGTTTTCTTCGGTGTGTACAAAAACGTATTTTAACTGTAAATTGCAAATGTTGAAACTCATCAGAGGCTATTCCAACTATTTTATGGCATTTTAATCTTTCTAAACTTTTTAGCATTGTAAATTCCTAGTTATGTTGGGTATGAAGTGATTTCTCAACGCGGCAAGTGGTCCTTGTGTAGAAGTAACCAAATGTCCATTGCTGGAACTGAATGGTAAATTCTGGAGGATCTTATCACCGTTATCACTAGTCTGGCCTTGATTGATGCCAGGATTACCAGAACAGACAGACACAGGGCTTAACGTGACTGATCGGACTGATCGGAGCGCTTGTACACATCGGTAAATCTTTCGACCACCAAGAAATACCTTTGTCGTCGATCCCAAACTTTTTCAACTACTTCTGTAACTTGTCTGAAAATAGTAGGGTCAAACTTTTAACAAGATTATTATTCGACGATTATTGTTTATTTCGACCTCAGTTTGTGTACGTCTTGCGGTAGATTGTAATTTTATAATTCGTTTCTAGAGGAAAAACGGGTTACTAAAATTAATGTTTGATATGTACTTTTTTACCTGGAAAAATATAACACCAATAACAACTGCGTCGAGGAATCGTACTTTTAGTAACTAACTAGTGGGTGAATTCGTGATTAATACACATGTAAGCTTTGTGAGTCAAACGTCTGAGGACATGTTTTATAGTCATGACAAAATTACAGGGTTCTCAGAAGAGGACGGTATTCAGTCAATCTTTGAAGGCTTCCTCGTCAAATCCGATGTCGCGATCCCACAGCCTTCACGCTAAAGAAAATGCCAATAGCCCGATACACGGCACACGAAAGCAGGAATATTCGAATTAATGTAAAAGCAAAAATGCGAATAGGAATAACTGGAGGAATGCTAGCGGAAACCACAAAGAGCGGCAATTTGTACCTCAATAAAATACAAGCTTACACAATAAAACACATAATCGTCAGCGTCCCGAGCACAATGGGCATCATATCAGAGATCTCCGCCGCGAACGAGAGAGAGAAAAAGAGTGAGAGGGTGAGCGGGGGGGAGAGAGGGGCGATCCAAGGAGCTCCGCCATGTTCCTAACTGACCTACTACGCGGTGCGCGGGTACGACGGCGGCGCGGCGGCGGCGGACCACTATTTTGGCTACAGCCACTTCAAGCTGCTTAGCGTAATTGTATCAAAATTGCGTTTCCGTTCAAGGGTATTTATGTAAAAGCGTTATGACAGGAGTAAAAAACGTGGGTACAGAATAAGGGCATACAATATCGAAAATAGACGCGATCGCCCCCCCCAGCTCAGAAATGTTTGTTATATATTGTATACAAATAGTGCAGTTATCTAATTTGCATCTGGTTAAATGTGTTGCGATTAATTCTTTATTGCCAATCCAATTCATGCATTGTCTACCATAGGTTATTTTTCTAAACGGTCTGAATGCATACTAAAGTTGAGGAACAACTATAAACAGTTAATGGGAGTGATAATTTCGTTCTGATTACGCCTGACAGTTGGCTGCACTGACGCAACGACGCGACTGCCCTCCTATTATACCCTGCCTCCTATTTTACCCGCGAAACCACAATCGCGTACGTAGGTGTGGGTTTCGGCAAACATCAAGATTAACGTCAGCGGTAGCTCGAGTGAGCGGGGCGGCGAGGTGCAGGCAGAGTGGTGTGTTCGTCACGTTACCATGGCAACGGGAGTTCGACCACGCATCTACTGTGTCCACGTGATATTAGTCATCACACCCTTACACTGCGTATGAAAGGGTTCTGCCTTTTCTGTCTTATTTCAGTTCACTTTAACTGTTAAACGGTTTAACTGTTATTTTTAGTATTTGATTGCTGTTACAATTATTATCCGTAACAATAAAAACGGGGGAGAGGGGGGTATTCCACCACTAAGTTCGCCCCCCTGACTCTAAAGCTGGATCTGCCACTGTTATATTTTATGACGGTTTGACGCGTAATCGACAGTTAAATACTACGACGTTTAAAAAATAGAATGCGAGCACTCAGTTGTTACTGACGATTTCCTACAACTCCACTTTATATGGAAAGTGGTCTCGGAAAACTGTAACGCTAAACCAGTTATGATATAACTCTTATTAAACACATATTTCTATTCCAGGGGCTTTTTATATCCCCCCCAATTATAACGTTAATCCGAGGACTATTAAATTCGAATGACTATCATACACATTTAACGTGTGCGGCCGAATTACTGAATTACTGCACAATCGATAACACAAAAGAAATTAAATAAGAACTAAAATTAGACAGCTCTAACTTTTAGATCTACCACGAGTTGAGTGGCTTGTTAAAGAATACATCGATGAATTAAGTTTATTTCCGATAGACTATCGCCTGATAGCATTCTCTGTTGTCACACCGACTGAGATATAAAGGTTTATTACAGAAATGGACGAGAACGGTGTAAAATACACGCAGTATCTCCCACTCTAACTCCGCAATAAGCCGTTGAGTGCGCGAAGAACAAGAGCGCGACAAGGCCAGCTCCATGCGGTAGTCCCAGTCCTCGATTCGCCATCGCCTGCGCCTCAGTACCGTTTATTTCTCCCGTCGTCGGCCGTGGCGTGGAAGCTCCACACTCCGCGCCGAATGCAGAGGTCGTTGCAGCGAGGGGGGGAATCTCTTTGGTCCACCGCTCGTCTTTTTTTTGTTTCTCGCCGCACAGATAAAATAGCTCCGCCTCCCGAGCCCGGCGAGACGGAGAGAAACGATCTCCGTCCTCCTCGCACCGCGGGCTCCCCTGACCTTTCGTCCGTCCTGTTAAGCTTTATTGATTCACAAGAGTTTCAATTTGCAATTAACCCTAAGATACGAGTCAGTGGACCCTTTTAAGGCGGCCATTCGATTTTGACTTACGTCCGCGCGTTTATCGGCCATCTGATTGCCCCCGTCCGCCGCAATGTTTCATTACCATCTAGTTTCTTCTTCTTTTTCTCCGACTTCCCTCATCCCATTTAAAATAACTCAGGCATGACCTGACTCCGATTGTTAATATTTGGGTCGAGGGGTCTCTTTTCGCAGGATCTATCGTCGTAATAGTGCGAGTTCTCGTCTCGCAACGAATGATTCGAGTATTCCAGAGAAAGTGACGCATCTAATTACCGAATTGGGGAATTGAAGGATTGTTCCCTTCGGAAGGAATCGTTTAATAACATTTAGTCTATGTTTAATTAAGGAAACGGATGGTGCATCGCTAAACTAAAATTGTTTAACTAAATGTTATTAATTCGGGTTTGCCAATTATCTTAACTGTTGGGTGGCAATCGAAGTTAAAATCTTTGTTCGACCTATCGTCAGGTGCTATTCGGGTAAGATCATTTTCAATTTAAACCATCCGAAATAATATTAATTCATCCGAATTTTATTAAACTATGTATTTCAGCTCCGAATTTGCCAGCTTGGAACAATAATCCCGATAGATTTTCGCAGGAACACAATAAAGTATTAAACTCCGCCTGTCGTGTTTGCGGGAGCACCGGAGCGGCACAATTCAAATCTGGAGCACAAAGCGACCGATCAGCTCACCCGAGTGAGTGGTGGTTCGTTGTGCTGTTATGCTCACTTTCAAAGGCGGCCCCAAAACTGTGTCAAACAGCGCTTTCAATCAGTCGGCCCATTGAGGAGTCGGTTTCAAATTGGGCATATTTGTGGCCACAAAGGGCGTTTTGACTTCAGGGGCCCAACAGCGGCTTTGTGGTCCGGACGCGCATCTGCCCGGGTGCTGCGTCATTGGCCATTCACCAACACGTGGACCCTAAATATCCACCACACTGTGTTCGATGTCTTACGAAAAATGTATTTACCAAATGTTAATCTCCGCTATAATATATCGACTTTGATTCGAGTGAGAGTAGCATAAAGATAGAAGATATAACATTCATTTTGCACGAAACGAGAGTCTAGAGGTAGGAGTGAGAGTTTATTGTTGTATGTTGAAAAAACATATCGTTAAAATGTTGCGGTATTCAACGACTGTTATTTGACCCTTTCAAAAAGAATCAATGTTATTATAAAAGCTTTTGATTACTTTGTTACTTTGGATGTTACAAAAATGTCTTGATATCAGCTATCAAATATCTTGAAGTTACAGTACCTATCATATGGACAGTTTTTACCAGGATATAATTAAATCTCCTCACAAAATTCGATATATATCATTAATGTGTACTATACTTACACTTTAATATAATAGTCGAGGCAATAGATATGCAAATAACATTGTAGAAGGCAATCAGTTCCAAACGGTCACACTAATCATCCCACTCAGTGAAAAAATGACCTGGCGAAATTGATTGCCTCGTACCATCTGATGTGTATATATATAGTTTACCGTATATTATACAGTGCGAGTGTATGTGTAAACGTTTGAGTTTATCGTATTCGTTTACTGAATTCCTTCATAATCTGGATATTTCTTCAACAGACGTGTATTCTTTTTCAGAGGTGCAAGGAGAAGTTGAACACGCTAGCGATCTCGGTGATGAACCAGTGGCCCGGAGTGCGACTCAGGGTGACCGAGGGGTGGGACGAGGAGGGCCACCACGCGACGGACTCTCTCCACTACGAGGGCCGCGCCGTAGACATCACCACCAGCGACAGAGACAGGTCCAAGTACGGGATGCTGGCTAGGCTCGCGGTCGAGGCTGGCTTCGACTGGGTCTACTACGAGAGCAGAGCGCACATCCACTGCAGTGTCAGATCAGGTAAGTTGTCTACTTGCCCAAGCTGAGGGAAATCTTTAAGACTGTTTAACGTTCTAACATTCATATAAGGCTTTTGAATCAGTTGTCAGTATTGAAGATATTACCTTCATCGGTATTTGTTTGTGAATCGTATCGGTTGCATAAAGTTGGTTTGGCAAAGGATCCGAGCTGACAAGAGTTCTTATTGTGCGAATTTCTGCCCAGCACCTAAAGCTTCACGGCCTCGAGACAGACAATTGCAAGATAATTGGTATGTTGGGATACAACAGAACCCACTACCCGATGTGCAACAGGACATCTAAAAATACAATATTATAAATCTAACTATTTCAAGTTAAACAAAACAGTCTCTAGGTTGACTAAGGAAAAGAAAAAACATAACTCTCCTAGAACATCCTCCTCCTGGAACATCGAATTCGCTAGGTGGTGCATGGGATGCTAGAAGGCCTGGACTCGGGGCCGCCGCGCTGCGCGCCTCTGACCACAGGAATCTTCGCCACATCCCCACAGAAGTAGGGCTTCAGACTCTTCCGTCTAGGGAGAACTGGTTGGTTGGCGTCTTGAAGCCTTCCTCAATGGCTGTTGATAGGTATGGTCAATATCATTCTGGATGTCGAAGAAAAAGTCATTAGCATTTTTTATTTACATTTCTAACTTTTATAGCGCGGTACGACATTACAAGTAAATTATATACTTTTTGTCAATACATTATTTTCTTGTTTAACATTCTTCTGATTCACTTCAATTATTAGTTACGGCTTTCATGGTCCACTGTTGCCAATCACTTCCCTCCCTCAAGACATGTTTTCAGAATCTTGTAAATCCTTCTTGTTCTTCATTTGTGGGTTTTCAGATATTAAGTCAATATTTGAACCCCATTCCATGTTTTCCGACGTGTTTTGCTACTTCTTCTGATTTAGACTCTTTCTCACTACAGTCTAAAGCTATTCAGTTGTTCGTATACGATCGTTCTTATTTCAAATATAATGACGCTTAATTTGCTCAAAATGCACTTTCTTTCCGCCATTGTTTTAAATTCGCAATAACTTTGTTATTTCAGACTCCATCGGCCCAACGAGACACCCGCCTGTCAAGAAAACTCTGGAGGAGAGACTCATGAACTTTTCCATTCCCAAATCTCTGTGGATGAAACTCCTCCGGGAAAAGAAGAAATTTTCATTAGATACTCCCAACGTCATCCAAAGCACTTCTGCTTAGCTCGGTTGGTGGCATGAATCGTGTGGATTGTTTGGCATGGTGTGAAATTCATTTTAATTTGGCATTCGTTATTGCGTTTGTTTTAATTTATTGGTATTCTTTTTGTCTGAATTATACTATGTTTTGAGTGAGTTTGACAGTGCGTCGAGTGCTGTACATTTTCTTGTGAAAGCTACAATACTTCGTAGTACTATTTAAAAATCCTCGAGTTAATGAATTTACTTCTAATGAATATAATGTATCTTTTATTTTTTTACTTTTTTAAACTCAATCGGGCAATCCAATAGTTGTGCAAGGAAACAATCTGTATGTTTACAAACCAACTTTTGAATTAATTTTGGCATAACTTAAAAAATAGATAGGTATCTTATGCATGGTGTGGTTTTAAAAATATTTCCAAAACGACATCTTAAAAATATATTTTTTTTAACTCGTTATTTTACTTGGAACCTCAGTCAAAAAGTGGTAAAAAAGTTATAAATCACCAGGAAGTAAAATGAATTTCATAGGCTATATCTAAAAAATCTGTGTCTTAAAAATAACGAAACGAGAGTAAATGCTAGAGACTCGACACTATCAGTAAAGAGCAACAGCGCCAAGACCGAACCTTGGGCAGCTCCTGTTACAAACGCTCACTTCTGTTCACAAGCAATTAATCGGTCAGAGTTATGACAATGGCCGAGTGTAATATATGCCGGGAATAATTTGTACAACAATGGGGTAGCGAGACAATAAATCAAAAACCGTGCATTATTATGAGGTTTGGGAACGTGCCTACGCCTTCACAAGGCTGGACATACGTTCGTTGTTACCTTCTCCGCCCCGCCCCCGCCGACTTCCTGCGTTGTCTCTAGCTCACTTAAAATACTTACAGTATTACGATGAAGGAGGAAGGAATGTGATAAAAAGGATTATGTAAAGTACCGAGTCGCGCCGAATAGAGTCTACTTTTGCTTCGGGTTGTTGGGATAGGTCCTCTTAAAAATCGTTATGGTTTTGACATAACTATCATAAACACATTGACTGACATCGAGGAATTAACTTCCTTTGAAAGTTTCTAAAAAACTTATATCACTTTCCATACTTACAGTATAGATTAATGGACTTAACGTCAACACGGGTCCTATGGGAGAAGCAGGTAGAAACGTGAAATCTTTCGTGATTGGAGCTGTTTTTTGGTGGTTTAAAACCTGTAGTTCTTTAAGAATTTGTTACTGTAGTATGATGCAAAATACCGTGGGACGCCAACTCGAGACTACTTTTACTTTGCTTTTTTTGGGATAGGATATCTTTAAAACTATTATGTAAATACATTATATCTTGTTTTATTCCATAATTACTGACACATCGTCCTTACTTCTACAGATTCGAGTTATTTTTAACTTCATCTCATTCCAGTATAAAAAGGCTGCCCAACAGAACTGTTAACTAACTACTGACCGATATCTATTCAGCCGACACTTTCCTAAGTTCCTAAACAAACCTATATTTTTCCATACAGAGAACTAATTCTCGTGACAAGAAATTTCACCTTAAATATTGCCAGCAAACTCGAAATATCCGCGTGAAATAAATGTAATCGATATGTCGGATAGTCTGCGGGAGGGGTGTAAGGGGTGTTAGTGGACAAATGCGGTGAGGGCCTGAGAGCGGCGCGTCGACGGTGGAGAGTTATAGTCCCCCGGACTTGATGAATGCCTGCTAGATTACATCGACATGCCACCTAAATACAACCCAACACACGACTCTAAACACACGATTTATACCGCACAAAAACTATAAAAGGCTACTCCTGTAATAGACTAAACCGCGGACAGTCGGGTCCAAGGACTGTAGACCTGCTCGGGAATGGCGCGAGGTTGTGGTTTAGGGCCGATTCCGTTTTTTCCGCTCGTTAATGTTATATTTTATTTATTATAATAGATTGGGAACGTGTATGTTGGTTAGTATTCGAAACACGAATGAGGTTCATGCTGCGGTAAAGATAGTCGTAGGCCAGACAAATTTGAGCTCTAGATGTAACACACTAAATTATATATCACTTTCTAAAACACACAGATAGCAAATAATTTACCTGTAAAGTAAAAATGAATTTCCAATCTCCGATTTAAAATTAAAATAATTTACCAGTCTTCCGAGTTTATACTGTTGATATTCCGACTTATCATATTAGGCAAGACTAAAACCCTGTTTTTTTCAGAACGAAACTGTGTTTTTCCCAAACTGCAGTTTGCAGTTATGCCTCTCTCTAAACTAAGTACACTCTAAACATTCGCTCATCTCTATTACAGATGAATATCCGTACGTTTTTTTCCAAACATTTAGAATATTGGAAGCAGTTAGAAATAATCAACAAAAGTTCCATCTTAATATTTGTTTCAAATTAGTTTTGAATTTTCCCTAGAGTACTTTACGATTTGTAATTTAGGAGTATAGGCCTATATACAATTTATTCCATCAACATTCTTCGAAATCCATAGGATTTACTCCTCCAGCCGTTTACTCGTGCAAAACGGTTAACACCATTCAGTGGATTAAAATACGTTAAAGGGTTTCTCCTTCGATAAAGGGGGTCTCAATCAGAGCTGACTTCTGAACTTTGCAAATTTCAAGGCAGGACGTTTATATTTAGAATTTAATTTTGGGAGTGGCCAAGGTTTAAAATGGGTGTTTGAAATCATTGCGTGTTTCTGAGTTTTTATTTCGACGTTTGCCCGGTGAGAATTTACAATAAATCAAATTCCCGTCGCAGCAAACCTGCGTACTCAGCGAATTTCCAGTGCACAAGTACCACGCAAAGCCCCTTAACCAAATATATTCATAAGTGAATGAAATAAAACACTTTATTTATTCTCCATAAGAACAATATTAGGGGGGAGTAAAACGGGAACCACGACAACTAGGGGTTTTAAACAAATATCAATAGAATGTAATTAGATAAAACCATTTAACAAGTTTATTGGTTAAACCAATAAACTGGTTTATTGGTAGTGGTTTCATTGGTAAAAACGAAAGTGATGTTTTTAATAAAACCAATAGTGAAAAGTAAAATCCTTTTCCCCATATACGATTACTCGGGCCATTTTTTAACACGGTTTGTATTTTTCTGCATTCACTTAACCTAGATTAATTATTTTGTTGACTACACTGGATTGTAAGATTTATACAATCGATGAAATAAAATCTTCGTGATTTTAAACTTGTATGGTAAAAATACTAAAAATCATATTTTTAACAAATTGCAAACTCCCATACCCTTCCCATGGCCCGATCTTTCTGTTTTCTTATCTTCAAGTTATAAATGTCAATTTACTCATTAGTGCGCAATTTCGTAACATTTGGACATTTATTTCAAAAGTGATCACGATATATATATATATATATATTCTTTATAAATAATGGTGTTTTTAGCACCATGCCAAGTAATAATAATTTAATTCATACCAAGCTACGGTAATTGTTTCTTCCCTTTTTACACAAACAAATACAAATCAACTTTAAAGCTTTCATCAGCCAATATAATTTTGTTTGATGTGGGTTGTCGCTTGTTTTGTGTAGTTTTCTTTTTTACAAATTGTTCTTTATATCGCTCAGTACGTGAAATGGGACATACTTTATCTAAACTAAAACAAATACCGGTATATGTTTTGATCAAAACTAATACATTTAGATTTAAAACGTTGTTTAATTAAAAGTCTCGTAATAATTGCGTTTTAAGCTCATTACAAGAAAATATCTGCGTTAAGTAACACCAAAGCGTTGGGGAGGGGTATCTACAACGTAACGGTGCCGTAACATGAAGGAGGGGCGTTCAAAACAGCCGCGTTATCTAGCACCAACGGGCTGGGGAGGAGTATTTTGCAGCGTAACGGTGCCGTAACTCGGAGCAGGGGTGTTTCAAATTACGACAAATGCGTTACGTAATATGGCCTCGCCGTGCCCAAGGGTATAGTCCGGCAAGTCCGAGATTCCGGTCCCGCATTTCCCACGCGGAGTATGTGAGACGCGTTTCGTCATAAAGTCAAAATAAAGTGTTGTTTGGAGGACGGTACCCGCGGCACATTGTATCGGCCGGTTCGGTACGGTGGTACGGTCTCTCAGCGGTGCGTGCCGGTCTCTCGGCTGGCCGCGCCGGTTCCGCGAACCTCAGCTCAGTACCTCATTGCCCATATTACTGTATCCGGTGATTAATGTGATGGCGCGATAACACACGGCCGCTCCTCCCACACTCTCCACAGCGACTGAGGGCAACCGATCACTTTTGAGACATAAAGACAAATCTGAGTTATGGAATATTTTGTGATAAATTACATTTATTCGCATGACATAGTGGGATGAAACCTCTAATACGGAAACAGTTCGCCTTAACTCAGACACCCGCCCATTTTTGGTAACGCTGTAACCACTACACCAGGCCGCGCCTTACCGCTACATACAATAATTATATTTTGTAACTTTACTGAACAATCATTATTTGATATGTCTACTCCCAGGGCGACATCTGAGTGATTTTAATCACTAATAACTCACCGACGGACTTTCGTCGAAGAGGTTATTTAATGTAAATACGTGACTTACTGTCAATTATTAGCAATCCACTGAATAGATTTCAGCTATTCTGAACGCGTTTCTCAGCAACTAGGCTGCATCATCAGCAGAAGAGGTTAAGCTACATAAGTAGGTTGATCCGAGAGAATCCTGTCACTAAGTTAAATAAACGGTATCAGGAAACTGACACATACTTTCTCCCTTTTAGCCCAACTTTAATGATTAAATTACTTTTTATTTACTAAATATAGAAAAAGCACGGTCGAATGTACGGAAAATCATGTAAACAAGTTGTTTTCAAAAACATCCACCTAAATCCCCGTTTTGGAGGCACTACAGAATCCATTGTTACACACGTGGTTTTAAGAGGGAAAATGCCACCTATTCCCCCCCAGGGTTATTCAGGGCCAACATATTTCGAATTTCCTCTGTTGGTCAATGCTAACTTGACAAGCATATTACAAGCAATGAAATTGATCAGTAAATAAGAGAGAAATAGTAATTTTTGAATTCCCCATAAGAATAACATTGGACAAGGTACTGCGTTTACCGCAAAATGAAAATTTAAATTTTCTCCACAACCAGCAATCGTAGAATTCAAATTACTAAATTATTTAGTTTTTTGAGCTTTTTTTAATTGTGAATAGTAATATTTTTTATATTTATGTTTTTTTTGTGAAAAATACAAAAAACTGAATTTTGATGTTTTAAGTCCTGTAGTTTCTGAACCCGATTTTTTACAGAAATGCGGGTGGTTTAATTTTGTTGGAAAATGAAAGTTCTACAAACGACTAAAGTTTAATCAAAAAATGCCTGGAGATATCGTGGATTAGTACACACACACGTGGACACACACACAAACACAAACACACACACACACACACACACACACACACACACACACACACACACACACACACACACACACACACACACACACACACACACACACACACACAACACACACACACACACACACACACACACACACACACACACACACACACAGACACACACAGACACACACACACGCACACACACACAGACACACACAGACACACAGACACACAGAGAGATAGACATCTCGTAAAAACCACTTTTTGGGTTCAGGGAGCACCAAAACAAATAATTCCACTAACAACTCAAATTCGAAAATTTTGACAAAAACAATACTTTCTCCATATACTATGTATAGGGGGAGAAAGTAAAAGTGTTCAAAACGTCTTTTGGACCCACAGATACAACTCACGAATAAAAAATACTAAGGCCTCTTTCACACGACGCGGTTTCTTGGGAATGAATTGGTGTTTACACACAGGCCCGACTCGGTGCCGCGCGGCAGTTAGGCCGGGCGGCGACTTCGTGACCCACCGCGCTATCTAGGAACTAGCGGTCGCCGTGCGGGAATAGCGCCGCACGGTGGCATAGTGTAGCATTGTCTCCTATTGGTGCTTTCAGACAACGCGGTTTCGAGCCGCGCGGTGCCAGTTGGGGACAACCTCTGACATATATTGTAGACGTATTTTGTCGCTTTGTGGAGTCGTTTCAAGTAACACTCAGGGAGGGGGTACGGGGGACAACTGCCCCGGGGCCCGGCCCCGACGAGGGGGGGCCCGGTCCCGACGAGGGAGGGCCCGGTCCCGACGTACAGTGGGGCAGAACGCCGGAAACATCACATAAATCCAAAATATGGATTTGCTTGAATCAATCTATTTTTGTATGAATGAGGTTTGGGAAACCCCAAGCGATAATGAATCATAATAGATAAGGCCGGTAATGCATGGCCGGTCTTGATAATATAGTTTTATTCGCAGCTTTCTCTGTCAGTACGGGACGCTCGCTGTACATTAAAAGTTTGAGTAGTTTTTTTGAATATTTTGAGTGCATTAATGTTCATTTATATTTTCAAATGAGATGGATTCTGATGCTTCATGTAAGTGTTTAAGACCGCTGACCTTATTTAGTGGTTAAGTTAGCATAATATGCCTTATACAAATTATTCAATTGAACTAAATTTACTGCAAAAAACCACGAATTTTTCAGAAATACGTAAAGTTTTAATAGTGAATTAAACCTTATTAAGCGAAGTACTATATGTTACTCTTCAGTTTAAGTCCCAAATAAAGTGATTACGTAAAAAATCTTGCCCGAATCTGCCCCTCGATGTTTAACGAATTTTCTAAAGATATACTTTATCCAGTAACGAACTTGCTTAAAATGTCATTATGGTTGAAAGAGATTATTTAACTGTGTGAACTGATAAATGCATTTTAAAAATGAGCTTATACATTACAATTGCGACTATATTTATTAACAGGATAACAAAGGAATTTTGTTGCAAGGCGCATTTTATGGACATGAGATGTGAAAATCATCAGTAGGCGATGTATATCTTGTTGAAAAGGTGTTACAAAGAAAGAAATACATGGTTAAAGTACGCTGGTTGGGGTTTAACACAACTGAAGATTCATACTACTCAAGAAGTTATTTATATTTATTAATAAAACTCATTTGATTGAAAATAAGAATTAATTATTATGGCAGGTATGTGTATTCACCCATTATTTACATGGTTTGAAATTTATCTCCTAATCTACTACGGTTATCAACGTGACGGCGCGGCGTGACGGTGTTTTTCAATTTGTTGGTTTTAAATTAAGAACCTACGACAAAAGCTATTTATTTCCATGGGCGTATACAAGAAATATATAATACTTAGTCAATATTTATTTGGAAAGAAACGAATGCTCTCTCTTAATTTTTTATGGTTTGAAATTACAACATTTATTTACGAATTTCCTCAGTAAAGATATTGTATTATTTCTAACTAATTGCGTTTTATTTAGTGTCTAACTTGAGAATGGTTATGTTGAAATTATAGAAAAACAATTGATAAATTTATTAATAAGTCAAAAAACCTGGTTAAAATTTGAAAATAATAGGTTTTTATGTTACATAAAATTAAGTCAGTTGATGCTGGTGCAAAAATTGTTACGCCTTTTTTATTTTTAGGTTCTAAAGATGATGTTTTATTGATTAAAAGAGAAGAAATTTACCGAATTTTGCGTGGCGATAGGTTATCTAACTTGGATGAAAGGTCAAATTCCGTCATAGATTATATTATTCAGAGGACACATTGTCCTGAGAACAAAACTAAGGATATCAAACTGATCATATCCGCCTTCAAGTTTCAATTGAAGAAAAGGTGGGAACGCTCCCAAAGAGCTGAGGAAAGATTCCTTAACAATAATAAGCCATGGTTGGAAAAAAGAATTACAATTTCATCAATACAAACACCAATCCAACAAACCGGTAGGGAGCCCTCTAACTGTTTTTGACGAATGTACTGATCGAACGAAAAATAAGAAAACTGAAGAAATTAGATCCCTCACACCAATATCCGAACTTTGTTTTGCTACACAGATGGCCTGAAGAGCAGCTGGTAAAAACGAGGCAGCAAAAATTGTTCGAGAAGTAACATCTCCTCATTCAGAGATTGCCACTACCTACAAAACAGCCTACATGTCCTACACGCAGGCTCAAGACAGAATGCTTAATCAAGAAGATGCGTTAGCATTTGTAGTTGATGCGGAACTATCAAAACATCAATATGGTTTGGTAAGAAAACCCGATCCTTAGAGGTTCCCTTCTTACAAGTGTATTCAAACGTCAAAGAACCTATGTTTTCCTGACAAGGAGCACATTACGATAACAGAAACATGTGCAGTAGTTGAACTACAACCACTTTTAGACCACACGGTCAAACGAATTATAAAGCTGCAGGAGCCAGTTTTGGCTACATTATCGGGCGAGGAGATAAGAAACCTAATGCTCGTAACGAAATGGGGTTTTGATGGCAGTTCTGGCCACTCTGCCTACAAACAGGCATTTCAAAGTCCAGAGGCTAGTGATTCCGCAGTATTCATAACCTCACTTGTACCACTGCGACTTCATTGCAACTCTACAATTGTTTGGCAAAATCCGAGGCCATCTTCAACAAGATTTTGTCGACCAATTAAAATAGAGTTTTTGAAGAAATCAGTCGAAGTGTCTGTAGCAGAGAAGTCGCGGGTCGACAATGAAATAAAAAATCTTACCGCCACTTCGTCTCTAGTTGTCGACAAACTTGCTGTAGTCAAACATGAATTGTTATTTTCTATGGTGGACGGGAAGGTGTGCAACGCCTTGACTGAGAACACAAACACCCAGAAATATACTATCTCTGTGGGGCCACGTCTAAAGATTTCAATTCAATTGATGTGGTTATCACCAACCCGGTGAAGACAGAACACCTTCAGTTTGGATTGCCCAGCTTACATGGCTGGATAAGGTTTTTCGAGGGGATCTTGCATCTCGCGTATAAGTTACCCATAAAAAAGTGGCGAGTCCAAAAAGAAGACAAGAAGATGGTTGAGGAACGGAAAAAAGAAATTCAAAAACAATTTAAGGAAAAATGTGCACTCATTGTAGATGTCCCAAAGCCCGGCTTCGGCAACTCCAATGACGGGAATACGGCCAGGCGTTTTTTTCAAACCCCAAAGTGTCTGCAGAAATAACGGGGTTGGACTTTGACCTAATCCAACGTCTACGAGTTGTGCTCGTTGCCATCTCAAGTGGCCACGACATAGACGTGGACAAGTTCAGGAATTATGCTGTCGACACTGCGAAGTACTACGTACAATTGTATCCGTGGTATCCGATGTCCCCTACCATGCACAAGTTCCTCATTTACGGACTTGAAATAATTGCATCCGCAATGCTTCCAATTGGCCAATTAACTGAGGAAGCACAAGAGGCTCGCAATAAGGATTTCAAAAGGTATTGTTAACTTAGTCGTAACATAATTCCTTTCTTTGGATGTACTTAATAGTAACTTTTAGTCCACAACGTAACCGTTACGTTACGTTCTGCAACGTAAATGTAATGTAATATAAATCATTAAACTATATTTTGAAACTCAGTTTTTATAAAATAAATTTTCATTAGATAAACTTTATTTAGTACGTAAACATTTGGAATTTAATAAAAGTGGAGATTCATAAGAAACCAAGATTTTATGCGAACTGTTTACTTATAAATAACAAAAGGAATGTACATGTCCATTATTAGTCTGCAATTAAAGTAATAAACTCATGCTATTACATAATTATTTTAATTATCCAAGATTTTAGTTTACTAAAATTGATTAAACCGGTTTTTTGTGATACTACATTTTACATACATTTCAACTATAAGCATGAAAGGTTTTCTCTATACTTTTATCAGAAAATAATTTAAAAACATAAACTTACTTACTTGTTAAATTTTTCTAAAACTCATTTACAAATTTAGGTACCGAGAGCACCATTCAAGGAAGTGCAGTCGACAAATATCAAATGAGGACATTCTCAAATGGTTCCTACTTAGCTCCGACCCGATTTTGTCAAGCAAACGTAGTTTACCAAAAAAGAAGTTAAGATTTTTGCCAGGAGATGTTTTGAGCTTACTGAAGACTCCAGACATACAGCCAAGGAGCAATGAGTCTTCGGCATCATCTTCTTCCGAGAGTGAAGAGGAAGACTAAATAAAACTTGTTCTAGTTCAGCTTTAATAATTTGTTGGTTTTACGTGTTGTGTGGTGGTTTTAGTGAGTGCTTTTGTACATTTTAATTTAGTCCTACTAATTTGTATTCGCAAGATAGACAATTCTACATAAATATTCAGTTTTAAATCCATACCAGTAAAGCGGTTAAAAGGTAACTACATTTTTTACAACTTATTTTTTGACTTTTCAATTTTTTGACTTCACAGATTTAGAGAATTTTCCACATTTTATTGGTTTAAAGCTTTAAAATAGTCTTAATTAGGTATTAAGAAACAATTCCACTCATAAACAACCATTCATGTACTTGAAAATAATTTATGTCATGTTTTTCGCGTTTTGCCCCACTGTGGCGACGAGGGGGGACCCGGGACGGGCCGGAGTCTAAAAAACGTCACCAACTTGGATCCGGAGGGCAACAAGTACCGTGTTTATCTGGTAAAATAACGCTATTTTCTGCAAGTATTGTAGCTACTCTTTTGTCATCCCAGTGCTGGAATCAATTTTTTTCTTCTGGATTCCCACCACCAGGCCTGCCCAGGGGCCCGTAAAAGCTGAGTACGGCCCTGAGTGAGACAGAGGTTGTTGATGATATTGTAGTTGACTGTGAAGTGGAATTGGAACAACTCATAACTCTTATCTGTAAAAATAGCAAATACAGATTCCAAAAGCACCAAATATGCCTCTGTTTTGTAACAGAGGTTGACCCCGGAATTCCCTCCTGTTTCTCATTTTCCTCTACCTTATACATTGCTAACATCTTTTGCAATTACCGTTTTGGAAAGGTTTTTTTACTCAAGAAATGGGGTATTTATACGTTAAACATATAATTCTTTTTAAACCCAAATTTTAGTTTGGACCATTGAATTCAGTTAAAAAAATAAACAATTTAGTAATTTGATGTATTGCTCTACATAATTCGATTATTGATATATTGAAAGAGGTAAACACAGTATGTTGTCCAATGTTAATCTTATGGATAATAAGAAACATGTTATACCTCGCTTGTTTATGAATATATATTTGCTTGGTATGTTGCTTCCCTGGTGGTGATCCATTGATATTTGCATGAAAATCTAATTTTTGTAGAGCTTGATGCAGCAAACCTGCGTACTCAGTCCTAATATTTTTCGTATGAAGAATAAATAAAATTTTATATCTTGTGGGCAAGGCTACCCCAAGACCATGATAACTTTTCGTTTTGAGGTCCCCATATGCCAAAAACACCATTCGCTTAAATTGTTTTACGTGTGTGTGTGTGTGTGTGTGTGTGTGTGTGTGTGTGTGTGTGTGTGTGTGTGTGTGTGCGTGCGCGCGCGCGTGCGCGCGTGCGTGCGTGCGTGCGTGCGTACGTGCGTGTGTGCGTGCGTGCGTGCGTGCGTGCGTGCGTGCGTGCGTGCGTCCGTAAGTAAGCACGATAACTCTCGTAAAAATAGTCTGATCTTAATGAAATTTGGTAAAAATGTGTAAAATACCATCTTTTTAAGGAGTTCGAAAACTAGACGAATCGCATCATCCGAAGAGGGGATTTTGGGGGGGTTTTGTACCCCCAAAATGATTTTTTTCTGGTTTTAACTTGCAATTTTTATTTAAATCAAATTGTAATCGATACCATTGAATTCAGCTTAAAAAGAAACAATTTGGTATTTTGATAATTGCTCTACGTCAATTGGTTACTGCGATATTGAAAGTGCTAAATACAGTACGTTGTCTAATGTTATTCTTATGGAGAAAAAGAAAAATTCTATATCTCGCTTATTTATGAGCTAAACTGAAGAAACTTCATCTGGTTGTGGTTTATTTTTGTTTGCACAAAAGACCAATTTTTAGCCTATGGTTCCCGTAGCAACAAACCTAGGTACTCGGTCCCCATGTTATTCTTATGGGAGAATAATTAAAATGTTATATATCGTTTATTTATGAATGTATATGGATGGAATTTGGTATGTGACTTCACTTAGATGAGTTCTATTGATATTGCCATAAAACCCCATTATTTTGTGTTCCTTGCCAGGGCCGTATTTCGGACCTCTGGGGCTCCGGGCGTATACAAAAATGGGGCCCCCCTAACATAAATACAAGCATGAATGTAAGTATATATGTACATACGAAAGTTATTTGTTCTATTCCGTAATATAACCTTATTATTTTTAATAGTCTAGCCTTTAATACATACACCAAATATACAAATAAATAACAAATTGTAATTTATTATCAAAACTTTAAAAACTCACAAAATAAAAATTATGAGATTAATTTTCCTTACAAGATTTAGTATGGTTTTAGCTCTTTTAAGCATACATCCAATAACCTAATGATATATTAATTTAATATACAACAAAAAACATTATGACTAGTTAAACCATTGATTTAGAATACAGAATAGATGAACCGAGCTTATGGCCCATCTGTAACCAGAAAAATACACCATAAAACTAGTGCTACACCATCTCAAGCAGGGGCGAATCCAGAGGTCATGTTTGGGGGGAGGGCGGTCACCGAAAGTTACCCCTCCCCCTTCCCTGTGGATGGTCCCTGGCACCCCCATTATTGTTTTTAACTATTTGAAATTATACAACAAATGAAAGTAAGTTAACAAAATATATCAATAACCTTGTACTTAATCAAATACAATCTTAACTTGATAAACAAGCTAATCAAAAATTAACATTAGTCCTACTGCGTCCGACCGAAAAATAAATAAAATGTTTAGGCATTACACTTTTTTCTACGTCATGTGTATGCGTCTAAGAACAAGTAAGATGCCTAAATAAACAATTTATTTTAGTATTTACCCACGTGAAAACGATTTACAAAACGTATTTGAAATCTGCAATACCGAACTATAATGCGAAGATACAATTTGGAACGAGGCTGACAGCCAAGGTCAACCACTCGAAAAATGAAAATGTACCACATTTTTACAAAATAAAATACTTGGCGTATGAGCTTCTGTTTGCACGCAATTTAATCTTTGTTTCCTCTTATTTCATTACATATAATTTGAGGCACTTGTTGCCTCTAGCCTAGCCACTGGATATTTATTGCCTGGCAACGGATTACGCGGTTTTAAACAAAAATCAAACCTAACCTGTAAACAAAACACCGCTGATAGCAAACGACGGTAGGCGGGCAAAATCCAGTAAAAAAAATCACCGAATACAATTGTAGCAACCTTTGCTGCTAAAATTTACCTCCAATACCATGTTGAAAACACTGCATTTTCGGTCTGCCAACTGGCAAAACTGCAACAACTTCGCAATACTCGGGAATATCCATGTTTTTGTAAGACGCTTTTAGGTTAAATACATGGATCTAAGTAAGTGTTATATACTAAAATGGAAGTTAAACATTTCACCCGCCTAATGGTGTGTATTTTATTTCATTTATCGAACGTTTAGGTTCGTTAGTTTGAATTTTAATGTAACCTTGTAGACGGGAGCGGCAAAATTTGACTCTCGGAACCGAAAAACGGGGTTTCGGGAGGCTGTTGCTGCTTACATTTTCATTCGGATTTATTCAAACTTTCATCGTATGCCTGAATAATAAAATAAAACACAAAAATTCGTAGGTTTAGGGGGGGGGGCGACCGCCCCTACCGCCCCCCCTTGGATCCGCCCCTGATCTCAAGAAAAGGTGCTGGCAACCAAGGTTTCAATTTGCGGGATTTTTATCCCGTATCCGGGATTTTCGAAACTTCCGCGGGATTAAAACGGGATGCGGGGTAAAAACATCAATATTACTGATATCGCCGATCATATAATGTGAAAATTTACCTGTTTGAGGTATAAATGTTTGATGTCAGGTTGTTTTAATGGTGCTAATTATTGTTATTTACTAAACATTTATAAATTACGGTATATTAATATTTATATATTTATTTAATCAAAACCCTTTCTTTTTTTGCTCAGCCTAGTTATTATTTTTCCTGCAACATAGCAATATTTGCAGGTTAAGAAGAACATTATTGTTTTATATAATCACAAACAACTATAAAATGTAACGTTTTTAAATCTTTAAAACAAAAAGGCTTTAAAGCAGCGAACATCACAAACACACGGTTAGGCCCATTCTTCACACGTGCGACCAAATCGCCCCGTTTTTGTCGCTCGTACAATGGACCTAATAAGTGCCTCTTTGGCGTGAGCGTGCGATGCGACATCGCGACAGTGTAGAATAAATGAGAAAACGTCGTCGCCGTTGTAATTTGTAGTTGAGAATAGTTTGGACACTGTTTTCGTCGCCGGGAGAAGCAACATCACTCGTATCCCCGACAGAAGTTTTGTCGCCCAGCTAGAACGGAGCCTTAGGAGTAGAGTAGAACAAAGCAGAAGTACTTAGTTTAACCACAGAGAAGAAAAAGATCTTTCTCTGAATTCTCTTTTTCTCTGAAAGAAATCATTCTTTCTTCTCTATGTGGTTCAACTTAAACGTAATTAGTTTGAAACCCCTCATCGCAATTAATATCTGTTAGTATAATTTCCTGAAGTTGTATTTCAAGAATATAAACATACAGAAGTGCTGGTAAAAGTAAATAGAAAACTATTTGATGATGCAAGCGGGAAACATAATAATGCTTTCCGATAAAAAGCGGGATGGAAAGGGAATTTTTATGGAGATTTAACGGGATAAACGGGATTTATTTTATTAAAGAACGGGATTGTTCTATTTGTTTTGGCCAGCAGCTGATAGAGTGGGCTGATTAGTGAACCAGCTGATCTGTTTTTCTGGCGTCAAAAATTAACCAGTCTCGGGATATCTATTCTGGTATCAAAATCAATGGTTAAACTAACAACACAAATTTATAAATTTAAACAAATAATCCCGTTTGACCACAAAAATCGTTGCACTACTAAAATTGAAAAAATGTAGCATATTTGAAGGAAATACTGTATGTTTGAATTCGATACACATCGATCAGGAACTCTTTAAACGTTTTTTCATCAATATTCTGCTGGATAGACTTTATTAAATAGTATTTCATGCAGTATAGACAGTAAAAGCTCCTTCTTTCTGCATTTCTTGGCTTAATAGTATATTTCACTACTAGTCACGAAAGTGACCTATTTTGGAGCAAGATAGCATTTTACGCAAGAGGCGTAGCCGAGCGAGGAAAATGCTATCGAGCCCCGAAATAGGCGACTTTTATGACGAGTAGTGAACGATACTTTTCATCACGATGCAAATAATAACAACAGTAATCTTTTTTTAAATTATCTGATATTTCGTAGTCTAGTAATTTTCCATAAGTAAAAACGTCAAGGTTTTACAATTAATTTTAATGTTAAAGTCAGCTGTTTTAACATAGAATTGTCAAAACAAATAACGAAATCACACTGGTGCTCCTATTGAGCAAAACGGGAACTTCAATTGTTTAGGACAGGAATATTTTTGTTTGGGACAGGCAAAGTCAGCTGATAATTTGTTGTTTTGTTACAAGAAAATCGATAATTTTCGTAGATCTCAGCTGCATGGTTATGGGCTGTGTTCAAATACAGAGTGGTGAAAGAATCATTACATGTTCAAAGTCAAGGCAACGCAGATTATAATTTTCTATACTCAGGATTTAATAAATCTGGTTTAATGTTAATTCAAAGGTAACTTTTTACTTTAAACTTTAAACAAGTTTCTTTTCGCGGATGCATTTGATATTATCACTCACAAAAATATTCTTAATGAAGTTTAAATATTTGGAAATGCAGTAAAAAGTCAGTTATATTTTAGACGTGTGCACATTATTTTCATGTTAAGTTTACTTAATGATGACACAATGAAATATTACCTTCATCATTCGCTCTCGTCTCTTCCTAAACGTTATTTTAAACTGCGGGTGTGGGGGGTAATCGGGGAATTCGGCGTTGGCAACAATGATTATCATACATCCCGTAACCCTCACCGAGACCGGGGTAGTGGTGATCGTACTGAGTAAATTGGTTCATAACAAACATCTGTACCTTCAAACTGTTACCAACTTCAGAAATGCAATACGAAAAAACAAAAAATAATAGGCTACAAGCTATCCTACCATTATTATTATCATCATCTTTGTTACTAACTAGCTGCTAATCCCGTGCTTCGTAACGGGGAAAAGAATTCGACGGAGTAGAATTATAAGCAGTTATGTATGCTTCATTATTTGGTTAGCCCGTGGAACTACTACGAATCAAGATCAGCTGTTTGTATTTTCATCAGCTCAAACAAAAATGAATGTCCATAAGCATAACATGGGAACTTGGAAGTCCCGTGGGGCAGAGCCCTGAGGACTTTTCAAAACTAAAATAGGCCTATGTGTTTATTTGGAATATAAGAAAAATTCCTGTAAATTTTCATGCCAATCGGATTAGTTGTTTTTCTGTGATTGAGGAACAAAAAGCAGACAGATAGCCAGACAGACAGACACACACCATCCCATTTTTACTTCCCCCCCTTATACATAGTAGATGGAGAAAGTATTGTTTTCGTCAAAATTTTCGAATTTGAGTTGTTAGTGGAAATATTTGTTTTGACGTTCCCTGAACCCAAAAAAGTGATTTTTACGTGATGTCTGTGTGTCTGTCTGTCTGTCTATCTGCCTGTCTGTATGGATGTGTACAGAGCTAGAGCCCAAACCAATGGTACGATTTTTATGAAATTCTGTATGTAGGTACTAATCCACGATATCTCCAGGCGGTTTTTTCATTTTTTGAATTTTTTATTTTTAAGGGTAATTACTCCCCAAAAACCGCTAAAAAACATGAAAAATCAAAATTTCTTAAAAACAGCTCTAACGATTTTAATTCAACTTTAGCCGTTTGTAGAAAATTAGTTTTCCAACAAAATGTCACCACCCGCATTTCTGTAAAAATTCGGGTTCAGAAATTATAGGGCTTAAAACATTAAAAATTCTGCTTTTTGGATTTTACATTAAAAAAATAAATATAAAAAATATTACTATTCACCATTAAAAAGAGCTAAAAAAAACTAAATAATTTAGTATTTTGAATTACTATTCTATGAATGCTGGTTGTAGAGAAAATTTAAATTTTCATTTTGCGGTAAACGCAGTACCTTGTCCAATGTTATTCTTACGGAGAATACAAAAATGACTATTTCTCTCTTATTTACTGATCAATTTCATTGCTTGTAATATGCTTGTCAAGTTATCATTGACCAACAAAGGAAATTCGAAATATGTTGCCCCTTAATAACCCTGGGGGGAATAGGTGGCATTTTCCCTCTTAAAACCATGTGTGTAGCAATGGATCCTGTAGTGCCTCCAAAACAGGGATTTTGGTGGATGTTTTTGAAAACAACTTGTTTACAAGATTTTCTGTACATTCGACCGTGCTTTTAGCGAATTTCTCCTATAGGGAAGAAGCTATTACCATAGGTCTCATGGTAAGACTTAAGCCCGAAACCATGATAACTTTTTGTTTTGAGGTCCTCAGATGTCAAAAACACTATTCGTTCAACTTTATATATATGTATATTGTATATATTGTATTTATATATATGTATATGTATATTTATATATTATCTCTCTCTCTCTCTCTCTCTCTCTATATATATATATATATATATATATATATATATATATATATATATATATATATATGGCATATGTTTATATTTCGATATCCTTACACTATCCCCCACCTTATATCTTGGATTTTTAACTTGTACTTTAGATGCTAACCTTTCGTGTACATCTTTAGAGTTCTTGGCACTTACTTGGTTAGGCTTCATCCCTATGGACCGATGTACTTTATTATTAATATCCTTATTAACTTTGGAAGTAAATCCAACCATTTGTGACTCCCTTGTGCACTAAACTCTCTATACAACCAATTCTTTAAAGTTCTCTGGAACCTTTCCACAGTAGCCACCTTAGTTGTAGAGTAAGTGTGGTAGTGATTAATATTTAGCTTTTTCATTAGTTTGGTAAAATGTTCATATAGGAAAAAAGCACATCACTATACTTTCAACTACCAAATTTTAAAAATATAGAGGATGGGGAAAATGTATTTAATAAAGGCATGGGTATTAGTATAGGTCAAAAAGGAAATTAGGCCGGGTATTGGCGCAAAAATCAGTCAAATTAGACAGTAACTAAAGAAGTTGGCAATTGGCAGTATTTTTACAAAATATTTTTTTTAATTTGACCGTAATAGTTAATTTGGGAAATGTAGGTGTAATTTATTAATGCATTAGCTTAGGACAATAACATATCCAAATTGCAGACAAATCGGACCATAAACACCAAAGTTATTTTTTTAGATTTTGACAATTAATTTTAAACGATATAGGGGACGGGAATGGGGAAAATGTATTTAATAAAGGCATGGGTATTAGTATAGGTCAAAAAGGAAATTAGGCCGGGTATTGGCGCAAAAATCAGTCAAATTAGACAGTAACTAAAGAAGTTGGCAATTGGCAGTATTTTTACAAAATATTTTTTTTAATTTGACCGTAATAGTTAATTTGGGAAATGTAGGTGTAATTTATTAATGCATTAGCTTAGGACAATAACATATCCAAATTGCAGACAAATCGGACCATAAACACCAAAGTTATTTTTTTAGATTTTGACAATTAATTTTAAACGATATAGGGGACGGGAATGGGGAAAATGTATTTAATATAGGCAAGGGTTGGGTACTAGTATAGGCCAAATGGAAATTTGTATAGGGCGGATTCGGGTGTTGGCGCAAAAACTGAACCCCTTAAGAATAACATGGGAAAAAGTGCCGAATAGTATGTCTCTTTGCTAGTTTGCCTCTACTTACCTATGACTACTAGGTGTCCTACGTTAACTGACTTTTGTAACCAATCATAATTTTGATACTATTATTTAATGACTTTCTGTTTGGCTGTTTGTTCCTAATATTTTAAAATATATCATATTGAGTGTTGTGCAGTAAGAAAATCAAACTTAACTTAAATCGGCTTGAACGAAATTTTAAACTCCCAAGTACGGCAAAGCATACTATTAAACGGATATTAAACAGTTTACGGGGTGTTGGGGACGCTAAAAAATTATAGCTCATGATCAAGATCATATATTGCAATATGTTGCAACTTATACTCGTCAAAATAAGGTGTTCTACAATACCGCCAGTAGATATATTTAAAAATCTTATCTTGCCTATTTTTGTTACTGTATTAGGGCAAGTTTGTCAAATACGCACACATTACCTATTCAAAATAATAAAAATTAGAGATTGACTTTGGGTTTGAAACTTGTAGTTGAACGTACAACCTAAAACAAGAAGGTAGGTTTGAACTACCTTTTACAACTTAAAATGATTTGCATTATTGTAAGTTGAGAAATAATAAACTTTTTCAGGAAAAAATTAAAACACTGCCTCACGAGGCCTTCCTTAGTGGCCTGGGGGTCCCACTTTCGTGGACTGGGGGCCCCCTCGGGCCCGGGGCCCCGGGCGCTCACCCCGTGCGCCCTTAGGGAAATACGGCCCTGTTCCTTGTTGCAGCAAACCTGCGTACTCATCCCAATGTTATTCTTATGGAGAATACCGTAATTAATATTTTATATATCGCTTATTTATGAATATATTTCTTATGAATCCTGGTAAGTGGCTTGATGTGGTACTAAGACATATATATTCAATGGAAATTCGCTGAGTACGCAGGTTTGATGCGACGGGGATATTATGAACATGATTTGATCAAACTTGGTAAGTGGCTCCAAGACGTAGTGAGCTATCATATTTGAAGTTCGTTGAGTATGCAGGTTGGCTGCAACGGGGGTACATTTGCTTTGAAGTTAGCATCTCGGCTGATTGATGCAGACTGCAATGAGCAGCGCTGCGACGAGCCGCGCAGCAGGAACCGCGTCGTGTGAAGATCCTTGCCCAATGCGGCAGCAAGCCGAGCGGCTCTGTGCCGCGTGGCAGAAACCGCGTCGTGTGAAGATCCTTGCCCAATGCGGCAGCAAGCCGAGCGGCTTTGTGCCGCGTGGCAGAAACCGCGTCGTGTGAAGATCCTTGCCCAATGCGGCAGCAAGCCGAGCGGCTCTGTGCCGCGTGGCAGAAACCGCGTCGTGTGAAGATCCTTGCCCAATGCGGCAGCAAGCCGAGCGGCTCTGTGCCGCGTGGCAGAAACCGCGTCATGTGAAGATCCTTGCCCAATGCGGCAGCAAGCCGAGCGGCTCTGTGCCGCGTGGCAGAAACCGCGTCGTGTGAAGATCCTTGCCCAATGCGGCAGCAAGCCGAGCGGCTCTGTGCCGCGTGGCAGAAACCGCGTCGTGTGAAGATCCTTGCCCAATGCGGCAGCAAGCCGAGCGGCTCTGTGCCGCGTGGCAGAAACCGCGTCGTGTGAAGATCCTTGCCCAATGCGGCAGCAAGCCGAGCGGCTCTGTGCCGCGCGGCAGGAACCGCGTCGTGTGAAGATCCTTGCCCAATGCGGCAGCAAGCCGAGCGGCTCTGTGCCGCGCGGCAGGAACCGCGTCGTGTGAAGATCCTTGCCCAATGCGGCAGCAAGCCGAGCGGCTCTGTGCCGCGCGGCAGGAACCGCGTCGTGTGAAGATCCTTGCCCAATGCGGCAGCAAGCCGAGCGGCTCTTTGCCGCGCGGCAGAAACCGCGTCGTGTGAAGATCCTTGCCCAATGCGGCAGCAAGCCGAGCGGCTCTGTGCCGCGTGGCAGAAACCGCGTCGTGTGAAGATCCTTGCCCAATGCGGCAGCAAGCCGAGCGGCACTGTGCCGCGTGGCAGAAACCGCGTCGTGTGAAGATCCTTGCCCAATGCGGCAGCAAGCCGAGCGGCTCTGTGCCGCGTGGCAGAAACCGCGTCGTGTGAAGATCCTTGCCCAATGCGGCAGCAAGCCGAGCGGCTCTGTGCCGCGTGGCAGAAACCGCGTCGTGTGAAAGGGGCCTAACGAAAATGGTCATTTTTACACTGACTGCGACACGGTCGAACATAATCTAAACGGTCACCATGAGGACGTGGTTGACAGCTGGCACCAACTGACCATAGTCAGTGTAAAAATGGTAATTTTCGTTAGTATTTTTTGTTCGTGTGTTGTAAGTGTGTTTCCAAAAGACGTTTTGAACATTTTTTAACTTCGTGACAGAATCCTTTCGAATCAATGTAGCTTAACCACTTCTGCTGATGATGCAGCTTAGTTGCTGCAAAACGCGTTCAGATTAGCCTAAATATACCCAGTGGATTGCTATTAATTGACGGTAAGTCACATATTCACATTTGTAAGCAATTCCTTGATTGGTTATCATCATCTCATAATGGTTATTTAATATACATTTACCACCGAAGCCTCAATAGTTAAAGAATGTTTCGCTCGATTTGTCTCAGGTTCAGCCATTATTATCGATTCCTATTTTGTGTGTTTTCAGTTTTGATAAATTTATCGGTTTAATTTTAAATTTCTCAGCGTTTCTTAATTTTTGGCCAGTTGTACACAATCACCGGAAACAACAATAATAATCGAAGTAGAATTTTTTCAAGCTGGTGGTGAAATGTTGAAAACCTAATAGTTTACCTCACATTTCGTCACCACGGATAGAACGGGGTTAAAAACAACTTCGGAACTACGTCGCACCCCTGCGTTACCCCCAGTCCAGAGAAAGAAGCGTCTGAGATGACACTGTGGTATTAGGAAAACACGGAGGTGACCCTACTAGATAAAAACATCTTGAGTCTGTCTAACAACGACTGAAGTATTTGAAAGTATGTCCGCCGAATAGTACAATAGACGAAGCGAGGTAAGGGTAAGCATGAATGGGCAGCAGCAAACAAACACCGGCGGAATAAAGAAGCGTGAGCGTGTGTGAGTGCGCGCGCGCGCGTGGGGCGGCGTGTATACATGGGAAAGGCAAACTGAGGACGGGCTAAGCAAACATCGGCTCCCTTCTGAAGAATAATCATTGCCTCCGACGGCGGCAGACAAGCAATGTTCCACTTACCGGTCTTTGGGAAATCTTCAAACACTCCGGTAATGATCTGATAGCAATTTCTGTAGCATAGTTTTGGATTGTCTCGAAAAGGTAAATCTGTCGTCATACAATGAATTATGTTTGCTCGCGATTGGAACTGCACCATATGACCATGCAGTTCTTTGAGACATCATTGTACCTTGCAGTGTCCTTACGGACACTAATGTCGTTCTACATTAATTTCGCCAGCTAAAAAATACTTCTGTCAAATTTACCCAAAAGCCAATTGAAATACCCCAATTGACATATATATATATATATATACAGTTTCGAACGAATGGTGTTTTTGGGGTCTGGGGACCTCAAAACGAAAAGTTATCATGGTCCCGGGCCTAGGTCTTACCATGCCGACTACGGTAATAGCTTCTTCCCTATAGGGGAAATTCGCTAAAATTGAAAAAAACATTCAGTAAGGACCACCTACCCAAACCACAACTTGATACGAGACATGGTAGGCAGTGTCGTGTCTCCGGGGAAGGAAAACATCTGTATCCGAACCGCAACTGGATATTAGACATGGTAGGCAGTGTTGTGTCTCTGGGGAAGGAAAACATCTGTATCCTAACCACAACTGAATATGAGACATGGTAGGCAGTGTTGTGTCTCCGGGGAAGGAAAACATCTGTATCCGAACCACAACTGGATATGAGACATGGTAGGCAGTGTTGTGTCTCTGGGGAAGGAAAACATCTGTATCCGAACCAAAACTGGATATGAGACATGGTAGGCAGTGTTGTGTCTCCGGGGAAGGAAACATCTGTATCCGAACCACAACTGGATATCAGACATGGTAGGCAGTGTCGTGTCTCCGGGGAAGGAAAACATCTGTATCCGAACCACAACTGGATATGAGACATGGTAGGCAGTGTTGTGTCTCTGGGGAAGGAAAACATCTGTATCCGAACCACAACTGGATATGAGACATGGTAGGCAGTGTCGTGTCTCCGGGGAAGGAAAACATCTGTATCCGAACCACAACTGGATATGAGACATGGTAGGCAGTGTTGTGTCTCTGGGGAATGAAAACATCTGTATCCGAACCACAACTATGAGACATAGTATGAGACATAGTAGGCAGTGTTGTGTCTCTGGGGAATGAAAACATCTGTATCCGAACCGCAACTGGATATTAGACATAGTAGGCAGTGTTGTGTCTCTGGGGAATGAAAACATCTGTATCCGAACCGCAACTGGATATTAGACATAGTAGGCAGTGTTGTGTCTCTGGGGAATGAAAACATCTGTATCCGAACCACAACTGGATATCAGACATGGTAGGCAGTGTTCTGTCTCTGGGAAATGAAAACGTCTGTATCCGAACCAAAACTAGGTAGGTTAGGTGTCGTGTCTCCGGGAATCGCACGGTTTCTTCTCGCAGCAAACGAGAAATTTCACAAATCCCCAGCGACATCAGAGTGACGGGTGGAACTTTACTCAAAAACGTCAATTCCGAAGCTTTGCTGAGCGGGGACGGTAAACAAACTGCCCTCCACGCCCATCCCCACCCCTCCACCTCCCCTGCCGTGAACAAGGCGACGTGGAGAGACGTTTTGACAAGACCCCAAACAACTGGGTCCAGGATAAATAGGCTCAGGGTAAACCTATCAGGCGACCGAACACCCACTGAGTTCATAGTGACCGCTCCACGCCGACAACCCTCGGTCTCGCTGCCACGCTACAACCACCAGCGCAGCGATGAAACGCACTGGGCAACATACGACATGCGATGTGCGACACCATAACATAACACGTTTATGTGTGTGATATCATAACTTCTTCTCTTTTAGAAAAAATGTCAATATAAATAAGTTCTTTCTTCAAACAATATTTATAATAAATAATATAAGTTATTTTCTTTCTGAAGACATGTTGGTTGCAGTAACACGAGTTTTCCTCTCTTGACGAACATCAGTTATCGACACTGTAGGAATATCGATGTCTTCTCGGAGCATTTTTTCTAATTTTAAGCCAGACGAAACGTCTAATTCGGGGGTTTCTCGATTAGAACAATCTATTATTTTATTTCGGGTTTATTTTATTAGGTTTTTAATTTTTGTCATTTAACCTATCATCGGTTACATCACCGGCAGCATCCGATGCAAACTCGCTTGGCCAATTCCAAAGTCGAAGATAGTTCGGTTTTACGAGTTAAAATAACAGCGTTTATCCCTTCTCACCCGAGGCAAACGGTGCGGGTTAGATTCTATAAAACGAGTCTATAATGTTCAATAACCGAAAGCTTTAGGCTAAATCGGGCCAGTAGGGATACTTTATAGGTTGTTCCCAGTCGCAAATGTTGTCGGCGCAGATTGGTCGGGCGAAATAGCAGTTTGTAGAAACGGATGTTTGAAAGTAGTCGTTCTTAATATAATAATTCCGTAGCATCGTTATTCTATAAATAACGTCGTTTTCTATGAAATGACGTATCTTTATAGGAGAGACGCGATTTGGTGAATTCAGTATCCACTAAAAACGATGCTGCGAGATAAGGAGACGGTCCCGATCGGATACCTCCAAAAAGCATTTGTATAACCTTGTCTCTTTCGATAACATGTCTTTGTTATACGCTTAACGCCTACAGTATAAAATATTTCGAAATTTGTTATTCTAATTTTAGTTTTTGGATTTATTTGTTATTGGTCTGTCGTTTTCACTCATTTGATATCGGTGTGTTCGTGTTCCAGAGTCGTCGCAAGCGGCCAAGTCAGGAGGCTGCTTCACGGAGAACGGCACCGTGGTCCTGGGCGACGGCAGCCGGCGACGCATGGCGGACCTGCGCCTGGGGGACACGGTCCTCTCCCTGGACCGCTCCTCGGGCACCATGGTCTACAGCGAGGTCATCATGTTCATGGACCGCAACCCCTCGGACAAGCGCCAGTTCCTGAGGATATCCACCCGCGGCGGCAAGAGCGTGTCCCTGACGCCGTCCCACCTCGTGCTGCGCCTCCTCGGCAACAGCACCGCCACGGAGCACGTGTTCGCCGCCGACGTGTCCGAGGGGGACCACCTGATGGTCGCCCGCAGCCCCGGGGTGTTCGTGCGCGACACGGTGACGCGAGTGGAGCCCTTGTGGGTCGACCGCGGGGGAGTGTTCGCCCCCCTGACCAGGACAGGGACGCTCGTAGTGGACGACGTGCTAGTGTCTTGCTACGCCGTTATCGATAGTCAGACGATCGCGCACTGGGCCTTCGCCCCCTTTAGGTTATACGTGAACGTCAAGGAGAGTTTCGCCAGGTTGTGGCTCGTCGTAACGACCCCCTCAACGGCGTGGGGGGCCGGGGAGACCCGCTCTTCTCTGCCCCCCCTGGGCATCCATCCCTACGCGCGGTTCCTTTACGTCTTGTCGGACTACGTGGTCCCGGATTCCGCCTTCTTCGGAGGCCGACACGACAGTCTAAGCTAGGCCTGTTAGGATAATTATATAACTAGTCCTTTTATAAGTAAGTTCAGAATCGGAGCGTTCGAAACAAATATGTGTATGGACTGCGATACTGCATCCCCGTGTTACTAACAGTCCGTGTGATGAAATTTACCGTCTCCAAACTGTTCAGGCTCTCTAAGTTATTTGAAAAATAATTATTGTTTTACATTTTTACTTTTTAAACTTTATGACACTTATATTTTACGAGACTTTCTAAATTATATATTTGTTCACATTTTAATGGCCTCAGAATTAACTGGTCTACGATTGTTAGTCATGGTGGAAGGAAAAAAATAGATGTGCGACTCCAGTGTCTAAAATCCGCCAATCTCGCGCATCTACGTCACGCGGGATATAAGCTCCACTTCGCTCACATACAACTTTTTGTCTACAATCAGCTGACAGTCGCTCACCTGATGTGCCGACTTGCATCCCGAATGACGTCACAAACCTGCGCAATATCACACCTAACTGTTTCCTTCCACCATGATTGATAGTGGTATTTCAAGGACTAATATAATTTTTGTAGTCCTCGCATTTTCGTAAAATTATTAACATAAAACCAAATGTAAAACAGAGTTTTAACTCGGAATACCTTTTAGATAGTTTTAAATACGAGTTATAAATTATACATTCGTTAGTGGATTTCAAACTGTAAAATACGTTCTCTACTAAAATAAAATTATAAATTACTGAAAAATGGTATTAATAAAAATTGTCACTTGGATGTCTAAACTTGTAAGAAATGAAACGCGAAGTCAGAAAACCCCAGTGATCAATCACCGACCTTACAATGTTTCGTTTCGGATTTATACATGGAACGAGTCACGGAAGAAGAATTTTGTAAAAGCTATATTTATTATTTTGTTACAACTGAAATTGCAGCTTGTGTGTATATGATTGTAAAATAGCTCTGTGTATTCGAACTTAGTTATTTTAGTGTTTAGGTAAATTTACGTGCCAACCCGACTCCAGTGAATGCGAAATGTTAAATTATTGTTGTATGATATTTATTGTACATTAGAGGGACCTCGTGCCCTACACTTGTAAATTATATTAAGACTTATTTAACTGATTATTTCTATTATTAATTTATGGACTTTATTGACAAAACATGTGATAAACATTTTTACAGCTTTAATTTTAGTATAGGGACATGTTTCTTAAGTATTAGCTTATTGTATAAGAATGTATTATACGTTTAAATATTGTAAATATGTACTGTCATCCTCAAAACCGACTTTAATACATAAAGCTCTAAGTTCGTTTTTAAATTGTATAATTTTCAATTTAGCTCTATACTCGATCCCACTTCGAAAATATATAACCCAATCCAGAACTGTTGTAGTCTACTAGTACATATATTTATAAACCGACTGATTTAAAACGAGTTCGCACGCAGCACGCTGACGTTAGGGAAGTGAATTTCCCCAGTAAAAACTTTCAAAAATCAAATAACGGGTTTAAAAAAAGTTGTGACATTTTTAGCAAAATGGAAAATATTCAGTTTTTTGACTGTTCTGATGCACCTGGTTCTATTTAAATGCAGTATTGGGATGGCAATGTTGTGAATTGTAAGCTTAGGAGGATGTACCATCAGGATCAAAAATCGGTATGGGGGTGTTAGGAGTGATAAAACTACATCAAGATATGAAAAACAGCCTTTTCCAATGTACAATCCCCATAAGACAACGTACTGTGTTTACTCAATTTTAATTTATTTAATAACTCGGTAAGTATTAGTGCTAGAATGATGAGGGGGCTTAAAATTTGCATCTTTTTACGTTCTATAACCTCTTATCCATTAATCTTACATTTAGGGCTTATCTGACCCTTTTTGGGCCCAAAAACTGAAATTTCAAAATTTAAAATCCCAAAAAAGAGGGTTAGAGTTTTCCGATTATTTTGCCCAACGAACTTGTCCAACTGATTACAAAAAGGAATGTCCCTACCAAATTTGAAGTAAATCGGACAAAAAATGCGACCGCTAGAGTGCAAACACACACACACACACACACACACACACACACACACACACACATATATATATATATATATATGTCTATATATATACACATATATATATATATATATACATATGTATATATATAAAATTTTGAACGACCCCCCAAAACGTGTTCAGGGGGTCACGTTAGGAACTTCTATGGTGGTCCCTGGCTTAAGTTTCACCGTGCGGGTCATGCTAATAGTTCACTTTCCATAGGAAATTCACTAAAAAGGTATTATTCCCTTATCGTAGAAAACAACTATTTTTCAAATACCAAATCTACAAAGCATTTCGCACTTTTCACTTCGAGACACTTGTCTCTTGTCACTTGTACTTGTATAAGTACAGTGGTGTGTACTTATTGCTATTTCGTTACAAAATGAAGTACACATCACAATCAAATGATATTTTTCTAATGAAAAAGTTAATTAAAAATTATATTTTTACAAAAAACTATATAATAATTATTCGTCAGTTTCTTTTGCTGTATATACGAATGTGTGCCAGATCATGTTCTCATTCTGTAAAACTCACTCTTTATAAATTTAAATGAGCTTTTGAAACTTTCTAAATATTTACAAAGCACGATTGGAGCACTAATAGGGGTTTTTCGTTTTCTAAACAGTGATATTTAATAAATTTACAAAGTAAATGTTTTTTGTGGATTAATGAGAAAATCAACAATTCAACGTAACTGAAAAATATTTAATCTTTTGTAAAAATATTAGGCATAGAATAATAACTTTTGTCGTTATCTTAGTTGCCAATGAATTATCCTTATATATCCTTATAGGTTTTCCAGTTGTTTCATAGAAACTAAACTTTTTAAGAAATATTCCTAATGTACCTATTTAAAAATTTAAATAATTAGAAGTATAGTTTTTTATATTCTATTCTATCAGTTCTGTCGATTGATCTTACATAGATGTGAGTTAGTTTAAAGTTATTTTACAACAACCTTAGTTTTTATATGAGCATATGTTTATCGGTGACTTCTATGTAGCGCGTTGGGCTGCCCCTGCATAAACTGCCCCTTCAAAAATATTGTTATTTATCTTTAGCTTAGAGCGTGAATATTGTTCGGTAATATTTAAAGCAATAACTATTCATGTTGCCATTAAAATTGTGTAATAATTTATTATATTTTATAAACTTATTTGTTATGTTTTATTGTAATTAATGAATTTATGTAAATATCTCTAGATCGATTAATTTTAACTATTTCATATTACCATTTTGTCTTAGCTGTTAAATTAAATTATGGAAAATACAATGTAAATATTTCATACCATGTTGCTTCATTTTTACCTCCACAAAAGGTAATTGAGAACATTCTTTGAATTATAATAAATATAAATAAAAAATCGCTTATATGGACATAGTGGAGTTTGTAGTGTTTTATTACATCTACTGCGGACAAAGTGTAAAAAATGTAAATATCATAATTTATTGTTGAACCTTTAAACAACTCTCTGATAAATTTAATATCAAAGGCAAAGCCCTGGGGTATTCAGCACTAATTCTCCAACTTCCCGATATGTTGAAGAGAAATTCGGTACTCCAATTCTTAAGATCTAAAATAAAGCGTAAAACGTTTTAATTCTGATTTTAGCTCAGGACTCCGACTCATGGGGTTCTGAAAGTTCTTCGACGCTCTTCGTAGCTCTTTCTCAAATGCAAAAATATGTCCAAAATAAAACCAATTGAGATCTATTCTCATCACAAAATCCATAAGAATACAATTCACATAATACACTGGAGAGGTCCCCGCATAGACCAAGCCTGTGCGCAGGGCCGAATCCTTATAGTCTCTCGAGATTGCCTACAGACACACAAAACTGTATACACAGGCGAGATTCACTGTACTTACATGACATGAAAAACGAGTTTCCACGCATCACGCTGACGTGAGGGAAGTGAATTTTAGCATTAAAAACAAAAAATCAAATAACAGGTGTAAACCAACACTAGTGCCATTTTTTTTGGAAAATGGAAAACATTTCATTCGATTTCTGTTCTGATGTACCTGGTTCATTTTAAATTTCACATTGGGATGGCAATTTAGCGCATTATAATGTTAGGAGAACGTCCCATCAGGATCAAAAGTTATTATAGGGTGATAAAATTACTTCAAGATAATAAGAGCAGCCTTTTCCAATGTAAACCCCCCTTAATACTGTCAATTTACAATTTCTTAAATAACTTGGAAAATATTTGTGCTAGAATGACGAGGGAGAACTTAACATTTTCGGCTTTTACGTCCTATAATTTAATCAACATTAATTTTACATTCGGGGCTTTTATGACCCTTTTTGGTACCAAAACTCAAAATTTGAAAAATTAAAATCCCAAAAAGGGGGTTACAGTTTTCTGATCGATTTGCCTAACGAACTTGTCCAACTGACTACAGAAAGAAATTTCTCTACTAAATTTAAAGTAAATCGGACAAAAATTGCGACCACTAGAGTGCGAAAACACACACAAACACACACACACACACACACACACACACACACACACACACACACACAAAAGTTGTTATATAGCGCCCTCAAAACGTGTTTAGGGGGTCGTGTTGTGAACTTGACACGGTGGTCCCGGGCTTAAGTCTCACCGCGTGGGTCTGGGTCACGCTAATAGCTCACTTTTCTATTTACGAAACTCGGTAAAAATACATAACTGTAGTGGTATTGGTTGGTTAAAAAAACAAAAAACAGATTACCTGGAGGAAAGAGAGAAAATGCAACTAGTATTTGGAGTTCCCATTGGTTGTCTAAATGCCAACAAAAAGTAAATTATATATTATAATAAACAACGTCTTAGAGATTTTTTAGAAAGCTAAAATGCCTACTGATCTAGGTCTACATTGAATTTTATGGAGAGTGGGCTTTATAAAAAGACTACATTTTGTTGTACCAGAAAGAACTACCGATGCAAAAGACAAAAGATACTCGTGTTGTTTTTCCATGAGGAGTCCTCAGAAATCTAAAGGTTTTAGAAGGAACGTCTCTCTAACATATAAAAACATCTTTTTAAACTGACCCTCGAATTACATGGATTTTGTACTTTTCAAGTCTAGAGGCTTGGTTGTGTCTGTTTAGAGCCAACATGGTTTAAATTTGTATTTATTGTATCTGCGGCAAACACTTTATCCCGATTCATAATTGAACTTCAATGAAGCTCTTAAAAGAGGCTCCAGTTCTCTGCTTCTGCCCCCAAAAATAAGCCATAAATCAACGATATCGGATAATCCGTTGAGGAGGTTCGGGTTTTGAAATTTAACATTGGTGTTATGGGAAAATCACGTAGACACGGAGAACAGGAGCCCCCTTTTAGCGAATTTCCCCTATAGGGAAGAAGCTATTACCGTAGTCGGCATGGTAAGACCAAGGCCCGGGACCATGATAACTTTTCGTTTTGAGGTCCCCATACCCCAAAACACCATTCGTTCGAAACTGTATATATATATGGTATATATGGTATATATATATATATATATATATATATATATATATATATATGTCACATATATATATGTATGTGTCCGTGAGCACGATAACTCTCGTAAAAATAATCCGATTTTGATGAAATTTGGTATAAACCTGTAAAGCAACATTTATGACTTTTAAGTTCGAAAACCAGCCAGATCACTCTATCCGAAGGGGTATTTTGGGGGGGTTTTGTACCCCAAAAATGTGTTTTTTTAAATTTTTCATGTGTAGTTTTTGAAATATTCAAATTTTAATTTTCACCATTGGATTCAGCTTAAAAAAACACACAATTTGGTATTTTGATCATTTCTCTACGTCAATTGGTTACCAAGATATTGAAAGTGCTAAACACAGTACGTTGTCTAATGTTATTCTTATGGAGGAAAAGAAAAATTTTATATCTTGCTTATTTATGAACGTATACTGACGAAACTTGGTATATGGCTTCATCTGGTTGTGGTCTATTGATATTTGCTCAAAAAATAATTGTTTGCCAAAGGATCCCGTAGCAGCAAACCTGCGTACTCATCCCCATGTTATTCTTATGGATAATAATTAAATGGTATGTCTCCCTTAATTATGAACATAAATTAATAAAAACTGGTATATGACTTCACCTACTTCAGTTATATTGATATTAGCATAAAAACCCATTTTTTGTGTTCCTTGTTGCAGCGAGCCTGCGTACTCAGCCCCAATGTTATTCTTATGGAGAATAATTACAATTGTATATATCGCTTATTTGTGAATATATTTTTATGAAACTTGATAAGTGGTTTGATGTAGTATTAAGACATTTATATCTCTATTGGAAATCCGCTGAGTATGCAGGTTTGCTGCGACGGGGGTATTAAATTGATACTTTTAGCGAATTTCTCCTATAGGGAAGAAGCTATTACCGTAGTCGGCATGGTAAGACCTAGGCCCGGGACCATGATAACTTTTCGTTTTGAGGTCCACAGATGCCAAAACACCATTCGTTCAAAACTGTATAAATAAATAAATATATATATATATGTATATATATATATATATATATATATATATATATATATATATATATATATATATATATATATATATGTGTGTGTGTGTGTCCGTGAGCACGATATCTCTCGTAAAAATAATCCGATTTTGACGAAATTTTGTATAAACGTGTAAAGCAGCATTTATGACTTTTAGTTCGAAAACCAGACAGATCGACCTATCCGAAGGGGTATTTTAGGGGGGTTTTGTACCCCCAAAATGGGTTTTTTGAATTTTGTATATATCATTTTTGAACAAGTTAAATTTTAGATTCGTCCATTGGAATCAGCTTAAAAAGACGCACAATTTGTTGTTTTGATCATTGCTCTACGTCAAATGGTTACAGAGATATTGAAAGTACTAAATACAGTACGTTGTCCAATGTTATTCTTATGGAGGATAAGAAAAATTGTATATCTCGCTTATTTATCAACTTATCCTAATGAAACTTGGTATATTACTTCATATCGTTGAGTTCTATTGATATTTGCACTAAAAAACATTTTTTGGCCGATAGTTCCGGTAGCAGCAAACCTGCGTACTCAGCCCCCATGTTATTCTTATGGAGAATAAGTAACGTGTTATCTACCTTAATTATGACCATAAATTAATAAAATTTGGTATGTAGCTTCACTTTGGTTGAGATAATTGCATAAAACCCCATTTTTTGTGTTCCTTGCTTCAGCAAACCTGCATACTCAGCCGCCATGTTATTCTTATGGAGAATAATTAAAATGTCATAAATCGTTTATTTATGAATGTATATTGATGAAACTTGGTATATGGTTTTATGCGGTATTAAGATACATAGGCCTGTATATGCATTGGAAATTCGCTAAGTACACATGTTTGCTGCTACGGGGGTATTTTTATTTATACACTAATTCGCAACCAATTGTAATTTGTTTTGCATCAATTTGAAAATTTGAAGTAACTTATCTCATAATGAGCGATCGTTCAACGGCATTCTTGTAAATACAACTTTTGAGTGTACTTGTTACATCCAAATTGCATAGTAAGGGAGAATTAGGAGAATTTTTTTTGAGATGTTTTTGTAATTATTCTCATAATTGTTGCAATATACTAGGTCATCTAATAGGGAATGTCGTATATATTTTATTTTGCAAGTTGTAATGAATACGACATTGACCTCTGTACAACTAAGTTCCCTGTAAAAATTATAAATTCGATTAAAAACCACGAAACTATGTTTCCACCCACGGCCACGGAAAACCATTCCCTGATCCATTTGAACCAATCCAACCACTCATCCAACTGTAAAGGCATGTTTATACGCACGCCTGCAGACTACCTGCTGCTTCCCGCACAATATCCAGGGTCTGGTTTTGCATCTGAGGTGTACTGGCGTGTCCGTAATTCCAGAATATATCGTAAGAACAATAACAACACAGCAATGTCTAACGGACTAAAACAGCAGTCTAGTTCCTTTATGTTTTAACTATAAATATGTTTTCCCTGTGATTTTTGTTAATTTAACTCAGTAAACAAATAATAAGACTATTTTCTTTCACAGAAGTTTGAGTTAAATTTTAATTCTGATTCGTGTCTGGAGTGAACAAGTATAATAAAAATAGAACACCCAATAGCAGTTATTTAATCTAATAATGTCAAATAAATATACAGAGTGTATCCAAACTCTTGGTACTCTTTTTATATATTTGTTCCTTGGGACAAGACACTTACTTCACTTCACTTAGTTTCTTGTCCATGTCCAATATGCTCCTGGCAGAGCGAACGTATCAGACGTGCCCAACAGGGTTAGGTCACGTGTAGTATTGGTAAAAGATACTAAGAAGGCGAAGCAGAGATGAAAATTGAAGGTGTTTAGCAAGAGCAGACAGAAAAGAAAAAAGTTTGTAATTTGCAGAAAGCAAGAAATGCAAGCAAGCAGAACAGTAGAGAACTCAAAACGAGCCATGAGAGAGAAAGAGTGTTAGAAAGGCATTGGGTTAGTTAATTAGGATGTTAGTTTAGATTAAGTTAAGTTGGATTGGGATTAGAGATAGCCCAACATTCATCAATCGAGTATAGGCATCTTTCTGGTAAAAATTGTTTCAGCATGGCCTTGAATTTATTGAAGCTATGTATACTTTTTATTGAGTCTGGAAGTGCCTGAACAAATTTCTGGCCTACATAGTTATTAGAATTGCCATATGGTAGAGTGGGAAAAAGAGGACATTTTAGCTGGCGACCCCTGAAAAAATATGAGATTTTGTAATAACCCCGGAGGGTCCCGGGTTGCCCCCCACCTGGAAAATGTTGAAAATATCATGTATTAAATAAACGGTATCAGGAGACTGACACATACTTTCTCCCTTTTAGCACAACATCAACATTTAAATTACTTTTATTTGCTAAATATAGAATATAAAGTACGGACGAACATATAGAAAATTGTCTAAAAAGTTGTTTTCGGAAATATCCACCAAAATCCCTTTTTGGGAGGCACTAAGAATCCGTTGCTATACACGCACGCAGTGGTTTTAAGAGGGGACATGCCCCCTTGTTACCCCCAGGGTTAAGTGGCAACATATTTCGAATATCCTCTTTGGGTCAATGCTAACTTGGCCTGCATCTCAAGTTTAAACGAAATTGATCAGTAAATAAGAGAGAAAAGGTAAGTTTTGTATTCCCCACAGGCCCCGATTTAGGGTAAGCTGCACCCTGGGCAAAACCTTTTGTAGCCGCCCCCCTCCCACAAAAAATGACTGTAATATTTGTGATTCCTTAATAGTATTGTTGGGTTACCCCAATAATGGTGGGCTGATAACGTATTAGGTATTAACCTGGAATGTTTTGTGTACTGTTGATAAACAAAATTAGTAGGCTTATATTCTTTTTTTTAAATGCGATTAACTGTTTATAACTACGTATTTAGTGCAAACTGCAAACATAAATGATACATGAACATAATTTTAAAGGTACAGTTTGCGCATTTCTAATTTTTTAAATGTAAAACCAATTTGTTTTTAATAAATAAACACAAAACCTGTGGGTTAAAATTTTGTTATAACTATTATTATCAAAGAGAAAAACACTAAATGAACAATATGAAAAACAATATAAACATTAACCTTAGAATACTTGACCTCGGCAGCTTGTTATTAATATTTGAAACTAAGAAAAAGTCAACTTTTTGATGAAATGAATTACAGTAAGTTAATAGCTTGTAATATAATCATTGTCTATACTTTTCTTGAAAACTGTTTGTTAACATAACTTCATAGACCTTTTTCTTGATTTTTTCTTCGTGAACTCTGTAACAACTTCGGAAAAATCAGTTTTTAGTGTTATGTCTTTTTCAGAACACAATAAAACCAAAGAGGTCAACTTGCTGTTCAGTAAAGTTGCTCTTTTAGGATTTTTCACTCTTGAAAGAATTATTTATATTAACTCAAAACTTTAACAACGACCGATAATAAAACATAAACAACAGACGACAGATGACTAATGCTCCCAGCTCACTCACTACTTCACATGATGTGAATCACATCCCTCCCGCCTCCCCTCGACCCCTCCCTCTGACCATCTCATGCTCGGCGCTCATATCACGGTGGCAGTTGCAGACGCAGACAGACAGCCAGCTTCACTCAGTGAAACACGGACGTGGACATGGCCGTGGCTGATCTGTAATGCACTGCCTGCGCTCCACCATAATATGCTGAATGCTGCGCTACAGCAGTAGCCAGTTGCTTGTAACCAGATCTCTTACGAGGCCTACGGAAGTTAACAAGTTTGTTGTGTCGTTCCCGTTTTTTTACCAATATTCTAGAAATAATAAAAAATCTCCAAAAATTTCGCCCCCCAGAAATTGCCGCCCATTGGTAAATCGGGGCCTGATTCCCCATAAGAATAACATTGGAAAACGTATTGCGTTTACCGCAAAATGAAAATTTCAATTTTCCCCGCAACAAGCAATCGTAGAACTATAATTTAAAATACAAAACTATTTAGTTTTTTAGCTCTTTTTAATCATGCCAAGTAATATTTTTAAACATTTATAATTTTCCTTGAAAACCCCAAAAAACTGAATTTTTGCTGATTTAAGTACTGTAATTTCTGAACCCGAATTTTTCCAGAAGTGCGTAGACTCATTTTGTTGGACACCTAAAGCTCTAAAAACTGCTATAGTTTAATCAAAATCGTTAGAGCCGTTTTTAAGAAATTTGGGTTTTTTATGATTTTTAGCGGTTTTGGGGGGATAATTACCCTTCAAAAACAAAAATGCAAAAAAATGCAAAAATCGCCTGGGGATATCGTGGATTAGTACCTACATACCAAATTTCATCAAAATCGGTCCATTGGTGCGGGCTCTAGCACTGTATACATTCATACAGACACACACACGGACACAGACATCACGTAAAAATAGCTTTTTTGGGTTCAGGAGCACCAAAACGAATATTTCCACTAACAAGTCAAATTCGAAAATTGTTACGAAAACAATGCTTTCTCCATATACTATGTATATGGGGAGAAAGTAAAAACGCTTTTTATTGCTTTTTAGCATACGAAATCAATCATGGGATTAAATGATTTGCTACTTTTATCTACTTACAGTTCCAAAATTTTGTGGAAGGGATGAAAAAGTAATTGAAGATTAAAGTAAACTTTGTAGGAAAATGAATTTATTATTCTTATTTTTTATTTAAATCGTAAATCACACAAAAACTATACAAAAGTATATAAACTAAAATGAATAGCCTAAAACAATATAGGCTACCTACTTTTCAGATTTATAATTTAATAAACTGCAGAAAACTATACATCTTCATACTGATTTTCAGCGTTCAATTACGGCGAATATATCTGAAAATTAACGAAATTTCCCGCCAAAATAAAGCCAAAGAGTAACCAATAATAGAGGTTAGAGTTACAGGAAGACAGAATTCAGCTTTGGCAATGGTTGCATGACGATAAAGTTGCAAACGCAAATAAATTTTCGTTCACAGATAGGATTTCAACACATAATTTGCGTTATTCAATGCATTTTTGGGACAAATTTCAAAAAGAGGGGATTTTTATCAGAATATCTAACTGTAGTTTGTTGTTTGATATAATGTGAAGACTTCAAAAAGTGGTTGACAGTGGTGGTCTGACAAAAGACTACTGTGGGTGCCTCTGCAGTCTACAGTGTTGGTCTGACGAAAGACTACTTTGGGTGCCTCTGCAGTCTACGGTGTTGGTCTGACGAAAGTCTACTGTGGGTGCCTCTGCAGTCTACAGTGTTGGTCTGACGAAAGACTACTTTGGGTGCCTCTGCAGTCTACGGTGTTGGTCTGACGAAAGTCTACTGTGGGGGCCTCTGCAGTCTACGGTGTTGGTCTGACGAAAGTCTACTGTGGGTGCCTCTGCAGTCTACAGTGTTGGTCTGACGAAAGTCTACTGTGGGTGCCTCTGCGGTCTACGGTGTTGGTCTGACGAAAGTCTACTGTGGGTGCCTCTGCAGTCTACGGTGTTGGTCTGACGAAAGTCTACTGTGGGTGCCTCTGCAGTCTACAGTGTTGGTCTGACGAAAGACTACTTTGGGTGCCTCTGCAGTCTACGGTGTTGGTCTGACGAAAGTCTACTGTGGGTGCCTCTGCAGTCTACGGTGTTGGTCTGACGAATGTCTACTGTGGGTGCCTCTGCAGTCTACGGTGTTGGTCTGACGAAAGTCTACTGTGGGTGCCTCTGCGGTCTACGGTGTTGGTCTGACGAAAGTCTACTGTGGGTGCCTCTGCGGTCTACGGTGTTGGTCTGAAGAAAGTCTACTGTGGGTGCCTCTGCAGTCTACGGTGTTGGTCTGACGAAGGTCTACTGTGGGTGCCTCTGCAGTCTACGGTGTTGGTCTGACGAAAGTCTACTGTGGGTGCCTCTGCAGTCTACGGTGTTGGTCTGACGAAAGTCTACTGTGGGTGCCTCTGCAGTCTACGGTGTTGGTCTGACGAAAGTCTACTGTGGGTGCCTCTGCAGTCTACGGTGTTGGTCTGACGAAAGACTACTTTGGGTGCCTCTGCAGTCTACGGTGTTGGTCTGACGAAAGTCTACTGTGGGTGCCTCTGCAGTCTACGGTGTTGGTCTGACGAATGTCTACTGTGGGTGCCTCTGCAGTCTACGGTGTTGGTCTGACGAAAGTCTACTGTGGGTGCCTCTGCAGTCTACGGTATTCTCAGCCACAGAATCAGCCTGTTTTGGGTAATTACGCTGTAACTGATTATTTTCCAGAGTTGCTATTTAAGAATAATTGTCCTGCTTACAACAAATATAATTTTGTATTAATGTAGGGCCGTATTTAGGACCTCTGGGGCCCCGGGCGTCTACGAAAATGGGGCCCCCTAACATAAATACAAGCATGTATGTAGTTATATGTTCATACGAAAGCCATTTGTTCTATTCCCTAATATAACCTTATTATTTTTATAGTCTAGTCTTTAATAAATACACCAACAATACCAAAATGTAAAAAAAATAATTTATTATCAAAACTTCGAAAACTCACCAAATAAAAATGTTGCATTTAATTTTCCTTGCAAGTTTTAGTATGGGTTTAGCTCTCTTAAGCCTATATCCAATAAGCTAATAATATATTCCATTAATTTACAATACAAAATATTATGAATAGTTAAAATAACAAAACAAATTTATAAATAAATAAATAAATCTCGTGCAGTTGCTTTACCAAAAAGCATAATTGTACTAAGATAATTAAAAAAAAAAAAACAGCGTATGTGAAAGAAATATGTTTGAAATCGATACACATTGATTACGAACATTTATAAAGTTTGTCAACATACTGCTGGGTAGACTTTATTAAATAGTATTTCATGCAGTATTGACAGTAAAAACTCCTTCTTTCTGCATTTATTGGCTGACAAATAATTAATTTTATGTAAAAAGTCAAGGAAACGCAGACTATCATTTTCTATACGGTACTCAGGATGCTAAAGCTTTTAATCACTATGGTTTAATGCTAATTCAAAGGTAACTTCTCAAAGCGAAGTAAATCTTATTTTTGCGGATGAATAGTAGTGTGGTTTTGGGATTTCTGGCTCATTTGATTGACAGCTTCCGGTCACGTGACCTGACGTAACTGATGACATATCTGAGGACGTCACGGTGAGGTAGGTCAGGTTCAAGGTCATCCTGAGGATGTTTTAAAAATGAAATCTTGCACAAGTTTGATTCGATAGTATGGATTCGATCAAATAAATCGAATGAACAACCGAATGAAACCTGTGCAAGATTTTTAACTTTTTTATGTTTATTTATTTACAATAATGTACACATAGTCAATGATGGTCAGAGAACCACCGATTCTGTGGTAGCCGTTGCTTATGTAGAGTAAAAGGTTCACGATCTCCATATTAATATTTCATTCTCGGCGCGGGTGGAAATGATGATGGTTGCCACGATGTATCTGATTCCGTAGAGCTGCTTATATTGTAAGAGGCGAGAGGTTCATACTCTCCAAAATTATATTTCTTTCTCGGTGTATGTGGAAGTGTACAGGTGGATCCTCCCCAGGGTTCTTGAGCTAAAGAGTTCATTGCAGAAATATCCAATGTTATTTTGTACCCGTTTACAATAAACACTTTCAACTCTACCGAAAGAAGTTGCGAATTATGAACTAACTGTAGAAAGATGAACATTATTGTAGTGGACACATTTAATTTGGAGAGCCATGACGTTACCTCGTTTATGGCTACTCATGGAGTGTGCTTCTCACCTCCTCTCCTTCCTTTTATACACATCCTCCTCCACTTTTCTCTCCCCCTCCACTCACCCCCCCTCTTCTCACACCTACGTTATGAATATTTTCATCATGAAATTTATAGGAGCTCTGCATACAATGCAATTGTTATACATCAGTCCACAATCACTGCATGTACAACAGTGTCTACAAGGTAAAAATAGTAAATCGTTCTCAGACGGTAAAAATACCAAACATTCGTTTCCTTCAATCTTATTTTCTTCAATTAGTGTTTCTAAAGTTTTAACCGGATGAGGTTTATATATATTCCGGTGGGTTTGTACAAACACATTTCCTTTTTGAACTAACACATAAGGACGCCTACTAAACTGAACCACGACCCCGCACCCGCACCCAGACGAACCATCAGCTGGAAAGCGTGTTCCCATGGAGATGGGGTGAGGGGCGGCTCACAGCCCTACCTAACAACCAGGAAGACCGTGGAGGAAAGGTTCAAGAACAACTCACTGTTGAGAGGCACTAAACTGTAATTCACAGGTCAAAACAAATACATACAAATATATAGCTCCAACATCATTGCTCAGGTTGTATCAGTGATTACTCCCACCTTACCTCTAGTTTACAGAATTTCAAATTATTCTCAAAAAAGGAGCAAATTACAAAATATCCAAATTATAAATTCTTTCAAAGTTTACAAAAATAAATTAATATATTTACTTCCTTTTTAAATTGCAAGTGAGGCTTTTCAATTTGAATTGGTTTAAAACCTTTTTTAAAATAAATTAATAAATTAATAACAACACAAGACAAGAAATACAGTTGTCATTACAGGGACACAAATTGACTTCACTTTAGTTTGTAGGGGCCCCCAAATAAATAGCAAGAATAAAAAAAAACAGTGGCTTAAAACTACATAACGGTGGATAAACTAAAAAAAAAACTCAACAGTGCAACAGTTTTTCGAGCATTCATCAATAAATAAATAAATATAAACAGTTCATAAACAAAACATGTTTAAATTTGTGGCAGGTAGCATTTCTGGGCAGGTTATTTAGGTGAGGTAGACCACCGAAGTGTGACAAGGCAGAATGGAGAAGAAGCCCAGGTCCAGTGAGGCAGGCAAGGTGGAGGGGGAAACCCCCTGGAAGTCCCTCTCCGCCGAAGCCCTTGATGACTGGGTGGTAGCTCCAATCCGGGACCCCATCTGACTCGAGCGGCACGTTTACAGTACCATCATGTTGACACAGAAAACAACGAAGAACAACAAACTGACGTTACAAAACATACGACATGGAAAAAGAATTTGGACACAAAAACATACGTGGTGCGTCTTCTGACAGTTACTCACTCTATGATTGAAAAGTATATTGCGCGCTGGTAATGCAGAAAAGGGGCTCACAAAGCAACGCCCAGGAGCTCTGCACATTGCAAGCAATATCCAGGCGACGTCAGACAAACGACAGAGCGAAACGACACTATAATAAATACTAAACAACAAATGAGATGTGACATTCGCACGGCGGACGTAGTCACGGCTCAACCTCCCCCCCCAAAAAGAGGACACTCCTCTCCAAAGGGGAAAAATAAAACCTCTCCCCATTCCTGAAGACACGACACCAGCAGAACGACTCAAATGTCTGGAGTGGGGAACACCGAGGGACTTAAAAACTGGAGGCAATGCTCACCTCCAGGATTTTCTCTGGCCAAAGCTTGAGAATTTTACTGAGGATTAAACATCAGCAGCGCACAGGGGACAGAAAAGGTGATCAAGCTCTCTGGCCCAGTCCACTTCCCACCCAAACACATGAGCAACGAAGAGTGTCCTACGGGAGAGTTCCCCGGAAAGGCTTCAGGTGTGAGATGTGTGCCCTCCGGAAAACCTCTCCAGTCCGCGGGTCTCCCAGCCGCACCGTAACAGGAGTCAGGAACTTCAAGATGCGGTGGGGACCTGACCACCAATGACACAACTTTGCGGCTCTCTTGTCAACAGCCGAAGGGTTGTTAGGTGGATAGCTCAGGAACAGCTCGGAAGGGACTGCCTTGTGACTTTCATGACGTGCAGTGTTGAAAGCAAATTGGATCCAGGGGAGTTCCTGACCCCAGGTGGTCTGCTTATCAGCGTGGAAAGCAATGAGAGCCGATTGAAGATTGCGATTGAACCTTTCAGCGTGGGAAGGCTGTGGATAGTAAGGGGAAGTGGTCACATGGTGGATACCTTGCGCAAAGCACATTTTCTTAAACATATGGGACACAAATTGAGTTCCGCTGTCAGAAACGATGGTGGCGGGTATTCCAAAATGTTGGAAAAGTTGGGTTCGAAGGACGTACATGGTGAGCTGTGCAGTGGCATTCCTTAAGGAAAACAGCCAACAAAACTTGGAGAAGGCATCCACACAAACAAGCAAGAATCTGTTCCCTGACTTGTTACGTGGGAGAGGCCCAACATAGTCGATGAAGACCTTCTCCAGAGGTCTCTCCGCCACCTCAGAAGACAACAACCCAAACTTGGTATTCTGAGCGGGGTTGCTAAGCGAGCACGTTTGGCAAGAACGCACCCGCGCCGCAATGTCCCGGTCCATACCCTTCCAAATGAAAAGTTCCCTAACCTTAGCAATGGCCTTAAGGATCCCTAAGTGCCCACCTACAGGGGAAGAATGAAAGTACTCGAAGACCATCGGAATTATAAGACTAGGCAGCACTACTTTTGGTTTGCCTCTCTGCCGGGCTCGGCAACAAAGGGAACCCTGGGAAAGAAAATAAGGGGAGTGGGCTCCCCCATTTTGAAGCTCACCAATGATCTTAGCCAGCTCGGGATCTTTCAACTGATGTGGTATGAAATCCGTAAAGGCCAGGGGATACTCCAGGAGCACGGCACACCCCGTCTGTTCCGGATCAGAAGGATGGTCGGCAGGTAAATGGTATATCCTGGATAATGCGTCAGCTATCACATTTTGCGTGCCTCGGACATGCTGTACTTGAAATTTGAAGGACGATATATGGACAACCCAACGACCAATTTTCCCAAGCTGGCGGGGATGGGCGAGAAGCCACGAGGTGCTTGGTTGTCGATTGTTAGATTCTTTGTATTCCAAAAATCGCCTAAATTTATTAATACCAAACACGACAGACAAACACTCAAGTTCATAGACAGAAGAGCTTTTCTTTTCGCAGGGATTCAAAGTGCGTGAGGCGTACGCAATTAGCTGCCTAACCCCATCCACCTCTTGTGACAACACAGCCGCAATCGTGACGGAGGAAGCATCAGTTTTCAGGACGAACCTTTGATTGAAATCCGACATAGCCAGCACTGGAGGCTGCATGATGGCCTCCTTCAGAAGACCGAAGGACGTCTGTTGCGCTTCAGTCCACACAAACCTGGCTCTCTTCTTGCGAAGTTCGTTGAGAGGGGCCACCAACTCAGCGACGTTAGGTATGAAGCGCTGGTCGAAAGCTACCATTACAATGAATATGGCAATACCCTTGGCATCCTTTGGAGGAGGAAACTCCCCGATGGCCTGGTTCCAAGCTGGATCAATGCAGACGCCTCGAGAGGACACGAGATGACCAAGGAAGGAAATCTCAGCCTGCAAAAAACCAACTTTGTCGGGATATACGGTAAGGCCAGCCCTATGTAATCTACTCATGACTTCCTCCAGATGAACCAGATGGTCTTCGAAACTCTCACTGTACATCAGAAGATAGTCGAGGTAATTGAAAACATAATTGAATTTGACGTCATGAAAGATGGAATCAAGAAGTCTGGTGAGAGTCTGGGCCCCCACAGCTAGACACATCGGAACTTTTGTGAATTGGTATAGATTCCAAGGAACGCAGAAAGCAGTGAGAGGTCGAGACTCAGGTTTCAAAGGAATCTGATGATAACCCTGATTAAGATCGAAAACTGAAAAATACTTGGCCTTACCGAACCAATCGAATGCCGAATGCAAATCGGGGAGCGGCACAGAATCGATTCAATTTGCGTATTCAACTTGCGATAGTCCAGGGCCTTCCGAGACTTGCCATTGGGCTTAGGGACGAGGAATGCTGGACTTGCGTAATTTGAGCAGGAAGGCTTAGTAACCCCATTTTTGAGAAGTTCATTGATGATGTTGCGAAGTGTTTTCATTTCGAGTGGAGCTAACTTATATGGATAAGAACGTACGGGGCTGGTGTCAGTCTTGCGATTTTCCTATTCTAAAATATTGGTGACTCCCAGCGTTCTCCTCAGGAAAACGAATGCACAGTTCTCTAATCGCGTCAGCCTCACCAGGAGTCAGATGCCCTAACGGATCGATCTTTGGCTCGCTGGGTGTCTCAGGCTCCACCACAGCGGCTCCACCATTAAGTTCATCAGCAAAGGGAATTAACACCCGCCTCGCAAATAGGAAAAACACTGGCCTCTACCTAAGTCCAAAATCAGGTCAGTGTGCTTAATGAAATACGCTCCCACAATGACAGGAAAACAAAGGTCCCTAGCTACCCAAAAGCTCCACACCCAAGAAAAATTTTCAATTTTGAATTTAAAGCGGGCTTCATAGATGATGGGGAGTGGGGAATTAGACACAGTCCAGCAGATAGGGGTACTTCACTAAACCTGCTTGATCAGCCCAGAAGCTTCTAAATTTTCGAAAAGGGACAAGAAGATGCGACAACGGGCTGACCCAGAGTCCCCACAAGGGCCTTCTGCACCGTGTCACCTATCAAGATGTTGAGTCGTGGGCAGGTTGAGCGCGCCACCTTCACACCCATGGATGCAAGGCCCGTCATCCTCCGCAGTTGGGACACAGTTGGGAACAGACTTCAACCTTTGTTGACTTACTAGAACTTTACTAGAAACATTATTTACTTTACTGTCCTTACTATTGGCTGAAACGTCACAGGGTGGATTGGGCAAAATTTCCCCCTGTGAACCTACAAGTTTTTTGGCCTAGGGCCATTACTCTTAATCTGACGGCAATTCCGCCTGATAGGCCCAGTCGTCCAAAACCAAAGAAAACAAATGATTGCCTCTGCCGATGTGGTGATTTGGTACCCTGCCCCACGGGTGCTACGACGGCACGAGCACCAGTCCGGGAAAAATGCCCCGCAACTTGCCTCCTGTGGAAGTCAGTGTCCTGGACGCTTATTGAAAGGATGACGAGCTTGTCCAGGTCCACCCAAGAATTCGGTCTTGGAGCAAAAACCAAACTGGAGCGTTCCTCCGGTTTCAAACCCTGCAGTACTACGTCAATGAGCTCATGCTTCCCAATGCAAAGTCGCAAAACCCGCTCCACCGTGCGAATGTCCCCCACATACTGGCTGAGAGCTTCATTTGGATGTCAAGGACGGAACAATCTCTCCAATTTAAATTTTTCTGTGACTCTGAGAGGTATAAAAAATTCCAGAATCTCTGCTTGAAGGACATCAAAGGAAGTTTGTCGTCGCATACAGTCAAAATGTGGCACTCAAGGGCTTAAAAAATGGAGCAATCAGCTCCATTAACACAAAATTAGTCATAGTGAGAAATTCCCTCAGGCTCAGTGCTTGCATTAGAAAGTCAAGCAACTCTTCTACCTGCAGACCATCGACTGCAGTCATACCCCTTCGCCTTGACTCAAGTGGATGGGGAAGCTTAGCAAAACAAAACTCCAAACCTCCACTTCCCCTGTCCCCCTCCAGAATCATCTAAACCACGCCCCCACACCCGCACCCAGTCGAACCATCAACTGGAAAGCGTGCTCCCATGGAGACGGGGTTAGGGGCGGCTCACACCCCTACCTAACAACCAGGAAGACCGTGAAGGAAAAGATCAAGAACAACTCACTGTTGAGAGGCACTAAACTGTAATTCACAGGCCAAAACAAATGCATACAAATATATAGCTCCAACATAATTGCTCAGGTTGTATCAGTGATTACTCCCACCTTACCTCTAGTTTACAGAATTTCAAATTATTCTCAAAAAAGGAGCAAATTACAAAATATCCAAATTATAAATTCTTTCAAAGTTTACAAAAATAAATTAATATATTTACTTCCTTTTTAAATTGCAAGTGAGGCTTTTCAATTTGAATTGGTTTAAAACCTTTTTTAAAATAAATTAATAAATTAATAACAACACAAGACAAGAAATACAGTTGTCATTACAGGGACAAAAATTGACTTCACTTTAGTTTGTAGGGGCCCCCAAATAATTAACAAGAATAAAAAAACTGTGGCTTTAAACTACATAACGGTGGATAAACTTTAAAAAACTCAACAGTGCAACGGTTTTCGAGCATTCATCAATAAATAAATAAATAATTAAATATAAACAGTTCATAAACCAAACATGTTTAAACTTGCGGCAGGTAGCATTTCTGGGCAGGTCATTTAGGTGAGGTAGACCACCGTATGGTGACGAGGCAGGCTGGAGAGGAAGCCCAGGTCCAGTGAGGCAGGCAAAGTGGAGGGGAAACCCCCCTGGAAGTCCCTCTCCGCCGAAGCCCTTGATGACTGGGTGGTCGCTCCGCTCCGGGACCTCATCTGACTCGAGCGGCACGTTTACAGCACCATCATGTTGACAAAGAAAACAACGATGAACAAACTGACGTTACAAAACATACAACATGGAAAAAGAATTTGGACACAAAAACATACGTGGGGCGTCTTCTGACAGTTACTCAATCTATGATTGAAAAGCACATTGCGTGCCGGTAGTGCAGAAAAGGGGCTCACAAAGCAACGCCCAGGAGCTCTGCACATTGCAAGCAATATCCGGGTGACGTCAAACCAACAACAGGGCGAAACGACACTATAATAAATACTACAACAACAAATGAGACGTGTCATTCGCACGGCGGACGTAGTCACGGCTCAAAACCATCGTGCTTGTTCTTCCGATGCGTCATCCGTCACTTGCATATCCTCCAATTCTCCTCCGCAATAGTAACAAAACGGTATTATCATCTTGTCCCATGTAAAGGAAACCAGCATCTGCAAAGTCCTTTCAAATTTTTATAGACCCGAGTCGTTTAATGTTTCATTAAACGTGTCCAATCTTGATTGTAATTGTGCATTTTTTTGAAATTTAATCTTCTTCTTTATATTATATGTTTTATTCTGTTTTTGGGTTTTTGTAGGTTAGTAACATATCGTCTCAACTCGTAAACAGTCAGTATGAAAGTGATCATCATTTAACAATACGGCGCATTATATAGGTTCTGAATCTAGGTCAAGTATCAGTACATGGGATTATTACCGATATTTTATATTTTTTTCCTTTAATTTTTTTACATTTCAAGTTTTACATTTAATACATTTTATGTTTTACATTATATTGCTTAATCTAACAATGCGAAGTTGATTGTAACATCCAATGCCAATTGAGGAATCACTTGATATAATTTAGGGTTTTTTTAAATAATTTAATGCTGAGTATAAGTAGGCGAGAAATTAAACAGTTGAGACTTGAATACACAATGCTGTATATTAATTTCAAGACATATAAATCGTTACATTACAACAGCTCTTACCAGTAATTCTTATTAAAACACCTTAACCAACTTAATAATAAATGGATGGGTCTTACTGTACTGGTTTTGAGTGGACTGCCTGAGCTCATAAATAGTGTGGTTGATCTCTGTCTGTTAATAATATGAAACAAGACTAATTACAATTCTCTTCAAGTTGAAATTAAATGAAACGTTGGATAGAAGATCCTTGAAAATTTAAGTGACAATGTGCTTTTTTTACAACCAAGTGAAATAGAATTGTCTGAAACTTTACATCTTCCTACTCAAGTTAAATCACTCGAAGTCATTTAAATTAATTCTTTAAACACATGAGTAGGGGTCCCAGCGCTTGAGCAAGCCAATCAGAAGCCAGCATTTTGGTCACGTGACTTGTGACGTCATTAGGCTCCAACCCCAAGATGGCAGCGCCCATGTAGGCTTCACTTTTTTCCCGCCGAATTTCCTAACCTCACTTTTTCCCGCAAAATGTTCTAACCTCACTTTTTTCCGCCAAATTCCCTAACCTTACGTTTTCCCGCCAGATTTCCTAACCTCACTTTTCTCCCGCCAGATTGCCTAACCTCACTTTTCTCCCGCCAGATTGCCTAACCTCACTTTCCCACCACCACGTTTTCTCCAGATTGTTGTTCGGTAGTGTTGCCAACTTCAATACCATTTTGTGCAGTGCTGCCAACCTAGGTTCTACGGCTGTTATATGCTCTATAACTACATTATATATATATATATATGCTCCAAGGTTAGACTATTATATGCTCTATGGCTCCACTATCATATTGTCTACTATTATATATGCTCTGTGTATATGATCTACGATACATTATTATACATATACTCTATAGGTACACCATTTATTATTTATACAATTATAATATTTTACTTGAGTTCACGAATAGGGCTACTAATAATGTTATTAGATCGAAAATAAAATTTCCAGAGTATCCTTTTTTAAACATTTTTATTGCACAACGCATTTCGGCTATAATGCCATTTTCAAAGTGTATAAAAAGTATAACCTTAAAATAAAATAGTAAAATTTAAAATGAATAAACATATGTTAAAATATAGATAAAGTAAAAAATAAATAAAAATATACAGACAAATAGGGTTATTAAGGTAGATAGCGTTCATCAAGCTATTATTTGTTTCTTAATTCTTCAATTTTTTCAAATATTAGATTTTGGATTTCATTCTTTATCACATTTATAATATTATTAGGGTCATGTTTTTTGTTCTTATAGATTTGGTATTCTTCTATATGTTCATCTTTTCACCTTTTTGTGCAATATTTAGAATTTCCATATTTTCTGAGATATTTTTGTAACTATGCTAAGTTTCAAGACTTCTACGAAAACTCTTCTACTTTTCTGTTGTAATCATCACTATTAATTATGACAACCGTGTTTCCTTTGTTTGCTTTAGTAATCATCGCATTATTTTCTTGCAGTTTATTTGGTATTGATCTGATAATGTTCATTTCAGTGTTTGATCTTGTTATAATGTTTTTATTCTTCATTGCAATGCTGGTTTTATTGAGTTCATTGATAAAATTATATCTAATTGGATCTTGGATGTCTTTATCATTTGTTCTGATTGCAGCATCAATTTCTAGAAGTTCATCTTTAATAGTTTTGTTTTGTAATCAAGATTTATGTTGTATTTAATGGATTGTTCTAATGTTATAGTTTCAAGATCATTAAATTCAATATTTGTGAGGTTTTGAACTTTCTTATAAAAATCAAGCTGATGATCAAGGTTCGTTTAATTTTAATGTGGTTTTTGAGCATTAATTAAATTGTTTAATTTCTTTGCATGAGTTATTTTTTTCTTTTGCAAAATGGGTTTTATCCAGTATTCAATGTTATAATTAAATTTATCGATTGATTCTGGGAGGTATTGGCTATTAAGAACTGTTTGTAAATCATTCAAGGTTTTGTTTAGATGGTTCAGTTAGTATAAAGAGTATTTATCTATTCTTTGATCCATATTTTTTTGCTGTTTTTATTGTTTTTAGAGCAGCCATTGATGTTGATTTAGTATGGATTTGAACGTAGTTTGGCGTTATATCCTCTTGCAGACATCGTTTGTTGAAGTACATATCTTCTTTTGTTGTTGCTATTCTCAGAGTGATATATTTTATTTTGTTAACAAGCTGTGGTTGGTGGTCCATTTCTTGAAATTTTATTTTCAATCTAATAATTATAATAATATATCATCTTCTTACTCTGTGACACCCTCCTCAAATACCGTTGGTCAGCTAAAATATCCAGTTTCAACCTGTTAAAATACTGCTTTGTGATTGGCCGGAATAAGCTCGCACCCCATTGGCCGTGTTAGCCGTTCTGATCGCCGATTGGTTCATCCATATACTTCATATCCATATACATAGCCATATCACCGCTACCAGCTTACCTCGTTCACTCTGTTCCCGGCTTTTATATTGGTCAGAGGACTCTGCCCTGTTTTGTTCTTTGCTATTGTGGTATAATAGTGGGTTTGTGATAGTATTGTGCAATTGCAGTAAGTGGAAGCTATAATTTGTCGTTAGTATTTAACGCGTATTATATTATATTTGGTGTATCGGGCCTAATCTCAATTTTATTGAATAACCCTATTTTGTGTGTCTAATATAACCTCACTCTTTGAGTCTGACATAACCTCACTTTATTAGTTTAATTTTAATTTTACTAGCCCTAGTATTGTATTTACTCAAAGGTTTTTCATAACCTCACTTTTTCTTAACATTACCTCACTTTATTGTTTTGATTTATTATTTAACTTTTATTTTGACTTAAGTAGTAATGGCTAGTATCGTTGAGCCTGTTGAAGTACTCAGTGAAGAGCAGGCGTATGTAAAGAAATTTAGATTGAACGGCACTAAAACTATTTTAACATTTTCTAACCCTCCTCCCGATACTAGTGAGATAGATTGGCTCACAAAAGGTTTTTCCAAAATTTTGAATGAGATGAAAGGCCAAGCCCATGAAAACGTATATCTTGGGTTTACTTTGCAGAGTCTTAACCTAAAAGGTAGAGATCCGGGATTTGTCTCTTTTCGGCTCGCTGGTGGAATTGATGAAGACATCCTTTGGCAAATTTTTGGGGGAATAATAAAGTCCAAATCTGAATCCATCAAGTCCACTAACACTTTTAATGTAGAATGTACCCGAGTTAATCTCCCTGTAAGTTCTGGGAGGGTAAGACCCGGCTTGTATAATACTTTTAATGATGAGTATTAGGCGAGGAGGAGAATCGTAGTTATGAACAATAAAGATAACTTGTGTCTCCCCAGGGATTTGGTGGTGGCTATCGCTAATGTAACAAAGGATCCTCAGTACAAGTAAATTCGGCAAGATAATAAAAAAAGACAAACCGTTGGGGCTCAGAAACTTATTGGGCAGGCTAGGGTGGAGATGTCCGAGTATGGCGCAGGAATCTTCGAACTTGAGAAGTTTCAAGGCTGAAAGAGTTCAAAATTACCGTGTTCAATTATGACAACAAAGGCCGGGACGTTTATTTTGAGGGTCGTGTTGAAAATCCAAAATTAAAAATTAACTTGCTCTTTCATAACGACCACTGTAACGTACATCTTCCGTCATGAGAAACTTGCAGTCCCCAACAGGATCTTCCTCTATCTCTTCCTCATACTCCTCGTCCTCTTCATTTACACTGGTATGTTTCTTTTCATCTGGTATTTTTACAGTTCTTCCCAGTTACTCTTATCAACCTCTGCAGATCTGCCGGTAAGTTTTTATTAATATAATTAAAGGGCGTGGTACCGAATTTCCTCAACTGTTTATCATGAAAACCCTTATTACTACTTATTAGGCCTTCACACTTAACCAGTCTGGTCTTAATACTCGTTAACTCCGCCTGCAATTGGCCGAGGTTAGTACTAACAGGTTTAAGCTTATTATGACAAGTTCTTTCCATGAATGATTTTGTAGCCGGATCGCTGGGGTCCGTCAGTATGGCTAGATTATTTATTCGTTTATTATTAGCGTCATATTTATCATTGGAGATAGTCATACTTAGTTTTTTTAGTGTGCGTAGGTTAACCGCATCCGTTGCTTCTTCAGGGTCTGCCATATACCATAGTCTTTGCACTATAATTTTCATCAGTGAAAGTGATGGAGTTATAGTCCACATAAATCTTAGTAGCTTCGTCATTCGCATTTATTGGTGAAGCCAATTTACATAATCTTTTATTTTGTATATCATAGTCCCCATCGGGCGTTAAATTGAAACCTTCACCCTTAGAGCCTTTAAAGATCTTACTGTGAGATTTTAAACAATGTCAAAACTTGTCAATAGTAATTTTAATAATGATTTAAATCTACTGTTTCCCGTTCCTTTTATGTAGCCGGCCTCCCTCAGTTCCTCCACGATACTTAGTATTTCATTGCCATGCCCTCTGTTTCCGGACTCTGTTGACATGGCTACGTGGCGTAATCCATCCAATAACTCGTTGGCGTTATCCCAGTGTATTATATCACGCGACTTGAACGATTTCCACGCTAATTCTCGACCACTTGTTGTTGTGAACAAATTTTTAGTGATCTTCGTATATTTTTTACTTTTATTTCCATTCAGTTTTCCAGTGAATGTGACCCCTTCCCTATGGGCGTTAGTAGCAAACAGTATATTCTTGTAGGCTTTAAGATCATCCTCTGTATACATACTTCTTTCGGGGAATTTCTTAAATATAAGGTTGTAGAGATATGCCGAGGGTGCCAATTAGGTATAAACATTGTTTAAATTTTGGGAATACATAACCAACCAATTGAGATACTTTACTCCAGGAATTAATAAATACAATCTGACATCGTTGAACTTAAGATGGTTTACTAATGGTGAAAAATGGACAAATTATAAATCAAATGACCCTTAGCTATATCAGCTACTATATTAAAATATAATGGTTTGGTCTTACTTTATTTGGTGTCTGGCCAACTGGGATGGAATGGTCTACGTCTGTACAGAAAGTAAAACAATGGAATTACAATCAGGTAAGGTTAAATTATATAATACAAATTAAAATGAAATAAAATAAAATGCATATGAATGTTACGTTACAATATGTGTTTTCCTGTTGAAAAATGCAAGATTGATTTGATTTTACTATATCCTATTTTATAGAACTCTTCAACATTTGTCTTTACTTTAAGGTGAAACAATATTAGTTTTTTTACATTTTTATAATTCAAAGTTATACAAATTCAAGATATCAATGTTTAAATAATAATTAAATACAACTTACAATTATCTACGACATTCCAGTTATATGGCCACACCAACTCTAACGTATTTTAAAGTCTAATCATCTAGTTTGAAATGACAGTGTTGCCACCATACCACTATACTAAAATAAAATTACTCTCTTAGTTGTAATACCTTTAACATAATTACATGTAATTAAATATTTTGTATCAAACGACATATCAGTATAGAGACCACCAGACTCTCCGTAGTTGGTGTCTCCAACGTAAACGTTTCTTTCAGTATCAAAAGTCAATTGTTCATTACCAACCATTAATTCTTCGGCATCTGTGTAGTACGGCCCATATACATAATCAATCATCTTTTTACTGCCCGAATCTTTTATAAACATAGTAATGTACTCTCGAGTTAAAGGGTCCTGAAACAAGTTCTCAACGTGCTGGGTTGTAGAAGCTTGTTTCGCAGGAGTAGACACAAATGCTGTCAGGTCCCTGGTTTTAGGTGTCGATAGACTCTGTGGATTAAATTCTTCTTATTTGTATCCATCACTTTCACCGTCTATGTAGTCCATTGGCTCTTCTTTAAAGGTTTCATTTTCGGTTATAATGTCGGGGTTAGCTGTGGTTGTTCTTCTAAGTTTTTGAATTATAGGTTTATACTGTTTTTATAGAATAATATCGCTTTCCTCGGCCCCTTCCTTAAACATTTTATACTTCCTCTTAATAGCATTACGCAGCTCTATGAGTCGGTTTGTCAGTTGCTGTTTACTGTTTCGCTTCATAGTCATAAATGATAGATTTCAACCAACACATCTAGATTTATGGCATTTCGTTTTGTCTGAAAAACCGGGCACGCTTCTTATGCCTCCGTATGTACTTGATAATATCAAACAGCGAATCACCAGCGCTACAGCCCATTCCTCTGGAATACCTCTGTTCCCTAGCATCAAAACTGGGAATCACATAACGACCGATAAAACTCTTGAATACAAAAGTACGTTTCTACCCATCTCTCCACTGTGGTATCTCAGCTACGGTGTATTTATCATTTTCAATTGCTTTTTCCATGAATTTTTTTAATATCTCCATAGACCTAGGTTCGTTTAGGTGTTGCAGTAAATAAGAATTTAAAAGCCAGAATTCATCAGGGTTAGCTTTCCATTGGTCAAATATAACTCTGTTTGTTACATTGTACACGACGTAGTTTGGACTTAGACCGAATCTCTCACACTGTAACGGGAGTGTGGATAGGGCTTCTCTGAGAAAATCTGTAATGTACAATCCCTGTCACAGATTATTAACACCGTTATAAGGTTTATTTCTATTACCCCTAGGGATACTGTCAGGTACCTTTGCGTATCCGATATTACAACTAATATCAATGTAACATTTTAAGCTTAAAGCTCTTTTATAGACTGGCATTGGTGATCTTATGGGGAAAGTTCGTTCTGTCAGTAGTATACATCGTGCTGCGAGCGGTATGTTACAACCGTATTGAAGCATTTAATTACAGATTTGTGTAAAATTAACACTACCGTGAAGGTTACGTAAAGGCAATACTTTACCAAATAATTCGGGGAACGGTCTAAATCTAGATATTATATTTTGTGGGTCTCGCACTGTACAGTTATACATACCTTCATGATGTATTACAAGTTCCAATGGTACGTTGTTTTCTTCGCATTTGTTCATAAAACTAAGCCATGTGTCTCGATTGTAAGTTCTCTCACTTGCAGATATAATTAATAAAACTACAGGTGGTATCATAGCATATAATTTTGGTTTGTTATGTATCCAGCATCTTTTGTTAAATTGGTACCCGTGAGGGGGTTTCTTACTGCAGTAGTTCCCACAGAATTTCTTTCTACCTCCTAGAAACCCTGTATATGCCGTGATGAACCCCGAATACTCAGAATAGGTAAGTTTCTGTTTGCTCGAGTGGGGTTTGAGACCACTCGTGCATATGAACCCAGGTTAAACATTATTCCGTGCGTGAGCCATTCCAGATTACCTGGTTGTAGCCCAGTCCTCTCCCTTTTTAGCAAACAAATGATAGGGATTTTTTAATAGATAAACCATGGCTCCTCCATCGCCATGGCCCGTGAAGGCCTTCCAAAAGTAAACTAGCTGCATCCCCCGTTTTATTTTTGTTTGCATTTTTACTTTATATTTTTTATTTTTATTTGTTACAAGTCCCACCGTACGGACCGTTCCAAGGAGTAGGCTATGTGTTAGCTAGGCTCCTCAATGTACAAAGTCCTTCATTCACACCGGGTTGTCAAAGGAGTAGCCTAGGTGTTAGCTAGACACCTCAATCTAATAAACCCTTCATCACACATTCAGGTTAACGGGGATTTTCGTCACCCACGCCAGTGACCTTCATTCACACACACACACACACACACACACACACACACACACACACACACACACACACACACACACACACACACACACACATACATACAGTGGGAACTTATGCATTGCCCAAGACATGCTCAACTAGGATATTGTTGTATGCAGAGTCAAAGTGCATACCATAACTCTTCATTACTTCTCTCGCTTTGTTAAGTACATTAATCCCGTTAGGAACAGGAGACTTGATGAAACAAGGTACGAAACCTTCATATTTGGCTTTAATGAGAGCTTCATTAAATTTTATTTTTTGTATGTGAATACATTTGTACTCAAAGACTCCGTACAACTCCAGAAGGATTTCTTTAATAAGGTCACATAAAACATGTTTAAGATCATCGTCGTCTGACATAACAGCAACCTTCGGTGCCTGTTCAGTCAGCAACTCATTCAGTGACTGGTTTTATTTACACATTATATCGTTAGTAGTTTTAAATTCTAAGTTAAACTGAGCTATCTTTTGGTTGTTTTCCAGAGACATTGTAATTTCAGCCAAGAGTTGAGAGTTTTGATTTTTTAACTGATTATTTTCATGTTTAATTTTACACACTCCATACTTTCTAATGAAAGGCAAGTCTTCACTTGTAACCCATCATTTAAATGCTTTAGCTTCTGGTTTCAAGGAACGTAAAATAAGTTAGTATAATCCAGATTCATTTATGAATGTAGACTGAGCTTGAAAGTTAAAGGGGGGCAGTCGACTGCCCCCCCTTCGCTGATTATGTTCAAAGCATTACACTTATCTTCCTCATCAACATTAATCCGCACTGCCTTTTTTGTATTTTGATAATTTATGATTTTAGCAACATCCTTGACTTTGAACCAAGGATTATTTTCGCTGTCAAACAGTACAGCAACGGGTTCATTGTCAAATATATAAGAAGTCAAGTGAGACATTTTATGTTAAGTATTATGCAATAGTACAGATCAGAGCAACGTAAGGACACGTCTTACCTCGGCAGGAGCTGCGGCAAAAGTGGCCAAGGCAGAGCGACCCACGGGAGTGGGAAATATTGCTAAATCTGTCTTAGCTACTTCTGGTTTGGTTTACTCGAGTTTTTGAATTTTGTAACTGTATGGCAGGGTGTCGTACTCTCCCTCAAACTTACTTTTTGGTCCTGTAATTTTGAAAACTTTAGTTTCGCTTACAATAACGATATCGCGGTCTTTAGTCCTCCTGATTCGAGATACGTTAATTTTCAGTTTTTGTGTACTTTCACTACGGACCATTTGTTTCAGTTTTTCAAAGTTAAGTGTTTTGGAAGTCTTCAAATTGAGGGTGAGGCCCTTGATTTTACAAACAGTTTTCAATGATTGAAATTTTGTTGACCAGACAAGGTACGCGTATGTCTTTGGACGCCCAGAAACAAACCGTACGATGAAAGATCCTGGCCCGAAATTATCTACCAGCTCATCGGTCATGTCCCCGAGGTACTTTCCCGTATGAACTTTATACAAACCTCTCCGGTAGAAATAAATGCATGAATCTTAATCGTAATACAAGACCTGCCCTCTCAGGGCATCTAGATGTTCATAGAGCTTAAGTTTCACTTGGCCTGTAGTGAAGGCAGCGATCACAACATTCACGTTTCTTAAGGGCTCACCAACTTCCTCCAGGTACTCCCAACTAACTACTACTACCTCCTCATTAACAGTCTGAATCCAGTTTACTTGTATTTCTGGGCTTGTAAGCATTTAAAAGAGAGTTTTGGAGTCTCTGACAATCATCTCAGCCTTCCTTACCTCATTCGTAGTCCACGTCCCTAACAGTGCCCTTTCTTCACTCTCATGATTGCAATCCCTCTGATTCTGAGTTTCCCCGCAAGTCCTACACAAGGCAAACATGAGTTTTGTTTTCATCTTAGCAGGGAGTACCGGATGGTAGAGATCCCGAGGTGGCAGGACTTTACACTTGAAAAAACCATCTACACAAACCATCTTCACCAAACCCTCTCTGTCTACACTCCTTGCCCCCCACGTAAATCGTAGGATAACCAAGGGGGTACTTACCGTACTTACACACATACTGATAGAGATAGCACACGTCCACATACTGGATTGTTTTTCCCTCTTCAAATTTGTGGTAAGTCTTTGAGTTGCCCGGTCTGCCCCCAAAGAAAGCGTTTCTAGGATCTAGGGGAAGGGTGTTCAATATGGGGAGAGAGTCCAAGTGTGTGAGCTTTTGTTCTTCCTTTACTTACGAAACTCACACTCCCACATCTCCACAACATCATAGTCGTTAAATTTTGCCATTTTGGACTTGGTTCCCTCGTATCTCAAGTGAAGTGAGTCCGAGGGATACTCCTTCAGAGGAGCCTCTCGATTGTAAAGGAAGCATTTGGGCAACCGTGCCAGTAGCACCCGTGAAACTCATAGGGTTTTCCCCGTCAAACCCATCTACTTTCAGCCCATTAATCTTTATCTTTACCCTGGCCCGCATGCTCGATCCTTACTTCACGCTTCTCTTCTTCCCAGCTGAGCCACTGCATGGCAATAGCTGACTGATTGTCCACTAAACGGTAGCCGTTCTTTGGGATGAGACCGATTGTGTTTGGTTTCAAACAATTGCGGCGGAAGGCCAAGTTGCAAGTACTAGCGATCGTTACAGCCTCTAGGAAAGGATCGACATTACACTGTTGGTGGAATATCGATCTGAACTTAAGACAGGCCAGAGCTGGGGTCTCTACATCAGAGATGCAATACTCCAGCAGTTCATTGTGAAAGTCCAAAACATAGTTTTCTGCTACTCGTTCATCATACCAGCTTTCAAAGGCCTTGTGTGGTTTCTTAAACATGGTCTCTGGGCAATAGAACTGTTTGTCAGGCATAGGGCCCCTATACTTGCTTCGCCAGAGTGTTGAAAACTGTGAAAAGTAACCCTTCTTTCTCTCGGGAGGCAGATAGAAGGCCTTAGGGAGCGCAGCGAGGGCCATGGGGAAATAGTTGAGTGAGTCCACAAACCTCAAATTGTCCATTTACATGCCAATAATTGAGAATTGAGAATTTATAAAACAGTTATAAAGTTCATTTGGCTTCCGTAGTCGGTTTGAATTGCCCACTTAAACTTCACACCTACGATTTCTTCCTCCTTCATTGGATCACCAATTCTTGTCTTCCTTTGTCTTTAAGTCAATTATATGTACCTTTTTCTCGTCTTTCAGTTTTGCAGGATTTTGTACAAGTACTGTTGAATCGCTCAGGAAGTAACGAATAACATATGGTCCCACGTATCTAGGTGCTAACTTCTTACAGAATTTTTTGGCAGCTTTGCTCAAATAATGCGTCTTGATATAAACTTCCATATTCATCTTGAAAGGGCGATTCTTCCTAGGACATTGATAACGTTCCCGTCTCTGATTTTGAACAATACTCCACCTCACGTTTGTTATTGCCTTTTCCAAATTTTGCCCTCCTTTTTTCCGGAGTTAACTTTTCGGAAATGATGCCATTAACATTCCATAAATTTGTAAGTGCGTTATTGCGTAAATGGGCAAACATTAAATCGAAAGCACTTGATTTAGTCGAACCATTTATTGCAGTATTTAAGCTCGAAACGATCATTCCAAGATTCGAGTCACATTTTTCTTGTTCAAATCCATACAACTCCACAAAGCATTATTTGTCTCACGTGAATATCTTTCCGATAGGTTTACATTTGCTCCGTAGGCTGCCAATTTCTTGTGTTCCACGTAATTATTGAACATAAATTTCTTAATCTCTTTCGACGTGAAATAACTGGCGTTATCTGATACAATTATACGTGGTATTGAAAAGCTGTCAAAGATTTTTTTCAATTTTACAATGATGAACATAGACTTGCAATCTTTCAGCGGATATAACCATACAAAACGTGTAAAGGCATCGACCAAAATCAAAATATATTGGTTCAATTTAGGAATATTGCTCGTGGAAAAGGTCCCGCAGTAGTAGGGAAAGGGGACTTTTGGCTCACTTGATTGATGGCTTCCGGTCACATGACCGGAAGCGCTGCGTCATGAAAGACGTCATCTGAGGCTGAGCCAGTGACGTAGGCGGTTTTGTGACGTAATGAGGTAAAGTTCAAAGTTCAAGGTCACGGTGAAGTTTTTTAAAAAAAATCTACCTCGCACTCGTAAAATCGATTGTGATTCGATAGTTAATCGATAAGAAATATCGAATGAAACAATCGAATGAAGCAATCGAATTATACGAGTGCGAGGTAGTACTATTACAAATATTACTTTATTTTATTTACAATAATAATTCATATTACAAATATTAGTTTATTTTATTTACAATAATTCATGTTTACAATAGTTCCCCGTTGTTCGTTGTCATCGATGTTGTTGATCCGGACGAGTTGCGGCCATCACTTCGCTTTCTGATGAAAGACGGTAGATACTTCGATTCCTGCGCAGAGTCCATGTTGTTTTTTGATGCGTAAAGTTCCAAAGATAAATCGTAGCCGGACGCAATGAGAAGTCTTAACTCTTCATTAAAAACCTCGAGGTCTTGGAAAGTCGCCAGATGAATAGAGTCATAATGAATACACCTAATTTTGATGGACATTTCAACAGAGAGCTCGATGTACACTGGTCAAGAGCCGGAGGTGTACTGACTATTCGCTAGCTAGCGTTTTGGTATCAAACAAAATGGTGGGGGTAAAAGTGTGGTGGGGCAGAGCAGATGGCGGACGGCAGATGGCAGGCGGCAGGTGGCAGCTGGTGCGAGGCAGATGGTTGCTACTACATTCGCCGCCACAGTAATGCAATCCTTCGGCGTAATTCTTGTATTTTATCTTGTCGGTTCATTTGATACGTTTTACATCTACATATGCAATAGCTGAAACACTTGCACTTACGACAAGCTTTCCCGTCAACTTGATCGCCTGGTATTTTAAAACATTGTAACTCGCAACAATATGTCTTCAAATTGTTATCGAAAATAAATTGTTCATAGGTGGCACCGACATGTTAGCTGCAGCGTGTGTTAGACAAGACTGAGACTAACTTCACTGCTCCCTCTCTTTTATACCTCTTCATAAGTTAACCCTGAATGAAAGTTCAAGGTCATCCATTTGAATTTTTAAAAAAAGCAACACAGCAGTATATAAAATAATATACTGCTGTGTTGCTGTTTTTCTTTTTTTCTTTTCTTTATTAAACAAACATCTTACAATACAATAAGCTTAAGTCTAACATTGATGACTAGAAATACAAACAGAAAAATACAAACAAAGACATTATGTACAAGGATGCGTGATGTGCAGAGTGAGTTCCGTCGAGTTGTTGCCGCTTACACCGTGTGATACCAAATACAACGTCCCCGGTTGAATATCTCGCAAATCTTCATTTTGTAGCAGTTGAACAAATCGTTTTGGAAGAAATACTTGAAACTTCGGCTCATCTCCTGGAGTGAAAGGTCCTTCGCTCAATGAAACTAGAATTGCTTCTCCATGTGTGGTTTCCACTTTCTTGATGTTATGAATAATGTAGTGTTTTTGTTCTTTTAGTTCTGAACACTTTTTAGTTAGCAGAAGGTCGGATTTTGAATGAGTGTTGATTTGATCAACCAGTGTTTGTAGAAACTGTTGTGATGCCATCTTCGTCAGTGGTGGTTGTGGTGTCTTCTGTGATGTTGCCTCTTCGGAGTCTCGAATAATACTCGTGCTGGAGCGGTGCTGTCTCCTCGTATTTATAGGCCCCGCTACCCCCACCACATTTCTGTTCTCCGCTACCCCCACCACATTCCTGCGTTTGTTTCAAGTAAGCAGCCAAACGATACGCGTTGTACAATGCACAGTTTGTTTGGCCGTGTTTAAGATCTTTTGCAGCGACACGAATATTACCGAAATTAATGTTAAAGTCCTTACTGATAGTTATATCGAAAACATCACCGTGCGTGTACTTTTGTATCCAGTTCTTTTTTTCTAATCCTCTTGTGTATATATGTGAATATTGTTTGCAAAAGTTAAACATAATACTGTGCAGATTACTGTAGCTTATAAATCCTTCATACCAATGTATGTGATGAAAGTAGTTTGTTATCCATTTTTTTGTACTTTTTGCTTTGGTGTTAAGTTTGTTAAAAGAAAAAGGAGCTTCAAACGTGAATGGGTAGGCTACAAATGTAAGCAAGTCTAAAATTACTAATTCCTTGATAATAAACCTATCATCATTATTTCGAAATGCTTGAAATTCTATTACACAAGGCTTTACACTCACTTCTTCATCCCCTCCGCTCATCATGGCACCTAGCGATCAACTAAACTGTTTTCCACACCACGGTAGGTTAAATACCAGGCCGTACAGTTGCAGGTGCGTTGGTGTATATTTAACGTGGGCACCGTCCCCAATAGGCCTACCCCACGGGTGTTCTTCTTTACTAAGTCAAACTTTAGCCTTTTTTTAACTTCTTCTTCTTGTGTTTCGTTTTCTTCTTCTTCTTGTTTCTCCGTTTCTTCTTCCTGTGTTGTTTCTTCTGTAGCTTCTGTAGCGATTTCTACAAGTGGTTCAAAATCCTTTAACTTTCTCCACATGCAAACTTCATGAGGTATTCTATTAAAAATAGATGTATCCACAGGTCCGTACACGATGGTGCTATCAGGTTGTTTTTCCAAAGTATCGACCAAATATTCTTTAATAATAGCGCTTGCAAATACCAACTGTCTCATGTACCTTGTAATAGGTTCAGTTGCGTAGTTTAAAACGTAGAATTCTTCACGTGACAGTAGAATCTTATTTTCATGTTGAGTCAAGTCTCTAATTCGCACTTGTAGTTGTCCGCGATGTTTAACAATATCGATTTCATTGTCACAATCCAAAAGTCGAATATGTGTTTTCCTTCCACACAAACTGTTAGTTAAATAACATTCTATTAAATGTACATGTTTCAAAAATGACTCCCAAGCATTTTGCGAAAATAAAACCTTTTTTGTTCCATGGTGTAGTATTACTGTAGGGGAATAATCCAATGACTTCATCAATCCAACTGATACACTTTTACTGATGCATGCTGAGATGGGGTAAAAGATTCGCAAAAAAACTTCAGTTAAAATGTGAGGAGGAATATTTTCTTCAACTTTCTTCTTCCTCTTTGGTACTACCTTTGATGGGTCTGCATTACTTTCCTCCTCTCTATCTCTTTTACCAAACTTTAAAAATGCAGTTATTTCCTTGATCATTTCTTCTTCACTAGTATTATCACGTTCCAATAACGGTGCTACCTCTGCATCACCTTGTACAACAGATGGAGAACTCATTTTGTAGAAGATGTTACCCATGCGACGATAGACGATCAACTGAAGACCTGCATTGTTGCTCCGCTATTTATAGGTTAGCGACAGTGGCGGTGCCGGTGGTGGTACAACGTTTTACAATACTGTCTTTACAATACCGGTCAACGGTGTGTATGTAACAATTTTATCGTGCAAAATTAAACAATACGCAGATGTATTTGCAGGTACGTTTTCTTGAAATTCCATTTCTATTTTTATATCAACACTAGACGATTTTACAGATTCATTTTGTTTGGAACAATCAATTACAACAATCGAAGCATTCGATTCAAACTGTACGGGAGATAGTAGAGGTGTATTTGTTTTGCCGTAATATGAATTTTGGAACCTAGCGTACATATCGTATAAAACACTGTACCTTTTTTTATCAAAAGAAATATTAAAGTTGTCGTAGGGAAAGAATTGTGAATTCAGGAACACTTTACAGTTTGTTAATTTACAATGGTCAAATTCACCAGCATTTTCAGTTATTATACTTTTCTTCTTCGTTTGTAATCCAAATATTACATATCTCGCTTTTTCCAAATGAGTAGAAGTTTTTACAGTCCATGTATGCCGTTGTGTTGTAGGTAAAACGGGGTATTCATGAAACTCCCAGCTTCTGAATGGCATTACAATGTCTCGATCTGATTTTAACTTTCTTAATAATGTAATCCTGTGTTCATCATTTAGTCGCACATGTGGTACTCTCCAAACAATCTTGTCTAATGTTAATTTCCAGTCTAAATTGGCATCAGTTGTTCCAGCACCTGCTTTAATAATATCATTATCGTTTGATGATCTTAATAAAACTAGTTCTTGTTTTACATTTATTATTATTCTTCTGTAGTCTTCAGCAAATCCTAGGAGTAATCTTAAAGGTACGTAGAAATCAAAGTTTCCCGAAGAGTCAGGAGCGATTGTACTTTTGTCTGGTGCAACCCATCCTGCAACAGCTAACAGATTCTTCTAATTTGGTGTTAAAGACGCTAATCCTTTCAATGTACTGGAAATTCCAACCTTTTTTGTTGAATCGACTGTAACTCCTGAAATTTCATATCTAATCTCGTCAAACAAAAATTCCATAGGATTATTTATGAACGGAACAGTGGTTCCAGCAGTACCATCAGTTTTTGTTACTTTTCCTTCAATATATAAATAACTTTCGCATGGAAGAGTATAAATGTCTTGTTGTTGTATAGGAATCCTAATTTCATCGTTATTGTTTAATTTGGACGAAGCGTAAGGGTTGTGCGTGTGATATTCCTTTTCCCATAAGGTCTCGTCGAATGTTGGTCCCTGCGCTATATCCAGTATATCCATTGTTAATGACCTTTAATCCAATTTCTTCTAGAAAACGAATGTTGTCACTTGTTAATCCTTCTACAGCTGATGAGCTACTGACCTCTTTGCTGGTTGGCTCTCTCTTTTTAAATGATAACCCCATTGTCTAAGCGGATGATTTTATATGTATTCTTACAGTAATAGCTTCTCCTCTAAAGTCAATAAGGTTTCCGTCTTGATCCACTATGTTCAGCACGATGTCTGAAATGAAACTGGTGTTTAACGGTAGGTACACAAGGTTTTGAGGCTTTTCTACTATCTTAAAACCTGGTGCAACTGATGGGTAGAATGTGTGTAATATATGACGATTTTCTCCATCTCTTTAGGATCCTTGTATAATGTTACATGTAATGTCTATGCTATTAACTTTGATGATCGTCACAGTTTTATTTCCAGAATGAGTTTTATTAGGTTCTAATACTTTTGTTTCTTTAGAAAACCCCAATAAACTACCAATTGAATGTTCTTGACTAAAATCAATATAATACTTAGAAGTAATTTCGGCTTTCATTGTATTGTTATTGCCTTTTATCGTTATATTTTATTTTCCCATATGTTTTTGTATAACTTCATTTATATTATCAATTTCATAAGCTCCTGTTGGTAAACTGAATTCTTCCAAAGCTGAATACTTTCCTTTATCATCTTTTGTCTTGTAATAATGTATTTTGTTATTAATTCCTTCACTAACGTTTGGAATAGAGTTATATGTTGTTAAATCCAAAATGCGGCTTCCCATAGTCTTCCTTTTTGCAAACGTAGTGCTGGAAACAGAATACTGCGCAAAGTACATGAGTTACCGGTTAATGACACTGTATACGAGGACATCTTAAAGTTGACTAACACTTTTAGCTAAAAAGTCTAAACATAAATGACCGCAAATGGATGTATCATCAGGTTGTTTTCTTGTATGATTGTAAAAAACATTTTCTGCCGCACGAAAGTATCGTTGAAGTTCTTTCGGTGGTGGAAGGTCTCCAAAACTGTCGAAATAATAAATGGTTTTACCAAGTTTCTTGTAACACACCCAATGAGTGCCTAATCCTTCACTATTATCCAAATTTACAATACCAGTCTCATTTTTCCACATTTTAACCGGTAATTCATCTTTCATAAATACTCCTCTAAAAAATGGGATTTTCAAACAAGAAGCATATGTAATCAGTTCTTCATTGGTTAATTCTTTGTTTTTAATTATTAATTGCTCTTTCTTATTTAATACACACGATACGGTCTTAGGTATAATCCTCCTCCCTTTTTTATCATTGACCATATTGTTGGTTTCTTTTTAGCCTTACCACTGGTAGATCGACGTTTTCTTCTGATATTACCTCCTTGTTTCTTAGCGGGTTTTTTCCCACGCCTTCTTCTCTTTCCTCCTCCAAACGTAGTTTTTGCTTTCATTGCTGCTGTTACTGCTAAAGACGCTGCTTTTTCACCAATACTCGCGTCAATAGATTTTACTCTTTGCCAAGCTTTCTCAGCAAGTGCTCTATCTGCTATTGATCTATTTTTAGTATCACCAAATTTGGAATACGCTATATCGTGCTGTTTACAAGCCTGATCGAGCTTATTTATTCCAGGATCTCCTCTAGCAAGACGTTTCTCTAATTTGGTTCCAGGACCACAATATTGATATCCTCCAGGTAAATGCAATTCCACAGGTAATAAATCAATCGTCTTGTTAACTATAGCTCCAACCAGTTTACTCAATAGAGAAAATGCTGTTGATGCTATTCCCCTTCCTCTCTGTAATCTCTCTCGATTATGACTGATGCGTTTAACCCTCGACATGACTATTTATAGCAAAACCAACAATCAGTAGGTGCACTCTATAAATGTTTTACAGTGAATGTAATATCAGTTTTGGTTTTTTGTATTATATACTGTTTAAAATCCATTTATTATATAGAAATGGATTTATTAATTAAATGTAGACATATTAAATAGAAGTAGTAAAAATTGAAATAAGTTGTAATTGAAGATGTTCCAGATGTTTCTCCGCTGGTGATGGTTTCGTTGTCTTCGGTACAATGAATAAACTTTAAATAGTTGTCATGTTTCCTTAGAAACTTGCCACTTAATCGTTGGTAATTGAATAACACATCCCAGTCTAGTTTATCTTTAAAATTGTCAATGTAATTCTCAGAGAGATTTTGATATTTACTTATTACTTCCCAACAGTTATTAAAATTTGATGTCATCTCTACGAGGAAGTCTTCTGAAAACTGTTGTCTTTGTAAAATATGGATCCAGTTAACTCTGTGAAAATAAATTCTTAACATAGTCATTGTAAAGAGGTAATGTATGGAAAGTTGTTCCCAATCCATATATCTATCAAACCGTTGAACAAAACCATCTGTCAACACTCCTTGGGGAAATCTCGGCTCTTGAGATATTAAACTCCACGCAGTAATATTGGATTCCATCATCCTCTCTGTATCGTCTCTCGAATATGACTGATGCTTTATCCCTTATCATGGGGGTATTTTAAATTCTTTTTTCTCTTATGTAATCTTCATTGTTTTCTGTTGGTTCATTAATCACATTCACTTTATCCCCCTTTCCTAATGTCTTGACTTTAGAAGGCTCAGACGGTTTATCTCGTTGATTAAGTTTCTCTGGATTGTGTATATTTTTCCAGTCTAAATAATTGTGACTATCAATATCTGAAGCTGCATCTCTTCCTGAAGCCCGATGGATATAATGGAATAGAGCTGCACCAAACCTTTCCAAATGTTTTTCATATTCCGTAGTCCATTTCTTGTGTACAATATCAAACATTTTTTTATTTACAGCGTCTCCATCCTGCTCACAATCACCTACATTTGATAATTTTAATTTTTTTACATCATAGCTTGTGTCAGTTTCATTCCTTTTGTAAATCGTTAACAATTTTAGAGTAGCGAAATTTACTGCTTCCCCATCATAAACGGGATGTTGTATATTGCTTAACCTTTTACCGGAAAACCCCCAATGATCTTCGTGTACAGTTGGGGTTCTTTTATCCATGTATTTTACCGTAACCGCATCAGAAGACAAAAGCGGATCACCAACATTTTGAATTACTTTTCCTTCAAAATTATAGTTGCCATCAGGTGTTAACGGAAACCCAGCTCTTTATTCACTATATTCAGATTTTACTCCAAACTCGGAATACCGTCCAAACTTGTCCACACTCATGATGTAACTGAATCGCTATCGTTTAGGTTCTTATTATATATGTACGTCTACTGAACAATTATTCCTTGTTTTCGCAGTTCATCAACCAAAGCTACCCATTCGTTTTCTAAACCAGTGTGCCCGGCTTCCATAGCTTCATGTAATAACCTCATTCGATCAACTAACTTATTTATATCGTTGTAATATATTATATTAGTTTTATACAAATTTTTCAATAATCCCCTTCCAGATGTGGTAGGATCAGTTGTTTTTCTCTTTTTATGCAAAATATTTAATTCAGCAGAAGATAAAGCTCTTCTTTTAATTTGAGCTTTTTTTAATTTCGAGGGGAAAAGACTAGATATAATACTTGTATATTTTATTGACCGATTTCTATGAATAGGTAGGTCTTTGGAATACTTCTTTCTATGTGCATTTGTATACTCTAATATATTTTTAAACAATTGTAAATCCCTTTTAGTATATTTACCAGGATTATTTTTAAAGATAAGTTCAAACAAACCTTTTGTACCTTTATATTTCTTATCTCCAATAACTATATCATCATTTTAGTTTATATCTAACTTGCTATCTCCAATCATTAATCCTTTATCCTCTATTATAGCTCCATAGGTATGAAAATTTCGATTAGCATGTGCGGCGTGTAACATTTTTAACGTATATGTTCTTCCAAGAGTTCCTTTAAACATGATATCCGTTCCTAATTTGCTTAAGTTGGATGGGTTAATATCCTCTTCTTCTGCTCTTGTATCTTCTACACTTGTATCTTCTGTACTTGTATCTTCTGAAATGTTCTTTTCCTTTAAATCCTCTATATCTCCGCTTTCTTCATACTCGTCGCTTTCTTCAGATGTTTGTAACTGGCCAAAACTTTCATCATTCTGAAATTCTTCTTCATATTTGGAAATTGGTAGCATTTTGTCTCCTTCGAAGCGAATTGAAGGTTTTTCCATATTTTGTGCTAATCGCTTTAAAGGTTCAGTAACAGGTTTGAATGTTGTTTCTAAAAATTGCTCTCTTTCATTTATACCTGATTTTAAAGCTCGGTTTTTTTGTCTAATAGAATCACTAAGTGATTTTATTTCCTTTAATAGCTTTTCCTGGTTAACCATCTTCACACCTTGACGACTTGTACAGTAATACCGCTAATCAGTGTATTAAAACAAATTTATCAAAACCTATTCTATAACGACCATCTTTTATAGCTTGATCTTTCATAATAACCAAAAATCCATACTTTTCCGCCCATGCTTTTCCGCAAAGCTCTTTAAACTTTTCAAATGGCATATCCGCATTCACATGATCGTTATATATATGTTTTAGGTTAGTATCATCTTGTTTGAATAAATTAGAATATTTGCATTATCTCTGATAAGTTGTTTTGGGATTTTGCTATAAGTTTGTCCTATATATATGCTGTCGATGTTATTATGTCTTCCCATGGCAAAGTAGTTTCTAATAGTATCCTGATTTTCACAAGATACATCGTGAAATATAAATACAGAATACGGTTTCGCTTCGTTTGGTTGCATAATGCTATCACTAGCGTTAAATTTGTAAAAATTAACATCAGACACATCAGATAGGATTTTATTCAGCAATTGATACTTTGGTTGTTGTAGAGACTTTGAAAAAATATATAGCTTATTAAACCTTAATCCCTGCGGATTAGTGATCAAATTAAAGACAACATTGGTCTTTCCGCAGTTTGAGGGGCCACTTACTATACATCGAACAGTGTTTGGAAGTAAACTACCGTGTTTACCATTGTTGATTTTAACGTTATCCACAGTTAAATCATCTATGTTATTAATATTGAATCGATCTTTATGGTGAATAATCTCCATCCTGCTCAAAGGTTAACGATGAAATGAGTTGCTTGCATTAAACCAAGTCCTTTATAGGTATCCATGAATCCTCAGTTTTGTTAAACCCTAACCACCGCACTTTAACTGCGTCCTTTTTTCTTTGTAACACTTTTTCAACAAGATATACATCACCTACTGTTGACTTTAACATTTCATGTCCATAAAAAGCACCTTCCAACAAATATCCTTTGTTATCTTTTAAGATATACGTTTCAGGTACAGTCGGTTGCACTTTATACACTGTAAAAGCTTCATTCGTCCAATTGGGAAGGTATTTCTTGGTAAACACTCCCTTATATTTACTAATCCGTACTTTATCACTTACATTAAATTTTCTTGGCTGCATTTTTTCTACTTTAGGCTTTGTATTTTTCTTTATGCGTTTTAATACATCTTTTGCATTTCTTCTATTTACTTTGTTAGGTTTCATACCGATAGTTCTATGAAACCTGTTGTTATAATCATTTATTAATTGTCGTAAAACATCATACCATACGTAAGAACCTCTTTTTGAAAATTGTTTATACAGTGCTCCTTTTAAGGTTCTATTGAATCTTTCTACAATAGCTGCTTTTTTCTCTGAATTTGTAGAATAATGATTTATTTTATATTTATTCATTAACTGTGCAAAGTTTGTATTAAAGTATTCTGTTCCATCATCAGTTTGTAAATGTTTAATTTTGTTTTTATGTCTTTTTATGGCTATTTCCATGGCTTCTGTTACGCTTTTACCAGTCTTGTCCTTTAGAGGCAAAGCGTCTGCAACTTTTGTAAAACAATTAATAATTGTGAGTATATATTTAAATCCTTTGTTTATTCTGCTATGCGGACGCATTTCAATTAAATCCGCTTGATATAGATCATTTATCCCTTTTATAACAGTATTTCTTCTTGGAAACTTTATTCTTGCAGGTTTGAGTAGCTCATTAATAATCTTCTCCTTCAGGTCTGACATGATGGTTTCACGAAGGCAGCTGATATGGAATTAAATATTCTTTTGTATAAATCTGCTTATATATACATATAGTTCAAGGTCATTCAAAACTTGTGTAAAAAAAGGGGAAACACAGCTTAACATTGCTGTGTTTCCCCTTTTTTTACGGAAAGGAAAAGGATAGAGGATCTAGGACGATGAAAGGGTTATTAGTCAATAGGGTTGAGGGAATAGTGACCGAATGGTAAAGTGTGGATGTTGTCTGGAAGGGTTTGTCTTTTGTCGTCATTACAGGATAGCGCCTTTTTAACTTCAGTCACGCTGTACAGCTGATGGTTAAAACTTCTGATGGTGTTGAATTTAGCTGTAATGATGTTATCCTCAAATAAGCATTGCTTGTAGTGTTCAAAATGCACTTTCTTCTTTAAATATAAACTCTTTACACCTTTAGCTTTCTTGATATAGCTATTCTTCTTTTCTTCTTCTTCTTCTTTTTCATTATAGAGTTTCAAAGAATATAGTTTAGACATCAGTGCAACAATCTCTTCAAGTAGAACACCATTAGCCTCATCCTTAAATTTGCCTAGTACTTTTTTGTGTCTGTCATTGTCGTAGTTTGGATGATCTTTTGGATAATCGGAGAAATCAAAGTCGTTCTTGTAAATAAATGTACGTAAATCTTTATACATGTCCAATGTTACTATGCGATATATAAAAGCGTCAGTGTCCATATATGTAATAGATATATTTTCTCTTCCGTAGAACGCCACCATTTTGTTGTAGTGAAAATCGTACATGTGTGTTTTTGAGATGTCCAAGATTGACATGCCGATATACAAAGGACGATCCATCTTCACACTCGTCTTCTTCATGGACACTGCTACAAGTTTTTCATTAATAATTATTGATGTTCCAAAATTTGGCTGCTGTACTAGTTTCTGTAATTTTTTTGCGTCGGTAACAAGTTTAACATTTTTATGTCTTCTTTTGTTTTCCAATGTTTTTCCAAATATCGCATTATTCATTAATTTAAAGAAATCTTTTTGAAAGTCTGATGTAGCTGCTGCTCTTCTGATGGTATTTGAATCAATGTAGGGTTTCAACCAGCATAATTGAGAAAATTCCAAAACTCTATTAAATTTTGTTAAACGTAGTCCTAATTCGATAGCTTGTTGAACCACCCAAAAGTGAGCCACGTAGCGTTGTTTATTATTTAATGTCATCATTAATTTGGGGTGTTTTCCAATTGGTGAAATTTCTGTTTTAGCAAGAAGTGGTAGGTCATAATGAAGATCATGTAAATTTTCTGGGTATTCAAAATCGCAATCCAAAATATATCCAGTGTCACCATGTTTCGGAATTTGTAAAATATCGCCAATAGAGTCGGGATTAATCCATTTAAAGTTATCAAAAGGAAGTGGGTTTGACATTGCCCAACCGTACAGGTTATTTGCATCGAAATATCCTAAATAGGTTGATGGTTTGGTTTCATCATAATCGGGTAGGTATTTGTTGTTGGCTTTGACATGTCTGGTAACACTTTTGGTCAATCCGCCTCTTACTCCAGCTTCAACCATTAAAACCATGTCAATGTCTGTTAAAAGTTGGAGTTTGCATTTTGTTTCTTTTAACATGGCTTGCCAAGCTAATCCTGGTGAAGTATACGAATGTAGAGGGTCCAAACCGTATGCAGCAAAACAAGTGTTTCGGAATTCTTCCATTACATCACAAAGAAGAGTTACATCTAGTTTGACATAAAAGTCCGAGTAATCTCCTAAGGTCTTCATATCTAACTCGTTCCATACTCGACGTGCGTGTTGATAGTCCTCAAGTGATATTTCCGAATCATTAAGTTTGTTTTTGAAGTTTTCTGGTGGAGGTAGTGATGTTTCATTAAATCTATGCAGTCCATCGATGTAATCATAGGGGAAGACTCCTTTTCGAAGAACCAAATCCATTTTACTATTGGGTACAATTTTGCTTGTTTCTATCAAATCTGTTCTTCTTAGATTTTCAGATAATTTCATGAGGCTTGAAGGCATAAATCTAAATGAATCAACAAACCTTAATTTAATTTTACCCACCTTTTTTGAAAAGCTTATAAATTTTTCCATTGTAGTAGCCAAAACGTCTATTGCTCCATTATCTCTTCCTAGTTCGGGGATTATGAAGTGCGAATCATAACCACTCAGATTGTGCAGAACTACGGGGATGAAATATGGTAGTTTGTAGTTCAAGTTGCAAGCGTTACAGGCTGCACCTCTATACGCTCCCATAAGATGATCGTGGTCACGAACTTTAACGTTATCCAGTGTAAAGGTGTTATTACACAAATAACACGTTGTTGTTGAATAATAATGTTGAAGCTCTTCTTCTTCCATAGGTGACATGGGTACCTTTGTTCCATACAGTTCTTCTACCTTTGCAGCTATTTCATACAGATCATCGACAAAGTATTTGGCTGCTTCTTCACCGCGATAAATCTTTGGAGAAGATGATAGTCCATATTTTTGAAGATGGTCTTCAGTCAACGTGGATTTAATTAGTATGCAATAACTGTTTGGTGAATGAAGTTGGTATTTGCTTCTTCTTGTAACGTCCTCTTCTTGTTGTTCAAGTGGATGTAAAGAAGACTCGAAATCAGCGTAAACAGCAACAGGTACACGGTATTGTTGTATTATTTTGTCAAATTTTATCTGCGCTCTGCTGGAATGTGGCAATTTAATTCTAACCTCATAGTTTCCATTACATAACCTTTGATGTTCTACTAACCATTCTGAACCTCCCCTTCTTAATGGTTTGTTGTTTACATGTCAAAAACATCTTTTACAAATGGTTTTCTCTCCGTGTTTTTTTGATATTTGTTTAGATACAAGAGCTGCAAAGTTTTTTATGTAGACATAGTGGGATATGTCCCCTTTAGTGATCAATAGCAAATCCGTATGATCTCTGCGCTCAATAGGTGTTATGCGCAAGGGGTACGCATTGTTTGACGAATCTAAGCCGAAAATGTTGACAGAAGCTGAAGGATTTTGCTTTTCAAATTTTGATATATCAGTAATTGCAACAGGGTAAGTCATTCCCTGGAAATTATACTTATGTTGTATTTCTTCATATTTGTGACTTGGTCTTATCGGATTGTCTGTTACATATTTGACCAACATGGCATATTTAAAACATTCAGTATCTTGATTTTGTACGTTGACACAGGATAAGGTATTTCTAATCTTTGTTGGTAGAGGGATGTAGCTACTTCCTCGAATTCAATAGCCGTGTTTGTGTACTCTTAAGTCTAGCCCTGTGATGCTTAACAAACTCCATCCAGAGCCTCTTCCTTCATGTTCTTGTATTTTTGTCTTGAGCTCTTCAAAACATTCAGATACGATTGAATCAATATCTGACGAAAACATAATAGTACGGTTTTTTGTTAAAAACCTTCTCGGTGAAGTTTCATTTTGAATGTTTGTAAATAAAGCATCCATTAATAGTCCAAATTTGATAAAATTTAATCTTTTTAATTCATTTTGCAAAGTGTTGCTTACCAATCCTTTTGCGTTATTTAAAAATTCTTCGAGTTGTAATTTTGCATTATCAATTTTGAAGTGGGTTACTACATTACCCGGAAGTGCTCGGGCATGTAGTTCTACATTTACTGCTGTTGATGCTGAAGGACGGTGAAGTGTTGACAGAGCATGCGTAGAAGTCGATGCAGTTGATGATGTTGAAGGACGATGAAGTGTAGACATAGCAGGCGTAGAAGTCGATGCAGATGACGATGTTGAAGGACGGTGAAGTGTAGACAGAGCAGAGGTAGAAGTCGATGTTGATGGTGCATATTGAATAACACTTGGTCTGGAATGTTGGTGTTGAGCTAACATTCGATCTATTTCTTTCAATTCTTCTTCTTCATATTCTTCATCTTGGTTGTTGTTATGTTTTAGTTCTTTATGAATCATTAAAAGAAATTCATCCTTAAATGAAGACTTACAAATATCGCAGTGATGCATAATGTAGGTGCGTTCTCCGCAAGGGTCAACGCAATAATGAAAAACACTGCAAATGCCCCTCTATTTATACCCAATCAAAAGTGGTGGGGGGTACGTATTACGTTAAGTTTACTATTTTTTACATTTTATATTTACTATTGTAGCTGGAGGCTAAAAAGTTCTGTATTTAGGTCAAGGTCATTGGACATATTTGCCAAAACGGGGAATAGAGCAGTAAATGATTTCATTTTAAACCATAAACTGATCTATTCTCCGCTCTGTATTTAACAATTTTCTTTAACAGGAACATTTAATAGATTTTAAACTCGGATATGAAGTCGGATTGTACACATTGCATCTCGATCAACTAAAAATTTCATAAAACAATAGGGATCTTCAGTTGTAGATTCATCTTTAACATATTCGATGGTCAACATTGCCGAACGAAGATCTTGTGGAATTACGTCGACTTTTATTAGCCGCCTTTCGATTTCAAACCGTTTTGTTATTGATGTAAGTTTTATCACATCATCGATATCGAGGAGGGGAAAATTGAAACAAACGGAGTTTGCTGGTGGGTTCATCATGGCGATATGATAAATATACACTGTTGCATCGACATTAAATAGACGTTCCCCCACCATTAAATGTATAAGTTACCCCCACTTTTTCAAAAAAGTAAAAGCTAGGATGATTAAGTCCTGTAAGTAGGTCAAGGTCGTTTTAACTTATTACCAGAACGGGGAATAGAGCAGTAAGCGATTCTAACTTTGACCGCAAACTGATCTATTCCCCGTTCTGTATTCCCCCGTTCAGTATTTCCAAAACATCTTTAGTCAATTTCGAATGTTAGAAGGTCTTCAGGAAAATCTTGTTGAAGTGATGCACCTTCTAACAACGTTTCTACTGATCTATTCCCCGTTCTGTATTCCCCCGTTCAGTATTTCCAAAACATCTTTAGTCAATTTCGAATGTTAGAAGGTCTTCAGGAAGATCATGTTGAAGTGATGCACCTTCTAACAACGTTTCTAACACATTAATGTATTTTATCGCCTGTATCAAAATGGCTTGCCTTGAACTTTTTGTATCCATAAACGGTAATTTTGATTTTAATAACTTATATGTTTGATTTATTTTTTTAATCCTTCCTCTTTCTCTAGCATTCCTTCTTCTCGCTTCATCATTTTTTTCCTTGTGATTTGTTGTAGGCTGCATCGATGTTGTAGGCTGCGTCGATGTTGTAGGCTGCATTAACTCTGCTGGGCTATTCATAGCTGAATAACTATACTCTGAAGCTGTACGCCTTATATATGTTTACCCCCACTATTAAAGTCAAAGGATTTAGATGGTGGGGGGTGTAAGTGATAGGGAAAGGATATGTTATTTAACAATTACTATCCGCAAATTTTTTCCAAGTCTCGTCAGTGGGTCACGGTCTTTTGAAAATATTGCCAAAACGGGGAATAGAGCAGTAAGCGGTTTCACTTTTACCGCAAACTGATCTATTCCCCGCTCTGTATTTTAAAAGTAAACATTAAGTCATGTCACTATTGAGCAGCCTTTGCTTTGTGAAGCTCAATTTCTAAGTCTGCAACCAAGCGAAAATCTGCATCGTGCTCCTCCCATTGTTCAGGAGAACGCGGCTGTCCACACCACTTTCTGAAGGCGTACTCCATCGCTTCATTATACTCCTCCAGTATAACATGATAGGGTCTTGGCTGCTGCGTTGTAGGCTCCATCAATAATGTAGTTCGTTGCGGTTGTGACTGGGCATCATTCTCCGCAACCTCAGTCACCTCAGCAGTCACAGCAATTGCGTACAACTCCTCTTCGCTAATCTCCTTTTCCCATGTGTTGCTGTTGACGCTCATGATGATGCAACTAATAATTATATTCCGAATCGCTCGCTTAAATACCCACTTACCCCCTCTCCTCTTTACTGTTGAATAATGTCTTTAGTATAATATTTATCCTTTTTCCTTTTAAGTTTTATCTTTGACTTAGTGTAATATTTTTAAGTCTGTTATCTAGGTCAAGGTCGTTGTATCATTGTAAAAAAAGTGTGGACAACCTATTTACACTCTGCAACATATGCTACAAAATGTAAATAGGTTGTCCACACTTTTTTTTTTAATTTGGAAAAAAAATTTAATTTTAATTTAGAAAGACTGAACGTTTTTTACTGTAATGTTTTCCACACAGTGGTCCCCGAATCAACTCGGATTAAATAGTCTTTTTTGGTTGGGCGTGGAGGATGAAACATGCCTCGAGGTAATTTTAAAATGTAGCGTTGATCTCCACACTTTAAAAGTACTTTTGCAAAGCCCATTGTTTTAACAAAGTAGTATTGTTTATTTTCAATAAGCCTATTAATCCGAATCTTGGATGGTTTCACTGTTAGGTGTGGTGAAGAAATAGAAACGTTAGCATTGTGTTTTAAATGAGAACCGCACACTTTCTCATTTAAGACACAGGATTTAGCACAACGTTGACCTTTCTTTGCACCTTTTTTAAATACATAACCACATTGTTGTGCAAAAAGCATACACTTCCTTCTCAACGATTTTAGCTCATTAAATCTTTCTGAAGGACGGTTAATACTTGTGCAAATTACTGAAGGACGAAGACTTGTAGAAGGTGGAGTGACGATTGAAGAAATGATTTTTGGTCCAGTAGTTAAAGGCTTGGTGGGTGTTGTAGATATTTTTGAGCTCGATGTCGAAGAAGACCCTGAGCTTGATGATGAACAAGATGACCTCGAACTCGATGAAGATGAAGATAAAGAAGATCTTGACCATGGTGATGAACAAGATGACCTCGAACTCGATGAAGATGAAGAAGAAGACCTTGACCTTGGTGATGGGGAAGATGGCGAAAACTTTGATGGAGAAGATGGCGAAGACTTTGATGGAGAAGATGGCGAAGACTGCGAATACTTCGATGTAGAATCGTGCGGTGAGTCAGTCATCTTCTCTGGAAGAATTAAAGACAATAATAATGACTGGCGGAGTATATCTGAAGGGTCGAAGGATGATGTAGAAGGAGGCGATGATAAAACCTGGCGGAGTATAGACGGGGCAGAAGAAGTTGGTGCTGAAGAGGTAGTGGGTAAAACCAGCAGCGTTTTCTTCACGTTCAATTTTATCGGTTTGGTCTGTTTTCTGATATGCGCCATGATCCTGTGTGAGCAAGCACAAGCAGCAGAATGATTTTACCAGTGATGGGGAACTTCTTTTATACCCGAGTCAGCCAAGCCAGTTGAGCCCCACCCAAATGATTCTGACCTTGAGTAAGGGGGGGGGGGTTGTAAGAAATAAATACATCTTCCACTATCTTACCAAACAAAAATTTTCTAAGTCCCGAAGTGGGTCAAGGTCATCTGAACATGTTGCCAAAACGGGGAATAGAGCAGTAAGTGATTCCCACTTGGACCACAAACTGCTCTATTCCCCGCTCTGTATTAGGGAAGTGAATTTTGAAGAAAGGTCACAGTTATAGGCAATAAACCTGATAACAGAACCTTTTATTAATTTATCCAAACAAAAGGAAGTTACAAATAGTTTTCAGGGAGTATTTGCAAAAGTTTCTCGAGGGTAAGATGGGTAATGTCAATCGGTTTTCGTGCCATATTGACAAAGGTCGGTTTTCGTGCCATACCTTTTTGTAAGGGGTTAGGAAAAGGATGAGAAACATACTGATCAGTTAAAGTTAATTTTACAAAGACCAACCAAGGTCGGTTTTACAAAGGTCAACAGCATCCTGAAACCCAGTCGGACGTTGGTCAGTAACGGGCGCCAGGCAACTGTGAACCAACGTTTTGACCAAGGTTAGTTATAGCGTGTAAGAAAACGACATACCAACCAAGGTCGGTTTTACAAAGGTCACCAACATCCTGAAACCCAGTCGGACGTTGGTCAGTAACGGGCGCCAGGCAACTGCGAACCAAAGTTTTGACCAAGATCAGTTTTAAAGCGTGAAAGAAAAGTACATATTTCATTAGTAAATAAAACACTTCAAAGACCAACACCACAAATAATTACAAACACCAACACTAACTACATTTTCTAGCAGCAAACTACAAGCTATAATCTAACAAACAAACTAACATGCATAACATACTAACATGCTAAGGTAGAATCTTTAGTATACAGGGGTACCACCTATATACTAAAGATGCTATTACAGACAGCTAAGGCGAACAGCTAGCTAGGCTGTCAGCCTGAGACTGTGAGACCTCTGCGGTCAGCCCCCGCTTTTATAGCCAACGATCCGTGGTGGGAGGTAAAGGGAGGTAGGGGGGGGGGGTTACACTATTGTTGCGACGTTATAAAGTGCACATTGATATATTCCAAGTTTGTTAACTGGATCAAGGTCAAGTAAACTGTTTTGTAAAATAGCAAAGGATTTACCTTTGCTATTTTACTTTTTAAGAAACGCAAGATAGCTCTAAGATCAAACAAGGGTCATAGTTATCCGTTTTACACAAAATTCATTGTACAATGTTTTGATAAAATGGAAAATTTCCATGTTGGAAGGTGATTGCCATATCATCAAAACACAATACACATCATTTCTGTGTAACGGTCTAAGCTCCATCTCTACTTTTAAGTTAATCCCTCGATACTCAAAAGCAAGGAGAGTGAGAAATGCTTCTGACAAAGCAAGCTCAGAAGGAACAAGCCAAATGTTTTCACCTAAAGCTTCCATAGCGTTATGACAATATTTATTCCGTTGTAGCGGTATATAAAACATTTCCCCCTCCAGTCTTTATTTTTAATACAACATTTTTGTGTCTACCTTGTCCGCATGAAATATCTCTAAGTCCACAACTAAATAAGAGGGTGTTCTTTTAGCTTTCTGGCCATGTAAAATGTTTTCTAAGTCGTGAAGTGGGTCAAGGTCACGTTAATAAATAAAAGCGTTAGGTGTTAAGCGAACATTTAATTGGGGATAGGCTATGGTTTAAAATATTCATCTTCCTATATGTGACCAGACGAAAGTTGTATAAGTCCTGTCAGTGGGTCAAGGTCATCTGAACTTGTTGCCAAAGCGGGGAATAGAGCACAAATTGGTGCTCTATTCCCCGCTCTGTATTAGGGGACAGGGAATTACAAGCAATGATTTTAATAACGAAAAAAAAAACCCAAACAAAAGAAAGAGTCACAACAGTTTCTCAGGCTAAGAAAGGTAATGTCAACCGGTTTACATGGCCGTATTGACAAGTCCGATTTTCAGGGCCGAACCTATTTGTCAGGGGTTAGGAAAGGGATGAGAAACATATTACATTACTTTGAAAAAATAAAGACTTTACCCACAAATATTTAAACAAATTGAACAGTTAAAGTTAATTTTTCAAAGATCAACCAAAGTTGGTTGTACAAAGGTCAACAGCAAACTGGAACCCAGTCGGACGTGGGTCAGTAACGGGCGCCAATCTACTGCGAACCCAAGTTTTGACCAAGGTAGAATTACAAGGACCGATTTTATATTTACAAGTTATTTTTCAAAGATCAACCAAGGTCGGTTGTACAAAGGTCAACAGCATACTGGAACCCAGTCGGACGTGGGTCAGTAACGGGCGCCAATCTACTGCGAACCCAAGTTTTGACCAAGGTAGAATTACAAGGACCGATTTTATATTTACAAGTTAAACCCCACGGATAAAAATAGGGACACTTTACCCAGTTTGGATCAATGTCCATAAGAAAAAGGGAGCTGTAGGGAAGGTACATATTAGTAAATAAAACACTTCAAAAACCAACACCAAAACATTAATTACAAACACTAACTGCATTTACTAGCAAACTACAAGCGTTAATCTAACAATCTACCATGCATAACAAACTAACAAACACATGCAAGGGCGCGGATCTGTTAATTGCGCGTCGGGCCCAACGCACACTTAACAGACCTACGCTGCAGCAGAATGCAACCCAGTCGGACGTTGGTCCGTAAAGGGTGGCAAGCTACTGCGAAGAGACCGCGGACTGCTCCGCTTATAAAGGCGGCGGTCAGTGGTGGGAGGTGACTCCGCCCCGTGACGTCAGGGGGGGGGACTCCGCCCCGTGACCTCGGGGGGGGACTCCACCCCGTGACCTCGGGGGGGGGGGGTTGTGTCGTCATGGGGGGAAGGGGAACCGGATGTAGACCGGTTCTTAGCTTTCTACCCGTATATGGAAATGTCACGGTTACACTTGGCGACTCGCTTTGCTCCGTCTGGTACCTCATTCCAGCTTCAACCTTTACCTGGAACGGTCAGCTCGCTCTCTGTTTTAATATGTCTTCTCCATTGACTGTTGAAAAACTTAGAAGGATTAAGGATTCTATGAAGAAGTCACCTCCAAAGACAAGTGGATTTAAAAGACCGTCGTCGTTCAAGTCAAGAATACAGACAAGTTTTCAAAATCACCCGCTTTATTTCAAACAAGTTCCATCAGCTGCAAGACATCCGTCCGTCCAAGGTTCTTCAACGCCATCTTCAAATTTATCAACTGCACGACATCCTCCAGTCCAAGGTTCTTCAAGACCAATTTCACCATCACCATCACCAAACATATCACACAAGTCAGTATTGAGGAAGATAGAAAAAATGAAGACCTTGAAGGAAGACGAACTAATCACCCCAATTGACATTGTTAAAACAAAATTTAAATTTTTAAGGAAAAACTTCTCCTACACAGTGGTGTTTCAAAAGAGCAAATCAAAGTATTATCTTTCATCCGGCGACGTCCTATTCGAGGTCGATTTGGTGCAATAGATTCCGACACCCCCAGAAGTAGGCTACCGTCAGACTTTGACTTTGGTCAAAGAAGAAGGCAAAGTAAAGTGGATTGTTCAATAAAGCCCTTGTCCTACCCCCTCCCACAAAAGGTCCTTTTTAACAAAAGGACCGCCTAAGCATATCAAGTTAGGGACTTGGCCTGTACATAGGCAGGAGACTGTTAGTCTTATGTTTGTGTGCAGCCCACTTTGTAAAAATTTCTAAGTCCCAAGGTCCTTGACCTTGACCTTGACCTTGAACATGACCCAAAAAGGGGGGGTATAAATTTTGTGCAAAGTATGTCATGTGGGTACTCAAATTACGCGGATTGATCAGACGAACAAGTTGGTGTAAACAGAATTCAGATCCGACCAAGGGTATAGCGGTAATAGCTAAAAACAACTATTTCGAGGGTCTAACCTAAATAACTTCTTTATTTACAGTTTAAAATATATTAAGTGGGTACTCAAATTACGCGGATTGATCAGACGAACAAGTTGGTGCAAGCAGAATTCAGACCCGACAAGGGTATAGCAGCAACAGCGAAAAAACAACTATTTTCAAGGACAAACCTACATAACTTCTTTGTTTTTGGTTCAAAGTATAACATGTGGGTACTTCAATTACGCGGCTTGACAAGACAAACAAGAAGGTGCAATCTAAATTTAAATCTAACCAACAGCATAGCATCCATAGCGTAAAAACGATGGTTTGAAGGACAAGGTAACGTTGTGGTGGGGGTTAGGTGCCTATCATACACGATAACGCTACATCATTATACTTCCAGCTCTTGACGGATGAACATCTACCTAGAGGGTCTGAAAAATGTCGCAGTTTTACAGGAACATGAGGAAGGTGACCTTCAGTAGTCCCCTTGACACTACATTCTACTTCCCTGACAATGAAGACAGAAGGTCTACACTTTTAGTGGACAATGAGCGGTTTCGTCGAAGAATAATCGAGGTTGAAACACTTTTAGCCAGTTGTTTGCTACGCAAAAAGAACCATATGAATACATGCACCGGTTTAGATCATAGTAGCTGTTATACTTATACAGCGTTGAAGCGCAAACATTATTGAAGTTTTTAGTTACGGAGGTAAGGTCTTGACAGTCTAAGAGCTAAACCCTAACTAACACATGTAAACTAGTTATTGTGCGATGTAAAACTTGGTGGGGAGACTGGTGTAGTGGGGGGACTGGTGTAGTGGGGGGACTACCATCTGCCGCACACTTGCCACCTGCCGCCTGCCACCTGCCGCCAACCATCTGCCGTCCACCATCTGCTTCGTTCTACTACACTTTTACCCCCACCATTTTGTTTGATACCAGAACGCTAGCTAGCGAATAGTCAGTACACCTCCGGCTCTCGACCGGTGAACATCGAGCTCTCCAAGACGCTCTTGTACTGATTTTATTTTGGAAATTTCATTATTTTGTATAAACATTAATATAGGTAGAATAAATTCAAATGTATATCAAAAATCATATTACTACTTTATAATTAGCTAATTAAGTATAAACATTTCATTTTACCTGTTGGCAGCACTGTAGAACAGCTGATGTATTTTAAACTAAGACCAATTAGGATAATTAAGATCATTAGATGGCTGAATCCCTACTAAAGAACTGTACCCGTGAAATAGTAAGTTTTAAAAACAATTTAATATATTTAAAAGAATTTCTATGTATTTATATGTATATAACTTCATTGCTAAATATATCTTTGTTGTTTTGTATAATTGAATTTTGTTAATTTCTGAGTAATAATGATATAAATTGTAAAATAACCAGTTGTGAATTTTCCTGTACTGTTCATGTTTTATTCTGATGAAAAAGCACATTGTCACAATTTTATAAAAGTCGAATATTAAATGTTAAAGTCAATTTCATGTATCCAATTATCTATCAATATGTTTTAATTTTAATTTACATGTTATTATTAAGTTTGGATTTTGTTCCAGACGGGTTTATGGAGTTTATCAAGTTACATGGGATCAGTCAATAATCAACCAAACTGTAAGATAACCATAAGATACTGATATAGTATATTAATTAAGGATCATTTCAACAGTATTTTCAAGAAGTCTAAATATTCAAATAAAAGTGTCTTTTAAAAATACAATGAACTGCTTTCACATCAGTTACCCGATTTACTATGCTGGTAAAGTTGCATAACATCTGATGGACCACTTGATATATAGGCTACTATTCACCACCAAGTTATAAGCGGTTGTCTAAGTTATTCTAAATTAAATATATAAAAGTGCAGCATCTCTGAAATTGGCAAAATGTGTAGGGGGTGTTGTATAAAAGAAAAGTGCGCAACTCTGCTAATAACTTCAACTGCTTGTAACTAAAACTGCCTTGTAACTTCAACTATTAACTACAACTGCTAACAATTATAACTGCCAATAAATTAAATTTCAAATACCAATAGACTATTAACAGTGATCACAAACATTTCTTTCCATATCATGTGCATTTTATTTTGACTAAAATCAATCCTATTATTTTAGCCTATATTATATTCAAGTATAACTTACATCAAGCAACCTGCAGCAACAATTAGCTATAATAAATTGCATGAAGTGAAATATTTCAAACTCAATTTTAGCTAAATATCAACGGTAAGTCAATTTCAACTGAACAAAATTAAATTAACAATTTTCCGACCATGGAAAAGTATAATTTAAATTACTTGGCAAAAGATGAGCTACAATATGAGCTATTGTCAAGAGGAATTGAACCAACCCACAACAACGTAGAACATCTCAGAAAACAGCTGAGAACAGTCTTCAAAACGTCACCTAATGTTAAAAATCTCGACGGTAAGTTAACATTAAGCGATGAAATCAAATCTACCCAAACTAAGACAGATTCACTACAAATTCAAATGGATCAAGCAAACCTAGAACCTAGCAACCTACAAGTAGCTAAATTAAATGCAAAATTAACGCATCTACAGCTTAGGATTACAAACCTAACCTTATGTAAACTAGATCCTATCTATGACAATATCCTTGACATACAAAAAACTAAGCTAGCTGAACTACTTACTAAACTTCAAGAATTAAAAGCTAAAATATCAGCCGAAGAACTAGAACAATTTGAAGAAGACCTAAATAAATCATTAATTGACGATGAAAACTTAGTAGAAAAACTTGAAAATGTAAATAAACCTAACCTAACCTCAACACCTATAAAACCTAGTGAAGAAAAACAACTGAAACTGTAACCACAGTAGAAACTAACCAGCCTATACAAAAAACTGAAATGCAAACGCAGCCTATTTATAACCTAACCTCAAATTTAGGTGAAAATCAAAATCCATCCCCTGTTGTAAATATTTTCAACAAACTATCGCATCCTGCAGAAATATATCTAAGCAAATTCACAATTTGCAATGGTTTAGAAATAAATCCCTTGCTTGCATTCTTGAAAGATCTAGTCACTATCAAAACTGAAACAAATTTAACCGACCTACAATTGTATGAAATTTTACCTAGCTACAGTAAATCACCATTGTCTACAAAAATTATCCAAGGCAAAATTCAAGGTTTATCACTTGACCAACTACATGAGAATATCATTACTACATTTATTCCCGTCACACTTAGGGAAAAATTAAAACAAGATATGATTTATCGCCCGCAACATCCCACAGAACCTTTGTCGCTCTACATAAATGAAGTTAAAACAAACAACCAGATTTTAAAAGCAAATTTATCCGAACATGATCTCATATCTTTCATCAAAAATGGACTTAAGCCAGAAATCAGAAATCAAATTATTTTTGAAAAGAACCCACTCACCTTCCAAGACTTAGATGAACTGTGTATCAACTTGAACAATGTAGGATACAACGATTATCTGCGTGACAAAATGTACCCTAGTCACAAACCGCAACACAATTTTCCGCACCATAGTAAACTTCAAAACTTCACAGCAACAAATCCTAGGCCTACTCCAGCACATTACACAAATCAACGTCCGAATCACCATAAAACTCAACATAACTTTGCTTCAACTTCAAAAAACCAAAATCAACCAATAAAAACTTGTTTTATTTGCAACCGCAAAAACCATCTTGCTAAACACTGTTATCACAACCCAAAAAACTTCTAAAAGAGGGAGTTACAAGCAACAACTCAAACAATAATTGTACTCCTGAAGAACAAAATTCAACTGCTACTCATGATCATTCCCCTGGTTATAAAAAGGAATTTAGAAACTTAGTTAAGAGCTGGAATAAATTTAAAAAGGTTAAACAGAATAAAATCAAGATCAATGTAAATAATAAGTTACCTAGTATACAAACTTGTATCCACAAAAATTTAACTACACAAAGTCTGTTGGATACTGGTTCAAGCCAAAACTTTATTACAAATATCCTATACAAGCAACTGAAAAATCTAAAGGTCATAAAATCTATGCTACCATGGCAAGGTACAATGTTAGCGGCAAATGATACTCAAATAAATGTACTTGGAAAATGCAAATTTAAAATCCGAATAAACAACTTCACATGGAATGTAAATTTTCTAATTATGGAAAACAACCCATATGACATGATTTTAGGCACACCATTTATAACAGAAACTGGATTAATCATGGACTTAGAACAAAATATATGTTACTTTAAATTCAAGCCACAGGACAAAATAAAAGTTACCACAACACATAAAGAAGTCGATTCATCACTAAATCAACTAATGATTGGATGCACCGATATGCAACAGGAAGTTAACAAACTTATTGCGAATTACCCCAATGTTTTCACTGATAAAATTGGATCTGCACTAGATTTAGAGTAAAATTAGAGGTTACTGATAAAACACCAGTATGTATTAGGCCATATTATTTATCGCCACCTAATATTAAAAAGATGAAAGAAATCATAGATGATCTGTTACAACAGGATATAATTGAATTTTCTACAAGCCAATATTCCTCACCTGCATTTCTAACCAAGAAAGACCGTCTAGTCATTAATTACACTGAGCTAAATAAGAAATTAGTTAAAATGGACTACCCCATCGGTGAACCTATACCAACATTTACAAGGAGCTAACCGTACTGAAAGAATTTTCCGAGATCTTGGAGCTGTATTAAGAAGTTTTTATCATAACAGACAAACTGAATGGGACACCGAACTAGACATGATCCAGATTAGCATCAACACAGCCTACAATTCATCTATAAAAACAAGTAGTTTCAAACTTATGTTTAACCATCAACCCAGTTGCACCTTATCAAATTTGTGGAATTTAAACAGCCTAATATCACCATACAAGAGAGACAAGAAAATCTAAGAAAAGCAATAAATAATGCAAGAATTAGTGTAAAACAAAATATGAAGAGGAACAGATACTCCGAAATCAGAACCAAACATCCCTTCAAATTGAACAGTTTAGTATTTTTAAAAACCCATTTTCTCAGTAAGAAGATCAACAAATTTTCTAAGAAACTCGCCCCAAGGTACATTGGAACCTACAGAATCATTTATTGGATGACTGACGTGACATGCCTTGTGCAAAAAACTAACGACCCTAGTGATGTGAAAAAAGTTCACATAATTGATTTGAAACTTTATCAACCCCATGAACAACCAACAACATCATAAAAACCATGTATTTGTAAATAGTTACACTATCAAATGTTATTTTATTTAAAGGTTATATTAATTTTATAGGTTATGTGATGTAAGTGTAATTTTGCCTGAAACAACTTGAAAATGTATGCTTGTAAAAACTTGAAAAATTTTGGAGCCTAGCCTGTGAATGACAAGTATATATAATTGATTTAGTTATTTTATATTGAAATGTATTATATGGGATTTGTTTAATTTGTTAGATGTTAAGTTCATGAATTTAGAAAAGTGATGTTAAATGAATAGGGGAACTCAGATTCCATCCAAACACTAAACAGTATGATTGAACAGTATGATTGTGGTACGCTAGTTGTATAAATGTGAAACGCAAGGTTGTATGACTGATTAGAACGCAAGACGAATGAATTATAGTTATAAGGAACACGGAACACAAAACACGGCACTTCAGACACTCTTTAAACACACACAAACACACACTAAAACTAATATTAAACACTATAAAACTATTTAACACCACACAACATAAAACGACGCACATAAAGGAAGACATTGAACAAAATGGTGGATATCTTTGGGCAAATCTTGAACGCAAAATCACTTTTACCAATGTAATTTGCAAAATTTTTGAGTTTTAAGAAAGTTATATTGTGATTATAACTATTTTTTTTGTTTTGTAAGCATAATAACCTGCAAATAATGTATCGTCATGTTAATTTAAGTATTTTATCTTTCATAAAGGGCCATTTAGTTTTTGTAAAGCCCAAATCGATGAATAAGTTTCATTTGTAAATAGATCAGAGGTCAAGAATTATGTTTTTAGCAGATGGCATTCCTGCAAGCCAGTTCTCTGTAACGTGCTGCAATCAAGTGGCCAAACTTTCAACTATCACGACACTCATCAAACTACAGCACATTGCAACGCCCATTTGATTGTACGGAGAATTGATAATTTTGAAATGTATTTAGTTAGGAATTGTAATTTGAATTTTTGTTGTATATAAATGTTTAAAATAAGTGAAATTTAAAAGGCACTGGGATATTTTGTACTGATTTTATTTTGGAAATTTCATTATTTTGTATAAACATTAATATAGGTAGAATAAATTCAAATTAAATTCAAATGTATATCAAAAATCATATTACTACTTTATAATTAGCTAATTAAGTATAAACATTTCATTTTACCTGTTGGCAGCACTGTAGAACAGCTGATGTATTTTAAACTAAGACCAATTAGGATAATTAAGATCATTAGATGGCTGAATCCCTACTAAAGAACTGTACCCGTGAAATAGTAAGTTTTAAAATCAATTTAATATATTTAAAAGAATTTCTATGTATTTATATGTATATAACTTCATTGCTAAATATATCTTTGTTGTTTTGTATAATTGAATTTTGTTAATTTCTGAGTAATAATGATATAAATTGTAAAATAACCAGTTGTGAATTTTCCTGTACTGTTCATGTTTTATTCTGATGAAAAAGCACATTGTCACAATTTTATAAAAGTCGAATATTAAATGTTAAAGTCAATTTCATGTATCCAATTATCTATCAATATGCTTTAATTTTAATTTACATGTTATTATTAAGTTTGGATTTTGTTCCAGACGGGTTTATGGAGTTTATCAAGTTACATGGGATCAGCCAATAATCAACCAAACTGTAAGATAACCATAAGATACTGATATAGTATATTAATTAAGGATCATTTCAACAGTATTTTCAAGAAGTCTAAATATTCAAATAAAAGTGTCTTTTAAAAATACAATGAACTGCTTTCACATCAGTTACCCGATTTACTATGCTGGTAAAGTTGCATAACATCTGATGGACCACTTGATATATAGGCTACTATTCACCACCAAGTTATAAGCGGTTGTCTAAGTTATTCTAAATTAAATATATAAAAGTGCAGCATCTCTGAAATTGGCAAAATGTGTAGGGGGTGTTGTATAAAAGAAAAGTGCGCAACTCTGCTAATAACTTCAACTGCTTGTAACTAAAACTGCCTTGTAACTTCAACTATTAACTACAACTGCTAACAATTACAACTGCCAATAAATTAAATTTCAAATACCAATAGACTATTAACAGTGATCACAAACATTTCTTTCCATATCATGTGCATTTTATTTTGACTAAAATCAATCCTATTATTTTAGCCTATATTATATTCAAGTATAACTTACATCAAGCAACCTGCAGCAACAATTAGCTATAATAAATTGCATGAAGTGAAATATTTCAAACTCAATTTTAGCTAAAAATCAACGGTAAGTCAATTTCAACTGAACAAAATTAAATTAACAATTTTCCGACCATGGAAATGTATAATTTAAATTACTTGGCAAAAGATGAGCTACAATATGAGCTATTGTCAAGAGGAATTGAACCAACCCACAACAACGTAGAACATCTCAGAAAACAGCTGAGAACAGTCTTCAAAACTTCACCTAATGTTAAAAATCTCGACGGTAAGTTAACATTAAGCGATGAAATCAAATCTACCCAAACTAAGACAGATTCACTACAAACGTTGGTCCGTAAAGGGCGGCAAGCTACTGCGAAGAGACCGCGGACTGCTCCGCTTATAAAGGCGGCGGTCAGTGGTGGGAGGTGACTCCGCCCCGTGACGTCAGGGGGGGGACTCCGCCCCGTGACCTCGGGGGGGGGGGGGGGTTGTGTCGTCATGGGGGGAAGGGGAACCGGATGTAGACCGGTCCTTAGCTTTCTACCCGTATATGGAAATGTCACGGTTACACTTGGCGACTCGCTTTGCTCCGTCTGGTACCTCATTCCAGCTTCAACCTTTACCTGGAACGGTCAGCTCGCTCTCTGTTTTAATATGTCTTCTCCATTGACTGTTGAAAAACTTAGAAGGATTAAGGATTCTATGAAGAAGTCACCTCCAAAGACAAGTGGATTTAAAAGACCGTTGTCGTTCAAGTCAAGAATACAGACAAGTTTTCAAAATCACCCGCTTTATTTCAAACAAGTTCCATCAGCTGCAAGACATCCGCCCGTCCAAGGTTCTTCAACGCCATCTTCAAATTTATCAACTGCACGACATCCTCCAGTCCAAGGTTCTTCAAGACCAATTTCACCATCACCATCACCAAACATATCACACAAGTCAGTATTGAGGAAGATAGAAAAAATGAAGACCTTGAAGGAAGACGAACTAATCACCCCAATTGACATTGTTAAAACAAAATTTAAATTTTTAAGGAAAAACTTCTCCTACACAGTGGTGTTTCAAAAGAGCAAATCAAAGTATTATCTTTCATCCGGCGACGTCCTATTCGAGGTCGATTTGGCGCAATCGATTCCGACACCCCCAGAAGTAGGCTACCGTCAGACTTTGACTTTGGTCAAAGAAGAAGGCAAAGTAAAGTGGATTGTTCAATAATGCCCTTGTCCTACCCCCTCCCACAAAAGGTCCTTTTTAACAAAAGGACCGCCTAAGCATATCAAGTTAGGGACTTGGCCTGTACATAGGCAGGAGACTGTTAGTCTTATGTTTGTGTGCAGCCCACTTTGTAAAAATTTCTAAGTCCCAAGGTCCTTGACCTTGACCTTGACCTTGAACATGACCCAAAAAAAGGGGGGGTATAAAGTTTGTGCAAAGTATGTCATGTGGGTACTCAAATTACGCGGATTGATCAGACAAACAAGTTGGTGTAAACAGAATTCAGATCCGACCAAGGGCTTAGCGGTAATAGCTAAAAACAACTATTTCGAGGGTCTAACCTAAATAACTTCTTTATTTACAGTTTAAAATATATTAAGTGGGTACTCAAATTACGCGGATTGATCAGACGAACAAGTTGGTGCAAGCAGAATTCAGACCCGACAAGGGTATAGCAGCAACAGCGAAAAAACAACTATTTTCAAGGACAAACCTACATAACTTCTTTGTTTTTGGTTCAAAGTATAACATGTGGGTACTTCAATTACGCGGCTTGACAAGACAAACAAGAAGGTGCAATCTAAATTTAAATCTAACCAACAGCATAGCATCCATAGCGTAAAAACGATGGTTTGAAGGACAAGGTAACGTTGTGGTGGGGGTTAGGTGCCTATCATACACGATAACGCTACATCATTATACTTCCAGCTCTTGACGGATGAACATCTACCTAGAGGGTCTGAAAAATGTTGCAGTTTTACAGGAACATGAGGAAGGTGACCTTCAGTAGTCCCCTTGACACTACATTCTACTTCCCTGACAATGAAGACAGAAGGTCTACACTTTTAGTGGACAATGAGCGGTTTCGTCGAAGAATAATCGAGGTTGAAACACTTTTAGCCAGTTGTTTGCTACGCAAAAAGAACCATATGAATACATGCACCGGTTTAGATCATAGTAGCTGTTATACTTATACAGCGTTGAAGCGCAAACATTATTGAAGTTTTTAGTTACGGAGGTAAGGTCTTGACAGTCTAAGAGCTAAACCCTAACTAACACATGTAAACTAGTTATTGTGCGATGTAAAACTTGGTGGGGAGACTGGTGTAGTGGGGGGACTGGTGTGGTGGGGGGACTACCATCTGCCGCACACTTGCCACCTGCCGCCTGCCACCTGCCGCCAACCATCTGCCGTCCACCATCTGCTTCGTTCTACTACACTTTTACCCCCACCATTTTGTTTGATACCAGAACGCTAGCTAGCAAATAGTCAGTACACCTCCGGCTCTCGACCGGTGAACATCGAGCTCTCCAAGACGCTCTTCACAAAATAACAATATCATTTCACTCAAGATCTGATAGATGTTTCTATTTCATTGCCGTCAGGTATTATTTTCCACCTGACAGCAATGAAATGCAAACACCTAACAGAACAGATAGATGTCGAAAACACAACATGGACTCTGCGCAGGAATCAAAGTATCTACCGTCTTTCATCTGAAAGCGAAGTGATGGCCGCAACTGAATTATTGTAAATAAAATAAAGTAATATTTGTAATAGTACTACCTCGCACTCGTATCATTCGATTGCTTCATTCGATTGTTTCATTCGATATTTCTTATCGATTAACTATCGAATCACAATCGATTTTACGAGTGCGAGGTAGATTTTTTTTAAAAAACTTCACCGTGACTTGAACTTTGAACTTTACCTCATTACGTCACAAAACCGCCTACGTCACTGGCTCAGCCTCAGATGACGTCTTTCATGACGCAGCGCTTCCGGTCATGTGACCGGAAGCCATCAATCAAGTGAGCCAAAAGTCCCCTTTCCCTACTACTTCCCGCCAAGTCAATGAATACCGTATTTAGGGCTTGATTTACAGTCACTGATATTAACCGACCTTCGTATTATCTTTGTTCAGACTTTTACATAAAACAGATTTTACATTCAAGGAATTTATTCTTAATTTTATCATTCAGTTTGGGGTGACTAAAATATTATTTTACTTTGCTTTGCGTTCTGAAAATTCAAAATATGTCCACCAATTATTGAATTGTGAAAGAATGCAAATAATATGCTGAACAGTTTTTTAGGCAAATACATTTGCTTTTTGCACAGTAAAACTTCATTTTTCAGGGTAGAATTTTCATTCCTAGTCTTATTCTTGATGCTTTCAATTATTTTTTTGCACACTTCCTCCTTTTCCTGATGATGTTAAATATCATTTAAATCCAAAGGCAATGCATTTAACACATTACAAAAATCTACTTTATTTTTTCTTTTTATCGTTTTGGATATTCTTAAAACCTCGGTTTACAATATTCACACCTTTTAGGTTTAGCTGATTTACTTGTTCATTTATGGCATTTACACCGCCTAGTGGCTCACTGCTCGTTTCATCTAAGGTTTCTCCGTCACTCTCATTCTTCCCTCCAAACATACGAGACAAAGCGTCTGCCACCACGTTATCGGATCCTTGTATATGTTCCACACTGAAAGGCAAACTAAATAATCGTTCAAACCATCTAGCAAGACGTCCACAACTTTTTCGGGAACGGAGCATGAAACACAGCCCTTGGCAATCTGTCACTAATTTGAAACTTCTCACCTCCAGGAATTGATGCCATTTCTCTAAGCATAATATGATGCTATACGCTTATTTCTCGTATGTGCTGTATTGCATTTCGTGGGCGTGAATGTCTTCGAGTAATAAGATATAGGCATTAAAATCCCCTCCTCGTTCCGCTGTAGCAAAACTCCCGCGGCTGCTAAATTGCTCGCGTCTGTATGCAATTCGGAATCCTTGGAAAAAGTGACCATTTGATATACCAGAGGATTGGATATTTTATGCTTCAATGTTTGGAAAGCTTTCTGGCACTCTTCACTCCATTTAAATTTCACCCCTTTCTTTTTCAGTTGAAACAAAGGTAAGCTTATCTCTGCATGCCTAGGGATATATCTGGACCAATCTCCACACATACCGATAAACTGTCGTACTTGCCTTACCGTTTTCGTAGCAGGAAATTTCATGAAAGAAGCAGTTCGGTCGGGATCAATCGTAAAACAATCTTGTTTAATGATATGCCCTCAAAAACTTATTTCCTTGCAGTAAAACTTGACTTTTTGAGGATTTACAGTAAGCCGGTGTTTTGCTAAACATTTTATCACTTCAGTAACATGCTTGATAAGGCTTCGCTTATCTGGGCTATACACTACTATGTCATCACAGAAATTATTCATATATTGAAATTTGATATCATGGAATATTTTTTCCAAGTAGTAGGAAAGTACGCTGCTGCCTATTTTTCATACAAACGGAATTCTTCTCATGCAGAATTTGCCAAAAATTAAACAAAATCATGTTAAGTCTCGTGATTTTTCAGCAATAGGGCACTGCAAAAATGCCTTGTTTAAGTCTATAACCGTAAAATATAGGGCTCCTTTAAGATGCTGATACCTATACTGCATATCTCCTAGCAGGTAATTCACACTGACTAATTTCCTATTTGATTCAGAACAATTAATAACAAGTCTGTCATCTTGAATTAGAAATGCAGGAGCGCTATATGAGCTGGTCGATACTTCAGTGACACCTTCAGAAATCCAATTATCAATTATCGCTTTCATTTTTGCTACTTTGGGCGGACTTAAAATATATGGCCGGATACTTACGCGTTTATCATCTGTCACTTTAAGTTCAATTTCTAGGTCAATGGCAGACCAGTAGTGGGGAAAGGGGACTTCTGGCCCATTTTATTGACAGCTTCGTGTCACATGACTTTTGTGACGTAGCTGAGACGTAATTGGTGACGTAGTTGGCGACGTATTAGTGACGTCATGTGAGTAAGGTTAGTTCAACATCATCCTGAGGATGTTTTAAAAAATAAATCTTGCACAGGTTTGATTCGATAGTTTTCATTCGATATATTCATCGAATTAAAATCATTCTATATATTTATCAAACGATTTACATTCGATAAATACATCGATTGAAAACTATCGAATGAAACCCGTGCAAGATTTCTAACTTTTATTTTTATTTCTTTATTTACAATAATACACATCGAATAAAAAAACATGTTCAATATAGTAGACTTAATCCTAACTATGTCTTTATTTACATTATTGTACACACAGGCATTGATTGTCGGAGAACCTTCGATTCTGCGGTGACCGTTGCTTCTGTAGATGGGTAGGGTTCACATTCTCCACAATAATACTTCATTCTAGGCACGGGTGGAAGTGATGATGGATGCCACGAAGACGTCTCCGATTCCGTAGAGCTGCTTACATTGAACGGGGCGAGAGGTTCATACTCTCCAACATTATATACAAGTTATAATAAGTTTCACGATATATTATCTCAAGTAATAGAAAGCTGTAAGAACAAAAATAATCATAGCAATAAAGTAATCAAGGCAAACAATTTTACCCCATGGATAACATGGCAACTTTTAAACAAATTTAAAAAAAGGAAAAAACTGTATAAAATTTTTAAAAGGAGGCCATATGATACAAGGTTTGCGTGCTATTTTAATAGATTCTGTAGCAATTTAAGTAATGAGATTGATTGTGTAAAAAACCATTATTACAGGGAAAAACTAGATAAATGTAAAGGTGACGCATCGCAACAGTGGAAAATAATCAATAGGCTAACTGGTAGATTAAGTAATAAAAGCGTAGATAGAGTTGAATTACACGATGGTACGATTATTTCGGAGCCGACTGTTGTAGCACGAAGTATCAATGATTATCTTATCGGTGTACAGTCTGGCCAGGTGACCGGCACAGGTACAGTCGTTGACGGTGCACTATCATTACCGACCCTTTATCAATATCCTGACTCATTTTTTAATGCGCCTACCACAATTGACGAAGTTAGAAATGTAATTAGCAATCTCAAAAATAAAAAATCAACCGGTTTTGATAGCTTCACTGTCGAACTTATAAAGCATATTGCAGAAGAAATTTCTCCAGTCTTAGTTCACATATTTAATTTAAGTTTTGTTGAAGGTGTTTTTCCTGACAGTTTGAAGTTAAGTGTTGTAGTGCCAATTTGGAAGAAAAATAACAACATAAAACTCGATAATCTAAGGCCGATAAGTCTGTTATCAGTTTTTTCTAAGATTATTGAGAAAGTTAGTAAAATCCGCTTATTAAGTTATTTAAACAGACTACATTTTTTCAGTGACAGACAGTTTGGTTTCATACAAGGAAAATCCACAGAAGATGCTTTAATTACCGTAGTAGACCAGATTTACAGTAATTTTAATTTAAAACTCAGAACTACAGGTCTTTTTGTTGATTTTAAAAAAGCCTTCGATTTTGTGAATCATGACATTTTGCTGAACAAACTAGAGGCAGTAGGTGTTAGAGGGGTGGTTTTAAATTGGTTCAGAAGTTTTATTAAGGATAGGAAGCAAATAGTTAAAATAGGTTATAATCTTAGTAATCCTCTCGCTGTCAAATCCGGCGTGCCACAAGGATCAGTGACGTCAGCAACCATGTTTCTTATATTCATAAATGATTTATTGAAACTTCCCTTCAGAGGTAGAATAAATGCTTTTGCAGACGACATAGCTTTATTTTATTCCCATGAACGTGAATATGTAATAGAAAATAGTATTGCTCATGATCTTGTTTTATTAAGGAAGTGGTGCGTGCAAAATTGTATGGAAGTTAACGTAAGTAAGACGAAATATATTAATTTTGATTTTGTGGGTTTTACCCTTCCTTCTCCTTTAAAATACCATGTCCTTAAGTGCAACACCGTTAACTGTGACTGTCAAGTTATTGAGCAAGTGTCAAGCTTTAAATATCTAGGCGTAACTTTAGACGAAAAATTAGACTGGGAAAATCATACTACCGAACTACATAGTAAAATTAGAACATCAATAAGATCTTTTTATTTTTTAAGAAATTTCTGTGACACCTCACTTCTTCGAACATTATATTTTGCTTTAGTTAACTCTAGACTACAGTACGGAATAACTTGTTGGGGGGGAACTTACAAACATTTAATTGACAGATTAAGAGTAACGCAAAACTTTTTTTTAAGAATTATCCTGAGAAAAAATGTTAGAGAAAGCTCATATCCATTGTATAAAGAACTGAAAATCTTACCAATTCAACACCTTTTCATTTATAAAGTTTTAAGGATCTTTTACGTAAGAAGCGGAAACAGAGGTGATGATAATAGGTTTTATAATACAAGGAATGCAGAGCACGGGTTATTTATTCTTCCCAAGATTAGAAAGGTAGTATTCCGACGCTCTTCACTATATCTAGGACCAAAACTTTTCAACCAAATTCCGGAACATATTAGAAAAACTAATTCGAAAAATTATTTTTATAAAAAAATATTTAATTGGCTATTGGAACAAAAAGACGTAAGTTACATGTATTTAATTCTAACATAAGTTTTCAAGGGAATGAATTTTGTATGAATGTAACTGTGATTGTGTTAAACGGTTAGCTTGGAAGCCTTTGCGGGCTACCGACTAACTAAGAGCGTCTCATACTGGGCCATACAGGGACGGAGTTTTGACGGCCCTACGGGCTACCAGCCGCCTGATGGTATCGGTGTGAGGTAGCGCTGGCGACAGAAGCATTTGTTATCTAGAGTCAAGGGTCAACTGTGTGTATGCGTGTGCGAGTGATAACAGTATCAGCTGGCCTCTCTCATATCTCAAAATTAAAAGTATTTTGCTTAATCTAGTTTATGAGTAAATCTTGCTTTTGATTGTATCCTTTATAGGTAAACGTTATATTAGTATTGTTTTAAATATTATTCTTGATATTTTTGTTGGTGTAAAGTTAATTACAGTCTGGCATTGTTACTCCTTTTTTATTTTTATTTTTATTTGTCGTATTTATCAAACATCACAGGGAGCAGCTTTACATGTTGAGCTAGACTGAAGTATTATTTTGTTTTTCATTAGCTTTATTTTAGTTTTACTGACCACACAACTGGTTAAAGTGGTCAGTTTATTTCCAACTTCTCCACTGTATTTGTTTTGTCTTGCTTTTTAAGGAAATAAATCATTTATCATTTATCATTTATCATTTATCATTTATCATTTATCATATATATTCCCCTGTGTCGGTGGAAGTGTAGTTGCGGATGTTCTCCAGTGTTCTTGAGCTAAAGTGTTTGTTGCAAAAATATCCAATGTTACTTTGTAACCGTTTACAATCAAAACTTTTAAGTCATCGGAAAGAAGTTGCTAATCATGAACTGTAGAAAGATGAACAGTATTGTAGTGGACACATTTAATTTTGAGAGCCATGATGTTACCTCGTGTACGGCTACTTGCGGAGTGAGCTTCCCACATCCTCACCTTCCTTTTATATGCACCCCCTCCACTTTTTTACATCTACGATATGAATATTTGCATCACGTAACCTATTGGAGTTCTGCATATAATGCAATAGTTATACATCAGTCCACAATCAGTTCATGTACAACAGTGTCTACAAGGTAAAAATAGTAAATTTTTCTCAGAGGATAAACATACTACACATTCGTTTCCTTCACTCTTATTTTCTTCGGTTGGTGTTTCTGAAGTTTTAACAGGATGACGTTTATATACTCTCCGATGGTTTTGTACAAACTCTCTACCTTTTTGAACTAACAGATAAGCACACCTGTCAAACCATCGTGTGTGTTATTCCCATGCCAATCCTTCGCTTGCCAATCCTGCAACCCTCCTCCGCAATTGTAACAAACTGCCTTATCATCGACTCCCATCTAAAAGAAACCATCAGCTGCAAACTCCATACTAGTCTTGAATAGAAACGAGTCTTTCAATGCTGCATCAAACGTATCCAATCTCGATTGTAACTGTGCATATTTAGGAAATCTCATTCTTCTCTTTACTACTATACGTTCCATTTTGTTTTTGTAGGTTGTACCAAGGCAAATGTCGGAGGTATTTTTTATTTTTTTTTTTTTACGATAGGAAAATGCATTATGCACCGTCAGGGTTTGGTGTTTCCCCCGGTGTGTAGGACTCTCACCCACTAAAAACCTATCGGTCCAGGCAATGGAAGCCCTCTCGGAAACGCTGTTCGCAATACTTCAAGAGGGTGCCTTCGTACGCCAAAGATGACATTTCAACCGCGATGCTCCACCAGGTTTAGCTGCGTCGATGCATCACAGCTGTTCCGTTCTCTTTTCTTTCAGCACCCTCCTGGAGAATGCAGAAACAGAGCTCCACGATTCGGGACTGGACAACATTCGACGAACGAGTGTGTCCGGCGAGATCGGGCCAACGGCCCCTTCGAGGTCCCTTCTGTCCGCTTCCCACCTCACGCAATGGAAGAAGGTGTGCAGTACATCGTCGTAGTCGGAGTCACCGTACTGACATTCCGGGCTCGCTGACTTCCCCATCTTGTGAAGGTAGGCCCCGAAACAACCGTGTCCGGTGAGGAACTGGGTGAGATAAAAATCTACCTCCCCGTGCCCCCGCTCAACCCACTATCGGAGATCCCCAATGAGTCTCGCCGTCCATCTTCCCCGTTCGTCCCCCTCCCAGCGGTTTCGCCAATCCTCCATAGTGCGTTCTCGGGCTTCGGCACGGCTCAAAGCACCGTTCCCATCGAAGATCCGCTTCCGCTCGAAAGCAAGAAGATCGATGGGAATTACCCCAGCAACTACGAGGACGGCCGGCTCCGACACTGTGCGGTACGCCGAAGCGATCCGAAGAGCGCCTCTCCTCTGGACCGCTGCCATCTTTCTCCTCAGTCGTTTTTTCCGGAGGGCCTCTGCCCATGCCTCACACCCAAAAAGAAGAACGGAGTGAACCACAGACATCAGAACCCGCCGCTTGCTACCAATCGGTCCCCCGACATTCTTCATCAGTCTGCTCAAGTTGGCCACAATCTTTTCAGCTTTCTCCGTCGCAAATGTGATCTGATCCCGGAATGTGAGCCGAACATCCAGTCTCATACCCAGGTACTTGACAACGGGTTTAGTGACAATCACTTCCCGGTCGACCGCGAGCTGCACAATGGGATTAATCCTCCGTCTGGTGAGAAGCACGATCTCGGTCTTCTCCGTCGCCAAGGACAGGCCGTGGTCACCCATCCACCTCATCACTTGGCCCATGGCCATGGTCAACAGCCTCTGCAGATCATCGACATCCCGCGCAGTTATAATTACGGCGATATCGTCCGCATAACCGACGAGGAAAGTCTCCCGAGGCATTTCCATTCGGAGGATCCCATCGTAGGCGATGTTCCAGAGGTCCGGTCCATGAATCGAGCCCTGAGCGGCACCCGCTGTTACATCTCTCCGCCGCGGTCCATCCGGCGTGTTGAAAACCAACTTCCGATCCTGTAAGTAGCTCTGCAGCATCCTTAACAGGTACGGGGGAATTACAAAATCCGTCTTCAATGCGCCCAGCATGTCAGCCCACCTGGCTGAGTTGAACGCATTTCTCACATCCAGCGTAGCCAACATGACTAGCCTTCGTGATCTGTGGTTCACCTGCTGAACAGCCTCAAAAGTCCTGATCACTTCACCAACAGCTCCAATCGTTGATCGGCCCGACCGAAAGCCGTACTGACGATCGGAGAGTCCACCTGCCGCTTCTACTGCCTGTGTGAGCCTCGGCTTCAGGAGTCGCTCAAAAAGCTTCCCTGCCGTGTCTAGCATACACAGAGGTCTGTATGCAGACGGGGTTTCAGGATCTCCCTTGCCTATGCCGATCAACACGAGGCGTTGAACTTTCCATCGCAGAGGAAACAAGCCTTCCAACAAACAGCGGTTGTACATGTTCAGCAGCAGGCCTGGAAAGTCCAGACCTACTACCTTTAGCACTTCCGTTGGAATTCCATCGGGACCAGGAGCCTTTCGGCAGCGCAAAGAGCCAATGGCACTTGACAGCTCTTGTTCGCTGAACAAAGGTATTTGTTCGGGAACCACAGCAACCTCTTCATTCGGCCTGATCTGGTGGGCCGGAAACAAAACATCCACGATAGCCTCCAACTGGACGGAGCTCAAGCTAGGGTTAGCTGATTGGGCACCGAGCCGTCGCATAACTACTCAGTAACCCAATCCCCAAGGATCGTTGTTGAGGTCCTCCGTTAGAGCTTTCCATTTGGAGGCTTTACTTGCGGAGATAGCGCGCTTCAGTTATTGTCTGGCCGCCCTGAACTCCTGCATAAGTGTTTCAGGCACCACGCCACCCCTTCTCCTACTGCGGGTGACCTTTCGTCTGAGTTTAAGGCACTCTCTCCGCCGTACAGCAATGTCCTCCGTCCACCAGAATGCCGATCTTCTGTTTCTTCTTGGTTGCACTTTTCGGGGCATGGCAGCATCACAACTACGCTCGATGAGCCTCATTGTGGCCTCCACGATCTCCCCCGTGGTTCCCGAAGATTCTAAAACAGCGGTCTTCCCCTCGTCAATCGCCGAGGACAATGCCACCGAAACGAGCCTTGAAACGTTCCAGCCTGGCGTCCAATTAAGGTTCCTTGGCTCAAAGCTGTTTGTAGCAAGACTGAAGGTGATGTACTGGTGATCGGAGCCAGTATAGTCTTCGATCACTCCCCAGTCTGCGATCCGTCTCGAAACGTTTTCTGACGTAAATGTCACATCCGGTATGGTTGATCCATAACCTGGACGCCTGAAGGTGGGCGAGTATCCCACGTTCGCCACAGCTAGTCCAATCCTTGCCGCCATCTCCAAAATTTTCCGTCCTCTTGGGTCTGTTCTTGGCATACCCCAATCTATAGCCCTAGCATTGAAATCGCCGGCTACGATCAGGGCTCCACTGAGGGAGCGAAGAAGGTCCTCTAGTCTGTCCAGACGGGCCTGGAAATCTTCCGCATTCTCGTTGGGTGAGAAGTAGCAGCTAACAAAATTTGCTTCGCTGGTAGTCACCCAAATGAGACCGTTCCTCCTACCGTGACTTCTGACAAATACATTTGTATTTGGGATCCAAATGGCAGCGGTCCCGACTGTGTCCGGGTACCAATTGGGTCCATCCCTGTCACGGTACTGCTCGCTAATAATAAGCAGATCGATCTTCCTTTCCAGGACTATCTGGGACAGAAGATCATTCGCTACCCTACAGTGCTGAGTATTTCCTTGGAGGACTCTCATTTCTTTTTTAGACTGGCTGTGGCACTGTCAAGTGCCTGCCGGAAAACGAGGCATGCTCTTGCTCCTGGCAGGTGTTCAGTGTCTGCCTGCTCTGAAACAAGGGCAGCGCACAGACAACACTTGGCATTGGCAGTACAAGCGTCTCGATTGTGGCCACTCGCACCGCACTTCAGGCACAGATTCATGGCCCAACGGTCTGGGCCTTTGCAATCGGCCTGAAGATGACCGTAACCAAAACACTTGAAGCACTTGGTTACTTCCACCCTCCGACGAATCCTGGCATTGACCCAGCCCACCTTTATCCTCGCTGTTTTCAGGAGTTCATTCGCTCCGCGTTCTGACAGAGAGACAATCGCGAGCTTATGCTCTCTGCTGTTGGGTCGGGTCAAAGATACTTTAACCTCCCCCGCTCGCGCTCCAAGATCTCTCTCGATGGCCTCCTTGACTTCATTTTCGGAGGTGAAACTATCAAGGTCCCTAATTTCCAGAGAAACTCTCGGTTCTAGGTTCTTGACAGTTCCATTTTCGCCAACGGCTCTCTTCAGTGCAGAACTGAACTCGTCTCTGTTTGTGGTCTTTGCACCAAGTTCCACAAGGACTCCACCGGTGCGCGTTTGCCGAATCGCACTGATTTTGGCACCCGACTCTTCCGGCTTCACCCCACCCCGGATTTCCTTCAGCAAATCCGCATACGACTTTCCAGAGGTCGGACGTATGAGGATTGCGTCGGGTCGCGGCTTCCTGCTTCGCGCTGTGAACTTTGGCTTGGACGACAGCGCTTTCGCCTGCTCCTTACCCGTCTCCGCTTTCTTGGTTTCAGCTTTCGCAGCCTGTTTTTCTTTTGTCTTCTTCTTTCTCTTGGCACCCCTTTGCACCTGCCAAGGAGTTTCTTGGGAGCGGGTGTCCTTTACTACCTGCGTTGACGTCAGCGGTTGCTGAGAGTTCTCTTCTCGGGGAGTTGGGAATTCTAACTGCCTACTCGCGCTTTCTCCGCTGGCAATCGTGGGGGAACTGGCAGATGAAATTACGACGGGGGCAGGCTCCGGCTTTGCCCGTTTCCTCTTCCCTCCTTCCGTCACCACCGGAGAAGAGGACTGTTCCCACACCTTGCGCTCGGACGCAGTCGACGCCAGCCGAAGTTTCCGGATCGACTGCAGCTGGAAAAAACAGTCGCCGATTTTCCTCACGCCATCCTTTACCCCTTTAGGAACACGGTGGTTGTTCTGGAAAAGGGTCTCCAGCTCGCCTAGAGCGATGGCAATAAGGTCTAGCTGTTCTCCCTCAGCCACGTTGGCATCGTCGATCTGACTCCTGAGGTGACTGAGACCGCCACCGTCTCTCCTCGGAGTCATCGAGCCGTCCTCTTTCGTTGACTTCTTCTTATCATCTTTTCGAAACGGGTTCGGTGGAGTCTTCACCTGAACCTTAGTTGGACCAAAGGGTTTCGGCTGAATCGTCGCCCGCTTATCTTCTTCCTGGTCCTCGTCCAGGTCGCCACTAGGCACTGCAGGTGGTGCAGTTGGAGGTGAAGTTGATGAACCCCCAACTGGTGCCTTTCCAGACTTCATGGTCGCAGGTGGCGACCTAGATAGCCTCGAGCTACGGGCAAAGGGATCCCCAGTACCCTGCTCCATCTCAACGTTCAAATTGTCGGTGGTGGTGTCCATTCAATTGGTGTCACTAGCGCATCGTGCGGCAAGGGGTGGCTCGGAGTAGCCAGGAACGGGTATACCCTCGGGGACGTCGCCCCTATCCCAGTTCCCTGAGGCCTGGCCTCCGTTTGCCCGGCACCGGTAACCGGACGTGCCGGGGGTCACCCGTGGCAATGCTGGTCCGACACCATGCATCCATGCCGCACTCCCTGGTCAGGGCCCGAAGTGGCTAGCCTCTGACACTTCCTCCCAGACTCCCCTCGGTAGAGCAAGCTCACAACAACCCCCGCTCCAGCCCAGTGACAAACCGGACTGGTTAAGGAGCACTCCCAGGGAGCCAGAAAGGAGTGCCAACCAGAAGAAAGAAAATTGAGAAAGACACCCAAGTGGGGTCGAAGAAAAGAAAAGGTAGGCAAGAGTAGCCCAGAAAAGAAAGAAAAGAATGCTTGAGACCTAAAAGGTGAAAGAAAGGCCTCAGCTCTTGGAAGGACTGTGAGTGGAAGAAACTCACAGTTCGGCTAGGGTACCCCGGGGTCGCCAGCCCTCCCCTGGACAAGCCAGAGAGGGGCCTCCCGTGTAGTCAAAAGCCGACTACCCCTGAGGGAAAATGTCGGAGGTATACTGACGCGGCGTAAGCGTGTAGGATAGGTACCTACCCTTCCCCCGCCACAATGTTCCCCCAACAACTCATTGCCAGTCTGTATGAAAGTGATAATACTTTAACCAATGCAGCGCATTTTATTAGTTCTAAATCTAGGTCAAGGTCACCAAAAAATGTTAAAAAAAAAATGATAAAATATCAGTACTTTGAGTTAATACTGATATTTTATCGTTTATTTTTATTTTGTTATTTTGCTTTTATTTTTTATTTATTTATTTGTTGTTTACATAAAATCTATTTCAAGTATTACATGATATTGGCTTAATCTAACAATGTGAAGTTCCCGACGAGGTCAAATGCAGAGATAGCTCGGTATAGTTGTTCCCGCTGACTCCGTGTGATACTATATACAAGGTTCCAGGTTCGATGTTTTGCAGATCTTCATTTTGAAGCAGTTGAACAAAACTCTTGGGCAGGAAAATTTGGAATTTTGCTTGATCTCCTACTGCGTATGGAGCATCGCTTACAGATACGAGAATAGCGTCTCCCACTGATGTTTCTATCTTCCTCATGTCGTGCACGATGTATATTTTGTTATCTTTGATTTCTGAAGTTTTTCTCGTTGGTAAAATACTTGATTTTGATTGAGTGTTAAACTGATCCACCAATGTTTGCAGCCATTTCTGTGATGACATCTTGATACGTGTTCTCTCGTTGGAGTCTGGAGTAATACTGATGGTGGGTCTCCTCACTCTCCCCGCTTTTATACCCTCCGCTCCCCCCTCCACTTCCCCCTCCACTTCCCCCTCCACATCCCCCTCCACTCTCCATTGTACAAGGATATAGGAAAGCAGCTAGACGATAAGCGTTCTTTACAGCGCTATACAATTGTGCGTGTTTATCATTCTTTGTTAAAATAAAAATATTATCCATCTCAAATTCAAAAAACTTATCCTTTTTAACATCTATTACATCTTTTGTAGTATAAAGCTGTACCCAATTGCGTTTTTCGAACCCTTTTGTATAAATTCTTGTAAATTTACTGCAGTAGTGATTCATAATGCTTTCCACTTCTTCAAAACCTGTAAAACCTTCATTCCAACCAATGTGATGCAAGTTTATCGTTAACCACTTATTTGTTCTTTTGGATTTGGAGTTTAAGTTGTTAAAAGAAAATGGAAGTTTGAATAAAAAATTATAAATGACATATGTTTGCAGGTCTAAGATGATTAGTTCTTTAACAATGTATCTACTATTGTTTCCACGAAAAGCTTGAAATTCAATTATGCTAGACTTCTCCATGTCTCGGATGACGACTGAACTGTTTCCACACCACGGTAGAGCTTTTATAGCTCAGTCCGTACAGTTCTCAGTGCATTGGTGTATATTTAACGTGGGCACCATCCCCGGTAGGCCTACCCCATGAACATCCTTTAGTTTTTTAAACTGTTTCAGTTAAAACTTTTCTGTTTCTTCATTTTGTACAATTTTGTCTTCTTATCTGACATTTTCTTCTTTAATCGTTATGTTTTTTTTTTTGAATCTTTTGTTCATACTCCTTTAGACATCTCAACATTTAAACTTCATAAGGTATTCGGTTAAAAATAGATGTATCTATTGGACCGTAAAGCATTTGAGCATCGGGATGTTGTTCCGTCGCATCTACCAAATAGTCTTTTACCACAGCATTTGAAAATATAAGTTGTTTCCTATACCTGGTTACAGGTGAAGCTGCACAACTCAAAACGTAGAATTCTTCCGGCGTCAGTTGAATTTTGTCATCATATTTTGTCAGGTCTCTAAACCGTTCTTGCTGTTCTCCGCTACATTTTAAAATGTCGATTTCAATGTCACATTCTAATAGACGAATAGCTGTATTTTTTCCAAACATGTTCTTTGCCAAGTAGCATTCGATGAGGTGTAAATGTTTAAGAAAAGAATCCCATGCGGCATCTGAAAGAAATGTCATTTTAGGTCCTTGGTTTAAAATTGCATTAGGTGTATAACCCAAGTTCTTTACCAATCCTATTGCTATGCCTTTAGTCATACATCTTGAGATCGGATATAGTATGCGAAGAAAAATATCTGTCAGTATGTTTAAAGGGATGTCTTTTTCAGTTTTTCTCTTCCTCTTTAAAGTCGACTTAGATGTTTAAGCGTTTTCTGACTTTACCCCTTCATTTCGAAACTTGAGAAACTCGTCCAATTCTTCTTCATACTCTTTGATGTAAGAGTCTTCGTTTTGCACCAAACCTTCCACTTCTGCATTGTTATGCTCCTGTACTACAGAGGTCATCTCGACTATAATAGATGTTGTTTCAACCGCAAACGCTGATCAACTGAACCCCTCTTGTAGTGCGCACTATTTATACCCTTCCCCCACCATAGACCTACAGAACCATTTTTACAATACCTGTTAGGGGTGTGTACGTTACAATTTTATCGTGAAGACTCAAGCAATACGCAGTTGTATTAGCGGGTATGTTAGATTCAAACTCCATTTCCAACTTAATATCTACACTTGATGACTTTACAGATTCATTTTGTTTAGAACAATCAATAACCACGATAGGAGCTTTTGAATTGAACTACGTTGGTGATAGTAGCGGTGTGTTTGTTTTACCGTAGTAAGATGCTTGAAATCTAGCGTACATATCGTATAGAATGCTATATCGGTTTTTATCGAATGAAATGTTTAAATTGTCATATGGAAAGAATTGTGAGTTGAGGTATAATTTACAATTCTTAAGTTTACAATTATCAAACGATGTTGGATCAGCTGTTATTTTACTTCTTCTATCAATTTGTAATCCAAATATAACGTACCTAGGGTTTTTACAAGTGTGTTGAAGTCTTTATAGTCCATGTATGTTGCTCCGTTACGGGTAAAATAGGATATTCGTGTAACTCCCAGCTTCTAAATGCTAAAACTATATCGCGGTCCACCTTTAATTGTCTCAACAAGGTAATCCTGTGTTCATCTGCAAGTTTTAGGTGTGGTACCTCCAAACGATCTTTTGTAAATCCAACTTCCACTCCAGAGTGGTTTCAGTTGTTGTTCCTCGAGCTAATATTATATATTTATCATTTGAAGCTCTTAAAAGAACTAATTCTTGTTTTACATTAATTAATATTTTATTGTTATCTTCTGCAAAACCTAATAATAATTTTAAAGGTATGGAAAATTCGAACTATCCCTTATCATCGGGTTTTATAGTAGCTGATTCCGGTATAACCCATCCTGCGACTGCTAGCAGGTTTTTCTCGTTTGGTGTTATGGAGCACGACGATTTCAATGTTTCCAAATTCCAAATTCAATATTCCAAATTTTTTGTAGAGTCCACAGTAACACCTGAAATTTCATACCTTATTTCATCAAAAATAAAAGCCATTGGGTTTATTAACAAACGGTACAGTTGTTACTTCTGTTCCATATTTCTTTGTTACTTTTCCCTCTATGTATAGATAACTTTCAGAAGGTAGAGTGTAGATATCTTGTAATTGAATTGGAATCCTGATTTCATCATTATTGTTTAATTTCGATAAAGCGTAAGGATTTTGGGTGTGGTACTCCTTCTCCCACAAGGTCTTGTCCGTGCGCTATATCCAGAATATCCATTGTAAATAACTTTAAAACCAATCTCTTTTAAAAATCTGATGTTTTCACTTGTTAACTCTTCTGTCGCTGATACAATACTGAGCTTTTTATCACTCACTCGATCCTTCCCACACAGCACACAACGTCCCCAGGATATCCCATTTGTGTCCCACACATCCCATTGCAATCCCGGGGTAAACAGGATATACCTAGGATATCCTGCTATGTCCCGGGATATTGTGGACGTCCTAGGAATATCCACGATCTCCCGGGATAACGTGGATATCTTGGGGACATCCCACGGATATCCTTTATATCCCAGAACAATTTTAGTATAATTAATTGCAAGTTTTATTTATAGTTTTAGTATTCAAACCAAATTGAATAACAAGTATAATGATCAGATATCAACAATAAAACATGTTTAAAGGAAATATAAATTTACAGTTTATATATATCGATGAAATATACATAGAATTCTGACAATTTATAAGAAAAGAAAATACAAATTGCGTTACTTTATACCGGTACACCAATAAAATTAACGGCCAACCCCATCTACAACTACAATAATCCCCTTTTCAAAGAAGAAGAAAAAAATCTGGCGCGGTGCCTGCATAGCACCCCAGCAACAGGTCAACAGTCGACAGGAACAGACGACAGACCAGAGACCAGACGGCAGACGGTCCAGACGTGCGTTGTAACGGTCAATCTTATCTTGGTCGGTGGGTGGTTTTTTCCACTTACCAAGTTTTACATTTTGCAGGTTTGTTAGTTGAGAAAAATAACTTAATCTTCATTCAAAAGTAACTTCAACTGTTTTATATACAACGTACTGTTTCTTGGTAAGTAGCAAACTTTTTTTAAACATATGGTACAGGTTAAGGTTAATCCTAGTTTATTTTCCTTCATAAATGTAATAAAGAGTTATTCTCCTAGGATGGTTTGGTTATGGAATGTTACCGATTGTACAGAACTAACATATTTCAATTTTTTTGAATCACAGTTTATTTAGTACTTGATTCACAATGAAACAGTACTGAATAAATTTAGTCAATCTCTTATTCTAAGAACTAGCATTGATTATTCAAAATCAATGGAACTAGCATAACCTCAATATAACCTATACAGTCTATTGCAGGAATAAAACCATTCCTTCCATACTTCCATAAGCCCAATGTTAAAATTAAGATTATTCTTATAGACAGCCAGGAGCCAGGATTTCCACTTGCGCAACTCACCGTACAATACACAGTCCTAGATGACAGGATACTGTCATGCATATTCTTGGGAAAGCGAAGGAATTAGACTATATCCTTTGCATTAGGCTAATTAAGTTTTAATTTTTTATTTTACCTGCAGATTTGTATAGAAATTCTGTATTTAAAATCCTGACTCTAGGCCTGATGATAATGGCTTTAACCTAGGATTACATAAGTACTCTTTAATATAAGTACTATTTAAAATCTAAATACTACCTTAAGGCAATAAATATATTTATAACTAGCTGGCCCGACAGACGTTGTCCTGTCCTAATGTCATTGAGTTTGTTTTATGTCAAATAATCGTTCTTTTTCAATATGAGCACGTTCGATTTGCTCACTCGCCTTCCGGATGAGCTCGTTCGCTACGCTCACTCACCTATTGAAAAAAGAGTTTGAGTTGCCATTCAAGTAGTTTTTTTTTTATTTCCATTATGAGAGTTGCCATTCAAGTAGGTTTTTTCATTTCTATAATGAACATATATTTATGCATTTCAAGTATGTTCAGATATACTCCTTGTTAACAGCTGTTTGGTGTAACTAACTGAACTTTGATCAAATCAAAGGGAAATTTGAAGGACAGTGGGACAGAGCCCTTAGATCGGATTTTTATGAAAAATAGTTTATGTCCTACTCTCTCACCTACTGAATATACACACTAAATTTCATAAGAATCGGTCAAGCTGTTTCGGAGCAGTTGTGTTACAAACACTGTGACTCGAGAATTTTATATATTACATTGTGGTTAAATAAATTGCCAGTTGAGGGCATGGTTTGCCAGTCTATAAACTAAGATCAGCCAATAGTAGATGTGCTGCATTGCCAAAACTCCACACCAGCTGATCGGAATAACATTCGAGTGATATTTTTCTATGGCAACAGTGACAGCGTACAGCCATGCTATTGGCCGCAGCCCAACTGTCAATTTATTTGTCCGCTATTATAGTACTAAGTATACCTCACACTAAATTTGGTTTAAGAAAAAATAAAATTCATAAACTGCTTAAGCCTAACATTAAACAACAAATTCTAAGTTTTATATTAATAACAGTAATTTAATTTAAAATTTCAGGATACTAGAATCACTTGAAATGGACCTAAATCCTACATAAAATTATGTAAATTTAAATGTTGCATAAGTGTAGAGCTTCATAAATCCTACATACAGTAATGTAATATTTTTAGCGAGTTTCCCCTATAGGGAAGAAGCTATTACCGTAGTCGGCGAGGTAAGACCTAGTCCCGGGACCATGATAACTTTCCATTTTGAGGTCCCCAGACCCCAAAAACACCATTCGTTCGAAACTGTATACTGTATCTCTATATACATATATATATATATATATATATATATATATATATATATATATATGTGTGTCCGTGGGTGCGATAACTCTCGTAAAAATGATCTGATTTTAATAAAAATTTGGTGCAAACGTGTAAAGCATTATTTATGACTATAATTGCGAAAACCAGACAGATCGACCCATCCGAAGTGGTATTTTGGGGAGGTTTTGTATCCCAAAAATGGGTTTTTTGAACTTTTTACTTGTAATATTTTAAAAAGACAAATTTTAGATTTCACCATTGTAACGAGTCGTTTAGTTGGGGGGGTGGAAGAATGTTTGATTTCGTCGTCGCGGTGGGCAGCCAAGCGACAGGTAGCAGGTGGCGGCGGGAAGCGGCCGGTCGCACTTTGACCCGGTCTTATCAGCGCTTATCGGCCTGGGTATCCAGCCGCTTCGGCGAGGCAGTACGTCCTGAGCTCCGACTGCGTTCGTGTCGGGGGAGTTTTCGTTCGTACTGTTTCGAGTTCGTTGGTGACGTGAGTCCCTGTGCAGTGAGATCTGCGTGGAGTTGGGTTGTGACCCGCTATTTGGTGAGTCTCGACTAAATATTATTATTAGTATTATTGTCGTTATTAATATACTGTTCGAGTCTAAAACTTGTGAGGAATATTTCTGCCACGTGATCCGTCAAGACACGCTTGGGTCAGAGTGGCGTTTACTGTCTAGGCAGGGCCGAAATAAATAGTATATTTATTCAGACATATTTCGCTAAGCCTCAAACTCACTGACTATTTTAATTTGGAAGTAGGATATATATATATATCGAGGCGAGACGGTTTGAGAAACCTGTTGAGGCCTGACAGGGCAGAGCAAGTACTGACACGCTCTGTCACCACGTGTGGTATTCCTGGAAATAAGCCCGGCCAAAGTAGTTAGTTTGGATTATTCTACGGTTGTCATCGTGTTGTGATTTAATTTTAATTAAATTGTAATAGGTTTATTGAGATGGCGTATTTTATTTGCAAGTGCCTGTGCTTGGTAGTCTGAGACCAGCTACTTGGTATTTCAGTTTGAGCGTGAGATTACCCAATTTTATTGGCAACATAGTGATTGGCCTGGGCACTGCCCGAATACTTTAATTAAATTTAGACAACTGTGTCAAGTATTCTGTGCAGGTAGCCGGTAGTGTACACGTTAGATCCTGTCGGTATCAGCCGAGCCGGCCCCGATTACTCGACTAGGAGTCGTGGGCGTTGTTACCGATAGGGTTTGGTGACACACGGTGTTGCAGGGACTCTGGGCTTTTTTTTTGGCCGGTGCGAGTGGTCGCTGTGGAGGACGTGGCCCGAGCTGCAGGGTGTGTCAACTCCTCGTAGTCAAGCCCCCCCCCACCGGGTCTGGCTGTGATTAGAAGCTACTTCTGTGGTGAACTTGTTTCACGTCTGATTGTATGAGCCAGGCCCAAGCCAGCGTTGAGGTGCGGTCCAAATACCCCTGAGTGCCAGTGGAACCCTGGAGTAACCCAGCCATCACAGGCTGAGCCGTCCGCGGCGAAATTAAATAACCCCTCTTGCGGATATTTTCTTACAGGGGGAAAATACGTCGCACCATTGGATTCAACTTAAAAATCACACAAATTGATGTTTTGATCATTTCTCTACGTCAATTGGTTACAGAGATATTGAAAGTGCTAAACACAGTACGTTGTCCAATGCTATTCTTATGGAGGATAAGAACAAAATTATAGCTCGCTTATTTATGATCGTATACTAACGAAACTTGGTATACGGCTTCATCTGGTTGTGGTCTATTGTTTATTACACAAAAACTCAATTTTTACCGATAATTTCCGTAGCAGCAAACCTGCGTCCTCAGCCCCCATGTTATTCTTATAGAGAATAATTAAAATGTAATGTATACCTTAATTATGAAAATAATAAAACTCGGTATGTTGGTTCATCTAGTTGAGTTCTATTGATATTTGCATAAAAACCCATTTTTTGTGTTCCTTGTTGCAGCAAACCTGCGTACTTATCCCCCATGTTATTCTTATGGAGAAAAATCAAAATGGTATATATCGCTTATATATGAATATATATCGATGAAACTTGGTATGTGGCTTCACCTAGTTGAGTAATATTGATATTTACATGAAACCCCATGTTTGTTGTTCCTTGTTGCAGCAAACCTGCGTACTCATCCCCAATGTTATTCTTATAGAGAATAATTCAAATTTGATGTATCACTTATTTGTGGATATATTTTTATGAAACTTGGTACCTATGCGGCTTTATGTGGTATTAAGACATATATTTTGCATGGAAATTCGCTGAGTACGCAGGTTTGCTGCGACAGGGTATTTTCTTAATGATTATTAGCACCTATGCAACTTTTGAAGAGAATATTGAAGAACACATTGCATTTTATCCTTTGGTTAACTTAAGTGTGGTAAATCAACCCTTTATTTTAAGAAACTATAATCATGATGCTAGGTGGAAAGAAAAATCAGTTTCATCGTATAGTTTAGAATGAATGAATACAAAGCGTACGACAAAGTAAAAATATAAAATCTTTTAAAACTTAACCTATATTGCAATATGATCTTAAATTTAAAGGGCCCTATGAGGGATGGGGTAGGCCTACATTAAAAGGAGGCATATGACGTAACTATGTGCTTTCAGGAAATTTTTAGGCCTAGTTTTTTGCTAATCAATTATTTTAATTAGCATGTCTCTGTTTAGGAGCTGGTCAGAATCACTTTGCTGAGGCCAAAATAAAACACAGGGTTCATGGATTGGATTGGACCCTTAAGGAATCAACTCCTTATATGAAGAGAAATCCAGGTAAAGTTATATTAAAAAATTCTGCTTATTAAAGAAGGTAGGTTAGAATAGATACAGTACTATGATTAAGTGCAGTAGGCTTCTTCATTCGATTATGCCTTGACACCTATCAAAGTTATTACAATTTAGTTACTTACACAATTGCCTGAATGTGTCATAAGTTAAAATCACTGGGCCTATAATATAATAACCAATATACATTCAAAGTTGACAGGATCGGTTAATTTTTTGTGAGTTATATGGTCAACACTGATTTTGCTACTTTTTACTTATGTCTATTCTATGTGCGTGCCAATGTGAATCTTTAAACTGAAAGAAAACAATATTTTAACTAAAATACACCATTAATCAATTTAAAAACATGATTTTTCGATTCCAATTCAAAGGTTTTAAAAAGTAAAGGCTAGGAACAGCACCAGTACGTCATTATAAGCCGATGGGTTAAGAGTTAAGCCTTTATATCTCTATTATATATGATTGTATATTGATGAAACTTTGTAAGTTGCTTAGTTGTGGTCTATCGATATTTACACAAAACGATTTTTTAATGTCCGCGTAGCCGCAAACTTGCTTACTTAGCCATAATGTTATTCTAATGAAGAATAAGTAAAGTTTGATAGGTATCTCCCTTAAATATAAACTTAAATTAATAAAACTTGGTATATAGCTTCATCTGGTTTAGTTTTACTAATAATTGCATAACAACTCATTTCTTATCCCTGACAGCAAACCTTTGTAAGTTACTCAGCCCTAATGTTATCCTTATGGAGAGTAAATCAAATTTGATATCTCGATTATTTATTAATGTATATTGATGAAACTTGGTATGTGGCTTCACCTAGTACTGGTATATTGATATTTGCACAACAAATTTGTTTTTTTGTTGATCATCCCCATAGCAGCAAACCTGGATACTCAGCTATAATGTTATTTTTATGGAGAATAAGTAAAGTTTTATATCTCCCTTAATTATGAACACAAATTATTAAAACTTGGTATGTAGCTTCACTTGGTTGAGTTATATTGATGATTGCTTAAAAATACACCTCTTATCTTTCTTGTTGCTTCAAACCTGCATACTCAGCCCCAATATATTATTTTTATGGAGAATAAATAAAATGCTCTATATCACTTATTTATAAATGTATTTTTATGAAACTTGGTAAGTTGCGTTATGTGTTAGTGAGAAACATATAGGGCTATATGCATTATAAATTCGCTGAGTACGCAGGTTTGTTGCGATGGGGGTATTATTCATATGGAGAATAAGTAAAAATCCCTTAGTTATGAACTTAAATTAATAAAACTTGGTATGTAGATAGACTTGTAATTTGTAACTTTGTACCTGGTTGAGTTATATTGATTATCATAAAAAACATACTTCTTATCTTCCTTGTGTCAGCAAACCTGCGTACTCAGCCCTAACGTTATTCTTATGGAGAATAAATAAAATGCTATTTATCACTTATTTATGAATGCATTTATGTAAAACTTGGTAAGTGGCTCTATGTAGTAATGAGACACATATATAAGCATTGGAAATTTGCTGAGTACGCAGGTTTGCTGCGACAGGGGTATTTTTGGATAAAATATTACCCAACGCTACATGCAGTATTAGCTAAATTAGCTTAATGTGTTTATTTTCAGGAAACGAGACCATGATGAAGATGAAAACAGAGAAGGAATTTAATCAACTATCACTACTTACTGTGTTTTTATGTGCCCTTGTTAATATAACTTACATTTTGGTTTTATATAAACTTATTTTTACTGCAATTACTGCCAATTTGTTTGAATTCATTACCGTATTATTTAAACAAATCCTTAATTGTTTGTATTACATCACCAAACGATTATTAATTGTAATCCATTCTTCAGTTTTTAAAATCTGTATTTTTTAGTTTAACTTTTGTTCTGAGAAAAGTTTAGGCCTACATATGCATATATTCATTTTATTATAAACTTGTTAAAACAACTATTTGAGAGACTTGAGGGGTTAAACTTGTTAATCAAGATTTGTGTATATTTTAATAAAAAATTGTAAGTTGTATGTATATTTTTAGTGTCAATCCAATTAAGTACCTATAATCACGACATTTTTGACACTTTTAAAATAAAATCATGTGATATTAATGATAAAAATTAGCATAAAATGTGACAAAAGTAACAATATAAAGTTGTAAAACATGATTTTCAAGTATTTGTTCTTTTGAACTGTGATGACACAATTTAAAGTTTTGTAAGGGTCTGAAGATTACAAAATTACCTTTGACAAAAAGTGTCATTCATTAAAAATATATCCTAGGATCACAAGGCAGATTACAGGTATTTAACGTTTATATATACACTGGCAATATGAGTCAACCTGATTCAAAAACCAACATCAATATGAAGTCAAAACTTGTGTTTCTATGTGCAAGCTGGGCATGGGCAATTATAGTATTATTTATAAAAGGACAATTTAAAGTTGTCTTGTAATTTATTTTATAACTGTCTTCCTATCAGATTGTGTGACCATATTGAAAGGTGTCCCATTATTCTATCAGTATGAATACCCTAACCCCACAGATATCCCTGCCTACCCAATGATAATTCTGCGGTCATCCTTAGGAGGCCATATGGCTTTAGGATACGCATTACCTATTGCTAGGAGCCACAGGGTTTCCTAAGGATGACCGCAGAATTGTCATGGCTAGGCAGGGATATCTATGTGGGGTTAGGGGATTCATACTAATAGAATAATGTGACACCTTTCAAAGGCATGTCTCCAGTAAATCCTGTCGGACATCCTGGGGATGTCCTTGGGCTTCAGAGTACAATATCCTTTTGTGATCCGAGGGATGTCCCCAGTACATCTTGTGGTACATACTGGGGATGTCCTCGGGATTAAAAATACAATAACCTTTTGTGGTCCGAGGGATATCCCCAGATAATCCTGTGGAACATCCTGGGGATGTCCTAAGGCTTAAAAATACATGTCCTTTTGTGGTCCGAGGGATATCCCATTGTCATCCTGAAGGATGTCCCCAGGATGTCGTGGGGAGAGGACATTTTTGTGTCCTGGGGACATCCTGAGGGTATCCTGAGGATATCATGGGATGAGATAGGGATGATCCTGGGATATCCTGCATATCCCACTGTGATATCCTTGGGATGTCCTGGAGACAACCTTGTGCTGTGTGGGTTTTTAAACGTAAATCCCATTATTTATAAAATCGATCTTATATGTATTCTAATGGTGACAGTTTCACCTCTAAAGTCAACTATGTTACCGTCTTGATCTAATACGTTCAGAACAATGTCCGTGATTTAACTGGTGTTTAATGGTAAATACACTAGGTTTTGTGGCCTTTCAATTATTTTAAATCCTCGAGGCAAAGATGGGTAAAATGTATGTCGATGGCAATATTTTTCGATTTTCATTCGTCTGTACGATCCTTGTATAATGTTACAAGTTATATCAATTGTGTTCAATGTAAGTACGCTTACAGTATTTGAACTTGTATGTTTCACATTTCTCTCTTATATCGGTGTTGTAGAAGGAAATCCTTATAATCCTCCGACAGAATGTGTTTTGCTAAAATCTATATAATACTTTCATTTAATTTATGTTTTTAAGGTATTATTATTTCCTTCTATGGTAATATTATCTTCTCCCAGCTTTTTTTGTATTTCCTTGCATGTATCATCTATTTCATAAAACCCCGTGGATAGAATAACTTCGTTAGGCTGGAGGAACTGTCAATTTGCATCCTTTGCTTTATAGTAGTGAAGTTTATTATTCACGCCTTCAGTAATATTTGGTATAGAATTATAAGTTGTAAAATCTAATAATGCTGTTTCCCATTGTTTTTCATTATGTAAACGTATTGCAGGGAATAAAGTGCTCCGCAAGGTTTACGCTGTACCAGTCAAAGAGACTTACAACTTATCTTAAAGCTGACTGACACTTTTTGCTAAAATCTCCAAACACAAATGTCCACAGACAGATGTATAGTCAGGTTGCACTCTCTCATAATTGTATAAAACTTGTTTAGCAGAACGAAAATACTTTTGAAGTTCTTTTGGAGGTGGTAAATTACCAAAACTGTCAAAATAGTAAACTCTTGAACCGAGTTTTTTATAACATACCCAATGTATACCAGGTCCCTTATTATTATCTAGATTTACTATACCGCTCTCATTTTTCCACATTACTAATGGTAAATTATCTTTCATAAACACTCCTCTGAAGAATAGTATCTTTAAACAAGAAACATAACTAAAAAGATCTTGGTTACTTAATGCACGATTAGGAACTATTAACTGTTTTCTTGTATTTAATAGGCACGATACGGTCTTAGGTAACGTCCTTGTCCTTTTTTCATCATGGACCATATTGATGGTTTGACTTTTTTAGTAGAACGACTAGTGTTTCGTTTAATTCTTCCTCCTAGTTTTTGAGTTGTTTTTCTCCTTCCCCTCTTCTCTTTTCCTTCCGCCACCAATTGCTGTTTTTGTTTTCATTGCTGCTGTCACAGCTAATGCTGCCGCTCTTTCGCCAAGACTAACGTTACTCGCTTTAACTCTTTCCCTAGCTTTTTTGCAAGTATTTTATCGACCACTGATCTGTGAGCAGAATTACTAAATTTTGAATAGGCTATATGGTGCTCTTTATAAGCCTGATCTAAATTATTGATTCCCGGATCTCCTCTTGTCAATCTTTTTTTTAAATTTAGTTCCAGGTCCACAATATTGATAACCGCCAGGTAGATGATGTTCAATAGGTAACAAATCTATGGATTTATTATCTAAAGCTGAAATTAGTTTCCCTAGCAAGTTTAGTGTTGATGAGACAACACCGCCTCCTTTAGTTATCGAATCTCAATGAGAACTAACACTGCTCCTTTTCCACATTGATATTTATACCTTTGTCAGGTGACGGGTTAACAAAGAATGATCCTTTCTACTTTGTCATCCATTATATACACCTTCATCGTTCGATTATACCTATATTTAATAATTCAGCAATTAAAGAAACCCATTCGTTTTAAAGACCTGTGTGACCCAGCAATTCTTATTTGCAACTGTCAAACATTATTTCTTTTAATATATAACAAATAGTATATTTAATTATATATATAGCGTTTCAATTACAATTGGGACGCTATAGTACCCAGTCCCTTACTGTGATTATAGCGTCCCAATTGCCATTGAAACACTATATATTTAATATACTATTTATGAGATGTAAAGAAGAAATAATGTATGTAATATAAAAGAAGTTTTGTGAATAATTGCTGACAAATTGCAAATAAGAATTGCTGGTGCTACTTGGTTTTGCAAGTCTGGGCAAGGTCGTGATTTTCTTGTTCGGGGATGTCGGAAAGAGTTGGAGACAATGATTTAAATTGTTACTTGGCCTGAAGGAACTGGAGCCAAGTGACGGCCGGTGTACCCGGGTTCGAGAAGTTTCTAAGCTAAGTATATATATTCACGGTCGCTGGGGGGCTACGGTATTTTACGATTTTACGTATACCTTTGGGGTCGTGAGTTTGTCGTGAGTCTACCCAGCGAAAGGTGAATTTCTTCTGATTTTAAGGTACAAAGTTGTAAAATTTAGAGTCTTAATTTAAACCATTGCTCCATTTCTCATTTGTTGTTTTTCAAAAAGGGGAGTCTGTAAAACAATTATTTCTTTTTCAGGGTTCGAAGCTTTTCTTTATTCTTTTTGATACTTGGGTTGAAGATAAACTAAAAAACAAGACTGTACAAGTACTGAAAGAAGAATTATAATTAAAGTTCAGTAATATCAAAATATCGAAGAGTTAACTTTATTTTGAAACATTGAAGTGATAAGCAAAACCAAGTTTAATTTTATTTTGAATTTATGAATTATTTTATTTGAGAAGAAAGACTTTTAATTTGTTTATTTAAATAAATACAGTAGGTATATTTGCCTGAGGTAACTTTGGCCAAATCCGAGTTTGTTGAAATGGCGTGGTAACTTTGGTCAAATCCGAGTTTGTTGAGAAATGACGACTTTGGCCAAATCGGAGTTTGTCGAAATATGGACGTGTGCGAGTTGGCGGCTGGACCGGCGTGCGGACGGTCAAGGTCGGCGAGACTTGTTTCGGACTGGTGAATGTTAATGAGGTTGCAGTTCCGCATGCAGCTGGGGCTGAATGTCAATGAGGCAATTCGGGAACAGGAAAACTCTCTGAATATAAATGATTACGGAAACGCATAATGCAACTGCAAAAGGTGACTGTATATTGGCAAGTAAAGAAGGACTTTGCCTCGAAATGCTGGCAAGTGAGTATAACAGATTTGAATTGAAGGAAATGCAGCACAGTCTTGCAATGGCTCGAGTAGTAGTTTCCTTTGAAATCGGCACATCAAGTGAACGTGTGGCATTATTTGCCTTTTTGAGGCAGCAGTACCATTTGTCGGGAGCATTCTTTGAAGTGGTGGAGCCACCAACGAACTTCACTCCAGGTAAGAGTATAGGATTAAGTATACAAGAGTTTCGATCAATATGTTTATTTATGTGAACAATTTACAGTTGTTATTGTTTGAAAATTTCCACAACTGGTGATCTGTTAACGACACCTGTACACTTAAAGCGGTAGTCGCCTGTCGACAGTTTGTCCACTTCTGTCTGGCAAAGAGATCTCGCAAATCGTTTAGGTAGGAAAGCTATAACTTTCTTATTGTCGACAACCAAGTCGACAATAACTGAAACGCCGTAGACTTGATGTGTGTGGAAACGCATGCCGACAATGGGGTATCCCGCTGGATCAGTTAGGTCCGTCAGATTGACTCGTTCCGGCCCCTCTACCTGCTTCAGCTTGTTAAGTTTCTCCATAAAGTCAGCCATGCTGAAAACCAACAGTTATTAAAATAAAAATTTATTAGTGATTATCAACTAACTCTTTCGAAAAAATATTACAACTGACAATTGGTGGAAACTGTGGGAGGAAAAAACTAGTGTTCAACTTACCTTAGAAATTATATTTTGTATGTTAACTAATTCTTTAGAGTTTAACTTAATTTACCACAAATATTAAGAAAATGAATTCTTCAATTCTGTAAGCCAGATCACTTGTTCGAAACAAATGGAACTAGTGTTGTTTATTGATTTCCTACCACCCAACGTTGATAGATTAACATAACCTGTATGAAAATTAAAAAATAAACTTAGGATAATGCTGTCTAAATTTACCAATTAATTTATAACTAGCTTATTCTCTAAGCTTCAATTGGTTTAAATATAAATGGATTATATTAAATTATTTAGTTCAAATCGATTAAATAAATGTAGCGATTTAAACTGAGGACAGCTTTGTAAAACAAAAACAACTATGAAAGTGTATATTTCATCGATTACACAGTTGTTTAACCTAATATTTTTTTTCCAGCCATTTTACTATTATACATTTTCAAATGCCAGTACTGACTAAATGAATAAATTTATAGCCTATACTATAGTGATAACATGTTTAACAATTTATAAATTATATACGACGGTTCATTGAGAAATGTTAGCGTCTCTAAAGTTCCTAGACTGGTCAACTGAACGAATCACTAAGCATGTGAATACCTTTCAATCAATATAATAAAAAAGTGTTAACTGTATGCTCATGGAATAATCCATTTGCACCTTTTTGCGTGTGCCTAAAACAAGGTTAAAAAGGAAACGAAACCAATATACTGTTTATATTTTATGATCAACTGATGGGGCAGTTTTTTCCAATTGCAAAACAACAGTAGGATAATATTACAGCCAGCTTAGGTTATTTTTAACTACCAGAGTCAAATAAAATAGCTTCTGCACATAAATCACAGTCAGCTTTGCGAATCAACGCTGTAATAATAAACATTCTAATGGTATTTTATTGTGTTTCAGCCGGACTGCTGAGGGCGCAAGACTACTCAACGTTTGCGGCCGAACCAAAGTACGGCCCGCCGCCTGCGCTCCCGTACAACCCGCGCGGCCCGCAAGTGTCTGACCATCATCAAGAAACACAACAACTACAACACCAACTACAGCATCATCAAGAAACACAACAACTACAACACCAACTACAGCATCATCAACAACAACAACAACATCAACAAGAACTGCACCATTATCAACAACAACATCATCAACAACAACTGCAACATCAACAACAACAACTACAACATCAACAATAACAACTACAACATCAACAAAACATTATCACAATCTCTGACGATGAGGACGATTCGTCGTCCGGATACTCCTCACCTACTGATTTAGAGTTAATTTTACAATATATCAATAATGCCTAAAAAACTGTGTATTTATTTACATCCTACAACCGACAAAGTTTACAAATTATTTAGGTTGAAAATAAGTTACAATAAAGAAAGCTATAAAAAAACAATAATGTTTTGGTTTGTCATAAACTTTCAAACCACTACTGCACATTGTATGAAAAATCAAAATGTGGGCAAAAGTGTACATGCATAAAAAAGTAGTAGTCAAATGTAAGTTCAAGAAAAATGCGCACAAATGTATCCAAACAGTAGTGGGAAAATGTGGGTTCTGTAACCAAAGTAATTTGCCGATATAAGTAAGTAGTGGAATATTAAAAAAGTAAAAGTAATAGAAAATGGGGGAAAAAAGAATAATCGTATGCATAAGTGGGGCAAGAAAAAAGTTACTTACTCGGATGCGTTGACTGCTGACAATTGTTCAAGAGAGACTGATTCCAACTCCAGTCTGTGATGGGGTTATATAAGCTTGACCTTGAGCCAAGGGCGAAAGGAAGTGTGCCTTCCCGTTTGGCTCTGGAGGGGCAAGGTACTTCCCGCCTGGCTAGGGTACTCGTGTGCCTTGCTGACAAGGTACTTCCCTGTCCAGGGTACTTCCTTGTTTGGCAAGCGGTGGAGGTCGACGGTACTTCCCTGGCGGCCAGCTGGTATAAAACTTCCCCAGTTCCCCTCTGGTCGGCACTCGACTTCATCGTCTCTGGCTAGCAACAGCAGCCATGGACTTGCTAGAGTGTTTTATCTGTCACGAAGCATTGTTTCGCACAGAGCAGGCTTTAGCCAGACACCAGCAAATGTGTCTGGCTGTAAAGTCGTTTTTCACTGGAGGAGGAGGGCTACAGTCCACACCATCTACCAGCGGCACTGCGCAACCGTCATCCAAAAAGCGTCAGCGTTTGTCTTCTCCAACATCGTCGGAGGAGAAACGTCAGCGTGAGAAAAGTCCAGACCGACCTACACTTCAATGGCAGCTGAAAAGGGGCCTGCTCAGCGCTCGGGACTACACGATCGACAACCCACAGCAACACTACGCGGACCTGCAGCAGTTTCTCGAGACTGCTAGCCAGTGGTTGAAGGTATTCTCAAGAACGAACTAAAAACCACTAATAGCCTTAAGTATTATTTAGTTTTAGAAGCGGTGTTCAACCATCCGGATGGGATTAGTGAGCAATTTAATTTTAAAGTCCCCATAAAAACCATTTACATTTACACTGATGACTTAGTAACTATCCTTCAGGAGGATTTTGCGAAGATACTCCACGAAGCCGGTGAATTCGAGGGGAAAAACAGTGGATGGAGCCTAGACCACCCATCGACGCTTACGGTTAAAATCAGCAGGTTTAACTATAAGAAAACCTGTAAAGCGTTCTCTTCAGAACTGCCCAAAAGATTGAAAAACAGGAAAGCTACTATCAACGTTCGAAACTCTGATGACAGGTGTTTTTACTACGCGATGATGGTAAAACACCTACCAAACGTCAACACTGACAGCGTACTAAACGAGCAATCATTTCAAGATGTTGAAAACGTATACAACTTTGACGGGCTGACTTATTCGTTGCCAGTGACAAGTATTACCAAATTTGAGCGACTCAACACGGACACATCGGTAAACGTGTTTGACCCTGGACCGAATTGCGAAATTAGCCCCCTTCGCATCGTATCGGAAAAGCCTGACCATACTGACTTGCTTTTATACAGAGACGCTGGCGGAAACTCGCATTATATTTACATTGTCGACTTTCCAAAACTAATCCGTCCACAGGTGACCAAAGGGACAAACAACATCACTATTCGTAAAAGATGTTCAACATTTAAAGAAAGCCGAAAATGTGTACCTGATCCGCAGCAATGGCTAAATGAACACATGCGGCTATGCACAAAATACACACCGGCCGTGATACAGTTGCCCAAAGAAGGCGATAACCTACTGAAGTTTGAGGAATACGAGACAAATCCCAGTGCCTATTATCGTGTGCGCTGACTTTGAAGCTACATTACTGCCGATAGTTGGATCCGACCGGTCCTACCAAACCCACGAGCCAAACAGCTTTTGCACGCTTGTGAAATCAACACTCTCGGACGACATACTAGGCGAAGTGGGAATAAGTACACAACCACACGTGCATATTTCACCTAATGTCGGACGCGAATTTTTACTTCACATGCGCGATTTGTCTGAAAAGGTGGAGGTGTTGTACACGAGCCAAAAACCGCTAAGTCCGATGACTGAGGCTGAAACAAACCGGCATACCGAAGCGATGTCTTGTGACCTATGCAATAGGTTGTTTATCGATGGAAACTGTGTAAAAACACTTGATCATTGCCACATCACTGGAAAATACAGACACAGCTTATGTAGCCGTTGTAACCTCAGGTGTGATCAGTCTAATTTTATTCCAGTATATCTACACAACCTCAGTTCCTACGACCAGTTTTTTATTATAAAAAACCTAAACGCCATTCCGGGAAACGAAGTCAAAGTAATTCCGTCAACAGACGAAAAATACATCAGCATATCGGTGCGTGTTGGTAGAATGTGGTTGCGGTTCCTCGACTCATTCCGACTGATGTCATTCAGTCTAGCAACCTTGGCTAGTATACTAAACGAAGACGAATTTGTCGAAAGCTCAAAGCTTGTCCCAGCAGATCAATTGGAATTGATACGTCGTAAAGGAATCTATCCATACGGCTACGTCAAGTCAACCGACGTGTTCAAAGATACATGTTTACCACCACGAGAAGCGTTCCACAATCAGCTGAACGATGAGCTCTGCTCAGAAGAAGACTATGAGTTTGCACAAAAGGTCTGGACTGAACTCAATATGACAACGTTTGAAGATTACCACCGATTTTATCTCATGCTGGACGTGTGTCTGCTAACCGATATACTCACATCTTTTCGTAAAACATGCCTCGATGCATATAAAATTGACTGCTGCCACCAATACACCGCACCGGGACTGGCCTACAAATCAATGTTACGAATGACTCAAGTCACCATGGAACTTATCACGGACGCAGATCAAATGCTTTTCGTTGAGTCAGCGATCCGTGGAGGTCTTGTACAGTGTTGTCTACACTACAGCAAAGCGAATAATCCTCATCTTAGTGAACCTTCTGACTCTGACGGTGACGAGCCTACGAGCTATCTGTTCTTAATCGACTGTAACAATCTGTACGGAGAGTCGATGCGACACCACCTCCCGACGGGGAACTTTCGTTTTGAGAGCTCGCCGGAAAACATCGACTGGTCCAACCTGCCCCAAGACTCGCCGCAAGGCTACATCATCGAGGCGGACGTTGAAATTCCGCACGATATCCATGACAAACTGCAGGACCTGCCGCCACTGACCGAAATGGAGATCCCACCATGCGATGGTAAGACGAAAAAGCTTTTGGCAACGTTAACAAACAAGAGGAAATACATTGCGCACTATACAGTGTTCCAGTTGGCAGCTCGTCTAGGAATGAAAATCACAAAAGTACATCGCGCACTAACGTTCTCCCAATCAGCCTTTATGAAGAAATTTGACGATTTCAACACAGAGCTAAGAGCCCAATCACAAAACGAGTTTTATCGCTACGTATACAAGCTAATGAACAACGCGAGCTACGGGCGGCTGTTAATGAACAAACGTAACCAGCGAGACGTCCGCATAGTAACAAGTGAGCACGGACTCCAGAAGCTCATCCTGCAGCCGCGGTTCGCAGAATACGTAATAGTTTCGCAAAATGTAGTAGCGGTACACATGCGAAAGAAAGCCGTCAAACTGAACGCCCCCATATACGCGGGGATGTGTGTCTTGGACATATCAAAAGTCCACATGTTTTCATTTTTCTACGACGTGCTGTGCAAACATTTCAACACCTCTGAGTCGAGTCTAAGACTTTGTTACACTGACACCGACAGTTACCTGGTTCATATCGAAACGGAAAAAGACATCTTCGATATACTAAGGTTGCCGACAGTTGCAAAACACTTAGATCAATCTGTCTATCCACACGGTCACCCGCTGAAAAACAATCAGAACAAGGCCAAAATTGGTTGTTTTAAAGACGAGGCCCGTGATGGAAAACAAATCCAAGAATACGTAGGTCTGCGTGCAAAAATGTACGCTTACCGATACAGCTCTAAGGAGGACGACGCCAAAGTCACTTCGCTTAAAGCGAAAGGGCTTAAGAAATCATATGTTAAGAAACATTTGAGGTTTGATATGTACAAAACAACACTGCTTACTAGAGTCGAGCCGGAAAAGGCCGAATTTAACCTGATCCGTAGTAAAATGTTCCGGTTGACGTCTGCAACAGTGGTCAAAAAATCACTGGCACGCGATGATGACAAGAGACAAATACTAGAATGTGGTATAGATACCTTGCCGTATGGACACTACCGATTACTGCGCGATGCTGAGGAGGACGGCGGTGACAACGATTGCGAATGAACACACTCTACGATTTGGCACTGACTGCACTCTGTAATTACTTGACAGACACGACGGACAACATTGAGCAGGTGCAAGATATTCAGCTAATCCTAGAACTACCTCTATCCGTACAACGTGATGCTTACAAAAAACTAAAACTCCTCTGGATGAATAAACGGCCCCTACCGCACAGTCGAAGGACGTACGAGTACCGGTATTTGGATTTAAACAGTCTAGACAAAGAAGAGTTTATTATGGTCACCAATCACTCCAGTCGATTGTACCCAGAGTTTTGGCCATCGATAACCGACAGAGCACACGTATATTTTAACTATTACGAATTTCATATTGGTAGTCAAGAACCTTTCCTCTTATGTCGCTCCTGTTTTCTTGAGTCGTGCAAACCGGCAAACGATTGTGACGACAATTATCACGAATTTTGGAAATCGATGAATTGGAAGTTTTATAACAATGTCCACCATTTTGTCACTACGCCTACGGCGTTTATCCGCACTGTACTGAAAGCGAAAAACAGTTGGTGTGATCGATGCGTATTGTCACCCTTGTTACAGCTGTACAACTGGCAAAAATGTGCTGACTTAACATATACCCACGAATACGATGACGATAGTGACGATTCTGACATATCATATTTAACAACCTTTGATCGTAACGAACTCACTAATCCCTTCGAATTGTAAAGTCTAGTCACAATTTGTATAAACTTATGGGTTTTAACCTCTTTTAGCCATGTTTTATTATATTAAAAATACAATTTGAGCAATGGTGCATATATTCTTATCAATTTATTTTTCACAATCTTTATTTTTGTCATATTCTTGTATTAACGCATTGAACAACTGTATAAATATTAAGATCAACTTTAGCATTTAACCAATTCTTTGTATGTCTGGTCCCTTTCACAATTTAAACTTATGGGTTTTAACCTCTTTTAGCCATGTTTTATTATATTAAAAATACAATTTTAGCAATGGTGCATATATTCTTATCAATTTATTACAATCTATTAAATATATTTTGCCATATTTCTTGTATTAACGCATTGAACAACTGTATAAATATTAAGATCAACTTTGTATAGCATTTAACCAATTTTTTTTGTATGTCTGAACATACTTTTTGTATAAAATAAACTGTGTAAATAAACTTTGTATTTCTCACAATCAATCTTTTTTTTTACATCCTGGGTAAATAAAAATACAGTGATGAAGAATAAACATGTATTTGAACAAAAATTACCATTTGACAATATCGTACTTTAAATCTTGAAAAACAGCTTCGCAAACAGTGGAAGGACAAAATCTTCTTACTTCAGAGTCAATCCAAGGTAATAACGCTGCTTGCAGTGGTGTCGTCTGGAATTCCCAGTCTGCAGGTAGACGTTTTTCGTTGAAGTTGGCAAGAAACAATGGTAGGTCCCTGGTGATGTGACGTTCCATTTCCAGAGGTATTTTCAAAGTATCGCTGTTGTTTGTAGCCGCCGCCAACAGCACTGATGTCCTGTAATGTTTCGTGAAGTAACGAGAGTAGCGTGAAATGAGTTGTTGCACTACTGGTGAACACTCGAGACAGACTCGATAGTAGTTCTCCATACAGTCAAACACTCGTTTGAAAGCGTTCCAACCGGTCACGTGAAGCACCAACGAAGTAGTTTGACACAATACGTCCAAAACCTTTCTGGGTGGCACTTGGTAGTTACAAACTAAAACAGTTCTACTAGACCCGGGTTTGATGAGGATAGTGTCAAAGTAAAACGGTTTAAATGATTCGTTTGCGTTGAAGTATTTGTCCAATACGGCGACCACAGAAACACATTGGACGTTCAATAAATCTTCAATCGTAAGGTGTATGCTCGTTTGACTGCTAACTAAATATATGGATGCGTTAAACTCACGCGATGACTCGAGTCCTATCACTGCGTCTGCTTGGTTGCACAGTTTGTACATTTGTCGCATCAGCAATTTCGGTACTACTCGACGCTGCTTTGTAGGCAAGACGGCGGCGGTGCTCTGCTAAAGATAATGCTGCTGTTGTCGTTGTTCCTGTTGCTGCTGCTGCTGCTGTTGTTGGTGCTGTTGCTGCTGCTGCTGCTGCGGCTGCTGCTGCTGCGGCTGCTGCGATGTTTGGTAGGTTTCGGCAGATGGTTGATAGGTTATGTATCCGTAGTACTGCTGCTGAGGCATATAAGTGTGGGACGTCTCCACTGACGGATTTTCTAAATCGGCGAGGATAGCTTCTAAATCCATCGCAGCCTCCGTGCTAGACGGAGAAACAATGTCGGTTGTGCGGCATCTTTTTTCTCCAGCCGCCACTGATTTGGAACGTTTTCTTTTCAACTTGTTAATATCCTTGCGTGGAGCGGCGGGCGCTGCTACTTTGCCAGTTTCCATCGTGACACTGAACCGCGGCGACGGTGGTGGGGGGGGCAGACATCCGCGTAGACAACCTTGAACGCCGCGGCAGACAGGTTATGCAGCGAGATGTATCTGACCTTGTGGATCCCATACTAATTCTCTGCCTTGGAAGTCGACCACCTTTCCAAAATTCGCAACCCATCTCAGCGAAGTCGTGGGAACGTATTCCGTGTCAGAACCGTAAAGCTTTAATACGTCATCGTTACGTTTATCCTTTCCCCCTGTTAACACTGGATTTTCAACACTGGTTTTAACTAGATTGAAATGTCGAGAACCGCATTTGAATTTGCCAACGGTCTCGTCGTACCGGCAAGTCTGTGAGTCACATTGTTCCGCTCACGTTTCCAAGAGTTTTACGCGATTTTCCAACTCGTTAAAAGTCTCAGTTGATGTGTAGTATTTTTCCAAATAACCCTTGTTTACGCTGTCGTGGGACTCTTCGGGTTCGCCCACGTATCTTAGTCTTTTGTAGCGCGCGTTAAAATGAGCTCCACCTACGTCCAAAGCTAGAGGTTGACGACGATGGGGCAAAACGCAAAGAACACGTCCAAACTTGTCAATAGGATGACGTCTCATCACGACTACCGATGCACACTGACTGATATCCTCCCAGTTTATCTATTTTATCCACGAATTATGTTTGCTCGACATTCCCAACCACTTTACGTAGACCCGTTTTCCACTTCTTTTTAACACCTTTTCAACTAAATAAGTGTCTGGAAAAGCGGTTTTCTGCATTTCCTGTTCGTAAAACGCCCCGCTAATCGGGTTTCCCTCCATGTCCTGTACGTGCCTTGGACTCCGAACTCTTTGTACATCCAGGTTTTCAGAGTGCGATTAAAACGTTCAACTACCGAAGCTTTTAGCGGGCTAAAAGAGCTGTAATGGTTTATTCTGTAGCGTTTCATCATGGCAGTAAATGTTTTATTGAAAAACTCTTTTCCATCGTCTGATTGAATATTTTTTGGCTTCCGCGGTGCATTTAGTATATCTTCCATAGCGGTCGTGACCGTCTTGGCGGTTTTGTCACGCAACGATGCGGCAAAGGCAAACTTTGATAACACATCAATCACAGTGAGTATATACTTAAACCCGGCGTTCTGTCTTGCGTGTTTTTTCATTTCAACGAGATCGATTTGCCATATATCATCCAAGCCTTTAACAAAAACATGTCGTCGTGGATATTGTTTTCTCACTTGCTTATGCAGTTCTTCGACAATTTTTTTTTTTAACATCATCGGACATCTTGCCGGTATCGTAATTGCCTCGAGAATGGACGATGCTGACTACAATATGATTTTATACAAACGTAACAGGTTCACTATTTCGTTAAACTCTCTGGAATGGCCGGTGTGACCAGCGTTCTTGGACATGTGCAACAGTCTAAGGTGATTGACCAAAGCGTTGGCATTAGTGTTATTCAATCCACTGCCTCCAATGTCAGGCGGTGCTGCTGCTATTTTGTGTTTCGGCGGAAACATACTCTGTATGAAAGAAATGTATTTCCTCCCTTTATTGGCGTTTATTCCTCGTTCCGCAGAGTACATTTGTTTGTGATCATTGGTCATTACTAGTATTTCTCTATAAGCTTTTACATCGGAGGTTTTTATTACGTCCCTTTTTGGCACTTGCATAAAGAGTAGTTCCATAAGTCCAGGAGTGATTTCAAATCTCTTGTCTTTTACTATAACCTTTGTTGTGGTAAATGAAATAGAGCTGTCTCCTATCAACGTGCCACCTTTCCCGTCAGGTCTAACACCGTAAGTCGTATCAAGTTTGTCACGATATACGGGAGACTGAAGCTTTTTAAAATATTTTTGTACTAAACTCTCTTCTGTTTGAGTCGAATTATCCGCTGTTCTGTTTAACTCGTCACTACTTTCACCTTCATCCTCGCTATGTATATTTGTTCCTATCGATTTCATCTCCTTTTTAACTGTTTCCTGTTTAATTTCAGACATGGGCAGTGGCATAGATTGTTTAATACTCTCAACAACGGTTTTCTGCAGTGGGGCAACCAACGGTTTGGTCGAAGCCTCTAGATACTTTTCGACGTCTTCTACATTCTGTTGTAAAGTTCGGTACTTCTCGCGAACGCTTTTTGTCAATTTAATAATTTCCCTTTTCACAGCTTCCTCCCGACTGTAGGCTCGAGCTTTCTTTACTTTATTTTTTCGGTTCGTTTTTAGTTTGACTTTGCGTCTGTCCATAGCAAACGAAGTCTAATACTAGGGGGGATTTCGTATGGATGTCTCATTTATATTGGCCTTTTTGCACCTCGTTTTTTCTTAGACATCACAGCGCCTCCTCCCAATTTGTTTTTGGTCTTCATTAATGTGGTGACGGTCCAGGCCGCTGCTTTCTCCCCTGCCGACGTGTTTGACGCTTTGAATATTTTCCAAGCTCTTTCTGCGAGTTCTTTGTCTGCCTGCCGTCTTCTATCAGAGTCTTTGGATTTCGAGTAAGCTACATTGTGCAGCTTACACGCTTCGTCTAACGGATTGATACCCTTATCACCTCGCGCTAACCTCTTCTTTAGCCTAGTTCCTGGTCCACAAAAATTGTACCTGGTATGTGAAGTTCTACAGGTAACAAATCAATCGCTTTTTTAATCACAGAACTCCCGCCGCCGCCTTTTGTTTTTCGCCTGTTTGTTGTCACATTTCGTTTCGTCATTTTGATCCGTTCACCAGTGGGACTCACCGTTGAATATTTCATACCGTGGATTCTTTATTTATATCTGTCACAAAGGTGTCTAGACCGCATCTGTAGCGTCCTTTGTTCAACTCGTCGTCTTTACTGATCACCACAAAGGAATGGCGGTCTCTGTTCCAGCACTGGACACAAAGGTCTTTAAACTGCTTAAAAGACATATCGCTAGCGCTAACGTGATCGTCGTAGATATGTTTCAGGTTCAACTCGTCTTGTTTGAATAATATTATAAGGTTTGCATTGTCCTGCAGCAGGTGTTTCGGTATGCGTGTGTACGATTGTGCGAGATAGAAACAATCGATCGATTTGTCTACCCATGGAGAATTACGCACGCATATGGTCTTGTCGGTCGCAAGCTACGTCGTCAAACACAATTATCGAATTAGATTTCGCTTCGGAAGGACTTTGAACTTCCTCGTTGTTTTCAAACGTATAGTAGCCTATTTCCGGAACTTTACTGATTATTTGCGATAGTAGTAGATATTTGGGCTGATGCAATGATTTACTAAAGACGTATAAATTCGAGAATCGCAACCCTTGAGGTTCTGTAAGTAGGCTAAACATGAGACATGTTTTACCACAGTTTGAAGGTCCGCAAATGATGCATCTGATTGAGCTTGGCAATAGAGGACCGTGTTTCTTTGCAAAACTGTTCACCGCTTGTTCAGTCAGTTTTCCCAGATCGGTATTAATGACAAACGCGTCACGTTGTTTTTCAAACTTCATCCCGCACACGTTAGTCGACAACAACTGCCTCATATAAAGCTTCGCGCATTTATATGTTGGAGCTTAGTCCAGGCTCAGGCTTTCGTTGAGATACACGCGATGTTGAAAGATGATGGAAAAGGACGCGCCAGGGCTGCGAAAAAATCTGGGAGGCGAGGTATGGCATCAGGAATAAATATTGGTGGAAAACGATTTCAACATATTACGTTTGGTGATGTGATCAAACACGCGAGAGAGGCAGTTAGGGGGCAGGGAATCAGGTCTTCAAAAAGTTTGGAAACGAACAGGCGTCGTATGAGGAGTGCGACCATGGCTGTGCTGAAGGCGGTTCGAAAGTTTAAAAAAGGCAAGTTGGTGAGGCCTGGTCGCCGTGGTGATGAACGAGTCTTACCTTTACCAAAGTCTGGAGGGTTGTTACCACTACTACCGATATTCGCGGGGCTAAGCGCTTTGGGCAGTCTCACAGGTGGTGCCGCTGGAGTGGCAAAGGCGATAAACGAAACCAGAGATGCCAAGAAGAAGTTGGCCGAGTTGCAAAGACACAATGAGACTATGGAGGCTATTGCGTTGCGCAAGGGTAAAGGTTTGTTTTTGCGACCGCACAAGAAAGGGTTGGGTCTGAACATGATGCCGTATACGCAGTATGCAAAAAACTGCTAAGCATTCTGCCCAAAAGGGCATTGTACGATGTGGATCTTAAAACTTTAGCATGCGAGCTTCGGATACCAAATTGTAGGGAGTTTTTATGCGTGACAATTTGCCTCAGCGACCGTGGCGACAAGAGTCGGCCATTGTTAACTTGGACAATTCCAGTGGACAAGGTACGCATTGGGTGTGTTTTAGAAAAAGCGGCAATCTTGTGGACTATTTCGACAGCTACGGTGATTTAAGACCTCCGTGTGAAATTCAACACTATCTCAAGGGGAATTTTATTTCCCACAACAGGACCGCTTATCAGTTTGTCAATTCTAATAGTGAAACTTGTGGACAACTTTGTTTAGCATTTTTGTCCATGGTTAAATAAAAGGTACAAATATAAGTGTTGCGTTTCATTTCTTTGTCAGTCATGTCTTTGACATTTACCTTTACGGGCACAGAGTCTACTCTGTCAGCTGACTTTTTCCCAGCTCTGGAACTGGACAGTGATTCGACTTGGGAAATAGGTCTGTTGAACTTGGAGTCGTTCAACTCTATTCCAAACGTGGATGTTGGCAATAACGTGTTCCACTTTAACAACGGTATGAGGGTAGTCATATCTACCGGTTCCTATGAGGTTTCGGATATTGCAGACTATTTACAGAAGATGCTGTGGAAGGCGGACAGGAAGCTGCATATCGAGTTGACTCCGAACAACAACACTTTGCACACCAATATCAAATGCAACTTTCCGGTTGACCTGACACCCGATGATTCCGTCGGTCGCCTATTGGGATTTAAACCGACCAAGCTGGAATCGGGCCAGGAACTAGGTACTACGGGGGTCACTGACATATTCAGGGTGAATTAAATTCTTTTAAACTGCAGCATCGCTACAGGGTCGTATATAAACGGACGACCTGATCACGTTATTTATCAGTTTTATCCTAGCGTCAGTCCAGGATTCAAGATAATCGAAGAGCCTTCACCTGTGGTTTATCTTCCTATTACCAAGAACACTATAGACAATATCACGCTACAGATCGTAGATCAAGACGGACGCTTGGTGAATTTTCGAGGAGAACGAATAACTGTACGGCTACATTTGAGGCAACGACCTTGATGGGTTTCGTATACAGTCCAAAGAGAGTGGCCCGCTTGGTACCTACGTGTTCCTTTTTAATTACAAACACCAAGACGAGTGCCGTCAGTAGGCGTCAGTCTGTCAGGCTATTAACAACGAAAAACAAGAGGTTTTTAATCTCTCTCGGCTTTACTGTGCTCAAATAATGAACGTTCAGGAGATCTTGTTAAGTGCTCCCTTCGACTCTAGCATAAGTCACGTTGCGTGGCACTCTCATCTTCCTTATGCCAGCATGACGCTTAACAACAGTGATGAGATACGTATTCCTATACAGCAACAAGATATTTGCGTAGTTCCTTCTATGAGCTATCTGTATGTTGAGGGTAAACTTTTGAAAGAAAACGGAAATACTGTCCCCAGCAGGACTAAATTTGTAAACAACGCTTTCGCTCATCTGTTCGATGAGATTCGATATGAAATTAACGGTATCGAAGTGGATCGTGTGCGAAATCCTGGGATCGCTACCACACTAAAGGGATACGCATCTTTTGATGGTGACACGCTCAAGTACATGAACAACTCCGGGTGGGTGAGTTCCTCTCAAAAATTGAACTCGTCACTTGACGAGGATGCTGTTGATAGCAATGGGAATTTCTGTCTGTGTGTGCGGTTGGCTAGTCTTCTCGGCTTTGCAGAAGACTACACAAAGATGGTTGTCAACGCACGCCACGAGTTGGTTCTCATTAGGTTGGCCAGTGATAAGAACGCTGTTCATTGGACACCCGGTCCTGACGTAGGGGGAGTTCCTGACACAAACGTTGAGAATGTTACAGTAAAGCTACAAAAGCTTTGTTGGCGAATACCATACGTTACTTTGAGCGATGAGCAAAGGCTTACTTTGCTGAAACAACTCAGTCGGGGGACGAGTATCCCGGTGGAGTACAGAAGTTGGTAGTTATACGAATTTCCCTCACTTCCTAAAGCGGGGAAACAGTCGTGGACCGTGAAGACCGCGTCTCAACTCGAGAAGCCGCGTTACGTCGTGGTCGCGTTTCAAACCGACAAGAAGAACAATATGAAAGCAAATGCTTCTCACTTTGACCACTGCAAGTTGTCCAACATGAAATTACATCTCAATTCGATTAGTTACCCTTACGACGATCTCAAGCTGGATTTCGTTAATAACCGTTTCGCATTGCTCTACGACATGTACTCGAGGTTTCAGGAGTCGTATTACAATACACCGTCACGACCTTTGTTGACGAGGGATTTGTTTAAAACCATGCTCCGATGGTCGTTATCGACTGCTCTAAACAAAATGAATCAATCAAATCAGCACCTGTAGACATACGTTTAGAGTTTGAAGCAGCGGAAGACTTTCCGGACCATACCGCTGCATACTGTCTCATTATTCATGACAGAGCGTTTACTTACAATCCCACCACTAACATGGTCAGAGTCAACAACTAAGCTCCGCCCACCGGATCACTACTTAAGACAGCTGGAGTCGCCTTCGCGCTCGTCATTCCCTCTTCAGGCTTCGTCTCGCCACCACCGCTCCGCTATGATCAAGAAAGCAGTAATTGATTTTAACGCTTTTGTAAGCAAGAAGACTAACGATGTCATTATCAAGGAGTTGACTGTGGTGGATGTAGTGACAGGGTCTACTCAACACTGGATATTCAAACCACCAAAGGACACGACTAACTATTGGTCAGGCAGTTGCGCAATCGATCGCCACGACGAGTGGCTGAGCAAACATTATCACGGACTGGACTTTTGGTACGGATTTAGTAATTATGAAGACTTGATGTCTGGATTAAACCATGTTTGTTCCGATATGTCAGTGCTTTACGCGCCGAATCTCGAGAAGGCTAGAGTTTTGGAAAAGCTATTTGACGCGAGGCGACTGGTCTTTAGCCTGGAGGCACTCGGATGTCCTCCGCTTGAGAAGGCATCACTTTTTCCCACGTTTGCGTTCCCAAGAGATGATGGTGAGAAAGACGGAGGAGTGGATGAGGTGGATTGTGCGGAAGCATCGAAGCAGTGTCTCTACCATCGCGTGTACTCACCAGGGTTCGTTTGTACTTTGGACAGTGCACAACGTCTTGCGAAGTGGTGTGACAACAACATAGATCTACTAGACCTACACAAAGCTTCGGTTAGGGCCAAGACCTTGTCGCCTGGAAACAGTCTTCGCCTTCTGCCAAGGAACTTGCAGATGCTGGATTCGTACGTGTGCATTCTACTCGCGACGCTACCAGGTGTGTTTACTGCGGTGTGGTGTTGTGCAGGTGGGAAGATCACGACGACCCTGTCGCAGATCACGACTACAATTCACCTTTCTGTAAGTTTGTTCGTTTCAACTTGCAACAGAAGAGGGATCAACTGATCAAGGAGAAAAGCGATAAGTGTAGACCCACTTGTTGCCAGAAGAACAAGGGAGACATCTCCGATTTTAGTGAAGACGACTTTCACCTACGATACGGAAATACTCCTGATATTACTGAATCTGATTTGATCAAGTGTTGTCACACCTAAGTATGTCGCAGTTCTACAAGAATATGAGGAAGGTCACCTTTTGTGATCCAGTCGTCACCACGTCTTTCGAGTTGCCGGCTGATGAAGACAGGACGTCGAACTACGTGGCGGATCGTGAACAGTTCAAAATGGTAATATGGAAGTTCGACACGATCCTGACTGATTGTCTACTTAAAAAATTCGTCACATGTCAACTTGCAGTTTACTTAATCACGCTAATTGTAACCTGTTCGCTAAAAAATAAATGCTTTTCTTTCTATACACCTTTTTTCTTTTTTTTACCCCCCTCAGCTACCGATTGGAGCTTTAAAGAACAAACTACCTGAAGCAACCGCCGGACGGTCAACTCCAGCCGACCATATTTCAACAAACTCAGATTTGGCCAAAGTCGTCATTTCTCAACAAACTCGGATTTGACCAAAGTTACCACGCCATTTCAACAAGCTCGGATTTGGCCAAAGTTACCTCAGGCAAATATACCTACTAAATACAAGAAGAGTTTATTTAGTTCTTTTATTTTGATGACCACTTCTTAACCTCAAGAAATATTATACCCTGCAAGTCAGCGCAGGCTAGATTTACCATACCACTCTCATTTGTCCACATTATTGATTGTAAATTGTCTTTCATAAACACTCCTCTGAAGAATGGTATCTTTAAACAAGAAACATAGCTAAACATTTCTTGGTTACATAATGCACGATTAGGAACAATCAATTGCTCACTTGCATTTAATAGGCACGATACGGTCTTAGGTAAAGTCCTTGACCTTTTTTTATCATAGACCATACTGATAGTTTGACTCTTTTAGTAGAACGCCTGGTCTTTCTCTTAATTCTTCCTCCTCGTTTTCGAGTTGTCACTCTCCTTCGTCGTCCTCTCTTTCTCTTTCCACCTAAAATTGCTGTTTTCGCTTTCATTGCCGCTGACACTGCCAATGCTGCTGCTCTTTCACCAAGACTAACGTCACTCGCTTTAACTCTTCCCCAAGCTCTTTTTGCAAGTATTTTATCGGCCACTGATCTGTGAGCAGAATCACTAAACTTTTACTAGGCGATATTGTGCTCTTTACAAGCCTGATCTAATTGATTGATTCCCAGATATCCTCTTGACAATCTTTTTTTAGTTCCAGGTCAACAAATTTGATAAACGCCAGGTAAATGGAGTTCAATAGGTAATAAATCTATGGTTTTATTATCTAAAGCTGAAATTTGTTTTCCTTTTAAGTTTAGTGTTGTAGACACAACACCCCTTCCTTTCATTAAATCTCGATAAGAACTAACACTGCTCCTTTTACCCATTGCTATTTATATCTTTGTCATGTGACTGATTAACAAAGAATGGTCCTTTCTATATTTTATCACCCACTATATATACCTTCACCGCTTGATTATACCTCTATTTAATAATTCAGCAACTAACGCAACCCATTCGTTCTGAAGACCTGTGACCTGCTTCTATTGCTTCATGTATCAAACGCATTCTATTTACTAATTTATTAATATCATTATAATAAATTATATTTGTATTATAGGTATTCTTTAATAATCCTTTTCAAGAAGGTTTTTCACCATTTACCTTTCTTCTTTTCCTTTCGGTATAAAAAGGAGTAACTTCTTCAGAAGACATGAACCTCTTTTTAGTTTTTTCCAGTTTTGTTGGAAATAATTATGAAATAATGATCCTATACTTTACAAACTGATTTATATGTATCGGGAATATTGGTTTATAACTCTTTCTATGAGTATTTATATCTAGACATATACCTTTAAAAGTTACCAAGTCTCGTGTAGTCTATTTGGCAGGGTTGCTTTTAAAAATAAATCCAAACAATCCGTTTGTTTCTTTGTACTTTTTACCACCTATAATTATATTATCTTGCTCGTCCACATCTAACCTGCTATCATCAATCATCAAACCTTCTCCTTCCAACCTAGCTCCATATACATGATAATTTCTAGTAGGTATAGTAGACTGTAACAACTGTAATACATATTTTCTACCGAGGTCACCTTTAGACTGAATATCTAAACCCAATCTGCTAATATTTGGCGGGACACCCTCTTGTGTCTCTTCTTCTTCCTCTTCACTGATATACTTTCCCTGTTCATATTGTATTTCTTGTTCATCTGCAGTTTCTTCAAGTTCTTCTTCGGTTCCTCCGTAAAATTCTTCAGTTTTACCACCAGATTTTAAAAAAGGGTAAAATTAAATCTCCTGAAACTTTTCCAAGTTTTTGAGATGCTTCCCTTAAAGGATCAATAACTGATCTAAATGTTGTTTCAAGAAACTTATCTCTGTCACTAATACCTAGTCTTAATGCTCTTGTTTTACTTCTAATAGAATCGCTTAGTGATTTATCTCTTTCGTCAACTTTTCTTGGTTATCCATGTTCACCCAACGGAAACCTTGTTCATAATGTAAATATATCTCTATCCATTTGTGTTTTGGTTGGATAAGTTATGTGTTCAGTTAAAATTTCGTAAAATCTTTGTTTTAGGATTTATAAAGTATTTGTTTACAATATTTGTTTGAATCCAATCATTCTTCTTACTTTCTTTAATTTTAGATGCAGCCAAATCATTATAGAAATGAAAAAAACATTGCGCTTAAAACTCGAACATTATAGTTCATATTTGACGTTATTTCAGACTGTAAAGTTTTCAAATTTATAGCATCATTTTATCTTGAGGATCATTAACATACTTTAATGTTTATTACTTATGTTATAGTCACTCTCCGGAGTAAGAGGCAACCCGTTGTACTTTGATCATAAGATATTGTCATAAGAATATTTGATCTTAGTCATAAGATATTGATCTTGCACCGGACCGGATTCGGTATAGCGCCCGAACTTGTCCACACTAATTTTACAAATGACTAAATCCTCGTTTCCGAATATATATATATAATTTTTATTCTTTCTTTTTTACAATATAATCACCACTTTCAGTTGTAAATATTTTGCCATCAGCATCAATTAATGTATCATCACTCATTCTTTTATAAATATAGTTGTTTGGTATACATGGTCTATTATCTATATACTTAAATCCGCTCACAGATGTGGGATCACCAACTAACAAATCACAATTGTACGCCATCAAATCTAATACTACCCCCGCAGATTTAAAATTTCTGCCTGTAACATTAAACCACACAGCCTGTGACATTAAACAAATGTCATCATCATATTCCCCCTTCGATAGATTCCTTATAAATTGATTTTCAGCATCCCAATATATTTCTTCTTTATCTAACATCATTACATTGTACTCTTTATCCCCCTGTTTAGTTATGCTTTTATCATCATTTGTTAATACTTGACCTACCACTGCTACATCTGTTGACAATACACCTTGTTGTGTATTTGTTATTTGTTTACTGTAGGCATTAAACTTATCCTCATTATTTAATGTAATAGTCTGACTTTTTGTAACACAATCGTTGTCATTTTCACCAGCTGTTACATTAGTTATAGGATAATCTTTAACGTAAAGTTTTTTATTCTCAATATTCAATGTTATAGTCTGACTTTTTTAAATCATTTATAGGATGTTTAACATTAACCAATCTTCTATAATTAAAATTCCATTCGCCTATATTTGATTTAGATATTTGTGAGACACATACAGCATCATATTATCCGTACCACAAAGTGAATTTCCAATTATTATATTTTAGCATCCCACTTATTTTCTTTGGATTCTAAAAATTCGTATTTATTTTTCACCCTGTTTTAACAAACTATCCTCATATTTTAATATTTTATTTACAACTGCTACGTCACTTGGCGAGGTTCCCGGGAAAATGGTTGTTAATTGCTTATTTTTACCATCAAACTTAAGACCATCCAATGTTATAGTCTGATGTTATGTTACACAATCATTATCATCAAAAACAGGTTTAACACGAACTACTCTTTTATTTCCAAAATCCCAAAATCCTTTACACTTTTCTGGTACTTGAGAAACATTTACAGCATCTCCGCTTTCTTCGCCTTCCCCCAGGTTACTAATTGTATGGTGATTAGCATTTCATTTGTCTTCTTTCAATTCTAAAAATGTATATTTATTATTTATGTATTATGTATTATGTATATATATTTATTACCTTTTACAAAGTTGTCTCCCTGCCGAGTTTGCCCCATCACAGGTACTTTGTCTGGCTGTTCAGCTTGTTGTACATTATTTCACGATTTTTACCATTTCACATATTATCTTTCAATTCTAAACATTCATAATTAATTTTTCCTTGTAAAAAATCATCTCCTTTTCTTGTCAGAGTCTTTTCCAATCTAGAGTATAAATATATTTGCGTTACTAAATCTTGTTCATTTTCTGGATTACCGATATTTGGAATTCTATGAGTTTTAGCATAGTACACATCTCCCTTAAGTTTTAAGCTAGTTTCCGACTGTAAAGTTTTTAGATTTACTACTATCTTGAAGATCGTTAACATACTTTAAACATTTATTACTTATGTTATAGTCACCCTCCGGTGTAAGAGGCACACAGGTGTGAGCTTCTTTGTAATCAAATCTTGATCTTACACCGGACTCGGTATAACGTCCGAACTTGTCCACTCTCATTTTACAAATGACTATATCATCGTTTATGAAACCAATTATATACATTACCAAATGAAGGTAAATTTAGCAATTTTATCTAAGAACATGTATTTATCTTATTGAATCAAAACGATTCGATCTAATCCCAATCTAAATCTACCATTTTTAACCCTTTGTTCCTTATCAACCACCAGAAATCCGTGTTTATTCCCTTGCTTTACTAAAAATTTGTTTTAACCTTTCAAACTACATATCAGCACCAACATGATCGTTGTGTATATGTTTTAAATTCATATCATCTTGTTTAAAAATAACGATAATATTTGTGTTATCCCTAATTAACTGTTTTGGGATTTTGCTATATGTTTGACAAATGTAGATACAGTCAATATTGTGATGTCTCCCCATAGCGAAATATTTTGTAATGGTGTCATTGTTTTTACAAGAGACATCATCAAAAATAAAGACTAAGTAGGGATTTGCTTCGTGTGGTTGCAAAATAGTGTTACTTACATCAAATTAAAAAAAAAAAACTTCCGGTACATCAGATATTATTTGTCTAATAACTGATATTTTAGTTGGAGCAGAGACTTGTAAAAAATATATAGATTATTAAACTTTAACCCATTATGATTAGTTATTAAATTAAACACTACATTTGTTTTTCCACTCTTTTAAGGTCCACTTACTATTTACCTTACGCTGTTTGGTAATAAATTTCCATGATTCACTTCCTCATGTTTTACACTATCCATAGTTAATTCATCTATATTCGCAATTTTAAAAGAATCCTTGAGTTGAATAATCTCCATGTCAGCACTCTTCAACGGTTAACGTTACACAAGTGAAATCCTATAGAAGATCTTGTTTAGATAATTACGAGTCAGCACTTTTATCAAAACCCAACCAGCGCACCAATACTTGATCGTTCTTTCGTTTTAATATTTTTTCCACAAGATAAACATATCCAGAAGTAGACTTTAGCATTTCATTCCCATAAAACCACCTTGTAAAGGATCTCCCTTATTATCCTTAAGAATATAGGTGTCTGGATATGTGGGTTGTACCCTATAGATAGTAAAAACTTCATTAGTCCAGTTGGGTAAGTATTTCTTGCTAAATACTCCTTTATATTCGCTAATACGAACTTTATACCCTAGGTCAAATGTTCGTGGTAATTTCTCCTCCACTTTTGGTTTGGTGTTCTTTTTAATATTTTTAAAACTTGTTTGGAGTTCTTTTTATTCACTTCAATCGGTTTCATACGGATAGTTCTATGAAACTTATTCTTATAATCATGTATCAAGTCGGAAAGTATATCAAACCATACGTGGGAACCTCTATTTGAAAATGCTTTATTCATCGCTCCTTTTAAAGTTCTGTTGAACCTTTCGATAATAGCTGTTTTTCAGATTTCGTAGAATAATGGTTCACATTGAATTTTTCCATTAGCTTTGAAAAATCTTTATTAAAATATTCTTTCACATCGTCAGCTTGCAAATGCTGTATAATGTTTTTATCTCTACGTATAGCTATATCCATTGCTTGTATCACGCTCTGACCTGTTTTGTCTTTTAGTGGAATAGCATTTGCGACTTTTGTAAAACAGTTTATAACTGTTAGTATATATTTAAATCCTTTGTTTATTCTACTATAAGGTCTCATTTAATTAGATCTGCTTGATAAAGATCATTTATACCTTTTATAACGTCATTTTTTCTTGGACAGTGTATCCTCGCAGGTTTATGAAGCTCGGTAACAATTTTACTCTTTAGATCCATATTAGTTGATGGTTCTACTAAACCTCCGCAGGATTAATAAATATTGCTCGTGTATGCTCGTTTTAATAGGTCATGGTCATCTTAAAATTGTGTACAAAAGGGGAACACAGCAAAAGACTGCACGATGAAAAGGATGAAGGACGATGAAAGAGTTACTTGTCAATATGGTTGAGAGAATAGTGGCCGAATGGTAAAGTGTTGATTTTGTCTGGAAGGATGTGTCGTTTGTCATCAATACAGGATAGAGCTTTTTTGACTTCTGCTACGCTGTACATTTGATGGTTAAAACTTCTGATTGTGTTGAATTTAGCTGTAAATTCTTCATTTTTTTAATCATGTTTTCAAAGCTAAACATATTTCCAATAAGAACAATTTTCCTTTTCAAAGTGTTGACATAGTTTCATATTAACTCAACATGTAAAACTAATAAGGATAGTACAAACTGAGGTTAAGAAATGGAAGTTTATGCTATTAACCGAAACCGAATTGAACATGTTTCACTCAACAATATTATTTCATTACTCAAAAAATGTATATTACTTATTTATACAAAGTTATCTCTTAAAGTAAAAGAGGACATTTATAGTTTAGTTTAGTTATACTACGATGGGTAGTTATGGTTTATTCTATTTTATTTGTTACTCATGCAAACCATATATAGTTAAAGAACCATATGGTTATATATATATATATATACAATTTTCTGCCGAATTTCCTTCTATAAGAAATTTGAGGAAAAAATGCCCGCCGAAAAAATAAATATACTGTAGCAGTTGTCAACTTTGATGAAAAATTACCCTCACAATACAAAAATAACACTTCATTTTGATTTTGACAGCAGCAGTGACGATTTTCATTTGGGGTGTATGTGTATGAGTGCAAGCATAAGTATCGAGTTGAATAAGTATCGGGTATTTTTTCCTCAAATTTCTTATGGAAGGAAATTCGGCGGAAAATTGTCTCTGAGTTCACAGACACCTCTTCATTTTGGTTTTAACAGCATAAGTTAAGATTTTAATTTTATCTACTCGATTGGTTCTATTGAATTTTATATGGCAAAACCCACCACCGAAGGCATTTTCATACTTATGACTCCTTCTTCATAGGCAAGATGAAAGTATATTTTCTCGTCACCAATGACGTCGGTATTCAGATACATCGCGTAATCACTATTAGATAATGGTTGTGTGAACTAAACCATGAAATATCCATGAAAAGTTATGCAAATATCAGTAAACAACATTAAAATAAAACCTTAGAGATTGATGCATTTAGTGATTAATAAAAAAACACTCTATACGACTATACTCTATACTCTATACAAGCTACTGATCCGTCATCTTTTGTTTTGCTTGCGAACTGAGATACCTTTATGCACCCCAACAAATTCTTTCACAACGGACCTTCGCCTTGCACGATGAAAAGGATGAAGGACGATGAAAGAGTTACTTGTCAATATGGTTGAGAGAATAGTGGCCGAATGGTAAAGTGTTGATTTTGTCTGGAAGGATGTGTCGTTTGTCATCAATACAGGATAGAGCTTTTTTGACTTCTGTTACGCTGTACATTTGATGGTTAAAACTTCTGATTGTGTTGAATTTAGCTGTAAATTCTTCATTACAGCTAAATATCAAGTAGTATCGAGTAGTTGTAAAAAACTGTCGATCAGTAAATCCTGTGATTCATAGATTGTGCCGAGTGAAGGAGAGATGTTTATGAAACTACATTTGTTTATCACCAAATGTCATTCCCTAGATTTAAAAAAATTCAATCGCTAGAAATTGTATAAGTTGCGTTATTCGGAAGCATTTAAATTAAGTCGTTTTATTTCGATCTAAAGACCTCATTTGGTTATGTTTAGCCTAAGGCCCCTACCGTTTATTTTCTGGGATCCGTTATTAAGGCGATATGTATTAATTATTGCGATCTTACCCATTTCTGCATTACATCCTTTATTATTTGCTTATCGTTAAGCAAATATTGTTATTGTTTATGACTAAATTAAATTTGCAGCGGTCCATATAATTCATTTTAAAAGTATTTTTATAAAACCTGTCTATTAATACAATCAAATTTCCACATTCAAATATTTAGTCGGCCGCCTATTCCGTGTTTAACAAAGCCATGTTTTATTTTTCTACGATATTTTAATAGTTGAATAGTGATGGTGGGTCGAATTGTAATAATTACATATTCGTGACTAGCTTTTAATTAATTTCGTGCAATGTACCCATATATGTATACTAGCTGTGTACTCGTCCTTCGTACGGGTTGTATGTATAAATAGTAGATCAATAAAATAAAATATCATCCGTAATAATTTTACAATATTATAATTACATTTTACATGTTTAATGTACAGTTAAATAAAAGTTAAACTGTTTATGAACCTCGGTAAAAAACTGTCGATCAGTAAATCCTGTGATTCATAGATTGTGCCGAGTGAAGGAGAGATGTTTATGAAACTACATTTGTTTATCATTGACCAAATCTCAACTTTTAAAAGGGCATAAGAAAGCTCCTCGACCCCTTAATTTTCTCCAAAATACATTTTAATATTTACTGTTAATTTTAGACGCTCAGTGGTCGGCAACATAAAAGATCTTTTTAAAGAGGCGTAGATCTCCCCATTCATGTCTCACGCACGACAAAGGGTATGTGTGAAATCTCCAGAGAACAACACCGTGACTCCCCATGATTTTGTTTCTTATTTCATTTAAGGTGCGAAATTTCAGCTCTATATTGGTTGAGTAGTTTGTGTGTGATGATTAACTCGCTTATATTAAAGGCCAGTGGGCCAGAGTCCTTGAGTATATTTGTATCTGGAGTAGGTAAATGTCTGCATTGAGCTATCAGCTATATTCCTACAGAATTTAAAATCCATCAGTCCAGCAGTATGTGCAAGATTGTATTTTGAAATTCCGGGGGGTGAAGCTTAAGAATCTTCGTAACGGGAATAGGCTTGCGTTTTGTTCTAATGTATTAGTTACATTCTAACCTAATTTAAACTTACAAAGGTCCAGTAAAAACTAATACTAATAAGATACTAACGCACATATAGAACATAGAAAAAAAGTGTCATCGAAATCAGTGCACCCGTTTCCATGTGATTAGCGAACAAAACATGACCGAAAACGGACGAAATCACGTTTTTGAGCGTCTACCATTCTTTATGCCAGTTTAAAGTAGCCTAAAACTTTCTAACGCATGTATAGAAAAAAGAAACAATGTTTCATCAAAGTCAGTGCAACCAGTTACTCGTGAAAAGCGAACAAAAACCCGTCCTTAAGCGTTACCGACAGACAGACAGAAATTGAGACTTGTTTTGGCTTCTCTAGGATGTAAAACGTGACAATACAAATTTCATAATTCCAAGCAATAAACAGGCAAATCTCTAATGTTATTTATATAGATGTGTAAAAACAAATTTCCCGCTAATCTAACACTTTACTGGTGACTACGTTCTTCTTTATTCAATCACAATAATTAGTGAATTTCCTTTGGAAAGTGAACTATTAGCATGACCCGCACGGTGAAACTTAAGCCCGGGACCACCATAGAAGCTCCTAACGTGACCCCCTGAACACGTTTTGGGGGATCGTTCAAAATTGTATATATATATATATATATATATATATATATATATATATATGTCTATATATATAGACATATATATATATTTATATTTATATATATATATATATGTGTATGCACTCTAGCGGTCACATTTTTGTCCGATTTACTTCAAATTTTGTAGGGACGTTCGTTTCTATAATCTGTTGAACAAGTTCGTTGGGCAAAACAATCGGAAAACTCTAAACCCATTTTTTGGGGATTAATCTTTCAAATTTCGAGTTTTTGGGCCCAAAAGGGTCAGAAAAGCCCAAATGTAATATTAATGCATGTAAAAAGATGGGAATTAGAGAGGCGAAAGTTTTAAGCCCTCTCTCGTCATTCTAGCATAAATATTTAGGTACCGAGTTATTAACGAAAATGTGTATCAGCTAAACACAGTACGTTGTCTTATGGGGGTTTTACACTAGAAAAGCCTGTTATTCCTTTGTTAAAGTACTTTTATTATCCCCAGAAACATCACGCCTACTTTCAAGCCTGTCTGAACCTTCTTCCTAACCTTATAATGCGCAAAATTGTATTCCCAGCTTTGCAAGTAAATGAAACCAGGAGTATCAGAACAGCCAAAAAAAATCAATGTTTTCAGATTTCAATAAAAATTGGACAAATGTATGTTTTTACACTGATTTTGATTTTTAAATGTTTTTTATGTGGAAATTCACTTCCCTCACGTCAGCGTGCTGCGTGCGAACTCGTTACTTTCTCCCCCTATACATAGTATATGGAGAAAGTATTGTTTTCGTCAAAATTTTCGAATTTGAGTTGTTAGTGGAAATATTCGTTTAAGTGCTCCCTGAACCCAAAAAAGTGGTTTTTACGTGATATCTGTCTGTGTGTGTGTGTGTGTCCGTGCGTGTGTGTGTGTGTGTGTGTGTGTGTGTGTGTGTGTGTGTGTGTGTGTGTGTGTGTGTGTGTGTGTGTGTGTGTGTGTGTCTGTGTGGATGTGTACAGAGCTAGAGCCCTAACCAATGGGCCGATTCTTATGAAATTTGGTATGTAGGTATTAATCCACGATATCTCCAGGCGTTTTTTTCATTTTTTTGAATTTTTGATTTTTAAGGGTAATTATCCCCCAAAAACCGCCAAAAACATAAAAAAATCAAAATTTCTCAAAAACGGCTCTAACGATTTTGATTAAACTTTAGACGTTTGTAGAACTTTAGGTTTCCAACAAAATGACACTACCCGCATTCCTGTAAAAATTCCGGTTCAGAAATTATAGGACTTAAAACATCAAAAATTCAGTTTTTTGGATTTTTCATAAAAAGACATAAATATAAAAAAATATTACTATTCACCATTAAAAAGAGCTCAAAAAACTAAATAATTTAGTATTGTGAATTACTATTCTACGATTGCTGGTTTCGGAGAAAATTGAAATTTTCATTTAGCGATAAACGCAGTACGTTGTCCAATGTTATTCTTATGGGGAATAGAAAAATTACTATTTCTCTCTTATTTACTGATCAATTTCATTCAAACTTGATATGCTTGTCAATTTAGCATTGACCAACAGAGTTAATTCGAAATATGTTGCCCCTTAATAACCCTGGGGGGAATAGGGGGCATTTCCCCTCTTAAAACCACGAGTGTAGCAATGGATTCTGTAGTGCCTCCAAAGAAGGGATTTGGGTGTATGTTTTCTAAAACAACTTGTTTACAAGATTTTCTGTACATTCGACCGTGCTTTGTATTCTATATTTAGTAAAGAAAAAGTAATTTATTCATTAAAGTTGGGCTAAAAGGGAGAAAGTATGTGTCAGTTTCCTGATACCGTTTATTTTTTGTTTGATCTTGTTTTGGGTAAGTTTTGTACAATATGAATACCCAAAGTGTTTTAGAGCATCGATTTCCGGCTATCTCTCAATTTTTGTTGTAAAAAAAATAAATTTCCGAAATCAGGACGAATAGTAAAACCTTTTGAAATAAAATTACAATTTTGGGGGAGTACCAAATATTGCAGATTTACCAAACTTTTCACTATCGATACCTGTTGTCACTTAAACAAGAAAAATATGTTTTAATCTCAGGATAAGGAAATGCTGAATGCGGAATAGTTTTTAATATATTTGTCGGTATGATTAAAAGTCATAAAATAAATATAGTATTTAAATTATTAGTAATTTAATGCTTGCAACCTAAACTACCAGCCATTGAGTGTCTCTAGTCCTGAGTGTCCAGGTTTCACCTGGTAAAAAAGTTACTTACATAAAGAGACAAGTCTGACATGTGACAAATGACAGACAGACACGTATAAATGTGATGATTTCCCTTTGTACTAAGATATATATTTTTAAAAGTATTTACAAATAAATCTAAATTGTAATCTTGGACACATATTTATATCATTCTTTGTTTATTTCCTTGTATATACTATTCATCCGATTGCGATGACATTTTGCGTTGTAATTCATGTTTACCCTATGAATGTTGGGCTCTCCTACACTGAAATATGAAACTATCCGTGTTAACCGTATAAAGTAATGATTTTATTTGAGTTTTCATGATAATAAAAATTTTATCGACGGGAATAAAAACGAGTTCGCACGCAGTACGCTGACGTGAGGGAAGTGAATTTCCACATAACAACTTTTAAAACTCAAAATCAGTGTAAAAACATACATTTGTCCAATTTTTATTGAAATCTGAAAACATTGATTTTTTGGCTGTTCTGATACTCATGGTTTCATTTACTTAAAAAGCTGGGAATACAATTTTGCACATTATAAGGTTAGTAGAAAGTCCAGACAGGCTTGAAAGTAGGTGTGAGATTGCTGAGGATGATAAAAGTACTCTAACAAAGGAATAACAGGCTTTTCTAGTGTAAAACCCCCTTAAGACAACGTACTGTGTTTAGTCGATACACATTTTCTTTAATAACTCGGTAAATATTTATGCTAGAATGACGAGAGAGGGCCTACAACTTTCACCTCTCTAAACCCCATCTTTTAAGATGCATTGATTTTACATCTGGGGCTTTTATGACCCTTTTTGGGCCCAAAAACTCGAAAAAATTTGAAATATTTCTTCGAGTTTTCCGAATGTTTTCAGTTTTCCGATTGTTTTTCCCAATGAACTTGTCCAACTGATTACAGAAAGGAACGTACATACAAAATTTGAAGTAAATCGGACAATAGATGCGACCACTAGAGTGCAAACACACACACACACACACACACACACACACACATATATATATATATATATATATATATATATATATATATATATATATATATATATATATATATATATATATATATATATATATATATACATCTAAGGTCATTCCATTGTTTAAATCAGGCTACAAAAACGAGAAAAGTAACTACAGACCAATTTCTTTGTTGAGTGTTATTTCTAAAATTCTTGAGAAATGTGTAAAAATTCAGCTCCAATGTTTTTTGGTAACTAATATGATCTTATCAGATAAACAATATGGCTTCAGGAAAGGTATAAATACGTCAGATCCATTATTCGTGATAGATAAAAGTATTATAGAATCTTTAAATAAAAATGAAAAAGTCTTGATGGTTTTTGTAGATCTTGCAAAGGCGTTTGATTCGATTGACAGAAATATCCTGTTTCTCAAACTGGAGTGTGCAGGTGTGCGGGGCGTGGCGCTAGATTGGTTCAAAAGTTATCTTACTGACAGGAAACAAGTTGTTTCAATAAATGGTGTGCTCAGCGATATGTCAGAAGTTGATTATGGTGTTGTTCAGGGTAGCACTCTTGGTCCCCTTCTTTTTCTTATGTATATAAACAATTTAGATAAACTCAACATAACCGGCGAAATATTTTTATTTGCAGACGATACAGCAATAATGTTTAAGGCTCCAACCTGGCAGGAATCGTATCAATTAGCTTTAGTGGAAATGCGCATAGTTAAAAACTGGTTTGATGAAAATGTTTTAACGATGAATGTAACTAAAACCAAATGTATGCCAATAGCGCTGCGCCCTGCTAGCGAGCCGCCCGCAGAACTCAGGCTGGCGTTGCATATAAGGCCTACACGCAACGGCACGACCACCACCACTTGTCAATGTTCCGAAATAGAAAGAGTTGACCACTATAAATATCTTGGGGTTATTTTAGATTCAAAATTAAAATGGGAGTATCAGATAAACTACTTAAAATCTAAAGTTAGAAAAATGATTTATGTCTTTAATCAGTTGAGTGAAATATTAAATAGAAATGAAATCCGGACCATTTATTTTGCTTATGTTCAATCTCTTCTACAATATGGAATTATATGATGGGGTGGTGTCGGATTATCACTTTTAAATTCATTATTTGTTGTACAAAAATCAATTATTAAAGCTGCATTCAAAAGGCATAAACGCTATCCCACAAATCTGTTATTTTCCGAAACAAAATTACTTACAGTAAGGCAATTATACATTAAAACACTGATGGTTTATACATACACCCATAAAGAATTAGTCATAACTCCCGTGGGACACAACTATAGGACAAGGAACTCCGTTAACGTTGGTCTGCAGGTGCCCCGAGCAGTTAAATCAGTCAGTCACTCCAACTCATATTTTATTGCAAACTTCATCTACAGGAACATTCCTCCTGCGATTAGGGACCTGCAGGTCACAACTTAAGTTTACAAAAGGTTAGTCCTTAACTGGCTGTTGGAGATCGGTTCTGAGCATGCTGAGTCCCTCATCCGTTCTGAGTACTACAATGACTAACTTTACATCACCAACTGGTCACTGAATATAAAGCTAACAATACCGTTTACTTCTACTTCTACCGTCTACTTCTACTTCCCTCCCGCCATTGCCTATTGTCTTTGTATTATATCAAATGTCATTTTTATTTTTACTTATTTTTAAATCAGTGTTTGATATTTAAATGCAAAAGGAATCTTAATTTTGTTCTTGAATACATACAACTGCCGATATTGTTTGATTTTTATTTTTTATTTGTGTTTGTAGCCCATTTAATCATCAAAATGTAAATGTAATTGTTTTAGGAATAATACGATGTTTTTTGATATTTTTTAAGTGCACTGAATTTGAGGCAGAACTCGTTCTCACGTACAGGCCGATGGGCCTATGTGGGATTTTTTTTCCGAAATATTGTTTGTGTACATGATGTTGTATTTGTTTTTATTGGGAAATAAATTTGATTTGATTTGATATATATATAATTTTGAACGACCCCGCAAAACGTGTTCGGGGGGTCACGTTAGGAACTTCTATGGTGGTCCCGAGCTTAAGTTTCACCGTGCGGGTCATGCTAATAGTTCACTTTCCAAAGGAAATTCACTAAAAACCGTTCGAATGAAATTGCGGGTAGCAGCTGTCCTATATTTACAAAAACACTGGTGTTTTTATCAGAAATATCTTGAAACAACAATTTGGCAAGTAGCACATTTTAAGGGGAAATTTTTATTCAGGGTTTATTATTTCCTAATTTGAATTTAATTTCGGAATGGGTTCATTGCGGTTTGAATAATATCACCTAAATAGAGTGAGAATATCGTAGATTTTGTACGACATACGTACAGTTGTACGTTGGAACGACACTCAAAGTAGTCAATTACCCTTAACGGGTAGAAATTGATTACTCTGTCGAGAGTTTAGGTAGCAGGAAATCAAACACCACCTCATCTCCTCAACACTCAGTGTTTTGTGGAGTCGTTTGGTCAAGCGATTTACAAGTGATATTACCATGTATGGTAAAAACCATATAGCACAGGATGTCAATTTAACGTAAAAAAGTGATCAAAGACGTCAAATTGAAGTCAAATAAAATATTGTATGAAATATTGACGTCAAAATGATGTAAAATGTTTGACATATATATCCTTTGATATAAAAATATTATAATACCAAAACTTTATGTTATGAATATAATTTTGTTTGTTTCAATCAGTTTTATTTAACAATAATTATTTTTAAAACCGCCGAACCCATCAAAAGTTTTACTTCATTTGAAGTAAAATCAACATACAATTTTCGATCAGCACAGTATTTAACGCATATTCACAAAAAAATACAAAGTTAAATGTTTAGTTATTAATAATATGGCTTAAATGTAAATTTAAGTGATTATAGTTAAATTTACTATCACACTCACTCACGAATAAGTAAGGTTTATTATCTAAATAATTTAAACATCCATTGACATAATTCAATTTGGTACAGAAAGTCAAATCAAGCATTTTGCATGGTCCGAAAAACAGTTTACAATTTAACAGATAACTACCGGTATTTATTTACAATTATGATTAAAAACATAATTATTGTTTACAAATTAGGTATTACAAATTAACCTTACAATCACAATTAAATATATGTTTGCATTTGGTTAAGGTTATACCTTCTCCTTGGCTGGCGCCACGCGCATTGTGTTTCTGTCATTTCGATCTAGGAGGGGTTTTCATGTTTATTATTGTTTGGTAAAGTAAAAGAGACGAAAGTTAATAAGTTTATCTAGTCTTAGCATCACACTGCATAGTAAAGGAAGTGCAACAGGGTAAGTAAAATCAAAACATATTTTAACGTAAAATAATACATCATTATTTTGACAAGGTTTTTCAGTTAGACCTAACCTATAATACTTGAAGACACCTCGCTTACTTAAACTAAAATAATTTCAAATAAGCTTACTGCTGGGTAACAAATGATGAAAAATGTTGTAATCAAACCCCTACAAACTATGTTGGTATAATGCCTAAACAGGTGAATCGATTTACCAATAGCTTATTGAAATTTGGCGTGTTCAGGCCTAGGACTACCTCGGTCAATATTGGCTTCGACCCAGTTAAACCTACATGTATGTAAAATTAGTTATTTGGCTAGGTCTCACTGTCTCATACAATCCAATATTTCAAAGGTGTTGATAATTGTTTCGCTATCGATTTGGCCTTGGATTACCATTAGTAGTGTGCTTTTGCGGCTTTTGGCTCACTTGATTTATGGCTTCCGGTCACGTGACCGGAAGCGCTGAGTCATTAAATACGTCATCTGAGGCTGAGCCAGTGACGTAGGCGGTTTTGTGACGTAATGAGGGAAAGTTCAAGGTCACGGGGAGGGTGTTTTAAAAAAGTACTACCTCGCACGCGTAAAATTCGATTGTGATTCGATAGTTAATCGATAATAAATATCGAATGAAAATAATCGAATGAAACAATCGAATGATACGAGTGCGAGGTAGTACTATTACAAAATAACTTTATTTTATTAACAATGTTTGTTCTTAATTACAATACGAAGCTTCCGCCGATGTTGGTTAAAATCGAAGTTGATGATGCCGACGAGTCGCGATCATCGTGTTTTTTCCTGATGAAAGAAGGTAGATACTTCGATCCCTGTGCAGAGTCCATGTTGTTTTTTGTTGCGTAAAGTTCCAAAGATAAATCGTAACCGGACGCAATGAGAAGTCTTAACTCTTCATTAAAAACCTCGAGGTCTTGGAAAGTCGCCAGATGAATAGAGTCATAATGAATACACCTAATTTTAATGGACATTTCAACAGAGAGCTCGATGTACACTGGTCAAGAGCTGGAGGTGTACTGACTATTCGCTAGCTAGCGTTTTGGTATCAAACAAAATGGTGGGGGTAAAAGTGTTGTGGGGCGGAGCAGATGGCAGGCGGCAGGTGGTGCGAGGCAGATGGTTGCTACTACATCCACCATCATTAGTCAAACCCTATTAGAGATGACATTATTGCTTCTGCATCAGAAGATATTGTGCTATAAACTTCATGTACTTGTATTTCATCATTTGTATTGTCAGCTTGCTCAATATTAAAAGAAGAACATGTGGAAGAAACCGTAGTGCCTTGTATTGGCGAATCCATGTGAACTATGCAAGAGCCGCAGGTATACTGAAGTGATACAAGCATGTAGGATAGACACTCGTCTTTACCCCCCACCACACCAGTTTCCCCCACCAAGTTGTCACATCGCACAATAACTACGGGACATGCATTAGTTAGAGTCTAGCTCTGACTCTGTGAGGATCGGAGCTCCGTAACTAAAAACATTAACAATTCTTGCTCGACACTGTTTTTACGCAATCATAACAGTCACTGTGATCTAATTTATTGCATGTACTCATATGATGCATCTTGCGTAGCAGACAACTTGCTAAGAATGTTTCAGCCTGGAGTATTCTACGGCGAAATCGCTCATATCGCTGTTTATTTGAACTTTACTAGATTTGTAGATATTTTAGAGTTCAGACGTTTAGTACATCAAACAAAATCAAAATAACATCCAAGAACTCCATTTGCTAGCCTTACAATCAAAGAATCTAATCAAATTAGTTTTTAATATAAAAGGGAAAAAGCTATCGCCCTACACCTTTTTTAAAAATGTTCGTAATTTATTTTTCTTTAACACAGTGTTACAAGATTTATTGCAGTTTTACATGTTTTACCCGAGCGCCGACAATTTAATGTAACTAGTACAATGATTCGGCGTCAAGCGCTGTTAGAGCGGGCAAACAGCTTGTCAACTACGCGTGATGCTTATTGGTTTATTCAAGGTCACGCCGACTGCAGGCTCCGCCGCAGAGTTCTCTGCCGCAGGGCACTGTACATTACTCACATCCTTAGACCTCAGCTTCGTAACTGAAAACTTCAATAATGTTTGCTCAACGCTGTAATTATAACAGCTAGTATGATCTAAACCAGTGCATGTATTCATGTGCTGCTTCTTGCGTACAAACAACTACTTGTTCGTCTGATCAATCCGCAAGTTGAGTATCCATTTGGTATATGTTAAACCATAACTTCGGGTCACCAGAGGAGAAGTCATCCCGGTGGTTCTGGGTGCTTACTACTTGAATTAAACCCATTGTTGATGCTGTTAACTTTGGAGAGGTTATTTCCATCAATTGTAAAAATATATTCAATTAAGAAGAGCAAAACTAAAATCATTGTATAATGAATTTTTTTACAAAAGGTGATGTAGGCCTATGCAAGTTTAATTTGACATAACCTCATAGAGGTTTTTAGGAAAAGCTATAAATTTATTAAGTTTACCTACCTTAAAATCCTATATAGTTAACTGTTAAAGATAACAATCAACTTGTTTAATAAAAAAATATCCTGATACTTGTATTGCACTGTAGCGAAAATCAACCATTAATAGTTTACTATTGGGATTATAAATAAATTAAACATTTTAAAAACTTTAATACACCAGATTTTTATAAGGTTCTGATCATATAACCTGACATATATGTAAATAAAACCGTGTATGAATTTAATGAGTAAATTAATGTAATCTAACATTTTTTGTTATTGAAATATCATTGGAGCCCACGATTTTGAATAAGTGCAAATGAAAAAACATTTGATATCGATTGTTCTTTAATGAAACTAACAAATATTTTGAAAATCAAGTTTGCTATTAAAGTTTGTACGCCAACAAATGTACGTACAACTACTCCAAAATTTAGTATTTTTTCTTTACAAATTTAAAGTTGCAAAAAGTAGCAGCTAAAACACGAATTTTTGGATTGTGTACAATCCGCCCTTCATGGAAATATATAATATTCAAGGTTCTGGTAGGTTCCTTGAAACCTTTTCTCTAAAACACTTTGTAACACATTTATTTTTAAAGATTAAGCAAAAAAAATCTTCACATTAAAAAAATAATCAAAACAGGAACACTGACTTACCTTTGTGTTTCTTATCCATTGTATTAATAATAAAATAATAACCTATTTGAAGAACATCACATACTGGGGTCCTACACAGCGACTAATTGACAGCGACAACTTTAACTACTGACCGGCTCCCGCATTATCTGAGTATTTGGTCTTATCTGCACTCTGCCCAATGACAATGCAATTATAATAATCATTGTTTTGACTCTTTTGACTATTTGTTTATTTATATTTTATGTCCTTTGGTTAAATAACAATATTTCTGATAGGTATTTTTGTCCAGCTAGATTATTAAAATTGCCCCACTATGCGACGTTCGACGTCTTGGCCGTATTTCACAATGATATATAATGGGGGCAGCTCACACTAAAGTAATAATACGAATACGTAAATGCAAAATACCTCAACTTGTTTAATAAAAAAACATCCTGAGTCGGCGTATCGGATAGCTAATTTTGATTACAATATGAATATATAAAAACCTCACAACCCTCCGATACAATGTTCTAATCAGTTTACTGGGCTTCGGATGGCCAAAGGCGCTATGTCCCGCGGCGCGCCGCCGCGCCGGCGCCGCGCCTGGCATAGTTAGTTTATGGAGATATGGAGAATAAGTACAATTTTATATCTCTATTATTAATGAACAAATCGAATCTAATGAAACTTAGTATGTGGCTTCATGTGGTTGGGATTTACTGATATTTGCATGAAAACCCCATTTTTGTGGTCCCCATGGAAGCAAACCTGCGTAATCAGCAGCTATATTGTTATTCTTATGGGGAATAAGAAACTTGTGATGTCTTGCTTGTTTATAAACATAAATTGGTAAAATTTGGTATGTTACTTTATCTAATGGTAATCCATTGGTATTTAAATAAATATCTGATTTTTATGGTCCTTGATGCAGCAAACCAGCATCCTCAGTCTTAATGTTTTTGTTATGGAGAATAAATAAAAATTAATATCTCGCTAGTTTATGAAGGTGCTTTGATGAAAGTTGGTAAGTGACTTCATGAGGTAGTAAAGTACCATTTGAAACTAGTTGAGTGTGCAGGTTTTCTGCAACGGGGTATTTAAAGTTTATATTTCTAACGTCCCACAAAACTAATCTCGTTGTTTGCAAAACTCTTCATATACAATTGATTACAAAATTAGTATATTTGACCGAATCGAGAACGTGATGACTTATACAGCGAGTGCATCAATAGTAAATCCTGAATTACAGCCTACTCAACGCTTGAATCACTTAAAGCTGGGTTTTCCTAGGCGCGGAACTTTTCGGCAGCGGAGCGCGAAACGCGGAGAGCGGAGTTAAATGGCGCTGTTTTCATAGACAGCGGAATTGTAACGCGCCGCGCCGCGGATTAACTTTGTCCGCTTCTGGAGCAGAGGAGTCCGCTTTCCGCCGCAGAAGTCTGTAGAGGTTATACTGGTGTCCTGTGATTTTGTGTTGTTACAGAATAAGTTCGGGTAAATTTAGTGCGCCAGTTGACGATAAGCTTGTTGAATGAATATAAGGCTATCCAATTATCTGAAGTACGATAGGTATAATAACCAACAGATCTAGGTTATTCCGCAGTCGGTCGCTGAAAAATTCCGCGTCTAGGAAAATAGAATTCCGCTGATCTGAAACTACGAGCGGAGAATCTCCGCGTTCCGCGCTCCGCTGCCGAAAAGTTCCGTGCCTAGGAAAACGCAGTTTAAGAAGGACTCTTTGAGACCTGAGCTTCACATGCAGCAATCTGAATTTACAAAATATCCCTGATAAAAATCCCACGAATTAAATGCATACTGCACAACAGTAACACGGAAAATCTAGAGAAAAGGTAATTTTTTAAACGTTAAGTGTTACCAACTATTCACTTTTCCGTGACAAATACAACAAAATATGTTTCCTGATGGTTTATAAAGAGCCTTTTCAATATAACACCAATCCAATTGGTCGGTCATGGATTAAAAAAAGTTAAACAAATGTTGTTCGGTAAAATGAATCACTTCCCATGCAGTATAATTTCATTTGTAGGTCTAGTCATTGCTAGTTCCTGAATACAAATACAATATGCAGACCAAAGTTACAATTATTAGTTTTTCGCCAGCAAAATTAAAGTGTTTTTATTCGAGAGCTTAAAAGAAGCAAGACGCATAAATCAGTAACATTTGCATGCATTCAGAGCTACAGTTAGGCCTTTGCGAAATTCAACAGAAACCTATCCTTTAAAGCGAATTAAATCTTACGTATAGAAAGCATTTAAACACGTGAAATCAACTAATAAGCCATTACAATTCTTGATATCAAGTAAAACCACACACGGATGCTACTATGCAACAGAATAAATGTATAGCGTAATTTTAGAAATAGTGGAAAGCACCTTTAGGTAAATACATAAATTTATTCATTTGTTTATGATGTGATAATGTCTGAGTGATAAGTGAAACGCGCTTCTAGTGTGAGTTTAGAGAAATTCGCATTATCTTTAATTTAATTCCACTAAATAAAAAAGGGGGAAAAACATTACTGATACAACAGGAGAATATCTTTGAAGATAATTATGTAATGTAATTGAAAGATACAAATTTTTTAAAATCATAAAATAATACATTAATAATCTAAATCTGTTATATGTAAAGTAATCACTATTCATTTATACATGGAGTTAGATTATTAAAATTGCCCCACTATGCAACGTTCGACGTCTTGGCCGTATTTCACAATGATATATAATGGGGGCAGCTCACACTAAAGTAATAATACGAATACGTAAATGCAAAATACCTCAACTAGCTACACAACATAATTATTTTTAGTTACAACAAAAGGTACCTAAATTAAATATGAATAGAGATAGAGAATCCCAACCTGCACTAGCGTTCAACAAAACGAGTGGGAAAGTTAATTACCTAGTAGAATGCAACCGGTGCGCAACCCATTAAATCAAGCTGTCAAGGGAACGCCCCGCGCCAGCTGTTACACGCGAAATTAAAAAACCTCACTAAATCAGCCGAATTTTGTTTTTATGTCTAGAGCTGCATTACACAACCAAATTACCCTGTGTCGGGAAAATTACCCGCGCCCTCCCGCGGCCATATAAGCGAGTGCTCCGGACAGTTCCTTACCAGTCGTCGATCTAAGTCGAGACTGCTCCCATGCAAGTGACCTGCGTATTAAAGTGCGAGGACAATTGCAGTAGCGGGGTAATGCGGGGGGAGGGCGCCCCCCTCGTAAGATCTCGCTACCTGGGTTCTCTTTCTCTCTCTTCTCCTTCTCTTTCACTCTGTCTTTTCCTGCATGTTATATTGCTGCTTTATTAGTCCGGCTATAGTAGTTAGTTTCTTGCATGCTAGGGTCGTTGCTTTTGCTTTCAACTTTTGTATTTAAAATCTTCCGCATGTCTTTGCTTTTCTTAACTGTATTGTAGTATGCTGATAAAAGCGAAATTAAAACCTCATCAAACTCAGCCGAGGTAATTTCGCGTCTCCTATATAAGCGAACCATGCAGTAACTGACATCAGTTGCTTGCTGTACAGTGGAGTGTTAACATGGTACCATCTCCACTGTTCAGTGCAACTGTCTAGTTGTTCTTTTTATAAGAACAACTGGAGAAATAAGGGGTTAATACTAAGTATGCGCACACTTTTTATTAATCCCTTATACTTGTGCATGTTGCATGTTGTATGTTTGGTTGAACTTTGCTTGCTTGTTTGCTTATTTTGTATTGTAGATAGTACTAACTCCTTTCTTTAAATTACTTTAAAGTTTGGCTAGGTTATTTATACATTTTTTTAATTTATTAACATCTTACACACACACACACACACACACACATATTAATGACACCCTTCAACTCCATCTCCTTTCCTTGCGAGTACGGCAAGAAAACCGGCTCTCCTTAGCTTTTAAGAGTACGGCCAGCAAACCGGCTCTTGCTTTGCAGTGTTTACGGCCCGCAAACCGATCACTGCACCTTCTTTGCATACCGGATGGGGTTTCGCATTTCCCCGGTTTTCGCTAGACCTCAGTGAGAGGGGTCCTAAGGCTCCTCACTGACTCCTTTATTTTAGATTAGTACAATTTACATTTATAACTCTTGTTAATTGAAATTAATTATTCATCATACAAATATGTAAGATACCCTTTAACTCCATCTCCTTTCCTTGCGAGTACGGCAAGAAAACCGGCTCTCCTTAGCTTTTAGGAGTACGGCCAGCAAACCGGCTCTTGCTTTGCAGTGTTTACGGCCCGCAAACCGATCACTGCACCTTCTTTGCATACCGGATGGGGTTTCGCATTTCCCCGGTTTTCGCTAGACCTCGGTGAGAGGGGTCCTAAGGCTCCTCACCGACTCCTTTATTTTAGATTCGTACAATTTACATATTTGTTTGACTTTATATTTGTAAAATAATAACTCTTCATTGTGACTTGAACTTTAGCCAGACTTTACTGTAAATTATATCTACTTCCCTTTAGGTTTCCGGGGTGTGAGATTCTGTCAAATCTCACACCCCACCCCCCATTTTGTTCAGAAACGACCTTGACCCAGTTATAAGATGTGGTAGAAGGGGTGATCACAGGCGGGGAATATATCAGTTTGTGGTTATAGTGAGAATCACTTACTGCTCTATTCCCCGTTTTGGTAATATAATCAGACGGCTTGACCCACTTGCATGATGGGTATTAAAGCGCGATGTTGCAGAGTCAATAATCACTTTGGTTGTGAACTGCATCAATAGAGCATCTACCATGGTATACCTCCACTATATTAACTTTACTGCTAAAGCGGATATCTTTACCCAGCGTGTATACCAACTGCTTATGGAGTATCATGATGTTAAGGTCAAAGGATTGGGTATTCGTAAAACTGAAGAGGTAAAAATAGATGTGGAACCAATTCCTTTGAAGAGAGAAATTTACCGATTATTACAAGAGGGGTTTGTTTTGTGTCTTTATTACACTACACGTTAGGTTAGCGACTTTTTCCCGAACAAGACATTGAACCAGCTATATTCATTGTAAAAGGGTGGTGGTAAACATATATAAGGCAGTCGGCTTCGGAGTATAGTTATTGTTCAGCTATGGATAGCCCAGGAGGATCGTCTAACTTAGATGTTAAAGGCAATGTTGACTATTGAATATGTTAAAGATGAATCTACAACTGAAGATCCCTATTATTTTATGAAATTTTTAGTTGATCGAGATGCAATGTGTACAATCCGACTTCACATCCAAGTTTAAAAATCTATCAAATGTTCCTGTTGAAGAAAATTGTCCTTGTTAAATACAGAGCGGGGAATAGATCAATTTATGGTTTAAAATGAAATCATTTACTGCTTTATTCCCCGTTTTGGCAAATATGTTCAATGACCTTGAACTAAATACAAAAATTTTGTAGCCTCCAACTACAATAGTAAACAGAAAATGTAAAATATAGTAAACCTAACCTAATACTTACCCCCACCACTTCTTCTAGGGTATAAATAGAGGTGCATTTGCAGTGTTTTTTATTATTGCGTTGACCCTTGTGGAGAGCACACCTACATTATGAATCGCTGCAATATTTGTAAAGCTTCTTTCAGAGATGAATGGCTTTTAACCATTCATAAAGAATTGAAACATAACACCAATACAAATACAGAAGAAGAAGAACCAAATGAAGAAGAATTAGATTCAATCGACCAACAATTAGCAAAACATCAAGAAGAACAAAATGTAGAAGAACACAACGAAGAAAAAGAAGAAAATGAAGAAAAAGAAGAAAATGAAGTTTCAAGACCAAGTGTCATTCATTATGCGCCTGGACCATCAGTAAATGTAGAACTACATGCCCGAGCACTTCCGGGTAATGTAGTAACCCACTTCAAAATTGATAATGCAAAATTACAACTCGAAGAATTTTTAAATAACGCAAAAGGATTGGTAAGCAGCACTTTGCAAAATGAATTAAAAAGATTAAATTTTATCAAATTTGGACTATTAATGGATGCTTTATTTACAAACATTCAAAATGAAACTTCACCGAGAGGGTTTTTAACAAAAAACCGAACTATTATGTTTTCGTCAGATATTGATTCAATAGTATCTGAATGTTTTGAAGAGCTAATGACAAAAATACAAGAACATGAAGGAAGAGGCTCTGGATGGAGTTTGTTAAGCATCACAGGGCTAGACTTAAGAGTACACAAACACGGTTATGGAATTCGAGGAAGTAGCTACATCCCTCTACCAACAAAGATTAGAAATACCTTATCCTGCGTCAACGTACAAAATAAAGATACTGAATGTTTTAAATATGCCATGTTGGTCAAATATGTAACAGACAATCCGATAAGACCAAGCCACAAATATGAAGAAGTACAACATAGATATAATTTTCAAGGGATGACTTACCCTGTTGCTATAACAGACATTTCAAAATTTGAAAAACAAAATCCTTCAGCTTCTGTCAACCTATTTGGATTGGATACATCAAACAATGTGTACCCCTTGCGTATAACATCGAATGAGCGCAGAGATCATACAGATTTGTTATTGATTACCAAAGGCGATATTTCACACTTTGTGTATATCAAAAAATTTGAAAGTCTTGTTTCTAAACAATTATCTAAGCATAAAAGAAAGATGACAATTTGCAAAAGATGTTTTTGTCACGTGAACAAAGAACTAAGAAGGGGAGGGTCAGATTGGCTAGTAGAACACCAACGGCTATGTAATGAAAACTATGAAGTAAGAATTAAATTGCCACATCCTAGCAGAGCCCAGATAAAATTCGACAAAGTAATCCAACAATACCGTTTACCTTTTGTTGTGTATGCTGATTTTGAGGCGTCTTTACTTCCAATTGAACAACAAGAAGAGGATATCACAAAAAGAAGCAAATATCAAAAACACGCACCAAACAGTTACTGTATACTAACAAAATCCACGCTGTCTGAAGAACATCTTCAAGAATTTGGACTAACATCTGCTCCGAAGATTTATCGCGGTGAACAAGCAGCGAAACACTTTGTAGATGATTTGTATTACATTGCCTCTAAGGTGGAAGAACTCTACAAATTTAAAATACCGATGCAACCTATGGAAGAACACCAACTTCAACATCACAATTTGACAACAACATGCTATTTGTGTAATAACCTATTTACACCAGATAACGTTAAAGTGCGTGATCACGACCATCTTACAGGAGCCTACAGAGGTGCAGCCTGTAACGCTTGCAACTTAAATTACAAAGTACCATCTTTTATACCCGTTGTTCTACATAACCTTAGTGGATATGACTCTCATTTCATCATCCCGGAGTTAGGAAGAGATGATGGAGCAATAGATGTTTTAGCAACAACAATGGAAAAATTTATAAGTTTCTCTAAAAAGGTTGGTAAAATAAAACTTAGATTTATTGATTCGTTTCGATTTATGCCTTCTAGCCTAATGAAATTAACTGATAATTTAAAAAGAGAAGATCTGATAGAAACAAGCAAAATTGTAGCCAGTAGTAAAATGGATCTGGTTCTTCGAAAAGGAGTCTTCCCCTACGATTACATTGATGGACTTCATAGATTTAATGAAACATCACTTCCTCCACCAGAAAAATTTAACAACAAACTTAATGATTCGGAGATTTCACTTGAAGACTATCAACACGCATGTCGAGTATGGAACGAGTTGGATATGAAGACTTTAGGAGAATACTCAGACTTTTATGTAAAACTTGACGTGACTCTTCTCTGCGATGTTATGGAAGAATTCCGAAGAACCTGTTTTGCTGCATACGGTTTGGACCCTCTACATTCGTATACTTCACCAGGATTAGCTTGGCAAGCCATGTTAAAAGAAACAAAATGCAAACTCCAACTTTTAACAGACATTGACATGGTTTTAATGGTTGAAGCTGGAGTAAGAGGCGGATTGACCCAAAGTGTTACCAGACATGTCAAAGCCAACAACAAATACCTTCCCGATTACGATGAAACCAAACCGTCAACCTATTTAGGATATTTCGATGCAAATAACCTGTACGGTTGGGCAATGTCAAACCCACTTCCTTTTGATAACTTTAAATGGATTAATCCCGACTCTATTGGCGATATTTTACAAATTCCGAAACATGGTGACACTGGATATATTTTGGATTGTGATTTTGAATACTCAGAAAATTTACATGATCTTCATTATGACCTTCCACTTCTTGCTAAAACAGAAATTTCACCAATTGGAAAACACCCCAAATTAATGATGACATTAAATAATAAACAACGCTACGTGGCTCACTTTTGGGTGGTTCAACAAGCTATCGAATTAGGACTACGTCTAACAAAAATTAATAGAGTTTTGGAATTTTCTCAATCATGCTGGTTGAAACCTTACATTGATTCAAATACCATCAGAAGAGCAGCAGCTACATCAGACTTTCAAAAAGATTTCTTTAAATTAATGAATAATGCGATATTTGGAAAAACATTGGAAAACAAAAGAAGACATAAAAATGTAAAACTTGTTACTGACGCAAAAAAATTACAGAAACTAGTACAGCAGCCAAATTTTGGAACATCTATAATTATTAATGAAAAACTTGTAGCAGTGGCCATGAAGAAGACTAGTGTGAAGATGGATCGTCCTTTGTATATAGGCATGTCAATCTTGGACATCTCAAAAACACACATGTACGATTTTCACTACAACAAAATGGTGGCGTTCTACGGAAGAGAAAATATATCTATTACATATATGGACACTGACGCTTTCATATATCGCATAGTAACATTGGACATGTATAAAGATTTACGTACATTTATTTACAAGAACGACTTTGATTTCTCCGATTATCCAAAAGATCATCCAAACTACGACAATGGCAGACACAAAAAAGTACTAGGCAAATTCAAGGATGAGGCTAATGGTGTTCTACTTGAAGAGATTGTTGCACTGATGTCTAAACTATATTCTTTGAAACTCTATAATGAAAAAGAAGAAGAAGAAGAAAAGAAGAATAGCTATATTAAGAAAGCTAAAGGTGTAAAGAGTTTATATTTAAAGAAGAAAGTGCATTTTGAACACTACAAGCAATGCTTATTTGAGGATAACATCATTACAGCCAAATTCAACACCATCAGAAGTTTTAACCATCAGCTGTACAGTGTGACTGAAGTTAAAAAGGCGCTATCCTATAATGACGACAAAAGACAAACCCTTCCAGACAACATCCACACTTTACCATTCGGCCACTATTCCCTCAACCCTATTGACGAATAACCCTTTCATCGTCCTAGATCCTCTATCCTTTTCCTTTCCGTAAAAAAGGGGAAACACAGCAATGTTAAGCTGTGTTTCCCCTTTTTTACACAAGTTTTGAATGACCTTGAACTATATGTATATATAAGCAGATTTATACAAAAGAATATTTAATACCATATCAGCTGCCTTCGTGAAACCATCATGTCAGACCTGAAGGAGAAGATTATTAATGAACTACACAAACCAGCAAGAATAAAGTTTCCAAGAAGAAATACTGTTATAAAAGGGATAAATGATCTATATCAAGCGGATTTAATTGAAATGCGACCGCATAGCAGAATAAACAAAGGATTTAAATATATACTCACAATTATTAATTGTTTTACAAAAGTTGCAGACGCTTTGCCTCTAAAGGACAAAACTGGTAAAAGCGTAACAGAAGCGATGGAAATAGCCATAAAAAGAGATAAAAACAAAATTAAACATTTACAAACTGATGATGGAACAGAATACTTTAATACAAACTTTGCACAGTTAATGAATAAATATAAAATAAATCATTATTCTACAAATTCAGAGAAAAAAGCAGCTATTGTAGAAAGATTCAATAGAACCTTAAAAGGAGCACTGTATAAACAATTTTCAAAAAGAGGTTCTTACGTATGGTATGATGTCTTACCACAATTAATAAATGATTATAACAACAGGTTTCATCGAACTATTGGTATGAAACCTAACAAAGTAAATAGAAGAAATGCAAAAGATGTATTAAAACGCATAAAGAAAAATACAAAGCCTAAAGTAGAAAAAATGCAGCCAAGAAAATTTAATGTAAGTGATAAAGTACGGATTAGTAAATATAAGGGAGTGTTTACCAAGAAATACCTTCCCAATTGGACGAATGAAGTTTTTACAGTGTATAAAGTGCAACCGACTGTACCTGAGACGTATATTTTAAAAGATAACAAAGAAAATTTGTTGCAAGGTGCATTTTATGGACATGAAATGTTAAAATCAACAGTAGGTGATGTATATCTTGTTGAAAAAGTGTTACAAAGAAAAAAGGACGCCGTTAAAGTGCGGTGGTTGGGATTTAACAAAACTGAGGATTCATGGATACCTATAAAGGACTTGGTTTAATGCAAGCAACTCATTTCATCGTTAACCTTTGAGCAGGATGGAGATTATTCACCATAAAGATCGATTCAATATTAATAACATAGATGATTTAACTGTGGATAACGTTAAAATCAACAATGGTAAACACGGTAGTTTACTTCCAAACACTGTTCGATGTATAGTAAGTGGTCCCTCAAACTGTGGAAAGACCAATGTTGTCTTTAATTTGATCACTAATCCGCAGGGATTAAGGTTTAATAACCTATATATTTTTTCAAAGTCTCTACATCAACCAAAGTATCAATTGCTGGATAAAATCCTATCTGATGTGTCTGATGTTAATTTTTACAAATTTAACGCTAGTGATAGCATTATGCAACCAAACGAAGCGAACCCGTATTCTGTATTTATATTTGACGATGTATCTTGTGAAAATCAGGATACTATTAGAAACTACTTTGCCATGGGAAGACATAATAACATTGACAGCATATATATAGGACAAACTTATAGCAAAATCCCAAAACAACTTATCAGAGATAATGCAAATATTCTAATTGTATTCAAACAAGATGATACTAACCTAAAACATATATATAACGATCATGTGAATGCGGATATGCCATTTGAAAAGTTTAAAGAGCTTTGCGGAAAAGCATGGGCGGAAAAGTATGGATTTTTGGTTATTATGAAAGATCATGCTATAAAAGATGGTCGTTATAGAATAGGTTTTGATAAATTCGTTTTAATACACTGATTAGCGGTATTACTGTACAAGTCGTCAAGGTGTGAAGATGGTTAACCAGGAAAAGCTATTAAAGGAAATAAAATCACTTAGTGATTCTATTAGACAAAAAAACCGAGCTTTAAAATCAGGTATAAATGAAAGAGAGCAATTTTTAGAAACAACATTCAAACCTGTTACTGAACCTTTAAAGCGATTAGCACAAAATATGGAAAAACCTTCAATTCGCTTCGAAGGAGACAAAATGCTACCAATTTCCAAATATGAAGAAGAATTTCAGAATGATGAAAGTTTTGGCCAGTTACAAACATCTGAAGAAAGCGACGAGTATGAAGAAAGCGGAGATATAGAGGATTTAAAGGAAAAGGACATTGCAGAAGATACAAGTACAGAAGATACAAGTGTAGAAGATACAAGAGCAGAAGAAGAGGATATTAATCCATCCAACTTAAGCAAATTAGGCACGGATATTATGTTTAAAGGAACACTTGGAAGAACATATACGTTAAAAATGTTACACGCCGCACATGCTAATCGAAATTATCATACCTATGGAGCTAGAATAGAGGATAAAGGATTAATGATTGGAGATAGCAAGTTAGATATAAACGAAAATGATGATATAGTTATTGGAGATAAGAAATATAAAGGTACAAAAGGTTTGTTTGAACTTATCTTTAAAAATAATCCTGGTAAATATACCAAAAGGGATTTACAATTGTTTAAACATATATTAGAGTATACAAATGCACATAGAAAAAAGTATTCCAAAGACCTACCTATTCATAGAAATCGGTCAATAAAATATACAAGTATTATATCTAGTCTTTTCCCCTCAAAATCAAAAAAAGCTCAAATTAAAAGAAGAGCTTTATCTTCTGCTGAATTAAATGTTTTGCATAAAAAGAGAAAAACAACTGATCCTACCACATCTGGAAGGGGATTATTGAAAAACTTGTATAAAACTAATATAATATATTACAACGATATAAATAAGTTAGTTGATCGAATGAGGTTATTACATGAAGCTATGGAAGCCGGGCACACTGGTTTAGAAAACGAATGGGTAGCTTTGGTTGATGAACTGCGAAAACAAGGAATAATTGTTCAGTAGACGTATATATATATATATATATATATATATAATAAGAACCTAAACGATAGCGATTCAGTTACATCATGAGTGTGGACAAGTTTGGACGGTATTCCGAGATTGGAGTAAAATCTGGATATAGTGAAAAAAGAGCTGGGTTTCCGTTAACACCTGATGGCAACTATAATTTTGAAGGAAAAGTAATTCAAAATGTTGGTGATCCGCTTTTGTCTTCTGATGCGGTTACGGTAAAATACATGGATAAAAGAACCCCAACTGTACACGAAGATCATTGGGGGTTTTCCGGTAAAAGGTTAAGCAATATACAACATCCCGTTTATGATGGTGAAGCAGTAAATTTCGCTACTCTAAAATTGTTAACGATTTACAAAAGGAATGAAACTGACACAAGCTATGATGTAAAAAAATTAAAATTATCAAATGTAGGTGATTGTGAGCAGGATGGAGACGCTGTAAATAAGAAAATGTTTGATATTGTACACAATAAATGGACTACGGAATATGAAAAACATTTGGAAAGGTTTGGTGCAGCTCTATTCCATTATATCCATCGGGCTTCAGGAAGAGATGCAGCTTCAGATGTTGACAGTCACAATTATTTAGACTGGAAAAATATTCATAATCCAGAGAAACCTAATCAACGAGATAAACCGTCTGAGCCTTCTAAAGTCAAGACATTAGGAAAGGGGGATAAAGTGAATGTGATTAATGAACCAACAGAAAACGATGAAGATTACATAAGAGAAAAAAGAATTTAAAATACCCCATGATAAGGGATAAAGCATCAGTCATATTTGAGAGACGATACAGAGAGGATGATGGAATCCAATATTACTGCGTGGAGTTTAATATCTCAAGAGCCGAGATTTCCCCAAGGAGTGTTGACAGATGGTTTTGTTCAACGGTTTGATAGATATATGGATTGGGAACAACTTTCCATACAATACCTCTTTACAATGACTATGTTAAGAATTTATTTTCACAGAGTTAACTGGATCCATATTTTACAAAGACAACAGTTTTCAGAAGACTTCCTCGTAGAGATGACATCAAATTTTAATAACTGTTGGGAAGTAATAAGTAAATATCAAAATCTCTCTGAGAATTACATTGACAATTTTAAAGATAAACTAGACTGGGATGTGTTATTCAATTACCAACGATTAAGTGGCAAGTTTCTAAGGGAACATGACATCTATTTAAAGTTTATTCATTTTACCGAAGACAACGATACCTTCACCAGCGGAGAAACATCTGGAACATCTTCAATTACACCTTATTTCTATTTGTACTACTTTTGTTTAATATGTCTACATTTAATTAATAAATCCATTTCTATATAATAAATTGATTTTAAACAGTATATAATACAAGAAACCAAAACTGATATTACATTCATTATCAAACATTTATAGAGTGCACCTACTGATTGTAAGTTTTGCTATAAATAGTCATGTCGAGGGTTAAACGCATCAGTCATAATCGAGAGAGATTACAGAGAGGAAGGGGAATAGCATCAACAGCATTTTCTCTATTGAGTAAACCGGTTGGAGCTATAGTTAACAAGGCGATTGATTTATTACCTGTGGAATTACATTTACCTGGAGGATATCAATATTGTGGTCCTGGAACCAAATTAGAGAAACGTCTTGCTAGAGGAGATCCTGGAATAAATAAGCTCGATCAGGCTTGTAAACAGCACGATATAGCGTATTCCAAATTTAGTGATACTAAAAATAGATCAATAGCAGATAGAGCACTTGCTGAGAAAGCCTGGCAAAGAGTAAAATCTAGTGACGCGAGTATTGGTGAAAAAGCAGCGTCTTTAGCAGTAACAGCAGCAATGAAAGCAAAAACTACGTTTGGAGGAGGAAAGAGAAGAAGGCGTGGGAAAAAACCCGCTAAGAAACAAGGAGGTAATATCAGAAGAAAACGTCGATCTACCAGTGGTAAAGCTAAAAAGAAACCAACAATATGGTCAATGATAAAAAAGGGAGGAGGATTATACCTAAGACCGTATCGTGTGTATTAAATAAGAAAGAGCAATTAATAATTAAAAACAAAGAATTAACCAACGAAGAACTGATTACATATGCTTCTTGTTTGAAAATCCCATTTTTTAGAGGAGTATTTATGAAAGATGAATTACCGGTTAAAATGTGGAAAAATGAGACTGGTATTGTAAATTTGGATAATAGTGAAGGATTAGGCACTCATTGGGTGTGTTACAAGAAACTTGGTAAAACCATTTATTATTTCGACAGTTTTGGAGACCTTCCACCACCGAAAGAACTTCAACAATACTTTCGTGCGGCAGAAAATGTTTTTTACAATCATACAAGAAAACAACCTGATGATACATCCATTTGCGGTCATTTATGTTTAGACTTTTTAGCTAAAAGTGTTAGTCAACTTTAAGATGTCTTCGTATACAGTGTCATTAACCGGTAACTCATGTACTTTGCGCAGTATTCTGTTTCCAGCGCTACGTTTGCAAAAAGGAAGACTATGGGAAGCCGCATTATTGGATTTAACAACATATAACTCTATTCCAAACGTTAGTGAAGGAATTAATAACAAAATACATTATTACAAGACAAAAGATGATAAAGGAAAGTATTCAGCTTTGGAAGAATTCAGTTTACCAACAGGAGCTTATGAAATTGATAATATAAATGAAGTTATACAAAAACATATGGGAAAAGAAAATATAACGATAAAAGGCAATAACAATACAATGAAAGCCGAAATTACGTCTAAGTATTATATTGATTTTAGTCAAGAACATTCAATTGGTAGTTTATTGGGGTTTTCTAAGGAAACAAAAGTATTAGAACCTAATAAAACTCATTCTGGGAATAAAACTGTGACGATCATCAAAGTTAATAGCATAGACATTACATGTAACATTATACAAGGATCCTACAGAGATGGAGAAAATCGTCATATATTACACACATTCTACCCATCAGTTGCACCAGGTTTCAAGATAGTAGAAAAGCCTCAAAACCTTGTGTACCTACCGTTAAACGCCAGTTTCATTTCAGACATCGTGCTGAACATAGTGGATCAAGACGGAAACCTTATTGACTTTAGAGGAGAAGCTATTACTGTAAGAATACATATAAAATCATCCGCTTAGACAATGGGGTTATCATTTAAAAAGAGAGAGCCAACCAGCAAAGAGGTCAGTAGCTCATCAGCTGTAGAAGGATTAACAAGTGACAACATTCGTTTTCTAGAAGAAATTGGATTAAGGGTCAATTAACAATGGATATACTGGATATAGCGCAGGGTCCAACATTCGACGAGACCTTATGGGAAAAGGAATATCACACGCACAACCCTTACGCTTCGTCCAAATTAAACAATAACGATGAAATTAGGATTCCTATACAACAACAAGACATTTATACTCTTCCATGCGAAAGTTATTTATATATTGAAGGAAAAGTAACAAAAACTGATGGTACTGCTGGAACCACTGTTCCGTTCATAAATAATCCTATGGCATTTTTATTTGACGAGATTAGATATGAAATTTCAGGAGTTACAGTCGATTCAACAAAAAAGGTTGGAATTTCCAGTACATTGAAAGGATTAGCGTCTTTAACACCAAATGAGAAGAATCTGTTAGCTGTTGCAGGATGGGTTGCACCAGACAAAAGTACAATCGCTCCTGACTCTTCGGGAAACTTTGATTTCTACGTACCTTTAAGATTACTCCTAGGATTTGCTGAAGACTACAGAAGAATAATAATAAATGTAAAACAAGAACTAGTTTTATTAAGATCATCAAACGATAATGATATTATTAAAGCAGCTGCTGGAACAACTGATGCCAATTTAGACTGGAAATTAACATTAGACAAGATTGTTTGGAGAGTACCACATGTGCGACTAAATGATGAACACAGGATTACATTATTAAGAAAGTTAAAATCAGATCGAGACATTGTAATGCCATTCAGAAGCTGGGAGTTTCATGAATACCCCGTTTTACCTACAACACAACGGCATACATGGACTGTAAAAACTTCTACTCATTTGGAAAAAGCGAGATATGTAATATTTGGATTACAAACGAATAAAAAAGGTATATTAACTGAAAATGCTGGTGAATTTGACCATTGTAAATTAACTAACTGTAAAGTGTTCCTGAATTCACAATTCTTTCCCTACGACAACTTTAATATTTCTTTTGATAAAAAAAGGTACAGTGTTTTATACGATATGTACGCTAGGTTCCAAAATTCATATTACGGCAAAACAAATACACCTCTACTATCTCCCGTACAGTTTGAATCGAAAGCTCCGATTGTTGTAATTGATTGCTCCAAACAAAATGAATCTGTAAAATCGTCTAGTGTTGATATAAAAATAGAAATGGAATTTCAAGAAAACGTACCTGCAAATACATCTGCGTATTGTTTAATTTTGCACGATAAAATTGTTACATACACACCGTTGACCGGTATTGTAAAGACAGTATTGTAAAACGTTGTACCACCACCGGCACCGCCACAGTCGCTAACCTATAAATAGCGGAGCAACAATGCAGGTCTTCAGTTGATCGTCTATCGTCGCATGGGTAACATCTTCTACATAATGAGTTCTCCATCTGTTGTACAAGGTGATGCAGAGGTAGCACCGTTATTGGAACGTGATAATACTAGTGAAGCAGAAATCATCAAGGAAATAACTGCATTTTTAAAGTTTGGTAAAAGAGATAGAGAGGAGGAAAGTAATGCAGACCCATCAAAGGTAGTACCAAAGAGGAAGAAGAAAGTTGAAGAAAATATTCCTCCTCACATTTTAACTGAAGTTTTTTTGCGAATCTTTTACCCCATCTCAGCATGCATCAGTAAAAGTGTATCAGTTGGATTGATGAAATCATTGGATTATTCCCCTACAGTAATACTACACCATGGAACAAAAAAGGTTTTATTTTCGCAAAATGCTTGGGAGTCATTTTTGAAACATGTACATTTAATAGAATGTTATTTAACTAACAGTTTGTGTGGAAGAAAAACACATATTCGACTTTTGGATTGTGACAATGAAATCGATATTGTTAAACATCGCGGACAACTACAAGTGCGAATTAGAGACTTGACTCAACATGAAAATAAGATTCTACTATCACGTGAAGAATTCTACGTTTTAAACTATGCAACAGAACCTATTACAAGGTACATGAGACAGTTGGTATTTGCAAGCGCTATTATTAAAGAATATTTGGTCGATACTTTGGAAAAACAACCTTATAGCACCATCGTGTACGGACCTGTGGATACATCTATTTTTAATAGAATACCTCATGAAGTTTGCATGTGGAGAAAGTTAAAGGATTTTGAACCACTTGTAGAAATCGCTACAGAAGCTACAGAAGAAACAACACAGGAAGAAGAAACAAAGAAACAAGAAGAAGAAGAAGAAAACGAAACACAAGAAGAAGTTAAAAAAGACTAAAGTTTGACTTAGTAAAGAAGAACACACGTGGGGTAGGCCTATTGGGGACGGTGCCCACGTTAAATATACACCAACGCGCCTGCAACTGTACGGCCTGGTATTTAACCTACCGTGGTGTGGAAAACAGTTTAGTTGATCGCTAGGTGCCATGATGAGCGGAGGGGATGAAGAAGTGAGTGTAAAGCCTTGTGTAATCGAATTTCAAGCATTTCGAAATAATGATGATAGGTTTATTATCAAGGAATTAGTAATTTTAGACTTGCTTACATTTGTAGCCTACCCATTCACGTTTGAAGCTCCTTTTTCTTTTAACAAACTTAACGCCAAAGCAAAAATTACAAACAAATGGATAACAAACTACTTTCATCACATACACTGGTATGAAGGTTTTATAAGCTACAGTAATCTGCACAGTATTATGTTTAACTTTTGCAAACAATATTCGCATATATACACAAAAGGATTAGAAAAAAAGAATTGGATACAAAAGTACACGCACGGTTATGTTTTCGATATAACTATCAGTAAGGATTTTAACATTAATCTCGGAAATATTTGTGTCGCTGCAAAAGATCTTAAACACGGTCAAACAAACTGTGCATTGTACAACGCATATCGTTTGGCTGCTTACTTGAAACAAACGCAGGAATGTGGTGGGGGTAGCGGGGCCTATAAATACGAGGAGACAACACCGCCCCAGCACGAGTATTATTCGAGACTCCGAAGAGGCAACATCACAGAAGACACCACAACTACTGCTGACGAAGATGGCATCACAACAGTTTCTACAAACACTGGTTGATCAATTCAACACTCATTCAAAATCCGACCTTCTGCTAACTAAAAAGTGTTCAGAACTAAAAGAACAAAAACACTACATTATTCATAACATCAAGAAAGTGGAAACCACACATGGAGAAGCAATTCTAGTTTCATTGAGCGAAGGACCTTTCACTCCAGGAGATGAGCCGAAGTTTCAAGTATTTCTTCCAAAACGATTTGTTCAACTGCTACAAAATGAAGATTTGCGAGATATTCAACCGGGGACGTTGTATTTGGTATCACACGGTGTAAGCGGCAACAACTCTACGGAACTCACTCTGCACATCACGCATATTTGTACATAATGGCTCTGTTTGTATTTCTCTGTTTGTATTTCTAGTCATTAATGTTAGACTTAAGCTTATTGTATTGTAAGATGTTTGTTTAATAAAGAAAAGAAAAAAAGAAAAACAGCAACACAGCAGTATATTATTTTATATACTGCTGTGTTGCTTTTTTTTAAAATTCAAACGGATGACCTTGAACTTTTATTCAGGGTTAACTTATGAAGAGGTATAAAAGAGAGGGGAGCAGTGAAGTTAGTCTCAGTCTTGTCTAACACACGCTGCAGCTAACATGTCGGTGCCACCGATGAACAATTTATCATTCGATAACAATTTGAATACATATTGTTGCGAGTTACAATGTTTTAAAATACCAGGCGATCAAGTTGACGGGAAAGCTTGTCGTAAGTGCAGGTGTTTCAGCTATTGCATTTGTAGATGTAAAACGTATCAAATGAACCGACAAGACAAATTACAAGAATTACGCCGACGGATTGCATTACTGTGGCGGCGAATGTAGTAGCAACCATCTGCCTCGAACCAGCTGCCAACTGCCATCTGCCGTCCGCCATCTGCTCCGCCCCACCACACTTTTACCCCCACTATTTTGTTTGATACCAAAACGCTAGCTAGCGAATAGTCAGTACACCTCCGGCTCTTGATCAGTGTACATCTAGCTCTCTGTTGAAATGTCCATCAAAATTAGGTGTATTCATTATGACTCTATTCATCTGGCGACTTTCCAAGACCTCGAGGTTTTTAATGAAGAGTTAAGACTTCTCATTGCGTCCGGTTACGATTTATCTTTGGAACTTTACGCATCAAAAAACAACATGGACTCTGCGCAGGAATCGAAATATCTACCGTCTTTCATCAGAAAGCGAAGTGATGGTCGCAACTCGTCCGGATCAACAACATCGATGACAACGAACAACGGGGAACTATTGTAAACATGAATTATTGTAAATAAAATAAAGTAATATTTGTAATATGAATTATTGTAAATAAAATAAAGTAATATTTGTAATATGAATTATTGTAAATAGAATAAAGTAATATTTGTAATAGTACTACCTCGCACTCCTATCATTCGATTGTTTCATTCGATGGTTTTCATTCGATATTTCTTATCGATTAACTATCAAATCACAATCGGATTTTACGAGTGCGAGGTAGATTTTTTTAAAAAAACTTCACCGTGACCTTGAACTTTGAACTTTCCCTCATTACGTCACAAAACCGCCTACGTCACTGGCTCAGCCTCAGATGACGTATTTAATGACTCAGCGCTTCCGGTCACGTGACCGGAAGCCATAAATCAAGTGAGCCAAAAGCCGCAAAAGCACACTACTACCATTGGATGTGAAAGTGTCATTAACTTGAAGGTGCAATACAAATTAGGGCAAATTGAGAAAACAATTGTGGCACACCTGCCAAATTATGATCCAGTTCTAGTATCTGCAGGCAGCCTTAACTCTATAACTGGTGCAACATAACTTAGTTCAAGCTAAGTTACGTTTCGGTGTGATGTGTCTGTGGTGGTATATCGTAGTCTTTTCTACGTCCAGCAAAAATTTAGTATAACCACTTAAGTTAATAGTGATATCTTACCAGAATAAACTAAGAGATTTTAGAGCTTTAATTTGATAGCCTACCATATTCATGGAACTTATGATAGTTGATATTTACGTAAGTTAAACCAATTTTTAAATTGAAGACTTAAGTTATTTTAATCAGCAGGCTTGCGAAACTAAATAAAAAATTCTGTAGAGTTATTATAGTAAGACTTTATAGTAAAGTTATAGTAAGTATTATAGTAAAGTTATAGTAAGTATTATTGTAAGTTATTATAGTAAAGTCAATAACTTTATGAGCCATTTTCTATTACCGGTACTAACTTAGGTATAACTTAGGCCCTAATAAAAAATAAAACAAAAAATGGCTGCTTTAGATTTTTGAAACAACATTATTTTATATTGCAACTTTAAGCCAAAGTATTAACTTTTAACTTCAAAGGTAACTTCATTGTGATCAATTTAATATGAGTAAGAAACATATAGTTTGGCTTGTAATTATATATTTTACGTAATATAAAGTAAAACATTTCAAAAGTATAAAAGAAAAGCCGCCACCATGGGGAATAACATGCGCCAGTTTTAGGGTTTAAATAATAGTTACTGTAAACTGGTCCACCAAAGAACGAGTTATTTCCCGAAAGGGCCTACTTAACATACTCGTTCCAAGATTTTTTCAAATCCGCCATTAACAAGAATATGTTAGTTAGTTTAATTAATTAATTAATGTTTAAAATTAATTAAACTATTTCCTAGCTATTTCCTATCTTCCCGACACAATTAAAGACTTTAATTGTAATAGGCAGTGTAATAGGCTTTTCACACTGTGTGCTCCGTGGTTGATAAAATATCGGTACTGGTTTATTTATATGTACCGTAACCAATAAGACTGTTTTTATAAAGTTAGCTTATGTAAATAAATTATAAAAATCACATGACTTTTAGTGGAGTGATACCGTATCTCAGTTGTTTCAGTGATTGTCCTCGCCCTCATTTCAGTGACCTCCATCCATACTTGTTTTCTATAAAGGTGGACCAGCTTAAAACAAGGGTTGTAATATTACCTCGAGGCATTTTCAGTTGAATAAATGCCATTGTTGATCAGTGGGATTAAACTCATGGACCAAAGTCACTTGCTTCAATCGATATACCAAGCTGTATCCAAACAGTACGCAAATCATGTCCTTGATAAAATTTAAAGTAACATTAGCCTAATTAAGACTTGAGACCGATGTTAATATAAGAACATCAGGGTTTTTCACTGCTGGATTTGTTTAGTTATACTTTCAAATCATTATTTTGGACCGGCTTTTGTGTGTGGTTTGTAACTTATTTTTTATTTAACAATGTGAGTGGATAACATTTTAAGCTATATGGAACATGCCGAGACCGCAAACAGAATTATAACTGGAGTTTGGGGCTAAATTTTAAATGGCAAAGCAATTTTGAACACAGGCTGCCTTAAAATCCTGCAACGAAGCAATCATTCACTTGCTAGTAGCTTTTGGATTTTCTAGGTTGTTTTACCCAACAACACTGAAGGAACAATAAATAAAAAGTGAAAAACTGCTGTAACCGTTTTATTTTTGAAAATTGACTGTAAGTAGCCTATACAATTTGGTAAACCTTAAACTTTATTAAATTTATTTGGTGGGATGGATTAATATAAGATAATGGTCACAAATCTAAGCTTGCTTTATATACCGTAGTTAATCTGAATAATATTACCGGCATCTTATCAACTTATTGTGTGGCTGACGGGTATTTACCCTAGTGTAAGTGATCAATAGAAATCAATAGAAATTTCTATTGATATCACTAGACCTTTCGGTGATATCAATAGAAGTCTATTGATGTAAATATGTATCACTAGACATCAATAGACATCAATATAAATCATTAAAACCGAGGTAAATAGAAATCATTAAGAGTTTATTTACATGTATTGATATCAATAAAGATCACTATGTGACGCTAAGCGTCACGCTATTTTTATATAGTGTAGGCGGCCTGCATAACCACACCAAACGCCATCAGCGGCGTTTAGCCAGCTGATCCTTTGACCGTTAGCGGCGATTTCCTGCGGCGTCTCTCCCCCTTGTCTTTGCGGAGCCCCTAGAGCATCACGTCCCCCGCACGTTCTCCTGAATTTTCCACCATCATACATAAGTACAATATTTTTAAGTAGTTGTTAGTACCAGAAATGGTAGGCTAACCGACAATCGGAGGGGCAATCCCTTTTGGGACCCCCAAGTAACAGGATTATGTAGGAATTGCAACCGGTCGAGGGTTTCCCTCGACCGCATGTCAAGTTTCAGATTAGCTTATTAGATTCTGGTTATTCCTCTTCTCAGAAGACAATTAATTAATAATTTATCATTGCTTGGATTAAGGAACTTAGTTATTCATTTATTATCCAGTACAGTTATCAATTTACATGGTTTAGACACTTGTAATAATTTCAGTAGTAGGTCTTGGAAGGATATGTATTAGTTATTTATATTTAAACCAATCATCAGAGCTGGCTGGTATAGCATTCTGGTCTGGTAAGGATCCATAGGCCTCTGGGCACCCAGTCACGTTTTCCAACCCCCAATTAGTTATTGCAGTACCAATTAGCAGTTCATGGTTAGGCCAGACAACGGCCTGGCTTGTTAAATTACCAGTCATTAATTAGCCAAATCAGTAGCAGAGTCAGCACGCCCAGATTCCAGTTGTAGTAACCACCCAGTCAATTAGTTCATTAACCAATTAGCAGCCCAATTAGCCACCCCTGTAGCCCATACCTTAACCAGTCAATTAATTCCCCGGCCAACACATGACGCTTTAATTACCCCCCGCTGCAACTACAACAACTACAAGTAAATAGACATCATTATATAATTTTATTAATTGAAAAAGATAACCATTACAATTTTTTACATTGCCAAGTGAATCAATTTAAATGAAATTATATATAATTTCTAAATTATGAAAAAATGTTATTAGGCGCTATATTATTACAAAAGTCCTTAGCAATTTGCTAGTTTTCTTATGAAATGTTTACTATATTATTATAACAAGCCTGCATTCATATATTTTTTAATTATACAGTTTATATATAATTATAAAATTATAACAATCCTATATTATTATATTTTTTTAACTACGGAATGTTATTGTTGTATTATTATAAAAAAAATCAATTACTGTTATTAAATTAATTTTGTTAACTGTTTTGGTACATATTAAAGGTAAATGTCCTTGTTTACTTCCCAATATTATGTTGACTAATGAAAGTATATATATAAATATAATAATCAGTATTACTATATACCTAGTTTTATTTATAGTTTTAGCATTTAAAAAATGTAATAAAAAGTATGATCAGAAATTATCAATAAAACATGGAGTATATAAATTTAATTATAATGTATTTATTAATATACAGTTTACATATCGATGGTGTATATACAATTATATTATAAAATAAGAAAATACAAAAATTGCATATCACTTGCTTTTTGCCAGTCACCAATAACAGTTAACTACCGATATCCCATCCCATAATCTCGTTATTGTAACACCGCCCACGAGGTACTTCTCAGAAAATCAAAACTAACACTTTTTCGGTAAATTTACTTTATTCAACACACATGATTTGGATTTACAATAACGCAGTTTGAAATTTAAGTTAAATTACTAAAGTTTAACAGTTAAAATTTAGAAAACGCCAATTAGTAAAATGAAACAGGGAGAGACAGACACGACGCGTCTTAATTAATCATCAACAACTCAGCGACTGGGGTGAGGCCCCGGCTTTGTTCCTCGATGATGGAGACCCCTCGACCAATCATAGCCGTTCTCAACGCGTGACGTCACGGGGCTCACAATGCAGCGCGCTTGTCTAGTGCTGCGGCCAAACGATTCATGTTGTCATTACCCAAACTAAGTGGCTCTAGAGGCGAGTCAGAGGCGGCCGTGGAGACATGACAAATGCTGACGTTATCACATTCCATGCCTCGACGGCTCTGCTCCGAGACGTGGTCGGATTGAAGTTAGCTCGAGACAAAATATTCTGTCTTCTAAAAGTTGATCTTATATATTTCTTTTGTACCAGCCAACTCTTCGGAAAGGAATAATAATTAATTATTGGGAATAATTCTGAAAGTACCGCTCCTCATTTAGTTATGGATTTTAGTGACGGTAGAAATTTCAATTTTAGGAACGGTAATCCTGTAATTCTTTAATTACAGTTTCGTATTAATGGCTTTTAACAGTCTAGGGATTTTTGGGCCGTCACACCCCCCTCACCCTTAGACCATGCTGCCCCCAGCATGAGGTTACAGCAGATTGCCAAGTCCATCTTCTCACAACTCCTTAAGGGTACGCATTTGTCTACGGTTGGCTGGTCGTTGTTCAACAGAATTCTGCTCCCGGACAGCCAACCTCAATCCTTCCCGCTTAATTCACTGTTTGTTTTTTTTTGTTTTTTTTATTAATTTTTTTTTTTCGGTAAATAAACTCATATTGTCACTGGTCCGCGTGTGTCTCTCCCTTTACAAAAAAAAAAACTCCCGAGACGGTTCAAAGCGTCTGCAGGCTGTTATTGAGTTAACCAAAACAACAAACACAAATCCCTTCCTCTTATTCAAATACATTCCAGGGATTACTGAAGGTAATCACCTTGGGTACACATATCCCCACGGACAAACAACAAGGTAACACGCAAAAGGTTTGAAGATATGAACTTCTACCAATACGGACTATTGGACCTGAACTCAATTACTCAAAAATGGCTCTTCAACTTATCCGAGCAAAACATAGATATATCTAACAGTAGGACAAAAGATTGCTGAACCGTTCCACCACCTACAAGTATAGCCTTTACATAGGCTATAGACCACTTAGGAATAACAGAGATATTCCTCTCGGTAAAAAGGATAAGATGGCAAGAAGAAAAAAAAACTAAAAAAGAAGAGGGGGCAAACCTCCCAGCTCAGCAGGTTACCGCGGGACACCCCAGGGTGTCGTTACCTGGAGATCAACGTCACAAGAAGAGAAGAAACTGGCAGCGCGCACTGCTGCGACTGTGGGGAAGGGGCTGGGGCTCAATCCAGGTGTTCCCCTTCCCGAGTCGGGGGGGCTGGTGTCAAAATCCAGTCGTTCCCCCCCTTCCACTCGCTCCACCACCGCGAGGGCAAGCGTGATGGCCTTCTCCAAACAATACGATTTGCCACCCCCGCATTCTAGACCCCTTTAGTGTGTCGAGGAGCTGGTGTTCAGCTCCGATACCCCTTTTAGAAGAATCAAAACAAAATCCCCATGAACATAATTTACATGGTAGTGCGACTGCCAGTAATCTCGGTGGCGGTTCAGCAAACTTACACAGACTAGTAGACCCGCCGTTGAGTGTATGAGATTGAGTTTGGATTGGTTTCGAATATTATTCTCTACACACCGAACTTTGAATGGGGCCGGAAAAGTGCAAGACAATGATTTTCGGTGTAAAGATATTAATTTGGAGCGCTACTCGCTTGCTATGGTGAAGCCGCACAAGCTTTCACTCGGGGCCGGTCATCACTCTGTCACCCCTACGGCGTGGCTGGTCTACCTGTTTCCCACACTACTTTTATATTTCACAACAATTCTTATCATTCTTACAATCTTACGTCACAATCTTACGTTCCCAACTAAACCCACCACTACTTCAATGAAACCCATATTAACTAAATGGAGGAAAACAGTACATGACAATTCGTAACATAATTCTACGTTGAGACTGAGGTGCAGCTTACAACCTAGAATATACACTAGTATATCCACAAACACATGTATGATACATACTTATATAAAAAAAATAAAAAAAGTTGCTCCGTGTTAGTAATTAAACATCCATAAATTTTGGGGTTGGATAGCCCGCCCACTACTAGAAGCTCAGACATCATGAGACCCGTTATAATGCTTGGGAGCCGTTATACTGTAAACGCGGTGGCCTCTTCGTCGCATCACTATCCACAAACCATCCTGAGACTTGCTCAACAGGCACGAGGGATTTCTTTTACATTGTCATACAAAGTAATTCCGTTTCACCACTGCGGGTGTTTGTCACTTGGACTCAAAACCTTAAATCTACTCACAACCTTCGACTAAAACTAATGCTACGGCCACCGCTTGGTTTTTAATGGAGCGTGCGTTAAATTCGCCTCGTCTACCTCTGGTTGCGAGGCAGACCCACCGTTCAACAATAAAAAAATAAAACAACAGAATTGGCACCTCAGCCCAACCATCCTACGATAAACCCTCGTTCAGTAGGTCTGGTAAGGAAACATCACTGTCTTGCTGACGGGGTCCGGAAAATCCCTCAGCAAGGCATTTTGCAGTACTCTTGACTGAGTATACACTAACTATACGTAATTTTTTTTTTATTTAAATTTTGAAAACTCATTCTGGCTGGATCCCAGGTGCCTACAGTCCAGTTAGGGAGTTGAAGGGAATGGGGTTATTAGGGGTGGGGAGTGCGCGCATTACCTTCCTGTGGACACCAAGTTGGGCCAGTGAATCCTTTACCCTTCGCGGGTTATGCTACTACCGTTAGTTGGATCGCTTCGAATAATAATAAAAAAAAGTTGCCATTACCAGCCTACAAATATTACACCATTTTTAGAAACACAACAAAACATACCGGTATGCAAAGATCATTAGCGCTACACATACATATACAAATACATAATACACAAATAGGCAATCGCACAACAATCAGAGGGGGATCCCCAGTCCTTTCGCCATCGCGTCCTCGCGGAGACAAGTCCAGGGGTACTCGCTTCTTCACAGCGTAGTACGTGACTTCTTGATCGCGGTCGAAAGTCTATCTTTCTTAATTATACACACTTACTCAAAGCGTCCCGGGCCCGTAACTCACTCCTCATCACCGTTTACCGCGCAGCCAGCTCGACACTAGCTGTGCTCGTGGAATTGTGTCCTGTGTCCCGCGTAGACTCTGTTACTGGCTCAGCACGAGGTACTATCTCCCCGTGACTCTGGAGCGGAGACTCTGTCTGCGCAGCCTGCGGGCGCTGATCGCGGCCTCCCAGGGCGGCACGGAGCAGGTCAGCAACTCGAACTCTCCACCTTAACATGAGAACGACAACAATTATCGTCACGACCAAGGACGTACCTCCAATTACTGTATTCTTAATCAGTGTGCGCCGATGATAGTGGGACCTAAGCAAGTGGATTGATTCCTCCAAGGAATATTCCTTGACACTTAGGGTGCCCAGCTGATCATCTAGTGCCTGCAGGACCTTCAGGGTTTCGTTCATGTCTTGGGCCAACAAGTTTTGCTCGTCACGACTGTATAATCCGTCTACCTCGGGGAAAACTATCTTTCCAAAGTCTCGGGAGTACAAGGAGCTGCCGATAAATCGGGCAGGCACCCTATACCCATCAGCGATCACGTCACATCGATCCCGGTTAGGAATCTCGCCCACTCCTTTCAAGGTGAGTGTGCTAATGTCCAGACCGGATTTAGGCCCGAAGCAATTAAGCACCACTTTAGCCTCTTCGGAAGTAGTGTAAAGCCAGCGGGTTGGGGTTCTGACTAGCACTGGGGATTTTAGACCTGCTATTAATTTTCGAGTGCACAAAGTTATTTCTTCCTTCAACAAAAGCTCAACTGCGCAGTTGGGCCGCTTGTGCACGTTCCACAGCACGTCGGACAACGGGCACACTGCTAGTTGGCCAAATTTACATTCTCTAATGTAGTGTTCGGGTTTGTATGCTGAGTAAGTCTGTCTGTCTTGGCTAACCATCAATTTCTGTTCCTCTACTTCCCACTTTACCCATTTTTAAGAGAGGTGTCAAAAACGGGATAAGCTACTACATTGTAATTTTCATACACTTGATTATCACTTTTCAGGGGTAGCTTGATCAGCACCCTCAACTGAGTTGTTGTGGCATAGGATTTAACTATTGCAAATTCATAAAAGCTATGAAGGTTTTCTAATTTCACATCGAGAAACAATTTTGCGGGAGGGGGCACTACTCTTTCCACAGATTTCAGGATTTCTATGTATTGGTGGGGAGGTAAAAGGTTACTAGTCATTCTTTTGGCAGCAAGATCTTCTACTTCCTGGTGGAGCCTGGTCATTCTTTGCACGGCCAAATTAATTGCATCCTTAACTTCTGATAGAGCTGAGTTTAGTTTCAAGTATTTAAAAAGAGTTTTAAGTTGATTAGTGTAAATTAATTCTCTTACGTAGTTTCGGGCCATATTTTCGTGCATTACTTGATGGTATTCTTTAAAGGTGGAAATGATTTTATGGGGAAAATATCCTCTGTCATACTGGTTACCGTATCTATTTTTTCATTAATTATCTCTAGATCACTGCTAGTTAAGGTCCCAAAAAGAAACTTCAGAACGTGACCACCGGCGTCCACCAGACCACGCTTTTGCCGGGTACGAAGCAACAAAGTGATTAAGTCACTCGTCTTACCCACATAGTCAGCCACCATCTGCTGCAACCCAGTGTACTCGTACCGAAAACCCACTTCCAGTCCGTGCACCGGAGAGTGCACGCTGATGTTCTGCGTCAAGAGATCCTGGAAAAACTCGTTATACTGACCTCTCACCTTCTCTAACATTATACTTAGGTTCCGATTTTCCTCTTCCACTTCGGTCAGGATGTACTGGAGCGCCACGGTCCAGTAGCTGTCTGTGAGTAGCACTTCTCCCTCCTTCTCAAAGATGACGCCCTGGCGGAAGCTTAGGGCACCACCCAGGATCAATAAAATGCCTAAAGGGCCTATAACAGAGAAATCCATGCATAAATTAACAGAACAGAATTTAATAACTCACTATCCCCAGGCTACATAGCGTCTAACCGCTAACCGCTCTCTACGACGAAGCTCTTCAAAAATCTAACAAAATCCCCAAACCTCGCGGGTTCTCACCTATTTCGTTTCGGTCGTTCGCAAGCTGAGGGTCCGGCTGCCACCTCCGCGGTGTTCGGAGCTCCTCCCGGCTTATCCTCTACAATTTCCCCCGGTACACTTTCCACTACTTCTTTGTCACAGGGGCACTGTTCGCCCTGTTTATTTGGTGGCTCGGCCGGAAGTCGCGGACGTTCCCTGCATGGTTTGATCCGGTTCACGTGCACTACGACTTCGCGTTTCCGAATTCTCAACATTACGTTTTGGGGCGAGATTACCTTCACGATATGATATGGTCCCTTCCACAACTTAGACAATTTCTTCACGCGGTGACGACCTATACTCGGTACGTGCAGCAGAACATACTGTCCTTCGCGGAATTCTGTGACCTTGGCCTTCTCGTTATATCGACGTTCATTTCGGCCTCTGGCCGTGGCTTTCCTCTGTGCGGTTACCTCGTAAGCTTCCGTCAGCTTTTCCCGGAGGGCTTCGATGTGGTTGTCAAAAATGTCCGTCTCCTCCGTGATGGCCAGGTCCGCTTCCATGGGAACCTCCATCTTCCGCCCGAAGACCAGCTCATACGGGGAGTAGCCCGTACTCTCGTGACTGTGAGTTGTAAGCCATCATAACATAGGGCAAGTATTCATCCCAATTGGTTTGATTCCTGTTGACGAAATGGCTCAGCATTCTCACCACGGTAGCATGGACCCTTTCCAACCTGCCATTGCTTTGAGGGTGAAACCCGGTAGTTTGGATTTTCCTAACGTGCAGGAACTTGCAAAAGTGCTTAATTAAGTCAGATGTAAAGTTGGCCCCTTGATCGGTTACCAACGACTTAGGCACGCCAAACTTAGTTATCACTCTCTGGACCAACGCTCGAGCAACGCTCTCTGCGGTCTGGTCCGGCAATGGAATGAACTCACAGTATCGCGAAAAATGGTCCATAACGCTCAAGATGTAGACTTGCGGGATTCGCTAAGGGGCAGAGGTCCTACTATATCCGCTGCGATTACCTCAATGGGCTCTCGGGGTTCATTAAAGATTTCCCCTAGAGGCGCTTTGACTCTCCCGTGATTGGTTCGCTGACTACAACTGCGACACGTCCTAACAAAGTCCATCACGTCCTTTTCCATGCCTTTCCACCAAAATTTCTGTTTTACCCGATCTAACGTCTTTGCTACCCCGGCGTGTCCGGTGGTAGGAAAATCGTGATTCAACCTAATTATCTCTGGCACGAGGGAAGTCGGTACTACGATTTTCTTTTCGCCTGAACTTAAACGGTACAAAATCTTTTCAGGGCTCATCCGGAAGCTCTTGGCCTGCTTCAAGCCTTGAACAACAGGGTCTTCGCGTTGGCGCGTCCTGAGCACGTCAAGATTGACGATAGGGAGCACGTCCTTCTTAACCGCCTGCACGGCTCGACTCAGCCCATCTGCGTTGGTGTGTCTCTTTCCGGCTTTGTGTTCCACCATGAAATCAAACTCAGCTAATCGCAGTGACCACCTCATCAGCCTGCTGCTAGGATCTTTAAGAGAAAGCATCCATTTCAGAGCAGCGTGATCGGTGATGACTTTAAAAGGGCGTCCCAGCAAGTAGCATCTAAAGTACTTAGTGCTCCAGACCAAACTAAGCAGTTCACGCTCAGTTGTCGAGTAATTTTTCTCGGCTGGAAAAAGGGTTCTGGAACAGTACGCTACAGGGTGTTCTTGACCATCTATCTCTTGCGAGAGGACCGCACCAAGGGCAAAAGTGCTCGCGTCAGTGGCCAGGATGAATGGCTTACTGAAGTCAGGATATACTAACACGGGTGCCGAGATTAATTTCTGTTTCAGTTGGCCGAAAGCTTCTTGACACTCCGGCGTCCATGCAAACTCGCGTCCCTGTTTCGTTGCCTCGAAAAGTGGCTGACCGATCGTGGCGTAACCATCGATGAAACGTCGATAGTAGCCAGATAGTCCCAGGAACGACCTGACGTCCGTCACGGTCTGCGGCACCGGAAAATCTCGCACTGCTTTGATCTTTCCCGGGTCAGGTTCCACTGCCTTTTTGTTGATCACGTGGCCGAGATAGTTTACTTCGTCGACCACAAAGTTACACTTACTAAGCTGTACCGTCAAATTTACACCCTTGAGCTTGGTGAATAACTCCCGGATGGCCTCAATGTGAGAGGGTAGGTCTTTAGAAAACAGTATTATGTCGTCGAGATAAACGAGGCACTTTTCTCCCTTAAGGCCCATCAGGACTGAGTCCATCAGTCGCTGAAACGTGGCGGGAGCAGTGCTCAGGCCAAAAGGCTTGCGCTGGTATTTGTAGTGCCTACCAGGCACGTTAAAAGCAGTTTTTGACCGACTTCCTTCGTCCACTTGGATCTGATGATATCCCGATCGGAGGTCTAGGGTTGTGAACATCTGACAGCCTCCCAGCGAATCTAGGGTTTCCGTGATATTGGGGAGGGGGTAAACGTCAGGGGTGGTTATGGCGTTCAACCCTCTGTAGTCTACACACAACCTTAATTTAGGGGTGCCATCAGGGGATTTTTTTGGCACCAGCACCACAGGAGAGGCCCACTCACTCTGACTTGGGACAATGATGCCCTTGTCCAGCTGATCTCGGATCAGACCGTCAAGTACTGCCTTCTGGTGGTACGGCACACGGTAAGCTTTCTTATAAATGGGTGCGGCATCTCCAGTACAAATAACATGCTTGACTGCTGAAGTGCAGCCTAAGGGTTGATCCTCACTATGAGCAAGCACACTACTGAATTCCATGAGAGTGGCCTTCACAAGGTCTCGTTCTTGGCTTGGAAGATGCTGGAGCTTCTCGTTTAAGCACGTCTCAAGTATAGCTTCGTCGGATCGACCTACCATCCCCACCCTTGCTTGTGGCTTGCGGTAATTCTGAAGTGCGATTTTGCGTATGATGGAGGCTAATTTTAATTTCCCTTGTTCGTTAAGGTGCAACCCGTGACTCGTGTACAATTTCCGGTTTAATTCTCCCTTTAGATCTAGAAATTGGATTTCCCCCTTTTTTTGCTTAGTCACATTTTCGACGATGGCTTTGAGTAAACCATTCGCGTCGCTCAGTTCGGACTTAAGGTCCTGGTCAAACCGATCAAAAATTGACAAAACTGATATCATTGCCTTCCATTCCCGCGGTAGGGCGACAAAAGCCTGCTGCAAGGTCAATGGGTAGGGCACGGAGTTATCAACGTCATTGGTCCCTCCTATAATAATCGCGGAATCGTCCTCGTTCAGGCGGTTGACTACACTCCCCAGTTTCGATGTTACTTGTTTTAACTTTTCATTAGGCATGAAAAAGACTTCTACTTCGATGTTTCCGGGCAATCTTTCCGATAGTATTTCTTGCAAACCACGACCGTGGCTATCAGCCAAAATCAACAACTTTTGACGCTCCTTAAATGAGACAAGGTCGCTGTCGAGCGTCCCTAGCTTCAGGTTCTTAGGCAAAACTAGCTCTTCAGCACTTACGTTTACGGTTTTAACCCAACAACGATTTTTTTCTACCCTTGTCAGTGTCCGACTAAGATAAACGCCGTGCATGATGAATTCGCATGGTTCGATCACCACTTCGAGGCCCTCTAATTCGTCTGATCCGGTGGTCAAGTGACTAGTTTTGACTTGAATAATCTTTTCGCAGCGTGGCGGAATTTTGACTTCACTGCAGCAATAGACATAACGTTGTGTCGTGGTCTGTACAGAGCTAGTAGAAGGGCGGTTTGGGTCCGGCACGGTTTCTCCTTTCCTAATGCGGCTTAACCAAATTTCTTTCCCAAATAACCGGAGCACACCCCGTTCTACGCTTATCTCCCCATTGCCTTGTCCGAAAATATCACAACCTAACACGGCTAGATAACCCTTAGGAAGATTCCCCACTACGATATTTCCTGGTATTTAGATCCCTGGTTTTAGATTCAAAGAAACCCGCTGTCGACCGTATGTTTTGAGTGTTTTCCCTGAAATGCCTTTTAACACCACGTCTGATTTTACAAGGGGAGAGGAGGAGGCTCCGCGTTTCAATAGGGAAACCTGTGCTCCTGTATCAATTAGGACTTTTCCCTCGGCATTCTCGATCTGGCCCATTGCTACTGATTCGTCGACAAGTTCCCGGACTACTGGTACCGTTCGTATTTCTCGCTGTGCAGTGATTTCTCTTTTGCATTGTTAGTTCTGATCGTTGCCTGTCTAGGTCGCTGTGGAGCAGCTCCCTCTACTGTCGGGGTGTCATGGTGGCGGCCCCACTTACCCCAGCCTCGTTTCCCGAACGAGGGCCACTTAGATTTAGCCTAACCCGACAGTCGCGCTGTATGTTCCCTGCTTTACCGCATCGCCAGCATGTTATCCGGCTAGAGGGTGCTTCTCTCTTACTCCCGCAATCCCGGGACACATGTCCTTTCGCGTGGCAATTGAAACAAGTGATATCAGGAGTATCGGCTGTCTGGAATACCCTACGTTCCGGTGGTGCTCGGGCGTTCCGCTGGTTCGTTGCGCGGCGCGGAGCGGTGTATGCTAAGTCAGGTTCAAGTACTGCCACGTTGCTTGTGGCACCGCGCATAGCAGCGGACCGAAGGCGTCCCGCTTCCGCCTTTCTGCCCATTGCTCGCAGGTGTTCAATGGATTGTACGTCGAACATAGCTAACCGATCTTGCAACTGAGGGTGGATGTTGTGAAGCATTTGTTTCAATTTTACTTCTTCGGATACAACCGATGAGAGGCGACCGTACAGTCCCTCCATGGCGGTGATGAACAGGTCGATGGGTTCTGTTTCGGCTTGGACTCGGTTAAAAATCTCTTGCTGCAAGTATATGTCATGGTCGGGATGTTGAAAGACCAGTTCCATATCCTTGCACAGCTGTTCCCAGTTACTGAGATGGCCTATCGTAGATCGATACCACGTTAGGGCAGGCCCAGTGAACAAATCCACTGCCGAATTGTAGAGTTCCGCAGTAGTGACTCCTCGGGCCCTACGTAACTCTTCTACTCTCTGCAAAAACGCTCCTACACTTTGCGATTGACCGTCGAACTGCAGTCCCCACTTATAGACCGGTACGCTCCTACTGTGCGATGGTGAGGCTTGCGACGAATGCGACATAGGTACGGCGTTGACGTTCAAATGCTGCGCGGGCGGAGCAAGCCGAAACGCGGGTGGCGCTACTACACTGGCTGGGCTAGCTGCTACAACAGGGGAACCACTAGGTGGCGGCGCCTGCGCTTCTTCCAGATTCACATTGGGCCGGTTAGCCTCCGGAGTTGGGGGGTTACTACTTACTGCGGCCAACGCTAAATCTTTTTTTCTTTTGGCCGTTTCACTCAAAGCCTTAGCCCTGTCCAATAGCGCGTCGTGACGTCGTGCGACCGAGGCGTCACCTGTCGCTCCTACTGGGATTCTTTGCACCCGCAGATAGTTGTGCCAGAATCGCGTTTGAAGGCGCTGGCCTTCGGTATCTGTATAGTCCCCGTCATATTCATACGCGGCAGTAGCGAATGCGTCTAGTTTTTCCTCACAGGCTTGCAGTTCCGTTTCGACATCAAGGGAAGCTAGCACAGTCTGATCGATCGGTGTGTTTGATTTGAAGCATTTTGTTAACCGTTTCCTCAGGTCATCTGCACTACCGGCTGTCGATTGTCCGCGAATTTTCAATTCGTATTGGTTCTCTTCCTTACTTAAGAAGTAGGCGCTCATGTTGTAGGCCGAAACTAGATTCCGAAGAGCAAACGAAAAGTGCATCCACTAAAGTGTTTTCTTAATTTTGTCAAAATATTTTATAAAATATTTACTGTTTTGTCAATCGCTGGTATAAAATTCGCAAAGTCCCACTTATAATTTTCAACCGTTTACCGAAGTAATTACTTGGGGCTCACTCGCCTAAGTCCACACGTCGTTTTGTTTCTAAAAAAATTGAAAAAAATTCAAAGTCCCAACTTGAAGTTCATGAAGTTCAATAAAGTACACTAAAGCCCCAGAATGCAATTACTCTAAGTCCCAAAACGGTGAATTATTCCATTAAAATCACCAATTTAATTTCAAAAATATCACAAGTCGTTTGTAGTATTCGGTGAAATTTTGAAAAATTCGGCTAAGTCCTTAGCTCAAAATACACAATAAATTTCGAAAATTACTGTCGAACGCCCATTTCCCCACTACTATGATGGTCCACGTCGATTATTTCTAAGTCCCTATTAATTTCCTTAAAATGTCACAGAAATCCTATTTCACCCCTACTAATAAAAATTTTCCAAAAATCGTCGAAAATCCAAAAATCGTTTTATCCTTTGTTATTACCTTTAAACCATTATTCTATAGTGAAACTATGCGATCCTTCCTTGATTTGAACTCATAGCTACGGCACAGAGGAAATATCCATTAGTGGATAATAAAACGAAAAAAAATAATCTAAGTTGAAGTTTAATAAATTCTATATAAATATTTTTCAAAAGTGATTACTGTTTCTAAGTTATTTACTTTATTACTATATTTTAATTTCCTCTTAAAGCCACGCAGCTACGGCCCCTCAAGTTACCGGTACCTTTAGGATCGCATGTAAGGTTCACAAGTGTTAATTTAATGCAAATAAACTTAGGTTAATTTAGAAAGCATTTATTCTAAGGTTAATATAATTAATAAATTCTACAAACTCCCGTCCTTGGACAAAACAATGGTAAATCAACTAAATAAAAATATAACTTGCTTCAGAAATAACTATCTCATCTACTAACAGCAACAAGTGTGGGACTCTGTATAGATTAATCTAAGCAGACATCTGTTTACAAACACAGGCAAACACCACTGCCTTGTGAATCACGGCGTCCCTATGCGCCAAAGCCTTGTTACGATAATTGTCGCCCAAGTTCCACTGCAGACAATTCGTATTAATTTACAAAATAATATTTCTTCAATTTAATTCCCAGATAATTTATAATTTCACTTTAATGTCGTCTTCTCCCTGTTTCAAAATGAGTTGCAATTAAACTAACTCATTTATGCTTCAATTAAGCAGAAGCCAAGATGGCGGATTAGTCTACACAAACAAAGAGACGCTTTGTTAATTGCAAATGGCGGCTCTGAACTCTTTGTAAAAATTAATATTCTGAAAATGAAGTTTTTATAAAATGAAAATTACTTTACTGTGATATTTAACAAGATTATTGGATTGAAAACTACGAAAAAAAAGATGCTTATTATTTTTAAAACTGAATTAGAGTGCTGCAATTATTCTGTGCGTTGAACAAATTCCACTTACCTTGAAAATGCATTTCGGCTGGTCGATCGATGTTGGCCCGTGGAGAATTTGGAAACGTGGGAAATTTAGACTCAACTAGCTATCGGTATTTTCGAAACCGAAACCCGCACCTGGACACCAATTTGTAACACCGCCCACGAGGTACTTCTCAGAAAATCAAAACTAACACTTTTTCGGTAAATTTACTTTATTCAAAACACATGATTTGGATTTACAATAACGCAGTTTGAAATTTAAGTTAAATTACTAAAGTTTAACAGTTAAAATTTAGAAAACGCCAATTAGTACTTCCCAATATTATGTTGACTAATGAAAGTATATATATAAATATAATAATCAGTATTACTATATACCTAGTTTTATTTATAGTTTTAGCATTTAAAAAATGTAATAAAAAGTATGATCAGAAATTATCAATAAAACATGGAGTATATAAATTTAATTATAATGTATTTATTAATATACAGTTTACATATCGATGGTGTATATACAATTATATTATAAAATAAGAAAATACAAAAATTGCATATAACTTGCTTTTTGCCAGTCACCAATAACAGTTAACTACCGATATCCCATCCCATAATCTCGTTATTGTAACACCGCCCACGAGGTCCTTCTCAGAAAATCAAAACTAACACTTTTTCGGTAAATTTACTTTATTCAACACACATGATTTGGATTTACAATAACGCAGTTTGAAATTTAAGTTAAATTACTAAAGTTTAACAGTTAAAATTTAGAAAACGCCAATTAGTAAAACGAAACAGGGAGAGACAGACACGACGCGTCTTAATTAATCATCAACAACTCAGCGACTGGGGTGAGGCCCCGGCTTTGTTCCTCGATGATGGAGACCCCTCGACCAATCATAGCCGTTCTCAACGCGTGACGTCACGGGGCTCACAATGCAGCGCGCTTGTCTAGTGCTGCGGCCAAACGATTCATGTTGTCATTACCCAAACTAAGTGGCTCTAGAGGCGAGTCAGAGGCGGCCGTGGAGACATGACAAATGCTGACGTTATCACATTCCATGCCTCGACGGCTCTGCTCCGAGACGTGGTCGGATTGAAGTTAGCTCGAGACAAAATATTCTGTCTTCTAAAAGTTGATCTTATATATTTCTTTTGTACCAGCCAACTCTTCGGAAAGGAATAATAATTAATTATTGGGAATAATTCTGAAAGTACCGCTCCTCATTTAGTTATGGATTTTAGTGACGGTAGAAATTTCAATTTTAGGAACGGTAATCCTGTAATTATTTAATTACAGTTTCGTATTAATGGCTTTTAACAGTCTAGGGATTTTTGGGCCGTCACATTATGAGAAAAGATAAAAAAAACTGCATGCGGCGCCTGCGCAAGACGTCTCGTCTGCTGGAAGCTGTAACGGTCAATCTGTGTTTGGCAACTGATTATATTTCTTACCAAGTTTTAAGTTTTGCAGGCTTTGTTGGTTTCTTAATTGAGTATATTTACATAATCTTCATTAAAGAGTCACTTCAGTTATACAGTTTTGCATTAAAGCTGTACTGTTTCTTGGTAAGTGACATACACTTTTTAAGTTTCTAATTATAAGCATAACCTCAATAACTACTTAGTACACAATTCACACATTTAATTTGTATTGAAATGTAAATTTGTGTACTGCCGTTGGAATGATAAACCAACAAGACTAACTTAAATAGACTAACTTAGTCCTGGATGCCAGGATACTGTCATGCATATGTTTTAAAAAGCATAGGAACTAAGTTATAACTTATAATGTGCAATATTACAGTGAGTTTTTTAATTTTTCTTTTACCAAAGTAAGTTAATTCTGTATTATAAATCCTGATACTAGGCCTATCAATCTCCAGGAGGTGTAGGATACACTTTCATAAGCGGAACGATATAGGCCTAAAGAACTGAATGAAATTGTTCGATACTGTATATCGATTAGGTCGATATTTGTATCTATTGCAAAATATTTTATAGTCTGTACATTAATCCTTACATCATGTTTGTTTTGTTTAGTTTGTTATTCAATTAGGCCTTAACTTAAAATTAAATTTAAAAACATGACAATGACATGACACGATAATGTTATTCCTGGCAATACATGTTTAAGTAATAGTGGAATCAACGTTTGTTATCTGGACAGATTTCAAGACACGTATAACTGAAACATAACATAGCGGAATAACCTAAATAATCGTTATACCGGATCAAACCATTATGTTTAATGTAGGCATATGACGTATTAACTGTGCTTTCAGAAAATTGTTAGTTAATCAATTAAAACTTTTTAATTATCATGTGTCCGATTAGGTGCTGATATGATATGAATCAATTTGCTGAGGCCAAAGTAAAACACATTGAGGGAGTCATCAAGAATTGGCTTGGACCCAAAATGAATCAACTCCTTACCCAAGAAGAAATCCAGGTTACATTATTTTTAAACTTGTTCTGTTAATATATTAAAGAATAAAGGTAAAATACTATGATTGGGTACAGTAGGCTTCATAATCAATTATCCAAGTTCTAAGATTTTTAAATAGCCTTGACACCTATCAAAATTATTATTGTAATGGTCGCCACATATCTTGACGGATATGAATACTGGCCATACAGAAAACAAGACCGTTTCAATGTCCCCCTGAATATATCACTCGCAGATGCACGTGTATGATTGTAAGGTTGAATCAGTTAAATTTACTCAGTTGAACTTACTGTATGTAGGAAAAATAAATTAAAAATTAATAATCCCATATATCCTTGCCAACCCAATATATCCCATATATCCCATATATACCCAACACTTGCCAAACCATCAGTCACGATCTGTCAAGACCCTAATGGCTGGGCCTACTTACAAAATTAGCATAACATCATCATCATCATCAAAAGGGGCAGACTTAGGTCCCAAGGCACATCAGCCACATTGGGCTTATTGCGCACCCCCGAAAAGAAGAAAAGAAGAAAGAAAGAAAGGAAGAAATGAGAAGGTATCAGTACTCCTCCAGGTTCAAGAGCCTGATGAACTGCATCATCCTGTCGACGAGCTCCTCAGGAGGCAGGTATCCACCCCTGACCATAGATCCCAGAGTTGAAGCCCTTACCTCCCTAAGCTCATCGCAATCGAAGAGCAGATGGTCTGCAGTCTCCTCGTACTGCCCACATTTCCTGCATGCAGGGTCACCATTCAAGACACCCATCCGAGAGAGGTGTTTCCTTAGGTGACCATGGCCCGTAATCATACCTGTGATCCGACTAATGTCCAGCCTACTGAGACCCAGGAGATTTCTTGTGACCTGCTTAGATGGTCCCTGGAGGTTGAGCTTGCTGACCCTATGGAGAGGTAGCCTTGCCCATCTCCTTCTGTGACAATCCCGATCCCAAGCGCCGATCACCTGCGAAGCAAAATAACGAGATATCCCACAAAAAGGGGGAGGGCCCATGGGAGCCAGGGAGGCAGCCGCGTTAGCCAGCCTGTCCGCCACCTCATTACCCACGATCCCTGAGTGACCAGGCACCCAACAAAGAGTGACCATGTTGCGTCTACCAGCACAAGACACTGTTTTGTAACAATCCCACACAACCCTAGACCTTCTCCGCAGACTGGAAAGCTCAGAGTTCCACCAACTCGACCCCTTGCAGCGCCTAAACCCCGACAGCGGACAGCACTCCTCAAAGGAGGAGACAATCGCCCCGCCGAGGAGGACCGCGACTCGATCAAGCTCAGCAGTATCCCTGATCCGAGGGGTCTGAGGATCCAATCTTACCCTCAGTTTTTCATTGAAGGAGGTCCAATCCGCCCTCCTTGAATTAATACCTGCAAACCCAGTATCCTCTCCTGTAGCCCCTCCGAAACCAGTGTGAGATCTATGACCGACTGACCAATGCGACTCTGAAAAGTTGGTTCAGAACCAATATTGGCAACCATCAACCCACTGGATGCAATGTAATCTAGAAGTGTCCTACCTCTAGCATTTGTGTCCTTACACCCCCACACAGAGTTGTGGGAGTTTGAGTCGCACCCGACCAAGAGCTCTAACCCTGATGAGGCCGCATAGTCCACCAGCCTTCTCAACTCCACCGGTGGCACCAAGTTGGAGTCACCCGGCATGTACATTGATGCCAGCAGGATTGGTCTTCCAGAAGACCCACACACCATCCTCACTGTGGCGATATCCCTGGAACAATGTTCAAGAACCGGAAAGCAAGCAAGTCCATTTCTGACCCAAATGCTGGCTCTTGTGTCTGCAGAACTGCCACAAATGGTTCGGCCACCAGATGCGCCCAAACCTGCAATTCTACCATTCCTAACCCACGGTTCTTGGATCAGTGCGACATCCACGGCCCTGTTAGCCGTGGTCACAGTAAAAACAGCCGTAGCTGCCTTACTATATTGTAGGTTCGTCTGTACGAGGCTGATCATCACCAGGGAGAGACTTGTTTGCCCACAAAAGCACTCTGAAAGATACCCTCGATAACCCTAGAAAGATCCGCCATCCTCTATCCTTAAGAACCTGAACACTTGGTTCATCTATCGCTAGAACCAGGGTCTGGCTAAACTCCTCCTTCCTGCAACTGACAACTCTCCACACGGAAGTGTCAACTCCAGAGTTTTGTTCACCAATAAGGTTGAGGATTTCCTTTTGACTCACATCCAAAGCGAGATCCAAGGCGTCCACCCGCAAGAGAACCTTGAAAGTGCGTAAGAGATCCTTATAGTCCCCCACAATCACCTTAGCCCCCTCACGGTACTCCATATCGTTGAAGACCTGTTTGACCCAAGCATTAGTTACATCGTTCCCACACACAACGACGAGAGCTCCTTGCTCCGACAAGGCCTGGTGAAATTGAAGAGGACCCACTGCGCCACCATTTGACCTGATAGCCGTCAGGAGCTTGCCCCTTAACAAAAGACAATCATCCTCAGTTAGTCTGATGTCAGGAAACTCCACAGGAATAATCGCCAACTTGCTAGAGGTGAGTTGCTCCTTGAAAGTCAACCCCACAGTACCCGAACCGCCCGCAGGAGCAACCTGGTCAGTTGTCCCAGAAGGGCGGACGTTCCAGCGACGAGGCCTCTTAGCAGGGGCCTCGCTCCTATGCTCCGAGCCCGTGACTCTACGCAAAGGCGAGACACCCTGATAATTACCCTCGCCTGCCGGACTGGGGGTGCCATCAGACCTCTTTCTCTTGGGCCTGAGCTTCCGGTACTCTCTCTCTGGGAGCCAGTTCCCTTCCGCCCTCTTTTTCGCATTCCTGAGGCGCTGTCGCTCCGAGTTCAAGCGACGGTGCTCCTCCTTGGGAAGGGAGAAGTAGTAGGCGTTGTCAATAATGTCGCCTGAAACAGCATTCACATTGGTTTCCAGAGTATCCTGGTCAGAAGAAGATTCCGTCTCCGCCTGGACGACCCTATGAGCCTCCTCCAGCAGATCCGTGTCCATTGTAGTTGAAGGGGCGCCCCGAGCGGTCTCTGTCAGATCCCCACCGGAGAAAGCCGCCCCTCCTCTACTTGCAACTGAAACAACACAGGTTTCATTAGTAACAAGCTGTTAGTTGCCCTCCCCAGAATCCACGGGCAAGCCCCCCTGAGAGGGGGGTGGGATTGAGCGCCGAGACGCCGACCCACCTGGGGTAGTTCCGAATGTTTACCGTCAGCCATGGTGTCTGAAACCCCTTCTCCTCAAGTTTGCAGTTTGGCGGCCATTCCGTGAATGTCACTCCGCCCACCAATGTCCGAGACTGGGCCCTTTTCGGAGTTGAACTCCTACACTCGTCCCCAGGTCAGTACTGGAACCGCTGCGCACATACCAGTTCCAGGTGGCAGTGCAGAGACCTTTCAGCCAACACCTTGACTCAGCCCTTTGCTAACAGGTGCCAGGCCATTCTGGTGCCCATCACCTCCGCCCCAGCACCCTACGTGAGCAGCTGCTCTCCAAACTCACGGGCAATTTTTCGACCGCCAAGTCTAGATCCGCCGCCTTTTGTGAAAAACAGATGTACCCCTAGAAGGCTGTGATTAAATATCACAGTACGGTTGCCAGAAGGGCAACCGAGTCACAGCGGTCTTGGAGTGAGGACCCTTCCCCCTCCCTGAGGCGCTTTCGCTGACCTCTCGCCCCCTAGCATGAATGTGAAAAAGGTAATAATAAAGAGTTATACAACAAATTATTTTCAAGTATTTATTTCATACAACAAATTTTACAGTAGGCCTTAGCGTTTTTATGATTGATTCATACGAAAATCATTGTAAGTTTTTTTCACAACGTAACCAAATGTTCAAAAATGATAAAATATCGTGATGTCAAAATGTGATTTTTCATGTACTGGTATATTTATTTAACGTTTTATCATGTGAAAAGTTGTGACATCTTGACGATTGCTTCATGTAAAAAATTTGATAATAATGTGTTAAAATAGTAAAAATATAGTAGTGATGTAAAATTATTAATTTTAAACAATAATTTCACGTTTTTAATACCAAATAACTTATTACATGTTTATTTGTTCACAGAAATTGTCAAAGAAAGAATCCTGGAGGAAAATCCTAATGCATCAAAGAAAGAAATTGAGCTTGAAAGTGGCAGTATCAGCCAGTACATCACTCAGAAAATTGTCACACTAAACAAGAAAATCAAGGAAATCAGTGAATAGTATATAGGCCCAAATTTAAGTGTTGGCTGTATATTTAACTTATGTGAACAAGTAAATTAATATAGGCCCTGTTTTTAGTGTTTTTTGGTGCATTAACAAAAATGGTTTTAACAAGTAAGTAGGTAAACATTAGTCCTAGGTCATACATTTATTGTTTTTTTTTAATTTTTTGAAATATACCTGTTAGTACATTAATTTGTTGTGTTTTAATTACAAAATACCAGTTAAAGACTCAATAGAATTTTTCATTGATGTCTATTGATACCCACACAGCACAAGGTTGTCCCTAGGACATCCCAAGGACATCACAGTGGGATATGCAGTATATCCCAGGATCATCCAAATCTCATCCCATGATATCCTCAAGATACCCTCAGGATGTCCCCAGGACACAAAAATGTCCTCTCCCCACGACATCCTGGGGACATCCTTCAGGATGACCATGGGATGTCCCTTGGACCTAATCAGGACATGATAATGAAAGCCATAGGACATGCCCAGGATGTCCCACAGGATTATCTGGTGATATCCCTCGGACCACAAAAGGATATAGTATTTTGAAGCCCTAGGACATCCCCAGGATGTACCACAGGATTTACTGGGGACATCCCTCGGTCCACAAAGGGATATTGTACTCTGAAGCCCTAGGACATCCCCAGGATGTCCCACAGGATTTACTGGAGACATGCCTTTGACATGTATTGAAAGGTGTCCGATTATTCTATCAGTATGAATCCTATAACCCCACAGATATCCCTGCCTCCCCATGATAATTCTGTGGTCATCCTTGGGAGACCATAAGGCTCCTAGTAATAGGTAGTGTGTACCCTGAAGCCATATCGCCTCCTAAGGATGACTGCAGAATTATCATGGAGTAGGCTGGGATATCTGTGGGGTTAGGGGATTCAAACTGATAGAATAATGGGGCACATTTCAATATGGTCACACAATCTGATAGGAAGACAGTTCTAAAATAAATTACAGGACAACTTTAAATCATTCTTTTATAAAAATAATACTATAATTGTCCATGCCCAGCTTGCACATAGAAAAAAAGTTTTAACTTCATATTGGTGTTATTTTTTTAAACAGGTTGACTAGTGTATAAACGTTAAATACCTGTAATCTTCCTTGTGATCCTAGGATATCTTTTTAATGGATGACACGTTTTGTTAAAAGTAATTTTGTCATCTTTAGACCCATACAAAACTTTAAATTGTCACATCGCAGCTCAAAAGCAAAAATGCTTTAAAATCATGTTTTACAACTTTATATTGGTTACCATTGTCATATTTTATGCTAATTTTTATCATTACTATCACATGATTTATTTGTAAAAGTGTCACTAATGTCCTGATTATATGTACTTAATTGGATTGACACTGAAAATATATACACAACTTAGGACTTTTTATTAAAATTTACTCAAATCTTAAAAAAGTAGTTGTTTTAACAAGTTTATAATAAAATGAATATATGCATGTGTAGGCCTAAACATTTCTCAGAAAAAAATTTGAATTAATAAATTCAGATTTAAAAAATTTAAGGATGGATTCCAATTTATAATTGTTCGGTGATGTGATACAAACAATTGAGGATTTTTTAGCGAATTTCCCCTATAGGGAAGAAGCTATTACCGTAGGTCTCATGGTAAGACTTAAGCCCGAGACCATGATAACTTTTTGTTTTGAGGTCCCCAGATGCCAAAAACACTATTCGTTCAAATTTATATATATGTATATATATATATATATCTATATATATATCTATATATATATATATAGATATATATATATATATATCTATATATGTGTCCGTTAACACGATAACTTGAGTAAAAAAACGTCCGATTTTGATGAAATTTGGCTCAAATGTGTAAAATGACATTCATGACTTTAAGTTCGAAAACCAGAAAAATCGGACCATGGGAAGGGGGGTTTATGGGGGTTTTAAATTTTCCAAAAATCAGTTTTTTGCATTTTTCACCCTAAAATTTGTAAAAAACTTAATTTTGGTTTTGACCATGTTATAGAGCTTAAAAAAACAAATAACTTAGTATTTTGAATTATTAACCTAGGTTAAGTGGTTGCGGATAAAATCCAAAAAAAACCTGCTCATAAAATCCCCCATGTTAATCTTATGGGAAAAAGGTTTTTGGCTTTTCCTCAGTTTATTTTAATGTAAACTTCACATTTGCTTTTACCAATCTGTTCAGTTCCACAAAACAATCATTTTGGTGTTTAAATTGTGATTCTACGCCCAACCGTTGCAGAGATATTCAAAGTGCTAAACACAGTACGTTGTCCAATGTTATCCTTATGGAGAATAAATAAAATTTGATATCTCGATTATTTATGAATGTATGTTGATGAAACTTGGTATGTGGCTTCAAGTAGTACTGGTATATTGATATTTGCACAAAAAATTGATTTTTTGTTGATTATTCCTGTAGCAGCAAACCTGCGTACTCAGCCCCCATGTTATTCTTATGGAGAATAAGTAAAATGTACTGACTCCCTTAATTATGAACATAAATTAATAAAACTTGGTATGTAGCTTCACTTGGTTGAGTTATATTGATAATTATATAAAAACCCATTTTTCTGTTCCTTGTTGCAGCAAACCTGCTTTCTCAGCCCCCATGTTATTCTTATGGAGAATAACTAGAATGTCATATATCGCTTATTTATGATTGAATATCGATGAAACTTAGTATGTGGCTTCGCCTAGTTAAATTCTATTTATATTTGCATAAAAACCAATTGTTTCTGTTCCTTGTTTCAGCAAACCTACATACTCATTACCAATGTTATTCTTATAGAGAATAATTAAAATCGCTTATGTGTGAATATATTTTTATGAAACTTGTTTTGCGGCTTTATGTGGAATTCAGACAAATATTATGCATTGGAAATTCGCTGAGTCCGCAGGTTTGCTGCGACGGGGGTATTTAAATAATACAGTAATGAATTCAAACAAAATGGCAGTATAATTGCAGTAAAAATAAGTACATAAAAAAATATAAGTCATATAAACCAGGCTGTATAAACACACAGTAAGTATTGGTAGTTGATTAAATTCCTTCTCTGTTTTCATCTTCATCATGGCCTCGCTTTCTGTAAATAAAAAAATTTAAGCTAATACTGCATATAGCCTTTGGTAATATTTTATCCAAAAATACCCCCGTCGCAGCAAACATGCGTACTAAGTGAATTTCCAATGCATATAAATGTGTCTCACTACTACATAGAGCCACTTACCAAGTTTTACAAAAATAAATTCATAAATAAGTGATATATAGCATTTTATTTATTCTCCATAAGAATAACATTAAGGCTGTGCACGCAGATTTGCTGAAACAAGGAAGGTAAGAAATGTGTTTTTTTTGCGATAATCAATATAACTCAAACAGGTGAAGCTAAATACCAAGTTTTATTAATTTAAGTTCATAACTAAGGGAGATATCAAACTTTACTTACTCTCCATATGAATAATACCCCTGTCACAACAAACCTGCGTACGCAGCAAATTTCTAATGCATATAGCCCTATATGTTTCTTACTACCACAGAAAGCCACTTACCAAGTTTCATAAAAATACATTTATAAATAAGTGATATATAGCATTTGAGTTATTCTCTATAAGAATAACATAAAGGCTGAGTACGCAGGTTTGCAGCAATAAGAAATATAAGAAATGTGTTTTTAAGCAATTATCAATATAACTCAATCAGGTGAAGTTTTAATAATTTATGTTTATAATTACGGAAGATATAAAACTTTACTTAATCTTCATAAAAATAACACATGGCTGAGTATGCAGGTTTGCTGCTACGGGGATAATCAACAAAAAACAAATTTTTGTGCAAATATCAATATACCCGTACTAGGTGGTTTTTACCTATTTTGAACTCTCTTTCCATAGCCTGATCGATCTGGTTTTCGAACTTATGTCATAAATGTTACTCTCCACATTTAGGCCAAAATCAAAATTGGGCATTTATTTCAAAATTTATCGAGGTAACGGACGCATATATATAAATCTAAACAACTTATGTGTTTGGCATACGGGGACGGGAAGCCGTCTAGGTGTCACCCCGACAAACCGTCACCTCGGCATTTTGGCCACAGGCGACAACCTGTCACCTCGTAAAAATATACCGATGCCGTCAAGGTGTCACCCCGTCAAGTTGTCACCTCTTTTCTAGAGGTGATTGTTTGTCTTGTGCAGAGACGACAACATGTCACCTCGCACGCTTGCGTCAAGGTGTCACCCCGACAACCCGTCACCTTCTCTACTCCCAGGTGACGATCTGTCGTCGCCGTTCACGACAAACCGTCACCTCGCACGCTCGCATCAAGGTGTCACCCCGACAACCTGCCACCCCGCTCTATCTGTTTCCGTCTTCTTATAACGCAAAAATAGGCTTTCTCCACTTGGCTTATCAGCGCTACCATGCTTAAAACAAATAATAAACTTTTAAAAATTATAAATTATTCATGTTTAATCTGCTACCGTATTTAAAACTACATTAATTTAGAGGCACGGTCGTGTCTCGTCGCCAAGTCCACCAGCAGACGACGAGCGAACGACGACGCGACGTGAGTCGCTATTAACACGAACTATTAATACGAAGGAAAAGGAGGCGATTTTTCGACCCACCAAAAAAGGGTGCTTACTTAAACCCTTTTTCATATATAAAAGTGGCCCTTTAAATTCGGCTGAAATTCGGTTATAATTGATATTTTTTTAATTTCAATCAATCAAAGATTAGTGAAAGGGGGTTAAGTGTATGAACTGAGCAAATCTCAATAACGATGCGTAATTGACAACATCTCTGGGCTAAGGAATAACCTCTTTCCTGGTGGTGTTAATTGCTCAAGATTACAATGATTTGGCGCTCGATATAGTAAAGTACATAAGTTTGTTAAAACATTTTAAGCTTTCAGATGCAGTATTTAATGTACCTTTTTAAAAAAGAAGAGTTAAGGGGGGAAAGAATCATTACGAAACACAAAACTGATACTAAAAGTTCATGATTTATTGTCTCTACATTTATTAACAGTACATACATATATACATCAAACCAATGCGTACACTATGCTAAAACGAACACAAGAATCGTAAAGGGTGTTTCAAAAATAGGTATGAAGATTCGGATTCAACATGCAAATTTAAGTTGAAAATTTAAGTCGAGAGATTTCGTGCGCTCCAATGCTTCATCTTTTTGGATTGCTTGTAGAACACTCCAAAAAGATGGACTGGAACGCCCAACCAGCTCCTTAAACCGCCTGTTCCAGGCTTCACAATAGTTGTTGGTTTTACTCTGATCATTTATCACAATATCGTTCATGTTCCACAACTCAGGCCAGTATGTTGCCTCACAGTCGCTACCTACCGAACCATCTACATAGGTTTTTTCAAAGTACAATAAAAGGTCAGCTAGTTCAACAGGAGCTGTTGTCCACAATAACAACATCCCTGCCGTGACATCTTCCTCCGGCAGGAACGCCAGTGCGTCCATCATCCCGCAGTAAAGTTTAATATCACTGCGGGACTTGTGCGCCCTAACAAGTCCCAGCCGTTGGATCTATCTCCAAGTGCTCTGGCACAAATGAAAGAAGCAACATTTGACTTTTACATTTCCTCCCAAGACTTTTTTTACTACATTAATAACACCTAATTCAAAGTCTACCATAACCATGTCAGGTCTGGCCAACAGAACAATGTCAAGCATGAACTTTAAAATGGCCGTTAATACTTTAGTGTACAATTTTTCAGTTTTATGCGTCATGAATGCATAAATGCATGAGATTACAGCACAGTTTTTAACCCCTCTTAATACATACAACTGCTTAAATAAGTTGGAAGATGTGCTAAAAGTCCCATTCTTAAACCACTGTTTGGAGTTGCTACGCAGTTCCTACGCGTAGGAACTGAGTTGTCTGATGTTCATGAAAAATAAATTATTAAGAAAATAACATGGTACTTCGGTATTTTGATTTGTTTTTTACATTTAAATTATATCCCTTGATACAGTACTAAAAAATAAATTTTATCTCCCGCTTATTTCTCAATATTTTTAATAAGACTTGTTATGTGGCATTATTTAGTTAAGATATACTAAATTGTATTCTTAGATCACCCATTTTTTATATCCTCGAGGGTCCTCGAGGGTGACTGTACTAGAATTCTGATTTATTTAATTGAGCTTTATGACGTAAAATAATATTCTTGTTATTGTTGTCAAATTTATATAATTCAATTTATTGAGAGTCAATTCCGTCACACGGAACCACACAAGACGGGACAAGTCAAATTTCTACAAAGGATGTAAGTTGGTACGCGTGAAGGTGCCATATCCCTTTTCTAGAATTCATTGTTTAACCGCACTCTTTAAACGAAAGGAAATACCATTGACCGTAACCCATCAATGTCAGTCCTTTTGGAAAACCCTTTAGAGTCTAAATACCCAGTTGTTATTCTACATTTTTGCTCTTTAGTCGAAAGGAAAGTGTTTTATTCTACAATTTTGCTCTTTAGTCGGAAGAGTTAAATACCATTAACTGAAATACCAAATACTTGATTGAAATACTAATACCGAGAAAACCCCTGAGAAAGGTCATTCACCATACGAGGAACATGTGTCAATCAATATGAAACTTCTTTCGTAAGAAATTTGGAAACGTTGAAGACCCTTTGCTAGCAACATTCCCGCGAAGATCGGGACATCCCATCCGGTCCGGTTTGAAATGCCGAGGGTGGTCGCAAATATGTTTTGAACACCTGCCACCCTTTTGGTTGGTTACATGAATACCCCTTCGCAGTATGAAACTGTAATGTTGTCTTCCGGCCTATCGCGTAGAAGTTTTAATAATGTTACTTCGTAATATGAGCGAATAATGAACCTTTTTTAAATACGTAAATGTATAAAATACAAACAAAACTACTGTGATTTTAAACATAAAATCAATACTATTTTCGATACGTTACGTCAAAGTTGAATAATAACAAGCTACAAAATTATTATTACTATCTGCAAATAATTTTAAAACAAGTAGGCTAGTAATAAGCCTAATAATTAAAAACGGAACATATTAAAATGCTCAATTGATTGCAATAATTGAACCAAAGAGTCAAAACAGATACTCATAATCTATAATTTTTATTTGCAATACTACTCAGTTTAATTCGAAATCAAAGATTTTGTACATGTAATGTAATTAATGTCAGATAGAGAAAATCTAGTGCTTTTAATTGAAAATTTAAACCAAGGCTTAATTTTTGTCAGTTTAGGACTAAGACAAATTTTGTAACTTTTACCTAGATCAAAATACAACACGAGGAATAACTTATTTATTGTCTTTACAGGTCTTTCTTTTCTACAATGTATGGGATCTTAGTTGGCTAAAGTGTTTTGTATGATCAAATAGATATTTGTTTATTTTTAGGGTAGTTTGAAACATGTTTTTGCAAGATAGGATCTTATACATTATAACCTTAACACGAGATTGATCATAGTTTATTCTCAACTCAAAAAAATTATATCTTAAAGAATAGCGTGTGAAGTCTTCATGATAGGTAGTCGTTTCATAGTCCTTATAAGCCATCTTAATAAACCTTCATAATAGCGTCTTAATTTTTTAACACACCAACTGATAAAACCAAATAAGTAATAACTGTAATAAAGAATATATGTTGCAATTTTACCTTATAATTTATTCTTTGGGGTTTCGTCTTAAAGGCAACAACAAGAAACTGGTTTATAACCTCAGTTTGAGCGTGTGCGTAGCCACGGGAAACTGCTAGTAGGCATAATCGTATAACGGGTGGTCCAAAAATAGCGCTCACATTTTGTTTTGTGACAGCACAGCTATTTCATTGGTTAGAGAGATGATTTTTGCGGTGAACGGTTCTTTAGATACTACCATTTTTTCATATCAGTGGTTTCAACTATTCAACTTTTCTCATGAAGGCGGCATGGAAAATAAATAATATGTAAATTCTATGGGAAGTGTGATTTGCGGGATTGATCAAATTCTCACGATAATCAATCACATCACTAGCAATACATCTAGCAATACATAATGACAAACTCAACAAAATTTCGTCAGTTTCCATCTAGTAACGGAAAAAATGCAATGATATAGACACAAATGAGTACGCGTGAGTACGCTTTGAACACTGTCTTGCCTTATGCGTATAAACCAACTGCAGCTTGCACATGAAACACATTTTCATTATGGTCACCCCCAGTTAAACTTATTTTTAACTACTAAGGGGGTTGTGTTCAAATTTTTCGATGATGTTTTGACGAAATTGCAAAATCATTTCTATAATGACTACTTCTGCGGCATTGCGAAAGTTTTTTACCTAACTTAGAATTATTATAAACATGACAAACAGCATTGAAGCGACCTGAAAAATACGTTTAGTAGAATTCACGCATTATAAATTTTTTATGCCGCCTCTATTGAGAAAGTTGAAATAGTTTAAAACCACTGATAGAACCATTCACCACAAAAATCATCAGCGGTTTTGTTGGACCATACCAAGTATAAAGTCTAAGAAGCTGTCTCTATTGCAGTGTTAAACGAATTGATTATGTGTGCAAATATGTAATTTTAGTTCAAAGGGAGGAGCCTATCGGGGTGGAGATTTGCTGTGGTGTCAAGTTGTCGGTTGCATCGACGTCAAACCGCCACCTCTCACGCTCGCGTCAAAGTGTAACCCCGACAAGGTGTCACCTCCTCTCTTTGGAGGTGACGATTAGACGCCTCCGTACACGACAACCCGTCACCTCGTACGCTCGCGTCAAGGTGTCACCCCAACAACCTGTCACCTCCTTCAAATGGTGACGGGTTGTCGGGGACGATGCGCGTCAACTAGTCACCTCAAAACCTGTTTTAAAAGGTGACGGTTTGTCGGGGTGACAGGTTGACGGAGTGACACCTAGATGCGGTCCCACGGGGACCTCAAAACAAAAAGTGATCATGGTCTCGGCGTTAAGTCTTACCATGCCACCTACAGTAATAGCTTTTTCCCTATAGAGGAAATTCGCTAAAAAAAGATAGAAATGAGCTGGGAAGTAAACAAGACCAAACATTAAAAATGTCTTCTCTAGTAATAAAATACCCCCGTCACAGCGTGAAAACTCATTTTATTTCTGCTGCTGCCATTTCAGTCGCCTTGTTAATGATTATATTACAGTTACTGGTAACCACCAATCATTCATACTAAAATGAAATATAATGTTATGAATATTAATGTTGAAAAATGTAAAAGGAAATTGTCAGCAATATTGCAAATTTAATCTCCCCTTAACATTATATTTGGTAAATATGTCATTGAATATTTTGTGTAGCCATGTGTTTATAAGGTACAGTTTAAGTGCTTAAAGAAACATCAAAAAGCATAAGTGGTCTTCAATTTTTGCAAATCCGTTGCAGAGTCTATTCACCCCTAGTTTCCAGTAGACCTGACCCCTTGGCCACCCTCAAATTTGTACCGTAGTGCATGAAGATGATGAGCAAATAATTGTATTAATAATTAATTATGCCGAAAAAATAAAATGATAAATGCGGTAGCCAGTAGCCTAACGTATTCTAAAAAATAAAATCAAGACAAAAAGGATAACAAATAATACCCCGCACACAGAAAACCAGCATTATCAGCGAATTTCCAATGTGCCAATTTATATATCTACCACATAAAGCCACTTGCCAATTTTCATGAAAATACTTTCATAAATATAAGTGATAAATAACATTTTATTTACTCTCCATATTAACGCTGAGTCAAGGAGGATGAGAAATGTGTTGTTATGGAATTATCAGTAAAACTCAACCAGATGAAGCTATATACCAAGTTTTATTAATTTAAGTTCATAATTGAGGGAGATACCTATCAAACTTTACATATTCTTCATTCAAATAACATTAGGGATAAGTAAGCAAGTTTGCGGCTTCGCGGACAATAAAAAATCTTTTTGTGTAAATATCAATAAACCACAACCAAGCAACATACAAAGTTTCATCAATATACAATCAGGTAATAGATATAAGGACTTAACTCTTAACCCATTGGCTTAGAATGACGTACTGGTGCCGTTTCTGACCTGTAATTTTTAAAACCTTTGAAATGGAATAGAAAAATCATGTTTTTAAATGGATTAATGGTGTATTTTAGTTAAAATATTGTTTTCTTTCAGTTTAAATATTGAAATTGGCATACACACAGAATAGACATAAGTAAAAAATAGCAAATTCAGTGTTGACCATGTAACACACAAAAAATCAACCGATCCTGTTAACTTTGAATGTAAAATGGTTATTATATATAGGCCCTTATTATTGATTTTAACTTATTACACCTTATCCAGGCAATTGTGTAAGTAACTAAATTGTGATAATTTTGATAGGTGTTAAGGCTATCATAGACCTTGCATAATCGAATGAAGTAGCCTACGTTACCTAATCATAGTTTTCTAACCTACCTTATTTAATATACAGAATTGTTTTTATAGTTTTACCTGGATTTCTCTTCTTATGAAGAGTTGATTTATTTGGGGTTTGAGTCAATCCATGAAATCAATATGTTTTACTTTGGCCTCAGCAAACTGATTCTGATCAGCTCCTAAACAGAGACACATGCTAATTTAAATACCTAATTGATTAGCAAACAAACTAGACCTAAAAATTTCCTGAAAACACATAGTTACGTCATATGCCTACTTTTAATGTACCATATCCACTCATCAGGCACTGTAAGTTTCAGTTCATACGGCAATTTAGGTTGAGTTTTTAAAGATTTGATTTATTTACCTAATCGTCATACGCTTTTTATAAATTCAATAGTAACTAAAGTACACGATGAAGCTGATTTTTCTTTCCACCTAGCATCAAGATTATAGTATCTTAAAATAAAGAGTTGATTTACCACACTTCAGTTAACCGAATGATAAAATTCAATATGTTCTTCAATATTCTCTTCAAAATTTGCATAAGTTTTAGGCGCTAACAAATAATCATTAAGAAACCATTATTACTTTATGTATCGTACCTAAGGCCTACTTAGGGGCACGTGGGGAAACTGGGCACACCTAAGTTAAATCAATTATACCGTACTCAAATATTTATATAGTTAAACTTCAATTTATTCATATTGCCTCTAGGATCGAAGTTTGACTCAAAATAAAACAGGTTTTTATACCCTATCGTCAATCAATCCTCTGGTTTACTAGCAGATGACTAGTTTTGGGACTACTGTCCCATTTTAAATCTGGCGTCGCTAAATTGAAATATGAACACACAACTTTGTCACAATATATACACCAACACAACAAAAACGGACGCTACGATTAAAACAAACATTTATTTGGTTTGGCCGACCAAGGACAAGTCCAGACAGCGGGACAAGAACACGCGGAAGGCTGTGACGTGACTAACTCCAATACCTAGGCCTACATGACTAACTTACCTCCTACCAATGTACCTTGTCACATTGTAACCTTCCGCGTGTTCGTATCCCGCTGTTTGGACTTGTCCTTGGCTTGTGTTAGTGTATAGGCCTATATTGTGACTATGTGTTCATATTTTAATTTATCGACGACAGATTTGATAATGGAACAGCAGTCCCGAAACTAGTCATCTGCTAATAAACCAAAGGACTGGCGAAGGAAAGGTATGTAAAACTGTTTAATTTCGAGTTAAACTTCAAACGAATACATTTAGCTGCTCCCCGTTTAGCTTATTCGTTTCTTAGGAAGAAATTCCAATTTAATCGATTCAACCATTATTTGTGCAGAAATTAATGTCAAAGTATGCAAAAGCGCCCAGTTCCCCGACTGGTGTGTCACTGTGCGCATTAGGTAAGGTAACTGTGCGCAGTACCGGTATAGCCTAATTGCAAATTTGGGTGAATAATAAAAATAAAAGGCTGTTACCTACTATCAGAGTTAATATAATACAACACATATTGATAAGAATTATATATTTTGTAAGGAAAAAAACTTTAAGCTAAAAAGTCTTCAGTGTTCTTATGATTAAATAAATGTAAATCCAGGCTGCCCATAAGACTAGTGTTAATTGTAACATTGGCCTTATGGAAGTATGGAAAGCCTAGTTTTTCATTCGTGCAATACACTTTATAGGCCTGGATAGTTTTGAGGTTATGGTAGTTCTTAGTATGAGAGACTGACTAAACTGATTCAGTAGGTACGGGTACTGTCTATAAACAAACCATCCTAGTGGAATAACTCTTTATTACATTATGAAGAAAAATTAACTATAGTTAACCTGTAAATTTGTTTTAACAAAGTATGTTACTTACCAAGAAACAGTACAGTATTCAAAACACCTGAAGTAACTCTTGAATGAAGACATATTTTTCTCAATTCAAACCTGCAAAACTTAAAACTTGGTAGCCTAAGTAGAAAGTAACTAAAACATAATTTACCAAGCCAAATACGGATTGACCGTTATAATGCACGTCTATCTGGTCTGTCGTCTGTAGACATAGAGTTTGGTTGGGATGCTGCGATTCTGCGCAGGCGCCAGGCGCCGCGTCGAATTTTTTCTCTTTTCTCTAAAGGGGATTATGGGAGATCGGATTGGCCGTTAATTTAATGGTGTACCGGTAAAAAGTATGCAATTTTTCTTATAAATTGTCGGAATTCTATGCATATTTCATCGATGTATAAACTGTAAATTCATTCTTTCTTTATACATGCGTTATTTTAGATATCTAATCATTATCCTTGTTATTCAATTTGGTTTGAATACTAAAACTCTAAATACAACTTTTAATTAATTATAACTAAAATTGGTCTGGGATATAGAGGATGTCGGTGGGATGTCCCCAAGATATCCACGTTATCCCGGGATTTCGTGGACATCCCTGGGACGTCCACAAATGTCCCGGGACATATCAGGATATCCTAGGGATGTCCTGTTTATCCTGGGATGGCAATGGGATGTGTGGGACACAAATGGGATATCCTGGGGACGTCGTGTGCTGTGTGGGTACGTATTGATGTCTAGTGATACGTATTTATGTCTAGTGACCCAATTACGTAGTGATATCACTACGTATCAAAAGAGATCAATACGTATCACTAGACATCAATAGGATCAATATTCTATTGATCTCTAGTGATACGTATTGATGTCTAGTGATACGTATTGATCCAATTACGTATTGATATCACTACGTATCACTAAAAAAATTTCTATTGATTTCTATTGATCACTTCCACTAGGGTAGATACCGGTAACAAGTAATTTTGAGACGATAGAAATGGAACAGTCAGGACCTCCCGCAGCGCCGTCCTCACACAGTAAATATGTTTAGCGGGGAACTGGAGCTGTCCCCCATGAAAATGATTTTATCAGACTTGATCAACATTGATCAAATTTGAACAGAGTTGATCAAGTATCTTTGATCAAGTAGTTGAACAGGCCTGATCAAGTTTGTTCAGGCCCAATCAAACAAACTTGATCAGACCTGTTCAACTACTTGATCAAAGATACTTCAGGCCCAATCAAACTTGATCAACTGTCTTGATCAGGCATTATCAAATTTTATCAGGCCTGATCAAGTTCATTCAGGTCTGGTCGGACTTAAGTGTCTTGGATTAGGCCTGATATCATACTAGGTCAAATGACTTTATCAGGCCTAACAATCTTTTAGAACATGATTAGGAACGTTATCCTGTCTCTATTAAATCAACAACAATCAGTGTTGAAACCCATTTCAGAGGGGCATATATAAGTTATATATACCTACACACCATATTCCTGTGCTGCATCCACATATAGGCTGCATGATTTGTGAGTCATTATATAAGACAATGATATAACCATAGACTAACTACATTAACTGTAGTTAGTCTATGATATAACTAAGACAAGATTGTCTTTTGTTCAACATAAGCTACTTTAATATTGGCGGGATCCTTCACTACCTGCTAGGAGTACGGCACAATTTCCTGCCAATGAGTACATTGAGTTAGACGGATGATTTTTATATTAACGTGCAGCTGAAAAAATAAAAACTATGGAATCATTTTGTCATAAGTTGATGAACAATTTCACGTTCATAATTACAGAAAAAAATCGAGTGTTATTAACTTAAAATCGTGGTCCAATACAGTTTCTCTTTTTCATAATCGCTTCTCTTCTTCGTATGACAAATAGTGCTCGTGGTGTAGTGGATAAGAGAAAGTACTTCCACGCTGGAGTCCCGGGTACGAATCCCGACCGAGATATGATTTTTCCAAGTTTTTTCTATCATATTTTTAATGCATATTTAATATGTTTCAATGATAAAATATATTATATTTTGGGTTTTAATTTTTTTATAAATCAAACCTGATTAATTGCCTGATCAAATTTGATCAGAATTGTTCAAACATGTCAGGTCTGATCAAGTCCCTGATCAAATTTGATCTGGAAAGGTCCCATATAATCCATATAAATCTGATCAAGTTTGATCAAGCCTTGTTCAGGTTCTGATATTTGTTTGATAAAATCTGACATAGTTTTTTCATATGGGGTCCCCCTACCCCCAGCCACGAGTACTACAACAGGGAGCCACGCCTTCGTTACCACTCCATACATAAAAACAGCAGTTTTGTCAACTTCCAGCATCCAGCATAAAATTATGGGACCCTCAGAAACAACTGTGTTGTGTACGGAAATTATAGTAACCTAACCTAACCGCCTTAGCGTGGTGTTTACGTTTTTAGCCAAAACGTTTCCTCCTCCACACGAAAATGTTTTATTTCATTCAGTACAGTATTTTTTTGTGAAACGCAGAAAAAATATGGCTTATAAACAGACAGACAGAAAAACAAATGTTAACACATATTTAAATATCTCTGCTGCATACAAAATTTTACTGCTCAAAGAGATGTGGGATCAAACCTATTTTATTTATATAGATAAAGACATTCCTTACCTGGAACATCTGGTATTGCTAATAACCTGTCCATAATGTGTTAACAGCTGCAATTCAAATAAATGTATTCCCCATGATAATCTTATGAGCAAAAAACTAACTTTGAAGGCAGCCCGCTCCATTGAAAATAAAGATATTGAAAATTAAAAACCTTATTGAAAAACTACGAACTGAGTCAAATTCTTTGACACTTCATACATTAAACTTGGTCAAGAAATAACGGAGGAGTTTTCCTAACCAAAAAAGTGCCTTGGCGTATTAATATATAAGATTCAGGAAATAACATGATTCGTGGTTTTGAATTTTCGTATTTTAGGGGTATACAACAATTCTGATGTTTATGTCAGTTGGCAGAACTGCTGTTGTTATGTATGGAGTGGGGACAAGGGCATGGCTTCCTGGTGTAGTACTCGTGGCTGCGGGGTGGGGGACAATGCCAGTTCCCCGCCAAACATTTTTACTGCGCGAGGTCCTGACTGTTCCAATTCTACGCTCCCGTCATTTTAAATAATCCTACCTGTACATATTAGGCAATAGTCCCGGGTACGAATCCCGACCGAGATATGATTTTTTTCAAATTTTTCTATCATATTTTTAATGCATATTTAATATGTTTCAATGATAAAATATATTATATTTTGTGTTTTTATTTTTTTATATAAATCAAACCCAATTAATTGCCTGATCAAATTTGATCAGAATTGTTCAAACATGTCAGGTCTGATCAAGTCTCTGATCAAATTTGATCTGGAAAGGTCCCATAATCCATATAAATCTGATCAAGTTTGATAAAGCCTTGTTCAGGTTCTGATATTTTTTGATCAAATCTGACATAGTTTTTTCATGTGGGTGGTATGACATGAGTGGAGGCGAATTACCTGTTTACAGTCTCGCGTTCGCCTTTGTTCGGCAGAATTGTGGAGGCGTCATAAAACTTCCATACTTTGCCTTGATCTAGGTGAGCGAAAGTGTGTGACTAGTTTGATCGCTCATGTTAGTTCAGCAGATTAATTATTACTCTCTAAATTTAGGCCCCAAAGACTTATTTTTACTTTTGGGAAATTATAATTTGTTTTAAATTAAAATACATATATTTTGCCGATTTAGACTTAAACTGTGTTATAGAATCAAATGTAATAGAAGAAAATATTCATTTATTGTAGGAGACATTTGTTAAAATCATTACATGCGTTAGAACTACTTCGTGGTAATAAATAAACTGCCTTATTCGCAGTCAGTAACTGAAAATGTTGGAAAAAGGAGAGGTTTTAAAGTTAAGATTCAAAAGTAAATATTTTGCTCTGGCAGAATTGAACCCGTTTCCTGCCTTCACTTTGTTAGGCATCCACAACAGCACTCAACAGTGCGGTGAAGTAGTCAGAGTGTAGTATCCATAGCAAAAACTAAATAAATGTCGGATCACTTAAGTTGTGCTTCTTGCTGATCAAGATATCCATGGAATAGAATGATGACAGAAATGATTAATAATTTATTTGTTATCCCTGACATTATATATATTTTTGCAATACTGTTACCATGGTATAGACAGTTTTTGGTACTAATTGAATTATAAATAAGACTGTATTAGTTCAATAACATTCCAAAATATTCAACATTATCGCACAATATTTTATGAACATTTTGTTATATAAAAACGATATGTAATTATCGCTCTTTAAAATGAGCAAAATCGGCGATTTTTGATAATCCTTAGAGGATTTGTAAATTATCATTGGTAATATGTATGAAGCAGGTAGAAACGTGAAACGTTTGGTGATTGGAGTCATATATACATAAAGTAAAACAACCAATATCTGAATCAACTGAAACCTAGCAAAATCATACAAATTTAAACTATTTAAATGTTATTGACTTTTACATAAACAATCACTTTGATGCTAATATGTAATTAATTATGCTTAACACGCATACCATGTCTAGGGTATTTTTATTTTAATTACGACACAAGAATATTTAATGGTTTGAAACTATATAAAGCATGATTGTGCTAGTTAAGAGGAAAGTCGACGAAATACACTTCATATTGCACGGCTGACATCCAGTAGCCAGATGTGTTTACGGGAGATTAGCGATAGGAACTAGGAACCCGGCACCCGGCATCAGCGCGACGCATCGTGCTTATCTGGCAAGTCGCCCCCTCATTGCCCTGACCTACCACACTGCGTAGATATGGTGGGGGGATCTACCTTAAGTATGTGTACAATGATTGAAACCAAGACCTCTGTTCCAATGCGAAACCTCACTTGTACCTGTATATCTGAGACATCAGAACCCAAAGCCTATGATCAAATGTAAAACGTCACACAATTAAAATTAGGTTTTACCGTCCAAAAGATTGCTCGTTTTCGGTTGTTTTTGTCATTTACATCATTTTAAAGCTATAGACGTCAGTCACTGTACACATTGCATAGTGTCTTAAAAACGACTCCTTATACAAGACCTCGGATACCCGGCGAAAGGTAAAAGACCTCGGAAACGCCCTTATGTACAAATGTGTGTGTGTGTGTGTGTGTGTGTGTGTGTGTGTGTGTGTGAGTGCGTGCGTGCGTGTGAGGGTGTGTGTGTTTATAGAGAACACAAATTAATTTTATGTTATATTCTGTACACAGAACTAAAAATCGTGTTTGTTGTAGCTTCTGAACTCTTTATGAATTACGTGTTTATTTTGAAAAGGAACTCCTAAATAGACATTGTGATTATTTCTTTCTGCATACAAACCAAATATTTTAGGTTAGCCTGGTTTTATTGTTGAGAATAGATTACTTGTTGCATAGTAATTGTTGTAATACTTGTGTATTACAACAGTAAAGTATAGAAAAAATACATATTTATTTAGTTATATATTGACTTAAGAGGAAACGGTAGAAGTGATTTGTTATGAATTCTACTAAATTGCATAACCTTGTTTATATACATTTGTAACGACCCACTCCCAAATTTACATCAGCGGCTGTAATCTAAGGATTCAGCAACATTTGTTTGTCATTTTATTAAATATTAGTTACACCACATTTGGGATAATTTATCTAAAGTATACTGATTAATAAATCAGTACAGTAATTATGAAGACCACCAACCATTTAAAAAATCCCTTCAAACAGCCCAGAAATCGAATTCAAATATTTGCATTATAAACTGAGTCCAGAGTTTTCTAACTCGAGAGAGAGATTGTAGCCTCGCCCCAGATGAGAATGCGGGCGTCAGCACTAGCTTCCATCGGGCCGTGCGCTGTGATTGGCTGAGGCCCGTCGCCTCAGCGCGACGCCGAGGCGTGAGAGCAGAGTTGCGCGCTGACCCCCGAGGATGTGATACGCGTCTCATCGTTCCTCATTAGAGTAAAACTAAATTAATACTTTTCCAAATTTAATGTAACCTTATTTTGTAATTGACCGCGGAAATACCTATTGTAAAACGACGTTTAAATTGTTCTAGATAAAGTGTTATGAAGTTGTGAAGTTGATTGTGCGATCTAATAAATAATAATATGTTTCCCAACCGGCATTTTTATTATTTTAATACCCGAAATCGGCCTGTGTGGTACAATTGGTGTCAGGTTTGTGGGTAAGTGTCGCAAGAAAACACCACTTGAAGAATCCCACGGACGGAGAATGGATTTTGGTAAGTAACTAAATTTATTTGAATTAATTGGTGCAATCTTGTTAATTTTATATGTGTCGTTTTAACAGTAGGTAACCGCTTAATCTTGCAAAGCAATAAATTAAACTCATTTTAGCGCAACTCCCGTAAAGAAATATGCATTTTTCGAATTATTAGAGAATTTCAAAGTAATTAGATTAATTTGAATAAATCTTCAAGTTGCCATTACCCTCATCGTGAGAGGAACAGTTAGCGTCGGTTCCCCCTCCTTCGTCACTCTGCATTCATTGTATGTGACGCGTGATGAGAATGTATGAGAATTTCATTGTTTGAGAAGACATATTAAATCGAAATTATTGGGCTATCAGAGTTGTTGTTGAGCCTAGTGATAATAGATATTGATAAATAATAAAGGTAGAGTTGAATTTAAGTATTACCTGTGACTAAGGAGGTTTATTTTAAAAGTAAAGTGACTTGGAATATTAATTGTGGAAGGAAGCTTGGAGCCGCCGTTTGCAATCTTGACAAATCGTCTCTGTTGCGTTCGGATTAATCCGCCATCTTTGATTTGCCAATTCGGTTTGATTGAAGTGCAAATGCGTGAACTTGGTTGCAACTTATCGTGGAAAAGGGAGAGGACGACATTAAAATGAAATTATAAATTATTTGGGAATTAAATTGAAGAAATATTATATTGTAAATTAATCCGAATTGTCCGAAGCGAGACTTAGGCAACAATTATCAAAACTGGGCGACGTCACAGGATAGCCGTGACGCCGTGATTTATAAGGCAGTAGGGTTTGCCGTGTTTGTAAACAGATGTCTGTATAGATTAATCTAAACAGTTCCACACGTGTGTTGTTATTAAGAGAGAAGATAGTTATTCCTGAAGTGTTATATTTTTATTTAGTTGATTTAACATTGTTTTGTCCAAGGACGGGAGTTTGTAGGATTTATTTATTATATTAACCTTAGAATAAATGCTTTCTAAATTAACCTAAGTTTATTTGCATGTGTGATTAACTCTGGGTTATATATTTAAGTGGTAAATCTATAAATGCATTGGAAAAAATCTGGGCGTCATTGGAAATAGGCCAATAATTTAAAATCAAGTAATAGAACAATTTTATTGTTACAAATTAATAAAAATTAATGATCTGACACTTATAAACTGTGTCAATTTTCTGGCCTATCTTCATTGTCAGGACAAAGGATACCACTGCATTTTATTTACCAAAGAAATTAAGTAAATCAGAACTTTGAAAATTTTCGACGAAACAAAGCGTTAGTAGTGGGGAAATAGGAGTTCTGTGACATTTCATTGAAATTAATCGGGACTTAGAAATAATCGACGTGGACCACCATAGTAGTGGGGAAATGGGCGTTTGACAATAATTTTCGAAATTTATTGTGTATTTTGAGCTACGGACTTAGCCGGATTTTCAAAATTTCACTGAATACTACAAACGACTTGTAAATTTTTGTTTGAAATTAATTTCGTGATTTTAATTGGATAATTCACCGTGTTGGGACTTAGAGTAATCGCGTTCTGGGGTTTAAGTTTATTTTATTGAACTTTAAGTTGGGACTTTGAATTTTTCTAAAAATTTCTTAGAAACAAAACAACGTGTGGACTTAGGCGTGTGAGCCTCTGATGATTCAGTTAAGTATTGAAAATTCTAAATAGGACCGGGCGAATTTTAATTATTTCAGAAGCTCTCATCAGTAGGGGGTAATTGAGGGTTCTACACCGGTGAATCCAGTAATTTGAATGTTGAGAGAATTAATGGACAGTAACCTTCAGTAAATGTTGTGGATGAAGAATAAATAAATTATTTAAACTTTTAATTGCGTTTTTGAAAAAAATTGACTGAACTTTGACAAAAACATTTTGTTCTGCTTGCATTAGGGGTGGTATTGGTGAATACCATTTACCTTTTCATTGTGGAAACTAGTCGCATTGATCAACATGAACGCTTACCATCTGAAGAAGTCGGAAAACATTTACGAAATGAAAATTCGAGGGCAATGCACGGAGGGCAATGCCGACGATTTGAGGAGGCGGCTGACGAGGTGTATAAAAGAGAATACACTGGTTGACGACACCGTAATAGCCTCACTGGCAATTGAGGACGAGCTACGCGAATGTGAGGAAAAGTTTGACGAATTGACAAAATTAATACGGGACTATGATGGTGATTATTTGGATACCGAGGGTCAGCGGATCCAGGCCAGAACTTGGCATAGTTTTTTGAGGGCCGAGCGCGCAGTCGTTGATGGTACGACTGGGGAGGAAACCGAGCAACAGCGTGAGGATTTGTTTGTTAGGTTTAGGGCGTTATTAGGTAAATTTAAAGTTTCGAAGGACACGAATCAGTCTAGTGGGAGTAGCAGTGACCAAGCGGCAGCAGCTGCTAGGCTGCCTGCTACTGCGGCGCCCGTCCAACAACCGCCGGTAGAAAGTAAGCTACAGCCACCCTTGCCTGCCGCTTCGCAGGCACTGGTGGTGACGAAATGCGCCCAGCCCCTCCCTCCATCCACCCCTCGCGAGTCACACACAAGTTTTGGTGTTCCTCAGGCATCTCAGGAATCTTATCTGCGCACTAGACCTGTGCCGGTTTATAAGTGGGGCCTTAAGTTCGATGGGCAGTCACAAAGTGTCGGCGCGTTCCTCGAACGAGTGGAAGAGTTACGTAGAGCCAGAGGCGTGACCTCTGCCGAGCTCTTTGATTCCGCGGTTGACCTGTTCTCAGGACCTGCCATAATGTGGTATCGCTCCACAATAGGCCGGATTAACACGTGGGAACAGCTATGCCTTGACTTGGCAGTGATATTTCAACCGCTGGATCATGACATACGCCTACAGCAGGAAATATTTAATAGGGTACAAGGAGAGGCCAAATCGATCGATCTCTTCATCGCGGCGATGGAAGGGCTGTACGGTAGGCTGGCCGTTAATGTTCCAGAGGCGGTTAGGTTGAAACAGATCTACCATAACCTCAATCCCCAACTCCAGGACAGACTAGCAATGTTTGATGTTACGTCGGTAGAACAGCTGCGTACGATGGGCAGGAGAGCGGAAGCGGGCCGTTTGCGATCTGTCACTCTGCGCACTGCTAATAGAAATCCTGACTTGATGGAGCCAGACCTAGCCTATACACCTGTACGACGTAGGCAGACTCATGACGCGTTTCGCACGACACCCGAGCGCAAAGTATTCCAGGCGACGAATGACCCTGAGATTGTTTGTTTTAAATGTCACGCGAAAGGACATGTGACCAGGGAATGTACGGTGGTGAATTCCAATCCAGTAGACGGAAGAATATGCTGGCGCTGCAGAAAGACGGGACACATACAGCGCGAATGTCATGTTCGACTCAGCCCCAAACAATTCGCGAGCGGGAAACGAGGCCGGGACCAGTGGAATCGCCGCTGCTGGACCCCGCCAATAAAGCCATCTGCTGTCAAAGATGTGCCTAGGGCGACGAAAAAGAAGTGTCGTATGGTTGAGAAGACTATTAGGATAGTCCCTGAGGTGAGGAACCTAGCCCAGGAACTTGTGGCTGTAGGGAAAATAGAGGCCGCTGAGGGCAAGGTGTTGGTAGATACCGGAGCTCAAGTATCCCTAATAAAACGTGACGTGTCCTCCGCACCGATGAACAAACCCGACGTGGTGTTACGAGGTATCTCAGGTCGAACCCTTAAGGTCTACGGTAAACAAAAGGTGTCCCTGACTTTGAAACCTGGCGTGAAGGTACCTGGAGAGTATATAGTAAGTAACCTACCAAAGGGCTACTTAGCCGTGATAGGCTGCGACATCCTGCAAGAGGGTAACGGAAAAATTGATGTACAAAAAGGGGTCTTGAAATGGTATGGGAAAGAAATTTGGTTAAATCGATTAACTAAGGGTGAAAGCGTACCTGACCCGAGGCGCGGGGCGAAGGTGCCTGACCACGAGATGGAATCAGCCCCTAAGCTCCCCTCTGTCAGCCGCGAGAGTAAATCTGAACGTAATAACTGCAAAGAATCTTTTGTGTATTGCTATCAGGACGTTAAGCTCCCGCCGCGGAGTGAGAAGAGGATTCAGGTTAAAATTAGTAAATTCGCTATAGAGTCTAAGGAACTAGAAGGAAAGGACGTTGTTGTCGAACCAATAGAATTAACGATTCATGGTGTTTACCTTGCCAGGACCCTAACGAGAGTAGTCAACAATCGATGCTGGGTTAAAGTTGTAAACGTTAGTGGGGAAGAATTGGCCTTTGCGAAGAATTTAAAGCTAGGACTCCTGGATAGTGACCTGGTCGATGATAGAGAATTTGGACAAGCGCGGCGCAAAGTAGTGATTTTGGCTGATAGTCACGGGCGAGGGCTGCAAGAAATTCTATCTGAACGATTACCGCGAGATATTGAAGTAAGCGTAATGTTTATGCCTAATGGGAAATTAAAACACGTGATGTCGAACTTAAAATAGGAACTTGAGAAACTGACGGAGAGGGACTTAGTCGTTTTGATTGGCGGGACTAACGATGTTGACGACAAGTTTGCTCCCTATTCGTTGACGCTGCAACAAGCCTTTAGTGCCCTGCCGGCCTCGTGGAAAGCAAAAATAGCTATGTTATCGATTTTTGATCGCTATGATGTAAACCTCCGCCAAGAACTAAGTGACGCGAACCGCCTTGTCGAAGTAATAGTCCAAAACGTGAGGCAACGAACTAAGGGGAATATCATCTTTCATAATATTCATGATAAATTTCAAAAGGGGATGTACACGAAGCATGGGTTGCATTTAAATGAATTGGGGAAAGTACGATTGGCTGACATTTTGCGAGGAATAGTTCTGGAAGGGTATACCGTGCCCGAAGCTAGAGTGGGTAGGATCGAAAAGGTTGATGAGGCCGAGTTCGAAACTTGTTTAGATGCGAAGTTAACTCATCTCCCGCAGGACGTGAGAGATCAAGTGAGGCCCGTGCTTATGAAGTATAAGAGCGTGTTCGCTCATAGTAACACTCAACCGTTGGGTTGCACTTCTGCTGTGAAGCATGTCATTCGCACCGGTGACGCAGCGCCTATCTATAAGAAGGCCTATCGAGTGCCGCACCACCAAAAGGCTGTTCTAGATGAACTGATCAAAGATCAGCTAGAAAAGGGCATCATAGCCCCTAGCCAAAGTGAGTGGGCCTCTCCGGTAGTGATAGTCCCTAAGAAATCCCCTGACGGAACTCCTAAATTTAGGTTTTGTGTAGACTACCGTGCCGTTAACGCCATTACTACGGCCGATGTATACCCTCTTCCCAACATCACGGAGACGTTGGATAGCCTCGGAGGCTGTCGCATGTTCACGACCCTGGACTTGCGGTCTGGCTATCACCAGATCCAAGTTGACGAGGAAAGTAGGCCTAAAACCGCCTTTAACGTACCAGGTGGACACTACGAGTACCAAAGGATGCCATTTGGCCTAAGCACCGCACCTGCCACATTTCAGCGTTTAATGGACTCAGTCCTGATGGGCCTCAAAGGTGAGAAGTGTCTTGTGTATCTCGATGACATCATCCTCTTTTCGAAGGATTTGCCATCTCACTTAATAGCGTTAGGAGAGGTGCTAGAAAAATTACAAGGGGTCAACCTTAGTGTACAGCTCAGCAAATGTAGTTTCGTGGTAGATGAAGTGAACTACCTCGGTCGTGTCATCACCAAAAGAGGTGTCGAGCCAGATCCGAATAAGATCAAAGCTGTTCGCGACTTCCCTGTACCTAAGACAGTCAAAGACGTTCGGTCGTTCCTGGGATTAGCGGGGTATTATCGTCGTTTCATAGAGGGATTCGCTACGATCGGAAAACCACTGTTCGATCTAACCAAGCAGGGAACTGAGTTCAAATGGACGTCAGATTGTCAGGAGGCTTTCGATGAGCTAAAACAGCTGCTTATCTCTGCGCCTGTATTGATATTCCCTGACTTTAGCAAACCGTTCGTATTGTCCACCGACGCTAGCACGCAAGCCTTGGGTGCCGTGCTCTCCCAAGAAATTGACGGGCAAGAACACCCGGTTGCGTATTGCTCACGAACCCTCTTTCCCGCGAGAAGAACTACGCCACAACCGAGTTAGAACTCCTCAGTCTGGTCTGGAGTACGAAATACTTCAGGTGCTACTTGTTGGGTCGTCCGTTCAAAGTCATTATGGACCACAGCGCCTTACGTTGGATGCTGTCTTTAAAAGACCCAAGTAGTAGACTAATGAGGTGGTCTCTGAGGTTGGCTGAGTTTACGTACACTGTAGAACACAAGCCCGGCAAGAAGCATACTAACGCCGATGGTCTCAGCAGAGCCATGTGCGCGGCCCTTCGCAGGTACGAGCTCCCCGTGATGGATTTGGCCACGCTCCGCGAGCACCAGAAAAATGATCCCCATTGTAAGGAGTTAGGAAAGGCAAAAAGTTTCAAATTCAGCCCGGAAAAGATTTTGTATAGACTAAGTGGAGGTAAAAGGAGCATCGTACTACCAGTCAGTCTTACTAGGGAAGTCATGCGCCTTCACCACGACCTGCCTACAGCTGGGCATGCTGGTGTAGCTAAGACACTTCAACGCATTAAGGAAAAGTTTTGGTGGAAAGGGATGGACAAAGAGGTTTATGATTATGTTCGCACATGTAAGAGTTGTAGCCAGCGTACCGACTACGGGAAAATTAGAGCTCCCCTAGGGACTATTTTCAACGAGCCCAAGGCTCCTTTTGAAGTTATCGCAGCGGATATTGTGGGCCCTCTGCCCACTAGTTGCTCCAGGAACTACATCCTGAGTGTGATGGACCATTTCACTCGGTATTGCGAGTTCATCCCGCTACCAGACCAGACTGCAGAGAGTATCGCAAGAGCGCTCGTACAACGCGTGATCGCAAAATTTGGCGTTCCAAAAGCTTTGATTTCGGACCAAGGCGCGAACTTCACTTCCGACCTTATCAGTCAGATCTGTAAATTCTTACATGTACATAAAATTCAGACTACTGGTTTCCACCCGCAAGCGAATGGCCGGTTGGAAAGAGTGCATTCCACGATCGCGCGCATGCTAAGCCACTTCGTGAACCGGCATCAAACCGATTGGGACGAATACCTTCCGTACGTTACGATGGCCTACAATTCGCAAGGTCACGAGGCTACAGGGTTCTCACCTTTTGAAATGGTTTTCGGTTGGAAAATGGAAACACCCTTGGAAGCAGATCTGACCATCACGGAAGGTGATGATCTGTACAACGATCATGTGGAGACCCTGAGGAGTAAACTGAAAGAGACTTTTGAAGTAGCGGCGAAACGAAAAGCTATTGCCCGCGGACGGTATGAGCGGCAGTACAATAAGAAAGTGAAAGAAGTAGAGTACCACGAAGGGCAGTTGGTCCTGCTGCACGTTCCTAGTATAGGGCGACACAGGGTTAAAAAGCTCTCGAAACTGTGGAAGGGTCCTTATAAGGTCATAAAGGTGCTCTCTCCGCTCAACGTCGTGCTGAAGATCAGGAAGCGAGAAGTAACGGTACACCTGAACCGTATAAAACCGTGCCCGAGGCGCGCCCCAGTGCCCCCTCCGCCGGTGGTAGAAACAAACGCGGACCCCGAGGTAGGGTTGGAAGAATGGGTCAACGACCCGCGAGTGAGTGACGACGGAATAAGCGAGCCACAGGAAGTACAGGAGCCTGTCCCGGACAGCTCAAAAAGGGCCCGTAGGAGACCCGCGTATCTCCAGGATTACACTAGTTAAGTGTGGGAGGTATCGGAAACGCATGGGGGATTAATAAACAAAACTAAAGAGTGAAATAAGTAATAGTGATATAACAAAAATTTAACATGATTCAAATCTGTTATAGGGTACATTTTATTAGTATTGGGGGCAGTTAGCTGCTTCCACCAGGGCATCATCTTCGAAGGAGGCCAGGAGGTCCTCCTGTCTGACAGCCACTGGAGGGTCACCCTGAAGTACAAACTTACGGAAATGCAAGTACAGAGCCGGAAACTCAGCAATTTGGCGGTAGAGGTAAAACAGTATCTTGACAAATTTTATTCTGACCTTTTGCGTGATAGCGTAAGTATGTACTCTAAAATACCTCAATTAGAGGAGGGTTTTAGGTATTAATTTGCCATTTTGCAACAAGACGTCCATGAACACGTAAAGGAAGTAAATAAGTTGGTGTCTTTGCTTTGTTCGTCAAGAGCAAATGACGATCCCGGCCAACGTGGCACATCAATTGGTAAATCATTCAAAAACTCTAAATTCAGTAATTTTATCAATCAAATCTTATCATTCAGTAATGCATCAGACTCTTAGTAGACTTTTTTTAAACGGACCAAATTACGCAACTTCAGTTAAGAGACGTGTTTAGATATTTAAAATTGAATTCTGCAATTTCTGAGACTTAGAGTACGGTCGCAAAATAATCCAGTTTCACAAAGCAGTTAGGTGGTGGGAAAGTAAGTAGTGACTTGCTCTCGCCCTCAGAGTTTCTAAGAATTTTAAAAGAAATAAAAGAGGTTGTGCCCCCTCTAGCCAAATTATACCTGCGCGTTGAGTTGGAAAACATTCATGAGTATTACTTGGTTTTGGTTGCCCATAGTTACGTGACTGAGCAAACCCTCAGGGTTGTGCTGCAGCTCCCTTTGAAATGAGACGATAAGTTTTTTCAGGCGTATGACGGGTACACATACCCAATATATGATAGGACGTTTAAAAAAAATGGACCCAATGGGGTGTGCAAAGTCAGAAGCTCCTAGTGAGCAAGGATAGATTACAATATACTTGGTATAGCAGTGATAAATTCGATCGTGACTGTCTGAGCGGTCGACTTGTAATCTGCCCGCTTGAGGAAGTCATAATGATCATGGCCAAGAGGCCAAGTTGCGTGTCCGATCTGTTTGTTGGAAAACTTTCTTACAGTTGTGAGCGAAAATTGACCACCGATTTGAGGTCCCTCGTGTTGTTGAAGTGCTTCCGAGCCCTACAAGGTAACTCTGAACTTTTACGAGGATGGCGGAAAGATAAACGTGACCACCATGCAGATGAGTGGAGTGGGAGTGATCTCCGAGGCGTATAAATGTGATGTTATTAGTGATGAGTTTAAGGTGCCTGCCCGTATACACGGCAGCAACACTCATGTCGGCCAGATAAGTAAAGTTTTTATTCCTGATTTGAAGTCAATGCTCTCCGACGAAGAGACCGAGTTGATAAATATCGATGTGAATGCCACCCTAGAAGTCCTAGAAGGACTCGACAATGAGCTGGGCACCGTGAATGTGCGGGAATACCGTTTGGGATAGGCACTTTTCCTTTTGCGGTCCCACTATGATTTTAGGGATAGGGCACAGAGAGTAAGTTTGATAGTAACGATGGGAATCTGTGTGGTGATGACCCTGATGCCGTTTATTGCATGTTGTAGGTACTTGCCGCCTGGTTCCTGAGCTCCAGACTCCAGCGCAGAGAGCGGAGGACTGCGACCTTGACCAGAGCGCCGCAGATCTTCGCAGACCTGAGTGATGTGACCAATCCTGATGTTGATGTGGGAACAGCTGTTCCGAGACTTGGAGATGACGAGGGGACTGCAGCCCCAGAGCCAGTAACTAGAGCTTCGGCTACCGGTAAACCGTAGAGTGGGATTCGGCTGGAAAGCGTCGTGAGTAAGGCTAGCCTAAGAGAACTCATAAACCGTGTTGGAGCATTGAAAGTTACCGCGGTGTGGAAGGACCCATGAATCCGTGCGGCGTCAAGACGATCGGTATCGCGTGAGGATACGAGAATATTCGCGAACGGACTAGCGATCGGACTTAGAGTGCTCATCAGGATGCGACGTGGGGAACAGTGGACTCTTTCTTGTTTCGACAATGATGAGTAAGGCCTTTAGTAATAAGCTTCGGTTGTGTTTTATTTTAAGTTGTCTGTAACGAGGTATTGCAACTGTGGTTTTGTGTTTAGAGTGTAAGTATCGTGGGGGATGGTAGTGTGAACCCTTTTCTTTATTTATTTTATAATTTGAGATACCATTGCAAAGGTAAGGCTGATGAGTGGTATCTGGTGTTCACAGGAAGGTAAGCGCGCAATCCACAACCCCTAAAACCCCCATCCCTTCAACTCCTTCCGCTGGACTGTGAATATCTGAGACCAACTCAAAACCAAATTTTAAAGAGATAGTTTGTACGGTTGACTGTTGTAAATGCCTTGCTGAGGGATTTTCCGGACCCCCCAGCAAGACTGCGTATGGGACACTACCAGGCCTCGTATAATGAAGATAGTTTTATTTTGCTGCGTCTTTTGTTTTTGGTTTGGCTGAGGTACCAATAGGATTGTGTAAGGGAGGGATATACGGTGGGCCTGTCTCGCAACCAGGGGCAGGCGAGGCGAATTAAACGCAGCTCCATTTAAATACCAAGCGGAGGGTTAAAAGCAACCAAGGTTGTGATTAGTTTTAAGTTTGTAAGTAGACACTTGCAGTGTCTCAACACTCATTAAGTTCATCTTTTTTATTCCGTTGAGGACCAAACTTTCCCATGCCTGTAGAGCAAGTTTCAGGATGGTGAGAGAACCGAGTACAGATTGCTACAAGAGCCCACCGCATTTTCCGCATAACGGCACCCAAGCACCCCTAAGGTGCCCGGGCAGTCCTTTGGCGTCTGTGTCCTTAGGTGTGGGCGGGCTATCCCTTAAAGTATTAACCTTTTATTTTTTTTAGCTATAAGACCTCAGGAGCACCCTGGAGAATAAGAATTTTGTTATTATTAGAGTAGGCCGGTACCTCAGTCCAAAGTTAAAGTGTCATAATATTTCGCTGTATGTGTAAGTTAAGTGTACTATGATAATATCATGAGCGGAATTTTATATGTTTTATTTTGGGAGTTACAGGATTTTGATTAATGTAGTTGTTAACTGGGGAATGTGAATCGTGAAGTCAGGGACTTTCTTTGTGTAGTTAACTGTTGATGTACTTAGTATACTTGTATACTCTAGAAGAGGAAGCACAGGTAAATAGGTGACCAGGCTAGATCACTCATCATGCCGTAGGGGTGACAGTGTGAATGACCGGCCCCAAGTGAAAGCTCGTGCGGCTTCACCAGATCGAGTGAGTAGCGTTCCAAATCTCAATAAAACCAAAATTCTCGAACCAACTGATATTCTTGGACTATAAATTGTCAATTCAATTAGACACAGTTCGGTGCATTGCTTTCAAATTTCAATTGACTAAAATACTGACTCACAATTTTGCACAGTGATGAGTGTCTAAGCCACTTTGTTCTCTCTTTCTCATTCTCTTGTTGTCGAACGTTGTGCGCTGTTGGTCTACGTACCAAGTGTATATTTTATTTCTAGTGTTAACTGGGAAAATTCATTGTATATGATTATAAGAAGTTCAAAGCGAAGGGGGATGTTAATAAGTTGTCAGAGATTTTGTAACCACGTAGAATATGTAACTGGAGTGTTTTGTTGTAATAATTTTGTTGATTTATGAGTGGAGTATCAGGTGTATATACATTTTTGTTATACTTGTTTTGAAAAGTTTGCAAATTTGTACGAGGAGATGAGACGCATGTTTACTAGAAATTGCGGAACATAAAAATAAATACCGTCCCATTCATATTGATGGAGCTGAAGTCTAGTTAAAGGAAAGTTCCTTTATCTTTTGTTTTGTCCCCTTAAATTTGACTTCGGTTATACTGCGGCTTGTAAACTCTTGTCATGTTTCACGTCACATTGTGACTTGTGCCCGTTTTAATTTGAGGTTGGTGGCAAGGATTCATCGACAGAAGGGCCGTTCCGCCCTTGAGGACAGGAGGTCCCCATACATAAAGAGGAGACCTCATGCTGAGGCCAGCATGAACTAGAGGAGGGGGGAGTGTAACGACCCACTCCCAAATTTACATCAGCGGCTGTAATCTAAGGATTCAGCAACATTTGTTTGTCATTTTATTAAATATTAGTTACACCACATTTGGGATAATTTATCTAAAGTATACTGATTAATAAATCAGTAAAGTAATTATGAAGACCACCAACCATTTAAAAAATCCCTTCAAACAGCCCAGAAATCGAATTCAAATATTTGCATTATAAACTGAGTCCAGAGTTTTCTAACTCGAGAGAGAGATTGTAGCCTCGCCCCAGGATGAGAATGCGGGCGTCAGCACTAGCTTCCATCGGGCCGTGCGCTGTGATTGGCTGAGGCCCGTCGCCTCAGCGCGATGCCGAGGCGTGAGAGCAGAGTTGCGCGCTGACCCCCGAGGATGTGATACGCGTCTCATCGTTCCTCATTAGAGTAAAACTAAATTAATACTTTTCCAAATTTAATGTAACCTTATTTTGTAATTGACCGCGGAAATACCTATTGTAAAACGACGTTTAAATTGTTCTAGATAAAGTGTTATGAAGTTGTGAAGTTGATTGTGCGATCTAATAAATAATAATATGTTTCCCAACCGGCATTTTTATTATTTTAATACCCGAAATCGGCCTGTGTGGTACACATTATCAATCTTTTAACTTATCATAGTCCAATCTCCAAATCTCTTCCTTATTTCCACTCTAGATGATTATAGTTACTAACCACCTTCATCTAAAATAACAACATTATTTTATTATGTTTACAGCTGAACAGCTGAGAACTAACCTCAAATCAAACCTCCTCCAACTTGACGTCAATGAATCCTCAGGACCGTGTTAAAGGTAACAATTTTGTCAGATTAACCGTGTTTTGTCATTTTTAACTCTGGAATTTTATAATTTAAGATAATTATAGTTCAGTATTAACCAGCTAATGGTCCTTGCAAGTTAAAATGTAGGAATTCAAAGAAATCAGTCTCTAACCTATTTCTCAAATTTCTATATTATAGCCAAATAATTAGTGTTTTTTTCTGTTTAGCTCCATAAACATTTTTCTTTATACATATGAACTATAACAAACATATTACAATAGTTATTGGGCCTTAATTTAGAGTTTAAATTAGTTTTGAGGCACAATCATGCTTCAATTTAAAATATCCCCGTAGCAGCAAACCTGCGTACTCAGGGAATTTCCAAAGCATATATATGTGTCTTAATACCACATAAAGCCACATACCAAGTTTCATCAATATACATTCATAAATAAACGATTTATGAAATTTTAATTATTCTCTATAAGAATAACATGGCAGCTGAGTATGCAGGTTTGCTGAAGCAAGGAACACAAAAAATGGGGTTTTATAAAATATCAATATGACTCAAGTTGGTAAAGCTACATACGAATTTGCATTAATTTATGTTCATAATTAAGGGAGATAACACGTTACTTATTCTCTATAAGAATAACATGGGGGCTGAGTACGCAGGTTTGCTGCTACGGGAACTAACGGCCAAAAAATGTTTTTTAGTGCAAATATCAATACACCACAACGATGTGAAGCAATATACCAAGTTTCATCAGGATAAGTTGATAAATAAGCGAGATATACAATTTTTCTTATCTTCCAAAACTACCAAATCTGTAGTGCTAGTATTAGCTGATTCTCTTTTCTCACTACCTGGCCAGTGACTCCGATTTTCCCCACCACACTGAATGCCTACTGTCAGGTGCTCCAAATGTTTTGTGTCCAGCCAATTATAAGAACAATTTTTTTAAGTAGGGCCCAATGGTTAATTTTAGTTATAGATATAGTTTTGTAAAAATGTAATTATAATATTAAGTATTGCTGGTTTTTCTAGCGAATTTCCCCTATAGTGAAGAAACTACAGTAGAGTAAGTATCCGGTGCTCTGCTCCGTTCAGGTCTTCTTCTGTCGATGACTGCGATGTAAATCAGTAGTCCAGTGACAGTTTTTATTACAGTCAGTTAACCAATCAGGCTATACTTTATCTATGGTTACAGTTTTATCACGTTTTCGTGTAATAAATTTGGTCCTCTGGTAACCCGACCTTTTTTGAGTTTCGACCATGCTCTCGGTGCCGATATTGAAGGATTAACGAGGTTCTACTTTATTATGGATGTTTTATAACTTTCTTCTGGAAGCTTAATCTTGTATTAACGTCCGGATTTCTGAGAGTCTACTGTATTACCTTAGGTGGCATGGTAAGACCGAGATCATGATAACTTTTTGTTTTGAGGGTTCCAGGTGCCCAAAACACCATTCGTTCAAATTTATATTATATTATATGTATTTTAAGTTCCAAAACCATAGAACAGTCGGACCATGGGAAAGGGGTTTAAAATTTTCCAAAAATCAGTTTTTGTATTTTTCAGCCTACAATTTTTAAAACACTCAATTTTGGTTATAACTATTTTATAGAGCTTAAAAACAAATAATTTAAATAGTATTTTCAATCATTGACCTATATAAAATTTTTTTTGAAAACAACTTTGTAAACTTGAAGGAGGTTAAAATGCTTGCTCTAAAATGAAAATTAAATAAATTTTGTAACTAAAACAATTACTCTTAACTCGCCAGGCTGCTAATAGGTAACTCAAAGGATCGCAGATTGATTGAACACATAATCAAGCCATAAAACCCTTTTATTACACACATTTAGTTAATTAATATGGTACAAAACAATAATTCTGAAATACATGCAGTTTGCAATCAGGGATAAATTATCCCTTGACATCGTCCTTCCACTGTCTATTCCACTTCGGTCGGCACTGTATAAAATATTAAACCAAACTTCTCTACAAAGATAAACACTCAAAATACTATACGAATAAATACTTTCTAACTAGATTAAAATCCTATACAACAAATCAAATTAATGTCCTTTTATTGTTACTGGAATAAAGGACTATCAAATATTATAATGAATGACACAAATTTATTATACAATTATCATTCAATGCGTAAGTAACCCTCTTTAAAAATCACTCTCTACAAAGACAAACACCCAAAAATACTATACGAATAAATGCTTTATAACTAGATTAAAATACTACACAATAGATCAAATAAATGCCTTCATTAATATGTGGAAAGCCTATCTCATGACGTCTCTTATTTTCCTTACATTATTATAAAAGTATTCAAGAGTATAACATATTTTAATAATAATTATTAAAATATGTTATACCCTTGAATATTTTATTTATCTAAACTCAAAATCTTTAATGCTCAAAATTAATACAGCATAAATATTCTTTATACTTACAAATCTTATTAAATCTATAAATTGTATTTATACGAACATGAGTTGTTTAATTATTTTATTATTTGTACACATTAAGCTTCAGATATTTACGCTTTAATTTATCCTATTTATAAGGATTTGGTCATATTATATTATTAGTGAATTTCCTATGGAAAGTGAACTATTAGCATGACCCGCACGGTGAAACTTAAGCCCGGGACCACCATAGAAGTTCCTAACGTGACCCCCTGAACACGTTTTGGGGGGGTCGTTCAAAATTATATATATATGAAACTAGTCAGTCGAAATGTACACATATATGTATACACATATATATATATATGTGTGTGTGTATGTGTATGCACTCTAGCAGTCACATTTTTTGTCCGAATTACTTAAAATTTGGTAGGGACGTTCCTTTCTATAATCAGTTGGACAAGTTTGTTAGGCAAAACAATCGGAAAACTCTAAACCCCTTTTTTGGGGATTATTCTTTCAAATTTTGAGTTTTTGGGCCCAAAAAGGTGCAGAAAAGCTCCGGACGTAAAATTAATGCTTGTATTAATATGGGAATTAGTGAAGCGAAAGTTTTAAGCCCTCTCTCGTCATTCTAGCATAGATATTTACTGAGTTATTAAAGAAAATGTATATCGGCTAAACACAGTACGTTGTCTTATGGGGTTTTTACATTAGTAAAGCATGTTATTTATGTGTCGGTTATTTGTAACATCCCCAGCAACCTCGCACCTACTTTCAAGCCTGACTGGACCTTCTCCCAACCTTATAATGCACAAAATTGTATTCCTAGCATTGCAGGTAAATGAAACCAGGAGCATCAGAACAGCCAAAAAAATAATGTTTTCAGATTTCAACAAAATTGGAATAAATGCATTTTTTTACACTGGTTTTGAGTTTTAAAAGTTTTGTTTGTGGAAATTCACTTCCCTCACGTCAGCATGCAGCGTGCGAACTCGTTTACTTTATTATCTTTATTTTAACTTTATATTTCTCAATTATATTGATTTAATTTTTGTTGAACTTTCTCTCTCAGTTATATTTATTTAACTTAGTTTTACTCCTTGTTACTGTGTGAACCAATAAGGAAAATTTTTGACATACCAGAGTTTCCAAGGACCTTAGTTGGGACTCTACCCTGGCCGTGTTTCCGGGATGGATGAGTGGCTTCTCTCTGCATCACTTCGTCCGTCGGTGATGGTCCTAGGGTGTCCTCGTAGTGGTCTCTCCAGTGTACTTGAAGTGGTCCTCCCGATGTCCTTGGTCAGTAGCCATCCCTCGCCTTGGATCGCGTCGGTCCGTCCCTCTTCTCCGATGGTGTTGAGCCTCGTCCTCTCGGGTAATGTGAAGTTCATGTTGAAGTGTGGTGAAGTGCCATGGATTGGAGTGATGTGGCTTGACGTCCAGGAGCCAGCAGGTGGCAAATTTTATTAGTTATGCGCGGACTTACGACCCTACTCAATTCAGGTCACCCCGGACGTCCTCCCTCCTCCACAGTCCCACTGTCTTCCCTTTAAACCTCTTCCATCTTCCGTTGATTCTTCAGGACTAACCTATGTTCTCTGTTCTTCCATCCCTCCAAAATCATCCCTTCCCATTAATTTTTCCCCCAACTATCTATTAACTCCGCCTACCGGCCAATCGTTGTATTTGACTTCTCGTCGATCGTTTGCCATTGGTTGACACCATCTTGTTGGTAATTTTGCCAGAGTTCTGATCATCGGTGAGTGAACCTTACTGCTCAGCTTGCTGGGTTTATTTCAGCGTGTGATTCTCTCATGAAGATATATATATATATACTATACTTGTTTCAATACCAGGATGTTGGCAACTTGAAACTTCCTGCCTGCTTCACGCCTGGTCTTAGCTCGTGGCAGCTTGAGAAATTGTATTTTGTTCATTTGGATAATTAATTTAATTTTTGTGATTGTTTAAAAATATAACAATTACGATGGGTCGATACTGTTTATAGAATGTCGAGTAGTTGCGGAGAAAATCCAAAAACGTATTTGTAAAATTTTCCTTGTTAATCTTTTGGGAAAATCAATTTTGCTTTTCCTCGGTTAATTTTACTGAAAACTTCACATTTGTTTTTTCCAATAAGTTCAGTTCTACTGAAAACAATAATTTTTGCATTGACATTTTTGTTCTACTACCAACTGTTTTATTAGTGGTTTCATCGATGAGAGATATGCTCCACCATAAATTGTCAGTCCATTCTAGTTTTGAATTAATCTAGGCATAATACACAGTTCTGAGAAGATGTTGATTACATACATATTTTAACATATAAAAAATCCTCACATAATTTACCAGTTTACGTTTAATATAATTTACTTGTGTTTTCCAATTTATTTAGAGTCCAAGAATAATCCTAAGTAACTATATTATTTCATCCACTTGCGCAATAGATTGGCAATTACAATTGAGAATGACATTTCACCTCATGATATTTTTTCGGGGTTATAAAGTTATATTCCTGGACAGGTTAAAAATTATATAGGCTTACCGTATTTGGTTTTTGGGCTCATTACCATGAAATTTCTTGCAGGCCACCATCTTAGAGAGTTTACATCATACTGAATATTTAATTTTCAATCGAGTCAGCTTTATAAAACAAGGCTGTGTCATCGGCAAAAGCTACAAAATTTCCGTTAAATTGCCCATTACACAGAGTGTTTACACATATAGGCCTAACAAAAACAAGGGTCTGGAGAGAACAGATCCCTGAGGAATACCATGTTGGACGATTCCTAGGTCACTCACTGGTCACTACCGCCACCCTCGTTTGCTGGGTCCAGTCTGTAAGGTAGATAAGAGGAAAACACTGATGAGACACTCCTCTGATACTAGCTTCGTGTAATCTCCCCCAGTAGGGTTCTGTGATCGACAGTGTCGAACACTTTCATTAGGTCCATAAAGACGCCTGCACAATTATTTACTTCAGTTTAAACCGGTATAAACTTGACTCATGAAATGAATTAATACTGTGGATGAACTAAGTTTTTCCTGAATCCAAATTGGCGATTGCTAATAAAGTTGCATTTTTCTAAAAAATGTACAATCCTTTTTCAACAACTTATTTCAAATATTTTAGAAAATATCGATAACAGTGCTATTTGCCTATAACTACCTGGAACGGGTTTGCCATTTTTTTAACAGAGGCTTAACTATTGCGGTTTTAAATCTATGGGCAACTCTCCAGAACTCATACTGAAATTAATTAAACACACCAGAACATCCATAATCATACTATCTATTATTGATTTTATAATTATCGTGGTAATACTATCATAACGTGGAGCTTTTCATTTTCTGTTACTAAGAGTTTTTATTACCTCTTTTACTTCATTCCTACAAGTCGGATAACAAAATATAGAACTGTTACATGATTTAGAAACATACTCTCATATTCATTTTCTAATGGCAAGACAAACTTCTAATCCTCTTTAGTTTTTTTCCCTCAATTCAGATGCAACAGACAAAATAAATCATTTACTTTATTTGATACTTCTACTGGGTCTTTGATTAAAACATTATTCTTATCTTTTAGTATTATATTACCCTCAGCTACTTTCTGATCAAAGTTTTAATAGTATTCCATTGTTTCTTAGGGTTTTTGTTATTTTCATGTAATATATTACTATAATAGTAATTTGTATCTCACCTTATTTCATTTGTTAGATTATTGCTATAGATAGGCTATTGTATTTACGCTTTAACTCTAGATTCAATGGTTGTTTTAGAGGATTTCCCCTATAGGGAAGAAGCTATTACCGTAGTCCGTTGGTTGACCTAGGTCCGGGACAGTGATACCTTTTCGTTTTGAGGCCCCCAGATGCCAAAAACACCATTCGTTCTAATTCATATATATTTATACCATTCATTAGACCTTACCTCCACTTCCGAATTCCTTAATCGTTGCTTCCATAATCTCAGCTCTATATCTGGACAAGTTGAAAAGATATGTATGTCATCCAATTTGAGTATATGTTTACAACAACAAAAACAACGATATTAAGTATATATATATATATATATATATATATATATATATATATATATATATATATACCAAACATTTTTTACATTTTCATATTTGAAAATGTATAAAATATTGCTTCCAGGAGGCAATAACTAATGGTAACACATCAAATTATCAGGCCAATCATAGTTACTTGTTTCCGGAGGCAGTTGTATATGATTGGCGCGTTGCATTATATATATATCGTATCGATTATTGCTTCCAGCCTCAGATTTTCATGCCTCCGACGCAGCGCGATGTATACTGTGTGTTATGGGAAAACAGATTAGGAGATGATAACCAACCAAGGAATTGCTTATACAATGTAAATATGTGACTTACCGTCAATTATTAGCAATCCACTGAATAGATTTAAGCCATTCTGTACGCGTTTCGCAGCAACTAGGCTGCATCACCAGCAGAAGAGGTTAAGGTACATAAGTAGGTTGATCCGAGAGAATCTTGTCACAAAGTTAAAAATGTTCAACACTTGCAGTGTAAAAATGGCCATTTTTGTTAGTGTTTTTTGTTCGTGTTATGTATGTGTGTGTCCAAAAGACGATTTGTACATTTTAGCGAATTTCCCCTATAGGGAAGAAGCTATTACCATAGTTCTCATGGTAAGACTTAAGCCCGAGACCATGATAAACTTTCATTTTGAGGTCTCCAGATGCCAAAAACAGTATTCGTTCAAATTTGTATATAACGTGTCCGTAAGCACGATAACTCTCATAAAAAAGGTCCGATCTTAATGAAATTTGGTACAAATGTGTAAAGTACCATTTATTTGAACGATTTCGAAAACCAGACGAATCACACTATCCGAAGGGGGGTTTTTGGGGGGTTTTGTACCCCAAAAGTTTTTTTGGGGTTTCCACTTTTAATTTGTATTTGAATAAAATTTTATTTTCCACCATTGAATTCAGCATAAAAAAACAAACAGTTTGGTATTTTAATCATTGCTCTAGGTTAATTGGTTACTGAGATATTGAAAGTGCTAAACACAGTACGTTGTCTAATGTTATTCTTATGGACAAAAAGAAACATTTTACATCTCTCTTATTTATGAACGTAAACTGATAAAATTTGGTATATGGCTTCATCTCGTTTTGGTTTATTGTTGTTTGCACAACAAAAAATTTTTCACCTATGGTTCCCGTAGCAGCAAACCTAGGTACTCGGTCCCCATGTTATTCTTACAGAAAATAATTCAAATGTTATATATCGCTTATTTATGAATGTATATGGATGAAACTTGGTAGGCCTATGTGACTTCACTTAGATGAGTTCAATTGATATTTGCATCAAAACCAATTTTTTGTGTTCCTTGTTGCAGCAAACCTGCATACTCATCCCCAATGTTATTCTTATGGAGAATAATTAATATTTTAAATATCGCTTGTTTGTGAATTTATTTCTTATGAATTCAGTAAAGTGGCTTAATGTGTTATGTTATATATTCATTGGAAAATTGCTGAGTATGCAGGTTTGCTGTTTGGGAGGTATTTAACTTCATGACAGGATCTTCACAGATAAACCTACATAAGTAGCTTAACCTATTCTGCTGACAATGCAGTCTAGGTGCTGCAAAACGCGTACAGAATAGCTTAAATCTATTCACTGGATTGCTAATAATTGACGGTAAGTCACATATTTAGATTAGGAGAATAGCTATTAGGCTAATAATGTTAAAATTAAGATACTGGTAAACTTAGGGCACTGGAAGTTGATGGGTTCTGGTTGCATCTTTCTCTTGAATTTTTGTTTACCCCCAAATTTGGCCCCCTTTTAACAAATTTCTTCTATGGAAAGGAAGCTATTTATTTCGGTTGCATGGTGGAAGGTTGAAAGTGTAATATAATGTACCGTTTGCAAACATTTGATTTTATTATTGTAACTGATATCTTTTTATCTGTAGATTCCATGTAAAAACTATTTTGCTGTCGGAAACTCATATGTAACTGCACCAAACACGATTTGTTATAATTTTTGTATGCGTTTATATTGGACATATAATTAACAGCTTTTTTGGTGACCATTAACAAGACAACACCCGTAAAAAAGGTCCGATTTAAATTAAATTTGGCTCAGATATGTAAAATAGCATATACTCAAACTAGTTTGAAAACAGACAATTACATTTCTTAAATAGGGTTTTAGACGGGGGTATTTTACTCCACATATATTTATATGAGTGTTCGTGAACGTGGTAACTTTTGACAAAAACTCCGATTTAGATAAAACTAGTGGACCTGTTGCTCTAAATCGAGCAATCAGCTGTTCTTACTGTTTACCTGTATTTTACTGCATCATCATCTGTTTTAGAATGCAACTGAATTCAAGTCATTCCCCATTTTAATCTTATGGTAAAAAAACGAAATTTGAGGGCAGCCCGTGCCCTTCATATTAAAAATGTCGAAAATTGAAAACCACTTTGCATAACTACGAATCTGGACCATTGTTTTGACACCTTAATCATCGAAATTGATTCAAAAATAACGGAGGAGTTCTGTTCACAAAAATCGGCTTAGCGTATTATAGATAACGATTTGGCAAAAATGTGTAAAGTGACATTAAGTTCGAAACTCGGAAAGACCAGATCACCCATGGAAATAGTGTTTTATGGGGGTTTAATATTTTCAAAAAATCTTTTCTTAACATTTTTAACCCTAAAATTGTAAAAATATAAAGATATGATTTTGACCAAATTAAAAAAAAAACCTAAAATCAATAAGTCAGTATTTTGAATCATTAACCTTGGTTAAATGGCTGTGGATAAAATCCAAAAACTTACTCTTAAAATTGCCGGACGGATGTTACTCTTATGGGAGAAAGGTTTTAGCTTTCCCTCAGTTAATTTTACTGAAAACTTCACAATTGTTTTTACCAATAAGTTCAGCTTATAATAAACAAAAAAGTTGTGTTTAAATTGTTGTTGTGCGTCCAACCGATGCCGACCCTCACAGCACAAGGTTGTCCCCAGGACATCCCAAGGACATCACAGTGGGATATGCAGGATATCTCAGGATCATCCCTATCTCATCCCATGACATCCTCAGGATATCCCCAGGACACAAAAATGTCCTCTCCCCACGACATCCTGAGGACATCCTTCAGGATTACCATGGGATATCCCTCAGACCACAAAAGGATATGTATTTTGAAGCCCTAGGACATCCCCAGGATGTCCCACAGGATTATCTGGGGATATCCCTCGGACCACAAAAGGATATTGTATTTTAAAGCCCTAGGACATCCCCAGGATGTACCACAGGATGCTGGGGACATCCCTCAGACCACAAAGGGATATTGTACTCTGAAGCTCTAGGACATACCCAGGATGTCCCACAGAATTTACTGGAGACATGCCTTTGACATGCATTGAAAGGTGTCCCATTATTCTATCAGTATGAATCCCCTAACCCCACATAGATATCCCTGCCTACCCCATGATAATTCTGCAGTCATCCTTAGGACGCCATATGGCTCCTAGTAATAGATAGTGTGTATCCTAAAGCCATATGGCCTCCTATGGATGACTGCAGAATTATTATGGGGTAGGCAGGGAAATCTGTGGGGTTAGGGTATTCACACTGAAAGAATAATGGGACACCTTTCAATATGGTCACACGATTTGATAGGAAGACAGTTCTAAAATAAATTGCAAGGCAACTTTAAATTATCCTTTTATAAATAATACTATAATTGCCCATGCCCAGCTTGCACATAGAAACACAAGTTTTGACTTCATATTGATGTTTTTTTTTAATCAGGTTGACTCGTATAAACGTTAAATACCTGTAATCTGCCTTGTGATCCTAGGATATCTTTTTAATGGATGACAGTTTTTGTCAAAGGTAATTTTTTTATTTTCAGACCCATACAAAACTTTCAATCGTCTCATCACAGTTCAAAAAAACAAATCCTTGAAAATCATGTTTTACAACTTTATATGGTTACCTTTGTCACATTTTATGCAAATTTGTATCATTACTATCACATGATTTAATTGTAAAAGTGTCACAAATGTCCTGATTATAGGTACTTAATTGGATTGACACTGAAAATATATACACAACTTACAATTTTGTATTAAAATTTACTCAAATCTTTAGAAAAATAGTTGTTTTAACAAGTTTATAATAAAATGAATACATGCATATGTAGGCCTAAACATTTCTCAGAACAAAAGTTGAATTAATAAATAAATATTTTAACAATTTAAGAATGGATTCCAATTTATAATTGTTTGGTAATGTAATTAAGGATTTTTTTAAATAATACAGTAATGAATTCAAACAAAATGACAGTATAATTGCAGTAAAAATAAGTTTATATAAAACCAAAATGTAAGATACATAAACCAGGGTATATAAACACACAGTAAGTAGTGGTAGTTGATTAAATTCCTTCCCTGTTTTCATCTTCATCATGACCTCGTTTCCTGAAAATAAAAAAATTAAGCTGATACTGCATGTAGCCTTGGGTAATATTTTATCCAAAAATACCCCTGTCGCAGCAAATCTGCATACTCAGCAAATTTCCAATGCATATATATATATATATATATATATGTCTCACTACTACATAGATCCACTTACCAAGTTTCACATAAATGCATTCATAAATAAGTGATATAGCCTATATCATTTAATTTATTCTCTCTAAGAATAACATTAGGACTGAGGACACAGGTTTGCAGCAACAAGAAAGATAAGAAATGTGTTTTTAAGCAATTATCAACATAACTCAACCAAGTGAAGCTACATACCAAGTTTTAATAATTTATCACGTTTGCTACCGAGTGACTCATATTTGCATAGGTCCGGTCATTCCCACAGACCAAAAGAAATAATCTGAACATTGCAAACAGACCGGGAGGTACAGAAGTAATATTAACAACAGACCTCGAAAGAAATTGGGTTTAAATGGACTAATTCACTTCATAATAACCTAAAATGCGTGTGTAAACAATAACAATTATTTTTTATTTTACTTTGAACAATTTTAAAAATGTCAGTCAGTCTATACAATGGAAAATAGTAAAAAAAGATGTAGGAAAAGATGTATTTTTGTTCAATAACCGAGCGACGCACATTTGCGTCGTTGTAAATTTGATCATTTGTAGGCCTATTCTGTTTCATTGCTATTGTTCTGCACAGTAATCAAACAAACACCACTAAAGCACGTCCAAAAACTGTTAGGGTAGCCACGTGGGCAGTTTTACAGTGATGCATCAAAAATGACAATGTAAACAACAGTTCTGCCAATTGTAATGTGACGTCACCAATCGTCATACCCACAGACCAAGCAACGCACATGTGCGTCAGATATCCCTACAAACTGATACAAAGAGATCAGGGGGCTTTAAAATAGACCGTTGCTAAGAAATACACGTTCGAATAACAATGGCACACTGACGCAAATTCACGTCGCTGGTCTATCGGGAGAAACTACTCGGCGCACAGCTGCGTTGCTGGTCTATGTGAATGACAAATTCCATATAGGTAATTGTGGTAGCGACGTGTTAAGTTCATAACTAAAGGAGATATAAAACTTTACTTATTCTCTATAAAAATAACATTATGGCTGAGAATGCCGGTTTGCTACGGGGATAATCAACAAAAAACAAATTTGCTTTGCAAATATCAATATATCAGTACTAGGTGAAGCCACATACCAAGTTTCATCAAAATACATTTATAAATAATTGGGATATCAAATTTTATTTACTCTCCATAAGTATAACATTAGGGCTGAGTAACTTACACTGGTTTGCTGCGTCAAGGAGGATAAGAAATGTGTTGTTATGCAATTATCAGTAAAACTCAACTAGATGAAGCTACATACCAAGTTTTATTAATTTAAGTTTATAATTAAGGGAGACACCCATCAAACTTGACTTATTCTTCATTAGAATAACATTAGGACTAAGTAAGCAAGTTTGTGGCTACGCGGACAGTAAAAAATCTTTTTGTGTAAATATCAATAGACCACAACTAAGCAACATACAAAGTTTCATCAATATACAATCAAATATAATAGAGATATCAAGACTTAACTCTTAACCCATTGGCTTGGAATGACTTAGGTACTGGTGCCGTTCTTGGCCTTTAATTTTAAAAAACCTTTGAATTGGAATAGAAAAATCATGTTTTTAAATGGATTAATGGGGTATTTTAGTTAACATATTGTTTTCTTTCAGTTTAAAGATTCATATTGGCACACACATAGAATAGACATAAGTAAAAAGTAGCAAAATCACTGTTGACCATGAAACTCGCAAAAAATTAACCGAGCCTGTCAACTTCGAATGTATATTGGTTATTATATATAGGCCCCTATTAGTGATTTTAACTTATGACACCTTCAGGCAATTGTGTAAGTAACTAGATTGTAATAATTTTGTTAGGTGTCAAGGCTATCTTAGGGTAAAAACACAGTGGAGCAGGGCAGGTAGCTGGTAGCCTAGCCGGTCGCTTACTGCGATGTAGAATTGAAGCGCGAGTCGTTATGGGCACGTGCACAGTCGCGCACAGCAGGTAGCCGGGATGGTAGCAGTGAGCTAAGCTGCAAGCGGCCAGAACTGCCAAGTCGATTGTTTACATCGCTGTAAGCGGGGATCGTGCATGTGCAATGTCACTTAACAACCACGTGCTCTCGGGTTCACATGTTCCACATGGGCTCTTTCATTACGTATTCTCTGTGTATGTGGCGTTGTTTGTGTTGGTTGATTTGTTAGGGGATTTTTTTTCGGGAGGGGGGAGGGGGGTTTGTCCCCAACAATTTTTTTAAATTTTGTTTACATATAAAATTTTAAGAATTAGAATTTTGATTTTCAGCTTGAATAAAATACAATTTGGTGATTTGATCATTGTTTTACTAGTCCAGTCAAAATAAACACCCGTGCGTGCAAAAGGTCATGTAGTTCTAATTTTTTAGTATGTTGTTAGGACCTATACCACAAGTAAGAAATCAAGTTTGCAGCTTCGAAAGACATGCGCTACTGACGTATTAGTCAAAAACAGTCAAATTATTGCACTTTTTTCGGTTCTTGCTAAATATCTCTGAAAATATGCCTCTGACAGAATATGTTGTCCAGTCCTTTCTTAAACTGGATGAAATTCGCTAACTTTTGAGACGATAACGACTTCAGTCCATTATTTACTAAGGTACAATACTTTAAAAACTCAACCCAAATTAATTATTCTCCCTAAGAATAACATTGGGATTTAATACACAAGTTTTCTGCAACCAGGAATACAAAAAATGGGTTTTTATACAAATATCAATAGAAATCAACTAGGTGAAGCCACATACCAAGTTTTATTAATTTTTCTTCATAATTAAGGGAGACATAACCTTGTAATTATTATCCATAAGAATAGCATGGGGGTTGAGTGCTCAGGTTTGCTGCAACGAGAACCATTGGCAAAACATTGTTTTTTTGTACAAAAAACGATAAACTACCACCAGATGAAGCCATATACGGTACCAAGTTTCATCAGTATATGATTATTAATAAGCGAGATATAACATTTTTCCTTTTTTTTACATTACGTCACAAAAAATAGACCATGACGAAAATGTTGAATTTTTACAAGTTTTTAAAGCATTATATCTTAGTAGTTAATATTTGACGTAATGAAGTTGTTATCGTCTCGAACTTTAGCAACTTTTGTCCAGTTTAAGAAAGGATTGGGCAACATATTCTGCCAGAAACACACTTATGGAGATACATAGCAAAAACTGAAAAAGTGCAAAAGTTTGCCTGTTTTTTGGCTACTACGCCAGTAGCACAGGTATTTTGAAGCTGCAAACTTGGTTTCTTAGTTATGGTATAGGTCCTAACAACATACTAAAAAATTAGAACTACATGACCAATTGCTTATAAGGACCCTTTTTTAATGTCTAACTTGAGTGGTCTATACGTCAACTGGTTACAGAGATGTTGAAAATGCTAAACACAGTACGTTGTCCAATGTTATTCTTATGGAGAATAAGAACAAATTTATATCTCGGTTATTTATTAACTTATCCAGTCGAAACTTGGTACATTGCTTTATATCATTGCAGTCTATAAATATTTGCAGGAATAACCATTTATTTGCGGATGATTCCTATAGCAGCTAACCTGTCTACTCAGCCCCCATGTTTTTCTTATGGATAGTACAATAATTAAACTTATTTGAGGCCTCTGTTGACAAAAACTCTGAAATTAGTGATTCTCAGAAAATGCAGTACCTTTTGTCATCCTTGCATGGTGAACCTCTAAACTTGATAAAAAATCTTCCCATAACCCCCAAGAACTATTATGTAGTATGGAACATTCTCAAACAAAGGTACCAAAACAATAGGGAAATTGTGAGTTTCCATGCAAATTGCATAATTGATTTGCTCTGCACACTCAGTTATAGATTGCAAAAAAAATTTGTGCTCATTGTAGTAAAAAACATCATTCATGGGTACACTTCCCCAGTCGTAACATGTCCAATTCCTCCGAGTAAACATTATGTTCAACTGAATAAATCTCTGCAAAACCTATTCAAAACGCAAGCCCCTCTAATAATGCTTTAGTAGCACTCTCCCAAAATGAAAACTGTTCCAACAGACCCACCACTATATTGTTAGGCACCACTCTTGTACATGTAACCTCAAGCAATGGCAATTCTCTGGTTATCAGAGCGGTTGTCGATTGTGCGTCCATGATCTCTTGTATAACTGAAGCCACTGCTCGTATATTCTTACTGGAAAGGTCCTCAGATAAGTATAGCCAAGTTGATGGTCTCTCTCCTCCTGTCATGTAAAAACTAAAGGTCTCTCTAAGTTAATAATCATATCTGCTTTGAATGGTACTCAGGTGACTACCATCCATCCGGTAGTTATCTTGGATCGAATAACTTCTAATCTGCCCAACTCCCAAGTCCCTCAAGATGTAAAGGATAAGTTTAGTAATGTAATCCTTGCAGATCCAACCTTTGAAACTCCTAGTGCAGTTGTCATGCTATTGGGAGCTGATATTTATGCGAATATAATGGCGGGGGACAGGCTCGTCATCTGCGACAACCTTCCCGCAGCCATGAACTCTGTTTTTGGCTATATCATAATAGGTTCATCTCCATCCCGTGAACATTTCCCTCTCCCACAAGACTCAGTCTATTTAGTGAATACCTCTCTACTTACTACTGACACTTAAGATCTTCATCAAGCTGTAAAACGTTTTTGGACCCATGAAGAACCCCCTCTTAAAGTAAAACCTATACCCCAGAAGATGTATTTTGTGAGACTCACTTTTGTAATAACACTCTAGAGATCCATCCGGTCGTTACACTGTACGTCTACCCCTCAAAGAAGATCATCCCTATTGGGAGACACTTCGGAAATAGCGAAACAAAGATTTTTCTCATTGGAAAAGAAATTTAACTCTAACCCTAATTTAAAACAGAAATACATTTAATGTATGACTGAATACATGGACTCAGGTGATATGGAACCTGACACTTCTCTCATACCTCACAATAAAGAACATTTGTTTCTCCCTCATCACGCTGTCATCAAAGAGAAATTATCTTCAACAAAAGTTAGAATCGTTTTTGATGCGAGTGCCCGATCATCTACAGGAACATCACTCAATGAAATCCTTCATTCAGGGCCTAAACTTCAAAATTAAATAAGTGACATTTTGATCTATTTTAGGTCCTATCAATATATTTGCAGTAGTGATATCCGTCAAATGTTTAGGAGAATTTTCATTCATCCGGGTGATAGAAACTCACAACTTCTCTATTGGCGCGAAGATCCACCTAAACTCTTGTCAATCTATCGCTTAACTACTGTGGTTTTTGGTTTTAGCAGTTCTCCATACCTGGCAATTCGTACTTTAAAACAGCTTTTTAAGGACGAAGGTCACATGTTTCCTGCAGCAAGTCAAGCTATAGAAAAACAGATCTATGTCGATGATTTAGTATTGAGCGCCGATACTCTTGATGAGGCTCTAATTCTCCAAGCTGAGGCTATACAACTTCTCTCCAAAGGTAGCTTCGATTTGAGAAAATGGACCAGCAATTGCCCACAACTTGTGCATAATGTCCCTGAATTACACCAGGAGAAACGTCTTTCTTGTTCAGATTCGAAACATACTTTATGTAATGTGCTGGGTCGACTTTTACAATGGCTAGCAGAAAGCGATGAATTTGTGTACCGACTTAATCTTCCAGTGACAGATGTCATTAAGAGACTCATTCTATCAACTGTTGCTCGGATCTACGACATATTTGGATGGTCGACTCCCGTAACATTTTGGACAAAATCTCGTATTCAAGTACTATGGACCCTTGGTATCCAGTGGGATGAGCCAGTGCCATCTGATATTGCAGGAAAATGGAAAAGAATCATTTCACAAATACCTAGTTTGGATAGTCTAAGGATACCTCGACATATCTCCTTGAATGATGCCACAGACATCCAACTCTATGGTTTCTGTGATACTTCTGAGGCTGGCTATGGCGCTGTAATTTATGAACGTTGTGTGTGTCCCATAAAGAGTATTAAGGTGATTCTGCTTATAGCTAGTCTCGAGACTCTCCCCTCAAGAGGATCTCAATACCCCGTCTCGAGCTATGTGGAGCTCATCTCTTGGCAACTCTACTTCATTGTACAGCGTCTATTTTGTCTCAACGTTGTTGCATTAGTTCGGTTAATGCGTGGTGTGACTCTTCAGTTGTTTTTTCTTGGATCCATATACTTTACTATACCTTACTGTCTTGAGGTCTATGTAGCCAATAGAGTTGCACAAATAGAAGAACTCACTCCAGCTCATACTTGGTCCCATGTATCCAATCACTCCAATCCTGCTGATTGTGCCAGTCGAGGTCTTCTTCCATCCTCTACCAGATCATAATCTTTGGCGGCAGGGACCTTTATGGCTTCAGCAACCTCAAGAATCATGGCCTGATTCTAGTTTCACTCCTACAAAAGTTGAGGAACTGCCTGAAATGAAAGATGAACCGCTCCGCATATTGATCACAACACAGCCCACTGAAAATGAACTCCTCATCAGGTACTCTTCATGGGAACCTTGCTCAGAGTATTTTCTTACATCATACGCTTCATCAAGAACTCTAAAGGTCATGAAAAGATCAAAGGAAATTTGAAAGTAGATGAACTTAATCAAGCAAAATTAAACATTTGCAAACTTGTTCAATAGATGACTGCCTCAGCAGAAGCTGGAAATATGGTGTAAACATAACATTCCCCCGACTGTGAACCAATGTGGTTCACCAAAAAACTTAAGTCCTTTTTCACACATCTTGAATGAGGGGAGAAATCTTTGTAATCGGTCTTGAAATTGGTCCTTTAGCAGTATGTAGCTGTACAACTCTTACAAGACCATCAGGACCAGTGGTAGGGGCGGACACTCTGCCTAATTTCTAAGACCTCAGTGGCACGTTCGGCTCATGTATTAATACAATGTCCCCTACTTGAATGTTGCGCTGAGGTGTCCACTTTGCTCTTTGTTGGTAGTTTAGGTATTCGTAGGTGACATAGTGTGTAGGTATTCGGATTTCCACCTTTTCCAAATACTTTGTCCCAATTCTTGAACAAGCTGCCACCTGGAACGTCTATTCTGGTCCCACAATAACCTGGTAACTGGTCCCATTTATATTCTGGAGGTGCGACAAGGGCAGCACCTATCAGTAAATGTCCGGGGGTTAGACAGTCATGTTCAGTTGGGTCTGATAAGAGTGGAGTGAGAGGTCTTGAGTTAAGTATGGCCTCTACACGAGTCGAAAGAGTTATAAACTCTTCAAGCGTAAGTATTTGATTACCAATCGCTTGCCGAAGATGATGTTTTATGCTTCTTACCGCTCTTTCCCACAGACCACCTTGGTGAGGTGCAGCAGGAGGCATAAAGCATCATCTTCGGCGAGCGATTGGTAATCAAATTCTTACGCTTGAAGAGTTTTTAACTCCATTACATACAGAAAGAACACTTGGAGTGTTGCTTCATCTAGTGGTGATCCATTGGTGTTTAAATAAAAACCCAGTTTTTGTGGTCCTCGATGCAGAAAACCTGCATATTCAGTCCTAATATTTTTCTTATGGAGAATAAATCAAATGTCATATCTTGCTTATTTATGAGCATGCTTTGATGAAAGTTGGAAAGTTGGTAAGTGGCTTCATGGCGTAGTGAAGTACCATTTTAAATTTGCTGAGTATGCAGGTTTGCTGCAATGGGGGTATTTTGCATTTAACATTATATACATTTTATTTTTCTCATTAATCAATCTCAGAAGGCGATTATTCATCCAAGGTTTGAGTTTTTTCTCCCTTTTTCTCTTTACATTCGTTAAGAGGAAAGTTATTTTTCATAACTTTAAAATATTTATGAATACACTAAAAGCTAAGGAAACGTTACCAGCTGAGTAGACTGGCACCCAAGATATGCAGTTTATATTCTCTGCTAATCTGTGAAAATCTATTGACTCTTTGATTTTTTCAGAAATTGAAATTTAACGGATAATTCTACCCTGATAAACCCTACAGTCAACCTGTGGTCTGTTATCCCCACGTTCACCACCCAACTATCACATTCTATATTTATTTTCGGGTCACTTCTAACATGTGATCAATAAATGAACGAGAATTTCCTATTACTCTGGTCGGGTCTGTTATTTGAGTAGATTTAACCCATAACTTGGTATAGTTGTCAAAAATCGGGCTTTGGTCTAATGTGTTAATATTGATATCTCCACAAATAGATAAATAATTAGGTTTGTCCTTTGATAAAAAATCCCTAAGTCATTGTCAAAGTTTATAGCATTGAAGTATTGCAATCTATAAATTGCTATCATATTCATTGTAATATTACTTGAGATATCAATTGCAATATGTATACAATCAGCTGTTTCCATATCAATGTCTGGGACCACGTGACATGACAGACGGTCAGACAAAAATACCTCGACTCCTCCCGCTCGATATTGATTGTTGCATTTGGCGTAGATATTAAAATGTGATGCATTGTACTGATTAAGTTCATTATCTGCAATCCATATCTCAGTCAAAACAACTATGTCGGGCATTGTTGTTAGGGTTTGGAGGATTAAGATAAACAAATCAAAGTTTTCCTCATGCTCCTAATATTGTGTTGGATTATTATTAAATGATTAAAGTAATCAGAAAACATGTTACTGTCAAAAATAGAAAATTTTGTAAAAACTGGCATAATTTTTTTAATATGCAAACATATACTAAAACAAAATATAAATACAAATCCTATGAAATCATTAATTAAATCCAAGAAAGTAACTTTGAAATTATATTTGATTTAACTTCTGAAAAAATGAGTTTATGTTACAATCGTATCCAAGAGTAATTTAATATACCACTCTTAATCCAGTTTAGGAACCAGTCCCTGCTGAGTCTCGTAGTGCTGTTATTTGTTCCATTAAGGTAAGCGAGAGGACCTTGGCCCCTTCATTCATACGAAGCAGAATTTTCCCTTTTCTTACCCAGAGAAAATTATATCCTTTCTGTTTCTGGAGGTCTTTAGCTGCATTGAAGATCTTGCATCGGTGTGAAGCTTTTATTCATATAGATTGGTTCAGCTGGACGATTTGTGATACCAATGTCACTGGTATTTAGATTGAGTTTTATTCTCTGCTGCTTTAATATTTCATTTTTGACTATGCGGCTTGTAAACTTGACTATGATTCCCCTAGTTCTATCCGTTGCTTTCTGACCCAAACGGTGACATGTATCCACCATTTCTGCATGTAGTGTCGAGTTTAGGCTTGCTCCCAGCTTCTTTACAATTCCCAGGATATCTTCACTATTTTCTTCCGGTATACCATTTATTTCCAAGTTGTTTGCTCGACTACATTGTTCCATGTCATCAATTCATAGCTCTAATTCACAGACGGTTTTCTTTAACTTGGTATTATGAACCTGTGATGAACTTTCTGGGGGGTCGAAAATGTTTCGGACCGTCAGGCGAATCCGAAATCCCAGGAAATTCGTCACGGTCTGTCGAAGCCCAGGAAACGCTCAGCTCGGCTGCTGGGATATTTCCAGGGGGCGAAGTTCGAATGTAACAGTGGTTATACGATTTATAAAATCAGAGAGCTCAGTTATGTCAACTCGGTTGCCGGTCAACTCAGAGTTGCCTCATCCTTGCCCACAGAAAAATTGTTTGGGGCCTAGAATTTTGAATCAACCTCCCCGGGGGTTTACTTAAAATTCAAACTCCTCAAGATGAGATAGGGTAATTTAATTTGTAAAAAAAATTGAAAGAATTTAGAATTTAGAAAAAAAAGAAATTTACAAGCAATCAATAAAAATTAATTTAAGTTTAGACAGTAACCTCTCGGGATCGACTCGTTGCTGCCGCTATCACTGGACTGGGCGCTCTACTAGGGCTTAGTACGGGCCTAGCAGAGAATTCTAAGGAAACCCTCAGTACCAGAAAAACTTCTCACAGGAGCAGGGTTACCCTACGCTCCGGTTAGACTTGCAGGTTACAACCAGTGTGCACCTGTCTATACTTCGATTAGACTCGCAGGTTACAACCGGTGGTCACCTGTCTAACTGCAGGAAAACGAGGTTACTCTCAAAGAAAGAAAAAGTTAAAAAAATGCCTCACAGGCTGATTTTAATTTGTTTGTTACTAAAATGAAGTTAACGGATAAAAGTTGACACCGGGATAATAATCTTTATTACCCAGTTACTATCAACGTGTCGGGACGCTAGGCTATCTTATGTTAAATTACCACTTTACTGGCAAAAGTTAATAATCGAGCCTAAATATACTAATCGTAAGAATCGTAGACATACCTTTATACCAAAAAGCAGTCGTTAGAACAAACTTTACACTTGTCACGCACTTTACAAAACTTCGTTGAGAAAAATCGTAGTCAGAACGCATATGCTATCACTATGACGGTCTCTTCGAGAGTGACGCTATTTCTCCACGAGGAGCAATCCTTCCGCCTCGATGAATCACCACAGCTGATCGGCCAAGGGTCAGTTAAACTCAAAAATCAAGGGCATATCCGGCAACCTTCTTCTTCACCAGCCAAAAGTAATTCCGAGAGAGAAAGAAGAACCCACCTCGTCATCTGTCAACTGTCAAACTAAATCACGGTCGATGAGGGGCGAGGTTATGTCGGATTGTTGTGGTTCGGTCAACGAGTAAATAATCGTTTATTTTCATCGAAGTGGTGAATCTTATTAAAAGTGTTGTCGTTTATTTATCCCTGGTTACATGCTTAACATGTAATTCCGTCACCTTAGAGGGTCCCTAGGCTACTCACAGTTGAAAGTTTGTTTACCAAATCTAGGCTAAGGTAGGCCTAGGCTAAGGTTATTGGGATGCAGTCAAACGACGCTGCAGGTAGGCCTCACAATGTGCTAAACTTTACCCCTCTACATATTTAGCACATTACACCCCTTTCGCACTTCGGAGCGAAAAAAAAGAAAAAAAAAAGAGTCTCTTCCTCGGGGAAAAACAAAAATAAAAACATCTGTCGACCGCCTCAACTGCAGAAAGGCAGTTTGCAAAATGCGGTATCAAAGAAAAATCGGGTGTCGCTTAAACTGCAAACAGGCAGTTTACAAAAAATAGTGCTGAAAGCAAAACTGTCGTCGCTTCAACTGCAGACGGGGCAGTTTACTGAAAGCGGTCTAACTCGGGATCAACTGCTTGGCAGTTTATCGCTGTTGGCGGCGCGGACGGTTGCGTCGTGACTGCTGGTGGCGCTGCCGCTGGTGGCGCTGCCATTGCTGGCGGCGGAGTTCAAGGAGTCGCAATATCTGATTGGGCCGCACTCTGATGAAATCGTTGCCACCAACGAAGATCCGCCACCGTTTGTTCTTCCGCTGCTCCGTCGTCATCCGGTCGTAGGTGGCCGCAATCCTCCACACCATGCTGTCTGGGATGGCGAGCAGCTCACCAGGGATGTAGGCCGTAACGTTCCGATCCGGTTCGTCTTGCAGCTGCCTATCTGGCCCCGGTTGGTTAGGCACTTCCACCCGGACGTGGACGAGGTCTTCGAGAGGTTGACGGGCAGCTCCCTCATTCACCTCCACTCGTCTCTCGGCAACGGGTTGAGCCACTTCTACCGGAACAGCCTCCTCCCGTGGCTCGGCTGCCGGTCGCACCACCTCCTGACGGACGACGCGCACTGGCACGTAGCCCTCGGGGAGTCGTCGGCGGTCGGGAGATCTACGACGGTCGGCGTGGTCGTTCGGCTGTCGCTCGTCCCGTCTCGGCCGCGGGCCTCGTGATCGCTCCTCCCGTGCCGGTCGTTGGTCCCGTCGTCGGTCTCCCTGCGCTGGACGCTGGTCTCGCCGTTGGCCCTCAAATGCCGGTCGTCGATCTCGGTGTCGGTCCTCCGGTGCCGGTCGCCAGTCTCGTCGCCGGTCCTCGCGCACCGGTCGCTGGTCCCGTCGCCTCTCGTCTCGCACAGGCTGACGGTCTCGTCGGCGATCCGGTTGAACGTCTCGCCGTGATTCCGGCTGTCCAGGGCGCTGGTAGCGGCCCCGCCCATTGTAGCCCCGTTGACGTCGGTGGTCGACAACTCTGTCAGGTCGATCTGCAGGTCGTTGTGGCTGTTGCGGCCTCACCGCCCTAGGCAGCGGTTGACGGTCCACAGCCCTCGCTGCGGCGGAAGCATCCCGACTCCTGGCCGGCGGTTGTGCATCCACAGCCCTAGGAGGGTTTCGGACGAGCACCACCCTGTTCGGTGGTTGAGCATTCACCACCCTTCTTGGCGGTTGTGTGTCCACTGCTCTGGCCTGTTGAGGTTGAGGTTGCGCAACGGGGACCGGCGCCACCTGCGGAGGGGTCATCCGAACGTCCTCGTCGTCCGAGCAACTCAATGCCAGGCAGGGCGAATCTGCGGTGTGGACACTCAAACCGAGAGGGTCGTTCTCCGTGGCACCAGCAATCTTCGGGACGAAGCTGGTGTCGGAGTCTCGTCGGCTGGAGCTAGATGGAGTAGGGCCGGCGATGTTCACCGTTGCCATCCTGGAGTTTATCTCGTCGTCCAACTCCATGTCCGAAAGGGTGACGTCTTCGGCGGACGGTTGCATCAGGGAACCTGCACCGGAGAAGGCAGGGCTGGCGGCAGGGGTCCCGCTGGCGACGTTGAGCTGCGAGAAATCTTCTCGCTCAAACCGACCGCTCAGTAGCACGCGGTGGATGGTTGTGCGCGCCTCCCTGGGCCCGATGTCGAAACCGGTTAGGCCGGCGTCTCGGGACAGCTTGTCTCCAAAGACACAGACAAAGATCGCAGTCGCCGACTCCTCTGGAGCTCGAGGACATCCTTCGGGGGTCTCGGCGGTTGTCCAGGCGTCTGGGGCGAAAGGCTTGCCTTCCATCACGGCCACCGCCTCGAAGAAATCCCGGATTTTCCCCATCTCAACGGAACGGGGCCGGGCGAGGGGGTCGAAGGCGACGATCTCTCGCCGACGAGGTCTCGCCGCGATGAGCGTCCAGCTCGGCAGAGCAGCTGGGAAGAGGACCAGGTCCCTCTCGAGGAGTCCGTGCCCCCTCGCATACTGGTGCGGGACGTTCGCCGGTTCTCGGTCCCAACGGACTAGGAAACGAGGGTCCATCGACCAGGTCTTCAGCAGCGATGGAAAAAAAACACTGCGCCGGTCAACCAAACGGAAGAAAGCCTTCACCACCGTTCCGTTTATCTCTCCAGCATCAAGTTGGTTAAAGTCCAGAGCGGACACACCAATCAAAGGTCGTAGATAGGCCATCGCTACACTCACCTAAGACTACCGAAGGAAGAAACTACTCTACCAGGGTATGCACTAAGTCAAGCGGTTAGTCAAGGTTAGAAGCGATGGATACTGGCGTGCGGGAACTAGTAACAAGCAGGAGCAAGCAGGAAGCTACGTGCAAGGAACAGCCACGGGCCGCAAACAGCTACGGACAGCAATCAGCTAACCTGAAAGCGACAAAACATAAGCATCAAACTTTCGGCCTTCGCACTGCACCCCGCCACCAAACCATACAATCCACCTCCAAGTGTCCCAGAACTATACGATTGCTAATCTTAACGGCCGCAAAGGCTTTATGACCGCGGACAAAATGGTTTTAAGTCCTTGACGTGGACAACGTGGGTTTGGTTAGAATTCGCATCTTTCACCTCGTAAAGGTTACCGCCCTTTCGACCCATCACCGCGCAGGGTCCGTGATATTTCGGCGCGAGTTTGCCTACGATGGCATCGGCCGCAGAGGACAAGGTGTGGAGCCTTCTCATGACCTGATCCCCCGGTCGATAGGCCACCTCCCGTCGTCGGAAGTTATAATATTTCGCCTGCCTCTGGTAGGCCGCCTTCAGGTTCTCGCGTGTGGCCTCAATCAGCCGTTTGAACTCTGCCTCTCGTTTTTGCTTGATCTCAACCAACGGGAGGTCATCGGGGGTGTCTGAAACCTCAACGGTTGGACCACGGAGGGCGCAAGGTGGTTTCAGTTCGCGACCAAAACATAGCCTCGCAGGGGTAAATCCGGTGGAGTCATGTACTGCCGAGTTGAGGGCGTACTGGAACTCACACAGGTGGTTGTCCCACGTTTTGTGATTGTTTTTCACAAACTGGGCGATCATCGTCTTCACCACCCGGTTTTGCCTCTCGACAGGGTTCGATTGCGGGCTGTAGGGAGCGGTCGTCTGGAGATTGACTCCCCATTCAGCAGCTAGATTACGAACTATGTTCGATACGAACTGAGTACTGTTGTCGGTGATCAGCACGTCGGGGGCTCCATGCCGTAGAAGGAGCGACTTCAGCCTCAACACCACGTTATTCGCGGTTGCAGAGGGGAGGGGTGCCAGCTCAGTCCATTTACTGAACGTATCCTGCACGACTAGCAGAAAACGTTGACCGCGCTGAGATCGGGGCAACGGACCAACAAGGTCAGCTGACACCACGTACCATGGGCCTTGGGGTTGCCGGAAATACATAATCCCCGCAGGTTTGGCTTGAGGAACTTTGTAGGCCTGGCACTGAGCGCATGACCGCACGTAGGCCTTCACATCGCGCCGCCAATTTGGCCAAAAGTAATCTGCGCCAACTCGAGCAAGAGTCTTTTTCACCCCAAGGTGACCGGCTGTTGCTACGTCGTGGTTCTCGTTCAACACCTTAGAGATGTTTACTCTCGGAACACACACTCTCCACGTAGTCGGTTCGTTCTTCCTTGAGAACGCACGGTGTAGGGTCTCGCCCCGTACCCGGTACCGTGGGTACCTCCCGGGGTGTTTACCGACCAACTCCCAAAGTCGAGCGTACCAAGGATCGTGGGCCTCAAGCGGTTTGCCTTCTTCGTTCTCGTCAACCGCTTGACCGTGCTCACCGTTACGAGTTTCAGGGGTCGTCCCTTCGGCAACGGCGTCACTTTGAGGTCGTCGCTGTTCCCTTGCCCCTTGTCTCGTTAGTACTCCAACCTCAAAAGTGTTAAGGTTTACAGAAGTCCCAGGCGGGTCGTGCAAGTCTGGAACAGGTTTTCGAGAGAGGGCATCGGCCACTCGGTTCAAGGTTCCCTTCCGATACCTAATCTCGAAGTCAAATTGCTGCAGTTCCATGACCCACCGTGCCAAACGTCCGCTGGGCTCGTTGAGTTTAAGGAGCCACTTCAGGGCGACGTGGTCGGTTATTGCAACGAAATGATACCCCTCGAGGTAGGCCTTGAACTTACGAATCGCCCACACGAGAGCGAGACACTCCTTCTCGGTTGTCGTGTAGTTCTGCTCGGCATCAGAAAGTAACCGACTGGCATACGCAACGACTACCTCTCTGTCGTTTTGTCGCTGGGTGAGGGCCGCTCCCAGGCCAGCGTTCGATGCATCGACTTGGAGAACGAACGTCTCGGCAAAATCTGGGCAAGCAAGGATCGGGGCAGTACTCAAGGTACGCTTTAGTTCGTCAAACGCCTGGGTCTGCTCGTCACCCCAGATCCATTTGGCGTTTTTCTTGAGCAGCCCACGTAGTGGGGCCGAGACGGAGGCGAACTTCTCCACGAATCGACGATACCAGGAGGCAAGGCCGAGAAAGCTGCGAAGCGCCTTGACGTTCGTAGGAGCAGGAAATTCCTGGATCGCTCGTACCTTCTCCGGGTCCGTCGAGATTCCCTCGCTACTGACTACATGGCCCAGATACTTGAGTTCTCTCCGGGCGAAGTGACACTTCTCGGGGTTTAAGCGTAGACCGGCATCTCGAAGGCGCCGGAAAACAACGCCGAGAAGTTCAAGGTGCTCCTCAAAAGCAGAGGATACAATCACCAAATCGTCAAGGTAAGCGAACGCTTTCGGTTCCAACTCAGGCCCAATGACTCGGTCTAGCAGTCGCTGAAAGGTGGCTCCAGCAGAATGCAGGCCAAACGGCATGACCTTGAACTGAAAGAGTCCAAGCCCGGGGACTGTGAAGGCCGTGATGGGGCGGCTGTCTTCGGCCAGGGGCACTTGCCAGTAACCTTGTTTGAGGTCCAAAGGACTGATGTACTTGGCTTGCCTGAGTTTTTCGAGGATGGCGTTTATCCTCGGCAAGGGATACGCATCCTTGATCGACGAGTCATTCACCCTGCGCATGTCAATACAAAAACGATACTTCCCGGTCGTTTTCTTTATCAGCACGATCGGCGAGCTCCATGGGCTGCCTGATGGTTCGATCACACCATCCCGCAGCATGGCAGCCATCTCTTCGTTGATGATCGTTTGCATGGCAGGGTTACGTGGGTAGTGTCGCTGCTTTATCGGGACTACGTTTTCCTTGAGACGTATCACGTGCTCAACCAACGTAGTTCGCCCGACCACAGAATTGAACAGGGGAAGCTCCTCATCAAGAAAAGCTTGAAGATGGCGATCCTCCTCGTCGGTCAGGGGCTTCAGAGTGCCAGAAGCACACGAGAAAGGTCCCGACATCTCGGTCTCTGCCGCGTCCGCGACATTTAATTGTATGAGGTTCAAGTCGTAAACACACTTCATACCTGAAACAACGTCCGTCGTAAGTCCGGGAACAAAGTAAACTCCCAGAATTGAAGCGGGCAGGTGGTACTTCCCTCGAATTCGGCAGCGAGTGCCATCGACCATCCTAAGTTCCGCGTTCGACTCCTCGGATTTAACACCACACTCTACTAGGTATCGCGCCACCTCGTCCCCAATGAGGTTTACTACGGCCCCCGTGTCCAACAAGGCTCTGAAATTTCGGTCGAGTAGTCTGACGTCGATGAAGGGTCGAATGTCGGGCAGGTCAGACTCCTCGCTAGCTCCACTAACGAAGGTGCTCACGCGTCGGAGCCACTCCGACCACTCTTTGGAGGTTGTGCGGCACTGGGACGCTGGGGGCTCAGGTGACCTCCGGACACCTGAGTCCGGTTGGCGTTTCCCGAACGGCAGTCACAACGAGTGGTTGCTACACCTTCCCGTTTGCAATTGAAACACCTCATCACCTTCGGGCGCCGGCAATGGCGATAAAGGTGTCCCTCTGCATTGCAGTTCCAGCATATCATCGTCTTGGCCCGAGAAGACCGGGCTTCAGGTGAAGCAGAGCGCCGTGCTGGATTGCGAGGACTGGGAGATCGGTCCTGCCTCTGCGGTTGATTGGCCCAACGATCAAAAGTGACTCGTTTGTCATGGCCTCGCTCATTAAGTTTCGGCCTAGAGTGGTTGGTTTGGGTCGGTTGAGGGACCGGCCTTGGTTGCGGTTGCACAGTCTCCGGCAACAAACTGTCCAGCACTGCAATGTCCATTGAGCGGTCGTTGCGCCTCCTGGCGACATACGCTGTCTCAGGCACTAACGCTTGAGATGCAGGGGGGGGAGGGCGAAAAGTTTTCCGTTCACGCACCAACTCTTCGAACTCCTCGGCTCGCTCGATGAGTTCAGGCAGCGAAAAGAAGTCCTGTCTCCGGATCATGAATTTGTACTCCGGTCTCATGTTGGCGTACACCAGATTAAGTTTCTGCTGGTTACTATATTCGCCACTTCTCCGGATCAGGGTTGTCAGCGCAATGACAAAGTCGCGGAATGACTCTGTGTCACCCTGAGTTCGCTTACGGATTTCTTCGTCCAGGTTGCGACGATAGCCTGGCGGGAAGAACTGAGACTCGAACATCCGACGAAACTCCGAAAAATTGGTCCATATGTCTCTGTTATTGCGGTACCAGAGTAGGGCCTGGCCATGAAGGAGCTCCGGCATAGCCTTGAGAACTTCTTCAGGCGACAATGAATATGCTTCGAGAAGTTCCTCCAATCGCTCAAGAAAGGAGACGGCATCGCGTCGGCCATCAAACCGTAAATTCCACTTCCAGACTAAGTCACAAAGAGTGGAGGACGTTTTAACAACGGTCCTACTCCGATCCTCCTCTTGTTCTGCACGCCGAGACAGGTCCGAGGAGTTGACACCTCCATACGTGCCAGGCACCTGGGGCCAGGACACATGGTGGGGGGTTATCTCCGGGGCACGCCGGTTGGTTGCTCGCCCATCGCCTTCGTACGAGCTAGGCTTGTAGACAGGCTCAGGTTGAGGGCGGCGCTGGTTATCGTCCAACTCGCCAAGGTCTGCACCAGCGAAGCCAGAGTTCGTTGAACATACTCTGAATCCGCATTCGGAGATATGCCCAATATACCCCGGATCCTGTCTGACTCACCCGCATAAGGGTTAACTGCTAGGAAATCAGTCGGCCGTGGTGCTGGTTGAGCCGCAAATGTCCCTTGAGTGGTGTACTGGGACAAGTCGAAACCCGCAGTCAAGGGCACTCCGATGGTCGTTGGCCGGAAATAATTTCCATCAGTCGGTCTGCGAGAGCCGTCCGGCACGTTGTACGTCGCGCTGATGGATTGGCAAGCGGAATCCGGTGGGTAGGCCGAGATAGAGTGCGGCCAGGCACCGGATGTTGGCCGGTTGATCACAATCCTGGGCGGTTGCGAAGTAGTCGTGCGCTGATGCATGTCACCAAAACCCAATGAGGTCATCGGTTGATATTGTGGTTGGCCTATAGCCCAGGAAGAGAGCGGACGATGAGAATATCCGCCAGAAGTCACAGCGCCCAAAAATTGGCCTGCAGAGGAGGTGGTATGGCTCGTATCCAGAAAAGCGAGGGGTTGAGCCCGAGACGCCACCTCACTTTGAGAGGTTACAACTGGTGGGCCGCTAAACATCTCCCCCGTAACAGGCACAGGCACGGTTTTCCAGAAATCGCAAAATCGTTTGCGCAAGTCCGCTACGTTCCCTTCGGTCGGTAGGCCATGGTGTGCCATCTCCGCGATCAGCTGGTGCTTTTGAAGCTCATGAATCCAACCGACTCGAGGATCTTCCACTGGGGACCTAGGAGTGGTCACCGCTGACGAAGTCATAGCAGTTGTGAACACCACGGTCGTCGTCGTGGTTGTGGACGCGCTCGAGCATGTCACACTAGGCGAGGGAGCCGTATTGGCTGCTCCTGGTGACGTCGTCGTCAACACGTGTTGCGAAACCGCCACCGTTACAGGAGGGTTCTTGGTCATTGCCGCTCTTACTTGCACGTTCAATCAGAGGGGGACGCAAGACAAAAACAACGGCGAGAAAATACTAAAACAAACTCGCACTGAAAATAAAACCAATGACCCAAAACAAAATCAAGATAAATTATCTAATAGCAATCAGTGCTAAAAACCTCAATTTACCCTGATAAAAGCATCTTATCGGCTCACCAGTACTAAACCAGTTACAAATATCGCTGAAAATACAAGTATACAACTTCACCAATATTAAAATTAGTTATGATACTCCTCACTGAGCTCTCTCTGACAAGTTACACACCACTGTTACACATTCACTAGTCCCTGTTCGGGCGCCATTTTGTGATGAACTTTCTGGGGGGTCGAAAATGTTTCGGACCGTCAGGCGAATCCGAAATCCCAGGAAATTCGTCACGGTCTGTCGAAGCCCAGGAAACGCTCAGCTCGGCTGCTGGGATATTTCCAGGGGGCGAAGTTCGAATGTAACAATGGTTATACGATTTATAAAATCAGAGAGCTCAGTTATGTCAACTCGGTTGCCGGTCAACTCAGAGTTGCCTCATCCTTGCCCACAGAAAAATTGGTTGGGGCCTAGAATTTTGAATCAACCTCCCCGGGGGTTTACTTAAAATTCAAACTCCTCAAGATGAGATAGGGTAATTTAATTTGTAAAAAAAATTGAAAGAATTTAGAATTTAGAAAAAAAAGAAATTTACAAGCAATCAATAAAAATTAATTTAAGTTTAGACAGTAACCTCTCGGGATTGACTCGTTGCTGCCGCTATCACTGGACTGGGCGCTCTACTAGGGCTTAGTACGAGCCTAGCAGAGAATTCCAAGGAAACCCTCAGTACCAGAAAAACTTCTCACAGGAGCAGGGTTACCCTACGCTCCGGTTAGACTTGCAGGTTACAACCAGTGTTCACCTGTCTATACTTCGATTAGACTCGCAGGTTACAACCGGTGGTCACCTGTCTAACTGCAGGAAAATGAGGTTACTCTCAAAGAAAGAAAAAGTTATAAAAATGCCTCACAGGCTGATTTTAATTTGTTTGTTACTAAAATGAAGTTAACGGATAAAAGTTGACACCGGGATAATAATCTTTATTACCCAGTTACTATCAACGTGTCGGGACGCTAGGCTATCTTATGTTAAATTACCACTTTACTGGCAAAAGTTAATAATCGAGCCTAAATATACTAATCGTAAAAATCGTAGACGTACCTTTATACCAAAAAGCAGTCGTTAGAACGAACTTTACACTTGTCACGCACTTTACAAAACTTCGTTGAGAAAAATCGTAGTCAGAACGCATATGCTATCACTATGACGGTCTCTTCGAGAGTGACGCTATTTCTCCACGAGGAGCAATCCTTCCGCCTCGATGAATCACCACAGCTGATCGGCCAAGGGTCAGTTAAACTCAAAAATCAAGGGCATATCCGGCAACCTTCTTCTTCACCAGCCAAAAGTAATTCCGAGAGAGAAAGAAGAACCCACCTTGTCATCTGTCAACTGTCAAACTAAATCACGGTCGATGAGGGGCGAGGTTATGTCGGATTGTTGTGGTTCGGTCAACGAGTAAATAATCGTTTATTTTCATCGAAGTGGTGAATCTTATTAAAAGTGTTGTCGTTTATTTATCCCTGGTTACATGCTTAACATGTAATTCCGTCACCTTAGAGGGTCCCTAGGCTACTCACAGTTGAAAGTTTGTTTACCAAATCTAGGCTAAGGTAGGCCTAGGCTAAGGTTATTGGGATGCAGTCAAACGACGCTGCAGGTAGGCCTCACAATGTGCTAAACTTTACCCCTCTACATATTTAGCACATTACAAACCTAAATGAATAAAACTTGGTATTTAGCTTCACCTGGTTGAGTTATATTGATAATTGCTTAAAACTACATTTCTTAACATCCTTGTTGCAGCAAACCTACTTACTCAGCCCTAATGTTACTCTTATGGAGAGTACATAAAAAGCTATATGTATATCACTTATTTATTTATGTATTTTTCTTAAGCTTGGTAAGTGGCTTTAAGTGATAGTGACAAACTCATACATACGTTGGAAATTCCCGGGCCCTAAAAAAAGGGCTACACCATTTCTTTGTTCGCGGCGTGTTGCTGTCGTGACCCCTGGAGCCCGGCCGGACAGCGCTATGAAGTCACTGCGCTGACAGCTGCTCACCACCCGCTTGGCCCAAATGCTAAATGAATATTTTTTCTCAAGAGATTTCTACGAATCTGTACGTCTAAAACTATTGTCCAATTGCCCTTCCGTTCCCTCATTTCCTCTCGTACACGTGTCCTGATCTATTTTTGAACATCCTCAAATATATTGTTGGTTTTTTACTCAGAAAGTGGTAAGTGTTTGCTTACCCTGCATAGTGAACTTGATGAGTTTATTTACTTGTTGTATTGTTTGTAGTATTGTAGTGTTATGTGTGTACTTGTGATTGCCATGAGTTTACTTATTTGTTGTTATTGATTTAGTTTTCACCACCATTGTTTGTAGGATTAGTTTAAAGCCCTGGAAGTTATTAATTAATTCCAAAATTATTTTAGTAAATATTAATAAATAATTAATAAATATTATTTGTACATACTAGGTATGACGAGCATATAAATATGGGACATAGGATGCATAACGGGTATATACAATAAAACTGTCTTATTAAATAACTAACACATTTTTAATTAAAATATTTAACTACGTTTATATTTTTTTTTACTAAATGTGTATTTGATATAAGTCTGTTTTATATATAGCAGTCACAGTAATACACATCTCAAAGGTTTTTAAAAAGAGTAATTTATAAAGTTTAATCATAAAGAAAACTATTCTTGAGGGAAAATGTAGGACTGTCCCAGAAATATTGGGAGTTATGGTCACCGTACCTATATTGTATTTTCAGACATCACAGCAAATACAGGGTGTTTAAAAGTGTACTAATGTTTTATAAGCTTCTTTATAACATAATTTACAGTAAAAACGTTCTGGTTGTGGTCTATTTATATTTACATGAAACCCAATTTCTAGTCGCCCTCATTGCAGCAAACCTGCATAAACTGTTCATGGTAATTCTTATAGAGGATGTATGAAACTTTATATTTTGCTAATTTACCAATATATTGTTACTAAACTAGATAAGTTAGTTTATTTGTTGGTTATGAATATACCTGTTGGTTATGGTTATGAATATTTGCATTAGAAATTCGTGGAGAAAGCAGGTTTGCTGCGTCGAGGTACTATACAAAAATCAAAAGTGTTTTAAGTAGCCTGTGTTATTTCCTTGCAAATAATATAAATTCCATAACTATAAGGCAAAATAAGTGCTATCACATATATTTTTATGCAATGTTACTGGGGGCAGCTCATGTAAATAATGGTGTTTCATAAGCAACTGCACAGTAATTAACACCGTGTTATCCTTTCATTCTTTTTTCATATATTAGACAAACATACCACTCGAAAGGGAATAAAACACGCTGGTGACATATTAGTTCACTTGTTCAACACCATATAATTATGTTAAAGATTAGTGTTGGTTTTAAAGGTTACTCCAAGTTCTAAGGCCAGTTGATTTGTAACTATCCTTAGATAAAATAGTATATATATATATATATATATATATATATATATATATATATAAGTAAGTTAAAACGGTTTAGAGGGCTTTAAACTAATCTCACAAGATTCCTGTACTTTTAATAAATCTCAGTGTTTCCAGGAATTTTCAAATAGTGCTCTTTCGGGTATGATAGATTGAAAAGTGGTAAAATAATGTTTAATCGATAACATGTAGTTAAAAATATTGAATTTAAATATGTTTTCATAATGAGTTGTTGTGCTATAGAAACCTGTCCAAATAATAACAAAAATACTGACAAATCTGCGGTGGTGTAACATTTATTTCCAAAGGACCCTGAAATCTGCAAAATTTGGATGTCAAAATGTAAGGGTAAAGATAGTATTTTAAGTTTTTTAGTCATATACCATAAAAAACTAATTGTTTTTTAATGTGATTCCATTTAACTTAATACAAACCACTACTTCTTACTAAATAGTTTTAGAAATAGTTCAGCTGCCAATCCTTTTGAAAATTATATCGCAAGAAAGCCTGATTCATTTAAAAAATAACAGTGAAGCCGTATAATAATGGTATATAATAGGACACAAGTCTCAGCTGTGGAAGTAGTAGGGAGTAAAGCACTGGTAGCGCGGTGCTTCGAGCCGGCTGTCAGCGCGGTGACGGGACCATTGACTATATTGAGTATATAGTCACTCATGTATATAGTCAATGACGGGACGTAGCGGGTCACGTGGTAGGGGGGTCTGCTCACAGGAAAAATGTTATGGCCCTTGTTATCAGGCTCTGGGACATTCGCTGAGTACGCATGTTTGCTGCAACAGGGGTATTTTTTTGTATTAAGTCAAATTAATTCAAAAGTTTCTATCAAGTTTTTATATATTTTGTTGCAGTTGTTTGGTGACACTGTCACTGTCCATCATATTCCCTATAGTAAAAGTAATAAATTTAAAATTACAGATTTGACTTATTTCTGTCGGTAGGTTGTTAGGGAATTTCAACAGCGTAACATATGTTTACTCTAGATGTATTAATAAAACTCAACAATTTTTGACAGTATAAAACATTAGTATATACCATTATATAACATTATTATACCATTAGTAAAATAAAGGCTCAGAGCAATGAATGATTGGTAAATTGTTAAGTACTTTGAAATAGGCCTAGACTAATATGTTTGGCGATTTAGTGTTTTTAAAATTAATTTACCTTATCAAAAATAAACAAAAGTCTGAGTAGGTGGGTTATATTAAAGAAGAGAAATATTAAACTAGTGATTCTGCTTATCATTCGATCACAAATAATTTTAGATCTTAAAAATACTAGGTCGCTAAGTCGTTAAACAAAAATGTTTAAATTTTCTTTCAGGGGCTCCTCAGTCTCCAGAAGCGAGCTCTCCAGTTGTACCAGTTTGGAAACCAGATTGTAAGTTTGTAATTGTAAAAACTCACTTATTTAAATTAAATGAAAGCATATTTTAACTTTTAACATGGAATTAGGTCTATCCATAGGCCTCCTGCATATCCAAAATACATTTATCTTATAATCCTTACATTTATTCATGTCATCAGAACTCTATAAAGTTAAAATAGGCCTATATAAATCTAGAAGCCTGTATATGTACTAAACCAGTAAAGAAGTTAAAGCAGGTTAAAGCTTTTCTAGTGGTTTAAAGCTATTCTAGTGTAGCAAAGTTCCTGGCACATGAAATGAAAATAAACTTTATTCACACATTTTAAATTAAAATTGAATGGCGTTAGTATGAATTGTAGACAATTCCAAATCAAAATCAAAATTATGTTAGGAAACATACTGGTATTATTAAAATTATTTTACAAAAATGAACCACCACAACTAAACTAAACGAGAGTATAAAGGGGGAAAACAACTAGACCTATATACACTATAATATACCTGCCTGTATGTTATACAGAATACACCTTAACACGTTCGCTGCGCACGAAAAATTTTAAATATTTTGTGGATGCTGAACAATTTTTATTGTTGATTTACTTTCCTATGACGAATAGAATACCGACCATGTGGTTTAAAAGCATTCCAGAACTTTAGTTTAGCTGCTAATGACGTCATAAAGGTCCGGTTGATTTCAGGACCGTAGCACCCGTTGTGTGTACACACATAGTTACAATCACATGAAATGACAGTCGCAATGTTATTATTTGGTAAAAACGTCAGGATCACTACCGGTTTCGTCATAGTCATCATTTCGTGAAGTGGAAGCCATTATAAAACAATATATAATACCACAGGAACACTACTCGAAATAATCAGAACAATGCGTCAAAAAACGCACAAAATACGCGGCCGATACGAAAAGTAACGCCGCCCGACAACACAACGTGACCCGCACTACACACAGACAGTAAATAACCTGCTTCGAACAAGTGATGGGCTCACACTAACTGGTTTAGTTACAATAAAGAGCGCGAAACCGTTTCCGGCCCTGTGGCGTGCAGCTAAGGTCAATGGAGACAGACGCAAATTCTGGAAACTGACGCCGCCCGGCAACACTACGGGACCCCTCCTACATGCTCACAACATATCACGTGAATCGACCAGGTGCTCAGCTCAGACTGACTGGTTTAGTTTAAAAAGAGGCATGTCCCGATATATGGACACGAGCGTGCGAAATTATGCAAGGATGTCCTGATGTGGGAACATGCGCAGCGAACGTGTTAAAAATACTTGAGTGTGTTGGTGATTCCAGTAGGTTTTTTTAGTAATTGTCTCCTATAGAAGACCATGAGTTATGGAAACACCAGTAAAAATCCGTGAAACGGTAAATTACAAAAATTAAACTACATTAATGATTACATTTTTTTAAATAGTTGGTTTGAAACGCTATCTTAAAAAAGGTAGTTTACCATTTTTTGTGTGTTCTAGACAGGTCATTATTTCTTTTCGAATTGTCTGGCTGTTGGAGACTTGTCTGCAATTGACAATTTTTAATATGTTCTGGGGGTTAAATGAGGTTCAAAATGGTCATAATATTTTTGTTCGATTGTTTGATCGATTTGATTACTCTGACTACTCTGATGGTTGCAGTGTACAGGATCCAGCAGGAGGCTCCGCGGCCACGGGCGGTAGTGTGCGAGTGTCCGGTGGCCGGGGGCTCCGCCCCACTGGAGTACAGGGATGTGTTCCATGGGCCATTGTCCAGTGGCCAGGCAGCCTCCAGACTGGAGCAGAATGGAGACTACTTGGTGCGGCTCAGCGGCGACATCTACACTCTCTCCCTCAGGTCAAATAAGTGATAGCAACATTATAATTGGTCTTTGTCAGAAATTTATTTTTGTTATGGTCACTTCATGTTTGTAAGAACTTGTTGATGACTTACAAACATCAATAAAAAAAACAACGTTTTAAAAACTGGAGTCTGATCCCGACTTCAGGTGAGGTCCTAGGTATTCTTCTCACCTGATCCTGAAATGTCGAGACACACTTGTTTTTTATTTCTAATCAGTGATGAAGAATGTCCGCAGTAATTTCTTAAATAATATTTTAATTGTATGGATTAACACACTGACTGCTGAGCCTTGCCCGACACAGGCCTTGTCAGTGCAGTTTCGCTCAACTCCGCATCCTGTTCAAATTCGTATGTTTTAATTTACCGTCAATTACATTTCAGTCATTATTTAGCTATTAATTTTCTTAGTAACTACCATTTACAACTTAACTGCGCAAAATTCATTATAACTAGTGAAGTAAGTCGGAGTTATCAAAGTGCATTATAAATCACAAAAGTTCATTTTTTTATTAGTTAATAAAAACAATTTACCGAGCCTAAACATAAGTTCAGAGTAGCTCGTTGAAGAATCCACAGACGGCTGCACTAGTAGGTCAGCAAAACTGTAATATAACAGAAAAATCCACAGATAGATATGGCATCAGTCAACAACATTCGCTGGTCATGCTGTGCTGCCGCCTAGTCTACGGACCACACCCACATGCAACGTGTTAAGTAATTGTTCTAAATATTTAAAACCAACGACAAAATCTCTGAAAATTGAGGCATCACGCTAGCCTAAGAGTTAGCGTCTTGGAATTTGATTCAAGGGGTTATGGGTTCAAATCCCGGGGTGTCCACAAAACTTTGAGGGGTTTGGATCGCTTTCCCCACTGGCAATATTTAAAGCAGCTTTATATTTAACCAATACCAATATCTGTATACAAAATCTTTACTAAATAACCACACAAGTGACCATAAAACTGAAACCCTAAAGTTGCATATGCACTCTGCAATGCCACCCTCTGAAATTAAAAATTGCTGAAACTCATATGCGTGGAAAATGTTGTGTAAAATATTGCAAAAGCTATAATGCATCCCACGGGCAAGATCTAGAACCCAAATTTCTTTGGATATTGCTTACTTTTTATTTTTTTCTTATTGCACAACACTAGTTGCATACTTAACTTTAGCGACTAAGTTGCATGGTCAAATCACACCTTCAGATGTTAAATTTTATATATTAGGAGGCCTAGAATTAGGACTATTGTTTGAGAACTATTTGTTTTGATGCATTTCTCAGGAAAATTGAAATTAAAATTGATTCCTCATGTGTTTTGCAGGTCTTATTTTGAAAAGATTACTCCAATTATGATTTCAATGTACGAACCTACATATGTATTCTTTCTATTGAACATTAAACCAGTTACCTGTGTAGTTAGATGACGCTCCCAATCTAAAAGTCATCCGGTATCAACATAGAGTAGTAGTAGTGTGGCCAGTAAACTATATTGTGTAGATAGGCTATATAACATTGTCCATCATCCTCCCCTTCAATAAAGTAAAATTTCTTCTAAGACACTTCTTAAACATTTTCTTCAAATTAACTTAAATTCACTGTTAATGCTCTTCCTTTTTCTTAAAAAAAAAAACGAAATAACTGAAATCCCATCTTCTGATTGGGCAAAACAAAATAATAAAGTAGGCTATAAAAAACTATCCTAATCTTTCAAACGTTCAGGGGTTCGAATAATCCTCCCTGAACGTGTGGTTTTTGCAGGTTTAATCGGGATTATTTCACGAGGACATGTATGACCATTTTTATCTGGACTGATAGGCCTACTTTCAGACTCTTCATCCTCTTCAGACACTTCTTTGGACACTTCTTCAGAACCTTCTTTATTTGGCGATGGTCTGATCCATTCCCTATTTCTTCAATAATGTCCAGAAGGTGTTTTAACAAGATACGATCTACTTGAAAGCCGTGAAGTGATGGTACCAAATTCTAGTTTCTGATCCTTATGATTATGCCTATTCTTGACCACTACTCCCTGACCTATTTCTAACTCAGGTAAGTCTTTTGCTCTTCTACCATAAACCTTCTTGGATTTCCTCTTTTTATAGATAGTTTTTCCTGAACATGTTGCAGTACTTCTGGCACCAATAGCTTCTTCGACATTGGAATCAAGGACCTTGTCCTCCTAGACATAATTCACTGGACCGAGCTGCTGTCCATCTCTTTAGAAGGTGTGTTACGCCATTCTAAGATAGCTAACCAAACATCAGTTTTCTCGTGGTCTGCCTCTGAGAATATTTTCCGAAGTGTATTCTTAGCTATTTTTACAGTGGCTTCAGCTTTAGCATTTCCTTCAGCATGATACGGTGATGATGTCACAGGTGTGAATTCCCAGTCTCAAGCAAAGGTAGTCCATTCCTTACTAATCAAATTTGGGTAGTTATCTGTGACCAGAACCATCGGTATTCCTTACGTACTAAAATGTTGCTTAGCAATAGTTATTAGAGTATCTGCTTTGGAATCTTGCAACTCGTCCAACTCCCAGTAATCAGAATAATAATCTACTGTTATAAGATAATCTTTCCCTTTGATAGTAAAAGTGTCCATTGCAACTCTGGTCCATGGGTGTTCTAGAACTGTGTGTCTGTACAGGCATCTGTTGTTGATTCTGTTGTTGGTGTGTGTAATAGGCACACAGTACACTTTTCAATATCTTGTTTAATCTCACCTGACATGTACAGGCTTCTCTTGCCTTACGGAGTGATGCATCCAGTCCTTGATGACTTGATTGTATCCTGGCTAACACTTCGTGCCTCATTGATTTCGGAACAACTAGTCTATTGTCCCTAAATACAATGCCATTGTGCACAGCTAATTCATCCCTGAAATTCCAGTATTCTCGAAGTGGGACACTTAATTCATCTTTCCTTTGAGGCCAACTGATGCAATCACAGACGACAGTGACATTAAAACTTGATCATGTGCAGTCAGTCTTCTTATTTGATTCAATGTATCATCTGCCCTGAAAACGGTATACCTCACTAGTTTCTTTGTCATCACTAGGCATTTTGAAGTAATTGTCCGACAATTGCAGCTAAAAATTCATAAGTGACTTTATTCAAACAATTTAAGACGATTTTCAAACAAGATTTTCCTTTCTACGCAACGTGTTTTTGGACCTAGGCATAACTTCAAGTTGTAGTAAACCATTAATATAATCTGCATCCACCGATAAAATCTATACTTTTCAAAGTTTTCACGCTCTAAAAATACTACTTTAGTTTTCCCGTACTCAAATAATCAGACTTTCACTCTTATTAAAATTGGCTTGGGTGTTTTAGACCCTTAGCTGCCACCATATTAAACATTCAACCAGTTACCTGTGTAGTTAGATGGAAAGTGGCACTCCCAATCCAAATCCATCCAGTATCAACAGAGCAGTGGCGTAGGTACGGGGGGGGGATCAGGGGGATATATCCCCCCCTTGTAACTGGTACAAATTAAAATTTATATCCTCCCGAAATCAAGCTTATGCCTTTTGATTGAAAGGAAATGCCGTTACTGAGAAACAAAAAAATATGTGTGCAATATCTCCAAAATATCTTATTTATATATTACGAATATTGTTCGCGTACAATAAATAGTAGCAGGTGAACTGCACCGGCACACGGCACAATGGCACTTGCGCGCCACAAGTGGGACGTGAGTCACTGAACAGTCTACCCTCACCCCCTAGCAGCCAGTTCGTCAACTAGCGCACCTGCCTTTGACCTTGATGTCTAGACGGTCTTAGTAATGTGCTTAACTTACGGTTGCCATATTAGATTTGTAATTTAATTATACATCTTCATACTGGTTTTCAGCGTTCTATAACCGCAAATATATGTAAAAGTCAACGATATTTCCCGACGAAATAAAGCCAAAGAATAACAAATAATAGAGGTTAGAGTGAACAAGGAAATAAGGGTTCAGCTTATTTGGAAATCGTTGCATGATGATGAAGTTGCAAACATAAATACATTTTCGTTCACAGATAGGATTTCAAAATTTACGTTATTCAACACATTTTTGGGAACAATTTCAAAGAAGGGAGATTTTTAATTTTTCAAGGAAATTCCCCGGAGCTATATTTTTATCTTAAAACTCCGGTAATCTCTGGGGAAATCCGGTGACTTGGCAACTCTATCTTTCCAGTACTGATTATAACTGATAGAAGTACTTTTTTGTCCTGTTAAAAATATTGATTATTTTTTATCAATGGTTCATGTTCGGATGTCTAGGCCTATATCAATAATTATGAATATAAGGGACACGTCAATGATGTCTTCAGTTTTGTATATCGGTATCCGCGCTAGTCACGAATACAGTTTTTTGTTTTGTATTCCCAAATGAGATAACCCCCCCTTGACAAAGGTCTATCTACGCCACTGCAACAGAGTGGTAGTAGTGTGGCCGGTAAACTATATTGTGTAGATAGGCTACATAACATTGTCCAAAATGTCTTATGTTGTGTGGTTAAAAAGTATTTTGTGACTGTGTTAATTAAGGTTATAAACTGTAATTTTTTGTTTGATTAAAATACATATTGTATTTTAAATACTAGCCTACTGGAGACATGCTCTTGTATTGAAAGTCACGTTTTTACTAAAACTTTCCATAGGAGCAAATTAAATTTAAATTCCTCGTCCATTTTTAGTACAAGCTTATTTCATTTTATATGTGATGTTTCACAGCTCATTTTATTGTAATTCTCATCTTTTTATGTAAAGCTGTCGTTTAGTTGTAAAAATAAAGAATTATTTTATTTACATTTTATAGAGTACCTAAAATAAAAATAAAAAGAAGCAGAACATGTTGGTTTAAAAAAAATACTCTAAAACTAAACACATGCATTTTACAGGAAGTCAGAATTAAAGAGAATGGCCTTTACAAATTAATTGAAATTAATGTAAACGAGTTCAAACAATTAAATATCTTGGGGTAATGATATCCAATCAGAATACAGAGGAGCCAGAGATGCAAAACAGGATAAATTCAGCAAATAATAAATTTGTATATGCATGCAATGGAATACTCTCAACAAAATCCCTGTTCCAAAAAAACAAAATTAGACTATACAAAACAATAATCTGCCCAGAATTGCTGTATGGATTCAAAAAATGGAGAAGGAAGTAAAACTGAATAAGAAAGAAGAAAAAATGCTGTGAGTTTTGAGAATAAAGTACTAGGAAAATATACGGGCCTACGTGCGAAATAAGGGTAGTGGGGAAGGAAACATAATAGTGCAGATATAATCAGTGCAATAAAGTGTAGAAGACTCTACTAGGCTGGACATACTAAGAAGAGGAGAAGAAAGTCAGCTAAAGAAAAGAACTGATGTAATTTAATCCTGAAGGAAGGTGACCCTCTGAAGACCAAAACGACATAGTGGAAGCAGGTGAAGGCCGATATGGAATAGAGAGTTTGACCTGCTGAAGAAAATGCTGACGACAGGTTACGATGGAGGGGATTTGATAATTCGGCTAAATATCAACTCCCTGGGTGTAAGAGTATGACAAAATTGCAATCAAATTGAATATTGGAATTTTATCAAACGATTACTTTATCTGATGTACCGGTACCAAGTTTTTCATAAAGTGCTTTTTGAATTTTCACTCTTTAAAATGAGCCTTAACAGCGATTGTCTACTGTATATTATGGGGAAAAGGGTTCAAAGTTAAAATTAATCTTGCAGGAGAAGTATAAACGTGATGTTTTTTATGAGAACCTTCTTCCAATTATGATATTCTAAAAACCTCTCAGAACTGTTGGGGATTCAAGTTGCGTATATTGGCAGGTTCAGAGGCAAAGTGAAGCATTACAAGTTGTACTACGACGGTCAATATTACGTCAAGGACAAGAGGTTCGCCACGCTAGGAGCCCTCGTGGCCGATGGCTTGCTGATATTGCACATGGAGTGTGAGGCGGGCCCCTACATAGCTCTTATGTCCGACATGGTCAGGTATGCATCTTTCTTTTTTAAATGGTTATGGTGACCTACATTTTCTCGGCCGAAAAATTCTTTTTGCAATCAAACCTGGTTGGGATGATTTTTTTAACCCATCGGTCTACTTTTGAAGAAGCATTCTCGTCAAACCTCGAGTCTACGTTACAAATCTTTCACAGTATGGTGTGTTATGTGCCATTGCTCGCAGTTTCATGTTTTTCAACTAGATTGTTGGACTTTTCGTAGAAATATATGTTTTTCTTTGGTTTGTTTGGTCAGTCGGCTTACCTGGTGTGCGATACTGAACAAATACAAAAGAAGTGTGTTCTTTTTTGAGGTTTTGTTTGTCATATGCCTAAATACAAGGGGGTTTATTGGTAATACTGGAGACAACACTAATGAGCAAAATTACGAGCCGTTCTCTGCCAAGTTTTGGTGAGGCAAAAAACTACTCGCTGAAATAGAATGAATCAAACAAATAACTATTCATTATTTTAAAATTAATATACTTGTATTTGTTTATTTGCTCTTAGTTTATCATATTTCACGGAAAGAATAGATACATAATTCAAACAAATTAACTTATTCTGAATTTTATAACTTTTATTCCAGTGATTTGCATAAGTAGATTCACTTATAAGAACAAAACATACAAACAGGACAGTTTAAAGAACGAGAAATTTGCCTCACCAGACAACCTGACAAAATCACTGGAGCCTGCTTTTTCGATGATAATCGTTAAACAGTGTTGCCAGCATTACCAACAGAACTCCTTACCTTAATGATTTATCGGTATTTGGAACACATGAAAATTATTATTTTACTGATGTGATCTATCTTAAAATGATAAAGAATCAGATCCTGATCATTATTATAAGTGCCAAAATAATAGGAATTCGCGGGTGTATGCTGGCATAGGAAAATTGGTTGACCAATGGGTTAACAATTCTTTACACTCAATTTACGTACATTTTATTACTCACTCAGTAAAAACACCAATAGAACATTCTTTATTTGAACCGTCATTGTGCTCTGTATAATGCTATTTTCTGTTGGATTAAAATTAATTATGTAATAGTATAAACTATGTTATTTTTAAAGCCTACCTATGCAAAATCTATAGAAGTTTTTTTTCTTTATCACAGATATGAGCGCAGCCCTGCCTATTTGACACTCAACAGGTTAAAAAAGAGAGCCAAGCAGACTCAACTAGAGCAGGTCGATTACGACAAATCTCATGCGTTCAAGACTCACACATTCAAGGGCCTAAACTGGTGCGAGTTCTGTGGCAACTTCCTATGGGGCTTCACAGCTCAAGGAGTCAAATGTGATGGTAAGTAAGTGAAACCCTGCTGTCAAATGTGATGGTAAGCAAGTGTAACCCTGCTGTAGAATTGTAGAAATTGTTGTCTGAGGAATATACAAAACTTGGTAAAAGTTAGGGAGTATAACAGTGAAGACTCTTCCCCATAGTTAATATTTTTGTTGTTGATATATTTGTCATGTTTCTGTGTCAAATTTATTTGTTAATATTATTTGTCATGCCTGATGCGGCCCATCTTTTGTATGTACATTAATATTTGTCGTAACTTCAGTGAATTGAGTGTTTTTAATTGCCAGTCTATACACATTTTTAAGAAAAGAATCGTAGAAATGTTATTAATGACATTTATTGATGAGGCCGGGAGTTAAAACTGACTACAGGCAGACCCGACGTTGTTCTCACCCCAATTGAGTGTTTTTAATTGCCAGTCTATACACATTTTTAAGAAAAGAATCGTAGAAATGTTATTAATGACATTTATTGATGAGGCCGGGAGTTAAAACTGACTACAGGCAGACCCGACGTTGTTCTCACCCCAATTGAGTGTTTTTAATTGCCAGTCTATACACATTTTTAAGAAAAGAATCGTAGAAATGTTATTAATGACATTTATTGATGAGGCCGGGAGTTAAAACTGACTACAGGCAGCCCCGACGTTGTTCTCACCCCAATTGAGTGACTACAGGCAGACCCGACGTTGCTCTCACCCCCTACCCCCAGGTTATCGTCAGTGAGTTCACCGCTTACATTCCATCGCCATATATTACACCATCTTATTATCATGTTATTCGTCGATCATTGCGTATGATGTTGCGATGTTTAACCCAATCTCTTTTTATATTTAATTTAACAATCATCACATTAAATAAAGAAAGGTGTAGCTCTTTCTTCATTAACAATTTGTTTTATTTTTCAGCTCATAACAAAAAAAATAGTTAGATAAAGAATTTGACATTAATTTCCATCGGTGGACTTATTAGCTTCTCAGGGCTTTGCACAGGCACTGATTTTGCCAATGCAGGCCTTTTCCCTTGGCTTTTATTTGTTATTTAGAGCAATAGATTCAAGATCTTTATTGGTCATCAAGTAATACAAGATTGCATTGACTTCATCAAAGCTTAAAATTAACAACATGATTTACAATTTAAATACAGCAATTTCATGTTCCATATACTAAGAATACAGCATACTTGAAAATATCACATTATCACTAAAAATTAAATATCACAGGACTCAAATTAATAACTAATGACCTATAAAAATACAAAGATATGCAGAATACACTAACTTAACTAATTGTAAATTAAAAATTTTAACTGATACTTAAAATAATTTTACACAATTTCACTGCTATTAAAATCATAATAACACATTAGGCTATATAGAAAGAAGCCCAAGTCAAGCTCGAACGAATACACTTCGAACGTTATGAGAAATTTATATTAGGCAGTACTCTTATCATATTGTTTGTGTTATTATTGTTATTGTATTTTTGAAACTCATAATAGCGATGGATTTGAATTTATTTTTTGATTTATTTGGACTTTACCTATCGCTTCTAGTGTTTAAAACTACACTACGTTTCGGGAGGTAAGGAAACTCCTCCCGTTATCAAGTGAACCCTACTTACATCTAAATATCAAGTTCTTACACCTAACTAACCTACATTTTTTGTTCTTGTCTTTTTCTTTTACATTTTAATTTCCACAAACACAAAAATAACAAATATATACAAAAATTCAAATACAATACATTGACACAACATTTATATACACAAACAAATGGAAAACTGACAATACATTACCTGTTCTGCATCATTGCCTCCAAGCTGATGACAAAAATGGGAAACTTCTCTTACACGTCAACTCACTACCGGACTGCGCACTCGACTAGTGGCTAGCGGTAGTGGAGGGGGGAGAGCCGTTACACCCACTTACCGCCAGGGGCACGTGACGACACAGCTGTGGCATGGCTTTGGTTCCCGTCGACACAGACGGGTGGGTAGCCACAGCTGTGTCGTCACGTGCCCCTGGCGGTAAGTGGGGGTAACGGCTCTCCCCCCTCCACTACCGCTAGCCACTAGTCGAGTGCGCAGTCCGGTAGTGAGTTGACGTGTAAGAGAAGTTTCCCGTTTTTGCCGTCAGCTTGGAGGCAACGATGCAGAACAGGTAATGTATTGTCAGTTTTCCATTTGTTCGTGTATATAAATGTTGTGTTAGTGTATTGTATTTGAATTTTTGTATATTTGTTATTTTTGTGTTTGTGGAAATTAAAATGTAAAAGAAAAATAATAGGTTAGTTAGGTGTAAGAACTTGATATTTAGATGTAAGTAGGGTTCATTTGATAACGGGAGAAGTTTCCTTACCTCCTGAAACGTAGTGTAGTTTTAAACACTAGAAGCCGTAGGTAAAGTCCAAATAAATCAAAAAATAAATTATTGTTATTGTTTGTAAATAGAATTTTCGGGAATACAGAAACGTTTAATTTCATTTCTGATATGTTTCCAGATTGTGGATTCAGCGCTCATGCCAAATGCAGCGAAAAGTTGCCGGCGGATTGTTGTCCCGATCTGAAGAACCTGCGCGGTGTGTTCGGTATCGACCTGACTACCCTAGTCAAGGCCCATCACACGACGCGGCCATTCGTCGTGGACAAGTGTGTGCGCGAGATCGAGGCGCGAGGGCTGCGCACCGAGGGCCTATACCGCGTCTCGGGCTTTGCTGATGAAATGGACTCACTCAGAATGGCCTTGGATAGAGGTGAACGGTTTTACTGTCTCTCGCAATATATTGAATGACCTTCAGATCCAGTTTGATTTCCAAATTGACTACATCGACTGTACTCCTTTCCACGCTCCATGTAGTACGGAATGCCCATAAGCCATGTATTTCAGTTACTAGTTCTGAAAGAACTTACCTGACTTAGTAATCTTGATTTATTTAATTCGGTCTTATCACACTGAAATTAGAAATCAGAAATCAGAAATCCTATAATCATAATCTTCAAGATTAGAATACATGTAAATTTGCTATTTACAGGAGTAAATACAATACAGATAAAATACAAATAAATATAATACAGATTTTCTTTTTCCTTTGAGCCTGTATGCATGCATTGTCTCTCCAGTTGAAGAACTCTTATAGGCTGTAGAAAACTCGGTCTTGAAGCCAGTTCCGCATAACCTTCTTCAAGATTTGCAGGTCTTTGTTCTTCATGTCTTCTGGCAGCGCATTGTACACCCTCTTTCCAGCATAAGATGGTTGTTTTCCATAGATAGCTGTTCTGTGTCCAGGAAGATGGAAATTGCCTACATATCTTGTGTCGTATGTGACCATGCACATCTCTATGCCTTGTTAGACCTCTTGTTACACAGAAGAGAACATTTTCCATTATGTAGATGGAAATAACAGTAAGAAACTTTCAATGTATTTCTGCAACTGTCTCTTGGGCCTTGGCCAGTCATTACTCTGAGGGCCCTCTTTTGTAATTCCAGTAAACGTTGTAAGTTGCCACTAGATGATCCTCCCCATACTGTAGGTGGCTCTGGAAAAGGGCATAGTAAGCTATTTTTGTGGCCTCTGGTGAACTTACAGCTGAGGTTCTCTTTATGGCAAATATTGCAGAGCTTAGTTTATTGCATGGGTTATCTACATGATTGTCCCATGTTATGTAACTGTCAAGTGTTACACCTAGGTGTTTCAGTAAATCTACATTCTGGAGGTTAGGGCGCTCTGTTGATATGTTCCTATTTCTTCCAAAATACATTTGTTTATTTTTATTTTCATTGAGAACAAGGTCATTACTCATACAGTATTGTTGCGCATTGTTGATAGAGATGTACGTGTTGATTTCCAACTGTTCTATGTTGTTACTGGCTAGTAAAAGCACAGTATCGTCGGCATACATAATTGTTTAACTGTAGGGTGTCATTTACCTTGGCAGGTCATTCGTAAATAGAGTAAATAGTACTGACCCTAGGACTGACCCCTGGGGTACACCTCTGCTCGTTTGTTTAAGGTCGGATCGCACAGTACTTGTTAGCCCATATTCTTTTTTCATAATCTACTACTTGGGTTTGTCCGTTCAAGTAGCTTTCGAACCATTTTAGTGCTGTTTCTGTGATTCTGTGTTTCCTAGTATTTTTAATTTGGCCAAAATGAGGTCATGGCCAAGGCAGTCAAACGCCTTGCTCAGGTCTAAGTACACGCTGGAGATGGTGTTGCCAGACTACGCTCTCCACTATGAACTCCACAAGGTCAGCTATTGCAGTTGTCATTGACTTCCCTTTTTTAAAGCCGTATTGTTTGGCTGTCAAGAGGCAATTTTGTTCAACGTGTGTGAGTAATTTTGTAAGTACTACTTTTTCTTCAATTTTTTAAGCAGTAGGTAGGAGGGAGATTGGCTGATATTTGGATGATTGATCTTTCTTTCCCTGTTTGTGTTTGGGTAAATTTTAGCGATTTTAAGTCTGGATGCCTTCGTCAAGTGACATGTTACAAATGGCTATATTGGAATCAAAAGAGTTTTTCCACATATTTTGTTGATAAATCATCAATTCCAGCTGATGATTTTGGCTTCATAGATTTTCTGTATCTCCTCAGCTGTAGCAGGATGCAGCACTGATAAGAGAGTTTTCAACTAAAATGTGGTTCTCCTCGGATTGCCTATGCCTCACTTGGTTGTTGAGTGTCTCTTCTGCAGTTTAGGCAAAATAAAAATTCATGTTATTTGCAATTTTTTTAGCATCTGCCACTATCTCCTCCGATTTTCAAGCATGTCAAAGATAGTGCTGACGTTTCATGTACTGCTTTCCGTTCACTGTTTATAGTTTCCCCTATTGCTTTGCTCTTATTACTAGCATGAGAGATGTGTTCAGTGAATGCTTATTGTCTAAGACTTTTAAGTCATAAGTTTTCTATGACTTAAGTCATAGGTTTTCTTCTTCCTGTCTGCTTCAGCTTTGTCTTCCTGGTTTCCTGTCAGTCTGTACTTTTCTTGTGCTTTAACAAATTCTTTCAGGATTTTTGTTTCTTCATTGTAGACCGCCTTTGTGCAAATTTTACGAGTAATCTGTGACTTTCTGTTTGGGAATGTGCAGTCCAGAGCTGTAAGACAATAGACAATTCTTTTTTGTACATTACATTTTATAGATATTATTACAAGGGTAATAATCAAACAGGTGCAAAGTCAAATTAATATAACAAAAATAATTCTGTACAAAGTAAAAATTAATTTCAGTAATTGGTTGGCATGGTTAACTGTCCAAGAATTAATATATAATCAACATTGATTATAACTTGGAAAATATTACCAACTATCATTAAAAAATCAACCAGTGAGTCATATGATTTTACTAATAAAATATCTTTAACAGATGAAATAAATCTTGATGCTGGTAGCTTTTTTAAAAGAATCTAGAATTTTATTATATATTTTCAATCCCATATATAGTGTACTTTTTTTAACTTTTGTCAACTTATATGCTGGGTATTGAAATGAGTTATGGTGTTTTGTATTGTAATTGTGCTTAATATTGTATTTTCAAAATAATTTGGGCTTTTAAGGACAACTTTTAATATCTCTAATATAAATAAAGAGTCAGTATTTCTAAACGTAGGAAAAGTGGTTTGCAACTAGTTTTTTATGTGCTCTGTGCAGCGAGCGTAGAATAGAAATAAGAGGGGCTATGTATATCCAACAAGCATTACAGGCAGTGAAGCCAATCCCCTACCGCTCTTGTGGGCAAGTCCCGGGAACTGCTGCACACAGCGGCAGAAAACCTTTTTCAAATATACAATGATTAGACACACTTATAGTAGACTTAAAATTACCAAACCTGGCACAGAGAATATTTGTTAGTGCTCCTCACTGATGGTAAGCTTAACAATTTTAAATATATTTTATTGTATCTTTAATAACTAATAATATTTGAACAAATTATTAAATTAAGTATGAAAACATGAAAAGTGAGTAATCGAGGAATTCTGTTATTGTTTGGTCAGGAAAGTTTTGTCAGCGGCAAAGTTTGAGAGCTTGAGTTAAATCATAAAATTTTTTTTTAAATTTACGATCAATGGTTATGGAAATAAATCAAGTTGAAGAGGTAGCAAAATTTGTGTTGCGGCGACGACGCTCGGGCGCTGCCCCTACGAGCTGCCGCATGTCGCCCCTGCCCGTGTTTCTCGTAAGCACAACAAACAATGACAATGTGCTGTCTCTGTCATTCATTGGTGTAAGTGGATAATAAGGAGTGTTGTATGAATGATTGACGTAGACGTAATGTTTATTCCTTACCAATGGGTTTATTTAACTCTCTTGTACTGGTCTGTAGGACAAGAAAATGTCTTCGGAAATATTGTCTATCTAAAAAGAACATTAGTGTTAGAATTTTCAAGCAACATTAGAGAATTACACATTTGAAGACGAAGGTAATTTGTTAACAATAATTGTATTTGCTAGTAACAACATGCTCAGAAGATAATTAGAACTTTTTTTGTGTATTTCATAATTAGTAGAAGTAGCAATAATAATAATAACAACAATACCATTGATCTGCAGTTTATTTTGTCGGTTGGAAAACTAATTTCTTGAAATACTTTAATACTTACTTGCTTAAATACTTGGGGTTCCCAACTGGTATTGGCAATACTTGGGCAGGACATTGGTTAACGAGTTTTAAATCTTGTTTCTTTAATAGTACAAGTCTTAATTGCCATAATTTTAATTTATGGTTAATTATTGGATTAGATTATACAAGCTTGATCCGGACAATGAAAATTGTATGCAATTGTATGCTCAAGACACGCGGGACTAGGATGACTCACCACTCTCTCCTCCACTGATGGGGGCACCACCGATATTCGCGTGGCTTCACCTGCTGTGCCCGCTGCCCTCTCTATTTCTATTCTTTGCTCGCTGGCGCTGTGCCATAACTCTTATAATAGTATAACTTTCGAATACTACATGCATATCTGTGCGGTTCCCCAGAGGATAATTCCATAACTCAATAATGAGTATACATATGCATTAGGGGTGTGCGAATAGTGATTTCTGGCTCGAGCTGAGCCAAGCTGAGCTTTTTTTTAAAGTTCTCGAGCCTTGAGCTTTCTCGAGCCGAGCTCTTTTCATGAGAATTTTCTCTAGGAGTGTGCAATATACCGGTAGTAATTTTCTGACTCGAGCCACGCCGGGCAGAATTTTTTCAAAGTTCTCGAGCTTTGAGCATGTTTGATTAGGCCTATATGTATTCTTTATTTATATTATGTTTAAAAGAATAAACATTTTATCCATTATGGTAATGTAAAGTAGTTTATAACTTTCAATATTTGTCATCTTTCATCCACTTCTTCTAGATTCATTATTCTTACATTAAATAAATAAAGGCCTACAGTGGGAAAATAACGAAATAAGTACGGTAGGCTTCTAAAAAAGAAGATTTATTGAGACCACTTGTTGATAGTAACGAACAATTTGTCTTTCAATATAAAGTAGAAAGCCTACATAGAGAACAAATAACGTAAAGGAAGAGAACTAACAATTTTTAACTAGACTGATGAGCCCACAGGTTAACTAATGCAGATATTACCGTATTTATTAATAGCCATAATAATAATAATTGCCTATATGTCAATATGTACTCTCCATTTGTAAGTTGTAGAAAAGACTGTACCGATGCAACAATTAGACAAAGTTTTATAATGGATTTAATTTTTTCTGGAGCAGTACGGTTGTTGTATTAATTATTATTAACCGAGAAATATTGCACAACTCAACTGGGCATCGGCAACACTGCACTGCAAACTGAATAGTGTGGTAGGTCCACTTGATGTGATTGAGCATTAAGCGTAGAGAAAGTAGCTCCATTGCGTTGGTTGATCACTGATCAGGTCAGCAGTTTAAAATATTACAGTACTTTAATGTTTGGTTATTTTTTTTACAAAGGACCGAAAGCATTAGCACTGCAGAATTATATTTGTTATGGAATGGAGCTCTACCGACACAAACTACGAGAATTCTAACAATGATTCTGGAAAGTTGTTTTTAAATTGACTTTAGTAGACGACTATTTTCACTGGTCGGCATTTTAAATATTCGGCTCAAACTTCGAACCTTTGTCTGGTGTATTATAAATTCTGAAGTTGGATAAAAAAATAATAAAAAATGTAACAATATCACATTAGCTGAAGGAAAACATACTGTTGATGATCCTAAAACTATTTCAAATGTGTTCAATGACTATTTCATAAATATGGTAGAGGACATTGACCCTAACAGCAATAAGCATGTACTGTGTATGGACTCAGAGACTGGCTCGATCCAAGATTTGTTTTTAAAGCCTAAGTTTAGTTTCAAGCCAGTCGATGAGAGGGAGGTGGAACGTATAATAAGTTCCTTCAAAAATACAAATTCCAGCGGCCATGATGAAGTGCCTGTTACACTTCTCAAAAATATAAAATATGAGATAAGTAAAATTTTAGCTCATTTAATTAATTCTTCTTTCATCTCCGGCTCATTTTCAGATCAACTAAAGAAGGCAAAAATTGTTCCGATACATAAGAAAGGTGACTCTGCAAATATTGTTAATTATCGACCTGTGTCTCTACTACCAACCGTATCTAAAATTTATGAAAAAATAGTACAGCTTCAGCTAACATCATATCTTGAAAAATTTAACTTAATAGATAACATTCAACATGGGTTTAGATCTGGAAGATCAGTTATTACGGCAGCAGTATCGTTTTTAGAGTCAGTAATAGAGTCTGTTGATAGAGGTGGAAACACAATAGGCATATTCATGGACTTATCCAAGGCTTTTGATAGTGTAAAACATCCTATCCTTTTACAAAAATTACAATCACTTGGATTATCAAAAAATTCATTACAATGGTTTGATTCTTATCTAACCAATAGAACACAGTATGTTGAAGTAACTCACTTAATAAATAATAAAATAATTAGGACAGCATCAGAAATAAAACCAGTCAAATATGGAGTTCCGCAGGGGTCTATTCTGGGACCTTTACTTTTTTTATGCTAATTAAAGGGCATAGGTAATGCACTGTCGTGTAAACCTAGCAGTGAACTATGCCTCTATGCTGATGATTCCAACTTAATGATATCATCCCCAACATTAGAACAAACAGAAGTGACCGCTTTTGTGGAACTCGGAAATTTGGGCAGCTACTTGCTAAACCAAAATTTAATATTAAATCATAAAAAAACAAATTTTATTAAATTTAAAACAGCACAAAATAAAGTTCACCCTGAACCAATAATAATGTATGACTCACAACTAATTGAACAAAAAACTAGTACAAATTTTCTGGGTCTAACAATAGATCAACATTTAGATTGGAATGAGCATGTCAGCAGAATATTAACAAAAATTAATTCTGGCATTTATGCCCTTACAAAAATGTCCTTTTATTGTAATGTTACAACACTAAGGGATATTTATTTTGCTTATATCCATTCTTTCATTTCATTCGGTATTTGTCTATTTGGAGCAACCAAAAAAGTTAATTTGGATAACATATTAAAACAACAGAAGAGAGCAGTAAGAATAATGCTTAAACTAAACCATGATGATTCAGCCAAAGAACACTTTAAACAGTTAAAAATACTTACTGTATATGGGCAATACATTTTCGATTCTATTTTATTGGTCAAAAATAAAATGGCAAATGAAGTTTCTAACCAACCTGTGCATCATTATAATACAAGAAAAAAGAATGTGGTTATGCAGAATCATCATAGATTAAAATTGTATGAGAAAAGGCCCTCATACGCTGGGGAAAAATTTCTAAAAAGTATCCCAGAACAAATAAGAAATGAAAAAAATCACATTAAATTTAAAAAACAACTGAAAGAATATTTAATTGAAGCGGCCATTTACTCGTTAGAGGAATTCTTCCACCTCCCTCTAAAGGAATTTAGTCTACATTAAGTCACGTATAAAATACAATTGTTTAAAGTGGAAGTTGAAATCCTTGATTGGCTCCTGCTGTACTTAATTAAGATGGTGATGCGATTGTTTGTTTATTAATTGTGCCATTTTCGACGCTGTTCAAATGTTGTACTCTGTACTTCTTCATGAATAAAGATGATTGACTATTGACTATTTTTGCAAATCTCGAGCCGAGCCGAATACTGCAATCTTCAGCTCGAAAAAGCTTGAAGTTCGAATACTCGCACACCCCTAATATGCATAGTATACTGATTTAAACACATCTGCAGATGACACCCTCACAAGTATGCTCAAATCATATCAAGTGGAGTTAAGATTTTTTTATTAAGTGGACATAAGATTTATTAAAAAAATCAATATGTTTTGACCATTTTAATTGACTGTCTAGGTGAATGCCTAAGAACTTTATTACTTTTGTGGAGCTAATTTCAAGGTCTGAGGTAGGGTTTCTTAGTTTAAAATGCAGTATATTAGTTTTCTGTTCATTTAATAACAGTCCATTATTAAATTCAAATTCAAATTATATTTATTGTCACATTTTACATTTTTTACATAGCAATGCTATACAAACTGGTGACATGGTCAAATGGTACTACAACTAAAACTTAACTATAGTACAATATTCAAAAACCAAAACAAGCAAGTACCGTACAAAATCAAACCAATACAAGCGAGCAAAACAAAACAAATTTCAGTTAAAGGAGAGAAATACCTACGTTTCTTATAAAAATATATCAATTTTACAAAACAAACTCATTTATACTATAATAGCTTCTGCTAAGCAAATGCTCTTTAAGGGAAGGTTTAAAACTGTTTGAACCAGTTTTAGATTTCAAACCAGGAGGAAGGCTGTTGAAAAATTTCATCCCAGCATAGGAAGGAGATCTTTCATACAGGCACAAACGATGTATCTTAAATTGCAAGTCCCTCCTATGCCTCGTATCATAATCATGATCATGCTGCTCCTGGCTTATTTTTTCAAAATTGTTTTCCAGCAAGAGTAAACATTTATAGATGTAAAGGGATGACAGTGTCATTAGATTAAGTTTCCGAAAGAGGGGTCTACATGAAACTCGATAACCTGAAAAAGTAAGAATTCTTATAATCTTCTTTTGAGTTCTGAAAATATTTAATGCGTCAGCTGATGATCCCCACAATTCTATCCCATACTGCATAATAGAATAAAAATATGCGTAATAAACCATTAGCCTAGTTTCCAAATCGGTGGTACCCCTTAATATTAACATCTGAAAGCAAGCTGAGTTAAGCCTCTTTCCAACTACATGCAGATAAGTTTTCCAATTCAAATTTAGGTCCAATTCAACACCTAAGAATTTTGTAGAGAAGCTCGAAACAACCCTGTGATTATCTATAGAAATGTCAAATTCTTTTGGGTCAGTACTTCTACTGGTTTGAAATTTAAGCAAATTAGTTTTACTATAATTTAGATTCAACCCGTTAACCTGAAACCAATTTTCCAAATTTTTATGGTTTGTATTGTTAAACTTTCAAGTTCCTTCATGCTAGTAGCTTTTAAAACTGCTGTAGTGTCATCAGCATATAAAATTAGATCAGCACCTATATTCTTATCAAGGTCATTAATGTAAATCAAAAACAAAACAGGGCCTAGAATTGATCCTTGAGGAACACCAGCTGATATGTCCTGCCACTCAGATTTAAATTTTATAGAGTCCTTTGTAACAATTACTCTTTGTTTACGATTAAATATGAGGATACCCATGAACCATTAATATATTAATGAACCATTTCCTTATTTCTTCAATTGGAAATTTTATATCTCTTTCCAATTCTTTAAAATTTTTCTTTTTATTAGTGCTGTTGTGTCATCTGCATACAGTGTGAAATCACATATATGTTTCGGAATACTTAAGGGTAATCATTAATGTACACTAGAAAAAGAAGAGGGTCCAAAATTGAACCCTGTGGTACCTCAGATTTAATGGTTATCCAAGATGAATAGTTTTCCCTAAATTGGTTGAAATTACTGTTCTTTGTTTTCTATTTGTCAAATAAGACTTGAGAAGCTTTATAGCCAAGTCATTTATTCTTAGTAGCTTTAGTTTAAAGAGCAATACGTTATGAATAACACAATCAAAAACATTTGATAAATCACAAAATGTATGCCTGCAGTATATTGTGATTCATCCAGGGACTCAAGAACCGAATTTAAAAATGTAGAAAGAGCTGCTTGTGTGCCTAACTTTTTTCTAAAACCAAACTGTTCATTACATAACATATTATTCATGTCTAAATAATTGATCAGCCTAATATGTATTAGCTTCTCGTAAATCTTTGAAATATTGCTTAATAAAGACATTGGTCTGAAGTTTTGTACATCATAAGGAGATCCTTTTTTAAAAACTGGTTGAATCTCTGATAGTTTCAGAAAATGAGAAAAAAACTCCCTCAGTGAATTTCAAATTGACAGTTTGACTAATGGCCCTGAAATTGAATAAACCGACCATTTTAAAAGTTTAATTGGGATATTATACCACCCACAGGCTTTACTATTGTTTAAGCCAAGAATTACTCTCTCAACTTCTTTTCTATTCGTTGCAGAAACTATATTCAAATCTGTAGCTTTGTAATGGATAGGTTACATTCAAAGTTCAAGTATTAATTTGAGGTAATTTAAAAGAGTCCACTATATTCACATAATGATTATTAAAAATGTCAGCTATATTCGGAGGATTGTTTATAACCTTATTGTCTACTTCAAGTTGAATTTCCATTTGGTTTTTATTATTGTGTTCCATGCCCAACTGATTCCTAACAACATGCCACATGGCCGTTGACTAATGAGTCTAGCATTTGTTATATATTCACTGTTTACAATTTTTTTTAGCCTCGGAAACTACTTTTTTGAAAATTTGTTTCTACTTTTTGACGTATTCTAAAAATATATAATTCTTATTTGTTTCTGACAAAACATGTAACTTTCTTTTATTAATTGAAGAAACTCTAATTCCAAATGTAATCCATTTTTTACCCCATTGTTCTGTCTTAGGGTAGCTTTTTTGACAAGAAAATGTTTATCTAAGCATAACTTAATCTGAGTAAAAAACTTGTATAGCTGTTATCAATAGACACATCCAACACAAAACCATCCGTCCAGGTATTTAGACTATTCAAAAAAGCCAAAATTGTATTTACAGGATACAATTGTAGATTTACAGTTTTCCGAGGTTGTTTACTTTTGTTATCATCAGGAAGTTTATGTTAGGGGTAAATTTTAAAGCTAGCTGTCACCCTCTTTTTAAGAATATGAACATTATGCCTTTGATAAGCATTTACATTTATGAAATGTTAGTTTTTGTCCCTTTAAATATAAACCTTTTCACAGTTTAAAGCCCAACACTTTTAAAATACCCGCAATATTAATCCTTTCAACCACCCGATTCACAATTTGACGCTTTTTGAAAAAAGTCCTATTTATATGGGTGTACTACTGTATAATAAAATACCAGATTCCTTTAAATCTTTTACACCCTATAAATTTAAGACATTTATTAAAGATATTTTGATCAGTAAGTCTTATTACACAATTTATGAATTTTTAAAAGATAACATAGCTATTTGACCTCTGAATAAACCTATCATAAGCGTGATGTTTTAATCCGGAGCATATTTTAAACGATAATTTTGTATTAAGATAATTTTAATTTGGACGATGCACCTGTTTGATATTACTGATTTTAATGTACACAAATGTTTATATGCAAATAAAGTACTTATGACTTATTTAATTTAAAAAATGCAGAAAACTTGTGATGGTGTTACTAAAATTATTGTATCCTTCTTCAATGTTGTTAGTGTTTAGGAGATTTCCCCAGTTTTCTGCTGCTAAAAGAAGTTTTAATTCAGAAAGATTTATTTTATTAAGATGTCTGCGTTTCATGAAAGATTTGACTAAATGTCTTCTGTATAATTCTACGGTGCAGAGTTGTCCTGTGTTATCTGACAGCACAGTATGTGTGACATCCCAGTTACATTTTTGGTGTCTAAATTTGTGCAGATGACTTCAATTGAGGTCGTAGAGTTGGCTGTGACACGTGGTGTGGGAGTTTTATTCTTGTAATGTTATATGACGCCAGAAGCTCTTTTGACTCTTTTTGTCCTCTTTATTCTTTAAGGGAGTCAGTATTAAAGTCGCCAGAATTAATGATGTGTCACTGATTTGTATTTATTTATTTAGTCTAATACTTCCGTTAAGGTTTGATAAAAAGTGTCTAGAGAGCAATTTGGGGGTCTATACAAGCCAAGGATGCATAGGTAGGTTTTCCTACTCAATTTTACTGCAGACACTTCACACTCCATTTCTCCGCTGTGATTTTCAATATTTAGGCTCTCTGTTTTGTTTGTAGACCCAGTGAGTTTATATATGGCAACACCTCCTTTAATGTGGTTTTTCCTGCTGTAGGCAGTCACAAGTCAGCTAAGGAATAGTAGTTGTTCCTTAGTTTGACATTTAGAATTGTATCCTGCAAAAGACCATGCTCAGTTAGTACAACTACATCTGGACTGTTGGAGTGTAGCAGGTGGTTAAGCATATCAATTTTGTTCCCCATTCTGTCAATATTCTGGTGAAAAAGTGTTACTTTCTCAGGGGTTTGTTTGGTTTTAGAGCTTTTCTTGGCTTAGTGTTTCTCTTCATAGAGTTGGGGTTGGAATTGTGTGAGTTTACTTCTTTGTTATTCATATTTTGCTGCCTGTCATGTTGGTATGGTCTAAAAAAGAATCCGACTGGTGTACTTCTGCTTGTACCAGTAGCTGCTGTCCAGATTCCTATGGAGATGGTGGAGGCATAGGAGGGTGAGAGATGTTACTAGGGCTGCCTGGTGTGTCTCCTGATCTCAGAAAAGCCCGTGAAAGCCGTTAGGGCAGTGTTTCAGAAGAAAGAGGTATTAATGAGGTGATACTTCTTGTGACAGTAAAGTGCTCTTCTTTTTTAGCCATTGTCTGGAGGTAAAATCCCATGTTTTTGTGGAAAAAATCATCCACACTTTGATTTTCAAGCTTAAGTTTTGCATACATAGGTGGGGACATTTCTCTACTTTATCGACCCTTCTGATTTGGAAAACTGTATTTTAGTTTTATGTGGCTGATTTAATGCTTTTTGTTATGTGGGAAAGTGTGTTCTCTCATATTCAGCCTTTCTTCACTTTTTGAAACCTGGAGGAAGACGGCGAACATATTCTTTTCCTCTCGCCGATTAGAAGATCTTATTTTGTTGGAGGATATGGTGTGTTTTTTTGTCAAATTATTATTTAGTTTATCTGTGCTTCTGGTGGTCTTTGTCAAGCCTTGGCTCAGTCTCCTTGTAGGAGTTTTGCTGGCTCTCTCGGTCAATTCATGTTGTTGCTTGATTTTCTCCTCTAAAGTCATAATTTGTTGTTCCATGGTATTCTGATTTTTTTCAGCATTTTGAGATCAAGGAGAACAGTTGCTTTTGCTGTAATGATTAATTCTGAACATAGGGTGGAATGGGTTTTACCAGGTTTTGTTGTTTCATTTGTAGAGTTTATTTTATCCTCAGAAAAATCATCCTCAGAAAATTCATGTTTTCCTTCACTTTCCAAGAGTTTAGATTTGAGATCTTTGATATCTTCGCTGTAGTCTTCAATGGTCTGTGATTGTTTTCTGTCATGTTCTTCAAATATGTCTTGCATTTCTTTATCAAGTTGCTTTTTCATTTCATCAATTTTCCGCAACATTGAATAGTGATTCAATCCTTTGTATACAAGTTTCTTCTCCCTTTTCCATATCTTATACTTTTGCTTCCAGTTTTATGATCTGTTATGTAAGTTTACTATTTTATCCTGTAGGAGCTTGTTCTCTTCTAGTGCTAGGCCTAGTCTTGCTGCCATAGCGAGATTTTCAGCTTCATTTTCAGGCTTTTCCAATGATAGGCTGGTTTCTAGTTCTTTCAAGGAAGTACTTAACTGACTGTTATGTTTGGTTGGGGTTATGGATTCATTATTTCCATATTTTGAGGAATTCAATATCTTTTGTATGATGTTGTCAGTTTTAGTGTCTATAGAATTCTGTATTTGTCATGCCTTAGAGGCATTGCATGAAATATGTCCAGTTACTCAATTGATTATTTTTAATAATTTTCTATATGTGTGGTTTAGTTAAATTGACACATAAATGAACCATGGTATCATTTATTACATGGACCAGTATAAAGGATTCCAGAAAATTTTACTCCAATTCCATATTCACAACAAGGATATGTGGGAATGATTGGTTTTGCTTTTGGCATAATGGAAGGGATCTGTGTTTAGAATATAGGGGTGAGCGAGTAGTCGAGTTTTCGAGTACCTGTCGAGTATTTTCTAATACTCAAAGGCCGAGCAAATATTGAGCAGGGTCCCCACCCAACCGTGAAAACCGTGAAACCTTGAATAAGCCGTGAATTTCGTATACCGTGAAAAAACCTGGAATAAGCTGTGAATTTTGATATCAAACCTTAAAAATATATCAAACTTGAAAAACAATAAAAAAAATCTTATCAGAAAATATCACATTTGTTTTCAGATAGGGAATGTACAACAGAATTATTACCGTTGTTAGTACGTTGTAAATATGGTGAATACCGCGTCGTCTGCCTACTTGCAGATTGCAGCTGTGCAGATGATTTAAGATAGTGATGTGCGATACGGCCGTGTATCGCGATACGGCCGTGTATTGCGATACGGTGATACGATACGTATCGGAATCAGATATCGTATCGGCCGTATCGTATCGGTGCTGTGTATCGCGATACGCGTATCGTATCGCTTAACATATTGTGCATAAACGATACGACGTATATTGTATTATACACTGCAGTTAAAAATACGGCCATCGAGGTATTTCCACTGGTTTTAATTGTAGTATCACAGAAAGAAGACTTTTGAAGAATTCTTGTCGAATATAAATATAACCTCATTGTTTTACAGCCAAGAAAATAATATCGAAATATCGTCTCTATGTGCCGATACAAAATCGAGTATCGTTTTAGGCGATACGTTACGTATCGTTTCAAAAATATCGTGAAAAAATATCGTATCGTCTCTAGCGTATCGCGATATTCCGATACGATACGATACGTATCGCACATCACTAATTTAAGATTGGTTCTGGTTTCCACGGTGCAAAGGAACTCGGGCCGACTCAGGCGACAGTTGTTAAGTTGCTGGTGTTTTTTTTCACTGTCAACTGACTGCTGACTGACACTTGTGTAAGACCGTTTAAGTGTCTTCTTTACTGTATGTCATTCGCCTATTGTTTTGTATTAGTCGGTGACAGTAGACAACTACTGTATCTAGACTGTTAACTATACAACAACTGTAGCGTCAGTAGCTCGCCCATTCCGTTTACACGGTGTGTAGTCAGCGTTGCCACTTCGAGAGAAATTACCCTTGCCGGTGATAATTTTGAACTTTGAGGGTAAAAAGGGGTAATTTTACTAAAGCCTTTAAAAATATACAAATTTATATTATCCTCTGTTATATACTTATTATACATTCATTGATGTTTATTTATGATTAAATTAGGCCTACTACATTTCTCTACTTTATCGACCCTTCCGATTTTCGTGACTCTTGACGAAATGGGGATTATTGTCACCTGTCTTCGCCTACCTAATCCTAGCAGTTGATAGACTGAAAGATAAACAGCGTTAGCTGTTTTATAATTGACGTTTATGGCTGTAAACAAAATTGCATCAGCTGTTAATCATTTATATACTGTGATTTTTTAAGCAGTAAAATAAATTCTGAGAAAAATCTGTTATATCTCGCATGAAAAAATTGAGACAAAAACTGGCTGGCGTATGCAACTTCTATTTTCATTCTTTATTCTAAACTTTAAAATTAATTATACATCAGTGACATCTATAGGCGGCTCCTCAAACCTATCAAATTTCAAGCACATTTCCTTTATTTCATTAGCACTCTTTACTCAAATACAGGAGTTTAGATTTTGAGGGTAATTTTGACGAGGATCGAGGGTAATTCGGGAAAAAGTGATTGGCAACACTGAGCGAAGTAGAAATCACCAGCAACCGATAACCGATAGACTGATGACATGACTTACGACGACAATAAAACAATAAGAAACTCTAAAATAGTTCTTATTTTTTAAAAGGTTCACTTGGGATGTATGGTATGATTTTATGGTTCTGTGACATCGTAATTGGAATGTTGGAAAGTTTTAACTAGCATTTGACCGCTGCGCCGCGTCTGCGTTGTTGTTTTGCAACCGGTATAGGATATGTTTTTTAATATTTCGACCGTGAAATTGATAATTTTAGACCTTGAAAACCGTGAAAAACCCGTGAATATGATCATTGGGGTTTGAGTGGGAACCCTGTTGAGACAACTCGAAAATTTGAGTAGAATAGTTAAAAATGTCATAGATTCTCCCGCCGCACCCAAATTCACACCGCTAACCAATGTTTAACAAAATAAGTGACTGAAATAAAGAAAAATAAGCCTAAAATCTATTTTTAGCTCATATGAAAGGAGACAATGACGGGTTAGTTGTTTATGGATACCTGTGAAGTAAGATAAAAGATAAGTAAGAGTTGCACAGGGAGTGTTCGATTATTTTAAATTTGAGTTATCCAAACTAACAAGACATTTCTGTACTTTGATTACTTTCTTTATTCATATTTTAGTTTTATATGGAATACTTAAAAAAAGTCTGTTATTTTGAATGGATTAACATTTTCTTTAATATTTGTATTTTTTATTTCAACAGATTGTAGTTGTAATACATAGTATTTAAGGTTGCATTTTTAATTTCCTTTATCTTCATGTGTTTATAATTAAAGTTTAATATGTAAAAAACATTGTTTTTGATAAAAAAATAAGTTTATTACATTTTTAAAGAACTACTCAACTCGACTCGATACTCAAGTAGTTAGTTCAATACTCGACTCAATTGAAAAAACACTACTCGCCCACCCCTATATGGGACAGTTTTTTATGGTGTGTTTGGCTGGTTCACTATGTCTATAAGTGAAGGTGGTACAGTTTTTTAAAACAGTGTTTGACTGATTCACTGGGTCTAATGGTTTAAGAAATATGAGACAGTTTTTTATTGAGTGTTTGGCTGATTAGATGTGTCTATGTTTGACTTTACTGAGTTCCTTCAAAAAAGTAGATTGTTATTCTCATACTCTACGGTGTTTTGATGGTGTGAGGTAGATTTGCAGGCAGTTGAGGTAGGTCAGGTGTTGATGCTGAACGCTAACCAAGGTGTTGTGTGGATTGCCGAGTTGGAGGTTGTAAGTAGGTCACCGAAAGTTGGTGAGCAATACTACTTGCTTTTGTGGTTATTAAGCTTGAGAATTATTCTATTTTTCAAATTTAAAGATATTGAGGATAGTTTTAGAATCACAAAAATTGCAGCACTGGGTTTTAAAAGAGTTATATGTTTGTTAGTCAGTTGTTTTTTTTCAGTTGTAACACTTTTATAAAGGCACAAAAGATAACACTCATTCAATGTTACTTATTATAAAGTACAGATAGTAATAAATTATACTTAAGCGCCTTCACGCGAGTCGAGAGGACAGTTGGTGCAACCCGCACAACAAACATGACTACAGGTAAACGGATGAAATATGGAGCTCAGGTAATAGCATGGCTCCCCCCCTGACCCTTAAGACCTGTACTGCACAGTGAACGTGGAATAGAGTAGAGTGTAGTCTGATTGATGCTTTGGAGTTTAAATCTGTTCTTAAAAATTGAGTGAATTAAATGATCCGAACTTAAAAATATTCCAGTTGGCAATTTTTGGTGGAACTATTTTAATTATTACCAGTGCTAAACTAGCTGTTAAGCTGGAGGTTAAAATGGCACTTGACCTTGAATTTTTACAGTTTGTAATTTATTATTTTTAAAGCCGTGTCACCTTAAAATTTATAACCTGCCAAAAACTGCTATAGCTTATTGTGTGAAAAATATTTATTCACTTATGTACCGGTTTCGGATATTTCACAATCCATCTTCTCCACAGTGACTTTGAATTGATGTGACCTTGAAGATAATAGTGGCAGAACATGGATCATGAAAGATCTGAAACTGGTAACACAGTATATAAAATATATTAAGGCACTATGCCACCACATTTTCATAGGTTATACAAATATGTAATTTGACATACATAGTTTAAACAAAAATTGTTTTTGATTTATCTTAGAAGGTAAGATATGATCAATTTGGAATTATTAATCACTAGAAAGTATTTTCTGATATTGAATAGTTTTGGGATAATTTGAATGTATACCTATAATTAATGTAGAAATAACAATAGATATACTCACCATTGTACAGATGTGACAGTTAAGATTGTATATCAGCTTTATTTTAAATTCAATTCACAATTATCACTTCGTTTGTTTTTGAGTTATAAACAAATTTAAAATATCATCCTTTCCTCCCACGCTATTTTTGTTTTTTTATTTGTATGGTATGGTTTTAGTCCAATTTTGCACGTATTAATTATACGGTAGTTTATAAGTATCTTAGTAACAAGTGAAGTGATTTTTTTTATTTATAAACTTATAAATGCTTTAAGAACAATTTGGGTTTCGCACACTTATGCCTTTCTCAAAATCTACATTGCAAAAGAATTGCTTTACTTTTGTTCGATGATTTTCTACCTCAAAAACTATTTTGTATACATATTTTGTATCAATAAAAAGCTCTTACCTAGATGTGCTTTTCAGGAGTTAAAAAACCATCCACATTCAGGCTCCGCCCCACGGGCTTTGAAAGTTTCAATGTTAATCTTATGGAAGAATAACAATTGATTGAATTAGCTGTCGTCAGATTAACAATACACAGTAGCCGACAAAAGCAAGAACAGATGTGTCATGTGTAATGTAAATACAATCACATCTGGGATGACAACACAATATAAACTATTAGGTCCTCATTAGGGCTGGTTATCCCAAAAGAAAAATAACTGCTCAAATTGGGGTAAACAGATCCACTTGTTTGTATAATGTATTATAACATGTATCTTCTAAAGATAATACATCATAATTACTATAATTATTCATCCATAAACTAAGTTATTTCCTGTTTAGATGGTGAGAACGCAAACATCGGCGCAGAGGTGTATGACAACATCAACGTGATCGCGGGAATCCTCAAGCTGTACCTGCGACTGCTGCCCCTTCCCCTGATAACCTACGAGGCTCACCCGGCAATCATCAGGGCCATCCGTCAGTTTCATATCAAAGCAATCACTTTTTTCTTGAATTCAAGAACAGTATTAATACTTTTGTCATGCTAACATTCAACTTCGTAACACCACATTATACATAATGATAAGTTATATTTTATCCATGAAAAACCTACAATGAAAATTAGATTTTCAGCTGATGGATTAGTTATTGATAAATAAAATCAAAAGAGGAAAATATAAAACTTCGATCGATAATGCTGTAGAAACTAATCATTTGTAAAAACCTTCCCCCATAAATGTTTGAGGAATGTGATAAAAGAACGCTGTACATAACTATATAGTTTACTTGTAAACAAACCCGAATTGTGAAGATCAACTTTACGATTTAAGTTTGATAATAGACAATAGACAATATTTCATTATTCATTATAAGTGTTGTACATATGTACATTGAATAGTGTTATATTTTGTATAAGTAATATAACCTAAATTAAATTTGCCCTATATAACCTATTATACTAAATGTCATTATTTGTCTGCAACAATTATTTGCACAACCCGCCATAAAGTTCTTCAATTGAATATAATACTTAATTAACCAAATGCTCTTTTAATTTAGTTTTAAATTTATTATAATCATCTTTTTTATGTATCCTAGAATTTTTTCAAGCAATTTGTTTCCTATATATGTTGTTTTTTCTTAAACAATTCTAAACGATGATGCTTGGAAATAAAATTATTTTTCTGTCTAGTGTTGTACTTATGAACTTGGTTATTTTGAAAATTACTTGACCTATTAGATTTAACAAACATGATTGTGTCCAAAACATAACGTCCATAAACCGTTAGTATTTTGAACTCTTTGAAATATCTTTTTACTGACTCATCAAACTTAAGTTTTGAAATAGTTCTAATTGCCCTTTTTTGAACTTATAATAGTATATTTCATCACTAGGGCCAAAAGTGACGCTTTTCGATACAAGCTCAAGGTTAACGACTGAAGCGAAGCCGAGGTCGGAAAATGAGCGAGAATCGAAAAGCCACTTTGGGCGTAGGTGATGAACTATATTTTTCGTCTTCCTGCACAATATATTAAGCTAACTGCTTTCTCAAAACTAATATTTTACAAATTGTTTACCTTTAAAAGCTTGCTCCCAAAATGACTTCCATCTTGTTCTTGCTATTTAAAACAAACAGCTGTTACTACAGATGTATTCAACTATTGTCTGTTACGTTTGTGTTAGCGTTAGGTTAGACTAACTATAACGATAGGTATATCGAATGCTGTGGACTATCGATTGCTAGAAGGAATACTTTAGTCAACCGTTTCGAGCTATATCAGGAATCAGACTCGCTGCGAACAGTGTTATCGCTTAGCTTATCTTCTCCCTGAGGCAAAATTAAATATTTATTCACCTTCTTGACATAGTTTAGTTTAGTATTGTTCATTTTTAATAGATTATTATTTTTGCCTCAGGTGTAGTAGAATGTTTTGTTAGATTGTCTATACACAACCGAAAATATCTGTTACTACAATATATTAGGCTAATCTAAATACAAATAATTACAAAATGATAAAAATTGACTTTAAAAGCAACCATTTAGTAATAAGCTCCTGGAGCAATAAGTCCGTTTATGCTAACTTTTCCCCTACTGCATGTTATCAATGATCTGTAGGAGTCCTCTTCCTTGGCTGTCAGCGTATAGCTCTACTTTATTTTTATTTTTATTATTTTTTTGCGATTCATCCTCAATTGATAAACAGTGTTCTATGTTTTTTTCTCTGATTTTACTTTGATAGGTAGATGTGGGTTTTCTTACTCTCTTGGGGTTGGTTATTGTTTCCGTTGTAGCTAAAGCGTTCTCTTCTTAATTTTGTAGAGTACCAAGAATGTCATAGTAGTTTTTTTATGCAAATGATGGCAATGTGTGCTGTGAATTTTGTGTACTTCTTGAGCGGGTTTCGATCTTGACATTTGTATTCGTGCTTGAGTGTATTACAGGTGAGGACTCAACCATGCAGATTTTACTACTTTCTATTTTGCTTGCTTTTAGCTCATTAGTCGGGGCACTGCCTACTCCTTAAGCACCATTTAAATAGAGCTTGGATTTTAGTTGGTTCCATACATGTGTGTTGGCTGTTATGGTATAAATAGGCAAGGTTAGCTCGTTTTGAAATAATGTCAGTCTTGCTAATTTTCATCTTCGAGAGTTTCTTAAGCATTGAATCAATACTGCCATTTAAAATGTCTTTAATTAGATAATCAACAAATAGCAGTAGATATACTCCACAGTCTACAGTTTTGTCTTGCTGTGGGCAGTCAACAATTAAGGCTAGGCTAGGATTTACGAAAATAGGCTCTTGATGGAGAATGTTAAACAGAGTCATGGAGTAGTTAGTTTGAAGTTTTTTAATTTTTGTTATGTGATTTGGCAGTGGAAAGAAATAAGGAGACTTAGATGGACCAGGTAGGATCCCTTCCGGAAGACAAGAAAATGGATGCTAACCAGTAAAGAATTCCTCCAAAGTGTAAAAACACTTGTGAATCAGATAACTTTTCAAAGTTTTCTTAAACAGAGGAAAATAATTAATTAATTTGATTCCAGGAGGCAAGCGCTGGACAAATTTGGCTCCCTGGTAACTAGGTTTTTTCTCGAAGAGGGTTAGGTTGTGTTGAGGTGATGTACGAGCATCCTGAAATCTAGTGTTATGGTCATGTGACACCTGAATGTCAACTGATTAGAGGATCTTGAAAAGAAGATGGTTTCAAAGATAAATAGACCGAGCACAGTGAGAATACAAAGGTGCCGAAAAGCCAAAACAATGATCCCGACCCTTTAGGCCCGCAATATACCTCACAGCACCGTTTTGCAACTTGAAAATGCTATCCAGATTCTGCTTGCTTGAAGCGCCCCACAGAGCAATTGAATAGGTGTTATGGGACTCAAAAAGACTGAAATAAACTACCTTTGAGAGATTCCTGTTTCTCTTGTAACTACTTATTGTGTTTTGAATTAAGTTACCTAGCTGAAATGTTGTGTAGTCATTAGGGGTACCAACAATTTCAGATTGGTACGGTAAACAATTGTGTACCTCGGTTCTCGGTACAAATTCGGTACGGTAAAATGTACCGTCATATATACTAATTTGTACTAAATATTAATTGTATCATAAACAAATTATTGAGTAATAATTTTAAGGTCATATACAGTTTTTATGATTAATTTTATTAAAAGAAAAAATAACTATACTATGGATACAAATATTTTTTAAACCTGCATCTCTGGAGTATTGCATTTTAATTTTTTTTTTTTTATATTATTAATACAAGTTCTTAAAATATTCATGATAAATTATTTCAAAAATTACTTGAAAATCAATAAACTCCATAAGTTGCTTAACTGATTAATTATATTGCTTTCAATATAAATAAAAACTATTGATTTAAAACATACAAACAGCAAAAACCAAAGTTTTATAAATACCAATCTTGGCACATTAGGAGAATATTGTATCATTAATAAAAACTAAAATAAGATAACTTAAACAAACTCTATGATGTGAAATAAAAAAGAAAATATAAATCATACCTTTAAATACTGAATATTAAAATAAAAATACTAGATATGTGCGAGTACAGGTTTTTTAAGTCGAGTTCGAGTCGAGTAAATGACAAAAGATTCGAATCTCGAGTTTGAGTCGAGTATACCCATAAAAAAAACACAGGTCGAGTTGAATTGAATCAAAACAGTGTATAGGGTTCCATTTATAAATGTTGTTATTAAAATATACTTTTCTAGTCACTATGCCCTGAAAATTACATAGTAAGTAAAATAAATGGATTCCTGCTTCATTGAAAAAAGGTTAGTACATTTATCTGAAAATAAATCATACCAAAGTAATTGCGTAACATTTTGTCATGAAGATAAAATACTTTTAATCGTTTGGTATTAAGGTTGTTATAACCTATATGGTATTAATTAACAGTTTCATTAAAAAGTAATCTCAGTTTTTTATTTTATTTCCACCTTTTTATTTATCCTATGTTTTGTATATTATGTTTAGGCCTAATCTACATCTTTCTACGAATGGAGAAAACAAAATTACATCTAGGCTTATAAGTTAAAATAAACTTTATTTTAATATTTAAAAGGCCTATTACATGGTAAAACATTAGCCTACTTACTTACCACAAAAAATGTATTTACTAACAGATCTTAGCATTAATTTTAACACTAATAGTCCTAGTAACAACAGTCAGTTAGTAACAACATGAAGATATGTTTGAAAGTGCCTGGCAAATCAATTGATGAAATTGAAGCCATGACTTATAGTTTTAAAATATTACAAATTATTTAATATAACAAAAAACATGCACAAACTTCTTATGCTTACCTATTAGATTTCATTACTGATGTGTTTTTGATATTTTACTTTAAAAAGTGATAAGGTTAGGTTAACCTAAAAGTGGACTATAGGTACAGACAGTGTTCATACAACTCAATCTGAAGGTACTGGTAAATCTTCCATTTTGGTAAAAAGTAACACAAATGTAAAACCACAAATGTAATAGCCACAACTTACTTATTTATTAATAAAGCACTAAAATACACATCACAACTCTTAAAACCTCAAATGCGTTCACACTCAATTTGAATTTACAGACGACGCGCGGCCGCGGACGATCCTTGGTAGTGCGGGTAAACGGCGGGAGTAAACTCGCTCAAAACTTTCGAGTTTCAGTTAAACCTCGAGTTTCAGTGCCGAACTCGGCTCGAACTCGAAATTTCGAGTACTCGCACATCTCTAAAAAATACTCAAAAATTACTTAATTAGGCTACTAAATTCAAAATTAAAAGTCCATAAAAAATATTACAGTACATTTATTTAAACGTAAGTACCATGTAAAACTGGAAGATAAAGAAAGAAAATAATAAAAGTACAGTGATATTGTGTTAATTTGACTATCTCACCTTTAAAATAATTAGCTATTAACCTCATCAAAAAATAAATTTAGTTTGTTATAATTAGTTTTCAACCATTTTTGAAACTTTTTTTATATAATTTAAAATTAATTTCACTAGTATAATTCAATAAAAATACATAAATAATAATACATAAATAAAAGCGGTTTAATTTGAAATCATAATGGAGAAAGAACGTGATTAAAATATAGTATTCCTTTTCTCACTCAAGGAATGATGTTGGACAAACAACTGATTTAAAGCTAATCAGTTAAACCCCTCCTCTCACGCTGTCCTAGTCTAAACCTTTCTTATCTTGTAGGACAGATTTATTGCCGACCCTACCCAGCCCCTCCCTGCTCCCCTTGCCCACTTTTCTTATCTCCATTCTCGTTCAGCTATAAATAACACATGTCAACGTATTTTCGTAGAGTTTTGGGGCTTGTTTCCATTTAAGGAAATCAACAGAAGTTATCAACAGAAGTCTGTCTTATTGTAACCACTTATTTTGTTAAAAACGGTTTAGCTTATCCCTGTTTATTGTTTGAAGCAGTAAAATGTACAGTACCAAATTTGTACCGGGGTTATGTTCTGTACCGAACCGATGACGGTAATTAGTTTTGTACCATACCGGTACCGTTTTTTCGGTGCACTGCAGACCCCTAATATCCATATCTTGCAAGATAAATGAAAACGTAAAGTTCCAACTTGAAAATATGGTAATTCGTAGAGATCAGTGTAACACTGGTAAAGTAAATATCCGAATCCGAACTTAAGCTATCCGAACCGAAACCGATCCGAACTAAAAATCCACTATCCGCATGCATCTAGTAATTGTAGATTTTCAAATTTGAATATTTTGCACACAAGAGACTGGATCTAGGCAAATCAACTTCATTCCCAAACGGGTGTATCATCTCCATTAGGCTTTGAACTCGGTGGTATTTCGCATCAAATCGTGAGTCATGTAGTAGTTTATTTTTAAGTTTCGCTTATAGATTCTTGTGCGGGTATTGAAGTATTTTTTTGTGTCTGCAGAGCTGCCTGGCCCGAGAGAGCAGGTGTCCGGAGTGAGAGACGCCCTGACTCTGCTGCCCCCGGCTCACTACAACACACTCAAGTTCCTACTGGCTCATCTCACCAGGTACAGGAGCAAGGACAAGGGGTTCACAGACCATATTGATAATATCGACCCTGCCTTGTGTCTATATTTTTGACGTGCTCTTATTTTGTGTGTCCAAAATCAGATTTACACAAGGCAGTGATATCCACTCACACATACGAGGTCGAGAGACCTCTACATAGTGGATTGATGTAGACTTGTGCTTTCCTTTGTTTAAAATTTATCGTTGGTGATGGTGAGTTTATGTTATTTAAGAAATTATTGCGGACATTTTCCATCACTGATTAGTAAAACCAAGTTTCCCAAAGTTTTGGGATCTGGAATTTGATCCCATCTTCGGGTTAGAAAAATACCGGGAACATACAAAATTACACAAAATATTAATGGAACAATCCAGGTCAGTCTGGGAAAAAACACAAAAAAGCTAAAACAGAGAACTGTAAAAGCGGTCAAAAAGAAAAATAAACACAAAAGCCAGGCACAGAACGGAACACAAGAGAATATTTTGTAACTTTTATATGTTCCAGGTATTTTTCTCACCCGAATATGGGATCAGATTCCAGATCCCAAAACATTATGAAACTTGTTTTCACTAATCAGTGATGGAAAATGTCTGTAATAATTTATTAAATAACATAGACGTGGTTGGTGGTAGATTACCTTCACAGAGAGGAGCAAAGATTCCGAATAGCCTACCCAGCCATCTTCAAATGCTCTAAAAAATTCTTGATTGAAAACTCCTTTTACAGTGTGGAGGAGTTGACTGACAAAGGATTGATGGACTGTGAAAGTTGGTTGAGGGCTCTGGATTTTTCCAGGGTTCGTTTGCTCCTCTATTGAGCGAATGTGATCTTGTTGTGATTATGTGTGAGATCTGACTCAAGACATTGACAATTTGAAAAACCCGAGTTAACTCAGTGACTTTGACTCTTGCAATAACGTGTGATATTGTATTCTGTAACATTAAATGCAGTAATCATTGTGTAATTTTTGAATATTAGTGAATTCCGCTATGGGGAAGAAGCTATAACCGTAGGTGGCATGGTAAGAGTTACGCTCGAGACCATGATATCTTTTTTTTTTTGAGGTCCCCAGATGCCAAAAACACTATTCGTTCAAATTTATATATATATAAGAATCAGGTCCCAATTGGCGGCCGAAAATGGGCGGATTTGCATTTGATTTGGCGGCCGGTCCCAATTGGCAGCCGTATCCGGCAGCCGAAGCGCAAAATCCTTGTTTTGTGTTCTTAATGTAAACAACTATTAACACATCAAATTTCATGAGGCAGCCAAATTTTATAATTTTCGTATATAGCTAGTCTCCAGTATTCCCGCTTGGAGCGATGCTGTCGCATTCGTATACGTCCCGTCTGTGTGTATTGGTCCTAATTGAGCTGTGTGTATTGGCCCAGCCTATCGATATTGGTGCTAAACTGTGACTGCGACTTGGCAATGCCGCAACTACTCCTTCCTGCCCAGATCCTTCGTCCCGCTGCTGTTGATATTCTTTCAACTAGATTACTTCCCAATAAGCCGCTAGTTTATTGTACACTTGTCAAGATCAACTACATATTAAAACAACGCGATACTATTAAACTTAACATCCTTGCCAGTTAGGTCCATTATAGTGTTTGGTCACTATAACATTAATATTTTTACAAAATATCACACTTTTTTAGTAAATTTGAACAATAACATACATAACACGAAACAGTTATCACTTGACGATTGTCCACTTAGTTCTACTAATTTCATTCAACTAATCTTTAAACACAAGGTAGCAATTAATGTGAATCAGCAGTTAAATATATAAAAATACTGTAACCACAAATGTTCACAATACAGTCAACTCCTAATTATCTGGGGTAATGACCGGTTGGAGGGTCACGGATAACCCAAAACCATGGTTAAAACAAAAGGATTCAATAAATTGAATATTACAAATATAATAAAGGTTTATCAACTTTTCTATACTACAATATTGTGTTTTAATGTTATTTAAGATATATTTGTGTAGATTAAATACCTTTTAAAATCTTTAAATTGTGATAACATCTACAAACAATCAAGATAATAATAGTTAATACTAGCAATGGTTGATAGCAGTGAATACTATCCAAAACGCCAAATGATATTTAATAGGTTAAACATCTCTACACCGAACTCTCTAAACTACACCGAACAGTATGCTAATTAATTCCGCACTGGGGGAAAAACCCAATGAGGGTAAATCACAGCGGGAAGGGTAATTGTTTTGAGATGTTTCTATTTTTATACTTCGCGTCTGTCCTTCCGTCTGTCTGTCCGTCTGTCGCTGAGGCTGAACAGCGGCGGGAAGGATGATTGTTTTAAGATGTTTCTATTTTAGCGAATTTCTCCTATAGGGAAGAAGCTATTACCGTAGTCGGCATGGTAAGACCTAGGCCCGGGACCATGATAACTTTTTGTTTTGAGGTCCCCAGACCCCAAAAACACCATTCGTTCAAAACTGTATATATATATATATATATATATATATATATATATATATATATATATATATATATATATATATATATGTGTCCGTGAGCACGATAACTCTCGTAAAAATTATCCGATTTTGATGACATTTGGTATAAACGTGTAAAGCAACATTTATGACTTTAAGTTCAAAAACCAGCCAGATCGCTTTATCCGAAGGGGTATTTTGGGGGGGTTTTGTACCCCAAAAATGGGTTTTTTGAATTTTTTACATATAATTTTGGAAATAGTCAAATTTTAGTTTTTACCATTGGATTCAGCTTAAAAAAACACACAATTTGGTATTTTGATCATTTCTCTACGTCAATTGGTTACCGAGATATTGAAAGTGCTAAACACAGTACGTTGTCTAATGTTATTCTTATGGAGGAAAAGAAAAATTTTATATCTCGCTTATTTATGAACGTATACTGACGAAACTTGGTATACGGCTTCATCTGGTTGTGGACCATTGATATTTGCTCAAAAAAAACAATTTTTTGCCAAAGGCTCCCGTAGCAGCAAACCTGCATACTCAGCCCCATGTTATTCTTATGGAGAATAAGTAACGTGTTATCTCCCTTAATTATGAAAATAAATTAATGAAATTTGGTATGTGGCTTTACCTAAATGAGTTATATTGATATTTGTATAAAACCCCATTTTTTGTTTTCCTTCCTTCAGCAAACCTGCATATTCAGCCGCCATGTTATTCTTATGGAGAATAATTAAAATGTCATAAATAGTTTATTTATGAATGTATATTGATGAAACTTGGTATGTGGCTTTATGTGGTATTAAGATACATATATATGCATTGGAAATTCGCTGAGTACGCAGGTTTGCTGCTACGGGGGTATTTAGACATCCGCTCGACCGTCCGTGCAGTGTCAAGGTCATCGCTTCCCATCACGCGCCCACTGCTCATTAGCAAAATGACAGACTCTCGTGGTTACTAAATTGTTTGTATAGTATTTATTCTGACAAAGTAAATTAAATACGATTCTGGAGATAATTTAGCAAAATAAATTGTTATTATTGCTCTATTAATGTTTAGAAGGGGATCAATAAAAATAATAAAAATAAACCTTTCGTGACCCTGGTTAAACTGCAACCCGATTAACCCGCTCCCGTATAACTGGGAGTTGACTATAGATTGTTTCGAAGGTGTATAGGGCTCTGCCCTACTGGACGTTGAAGTTATCAGACGTGTCAGTTATCCTTATGGACGAATTCTTTTATTTGAGTTTCCATTTCAATAATTTAATTTTACTAATGGGAAGAGAAACGAAATCCCAGGATCTAAGACAAATTGCAGTGAAATGGTAAACTGTTTTGAATAAGATTGATTAGTAATGTCATTCAATCATTTAATATTTCTGTAGATAAGACAAATGTCTTATCATTCAATCATTTAATATTTCTGTAGATAAGACAAATGTCTTATCGTTAAGATACGTAAAACAAAACTCATCCCTGTCAGATGCTTCTTTTGTCTACAATGGTCTTTAATTTGTTGTTTATGTCTGTACTGGTTTTTATTGTATATCCAATAGTGGACAAATGGATTAATAGTAAAATGTCATACACAATCCATATCTTTAAAACACAGTGAAAGCTTTTGTCCCTTCAAGTCAACCTGCCAAAACCACTAGCCCTATTTCTATAATTTTGGTATTGAATCGAAGCTCATGAACCGCCATTGTGCCATTAAGCATTTTCGATAGTTAAAATTTATTTTCCCTGATGCTAGATGCACTTTTTACTTCCATAAGAGCCAATGTTAATTTTTCAAAACATTCTCCCGTAAATCAGCCAGGCAAAACTATTGTTCCGATTTCTATAATGTTGATGTTGAATTAAAGCTCTGAACCAACATTGAGCCATCAAGCATTTTCGTTAGTTAAAATGTATTTTTTATCATACTGTACGAAAAGTGGCTGTTTTTTGGTCTGTAATTAGTCCGTAAAATCACATTTTTCTAATACCTTAAAATAGGGCACTGAAAAATCAGCTGTGGATTTGTTCAGCTCAAAGATTTTTATTGTTCCTTTTAACCTTTGTTTATTTCAAAGGTAACAAACATGTGTTATATACATTTTGTTTGTTAATAAAAGAAATGTAAGTATTGTAAAGTTAACCTATCTGAACTTCCAAAACTATACAAATTACCTAATTTTTGGTCCAAATTTTCAACTATCAAAGGCTTGTGGGCAGTATGATAAAATATGTTGTTCATCAAACGGAGCAAAAGTGTGTTTTTTTGCTTAGTCGTTTTTCCGAGCTCTGCTTCGCCAAGCGCGCACCAAAAACAACCACTTTTGCTCCTTTTGATGAAAACTACTATTTCCTGACGCTAGACGACTTTGCAAATTTTACTCCCATAAGAGCCCATGTTAATTTTTCAAACAAATCCCGGTAAATCAGCCAGCCAAAAATATTGGTCCGATTTATATAATTTTGGTGTTGAATTAAAGCTCTTGAACCGCCATTGAGCCATCACACATTTTTGTTTGTTTAAATGTGTTTTTCCTGACGCTATATAGACGACTTAGCCCTTTTTTACTCCCATAATAGCCCATGTTAGTTTTCTCACAAAGAAATTTCTGGTAAATCGGCCTGCCAAAATATTTTGGTGTTGAATCGAAGCTCTTGCACCGCCTTTGAGCCATCAAGCATTTTTATTTGTCAAAATGAGAATTTCTCGACGCTAGATGATTTTGAAGTTTTTACTCCCATAAGAGCTTATGTTATATTTTGCAAGCTTTTACCCCGTAATTCAACCAGCCAAAACTACTCGATCGATTTCTATAATTTCGACTGAATCGAAGCTCTTGCACCGTCATTGAGCCATCAAGCATTTTCATTTGTTAACATGAGTTTTTCTTGACGCTAGATGACTTTGAATATTTTACTCCCATAAGAGCTTATGTTATTTTTTGCAATCTTTTCCCCCGTAAGTCAACCAGTCAAAATCATTGGATCGATTTGTATAATTTTGGTGTTTAATTAAAACTCTTGAACCGCCATTTAGCCATCAACCATTTTGTTTCGTTAGAATACAATTTCTCTAACGCTGGATGGCTTTGAATATTTGACGTCCACAATAGCCCATGTTAATTAGTTCAAAAAGATTCTCCCGTGTATCAGCCAGCCAAAACCATTGTCCGACTTATATAAATTTGGTGTTGAATTCAGTACTACCTTAGTCGAAAGTGGTATAGAGCCAGCGAGTTGGGGTTCTAATTAGAACTGGGGATTTTAGACCTGATATTAATTTTCGAGTACACAAAGTTATTTCTTCTTTTTACAAGAGCTCAACTGCGCAGTTTGGCCATTTGTGCACGTTCCACAACACGTCGGACAAATGGCACACTGCTAGTTGGCCAAATTTTCATTCCCTAATATATTGTTCGGGTGAATAGACAGAATAAGATTGTCTGTCATTGCTAACCATTAATTTTTGGTCCTCCACTTCCCATTTTATCCATCTTTTAAGTGAGGTGTTGGAAACAGGGTAAGCTATTACATTGAAAATTTCATACACTTGATTGTCATTTTTCAAGGGCAGCCTGATGAGTCCCCTTAACTGAGTTGCCATGGCATATGATTTAACAGTACTGGGGAAATGAGACTTCTGGCTCATTTGATTGTCAGATTCCGGTCACGTGATGTAGCTGTGACGTATTTGTGACGTGTTTGGTGATGTAGTTGTGACGTCACGGTGAGGTAGGTCAGTTCAAGGTTAAGCTGAGGATGTTTTAAAAAAGCTATCTTGCACGAGTTTGATTCGATAGTTAGATTTTATAAAGATATCGAATGAAACCTGTGCATGATAGCGGTTCTAACTTCTTTTTTCTTTTTCTTTATTTACAATAATATACGTCGAATAAAATACGTGGAAGATGGTAGATTTAATTCCAATTTTTATTTATTTACAATACTGTACACATAGTCAATGATTGTCAGAGAACTACCGATTCGGTGGTGCCCGTTGCTTCTATACATGTGTAGGGGTTCGCGTTCTTCATAATAATACTTCATTCTCGGCGCGGGTGAAAGTGATGATGGTTGCCACGATGACGTCTCTGATTCCGTAGAGCTGCGTACATTGTACGAGGCGAGAGATTCTTATTTTCCAAAACTATATCTCTTTCTTGGTGAAGGTGGAAGTTTAGTTGTGGATCCTCCCCAGGGTTCTTGAGCTAAAGAGTTTGTTGCAGAAATATCCAATGTTATTTTGTACCCGTTTACAATCAAAACTTTCAAGTCTTCGGAAAGAAGTTGCAAATCATGAACTGTAGAAAGATTAACAGTATTGTAGTGGACACATTTAATGTTGAGAGCCATGTTGTTACCTCGTGTACGGCTACTCGTGGAGTGTGCTTCTCACCTCCTTGCCTTCCTTTTATACACACCCCCCTCCACTTTTCTCTCCCCCTCCACTTTTCTCACATCTACTTTATGAATATTTTCATCATGAAATTTATAGGAGTTCTGCATACAATGCAATTTTTATACATCAGACCACAAGCACTGCATGTACAGCAGTGTCTAAAAGGTAAAAATACTAAATCTTTTTCAGATGAGAAACATACTACACATTCGTTTTCTTCGATTTTATTTTCTTCAATCGGTGTTTCTAAAGTTTTAACCGGATGAGATTTATATATATTCCGATGGTTTTTTACAAACACATTTCCTTTTTTAACTAACACATAAGGACACCTGCTAAACCATCGTGCATGTTCTTCCCATGGGTTATCAATCTCTTCCCAATCCAGCAATCCTCCTTCGCAATACTAATAAATGGTCTTATCATCTTGTCCCATGTAAAAGAAACCAGCATCTGCAAACTCCTTTCTAAACTTGTATAGACACGAGTCGTTTAATGTTTCATCAAACGTATCCACTCTTGATTGTAGCTGTGCATATTTTGGAAATTGGAGTCTCTTCTTTACTATTAGATGTTCCATTCTGTTTTTGTAGGTTAGTAAAATATCGTATCAAGGCAAGAGTCGGAGGTATACTGACGTAGTGTGTGGGACAAGTACCTACCCTTCCCCCACCACACCAGTCCCCCCACCACAACGTTCCCCCACCAACTCATCAACAGTCAGTATGAAAGTGATAATCTTTTAACAAATACCGCGCATTATATAAGTTCTGAATCTAGGTCAAGGTCACCAAAACATGTTTTTAAAAAAGATAAAATATCAGTACTTGGAATTAATACTGATATCTTTTATATTTTTTTTTATTCATTTACGTTTCAAGTTTTACATTATATTGCTTAATCTAACAATGTGAAGTTCTCGATGAGGTCAAATGCAGAGATAGCTATATAGTGGTAGAGTTGTTCCCGCTGACTCCGTGTGATACTATATACAAGGTTCCAGGTTCGATGTTGTGCAAATCTTCATTTTGAAGCAGGTGAACAAATCTCTTGGGCAGGAACATTTGAAATTTTGCTTCATCTCCTACTGTGTATGGAGCATCGCTTAAAGATACTAGAATAGTGTCTCCCACTGATGTTTCAATCTTCCTCATGTCGTGCACGATTTAGTGTTTGTTCTCTTTAATCTCTGAAGTTTTTCTTGTTGGTAGTATACCTGATACTGACTGGGTGTTAAACTGATCAACCAATGTCTGCACAAATTTCTGTGATGCCATCTTGATACATGTTCTCTCGTTGGAGTCTGGAGTAATACTGATGGCGGGTCTCCTCGCTGTCCCCGCTTTTATACCCTCCGGTCTCCCCTCCACTCTCCATTGCACAGGGATGTAGAAAAGCAGCTAAACGATGAGCGTTCTTTACATCGCAATGAAAATGTACATGTTTGTCATTCTTTGTTAAAATACAAATATTGTCCATCTGAAATTCGAAGCACTATCAACATCTATTACATCTTTTGTAGTATAAAGCTGTATCCAATTGCACTTTTCTAATCCTCTTGTATAAAGTCTTGTAAATTTACTGCAGTAGTGATACATAATGCTTTCCACTTCTTCAAAAGTTGTATAACCTTCATTCCAACCAATGTGATGCAAGTTTCTCGTCAACCACTTATTAGTTCTTTTGGATTTAAGTTTAATTAGTTAAAAGGAAATGGAGGTTTGAATAAAAAAGTATATATGACATACATTTGCAGGTCTAAGTTGATTAGTTCTTTAACAATGTATCTATCATTGTTCCCACGAAAAGCTTGAAGTTCAATTATACCAGACCTCTCCTTCACTTGACTCGAACATGTAACCTTTCTCTCCATTTCTAGGATGTCAAATGAACTGGTTTCCACACCACGGTAGAGCTTTTATAGCTCAGGCCGTACAGTTCTTAGCGCGTTGGTGTATATTTAACATGGGCACCGTTCCCAGTAGGCCTACCCCATGAACTTCTTTTAGTTTTTTAAACCGTTTCAGTTAAAAAGTTTTTTGTTTCTTCATTTTGTACAATTTATTCTTCTTCTTTGACCTTTTCTTCTTTTTCTTTAACCTTTCCTTCTTTTCTTAAACCTTTTCTTCTTTTTCTTTAACCTTTTCTTCTTCTTTAATCATTTGTTCATTAACATTTTGTTCACACTTCTTTAGACATCTCCAAATTTCAACCCCATAAGGTATTCGGTTAAAAACAGATGTATCTATTGGACCGTAAAGAATTTGAGCATCGGGATGTTGTTTGCATCTACCAAATAGTCTTTTACCACAGTGCTTGAAAATAAAAGTTGTTTCATATACCTGGTTATAGGTGAAGCTGCACAACTCAAAACGTAGAATTCTTCCGGTGTCAGTTGAATTTTGTCATAATTTTTTCAGGTCTCTAAACCGTACTTGTTCTCCGCAACTCTTTAAAATGTCGATTTCAATGTCATATTCTAATAGTCGAATAGCTGTCTTTTTCCAAACAAGTTCTTTGCCAAGTAGCATTCGATGAGGTGTAAGTGTTTAAGAAAAGAATCCCATGCGGCATCTGAAAAAATAACATTTTAGGTCCTTGGTTTAAGATTGCATTAGGTGTATAACCCAAGTCCTTTACCAAACCTATTGCTATGCCTTTAGTCATACATCTTCAGATTGGATATAGTATGCGAAGAAAAATATCTGTCAGTATGTTGAAAGGGATGTCGTTTTCAGGTTTTCTCTTCCTCTTTAAAGTCAACTTAGATGTTGATGTGTTGTCTGACTTTCCTTCTTCATTGCGAAACTTAAGAAACTCGTCCAATTATTCTTCATAATCTTTGATGAAACAGTCTTCATTTTGCATCGAACCTTCCATTTCTGCACTGTTCTTCTCCTCTACTACAGAGGTCATCTCGACTGTAATAGATGTAGTTTCAATCGCAAACGTTGATCAACTGAACTCCTCCTGTAGTGCGCGCTATTTGTACCCTTCCCCCTCCATAGGTCTACAGAACCATCTTTACAATACCTGTTAGAGGTGTGTACGTTACAATTTTATCGTGAAGAATCAAGCAATATGCAGGTATGTTCGATTCAAACTCCATTTCCTACTTAATATCCACAATTGATGACTTTACAGACTAATTTTGTTTAGAACAATAAATAACCACGATAGGAATTGAATTGAACTGCGTTGGTGATAGTAGCGGTGTGTGTTTTACCATAGTAACCTGTTTGAAATCTAGCGTACATATCGTACAGAATACTATATCGGTTTTTATTGAATGATATTGTAATATGGAAAGAATTGATGGTTGAGGTATAGTTTACAGTTCTTAAGTTTACAATTATCAAACGATGTTGGAACAGCTGTTATTTTACTTCTTCTATCTGTTTGTAATCCGAATATAACGTACCTAGGTTTTTCCAAGTGTGGTGAAGTCTTTATAGTCCATGTATGTCGCTCCGTTTCAGGTGAATAGGATATTCATGTAACTCCCAGCTTCTAAATGCCAAAACTATATCTTGGTCTGCCTTTAATTGTCTCAACAAGGTAATCCTGTATTCATCTGCAAGTTTTAGGTGTAGTACCCTCCAAACAATCTTATTTAAATCCACCTTCCAGCCCAGAGTGGTTTCAGTGGTTGTTCCTGGAGCTAATATATCTTTATCATTTGAAGCTCTTAAAAGAACCAATTATTGTTTTATATTAATTAATATTTTATTGTAATCTTCTGCAAAACCTAATAATAATTTTAAAGGTATGGAAAAGTCGAAATATCCCTTATCATCGGGTTTTACAGTGGATGAATCTGGTGTAACCCATCCTGGGACTGCTAGCAGGTTTTTCTCGTTTGGTGTTGTGTAGCATAATCCTTTAAATGTACTGTCAAACCTTTTTTGTAGAGTCCACAGTAACACCTGAAATTTCATATCTTATTTCTTCAAAAAGAAAAACCATTGGGTTGTTAATAACGGTATAGTTGTTACTTCAGCTCCATCTTTTTTGTTACTTTTCCCTCAATGTATAAACAACTCTCGGAAGGTAGAGTGTAGATATATTGTTGTTGAATAGGAATCCTGATTTCATCGTTATTGTTTAATTTTGATGAAGCGTTAAGGGTTGTGGGTGTGATACTCCTTTCCCACAAGGTCTCATCGAACGTTGGTCCGTGAGCTATATCCAGAATATCCATTGTTAATAACTTTAAAACCAATCTCTTTTAAAAATCTAATGTTTTCACTTGTTAACTCTTCTGACGCTGATACGCCATTGAGCTTTTTATCATTCACTCGATCCTTTTTAAACGTCAATCCCATTATCTATGAGATTGATCTTATATGTATCCTTACAGTGATAGTTTCAACTCTAAAGTCAACTATGTTACCGTCTTGATCTAATACGTTCAGAACAACGTCTGAGATGTAACTGGTGTTTAAAGGTAAATACACTAGGTTTTGTGGTCTTTCAATTATTTTAAATCCTGGAGGCACAGTTGGGTAAAATGTATGCAATATGTGTCTATTTTCACCGTGTCTGTACGATCCTTGTATAATGTTACAAGTGATATCAATTGTGTTCAATGTTAGTATGCTTACAGTATTTGAACTTGTATGTTTCACATTTATCTCTAATATCGCTGTTGTAGAATGAAATCCTAATAATTCTCCAACAGAATGTGTTTTGCTAAAATCGATATAATAGTTTGATTTAATTTCTGTTTTTAAAGTAATATTATTTCCTTCTATAGTAATATTATCTTTTCCCAACTTTTCTTGTGTTACCTTGCATATATCATCTATTTCATAAGACCCCGTCGATAGAGTAACTTCGTTAAGCTGCAGGAACTTTCCCTTTGCATCCTTTACTTTATAGTAGTGCAGTTTATTATTCACACCTTCAGTAATATTTGGTATAGAATTATAAGTTGTAAAATCTAGTAATGCCGCCTCCCATTGTTTTTCTTTATGTAAACTTAATGCGGGGAATATAGTACTCCGTAAGGTTGACATTGTACCAGTCAAAGAGACCGTATATGAAGACATCTTAAAGCTGACTGACACTTTTTGCTAAAAAATCCAAACATAAATGTCCACAGATAGATGTATCGTCAGGTTGCTGCCTCTCATAATTGTATAAAACTTGTTTAGCAGAACGAAAATACTTTTGAAGTTCTTTTGGAGGTGGTAAATTACCAAAACTGTCAAAATAGTAAACTGTTGAACCGAGCTTTTTATAACAATCCCAATGTGTTCCCGGCCCCTTACTGTTATCTAGATTTACCATACCACTCTCATTTTTCCACATTATTGATAGTCAATTGTCTTTCATAAACACTCCTCTGAAGAATGGTATCTTTAAACAAGAAACATATCTAAAAAAATCTTGGTTACTTATTGCACGATTAAGAAAAATTAACTGCTTTTTTGCATTTATTAGGCACGATACGGTCTTAGGTAAAGTCCTTGACCTTTTTATATCATAGACCATACTGATGGTTTGACTCTTTTAGTAGAACACCTGGTCTTTCTCTTAATTCTTCCTCCTCATTTTCGAGTTATCATTTCCGCCACTGATCTGTGAGCAGAATCACTAAACTTTGAATAGGCGATATCGTGCTCTTTACAAGCCTGATCTAATTTATTGATTCCCAGATCCCCTCTTGACAATCTTTTTTCCAACTTAGTTCCAGGTCCACAATATTGACAACCGCCAGGTAAATGGAGTTCAGTAGGTAATAAATCTATGGATTTATTAACTAAAGCTGAAATCGGTTTTCCCAATAAGTTTAGTGTTGAAGACACAACACCCCTTCCTTTCGTTATCGAACCTCGATGAGAACTAACACTGCTCCTTTTACCCATTGCTATTTATACCTTTGTCACGTGACTGATTGACAAAGAATGGTTCTTCTAAAATTTATCACGAACTATATATATATATATATACCTTTATCGCTCGATTACACCTCTATTTAATAATTCAGCAACTAAAGCAACCCATTCGTTCTGAATACCAGTGTGATGCGCTTCTATTGCTCCATGTATCAACCGCATTCTATTTACTAATTTATTAACATCATTATAATAAATTATATTTGTATTATAGGTATTCTTTAATAATCCTTCTCCAGAAGCTTTTCTTTTTTCTTTTCTGTATAAAAAGGAGTAACTTCTTCAGAAGACATAAACCTCCAGTTTTTCCAGTTTCGTTGGAAATAACTATGAAATAATGTTTTGCTACCGTTACTTGTTTTTTGATTTTTATTATAACTTTTATCTTTATAATAACAAATAAATATTAGTTAATATAATCTCAGGGTTTACAAATTATTTTCTTCAGTTCAGCCGGCAGAATATGAGAACTTATCTTAATGTCAGGGAAGACCCATGTTGAATTTTATCAAAATGTGAAGTCTTATGGGTTCGTGTGAAGCTTGTTGGAGTTAGGCCTTGACAATAAAAATATCTGATAATTGTGAGAAATACATCTATTTATTTTCAGAACACATCTTAAACTAACAGTTATAAAAATGTTCCATCTGTCTTTAAATCCACACATTTATACTACTAAGAACCCCTAATCACATCAGACAATTTAATAACTATCTTGTACCTGTAAGTTTATATGTAAAATGAAGTAATGTCACTGGGAATAAATTAATTTTGTTGGGTTGTACTAAATTGATAAAGTGCTGGTAGAATATTATTTATTTATATTGCAGTCTAGATCCATTAATAATTTCACTGTTGCCGAGATGAATTTAATTTTAGTTAGGTTTACCAACCAAATTTGTATAATAGTTCTATTTATATTTTTACTAGTGAAAATAGGTTATGCTTCTTAACAACTTAGGATAGGTTAAGCCTATACCTAGTTTTGATAATTTCAGTAAATGTGTAGACAGGCTATGCCTCTTCACAACCTAGGATAGGTTAAGCCTATACCTAGTTTCTGATAATTTCAGTAAATGTTCAAAAGATATTAAAGGTAGGTAGTTTAGATTAAGCTAGGTACTCATCGTTTTGACGATTTTTCAATCAGTCCTAATCACTACTTTCACTGACACCTTAAATTGTCCAATAAACTTCACCAATACGTTTTAATAAAACTTTCACATGACTGCCCTATAACCACTTAATATGCCGAGCATCACTCCTAGCATATTTAGTTTAACTACACAATGATCATAGCTTTCAATACGTCTTCACTCCGCAACAACTTCGACAAGAAAGACGAATTGCTCTCCGGTCCGCGCTATATATACGTGAGTAAAATCCGACTCGCGCCAAGCGCTCTGATTGGTCCGTGAGATCACGCGACCAGATTTTGAGCAAAGCTCATTGCTGTGCCGCAGTTAAAATGGCCGGATTCTCTACAAAAGTTATTTCACAATATTTGTTCATTAAAAATCGACTTCCTATTTCCTGATCGAATTCTATAATTTTTTCAGACAAGCTAGGGAACTTCATATGGTTTACTCTTGTATAATTTTAATTTCAATCGGACTTATAGTTTTTTAGATATTTTACTTTTTCTTCTACAAACAATTACTGCACAACACTTGTCCGTTAAAAATCAACTTTTCTATTTCTTAATCGAATTCTATAATTTTTCAGACAAGCTAGGGAACTTCATATGGTTTACTCCTGTATAATTTTAATTTCAATCGGACTTATAGTTTTTAAGATATTCCACTTTTTCTAACCCAAAAGTTTGTGACATTATAATTTATTATTTAAGGTGTGTTTTATTTAGGAATTAATTAGGATACCCGTTACAGTTTCTATACTTTACAGACTGATTTATTTGTATCGGGGATGTTGGTTTATAACTCTTTCTATGAGTATTTGTATCTAGACATATAGCTTTAAAAGTTGCCAAGTCTCGTGTAGTATATTTGACAGGTTTGCTTTTAAAAATCAATTCAAACAAACCGTTTGTTCCTTTGTACTTATTACCACCTATAATTATATTATCTTGCTCATCCACATCTAACCTGCTATCACCAATCATTAAACCTTCTCCTTCCAATCTGGCTCTGTATATATGATAATTTCTATTAGGTATAGTAGACTGCAACATCTTTAATTCATATTTTCTACCGAGATCACCTTTAAACTGAATATCTAAACCCAATCTGTTAATATTTGACGGGGCACCCTCTTGTATCTCTGCTTCTTCTTTGTCCTCTTCACTTATATCCTTTCCCTGTTCATATTGTATTTCTTCCGGTTCATCTTCAGTTTCTTCAAGCTATTCTTCGGTTCTTCCGTCAAATTGTTCAGTTTTATCATCGGATTTAAAAAGGGTAAATTACTTCCTGAATACTTCCTTTAAAGGATCAATAACTGGTTTAAATTTTGTTTCAAGAAACTTATCTCTCTCACTAATACCTAGTCTTAATGCTCTGTTTTTACTTCTAATAGAATCGCTTAGCGATTTTATCTCTTTTATCAACTTTTCTTGGTTAACCATGTTCACCCAACGTAAACCTTGTTCATAATGCAAATGTATCTCTATCCCTTTATCTTTAGGTTATATAAGTTATGTATTCAGTTAACATTTCGTAAAATTTTTGATTTATGATTTATAAAGTATTTGTTTACAATATTCGTTTGAATCCAATCATTCTTCTTACTTTCTTTAATTTTAGATGGAGCCAAATCATTATAGAAATCAAAAAACATTGTGCTTAAAACTCAAACAAAATAATTCATATTCAATGTTATTTCAGACTGTAAAGTTTGTAAATTTATAGCATCATTTTTATCTTAAGGATCATAAACATACTTTAAACGTTTACTACTAATATTATAGTCACCCTCCGGTGTAAGAGGCAAACCGGTGTACGCCTCTTTGTCATAAGTTCTTGATTTTACACCAAATTCGGTATAGCATCCGAACTTGTCCACACTCATTTTACAAATAACTAAATCATCGTTTACAAATATATATATATATATATACCAAATTTCTGAAACATTATTATTTTTTCTTTTTCACCACTTGATCACCACTTTTGGTTGTAAATGTTTTGCCATCGGCATCAATTAATGCATAATCACTCATTCTTTTATATACAAAGTTTTTGGTAGGTATGCCTGTCCATCTAAAGTCTTGAATCCACTAACAGAGTCGGGATCGGCCACTAACAATTTAGAATAATCCTTTTTATCCATCAAATCAAAAGCATAAGTATCATGTTTACATTTTTTACTTTTATCATCAAACCTCAAAGCCTGTGACATTAAACAAACATCATTATCATATTCCCCCTTGGGTACATTCATTATACATTTTTCTTCTGCATCCCACCTTTTTTATTATGCTTTTATCACCCTTTATTATTAATTGGCTGACCACTGCTACGTCTGTTGACCATACACCTGGTAAAACATGTGCTATTCTTTTAGTACCCGCATTAAAATAATCATTCACCATTGTTATAGTTTGACTATTAACACAATCAAGAGAATAATGGCACGATTAACATTTGTTAACCTTTTATCGTTAAAATCCCACTCGTCTTTATTCGATTTTGGTATTTGAGAGACGCATACAGCATCACTATTTTGGGTGCCCTCAACTAAATTTACAATTTTATGTTTTGCTCCATTCCAATTGTTTTCTTTTATTTGCTTTGCACCATCCAAATTCTTTTCTTTTAATTCTAAAAATTCATATTTACTATCTCCCTGTTTTAACACCACCGTCATATTTTAATATTTGATCGAGCACAGATACGCCATTTGACAATGTTCCAGGTAAGACGTTTGTTATTTGCTTATTTTTACCATCAAACTTATTACCATCCAATGTTATACTCTGAATCTTGGTAACACCAATGACTACATAAACTACAATAAGACAGTCAAGCCTTATGGAAATAAGTCAACACCTGTTGAGAAGTAGGAGAGCGACTTTCAGTGACCAGCCGCCAGTTGGTGCTAGTGGCGGTAGGCGTTGACTGTACTACTGATGTCTTGGTGTGAACTGTAAGAGTACTCTCTCTTTCTCTCTCTCTCTCTCTCTCTCTCTCTCTCTCTCTCTCTCTCTCTCTCTCTCTCTCTCTCTCTCTCTCTCTCTCTATTTTGCCCTACCAGCTGATCAACCGCCAAACCACACGCCGCGCTAGCGGCATGACACCACGACCATGGCAGTGGGCACTGGACAGTATGCATGTATGCATGCAATGAACAGGCAGATAACCCAATAAATTTGAGTTCTGATGTTTACCTTCTGTGCCTAAGCTATCAAATCTGGCAATCCCTAAAGAGTATAAGGATGGCAGGGTTGAAGTATAAATGTATATAACAAAATTACCTAAATTAAATACAAATAAAAACTAATTATAGATACATCATTTAAAATGTCATTAGCTCAAACAATGACTTTGCGTAAATTATTTATCCTCAGAACGTTAACTTGAATTAGAAAGGAAAAAATAAGGATATTATTTGGAATTAAATTATGATTTAAAATAAACATTAAAATCTCCTAAAAAACAAATATCTAGACTCGGAACGGTCCTTTCATGTCATGCAGTAGGCATGGTATCGAGCGTATTGCACGTTTACAAATCCAGGATAATCTCCAATAGTTTTAAACCCTATACAATGATGAAAACAAGGTTAAAATGTCCCATACGGCACTTGGAATGGCTGTTGTGTGGTATTATTTTAATCAGGAAAAACATTGCTTTAAAATAACTATTTAAAACACTATACTTGCATTAAAGATTTTGGACTTGGCCATTTTGCAACAGAAACCGAGTACCTACTTAATTTAAGAGCCATATTGGTTTTATCACCCATTAGAATAATGTTAAGTTCAGACCACAATTTTTTGCTTATCTCTTGAGATGAAATTTTGATTTTGGTGTCAATTGAAGGATATTCTTTTCGCGGGTGATTATTGTGCAAGATATTTTGAAAATAAATTATAATATTTAATAAAAATATCATTTTTTTAAGTTTGACAATTTTTTATGGTAATCTGTAACACTTATACGAATTTGCACTCGCAAAAATCACTCTTTAATTTATTTTGAGTAGTCAAAAAAATTACCCAAATCAGATTGAAAATGAAATAAAAGTGTGGGTCCTAAATAGATGTTTAGTTAGCATTGCGCTTATGGAGAATCAATCCAATATGACCGACGGGGGAGCGTGGCCTTAATGCTAAGCTTAACTTTTAAACTCTACATAACTTTTTTCGTAACTTTGTTCTGAGATTTTTTTGTATCTTTATAAACAAGAAAGTTATAAGCAATTTTTGTGTTTGGTCCAAAATGTTTTTTTTGAGCGCATTTAATAAAGCGTATTTCAAAATAATCGGCTTCAATTAGTTGGTTTATATAAGTAAACAGTAGACTATTTATTACAGTTTACGATTGGAACTGCTGTTTAAAATAATCACTACTATTACAAAGATGAGGTGGCGTCTGTCTGTCTGTCTATTATTCCATCACGACAAAACTACTGGAGCAACTCTGCTGAAGTTTTGCACAAATATAGCCTATGTATTGTAGGAGTGTTAAAGTCCTATTGCCATTTAAAATAGTTCTCTGGGCTCTGTCCCACGGAACTTCCAAGTCCCCATGTTCTTATTATACAATCACCAGTTTTGAAAATGGATGGATGGAAATGAATGGATGTTGGATGAAATTTTTTCAGAAACCAGCAGCGCCTCAAGTTAAATTTGTTGTTTGTAGGTCGTAGAGATGAGGGCATATATTTTAAAATTCAAAATCACGATTTTTGCCAGTTATCATGTTTTTGTAATCCTATTTAGGTAGTTGGTTGCTTAAGGAAAAACACTTTTCTACATTTACGAATATATTAGCAGTTTTCAAGGGGACAAACTGACTGGGGCATTTAAACTTCCACAACGCTAATTCATACATTTCAACCATGTGGTTTTTAGTTAATAATGGCAAGTAGCAAAATACCTTTATTGTTACAATTATTGTTCGCCTGTATTGTATTATATTGTACAGTATTAATAAATACACAAACATAACAAATCAAATAAATCAGTACGATTTTTATTTCTTTTAATGTTAATAAATTCAATCAGATTCGATAAGTTTATTACTGTAACAGAAAGAGAAGTAATCATCACTACTGGAGTACCAGCCGTACAGTCAACAGTCCCGGCATTCCAAAGTAAGTCATTCTGAAGTTTTGCCGTAATGCATTCAGTATTCAGTTATATCTCACTGGTTGCAAAGAAATATCTTACTGGTTGCAAAGAAATAAATGTAAACAAATGATTTCACATTTGTTGTAGAATGAATCAGCTGATCGGAGCAGTAACAAGAGAATTAATCAACCATGGTTTTAGCTATCTATAAGATTGTTCATAGTATTTTTGATGTTGTTTCGATCATGAAACAACATGCGTTGCTTAAATTATGATACAGTAACTCTTTTGGACTTGTAATTTATACATTTTACAACGTACTTTAAACCTATAACTGGTTACAAGGTTGTAAAAGAAAACAGTTATTTCCTGTCTGCTTTAAAATGCAAGTACTTTTTGGTGGTCCTTTCATTGTTCGGAGTTTTTTTTATATAATGTCCAATTAAATGCTTATAGTGTGAGTTAAGTGGTCATTTAAAATACGGTACCTTAACCATTAAAGGTCGTGGAAAGCCTGTTCTATAGCTAAAGTCAATTTTACATCTTATTCGGAATAATTTTGAATAATAATAGACACCGAGTTCATAAGTTAGGTCTACACATGTGTTTATAAAACTGCCATTCAAAATCGATACATGCCTCAATTTTCGACATGAAATCAAATTATAAAACGATTTTAAGGCTCTTGGAGAGGCTTAGTTTTGAGTTTTGACATAAAAACATTTATTCCATTTTATATAATTTACATTTTTGGTAGAAATATTTATTAACAACTAAGTATCCTTCAGATTCAGGTTCCTAAATAAGTTTATCTACTTTTAACGCCAAACATATTTTTATAGGATTGGTTATGTTGCTGATATAGAGGATCATTTTTGGGTTTTGATACAAAAACATATATTTATTCATTATTTTAATTACATATTTAGCTACAAAAATTCATTTACGGCTAAGAAGCCTTCGTATTTGGAGGGAAAAATGTTTAAGTAACAGAGATTTTAAAAGAAAGTAGGTTTTGTTTATATAAAAGGCAACATTATGTTTTCCTACTAAACTATTTTATTTCATTACTGATTAAAGCAAGTTTTTGCTTCACGAGTAAAATATAATCACTAATCAGATATGTTTATCTTATCATGTAATGTTTTATTCTTTCTAACAAATAAGTTTCTTATTATTTACTGCCTAATTTACCTTAAATATAAAATTACAAGATTCCTCATGATCCGATAGCTGAATTTTTATCAAAATTGAAAGCTATGTTAAAAACAATAACCTCAATACAATATGAGTAAAATGTACATAATTAATATTTTCTAGGTGAGGATATAAGTAAAATGAGGAGCACTTAACTATGTGGATGTGGTAGAACAGCAGGGAGCCGTGGTCTGCGACGGCGGTGCGCGTAGAACTGAACATAGCGGTTATTTACATTGGATTATTGAACAAACTATAAGTTATATCGAAAATTGTTTTGAATGAAAATTAAAGATCATCTAATTAGCTACAACTTTCTCGCTGGAAGTTTTTTCTACCTCAAAAATAAAAAAAGTTCTCGCTTACTAACTTTTTCATGTCATCCTAATACAACTCTCAAATATTTTCATTATTAAAAATTACACATAATTTTAAACTAAAATATATTTATACTGTTGGATGCGGAAACTCATTCAGAAAAGGAATATATAAGTTTCATTGTAGTTTTATTATTATTAGGATGTACATGAGCGTGTAAACGACAACGCGTTCACCGCTCGGGATTACTCAGTTTTGCTGTGTCCTAGCGACTAGCCGGACAGTTTTATGTCCATTTGGCGAGTTCTCCATGGGCTACGGCTACAGACATGGAGAGGAGTGCGAGAGGGGCGCATCAACCCCTCCTAGCGGCGAGACTGAGAAGTGGACATGAATGTCCAACTTTATCCCCTACGTCAAATTTCCGTGGTAATTTATTTTCCACTTATGGTTTGGTGGTCTTTTTAATATTTTTAAAAACTTGTTTGGAGTTCTTTTTATTCACTTCAATCCATTTCATACGGATAGTTCTATGAAACTTATTGTTATAATCATGTATCAAATCGGAAAGTATGTCATACCATACGTGGGAACCTCTATTTGAAAATACTTTATCGGCGCTCCTTTTAAAGTTCTGTTGAACCTTTCGATAATAGCTGCTTTCTTTTCAGATTTCATAGAATAATGGTTCACATTATATTTTTTTCATTAAAGTTGAAAAGTCTTTATTAAAATATTATTTTCCATCGTCAGTTTGCGAACGTTTTATAATGTTTTTATATCTATGTTTTTATCTCCATTGCTTTTGTCACACTCTGACCTGTTTTGTCATTTAGTGGAATAGCATCTGCGACTTTTCTAAAACAGTTTATAACTGTTAGTATATATTTAAATTTTTTGTTTATTCTACTATAAGGTCTCATTTCAATTAGATCCGCTTGATAAAGATCATTTATACCTTTTACAGTATAACGATATTTCTTCTTGGAAAGTGTATCTTCAATAATAAAAAGTCTAAAGGATACAAACAAAATTTGAATACTTGTTGGAATTGTCGAACGCAAGGTCACCATTATTCCGATTGTAGAAAACCTAGATCGGTTTCCTGTTATGGTTGTGGGAGAGAAAATACAATAAAATCAAAATGTATGAAGTGTCGAAATGTAGTATCTGACAGGAACTCGGAACACTTTGTAGCGGAACGACGACAGTCCGGCCCTCGTTTCGCAGAGACCAATACTCAGACCGATTAAGCCCGGATCCCATCAAATCTATAGAATCTGTAAGTGTAACATCTCTACTGAAATATAACAAAAGTGATTCAAGACCTTATTTAACCATATCCTGTCTCTGATCTGAAATTCATGGTTTTCTTGATTCCGTAGCTACAAGAACTCTGTTTGGGTATAAATCATGAGTTATGTTTGAAATGTTAGGATTCCATATGAAATCTTCTTCGATTTCTCGAGCAACAGTGGCTGATGGATCGCAATGTACTATTGAAGGGGCTATGGATATCCCAGTCCAACTTCATGATAGGACTGTGGTTATTAAAGCTTTTTATCTACGAGGGACAACAATACCATTGCTGTTGGGTGCTGATTTCTAAGATTATTTGGTATTCTGCTAGATTTTTGCCAGGGGAAGATGGTATTTTTCTGATCAAGTCAGAATTTTTGATACGCATGACAGTTGTTTAGTAGGAAGCTCTTAAGTAGCGGACAACAGGGAACCTACCACACCAGTGATACACTCTCGAGCACATCTTACTCCAAATGAAGAAAACCAACTTACTGCTCTGATAAATAAGTATCATCCACAAATTGTGACTAAGTATGGTTGCTCAACACTGGTGGAACATCGAATTAATACTGGCAATGCTCTTCCCATAAAGCAACGCTATTATCCAGTTTCTCCGAATGTAACAGCACAGTGACCAAGAACTTATGAAATGCTTAAACATGATGTCATTGAGCCTAGTTCTAGTGGTTGGTCTTCACCAATTGTATTGGTTCGTAAACCTCACAATACATTTAGATTTTGTGTCGACTATAGACGATTGAACTCTGTCACTAAAAAGGATGCCTTCAAGCCAATATCTCTGGAGAATTGGAAATCTCACTTAGTGAAGCGGAAAGCGGCATAAATATGAAGACTAAAATTAGACACATCTTGCCTCAAGATGTCATAAAACTGAATAACTTTGTGCAAGATAATTTGTAGCTCTGATTCTGAAAATACTGAAACTTTAAAGAAATTTCAGAAGAAAGCAAAATCAAGAAAGAAGAAAAATCATAAGCAGACATCGTCCTCTGACACTGACTCCAATAGCAGTAAAGAAGGATATAAAAAGATATCGAGGTCCAAAATAAAGAAAATTATGAAGATTAGGAAGACTTCAACTTCGTCAAGTGACACAGATAATGAAGAACAGAAGAAAAGTAGGAGATTGAAGGCAACCTCAGTTAGGTTTTGGAATTTAATATTTTCGGGTGACGATAACACCAGCGTATATGCTTTTCTTGCCGATGTTGAGGATCGTCGATTTGCTAATAATATGTCCTTTAGAGAATTATTCCAGGCTGCAGGTGAATTATTTACAGGCTCAGCACTTGCTATTTATCGCTTATGTCGTGGACGTATTGATGATTGGCACGGACTGGAGGTCAAACTCAGAAGTGCATTTTAATATCCTGATTATGATCGTCGCTCGTTACAAGAAATAGAAAATCGTAAACAGGGGGTAGATGAGACCATAACAGTTTATATCGCTAAGATGCGAAGTTTGTTCAGCCATTTTACAAAACCGAAGACTGAAATAGACATGCTAAAAATAATTCAGGAAAATCTTCTTCCTAAATACCAATCATCTCTCAGCCTTCAAAGTTATGACACAATTGATGCCCTAGAAAATATTCTACAGCGACTAGAGAGAGGTCTTCTTCGGGCTCAGCGCGAACCAGACTTGGTGTACAAACCAATGATTAGAAGAGAGAACATCAAGATTTCTATGACGGAACCTTCAAATGGATCCTTCAATAATAAAAAGTCTACAGGATATAAACAAAATTTGAATACTTGTTGGAATTGTTGAATGCAAGGTCACCATTATTCCGATTGTAGAAAACCTAGATTGGTTTTTTGTTATGGTTGCGGGAGAGAAAATACAATAGAATCCAAATGTATGAAGTGTCGAAATGTAGTATCTGACAGGAACTCGGATAACTTTGTAGCGGAACGACGACAGTCTGGCCCTCGTTTCGCAGAGACTAATACTCAGACTGATTAAGCCCGGATCCCATCAAATCTATAGAATCTGTAAGTGTAACATCTCTACTGAAATATAACAAAAGTGATTCAAGACTTTATTATCTGTCTCTGGAACTGAAATTCGTGGTCTTCTTGATACCGTAGCCACAAGAACTCTGTTCGGGGATAAATCAAGAGTTATGTTTGAAATGTTAAGATTCCGTATGAAATCTTCTTCGATTTCACGAGCAACAGTGGCTGTTGGATCGCAATGTACATGGATATCCCAATCCAAATTCATGATAGGACTGTGGTTATCGAAGCTTTATATCTACGAGGGACAACAATACCATTGATATCGGGTCCTGATTTCCAAAGATTATTTGGTATTCTGCTAGATTTGGCCAGGAGAAGATGGTATTTTGCTGATCAATTCAGACTTTTTATTCGCAAGACAGTTGTTTAGTAGGAAGCTCTCAGGTAGCCGGCAACAGGGAACCTACCACACCAGTGATACACTCTCGAGCACATCTTACTCCAAATGAAGAAAACCAACTTACTGCTCTGATAAATAAGTACTATCCACAAATTGTGACTTATTATGGTTGCACAACACTGGTGGAACATTGAATTGATACTGGCATTGCTCTTCCCATAAAGCAACGCTATTATCCAGTTTGTCCGAACGCTCAAAACCACATTGACCAAGAACTTGATGAAATGCTTAAACATGATATTGAGCCTAGTTCTAGTAGTTGGTCTTCTCCAATTGTGTTGGTTCCTAAACCTGACATTACTATTAGATTTTGTGTCGACTGTAGACGATTGAACTCCGTCACTAAAAAGGATGCCTATCCAATCCCCTATGTGAAACAAATATTTAACCAGCTTTGAGATGCACGCTACCTCAGCATTATTGATTTGAAATCAGCTTACTGGCAAATACCGATCGCTAAAGATTTAAGAGAGAAGACAGCGATCGTCGTTCCGGGACTTGGTCTCTATTAATTCAAGAGGATGGCTTTTGGATTAACTAGTGCTCAGGCAACATGGCAAAAGCTCATAGACCAAGTTTTAGGTCCAGCTCTGGAGCTATCAGTTTTTGTTTTTCTGGATGACATAATTATTGTGAGGTCAACATTTTCTCGTTACATAGAAGTACTTTCCGAGGTTTTTTAACGACTCGTTGCTGCTGGACTGACCATCAAGAAAGAGAAGACATAGCTGTGTAGAGCTGAACTGAAATACCTTGGCTGCAAAGTTGACTATAGAGGAATTTATGTAGATCTGGAGAAAGTATCTGCTATCTCTAATATTCCATCACCGACATCCAAGAAAGAAGTCAGAAGTTTCATTGGTGCTACTTCTTGTTACTGCAGGTTTATTCCTGACTATGCGTCTAAAGTTTCTGCTGTGACTCAACTTATACACAAGAATGTTCCATTCAAGTGGAATGATCGTGCTGAAGAAGCGTTCCGCTCAATCATGAAATTACTTGTTGAAGCCCCAATATCATGTCCTAAATTTGAACTCCCTTTTGAACTTCACTGTGATGCATCAAATGAAGAATTTGGCTTATTAACTCAGAGTGATGAAAGTGGTGAGCATGTGATCTCATACGCCAGCAGAACATTGAATCGTGCAGAGAAGCATTATAGTACCACGGAAAAAGAAGGTCTTGCAGTTATTTGGGCTATAGATCACTATGGATCATATCTCGAAGGAGCAAAATTCACAGTTTTCACACGCAAAATTCACAGTGCGATGGGCTGTTAGACTTCAAGCATTTGACTTTGAACTTAAACATAGAAAGGAAAAGGACAATGCAGAGGCTGATCTACTCTTACGTACTGCGACTGAAAAGGCTAGTGAGGAGGAAGTTGATCTAGCACTCCCAGTCTCTGATCATCCCAGTGATAAGTGGTATCAGAAGATGCACAACTAGGTTCTTAACCACCCAGAAAAATTTCCCTCATGGCAAGTCAGAAATGATAAGTTATATAAGTTAGTAAGACCAAAGAAAGTTGAGATAGATCCCAGTTTTGAGTGTAAATTAGTAGTCCCAAAAGTTAACCGTCACTCAGTCTATCTGGAGTGTCATGATGATCCCAAGTCAGGTCACCTAGGTTTCTACAAGACCTACCATCGAGTACTACAACTTTATTATTGGCCAAAAATAAAATCTGATATTGCTAATTATGTTCGACATTGTATCACCTGCCAGGCTGCGAAACCAGACCAAAAGCGTCCAGCAGGATTGATGGGTGTAAACAGATCTGTCTCTTTACCATTTGAAATAGTTGCAGCTGATGTCATTGGTCCACTTCCTAGGGCTCCTAGAGGTTTTCAATACATTTTGGTCGTAATCGATCTATTCTCTAAATACTTTTTGCTTTTCCCTCTACGATCACTATCATCAAAACTCATTGCTCAACACTTGGAAGAAGGAGTATTTCTCATATATGGCACACCACGTGCTCTTATCTCTGATAATGGACCTGAATTCATTGGGAAGGAAAATAGTAATCTTTGGGCCTCTTACGATATCAATGCTTCAAGGCACGCTCAAGGAAATCCAACCGAGAGGTATAATCATATCATCATAACTATGATTTGGTCATATGTCGGTGAGCATCACAACAAGTGGGATGAATGCCTCCCAAAACTTGGTTTTACCTTGAGGACTGCAAGAAGTAAAGTGACTGGATACACTCCTGCAAGTCTAGTGTTTGGGAGAGAGACAATGAAATCAGAGAGTAATGACGAAAACTGCACTGCGGGACCTAGTCAAGATGCATCTCTTCATCAATCTCAAATGGCCAAACTCAAGAAGATCTACCAGGATGTACAGAAGCGACTTACTCTAGCTCACATCAGAAGTGCTCGGCAGTACAACCTAAGAAGAAGAAACATGGAATTCTATGAAGGAGACTATGTATGGAAAAGGAACTTCACCCAATACAGCAAGGAGAAGAATATGATTGCTAAGTTCTCACCTGCTTCTGTTGGACCCTACCAAATCGCAAGAAACATTTCACCTCTCATCTACGAACTTGAAGGCACTGATGGTCAACGGATCGAATTTCCCCTATAGGAAACTATGATAAGACTTGAAACTCTACGCAGCATCAAACGATGAGTAACCTGATGGCTACTAAGATTTTGGAAGACTGTGGACTCGTAGTTAAATGGACTTGTTTTGAAGGAAGGGTGGGGTGTAGCCATTTTTAAGTTAAATAAATAACTCATGAATAGACAGTCGTGCAGGTCAGAAAAGGAAGGAAGAGTAGAATGGTTATTGTGCGGAGATGGACTATGCACTCAGCCATCCTTATCTCTCGACCCACATTCCTTTCCTGAATAACATTTTCTTGTCTTTTCTTTGCGAAGAGCTCATCACCTGATCCGAACATTTCAGGAGCGTCACTTGAGAATTGGTTGCTGCTGATGCAGGATATATGTTTGAGAACTGAGTAAAAATTATTGAAAACTTTCCATTTGTTGGGGATATTTATTCCAAACTAAAAGTATTTATTTCTCAAGTTGGTGAACTATTTTTCATAGTGATGTTATTGAATCAATAAATAAATATTATGTATTTTAATTATATTTGTTCAAGTTGTACTTGTCGAATTATTGCCTACTACTGTTCTGATTTATCTTGTCTTCAAAAGCCCTTGTGGTGAATATATTTATAGATTATTATGTTTTATTACAAACTATTAACTGCATTATCAAGCTAATAAAGTCCATTTCCTGAAACTATTTAAAACTTTATTTAAATATTTAAAGTGAGAAAAATGTAAAGTAATTTAGTGGTCCACATGTTTTTTCCAAAGTTTTCATGCAAGTCTAATGTGACCCAGTATGATATATTTTAAGTGAATCATTTTATTCTTTCTGGTTATGTCTTTTTTGATATTAAATAATATTTAATGTTTACTTGTAAGAATTGTCTTCTGTATAAAATATGTAAACTTTTGCGATCAGAGGAAATATTAGTCCATTTACAAGCACATTTTAATGCTGATCATATGTGATAATCTTTTATTTTCACAGTCATATTATTTGAGAAAAATGTTAAAGGAACTGTTTTAGTAATAAGAATTATGTATTATATAGTCTGTTCACAAATTATGAAAATATGTCTTAATTCAAACCGTTTACCGTTGCGAATAACGATAATGCCAATTATTGGTAAAGTATTAATGTTGTTCAGTGTTGCATAAATACTTTTATAGTTTTATTTAATCCAATTATTATGTTGTTTGCACTTAATATTTTGACAGTAAAATCTTCTTATAAAAAAATCCAAATGAAGATAATTTCTTTGAAAATATAATTGTCTTGTCCTCTATGAAATTATGTACAAATATTGTGGTTGTTCCACCAACAATTTGTTCTTTGTTATTCTGCTATATAATTATCATGATGATTGTGATTTAATAAAGCGTTTTATATTTTGTTGTAATTTAATTTTATATTTCAGGTTGAATAAATAGTTAGTTTAGTGTCTAATGATAGATACATTATATATACAGTCTTTTTATCGTACCATATAGAAGTATATTGAGGACTGAGGAACATTTGGTGTATGGGCCCACCTTATACTGTGCCTGAGTGTGTAGTACCGGTAGTAGATTTTTTGGAATGGACTGCGCTTCACTATAAGGTCAGATTCACACTTTTCTAATCTTTGAATCATATCATCCAGGACAATCTCTACATTTTGCAAGTGATTCTTAATTTTAAGTATTGAAAAAGGTGTTTAAGCTGATTAGTGTAAATTAATTCCCTTATGTAATTCTGAGCCATAATTTCATGCATTACCTTATGATATGCTTTTAAGGTGGAAATGATCTTATTTATTGTCTTTGAATGATTTGAAATTTCGGATTGCATATTGCCTAAAACAGTTAACTGGTCTGTAGTATCATGAAAAATCTCATTCGTCATTCTAGTTACTGCATCCATTCTATCGTCAATGATCTCCAAAACACTACTGGTTAATGTAGTGAGCAAACCGGTGGTGAACTTTAAAACGGCAGCTGCTGTCGCGAATGATCTAGAAAGATAAGAGAAGTTAAGCTGGGAGGGGGCGCTGTCGCTTCTTTCTCACTTCTGCCCCATCCGTCCGTGTGTTCATAGGTCCAGGCTAGGTGTCTTCACGTAATAAAAAATCTTTGAAATTTATGCGTTTCACTGTTTAGCGGAGTTTTTTTTCTTTTGAGGCCAACATTAATTTGCCATCAAATTAGATTTGTTTGGACCTGGAAGAAATAAATTCAGTTTTTGTATAAAAACGTAAATTATCGGGTTTTGCTGCAGCACAAATCGTGTAAAGAAACACAAAAATAAGTGAGCGCATATTCAAATTGTCTTATCGAAGTCAGTGAAATCTTTCTCAAGTGAGCTAAATTAACTTTAAATAAACATCGAGGACACCAAGCCGAGGTGCGTAAAAGCGGATTTAATTTAAAGAAATTTTTAATAAAATAAGTTTTTTTTTTTTTTTGGGCCATTCCTGTCGTTTGTTTGTCAGAAGGTGTTTGTCTATGTGTATGTGGTGAGTGTTGAAATTATTTATTTATATGTTAATTTATTGTTTAATTATAGTTGCACCAAACAATTTTTACTTTAACTGGTTATATTTATGCCAAATTATTGAGGTTTTAAAAATTATGTTATAAATTTATTGAACCTAGATAAGATTACTTATTTATGTCAAATTGTTGTAGTTTTTTTTAAAAGGTTTTAGTGTTGTAGGCCTAAATTAAATTAAACTTTGGAAAGATCATTTATAAATTGAATTTTGGTAGAAAAGTTTTAGGTATTACAATTTGCTATATTAGAAATAATATTTAAAAATTATTTGCTGGATGTATATAGTTGCATTTTAAAGATAAGTTTTGTTTAAATTTAAAAAGATTATTACTGGGCAAGTTGTTTAAAAAATCAATTTTTGTGATGTGTTAAGAGTTTTTAAGATGAGGTTAACGAAATAGTATGTGAACTAAGGATAAAGAAATGTTTAGTTGCATGTTGGAGTGGTGGTCAATAATAGTTGCACAGAAAAAAGGCTCTAAACAAGTTGTACATTGTGGGTTGTGCTGTCGGATCCCTTCGCCTTGTTAAATAAACAATTCAAAATAATTTATCAGCTTTATGAAACATAGTGTCCCTGATAGGAAGTGAGGGTGTGGTGTACAAATTACACAACAGTTTTACACCACCAATCATACCTCACAAAAGGTGTTAGGAGAAAATTAAGGGGTTCTGGCCGGAACCTAGGTGTGAAAAAAATATTGCCAACCCGAGTTTCGATAACTAACAAACAGAGATTTGATTATAGATGCTACTGCTCTGACAGGTGACTGACATCATGTCCTAAATACTAGTTGTGTCAGATACATAGCCTCAAAGATAATTAGAGTTATACATCACAATAGTTGAAAACAAAATCAAAAATAGTCAAGCCCAAAAGAAATAACCATATTTTGTATTATCACTGCCATAACTTAATAAGATAGAACTGTCAGAGTTGCAGGGAAATACATTGATCTTATTAAAAAATGCAAATCAATATTTCCCTGTGTTTTAAAAATAGTTTTAAAAAAAGATAATCCAGTCTAGATAAATTATTTTTAATTGTTTATTTAACAAGGCAAAGGGATCTGACAGCACAACCCACAATGTACAACTCGTCAGGTATAGCATGACTGGTGGGATGCGTTAGAGGGAGGGCAGTAGGTGCGAGAATGGGGCCGCCGCCCGCTGGAGGGGAAGGGATGCCGTGCTACTATCATTGCTGAATGCTTATGGCACGGCCAGACGCAATACGGCTTGCTGTACCCGCTCGCTGGCGCCGCACTGCCTGGTTCTCTGTGCTCGCTGGTCTGGTGACACCCCGTTCGTGTCGCTTATGTTAATTATTTATGATGGAGCTTTTTAAATCAGTAATTTTGCTGTAGAAAGTAATTTGGTGGGTACTACTAAGTACTACTAAGTACTACATGGGCAGCCACAACGAAACGAACAGTTCCAACACCGGCACCAGGCTGAGCCGCGCGCTTCCCCACCACTCGATTCCACTCCGTAGCTTTTGCGCATCTCGAGGCCACCGGTCATGCTATACCTGACGAGTTGTACAACTTGTTTAGAGCCTTTTTTTCTGTGCAATTATTATTGACCACCACTCCAACATGCAACTAAACATTTCTTTATCCTTAGTTCACATACTATTTCGTTAACCTCATCTTAAAAATTCTTAACACATGACAAAAATTGATTTTTTAAACAACTTGCCCAGTAATAATCTTTTTAACTTCAGACAAAACTTATCTTTAAAATGCAACCATATACAGCCAGCAAATAAATTTTTGAATATTATTTCTAACATAGCAAATTGTAATATCTAAAACTTTTCTATCAAAATTCAATTTATAAATGATCTTTCCAAAGTTCAATTTAATTTAGGTCTACAACACTAAAACCTTAAAAAAAAACTACAACAATTTGACATAAATAAGTAATCTTACCTAGGTTCAATAAATTTATAACATTAACTTTTAAAACCTAAATAATTAGGCATAAATATAGCCAGTCAAACTAAAAATTGTTTGGTGCAACTATAATTAAACAATAAATTAACATATAAATAAATAATTTCAACACTCACCACATACACACAGACAAACACCTTCTGACAAACACACGACAGGAATAGCCCAAAAACAAAAACTGACTTTTTTTATTAAAAATTATAAATTAAATCCGCTTTAACGCACCTCGGCTTGGTGTCCTCGATGTTTATTTAAAGTTAATTTAGCTCACTTGAGAGAGATTTCACTGACTGAATATGCGCCACTTATTTTTGCGTTTCTTTACAAGATTTGTGCTGCAGCAAAACCCGACAATTTACGTTTTTTTACAAAAACTGAATTTATTTCCTCCAGGTCCAAACAAATCTAATTTGATGGCAAATTAATGTTGGCCTCAAAAGAAAAAACTCCGCTAAACAGTGAAACGCATAAATTTCAAAGATTTTTTATTACGTGAAGACACCTAGCCTGGACCTATGAACACATGGACGGATGGGGCAGAAGTGAGAGAGAAACGACAGCGTCCCCCTCCCAGCTGACTTTTCTTATCTTTCTACATCATTCGCGACAGCAGCTGTCGTTTTAAAGTTCACCGCCGGTTTTGCTCACTACATAAGCCCCCTGTCCTTTGAGTTCCAAGTAGAAACTTGAGGACATGACCTCCGGCGTCCACCAGACCACGCTTCTGTTGGGTACGAGGCAACAGAGTGACTAGGTCACTCGTCTTACCTACGTAGTCAGCCACCATCTGTTGCAAACCAGCATATTCATACCAAAAGCTTACTTCTAGCCCTTGCACTGGAGAGTGCATGCTAATGTTCCGCATGGTGAGATCTTGGAAGAACTCATTGTACTGACCTCTTACCTTCCCAACAGTATATTTAGATTTCGGTTTTCCTCCTCCACTTCTGTCAGATTGTACTGGAGCGCCACGGTCCAGTAACTGTATGTGAGCAGCACGTCTCCCTCCTTCTCGAAGTTGACACCCTGGTGGAAGCTTAGGACACCATCCAGGATCAACAAAATACCTAAAGGGCCTACAACAATGAAATTCATGACATCATATGGTATAGCAAATTTGATATCCCACTATTCCCAGGCTACATAGCGACTAACCGCTACTCACGCTCTACTATGAAGCTTTTTAAAAATCTAACCAAGTCCCTCAACCTCGCGGGTTCTCGCCTGCTTCGCCTTGGTCGTCCAGCAGCTGAGGGTCCGGCTACCACCACTGGGGTGTCGGAGCACTCAAATAAAATCAAATCAAATCAAAAAACTCTTTATTCAACCAGTACAATTAGTACAAAGAATGGTGTCAAAGGTACAAAACAAATTTATCTTAATTACTCAGTAATGTTAAAATAATAATAACACCTTCAAAATAACATTTATCTCCCAGCCTCAAAACCCTTTCAATTTCAGGATTCCTGAATAATCAGAATTCATCAAGGGAGTATAAAACTTTAGCAGTGACCAATTGTTTCGCTTTTTTTCGAAAAATTTCAAACTTATTTATGTTTTTTATTTGTTGAGGTAGTGAATTAAAGAATTTTATTCCATTGAAGGTTGGAGTTTTTGTGAAAAGTTTTGTCCTGTGTGCCATAGTCAATAAATCATTTTTGTTCCTTGTATTATAATTATGGATTTGACTATGTTTAAAAAATGTTTCCAAGTTTTTCTTTACATGTGAAACCGTTTCAAGTATATATAAACCATAAACTGTAATTATTCCCAGAGTAGCAAAATGCTCTCTGCAAGAAGCATCAGGACTTAAATTTAACATAATACGAACTGCTGATTTCTGTAGTTTCAAGATTTTATCTAAGTTATTTTTTGTGGTTGAACCATAAATGGCAATTCCATAAGCTAAATGAGAATGGATGTTTGAATAGTAAATCATTTTCATTGCATCCATGTCTAAAAAATGTTGTAATTTTCTCAGAGAAAAAATGCCAGAAGAAATTTTGTTACAAACTTTATTAACATGTAAATTCCAATTTAAATGGTTATCTAGATGCAATCCTAAAAACTTGGTTTCACTTGATATTTCGAGTTCCTCATCCATAACATTAATACTATTAAACTTTGGACGATTCTGTGGGTTATAAAACTCCATAATTACTGTTTTAGAACAATTAAGCAAAAGATTATTCTCAGCCAAAAAAATTTTTGATATTTTGTATTATTAAATTTGTTGATTGATTAATTACATTTTCTCCCCTCCTTATCTGCTACAATCTCCTCTGGGTCCTTCGGACCACTGTTTACCACTTCCGAGTCACAGGGGCGCTTTTTGCCCTGTTTCTTTTGCGGCTCGACCGAGAGTCGCGGACGATCTCTACACGGTTTGATCCAATTCACGTGCACTATGACTTCCGGATTCTCAAAACTACATTTTGCGGCGAGATCACTTTCACAATTTGGTATGTCCCTTTCCACAACATCGACAGTTTCTTTACAACATCGACAGTTTCTTTACACAATGATGACGTATACTCGGTACGTGCAACAGGACCAATTGTCCTTCACGGAAATCTGTGGCCTTGGCCTTCTCGTTATATTGACGTTCAGTTCAGCCTCGGGCCGCGGCTTTCCGCTTTGCGGTTACCTCGTAAGCTTCTTTGAGCTTCTCTTGGAGGGCTTCGATGTGGTTGTTAAAAATATCCGTCTCATCGGTGATGGCCAGGTCCGCTTCCATTGGGCCCTCCATCTTTCATCCGAAAACCAGCTCATACGTGGAATAGCCTTTACTCTCATGACCCTGTGAGTTGTAAGCCATCGTAACATAGGGTAGGTATTCATCCCAATTTGTTTGATTCCGATTAATGAAATGGCTCAGCATTCTCACTACAGTGGCATGGACCCGTTCCAACCTGCCATTGCTCTGAGGGTGAAACCCGGTGGTTTGGATTTTTCTAACGTGCAAGAACCTTCACAATTAAGTCGGATGTAAAGTTGGCTCCTTGATCGGTTACCAACGACTTAGGCACGCCAAACTTGGTTATCACACTCTGAACCAATGCTCGAGCAACGCTCTCAGCGGTCTGGTCCGGCAAGGGAATTAACTCACAATACCTCGAAAAGTGGTCCATGACACTCAGAATGTAGACGTTATGGGATTCGGTAGTAGGCAGAGGACCAACTATGTCCGCTGCTATTACCTCAAAGGGCTCATGGGGTTCATTGAAAATTTCCCCCAGAGGCACTTTCGTTTTGCCATAATTGGTGCGCTGGCTACAGCTACGGCACGTCCTAACATAATCCATGACATCCTTTTCCATGCCTTTCCACCAAAATTTCTGCTTTACCCGGTCCAGCGTCTTTGCTACCCTGGCGTGTCCGGCGGTAGGCAAATCATGATTCAGCCTAATTATTTCTAGTATGAGGGAAGACGGTACTACGATTTTCTTTTCACCTGAACTTAAACGGTATAAGATCTTTTCGGGGCTCATCCGGAAGCTCGTGGCTTGCTTCAGACCTTGCACGAGGGGGTCTTCGCGTTGACGCGATCTAAGCACGTCAACGTCAACGATAGGGAGTACATATTTTTTACTGCGTTTACTGCTCGACTAAGCCCATATGCATTTGTGTGTTTTTCCGGCCTTGTGTTCTACCGTGAAATCAAACTCAGCTAATCACAGTGACCATCTCATCAGCCTGCTGCTAGTGTCTTTAAGCGAGAGCATCCATTTTAGAGCGGCATGATCTGTGATAACTTTAAAAGGGCGACCTAACAAGTAGCATCTAAAGTACTTAGTGCTCCAGACCAAACTAAGCAATTCACGCTCATTTGTTAATTTTTCTTGGCTGGAAAAAGGGTTCTGGAACAATACGCTACAGGACGTACTTGACCATCTATCTCTTGTGAGAGGACCGCACCAAGGGCAAAAGTACTCGTGTCAGTGGCCAGGATAAACGGCGTACTGAAGTCAGGGTATACCATCACAGGTGCTGATACCAGTGTTTGCTTTAATTTATCAAAATCCTCCTGACACGATGATGTCCATGAAAATTCATGTCCCTGCTTGGTCAACTTAAACAGTGGTCGTCCAATGGTGGCAAAGCCGTCAATAAAGCGGCGATAATAACCAGGAATTCCTAAAAACGATCGTACATCGGTCACGGCTTTTGGCACCGGAAAGTATCGCACTGCCTTGATCTTTCCAGGGTCAGGTTCTACCCCCTTTATGGTGATCACGTGGCCGAGATAATTTACCTGATTGACCACAAAGTTACACTTACTAAGCTGTACCGTTAAATTTAGGCCCTTTAGTTTGGTGAATACCTTCCAGATAGCTTCTAGGTGAGAAGGCAAGTCTTTGGAAAACAATATAATATCGTCCAAATAGACGAGGCATTTCTCTCCTTCCAATCCCATCAAAACTGAATCCATCAGTCACTGAAACGTTGCTGAAGCAGTGATTGAACCAAATGGCATGCGTTGATATTCGTAATGTCTCCCCGGTGGGTTGAAAGCGGTTTTCGACCGACTTCCATCGTCCACTTGAATCTGATGATACCCTGATCGAAGGTCTAGGGTTGTGAACATTTGGCATCTTCCCAGTGAATCTAGTGTTTCCGTGATATTGGGGAGGGCGAACACGTCGGGGGTGGTTACGGCGTTCAACCCTGTGTAGTCCACACAAAATCTTAATATAGGGGTGCCATCAGAGGATTTATTAGGCACCAGTACCACTGAAGAAGCCCACTTGCTCTGACTTAAGATAATGATACCCTTGTCTAGGTGATCTTTGATCAGACTGTCAAGTACTGCCTTCTGGTGGTATGGCACACGGGAAGCTATTTTGTAAATGGGTGCTATGTCCCCAGTACGTATGACGTGCTTGACTGCCGAGGTGCAGCCTAGAGGTTGGTCTTCGCTATAAGCAAGCACAAGGTCTCGCTCTTGGCTTGGAAGGTGCTTGAGTTTCTCATCCAAGCACGCCTCAAGGTCAGCTTCGTCAGAACGGCTTACCATCCCCACCCTCACTTGTGGATTTCGATAATTTCGAAGTGTTATTTTACGCACGATATAGGCCAATTTCAACTTTCCCTGTTTGTTAAGAAGTAATCCATGACTCGTGTAAGATTTCCAATTTAACTCCCCGTTTAGATGTAGAAAATCAATCTTCCTTGTTTTCTGCTTGGTTAAATTTTGTACAGTGGCCAAGTAAGCCATTCGCATCACTTTGTTCAGACTTAAGGTCCTGATCATATTAAGGCGTGAAAAATACTTCTACTTCAACGTTTTCGGGCAAACTTTCCGATAGTATCTCCTGCAAACCACGACCGTGGCTATCAGCCAAAATCAATAACTTCTGACGCTCAGGACCTACTTCCTCAAGTGAGGCGAGGTCGCTGTCAAGCATCCCTAGCTTCAGTTCTTGGGCAGAGTTAGCTCCTCAGCACTCACGTTCACGGTATTAACCCAACAACGATTTTGTTCTATCTTTGTCAGTGTCATGCTGAGTGTCCCATAATTGCCAATGGGATGTGTCCGAGATCTTATTGAATTAGACCATTTTGCTAAGAATATTAACGATTTCCATCAGGCTACTGGTGCTGCCATCTTGGTAATAACCATTGAGCAATTTGGCGCTAGAAGAGTGCTCCACCGTGGACTTAGACACCAAGAATTTGTTTGTCAACTGAGGGAAGAGATACAGAGAGCAAGTACTGCAAATAAGGTGTCAGCTCCGCAGCAACCCAACCCGCACTCGCAGCAATGGCAGTCCTCGTCCCAACATGAATCCTCTCTGCAGCTGCAATCTTCGCCGAATCAGCTACCTGCACTTCGACAACTTCCTGCTTCACCACAGCACCAACGACAGTCAGTTTTTTTGGGCGATATGAGCATATTTCCCCCATTAAGCTAACAATACCTTTGGTTGAACCTCTAGTAGATTGTAATAAAGATAGTCTTTTAAATAGTTTAAATATTTTGCAGATTAATATTCAATGTATTAGAAATAAAATATTACAACTAGAAAATTTTTGCTATCAGGAAAATGTAAAAATAATCTGTGTCTCTGAACACTGGTTAAGGAATGACCAGATCAATTATTTTGTTCCTAGTAATTTTGTAGTCGGTGATATTATGCGTAGAACTAAAAAAAATGGAGGAGCAGGAATCTTTTTAAGTGAAGAGTTAAATTTTATAAAAATTGATGTCAGTAAATACTGTTTAGAATTTCACTATGAACTAACTTGTGTAAACTGATCTTGATATGATTGTCATAAGCATTTACAGGTCACCCAATGGTAATGTAGATTTGTTTTTTGAAAAATTTGAACTCGTGTTAAAGCAAGTTTTAAAAATGGGTAAATATGTTTCAGTCTGTGGTGATTTTAATATTGAAATGAGATTAATGTTAGAAAAGTCATATAAAGAATTTGCTAATCTTTTGCGTAGTCTAAATTTAGTTTGTACAAATACTAGGTCTACACGTGGTAAATCTTGTATAGATAATGTGATTGTTAACTTTTCTTCTGACTTGTATGAAACTGACTTGGTAGGTGGATGCTTTGCGGATCATGAAGTTTTGATTTTTAAATTTATTTGTAACTTTGACCTTAAAAAAAATCTCAAATAATGCTACTAAACAATATGTACGTAGGCAAAGTGATGGTAATATTAAGAACTTTTTAGAGCATCTTAAACTTGAAAAATGGGAAATGATTAATGAATATTTAATTGGCAATCTTAATGATAAAACACTGTTAGATGAATTTTTGAAAAGGCTTGTAAATCTGTGGCATTTTTGCTCTCCTCTTGTTCATAGCAAATACAGTAAACTAAATAATAAAGGTAAATTGCAATGGTATAATGATGAACTAAGAAAGCTCAGGGAGAAAATGATGGGGTTTTAGACAATTTACAAACATCTTTCTAGTACTTAATCAGAAAACTCACACAATGCATATTTAGCCTATCTTAATTGTAAGAAAATATACAACTGTGAACTTAAAAGAAAAGCGTTTGAGGATCATATTGAAGGGGCCCCCAACAGATGTAAGGTTGCCTGGGAAGTCATTTCCCACGAAAACTCACCAATGCAATCTAAACATGTTGATTTGGATGCTAACAATTTAAACAATTACTTTATTGATTCTATAAAGGAGTTGAAGGATAGTATTCCATCCTCAAATAAATCTGTGTCTGATTTACTTGGTAGTTCAGTTCAAAATTTAAATTTCCACTGGAGGGAGATATCACCCAAAGATATTGAAAAAATAGTATCCAACTTTTCAAACTCTAAAACAGTGGATTTTTACTGGATCTCAAATTATATTCTCAAACAGTCTATACATTTAATTAGCGAACCCTTAGCATTCTGTATCAATAAATCCTTAGAATCAGGTTATTTTTCTGATCTTTTAAAAATTTCTAAGGTAGTACCTGTGTTTAAGAAAGGCAATAAATTCCTCCCTCAAAATTACCGACCCATATATGTAGTTCCGATTTTTTCAAACATTTTTGAATCTCTTATGTTTAAACAGCTTAGTGAATATTTTGAAAATAATAGCTTATTAACAAATTCTCAATTTGGGTTCCGTGAAGGGAAATCTACAGTATCAGCTGCTCTTGATATTGTGAATAAGTCTTTAGATGCTTTTGAAAAAAAGGAAACCGTTTCTCTCACATTATTTGATTTAACAAAGGCCTTCGATTCTGTCCCCCACAATGTCTTGCTCAGAAAACTTGAATTTTATGGCATCAAAAATCCACAGCTGAAAATTATCACATCATATTTGACTAATAGAAAGCAGTATGTTTCTGTTGGTGGGAAGATATCTGGTTTAAGGGGAGTTGATGCAGGAGTTCCGCAGGGCTCGGTTCTTGGACCATTTCTCTTTTTAATTTCAATTAATGATCTCCCTAGAAATGTTGGGGTTGATTCTGAAATATATGCGGATGATACCACTTTGCTTGCATTTCACAAAGATAATTTTACACTTAGTGCAGTTTCAAATGAAGCCTCTGATTTAGCATCAATTTGGTTCTCAGCCAACAAGCTCAAATGTAATCAAGATAAAACTCAAAATATTCTTCTTGGCCTTTCCATTGAAATTGCAAGAAGTTCTGTTAAATACCTTGGCTTTCTCATAGATTCCAAACTTAATTGGCAGGAACAAATTGAAAATACATGCAACAAAATTTCTCGAGTCAATTATTTGATTTGGAAATTAAAAGATTTTGTAATTAATGAATTCTTAAGAATGACATATTTTGCATTTTTACAGTCACATATATCCTATGGTCTTGTACTGTGGGGACACTCTTCTCTTGTTAACAAAATTCTAATCTTGCAAAAAAAAGTAATTCACACCATCTGTGGAGCACTGTAATTTGTCAGACTACAAATCATGACTGTTGTCAGTTTATATATTTATCATATAATGCTATATACAAAATTAAATCTTCAAACTTTTAGTTTTAGACCGGAAGTGCATTCTTATGAGACCAGAGGTAAACTTAAACTTGAAATCCCTGCTCATAGACTTAGTAAGAGTGGTAACTGTCATAAATTAAACTGCATTCGATTTTTTAATAAATTACCTTTATCTGCAAGGATGGTTTCTTTTAATATATTTGAAATAAAACTACAGGATTGGCTAAACAATAATCCTTTCTATGACATAAGTGAGTTTTTAGAAGCTGATGTAGCATTGCATTTTAGGGGTTCACAGTCTATGTTTGTATATATATGTTATATTATTGTACATTTCTTGTAAATATTAGGTTAAGCATATTGACTCTGTCTATTCCTTGTTAATAAGGTCAATGACAATAAAACTCTTGATTCTTGATTATTCTCCGATCAAGATAAACGTCGTGCACGATGAAGTCATTCAGTTCAATTACTACTTCAGTGCCCTATAATTCGTCCGATCCGGTGGTCAAGCGACTAGTTTTGACTTGAATAACCTTTTCGCAGCGAGATGGACTTTTGAAATCACTACAGCAATAGAAATAACGTTGCGACGTCGGTTGTACAGAGCTAGTAGACGGACGGTTGGGGTCCGGCACGTTTCCCCTTTCCTAATGCGGTTCAACCAAATTTCTTTCCCAAATAACCGGAGCACACCCAGTTCTACGCTTATCTTCCCATTTCCCTGACCAAAAATGTCGAAGTCTAACACCGCTAGATATCCTTTTGGTAGGTTCCCCACAGCAAAATCTCCCGGCACTTGAACTCCCGGTTTCAAAGTTAAAGAAATGCTCTGCCGACCATAGGTTTTGAGCGTTTTCCTAGAAGTGCCTTTCAATACCACGTCCGATTTTACGAGGGGAGAGGAGGAGGCTCCCCGCTTCAATAGGGACACCTGCGCTCCTGCATCAAGACTTTGCCCTCCGCATTTTCAATCTGGCCTATCGCCATTTATTCGTCAACAAGTTCCCGGACTACGGGCACCGTCCGTATCTCTCGCTGCGTGGTATCTCTTTTGCATTGGTCCTAATCGTTGCCTGACTAGGTCGCTGTGAGACAGCTTCCTCTATTGTCGGGGTGTCATGGCAGCGGTCCCACTTACCCCGGCTTCGTTTCCCGAACGAAGACCACTTGGGATGACCTTAACTTAACAGACGCATTGTATGTGGCCCGCTTTATTGCATCGCCAGCATATTTACCGATTAGCGGGTGCATCCCTTTTATTCGTACTGTCTCGTGACAAATTTCCTTTAGCATGGCAGTTGAACGTTATATCCGTAGTATCGGCTGTTTGGAACACCCTGCGTTCCGGCACGGCACGGGTGTTACCCTGGTTCGTCGCGCGATGCGGATTAGAGTACGCTAAGTCAGGTTCGAGTACTGCCACGTTGGCTGCGGCACCACGCGTAGCAACGGACCGAAGGGCGTCCCGCTTCCGCCTCTACCCATTGCTTGCAATTGTTCAATCGATTGCACATCGAACAGAGCTAACCCATCCTGCAACTGAGGGTGGAGGTTGTGAAGTAATTGTTTCAACTTTACTTCTTCCAACACATTCGAGGAAAGACGACCATACAGGCCCTCCATTGCGGCGATAAATAGTTCGATGGGTTCCGTTTCAGCTTGAAAACGGTTGCAAATTGCTTGCTGCAAGTATATATCGTGGTCAGGATGTTGAAAGACTAATTCCATATCCTTGCACAACTGTTCCCATTTACCGAGGCTGCCTGTCGTGAATCGATACCACGTTAGGAAAGACCCAGTGAACAGGTCCACTGCTGACTCAAAGAGTTCTGCCGTAGTGACTCCTCGAGCCCGACGTAGCTCTTCTACCCTCTGCAGAAATGCACCTACACTCTGTGACTGACCGTCAAATTGAAGTCCCCATTTGTTGACCGGTACACCCCTAGTGCGAGATGGTGAGGCTTGCGACGGTGGTACGATGTCAACATTCAAGAATGGTGCGCGCGGGACAGGCTGAAATGCATTTAACTCCCCATAAATGACTCGTTAACGTTGTAGAGGGACCTCTAGGCGGCGGTGCCTGCATTACTACTGGTTCGTTAGGTGGCCGATTAGTTTCTGGAGTTACCGGGTTACTTTTTCCTGAGACTAATGCTAGATCTTTATTTCTTTGGCTGCGTCGCACAATGCTTTAGCCCTATCTAGTAACGCTTGGTGACATTACGCTACCGTGTTGTCACCCGTCGCCCCCACTGGGATACGTTGCACTCAAAGGTAGTTGTGCCAGAACCGAGTTTGAAGGCGTTGGCCTTCGGTATCCGTGTAGTTCCCGTCATATTCGTTCACGGCGGTAGTAAACGCGTTGCATTTATCCTCACAGGCTTGCAGTTCCTCTTCAGCATCCAAGGAAGCTAGCAAAGACCAATCGATCGGTGTATTTAATTTGAAATATTTGGTCAATCGTTTTCTTAAGTCGTCAGCACTACCGGTGGTTGACTGTTCGCGAATCTTTAATTCGTATTGATTTTCTTCCTTATTAAAGATGTAGGCGCTCTTGGTGTAGGCCGAAATGAGATTCCAAAGGGAGAACGAACAATACATCCACTAAATCAACTAACCGGCTAAGTCCACACGTTGTCCATTTTCAATGAAAATTTCAACAAAAATTTAAAGACCCGACTTAAAAGTTCAATAAATTTATTTTTTGATTTATTTGGACTTTACCTATCGCTTCTAGTTTTTAAAACTACACTTTGTTTCGGGAGGTAAGGAAACTCCTCCCGTTATCAAGTGAACCCTACTTACATCTAAGTATCAAGTTCTTACACCTAACTAACCTACATTTTTTTGCATTTTCTTATTTTTTTCTTTTACATTTTAATTACACTAACGCAAAAATAACAAATACATATACAAAAAATAAAATACAATACACTAACACAACATTTATATACACGAACAAATGGAAAACTGACTATACATTACCTGTTCTGCATCGTTGCCTCCAAGCTGACGGCAAACACGGGCAACCTCACTCTCACGTCCGCTAACCATCAGATCGCGCACTCGACTAGTGGCTAGCGGTAGTGGAGGGGATAGAGCCGTTACCCCCACCTACTGCCAGGGGCACGTGGCGACACAGCTGTGGCTACCCACCCGTCTGTGTCGACGGGAACATGACACAGAAACCAAAGTAGCACTCGTACGATATTCTCATAGAGATTACCGCATGCCTCCAAGGTGAGCATTGGGAACTAGTCATACAATCAGGTGGCCGTGTTTCCTCAAAGGGCGATCACGGACGCATGTGTCGTAGCCGCATTGGATGGACCCTAGATGCGGGAGCAACTGGAACACAAGGAACTGGCGTGTGTTTGTGGGGTGATTTTAGACTGAAATGGTTTTTAATCAAGGGAAGCCATAGTGGCCTGACATCAATACTACTCTGACTTATCGGATTTTCATGTAATTTAATTAATGCCCCTTCAACAAACTTTTTTTATAATAGTGAGGCTCATGATGTATAATTTTTGCCTCTTCCCAACTAAATTTATGATCATTTTCCCAGGCGTGTTTCGCCAATTTAGATTTTACTGTTTCGCCATTTTTTGTATATATATATATATATATATATATATATATATATATATAGGAGAAACTAAGAGGTCGCTAAAAGTTTGTATAAACGAACATAAAAGAAACACAAAAAATGGCGAAACAGTAAAATCTAAATTGGCGAAACACGCCTGGGAAAATGATCATAAATTTAGTTGGGTAGAGGCAAAAATTATACATCATGAGTCTCACTATTATAAAAGAAAGTTTGTTGAAGGGACATTAATTAAATTACATGAAAATCCGATAAGTCAGAGTAGTATTGATGTCAGGCCACTATGGGTTCCCTTGATTAAAAACCATTTCAGTCGAAAATCACCCCACAAACACATGCCAGTTCCTTGTGTTCCAGTTGCTCCCGTGTCTAGGGTCCATCCAATGCGGCTACGACACATGCGTCCGTGGTCGCCCTTGGAGGAAACACGGCCACCTGATTGCATGACTAGTTCCCAATGCTCACCTTGGAGGCATGCGGTAATCTCTATGAGAATATCGTACGAGTGCCCGTGTAGCATTCTGGGAGGAATCGTGTATTTTTTGGTTTCCGTGTCATGTTCCCGTCGACACAGACGGGTGGGTAGCCACAGCTGTGTCACCATGTGCCCCTGGCGGTAGGTGGGGGTAACGGCTCTATCCCCTCCACTACCGCTAGCCACTAGTCGAGTGCGCGATCTGATGGTTAGCGGACGTGAGAGTGAGGTTGCCCGTGTTTGCCGTCAGCTTGGAGGCAACGATGCAGAACAAGTAATGTATAGTCAGTTTTCCATTTGTTCGTGTATGTAAATGTTGTGTTAGTGTATTGTATTTTATTTTTTGTATATGTATTTGTTATTTTTGTGTTAGTGTAATTAAAATGTAAAAGAAAAAAATAAGAAAATGCAAAAAAATGTAGGTTAGTTAGGTGTAAGAACTTGATACTTAGATGTAAGTAGGGTTCACTTGATAACGGGAGGAGTTTCCTTATCTCCCGAAACAAAGTGTAGTTTTAAAAACTAGAAGCGATAGGTAAAGTCCAAATAAATCAAAAAATAAATTAAAATCCATCGCTATTATGAGTTTCAAAAATACAGCTCAATAAAGTACACTTAACCCCCGGAGAGCAATTACTCCAAGTCCCAACACGGGGAATTATTCAATTAAAATCACCTATTTATGCCCCGAAAGATCACAAGTCGTTTGTAGTATTCAGTAATTTTTTTTAAATCCGGCTAATTCCGCAGTTCAAAATACACAATAAATTTCAAAAATTATTGTTTAACTCTTATTTCCCCACTAGTATGATGGTACATGTTGATTATTTCTAAGTCCCAGTTAATTTCCCTAAAATGTCGCAGCACGCCCTTTTTAATGTCAAAGTTCTAATATACTTCATTTCTATGGTGGATCAAATGCGCTGGTATCCTTTGACCTGACACAGGAAATTGGCCAGAAAATCGACACAGTTTGTGTCAAAACATTAATTTTTATTTGTTTGTATTTTTTTTCAATCAATTGGTTCTTAATTATTAGCCTATTTCCAACGACGCCCGGATTTATTCCAACGCATTTATAGATTTACCACTTAAAGATACAACCCAAAGTTAATCACACATGCAAATAAAGTTAGGTTAGTTTAGAAAGCTAAACCAACAAGAAATTATTATTATTCTAAGGTTATTATAATTAGTAAATCCTACAAACACTCGTTCTTGAACAATGCCAATGTTAAGACAACTAAATAAAAATATAACTTGCCTCAGATGTAATTACTCCATCTCTTAATAACAACACGTGTGGAACTCTTCAGGTAAAGTTACTGAAACAGCTGTTACAATCAAACACTAATGCGTCACTCTATAGTAACAATCAATGGCGCCACCTCGATTACGGCGATGCTAAACCACTGCCATCTTGTGACGTCACAGTCCGGTTACAATGATTTATTGCCTAAGTCCCACTTTAAACAATTCAGCTCAATCAGAAATATGTTTCTTTAATTTCCAAATAATTATACAATTTTTGTTTTAGTCACCCCTCTCCCTGTCCCACGTTGAGTTGCAATTAAGCTTAGGTATTTGCACTTCAATTAACAGCAGTCGGCAAATTAAAGATGGCGGATTAGTCTGACACAAAAGACGCTTTGCCGGAATTGCAAATGGCAACTCTTGAGCTCTCTACAACAATTAATATTCCAAAAATAATTCTTTTAGAAAATTGAAATTACTTTACTGTGATTATAGTTATAGCCTCTCATTATAGTTATAAATTTTATTTTGGTTTTTAGCATTATTTGTTGACGGGTGACTTTTGTTTGTTTTAATTGTACTGTTTATTTACATTTTGATTGATCATCGAATGTATTGTATATATTGTTAGGTCTATGTATTTTAGTATAAGGAAACTTTGACAATTTCACCTGTCTAAGGGAAATTCCCTATAATAGATGTTATGTGATGTAATAAATAAATAAATGTGATCCAAGCAAGTTTGTTGAATTGAAAACTATGAGAAAAATAGACTTATTATTTTCTTAATTGAATTGAACTGCAAGTTTTATTCTATGCGTTGAATAAATTCCACTTACCTGAAAAATAAATTTCGGCTCCTGGCTGATTTACTGCTTGGCCCAAGTGATGGCTTAAAACAAAGCCCATGGGAGACTAAAAACTACGAAATTCTTTATCTCAAGACACACACTGAACTAACAGGTAACAAATTTATTAAGTTAATTAGAGTCGTACAGTTAAAATTTGGGAAACGGCTAGTTAATAATTGGACAGGGAGAGGCAGACACGACGCTTGCTGATTTCAACGTAATGTTTTGGGGACTGAGGTAGATGCCTTCCCCTTGCTTCCCGACACTGAGTCCCTTCAACCAATCACAGGCGAGCTCAGCACGTGATGTCACAGGAGCCTTCCTGCTTAGTGCTGCCTCCTAACGATTCACTTGTCGTTTTCAAAACTATCGAGCACCGAGTCTGTGCGCCTGGGGCCTTGCCAAGCATCAGAATCGCTGATGCTTGCGCATTTATAGCTGACACCGACGTCTGGCCAGCCTCTGGGTGCGTCTGAGTTGAGATTAACTTGAAGTAAATATTTTAGCGTCTAGTGTTTAATTTATATTTTGTACCAGCCAACTCCTTAACATAAAATATGAATATGGAGAGTACCGTTCCTTACTTCCAGTTATTGATTTTAGTGACGGTATGAATTATTGGAAATACTGGCTGAAGAGTTTTGCCAATAATTACCAAATGGTTAGTATATGATGTAAAGACATACTCATTATGTTATTCTTAACAGTGCCAACACCGGGGGTTCCCACAGGTGGTCGGCAGATCGCACTAAGATTTGAAATAGGTAGGGATTTTTAAAATTAGAGGAATATTTGCAATACAGTGTGATTCACGAAGACATGTAGAAACTTGAGGAAAACATTCTACAGTAAAAATAAAGAAAAAAATCATATTAACATAAGTCTGGAAATTCTTTTTTCCGTCTGTCTGTCTGTATGGGTTTTTACATGATAAATCATATCTTATTACCCTGCGAGAGATTAAACTTCAAACTCCGTACCTGAGTTAGAACTAATACGGCCTATTTAGGTGTAGACTATCAAGTTTCTACTAAGTACAATTTCAAAATTGTGGCCATTTTTGGTTTGCAATTATATGTAAAAAAACATGCAAATGTTGTGCTAATCATAGAAAATTTGCATGTTGCTCAACATATTCAGTTCTGTCAAGTTTTATCTTAACTTTATCATTAAAGCCATTTCGAGCCTAATAGATTTTGCGCGCCAATTACTAGTGAGACTGCAATATAACCAGTCATTCAGCCCTCGCATTTCTTGCCCTTTTTCCCCCCCTTCGTCTTGTCAGTTATGCCCAGGAAATATGGCAACGTTGCTGGCAGCTAAATAGCTTCATATTGCAAGTCTAAAGAAGAAAAGGCAGCGGAATAGGACCACATATTCATCATACGCCAAATAGGACCTTTTCTTATGGCAGCCAACTATATCCATAGTTGCAGTGTCAAAATAAATAAGAAAAACAATTTTAAAAAAACAGGTATCCATCTATGCATCTATGTAGAGTTAACTATTCTGAACAAAGATTTTTGTATATACTTAAGTATTTTAGAAGGCAGCCAGATAGCACCTTTTTTGACGGCGTCCGAATGCGATAACTTGAGTAAAAAACGTCTGATTTCGATGAAATTTGGCTCATTCATGACTTTAAGTTCAAAAACCAGAACCATCGGACCATGGGGGCTTTATGGGGATTTTAAATTTTACAAAAATCAGATTTTTTCATTTTTCACTCAACATTTTTAACCACACTCAATTTTGGTTTTGACCATGTTTTAGAGCTTAAAAAACAAATATAGTATTTTGAATCATTAACCTTGGTTAAGTGGTTGCGGAGATAATCCAAAAAAAGTGTTCATAAATTTTCCGATGTTAATCATATGGGAAAAAGGTTTTTAGCAGAGGTTATGTCCAACCGTTGCAGATATATTCAAAGTGCTAAACACAGTACGTTGTCCAGCATTATCCTTATGGAGAATAATTACAAATTGATATCTCGATTATTCAAGAACGTATATTGATGAAACTTGGCATGCGGCTTCACCTAGTACTGGTATATTGATATTTGCAGAAAAAAATCATTTTTGTTGATTGTCCCATAGCAACAAACCTGCATACTCAGCCCTGTCCCGTAGCAGCAAACCTGCATACTCAGCCCTAATGTTATTCTTATGGAGAATAAGTAAAGTTTTACTTATCCCTTAATTATGAACAAAACTTGGTATGTAGCTTCACCTGGTTAAGTTATATCGATAATTGCACAAAAACATATTTCTTATCTTTATTGTTGCAGCAAACCTGCATATTCAGCCTTTAATGTTAATCTCATGGAGAATAAATCAAATGCTATTTTCTCTTATTTATAAATATATTTTTATAATCTTGGTTAGCGGCTTTATGTGGTAGTGAGAAACATATACATTGATTGGAAATTCGTTGAGTACAGAACGCAGGTTTGCTGCGACAGAGGGTATTGATTTTTAACCATTATCAACAGTAATAATAAGCAGTGGAACAAAAGAAAATACTCAACGACTTAAAAATAAGTAAGGACTAGGGAATTGGCTAATTTTGTCTTTAAGAGGCACCTGAAGCACCAATATAGCTTTTGGGGAACAACACTGCCGTACTGATAATCTCCTTACATGGGAGTCCCCTTCCACACTAAAGATGAGACGGGTCAGGATCTAGCCACCCATAATGGTTAGTATTTGGAAATTAGAATCAAGGGATTATGGGGTCGATTCCACAATAGTAAATGGTAAGAACCTTTTTAGTTTAAAAGCTTTCACGCATCAATTAACTACGTTCAGCATTGGATTAAATAAAGAGAGAATATCACTATTTTATAAAGTGATAAGGGGGACACAGTTAGATAACTTGACTTACAAGATTATGTCCTTAATTGAAAGTTGGCTTGGCCAATAAAGTTTGAGAACCGGTGTACTAACCAATCACTATTAACTGTATACACTCCTATAAAATGATTGCACTAACGATAAAAATGTTATGTACAACGGTTGTTTGTCGTTGTGACAGAGTGGTCGAGCAAGAGCCTTACAACAAGATGACATCACAGAACCTGAGCACCGTGTTTGCCCCCACTCTAATGCCCCCGCCCGACCTGAGCAAGAGCCCCGCCATGCTGCCTGATATGACCAATGAGATACTATCACTGCAGCTGCTTATCGATCATCACGCTTACATCTTCACTTGACAACGAGGGGTGAGTTGCATTTGGGAAAAAGTCTTGAATGTAGTAAGTTTCACTTAAGGATTTTTCTTAAATAACTGACCAAGCAAGTTAATGTAGACAATAATTTGTTTTAATTAATAAAATTCCAGAGTAAAGCTGAGTTTATCACGAGAGAGAAATATGAGTTGGAAAAAAGATTCGAGTAGTGGTTTAGAAATTACAGGGTATTCCGTAAAAGTCAATATTTTACGCAAGAATGGCCACCATTTTGAAACGGATAAAGATAAGAGAATCTGGTTTTCGCCAAAATGTTTATTTTAACAATACTGTACCTTTAAAATTATGTATAATTTTCCCTATATTTGCATAGGAAAATGTTGAGATTCGAACCCGTGACATTCAGTTTTGGAACATTCTGTTTATAGATTTTTATGAAGATATTTTTAATAGATTGCCCATATGTGTTTTAGTGGGGAAGAATTTTGTTTGATGACTTTAAACTAAACCGTTCTCCTGTTATATTTATAAATAAAGGCCTACAGTGTTCTGTATATGGTAGTCATGTTTATAAATGAAGGCCTGCTGTGTTCTATATGGTGCTCCTGTTTATAAACAAAGACCTACAGTGTTCTGTATGGTACTCCTGTTAGTATCCTCATAGTGGTTTTTGTAATTTTTAATACTGTAGTGTACTTGACAATAAATAGTAAACTGTTTTTATCAAGCACCGATGTTACCGCTGGGCTGCAAGACTAGAAATTATCAGTGTCCATAATATAAGCATGAAATTACATTGCCTAGTTACTTAGAACCTATCAGTGAAAGGTACTAAATTGTTTGTATAGGTATTTAATCTAGGATTATTAACCATAAAACATAATTTATCATCATCTTTGACAATCATGTTGATATATTAAATTGTTTATAGAAAAAACTATAAAGTTTAATTGAAAAAAAAAAATGCTATGAAAAAATCTGCAAAAAACACATTTATTCAACTGCTGACCACTATTGAAATATTCTTCATTTGTGTAAAAAATGTCATACTTTTAGTTGAATGTCATCTTGATAACGATAACATATACACATGTTCTTGCACTTGTATATTTAGTCACACAATCAATTGAAAAGTGATTTTAGAATCTACAGAGGTCAACAGAAAAGTTGTTAGAGCCACAGACTATTGTCTTACCATGAGACCTACTGACCTAAAAGAAAACTGCTGATAATTTTTGTTTATTAGTAGAATTAAGAAAAACCTGCACTCTTCACCATTTTACCATGATAGAATCAATAGTCTTTTTAATTTGTTACAGGATATTTTTATTCTCTCGAGGAAAGGAACAAAAGTCTTATGCTATGATCAAAACTGCACCGGGATCGCCATGTACAGAACAAGAGTTTTATAGAAAGCTAGCCACTAAAATCATATCCTACTTCAATGCAATGTTCCATATAATAACGATAATCTAGAATAATTCAGAATAAGAAATACAGTAGTATAAAATAGAAAAGTATCAAAGGCAAGGCACGTTCAAAATGTCTATTTCTAAGCAATCATCCATCTGCAATAAGTTTTACGAGCAGGTTTTACGTGTAAAAACCCTGAGATGTGCAAGCTTTTTAATAAAAATAGAATTTATTTTAAATAAAAATAGAATATATTTTTAACTACTAGTACAATGAAAGGAAGAACCAGCTAATATTCTGACAGGGTGTCCAGCTTAGTGGTGTTAAGTGCCCGAGAGACTTATTGGACAAGGCCTTTCCCGTCTGCTAATCATAAGCTTTTTTGTGTTTTATAACATGTTTCACTCGTCACACTTAACACATGCATATATTGGGTGTTTGAAAAACTCCCTAGTTTTACGAAAAACCTTTGACGGTGAAATATAAAACAATATTAAATTGATGAATACATATTATGAAAGAGAATATCTTCAAGTTTTGCTGTAATCAAAGAGAATATCTTCAAGTTTTGCTGTAATCCTAATAAACGTCAATGTGGGCACTATTTGCTTCCCTACACAAGTCAAAATGATGTTTTACTTTGTGCCAGATAATCATCAATATTGCAGGCGATCCACATAACTGCTGGGATGAAATTTTATTTTTTGACATAAATGGTCGAAATCACAAATATTTTCAGCATTGACCACATTTGTTTGTGTCCCTAAAAGGAAACAGCTAGAGAGGGGTTGAGTCTGGGCTTCGAGGAAGGAGTGTCTAACGTATCAGATACATATTCTTCATAAACAGGGCTAAAAATTGCAGCAAATAAAGTCCTAAGTATACCAGTGGAAAACTTAAACAATTATTGATTATAAATAAACAAACTAGAATCACTTTTATTGTTTACATAAACTAGGAAATCTTTTTCAAACACTCGGTATATACATTTGAAACGTAAATGTAGACTTTAAACTGACAAGAACAATACTACAGTTGTCTTACTGGGTTACACAAACAACTGATAAAGTGTAATTCAAAGATCTTTAACAGACTTGTACCTTTCTGTGTTCATACTCAGTTACTTAGTAATACTCAGTTTATATTTTAGTTTGACCTTTATTCACTATTTACATTATGCTTAGTCTAGTATAGATTCCTCATAAAATAGAAAGAGCATTGAATCAGATGGAGAAGTCACACTAGGCTATCCGGTTTGGGATTTTATCAAATGAAACCACATTTTTGTATTAATGCATCAATTTTAAATCTATGTGCATTTTTTAATAGAAACTTTTTATGTACAGATTATTATATATGTTTTCTTGGGTTTGTTCGGTTCTTTACTGATCTGAAGTATACATGTTTTTTTGTGATTCTCCTTTTTATTTAAACTTATTTGTTTATATATAGGTATATCATTCGTATTTTTCCTACAAACGTACGAACATTGTCATTTTCCAATCTAAAACTATATCTGGAGGATGCAACAATTTCCCGGACTATTCAGAAAAAAGGAGGCACCGTGCAGAAAGATTTGTGCATTTAACGAAGAAAGTTACCAAAGTACCGAGTTGTCACCCGTAATCATGCCCGTTATTGCTTGAAACCAGACAAAAAACCGCTGATTCGAGCCATTGTGAACGTGGTGTTGTTGGGAACCTAGTTTAATTGACTTCAGTAGTATAAAGGTCAGTTTTAAAATTCTTGCAATAAGCGATTATCGACGTTTGTAGGGAAAATCTTGTACATATTTCGGGTGAAGTGTATTTATCGCTTTCCAGTAAATCACTGCCCCTTTTCTCTCGGGTGATAAGCTCACATTTTCCACCCTAATATGTAAATAATATGACACGTTTGGGGATTGAAACAAAATGTTTGTTTAGTACTCAGACCAAAAGCTGTGATAGTTTATTTTTATATCCTGTGTGTATAGGTTGTTGTAGATTAAAGTTATTTTATAACATATTTAAATGTACTGTTTCATCATAAGGAGGATCTGATTTTTGTATTTATAAGGTTTGTTTTTTTGATATAGTGTTGATGATATTTATTTACTTAAATAAGTGAAGTAAAATAGTATGCTATATAAATCTATACTATATGTGAATCTATCATTTACCAATTAAAATAGATTATATTTGAATTAAAAAGTGTTCAGTTACTTTCATAAACTTATGAACTGGTACAGTTATTTTAATTACTTTCAATCACCTTACATAAATAGTTTACCGTGAAGGGTGGCATCTTCAGAGACGGAATCTTTTTTACTAGTAAAGGCTGTGTAGCGGTGGTGGATCTAGATCATTTCCAGAAATGGTATGCAAACTGACTACTGTGATGAAGGTAGGCCCTTCCTGTACAGGGAGCCTTTCTGTATTGGGAGTTCCATAGCTGCTCTGGTGAGTTTCCATTCCACTGCATATATGTTGTGGTTACTGTTTCAGAAACTACGAATATTACTCTTAACTTATTTACTCCAAATAAAATTATTTTTCAGTATTGTCAGTAAATGCAGAAAATACATAATTTAAAAATCCAATTTGTGAAACGTCTTGAATTTATGCACATTTGAAAATGTGGCAAGTTAGCCTATGTAGTAAAGATAATAGTCAAATCGTACTGTATATAAGTACATTTTCAAAATCATTGTCAAAAACTACTTGTTTGCAAAAACAGAAAAACAATATCATCATGTGAATACAAAATATAACTTTTTTAAATATTCACAAATAAAAATATAAAAAAAAACATTACGTTAGCCACAATCATTCACCCTTTTACTCCCTTTTTTTGTTCGGATCTACATTTTGTGGTGTTTTAAATCACAACAGAGGTGATGGGCTAACTAACCTCTCTACTGAGTTTGTCTCAGCTGTTTACTTACATAACCTATAAAGCTACTCTCCAAAAATAAAAATCAAGTTTGTAATACCAATTGTAAACCCTAAATTTAATTGTAGGCTTCAACATTCTTTTCTACTAAAAATATGTCTTCTTAAAAAAATTGAGAGCCGTCGTCGTGTGGTTCTGTCAGAGCAATTCCAGGAAACTCAATCTATTTTGATATACTGAACAGTATAGGATTCCCTATCAAACTGAAAGTTACTTCATCTCTTTGGTCTATTCTTTTTTAAATTCATTGGAGGTACTAACCTTCCTAAAAATGGATTAAAACCATTACAGTATATGGAAACCCGGCAGCGCTTTCGGCATGGCGACAGCGGTTATGCCACATTCGCAAATCATCATCCTCTCTGTACCACTTTAATACTAATTATAATAGTAATAATGATATCTAAACTAATAACACATTCGTTACAGTATGTTAACACAAAAATTGTTTACAAAAACTAGAATATGGAATATTTTAACCGTGTTACCCTTAGTGTCGCATAAAAAAAAAATGGTATGTCCTCTTGGCTCATTCATTGCCTTTGTCAACTCATTTAGACAGCGTTATTGGATACATCGACATAGAATCTAAAACCAAAAATACAAAAAAAACCTACCAAATTTCCAAATTACTCATCAAAAATAATCCTCTCAGATGCCTTGCAAGTACTTAATAGAACAAAACCAAAAGCATTTGCCATAGTATAAGAAAGTTACTAAATTTACAAATCACATAAAACTACTGGTTCAGACACACTTCTGAATAAAAATAAGACCAGATCGATTCAATCATCCTCAAAAACAATTATGAAGGAAAGTTACGCATAGCTATCTGGAATTGGGTGACGTAAAAGGGAAAGTATCACATTGACACTTTCTCTGGACATCCCAACCAACCCTCCCATTGACAGTTCCTCTGGACATACCGACCAACTCTCCAATTGACTCTTTCTCTGGACATACCGACCTACCCTCCCATTGGTAGTTCCTCTGGACATAACGAGCAACCCTACCATTGACACTCCCTCTGGACATATCGACCAACCCTCCCATTGACACCTGCAGTCAGTTCACTAGAACCATTACAGCAAACCTCTTGCACCTTGCCTTCACATTTTACATTGTCCACAGTACCGACAGTGACATTCCATAATGCATAAATGTTCATGCTTGTAGTTCCACCCTTGAAGAAGGCACCCTACTCGCTTGAATATGCATCAAGAGAACCATATTTTCTTCAAGAACTATATCTTCTGGTTTTGAAGATTAAGCAATATGTAATAATTTTGAAAAATTATAACCATGTGAGTTTGTCTAGAGGGGTTTTTTAATTTATGTTTTCATTCATCTATAAAAGTTTGAGTAGAATTTTCCTTTAGAAAAACTATTTCCTGTGACTTAAAAATACGTATGATTACCATCCAGTTTATCTAGGGCCTGGCAGGAATCTAGGGAAATTGAGTGAGGATAGTTTTGGGATATCTCAAATACACTCTAAAAGTGGAAAAAGGGCAATTATAGAGAAATAAAAGGGTATAAAGTGTAATTTCGGGGATTACACATTTTCAATGTGGAGCAGTACCTTCAGCGACATATTTATCATAGGTAGAAACCTGGAAGTCCAGCAACCACATGTCCCTAGAAACGTGGAAGGCCAGCAACCACACCTCCCAGAAAAGACGAGTATTCTTAAACTCTTCGGACACTTTGATTATCCAACAACTCAAGAGTACCCAACTTTTTTCCATAAATTCACCGTTTTATCTTGTCCTTTTAACATCCCTTCAATTACCTTTTCCCGCATCGTTAATCCCTAAAATGAAAACCTCCCCACCCCATTACCCTGGAACCCCATCAGGCAATAGACTGGACGGCAACAAAACATACTGAAGTTGCAAAAAATTGCGGCAAAGAGACTTTCCGCAAGAAAATTCCTTTCAGACTAGTAGTAGAACAATGAGAGGGACAGGTTAAAAAAATTACAGATTCCTGCAGTTACCTTATATGGAACAATTACCAAGACAATAACTGCTTCACCACACATACACACACACACACACACACACACACACACACACACACACACACACACAAACACACATTACTGTATTTCAAATCTAAGTTAATGTTAATACCAAATGCACACTCAACTTAGATCCTGCAATTTATTAAAAAAAATTTCTAAACTTAATGAGCAATGCAGATTTTGGGTATTTGTTTGACTACCTATCCTGTATTTTAATTTAATGTTCATAATTTAAAATTTAAACATTTTTCACTTTTTTCTCTAAAATTGCAATTGTCCTCATTTTTTCCCTAAACACATTCCAGAGAGTAAGTTTTAATACAACATGCTGTTTCTGTAAGGTCAACTATGGATAGTTTTATTATTATATTACGTGTTTTGCAACTTTTTAAAAGTAATGCTTATATAATAAAGCATTAAATATGTTTATGTTTATGTGACTATATGTGTACATTTGTTACTTTCCTACTTCGCTGGTATATTTTATTTAAAAATTATTATATTTCTTCCCAAACTCTTAAAGGTTTAATGAAACTAAGGATTTGTATACAATGAACGTATATTTATTAGGAGAATACAATTTTTAAATTCGTAACCACTAAATGTAATGTGATGTGTGTGCGAACTGATAATAACCAAACATTCATTTGAAGAGTAATTAAATCATAAATCCAAATATCACAAATCAAGACATTAAATTAGTAGTCCAGGAAAACTAGACAAATATATTCAAAATAGCCGAAATAAATCATGCAGTTCCAATTTTTTTGGGGATGTGTAGGGGTGAACCCCTAAACAACATAAAGTCCCGTCGATTTCTGTTGTTATTATTTTCAATTTTTCGCTTATAACTTAAAACGGTTAGTCGTACAGAAGTTTTATAAGATGGCAAAATGAAAGAAAGTAAAATTTACTGTAATGAAAGCCCTATAAATGTGATCCTATCTTAAATAGTTTTCGAGATATATGACAACAAAGATTGATCAACTTTAAACAAATTTGTTGCACCTCACAGTTTTTTGTCAAACTTGTTCTTATAGCATCTCAACCATACGATTTACAGAAAGTTTGTCAGAGAAAAAGTTGTAGAACATTAAATATTCTTAAAAAAACATATATATTTTCCGAGTTAACTTTAACTGGCCCAGAGTGAGAGAGATTTAAATAAATAAGTCTAATCTCGAGATTGTGCTAAATACTGCTCATTTCTATTTTTCATCCTTAATGACTACTACCATTGACTGTAGAATAGTCAATGCTTCTACCTTTTGTATCAACGTATAATAGGTATTTTTCTCTCTGTAACCATGGAAACATTAAGTATATCTTAAATATAAATTTTTTAGATGTTATTTCGAATTAGGATAACAAAATATTAAAAAAAATTAAGGTAGAAAATATGTATTAAGTCTCCTTGAAATGTAATATTTACAAAATGGTTTTATTTCCAAAAATGTAGAATATAGAAAGTAACTAATTCATTATACAAATAATTTCAAAGTAGAATCTTATCTTAAAAATCCATGATATTTCCATCCTCTTCCAAGTCTTCTTCTATTATTGGCGCAGTGTTCACGCAGGCTCCGTAGCATCCACAGATGGATGGGTTTCAGGACTCCACTGTAGTCTCGTTCGAAACCTCATTCTGGATGGAGAGAGGTGTTTTAAAGCAATTTTCCTTTTAGAAGTATACTCTAAAAGAATGTTGCTTGGCCTAAATTTTGGTCGGTGGCATTGAAGCCAGATTGGCTTTTACCTTGATGAAGGATACAAACGATTTATAACGTTGGTTGTCCAATTTACGTTAAGTCTTATTCTGTTATTGGCGCAGTGTTCACGCAGGCTCCGTAGCATCCACAGACGGATGAGTAGTGAATACCTGCCTTTCAGCAGTCGTACCTTCCACCACAGCCAGTAGCAGAACGGCAAAAGATTGATTTGAGTACACTTTCAGGAGCTATTGGATCCGTTGTTTTTAGGAGTTCACTCTCGTTCGTAACCCCACCGTTCTGGATTGAGAGAGGTGTATTGAAGCCATTGTTGCATTTGGAAGTATACTCTAAAAAGGTATTGCTTGGCCACGCTTAGGTTATTACTTTAGGTGTTGAAGTTGGGTAGTAGAAAATGTCAGCTATGACTTTACTTTCCTTTGGCTTTGGAAACACTTTGAAAATGTCAGCTATGACTTTCCTTTCCTTTGGCTTTGGAAGTGCCTTGGAAACACTTCGAAAATGTCAGCTATGACTTTACTTTCCTTTGGCTTTGGAAGTGCCTTGAGTGTTTTGAAGTGTTCTTCAAAATGGAAGATTTACTTTTGTTAAATGTGGAACATGTTGTGTCACATCCTTTTGAATCTTCAGATAAACAAGATAGACTGACTAATGGGTAGCTCTTGTAATTCTTTGGTAGAGAATATCTTGTCCTTAACGAGTGAGTTGTTGGACGAGACAACGAAAAGAAGAGGTATAGATGTCAGTACTGCCACAGGAGATGCCGATGGAAGTATTGGAAGATGTGCGTTATACAAGGTTACTTCTTATTCGTTTGTAGTGTTATTGGAGAAGATGCTGTTGACCTGCTCGTTCTGCTAGCAGCTCTCACACTGGTGAGGATATATTTCTCGCTATGTACCCCCCCACCCAGTCACCGTGTTTTTCTACAACCACCGATATAAATCCTTCATCAAGGTAAAAGCCAATCTGGCTTCTATGCCACCGACCAAAAGGGCGGCCAAGCAATACCTTTTTAGAGTGTACTTCCAAATGCAACAATGGCTTCAATACACCTCTCTCAATCCAGAACAGTGGGGTTACGAACGAGAGTGAACCCCTAAAAACAACGGATCCAATAGCTCCTGCAAGTGTACTCAAATCAATCTTTTGCCGTTCGGCTACTGGCTGTGGTGGAAGGTACGACTGCTGAAAGGCAGGTATTAACTACTCATCCGTCTGTGGATGCTACGGATCCTGCGTGAACGCTGCGCCAATAACAGAAAAAGACTTGGAAAAGAATGAAAATATCTTGGATTTTTAAGGTAAGATTCTACTTTTGAAATTATTTATTAGGGAATTAGTTACTTGTTCTACATTTTTGGAAATAATACCATTTTGTAAATATAATACATTTCGAGGGGACTTTATACATATTTTTTACCTTTATTTTAAAAATATTTTTTAATCTAGGCCTAATTCAAAAGAACATTTAAAAAATTAAAATTTAAGCTATACTTAATGCTGTAGAGAGAAAAATACGAATTATACGGTGATACAAAAGGTAGCATTGACTATTCTATAGTCAATGGTAAGAGTCATTAAGGATGAAAAATAGAAATGAGCAGTATTTAGCAGTGATGGGCGAAACGGCTCTTTGCCGTGATCCGGATCTTTCAGATCAGTTCGGCTCATTGATCCGAGTCATGAACCGGGTCATTTTGTTCATTCAGATCACACGCAGTTCACACTATCTGTGAGCCGTTCTTGTATTTCAAGTGCCTCAGGGGCTCGTTTTTCAGTTTTTTTGATTGTTATAGAGTCGTTCAGCATTTTAAATGACAAGATTTAATTTTTAAGCGAGGTATATTAATGTTAGCTTATTGAAAATTAATGGTTTCTTAACTCAGCCTAATATATTGAAAAAAGAGTTAGGAAGCGACGCCTAACTCATTTGGTGCCATTTCCCAAGTTCGTCTGTTTGTTTTGGTTATTTGAGGTTAGTGTTGTGGCAGGTGAATCTAGTTATTTTAATTGGTTGTACCTGTGAGTTTCAATCAAAAATACATAAGCTGCGGTGACCTAAATCAGCACCATTTATATTTTTCGTCTAGCTGTTACGCTAGAAAAACATTCCAATCAGTCTCAGAAAAATGAAACAGCTCAGCTAAAGTCGTTCAAACAGCTCACATGACCCTCAAGATCTGTTAAATGCTCGCGTCAGTTTCCAGATCAATGAACCGGCTCATTTCAGAAACGGGTCACAGTTCATTCAGATCAGTCCATGATCCGGATCAGTGATCCGGTTCATTCATGAGTTGCCCATCACTATTTAGCACAATCTCGAGATTAGCCTTATTTATTTAAATCTCTCTCACTCTGGGCCAGTTAAGATAACTCGCAAAATATGTATGTTTTTTTCAAAGAATATTTAATGCTCTACATCTTTGTTTCTGACACACTTTCTGTAAATCATATGGTTCAGATGCTATAAAACGAGTTTGACAAAAAAACGTGAGGTGCAACAAACTTGTTTAAAGTTGATCAATTTTTGTTGTCATATAACTCGAAAACTATTTAAGATAGGATCACATTTATAGGGTTTTCCTTATAGTAAATTATATTTTCTTTCATCTTGCCATCTTATAAAACTTCTGTATGATTAACCGTTTTCAACTTAAAAGCGAAAAACTGAAAATAATAGTCCTTAAGGGGGGAAACCCCTCCTTTCACCCCCCGTGGCAACGGAATTCGACAGGACTTTATGTTACGTTGTTCAGGGGTACCACTCCTAAACATCCCAAAAAAATTGGAACTACATGATTTTGTTCGGCTATTTGTACTAATTTTCCTGGACTATAGATAACCATCCAAGTATTATGCTTATAATTATGATTTGTTGAAGAATCACTCTTATTCATTTACACATTAATGAAAATATGGATATTTCAATTTGTAATAACTATTTATACATTTACCTAAATGTTCACTTATATTTAATGTAATCTAAGCAAAGATCCAAAATTGATCGATTATAAATAAAAACACTCAATGTGCATACAACTTAGTGCAATAGTATATATAAAACATAAATATTTAGTTTGTAAAAAAATATCTAACACAAAATTGTTATTATGTTTCAAATTATTTTAAACCCAATATACAATAAAATCACATTAAACAGCAAGATCCACTTGACTAGCTTCAATATCTAGATTTACCTTCAATATTGTGCAGGAAATTTGGTTTATGGGTCAAGAAACAAGGAAGTTCAAATCAGTTGAAAAGCTATCTTAATCCATTTGCTTCAGCATGTTTACAGTTGTTGTATAAAATAATATTTCCTGTATAAAAAACTCCCTCTAACCCTAGTGGAGGTGAATGTCTAAGGGTCAAATTGTACATAATACATAGGTCATATTGTATATAATTTTAAAAGTCTTACATAGCTTAACACAATGCCACAAACTGGGCCTCGGATGGACAGTTGTAATGGATATAGCCACTATTTAAGGTTCTCCAAACAGCATTTAATCCTGGAACCGCTAACCATTTGTGCCTAAAATGCTAAGCCATTATTGCTCATGTTGCACAAATTTATATTCAAATTTACTAAGTACATAAAGAATAACATTTTACTTTAATACCTTAAAGTGTGCATGTGAAAACCTTATACTCATTTTATCAGCAAAATAAGAATAATCTGATCAAGGAAAAATTTACTAGAAAACACTCACTACATGCTTCTGCGACACTGCCAGACTTGAAAACAGAATCACCAAAATTGCAACTTAGTTGCCATAAAGCAGTAGTAAAAATTGTGTGATTTATAATTTAAGATAAATATTCTAAATTTATTGCAGATCACAAACATTTTTTCTGTGAAAAACAAGTGTACGCAATTTAAAATTACCGTTATAACGGCCAACAACTAAATTTTGTAATCAGTACAAAAAGTCAGAAAAGCACCGAAAGACTACCTGTCTATTTAATTTGATTACAAACTTTATTGAGAATCATATGGGAGAAGAATCCAAATTAATAGAGTATCGATATGTTGCACAAAAAAAATCGGGACTTAAGAGTCGCGGTCGCGACTTCACATTTTAAATAGGGTACAAGAAGTCATAGCGGTTCTGTGGTTAAAGAAAAGTTTGATCAGCAGTGATGTTAGACTCGGTGGTCCATTTGAAATTAGGTTTGCAGCATATGGCCTACTAGTTAAGACATATTGATTTCATGTAAAGATTGACACATGCTTTTATCTCAGATTTACTTTTTACTTTAATGGTCTGTCAGAAAATCAAAAGAAAATTTGTAACCTATTTCTTTGCTAGTCCTGCTAGCATTGAAATCAGGCGAGTTTTTGCCATTAATAAAACAACTATACAAAATTACAAATAAACACTTAAGATGCTAAAATAAGCTAGGTTTGGCTATCTGGCAATTTTAGATTTCAAAATATTAAGGCTAGGCCTTACATACAATACAAATTTTTAATTTAACAACTAAAAATTAGACAAAACACCTTGGTTTGTAATCAAATTAGACAAGATTTAGACATTTAGATTGGATAAGAACAAAATAAAAAGTAAACAGAATATCAATTTTGTGATATGAATTATAGCAATTTTAAAACAGACAACTTTTTATAGTTTTTACCAATGCATGTTTAAGTTACAAAATGGCAAGAACTCAGTGAATAATAATTATCAGTCTTCATTATCCTTATAGCAGGTTTTGTCGTAGACTTTTATACATTTTATGCTTGAATTATTTTTGTTTAACAATATTTAGCTTTAAACATTCATAATGGTTGTTATTTAATAACGACAAAAGCTAAAAACCGAGATCAATACCCTATTCTATTGACCTCTAAAAACAACCAAATAATATGCCAATTGGCTCTCAGTATGAAATGATTGAATTCATGGAGAAAAAGGCAGAACTGGAACCCCATCCATTTACTTTTTATGAGGAAGGTAATTTTTCTTAGCAGTTGGGACTACCATATCCAGAAAACATGGATCATCAGTTACCATATTAATACAGCATGAATATATGGCAGATTTCTGAATAAAAGAAATCCGACAGATCATTAAAGGTGTGCCAGTGGTAATTTTTCTCGTTGAGTAGAGTTTTAACAATTATTCTTGAGGTGAGAGTATTTTTGAGCGAGTATTTGCATCAAGCATCAATTGTTAGTAACTGGTTCAAAATTATGTAATGGGATTTAGCAACCTCATTATATGAAATTCCATTACATGGTTCAGTTGTCGTTTATAATGAGTCAAGTTTCCCGATGTAATGTTTGGACGATTTTACATGGTCCCAACTGGCTTTTTCACCTCACACTATGCTATTTAACAGTTTGTAACCATTAGTGATCCTCCACGGTTTGGCAGGAAATACTCAACCAAAAACTCAAATTTTCAAGTACTTGCACAACCCTAATGGGTGATGTGAATAATGAAATAGCATTTACTTTTCCCATTTACTTAACATTGAATAAAATATTATGCTATGCTTTATTCACATCACCCAATATGTCTACTATATTGTGCTCTTTATATTTCCTAATGCATTATAGGTAGTTTTAATATATGTTCACAATGTTTATTCATTTAAGGCAGGTGCTCTTGTTTAAATAGTTTTAAAATGTTTGCTAACAATGCGGTTAGGTAAAATAATTGTTTTTATGATAAGATTAGCATTAAACCTGTTCATTATCCTAGATTACAATTTTAAACTTAACATCTTTTTACTACAACCCTTTAGTAGATGAAACTTTGTTTTAAAATTATGTGATAATTTCAGACCGTAGTATTTAGCATGAAATTAATAAAAGGGTAAACGTATATTGGGTTTTTGTAACAGAATAAATATACTCTTTGAGTCAAATGTCTGAAAAGACGATGAAACATTTGAAACCTTACTAAATTGTAAACATAGGCTAATCTTCAATGGAATTTCGATTTAAAATAATAATTAATACTGGATTTCTTCACTTCAAGCAGAATCACTTTCCTGCAACAAAAAGCATGGATTTAAAAACAATGAACAAGAGTAACGAATGAGTTACTCTGTACGGTACTATACTATGTTTCAACAAAACTAGACGGAGTTGTACAAAATGACAATAGATAGCAGCACAATCCAGATAACAGTAGTCAACCTGAATCACCATCTAGAGGGAATCGCCATCTAGAGGGACTAAGTTGGGACAAAAATGAGTGCGGGAAAATCCCACGATGGCTGGGACATAATGGGAAATTACATTCCAACTACAGTCCATCACAATAAAGCTTGTATTCTTAGCTACACGCTGATATAAATATAACTATCCTTCTGCAGTGCTGCCGCATACTGGCTGCATTGAAATTGGAAGGAGCAGATACTCCGAGCAGAGTAGCCAGCGTGGTGGCTGGAACGTGTACTAGTCCGTACAAGGTTAACACATTAACCTCAATTTGTTATACTTCACTGAATACAATCTCTTAATTTTCATTCTTGCAATTTATTATAGCTCGTAACTAAAGTGTTTTTCCGGAACTTGATCGGATTTCCGCTCTCGGCTATCGCAAACTTTTTCCTTATACCGGGTGATTAAAAAAAATTGTTTAAAACTAAAGATGTATTATTTCTGTTTGCATTAATTAAAACAGCTAATTATTGCAACAATAGAAAGAGTAAGTTTATAAATTGTTTAGATAAGGTTATGTTTTGCCTTGGTTGCTAGGAAAAAACAAGAAAACATGTATATTGGTCGCTCTGGAAATCAAGGCAAGGCTCTGTTGTCCCACAATCGCCGGACTTAACTCCTTGCGATTTTTTACACTCTTTAGTCACTTGACTAAAGACAGTGTATAACCGGAGCAGTGCAATACGTAACACAGGACATGTTTTGGCGTGTGGGCGGAATTGGAATATCGCTTGGATGTATCATTGTTTATACATCCTAGAGAATATATAACCCTAGCTTACGGGCCGAGCGTACCTCGGGATTGTCTTGGTTAGCCTCGAGTTTGATGCGGGTTGCCGCAAGAGCGCTACCGGTCGGCTCTTGCCCTCTCGCTTCCCTCACTCTCCCTGCTCTCTGATCACCTCCTCCAGGCGTCAGTGTCTAAGCGACTGCTGAGCGGGAAGGATGTTCACGCTGTTTCTCGTGAAAACATGGCACCCAGCTGAGCTTCCCCCCCCCCCCGCACTCTAGGTCGGCTCGAGTCGCTGTGGCCTTTGAGAAACACTAGCAGAGATGTTCGTTGACATTCTGTCTTTGCATCTGTTGGTTTCGTTCATCACTTGATACATTGTGTATGTCAACAATACACATGACTAACACTCTAATAGTCTAATGAAATCAATTATGTTTCTAAAATTATTGGTGAACTATGATTTATAAATGCTGCGTTCAGGTTGTAGAAGTAATTATGACTCAATACAATCTGCCACCGTATTTTCAATAGCTTTACACCGGTTGAAAAATTAACAATTACTAAGATTATCTGCCGTTACCTAATAAATCAACAACGATTAAATAATTATCAATTATAATTATGCCCTGGTTAGGGTTAGGGCATGGTTCGGCGAACTTATAAGACCAATAGAAGGGGCGTATGCACTAGTATAGCGTTACAGCAGATGAGGCACAGTTCGCCATCACTGTAGAGGATAGAAAGTCGAAATCGTGTTTTTGAGAGCGAAAAATTGTAATGCGCCGCTCTCCAAATAAACTGCAGTTTAACAGACTTAGGATTGAGACATAACTTTCAAACTTGGCATGAATATAAACCATTAGCTTGTAACTATAACAGTAGCATTATAAAAGTTAATGGTTACTTATATACAATTAAAATAGTTGTTTAACGTTTTATTTTTTGTGTGAGTTTCAAAACATGCCATAAAAAGGTTAGTCAGCTTCCAACATTTTTATTTTTGGTCAGAGATGTTAACAAAGCGATAAAGTTTTACAGAAGTAACCGAATGATTTTTATTTCAACCTATGACTTATACTTTGGACACAATGTTAGGTTTAAGTAGAAAGTTAAAACGCAACCGGCTGGCGCGCGGTCGACAGCCAGCTCTCGCTTCCGGAACCACAAAGCCAATTCTTCACTTATTTCTTGTGTTGTTTTCATGAAGGCCTTTATTGTAATGTAATAATATTACAGTTAGATTATTTGTAAATTTAATATTTTACCAATTATTGATTAAATTAGTCTAACCTTTGAGTCTTTCCGTTAGGAACGCAAATGAGTAAAACCAAAACAGGAAAATGTTTGTTAGAAAAGTGAAATTATTGAATGGAAATTTACCTCTAAAGTCATATAAAGCAATGACAACAACAAATTACTACGGGTTCCTTAACTATCCTATAACAATCAAAATTGGTGTAATTGTTATCTTTTCAAAACAGATTACATTCCTTGTTTATCAAAGAATAAAATAATGCAAAGTGAAAATATTATCAAATAAGACATTTGTTGATAAATTCAATATAATTGCAACCAAAGTAAAACAGTTAAAAAAACTACCTATATCCCCTGAAAGGCAATACAAATTTAAACTACTTAATATAGTAAAAGACTGGTAAAAATACCAATAAAACTTATTGTAAAAACACAAGGATAACAAATTATATTCAGTTAGGTTAAACAAGTTCATTTCATTTCACAATTCTTTATTCAAACTCGAACATGTGCAATGTACCGGGTGTCCCACGAAGAGGTTGCTATTTTTAAATTAATATGCCAGACGTTTTGAACATGCTACAAACTGGAAACTTAGTACTGGAAACTTAGTTAATAAATAGATATGTAAAAAAGTACTCTCAAGTTTCATTTCTTATGATTAATGAGATCAAAATGGCGGAATAACAAAATAATAGTGCGTTTACGGTAAAGTAATTTTATTTGCATAACCATTTCATTGTGATCTGTTACAATGTTACTTAAGTAATAAAATTAAAGAAATAAAAGAGATATGAAAGTGATAAATTATAAATGAACACAATTTGTTTCATAACCTTTATTCAAACTGACGTCCATGAATAGCTATGCACTGTGGCCAAAACAGTTTTAGACCAAAATCTTCCTGACCGTTGGATAGGTCGTGGCAGCGACTTCATTGACTGACCTCCAAGATCCAAGTTGATGATGATATACTCGATAGGATAACTTAATCAAGAAATTAATTTTTTAAATTTACTATTTACGCTTCTATATTGGGAAGTTTGGAAAAATTCCTAGTAAGTGGTAATTTGTAAAAACTCTTGGTTTCTAATATAATAGAAAACAATTGGAAAACCAATAAAACAAATAAACTAAGAATAAAATAACAGTTATCGGTCAATTAATATGCAATAGAAGACACTGCCCTTGCGTGGTTGACAAGGCCGCACTCAGGCATAGATACAGGGCCCCCCTCCCAAAACCTCAGACCTTAACGTACTTTACCTATTTTTTACCGTAAAGGTTATGGTATTTTGACCATTTATATATTTTTTCACTTATGACCCCCCTAAAACGATAGTCTATTTCCGCCTCTGGCCGCACTGGACTGTAGGCCGGCCCCAGGGTCATAGGCGTGCGCAGAGTCCGGTCAGCGTGGGTGCCGGCACCCACAAATGCCCCCCCATCTTGCTGCTCTAAGAACCTATTATCTGCCAAATAATTGAATATGTCAATTATTGAATGTAATCTAATAGTTTACTCCTCCTTGACACAAATATGTGCTAATCTTATTCGATGCAATAAATATTGTATCTGCACAGGTATATTTAGTTTAGAAAATATCATAATGTTACTGGTTTTGTATTATCTTCTAAACAAATCTAGATTACGATCAGGCCGGGCGGCTGCACGTCACTCCGATTTCTCGGTAAAAGAGTGTATCTTCACTTTGAGTGTAATGGGAAAATTAAAACAATATAAAAATATCTTATATATTATTTCTCTAACCTGTTTTTTCTGTCAGTCCGTGAGATCTTCCTTATTCCTTTATCAAATTCCATGATTTACCCCTCATTTAAAGCTTATTTTTTAGCTTTTTGTGGCTAATGTCGAAAAATAGACCCAAGGGCTAAAAATGTACCGCTTCTCTGAAATTTGAATAAAATGAAAGATAAATAAAGGGAATAGTTTGTTTTGACAGGAGCGAAAATGTAAACAAAAGAACATCTGATCAGCTGACAATATTTGGTTCGCAGTGTGGAATTCCGCACGGGTCGACTAGTCAATATAAATAATAATTTCATCTCTATCATCAGTTAGATTTAGTACAACCAAGTATATTTTTCTGAGAAAAGATTAATTCTGGGATAATATCTTCTTGTATTTTAGTTTTTTTATGTGCTTGGTATAATCAAAGTAAAGTTCAAATAAACAGCGATATAAAAGTACTATTTCTATATATACAAAAAATTTAAACCATTATTGGCATTTACTTTTCCTATAAATCTCCACCTATTAATGAATAAAAGGACGGCGAAGGGGTATTGGGATTGGTATTGTACTTACATACCCCACTCGGTTTCGAAGAAATTTGTCGCTCATAACGGGAAAAGTAAGATGACAGTTCATGTTGTGGACGTTGATTTGAATTGAATTTGTATCTGCAAATACTACCTAACTGTGTTACAATATAATACTCCCAGTCCCAGTATTACTTACTATTTCAGCAAAAACATACATATTATTTTGTACTTATTTTTACATTAAACTTAATTTTTTTAAATACCTTAATTTAAACATTTATTTCACCATCTATTTTGGCGCCCCCCTCAAGCCCTCTTTGTGGCTACCGTGGGTGCCCCGGCACCCACCGTGCGCAAGCCTATACCCAGGGTGCCCCCTCCACTAGCTGGCGCCACGGCACTGTGTACAGCTGCAATGCCCCTAGCGCAGCGTCGCGTATGTGGGCGCAGCTTGTTGCATTGCCGCCGTTTTAGGGAATATATTTATTGTTTACTGGGTTAATTTTGTTTATTTGCATAAAGATCCAATTGCCATGAATATGGTTGTGTTTGTTGTTGTAATAATACATAAATGTTAAAATAAACTAATTAAGATTAATCTGAAGTTGTGACCTAAGTCCTCAATTTTGTATGAACACTTTGAAAGAAGATATTCTTATAAAATTATCTTAAATTTGTTTGGATAGTTAACTTTTTTAATTTTTCTGGTAATTTCCTATAAATGATTGTTATTGTTAATGAAAGAAATTTGAATTAAAAATGTACCTTACAGAGCCTATCATATTGATTTATAAAATAAATTTTTGAACCTCTATGACCTAAAAATTATTTATGTTTTAATGATTGTAAGTGGAACACTTTAGGTGTATGATATACTGGTGATGATATACTAACATAAATAATCGGACAGCTCTGACATATATATTTTGTCATATAAGTGGGGGGAGCATTGCATTTTTTTTAGAAAGTAATATTTTATAAAATTGGAAAAATACAATTATTTTTTAACATGTTAAAGTCCGTTTTTTTTATGTATGCCCCCCTAGACCGGGTTTTTTCAGGATTGTTGAAAAATTTACATTCATTGAAAAAACCTTTTACACACCAGCTACGATCAACTAGAAATTCATAAAACCTTTTTATTTTGTTCTTAAAGTACCATTTGTAAAAAAAACACATGTAAAACATTTATTTAAATGTTTTATTTTTATATGAGTAGGAAATTATAAAATATTGATCACAAAATTATGAAATTTACAAGTTTGAGATCACTTTGAAATGATATTAGGGCCTAACACAATATCTATGAACATTTGACATTGACCCTTGGAGTATTATTCTTCAGTTTTTATAACACAATAAATCATAAATACCATAGTAAACAGTTTATGTGAAAAAAACTTACGATTCAGTAGTGCAGCAAGGTGTGGAACTCTCTCATACATGGGTGAATGCACAGAGGTACTCCACAGGGCACACACATATAGTAGGTGTCTTGCCTCTTCCTTTCCTTCCTCTTACTGCTAGCACACACATGACAGTGCCTCCTAGGCCTTTGGTTCTTTGGAGTAGGTGGAATAGGTTCCAAAAAATGCTGCGCATTCAATCGGAGAGGCGACTGACCCAGCGACGGCCTCCCACCACGAGGACTATACTTTGCCACACAGTGCTTGGCAATTATATTTCTCACCAAGTCTAATCTAAACTGGGACAGTTGAGTGCCTTTTTTATCCTTCACAATGTTTTCCACTATAAAAGCGTTTTCGGATAGCGACATCGAGTAAGTGGTAGAACAGTTTTTTATACCATTTCAATGTTTTGCGTGCGGTGACATTGAAGGACAGCTGCATATCTCCCACATCTACTGCACCCATATGTTTATTATAGAGTCTAAGACACTAACTGGCTTCACAATCTTTTTGTTTGTTGAATAGTTTGTTTTTCCTGTTTCACTCATTCTGTGAGGATGCATGGTGGTTAGCATCCGCACTTCCCTCTTATCCTGCCACCGCTCATACAACATAGAGCATGTGTGATGAGTATCAACTTCACCTACTTCTAGTTTAGGCAGTTTCTTTGGCAGACCTCTTCTATCTGGCTGGACTGTGCCACACATGTTAGCGTTTCGCTTGAATAGCTCTTCAGCTAATGTCGGGGAAACGTACCAATTATCTAAGTATAGGTTGTGACCTAAGTCTACCAGTGGTTCCATAAGGGTCATAACCACATGTCCACTCATCCCATTTTTTTCATACAATACATTGAGCTCTGTTTCTGAACCTGTGTAAGGTAAGATAGTATGGACAAATCCTGTTGAGCAGTCAGACAACACAAACATTTTTATACCGAATCGGGCCCTTTTTGTCAAAATGTATTGTCAAAACGCAAGTCTGGCTTTATACAAGAAGAGGGTTTCATCTATGGCTACGTTTTCACCTGGTGTGAGCTTTTCACTAAATGTTTTATTTAGAGTACAGAGGATTGGCCTTATTTTATGAAGTCTCCCAAATGACTCAACGTTGGGTACAATAGAATTGTTGAAATGTATCGTTGACAGAATCATTTTGAACCGGTTTCAACTCATAACTTGAGAAAATACTTTTGTCTCAATTAATTTGTCCGTACTCCAATAGTCATTGATGTAATTTTTTCTAATATGTGACATCAAGATGCATAGCCCTAGGAAACATAACATTTCATTTGGGTTTGTATCATACCATGTTTTTTCTCCGCTTCAGAAATATCTGGTAACAGGGAAATTACTTCCCTATAATATAAGTTAGTCTGCTCTACAATATGATTGATGAGATTCATAGGGAACATTAAAAAAATCCAATGATGAATTTTCATTATTTAGGTCATTGTCATTGTTTATACCAGGGTTTTGTCCACTAAACTCAAACACAGTCGGCGTGAAGTCTGTGTTGTTCATCCACGGGTGGGTTAGTTCAGGTTTTTTTGTTTTCTTCGGTTGCTGGTTCGGTTTTGTTGTATTTTTCAGTTTTTCCTTCCCTTTCTTTACCTGATTTGCCTTCCCTTTCTTCTTCTGTACTTTACCTTGTTGATTATTAGGTCTAGTTTTATGATTATACTCTAAGCCTACAACATTACTGCCAAGACCACTGGGCCCTGGAATAGAGTTGTCGTCATCAAAGGATTCTAGGCCTAGGCCTACCTGTTCATTAGTGTCCCCACTTGGACCTGGAATAGGATCAATTACATCAAGCCCTATCAATTCAGTATCGTCACCACCTGGTCCTGAAATAGGGTTCATTACAGTAATGTTTACATAGTCACTGAGGTCACTCTGTCCAATAAAATCATTGTTGAAACTTGGTCCATCAAATTGAAATATAACAGGTGTTTTGTCTGAAATACTACAAGATAGGTTATTTGTAAGTTTTATTTTCTTACTAGGTATTTCATCATCTAAAACTACAGGCCTATCACTGTCATCTGATTCAAACGAAGGATTGCTGAAACCGGTTTCATGTTCGTCACCATCACGATTTTTACAATCATTATTACAGCTAACCACACTGTCTTCGTTATCACTGAAATCAGACTCATCACTAAATTTATCTAAGGTTAAAAACTCTTGAATATCACTGTCAAGAAGTCGCCGACGCCGTGAATCCATTTTCGTTTAGATGTAAACAACAACAAACATCGCAACAGCTAGCCTGTACTTGGTGCGGCAAACAGATGACGTTTTACAGTGTTCCCATCTGGGAAAAAACAAAATGAATTATACCACAAGAAAGCCCGTTTCTCACAGAAATTAACAATATAAATTATAATGGAGTATTTGGTCGTCCGTAGAAAGAAAGATCACGAAAACAACACGATGTCAGAAACCGCGTATACGCGATCGTGGCCTGGCGGCGGCATTGACGGCTGATCACGTATACGTGACCGTGGACTTCAACAGGTTAATAACTCTTTTCTTACTCATACTGAGTTTAACCTGATAACATTTTTATTATTAAAGAATTTGAAAGGTTTCTTATTTTGCATAAGAAGGCTTTGCGGGTAATATTTCAATTAAAAAGAACACATTCTTGAAGAAAACCCTTTAAAATGATTAATTTACTTGCTCTGCCTTGTGTTTACATTTTTGAAACCACCATTTTTGCCCGTTATAAATGTAACTTGAACAGTGATGGGATTTGAGCCCATTTTAAGATCGGAAAAAGTGTGGTCGTGGTTATCACTGAGGACTGCTACTACTCGGTGGGGATTTGTCGTGTCGATCCCTTGCGAGTCACGGGAGAAAAAAATGCTAACAAATAAAAACTCGTTTTACATACAAATCTTATTAGATTACACCAATGATGTGTTATTATTCGTACCTCTGTAATGACAAGCACACTGGTATTATTAATAAAATTGTTGGCCGGTAAACAGCGGTTTTAGTAAACGTTTACAAAATTAACAACAGCATTTAAAATATTAACGATAAAATTACAAAACTTTAGGACTATATTAACAATAAACCAGATATTACTCCACAAAGATTTGAGAACGATTGCTCCAACAGTTTTTGTACAATAAATATTTGAACTTAACTTTTAGTGCGGACCTTCGGAAAATCCGGTATATTTCATAGTTTTTATTTATTGTATAACAATTTTGGGGCTTGACCGAAATGTTTGTTATTATCACATAAAATATATTTACATAAGCTTCAGTTAACATTTATTTCATTAAAATCGATTGATCAGTTCCAGAGATATATGGGTTCAAACTCGAGGGTACATTTCTCCCCCCTCCCCCCTGACAGCTAATTCCTCGACTTGGCTGCCCTCCCAAGTCCCAACGCCCAAGGCAGCACTCGCTGCGCCACGAAGCACAATCGTCTCTAAAAGTAGGGGTGATATAGGGGACGGTAGTTGATGGATTCGCCGCTTGAGCGCTACAGTATGGTAGCTGACGAAACTCCAACTAGGTGCGTTTCCACCGTCAGCCCATAGAATGCGCTAGAGGAGCTCGCCAAGGCAGGGCCAGGTAAGAAGGGCCGTAACATTTCACCTGTGAGCGGACCCCCCGTCACGTGACCCGCTGCGTCACCGCGCTGACAGCCGGCTCGAAGCACCACGCTACCAGTGCTTTACTCCCTCCAACTTCCACGGCTGAAACTTGTGTTCTATTGGACACCGTGATTGTAAGACTTCACCGTTATTTTCTAGATGAATCAGGCTTTATCGCGAGACATAATTTTTAAAAGGATTGGCAGCTGAACTATTTCTAAAACTACTTTGTAAGAAATAGAGGTTGGTATTAAGTTAAATGGAATCACGTTACAAACCATTAGTTTTTTATCGGTATATATGAAAACAACTTAAATAATATGATCAGAAGAATGATTTTGATCAATTTAAAAATAAATTAAGTCACAGGATGTTTTTAAAAACAACAAACATCCTCTTTTAGCAGCGGCGGAGTCATGCGAGAATTTAAGAAATAAGTTTGCTAAAGCATAATAAAGCGCTTAGATAATGACGTAAAGAAACACTCACCTGTTATAGTTTATTTATATAGATTAGGGGTGTGCGAGTATTCGAACTTCGAGCTTTTTCGAGCCGAATATTGCAGTATTCGGCTCGGCTCGAGATTTGCAAAAAGATTCGAAGTTCGAGCTGAATATTTAAAACGCCGACCAGTGAAAATAGTCGTCTACAAAAGTCAATTTAAAACAACTTTTCAAAATCAATGTTAGAATTCTCGTAGTTTGCGTCGATAGAGCTCCATTCCATAACAAATATAATTCTGCAATGCTAATGCTTTCGGTCCTTCGTAAAAAAATGACCAAACAGTAAAGTACTGTAATATTTTTAACTGCCGACCTGATCAGTGATCAACCAACGCAATGGAGCTACTTTCTCTACACTCAATCACATCCCACTTTATTCAGTTTGCAGTGCAGTGTTGCCGTTGTCCAGTTGAATTGTGCAATATTTCACGTTTAATAATAATTAATACAACCGTACTGCTCCAGAAAAAGTAGCACAGGAAAAAACTAAAATCCATTAAAACACTTTGTCCAATTGTTGCATCGGTACAGGCTATTCTATAACTTACTAATTCGTACATTACACAATAATTATATTCCCTGGAGTCTGAAATTATGTCTGGCAACACTGTTGGCATACCCACTTTACGAACTGCCTTAAGATGTTGAGTGAAGATGGTTATTATGATGTAATAATGATTTAACGTGACCAACGACAGCTAGGGACAAGGGTGTACGTGATTAACGAGATGAGTAGAGTAAGTGTTCACCCTTACTCCACTCATCTTGGGTGATGAACGCCTAATAAACATGACGGCGTTATAATGTGCAGACGAATTAGTACTCTCCAAAAATTGGATAGTTACAAAATTGACGAATTGCGAGGTTCGCAAAATCTAAGTATTTTATAAAAATTCTGAATGGTTACATAACGCATGTTTATAATACCGGTGGTCATATTATTTTAAAGGTTGATTATATTCTATGTATGCCGAAGGCCCTAACCAAGAGCAAGACGCGATCAAAATGGCGCAGTGTTTTATTACGCTACGCTACAGCTGTGCGATTAAAATCATATTGTTAACTCCGCGGGATTGTTTGAATTTATGAATAAACGTCTGTAGAAGTAGAAACCATATCATTTTGTAATTGCATGTTATCAAATTGTTAAAGTTGTGATGGAAGAAGAATGCATTGACGATCCTCTTCCACCTTCTAATTCTGAAACCTCCTGTTTCAGAAGCAGATATAATAGATTAAGTCTATTAGGTAATAGGTTAGATAGAACATAAGCTAGGCCTAAGATTATTAACTTATTCCAGTAAGTACAATAAGATATAAAGACTGGTTTAACTATCTTATATTTATTAAAGGATAACCTAAAATTTACTATTTACAAACAGTTGAATGAGATATAGGCTACTGGGTTTTGGCAATTCCCAAGGTTAGGGCCTAAGTCTTTGGTTACATGGAGAGTACTTATTGACATATAGTCAATTATTATTATTATGGCTATTAATAAATACGGTAATATCTGCATTAGTTAACCTGTGGGCTCACCCTAGTCGTTAAAAATGTATAGTTCTCTTCCTTTACGTTATTTGTTCTCTATGTAGGCTACCTACTTTATATTGAAAGAAAAATTGTTCGTTACCATCAACGAGTGGTCTCAATAAATCTTCCTGTTTAGAAGCCTACCGTACTTATTTTGTTATTTTCCCACTGTAGGCCTTTATTTATTTAACGTAGGAATAATGAATGTAGAAGAAGTGAATGAAAGATGACAAATATTGAAAGTTATAAATTATTTTACATTACCATAATGGATAAAATGTTTATTCTTTTAAACATAATATAGAATACATATAGGCCTAATCAAACATGCTCAAAGCTCGAGAACTTTGAAAAATTCTGCCCGGCGTGGCTAGAGTCAGAAAATTACTACCGGTATATTGCACACTTCTAGAGAAAATTCCCATCGAAAAAAGTTCGGCTCGAGAAAGCTCGAAGCTTGAGAACTTTGAAAAAAAGCTCGGCTCGGCTCGCCTCGAGCCAGAAATCACTATTCGCACACCCCTAATATAGATACAAAACATACTCATTATAAAATATTCCTAAATGTCAACATACAACTATTTACAAATTAATTTGATTTTCCACTCTTTGTAAATTTGTTCATATGAAGAAGCCAGATTTCACTGAATACAGAAAAATAGTTGTATAACTTGAAATTTAATGTTTCGACTATGATTTGCATTTGTAATGAAGGTAAATAATGTTTAATATTACAATACAATAAATTACAATATGTGTGAGCAATGACAACAATTAACTAACATTCTGTTTACAATTTTGAAAAACAAGATTTACCCGCAATTTAATGCGTTGATACTGGATATTTACTGTTTTAAAATAGTACTTTACTTTGGTAATTTTTTTTGTGATTTAATTTATGGCTACCGGTACTTACTGCTATCGATAAGTTAATCAATTTTACAATGAAGGTTTGTTTTTACTTAATACAGTGCTTAAGTAGTAAAGTTGTGCGAGATATAAAATTTCAGTCATCCTCCATAAGAATAACCTTGAGCAGATTATGCAGGTTTTCTGTAATGAGTAGACTAGAAATGGGGTTTCATGCAAATATAAATAGACCACAACCAGAACGACAGTAAATTATGTTATAAAGAAGCTATTTATACAATATTAGTACACACTCTTAAACAATCTGTATTTGCTGTGATGTCTGAAGATACAGTATTTAGGGACAGTGACCATACCTCCAAACGTATCTGAGACAGTCACGCATTTTGCCACAAGATTTTGCTTCTTGATTATTAAACTTTATAAAAGTACTGTTTGTACCTTTGAGATGCTTATTACTGTGACTGCTATAGATAAAAACAGTCTTATATCAAATACACACTTAGTGAAAACAAATATAAACGTAGTTAAATATTTTAAATACAAATGTGTTAATTATTTCATAAAACAGTTTTATTGTATGTATCCTTATGCGTCCTATGTCCGTCATACCTAGTATGTATGTACTTAGTATGTATTTATAAATGATTTGTTAATCATTAATAAATATTTATTAACATAATTGCGGAGTTCATTAATAATTAACTTCCAGGGCTTTAAACTAATCTTACAAACAATAGTGGTGAAAACTAAATCAATAACTACAAATAATTAAACTCACGGCAATCACAAGTACACGCATAACACCACAACACTACAAACAATACAACAAGTAAATAAACTCATCAAGGTTACTGTGCAGGGTAAGCAAACACTTTCCACTTTCTGAGCCAAAAACCAGGAGGGGGAATGGAAGGACCCTTGGGCAATAGATTTAGACGCACAGTGTTGAGAAAAAGTGTTCATTTAGCTTTTGCGTCAAGCGGGAGGTGAGCGGCTGTCAGCGCAGTGACGTCACAGCGCTGTCTGGCTGGGCGGGAGGGTGTCACGGCGGCAACGCGCCACGAACAAAGAAATGGTATAGCCCTTGTTATAGGGCCCGGTCGGCTTCATAAAGCAGCAGTACTAGGTTTATCTATTCAGTAGGATTTATAATCAATAGATGTATGAGGAATTACCAACGGTGCTCATATCGAGCATTTGTAGTGTGAATGTAAACCTTTCTGTATAAAACCTTGTTAAAATAATGAACTTTTTGATACTGTTTTCATATTTTTGTTTCAGTTTGTCTGTAATAATAACCTTATTTTAGTACCATTCTTTTTAATCACCCTGTATTAAAATATTTCACATATCACAATTTCGGACAATGCATTCCAATAGCAGTACATAGTACATTATATATATATATTCAAATTGAAGTTCACAAATTAGGGCTACTTTTATTATAAAAATTAAATAAAAACAATAACCAGAGTACCCTCTTTTTTGAAACATTTTGTATTACTGACACGTGTTTCCACACTTAGGTACTTGTACACTGTGAACATGACCTAAGTGTCGAAACACGTGTCAGTAATACAAAATGTTTCAAAAAAGAGGGTACTCTGGTTATTGTTTTTATTTAATTTATACATATACATATATATATGATATCCACATCACATCTTTGAGTCCCACATCACAAAGTCTCGTTAGAATGTAATTTATAATCAATACAAAACATAAGGCACATCATTATACAGGGTGTCTCACGTAAGGTGTCTCAAACCGATTGCAGAAGAACCAATTGACCGAGAAGGATGAAATAAAATTATTTCCGACTAAATCGACCCCAAGGAATAACGTACAAAGATTTTTAGTTTGTTATAAATACAGGGTGTTCCAAAAACTGAGGGTCACTAGTTTGAATCTCGGAATTTTCAAATATAAACATATGCTAAGTTATACACCATTTTGAAGCTCTACAAGAGAATAACATGTTGGTGGAATCAGAACTCACTTATCTTTATAAGTTTTAAAATGGCGGCCATTTTTTTTTAAATACTGACATTTACAGAATACCCTGTACCTGCTAAACCATAAGACATAGCTTTGTTCTGACTAAAATTCTTACTCCTATTAATGCCAACTTTACCCTGATATGCTACATGACAGTATTTAAAAGAAAATGCAAAAATACAAAACATACAATTTTTGAAAATGTTTATATGCCCAAAACTTCAAAAAGTCAAACAGTAATGTAAGTCAAAAAGTATATCATCTTAGAGGTCTTGAAAATCCTAGCAACTTTCAAATTTACACCAACCTTGTATCTCTTTTCCATTTTTAGCAATCAACAAAAATCATCGTTTCCCTATATGAAATGCATTTTATTTGTGTGTAACACTTGCAACTACTCTGTGGCCTCTTTTGTAAGTGGGTTGTGTATAGCTACCATGCATTTATATGGATAAATGATTATTTTTGTTGATTGCTAACAAACTAAAAGAGATACAAGGTTGGCGTAAATTTGAAAGTTGCTAGGATTTTTAAGACCACTAAGATGATATACTTTTTGACATACGTTACTATTTGACTTTTTGGAGTTTTGGGCATACTATTTATTTTCAAAAATAGTATGTTTTGTATTTTTGCATTTTGTTTTAAATACTGTCATGTAGCATATCAGGGTAACGCTGAGTTTAATATGAGTAAGAATTTTAAATCAGAACAAAGCTATGTCTTGTGGCTTAGCAAATACAGGGTATTCCGTAAATGTCAGTATTTTTTGAAAAAATGGCCGCCATTTTGAAACGGATAAAGATAAGTGAGTTCTGATTCCACCAACATATTATTCTGTTGTAGAGCTTCAAAATGGTGTATAACTTAACATATGTTTATATTTGAAAATTCCGAGATTCAAACTAGTGACCCTCAGTTTTTGGAACTCCCTGTATTTAAAACAAACTAAAAATATTTGTACGTTATTTCTTGGGGTCAATTTAGTGGGAAATAATTTTATTTCATCCTTCTAGGTCAATTAGTTTGTCTGCAATCGGTTTTAGCGAATTTCCCCTATAGGGAAGAAGCTATTACCGTAGTCGGCATGGTAAGACCTAGGCCCGGGACCATGATAACTTTTCGTTTTGAGGTCCCCAGACCCCAAAAACACCATTCATTCAAAACTGTATATATATATATATGTGTCCGTGAGCACGATAACTCTCGTAAAAATTATCCGATTTTGATGAAATTTGGTATAAACGTGTAAAGCAACATTTATGACTTTAAGTTTGAAAACCAGCCAGATCGCTCTATCCAAAGGGGTATTTTGGGGGGGTTTTGTATCCCAAAAATGGGTTTTTCGAATTTTGTACATATAATTTTGGAAATAGTCAAATTGTAGTTTTTCCCATTGGATTCAGCTTAAAAAACACACAATTTGGTATTTTGATAATTTCTCTACGTCAATTGGTTACCGAGATATTGAAAGTGCTAAACACAGTACGTTGTCTAATGTTATTCTTATGGAGGAAAATACAAATTTGATATCTCGCTTATTTATGAACGTATACTGACGAAACTTGGTATTCGGCTTCATCTGGTTGTGGACCATTTATATTTGCTCAAAAAACCAATTTTTTACCAAAGGCTACCGTAGCAGCAAACCTGCGTACTCAGCCCCATGTTATTCTTATGGAGAATAAGTAACGTGTTATCTGCCTTCATTATAAAAATAAATTAATGAAATTTGGTATGTGGCTTTACCTACATGAGTTATATTGATATTTGTATAAAACCCCATTTTTTATGTTCCTTGCTTCAGCAAACCTGCATACTCAGCCGCCATGTAATTCTTATGGAGAATAATTAAAATGTCATAAATCGTTTATTTATGAATGTATATTGATGAAACTTGGTATGTGGCTTTATGTGGTATTAAGATACATATACACACGCATTGGAAATTCGCTGAGTACGCAGGTTTGCTGCTACGGGGGTATTTGTCAATTGTCACATAAGAGACACCTTATGTGAGACACCCTGTATACCAAAAATATATAATATAATAGGCCTACATAATTAAAAGGAAATGTCTCAGACCTACCAAATTCAGCTTTAGTTAGAAAATAGCAGCAGCCTGTGGACAAAAATGTGCAGAACTAAGATAAAAATAAAAATAAATTATTTAGCTTCCCAAAATATTTATTTGTTGCCCAAAATGTTGATTTCAAGACAGGCATGAACCAGATGGGTTGTGTGCCGCGGCTTAATATCAACTGTGGTTTACTTACGGTGGGATCACAGTCTGCACAGTGCCACGAGTAGCCACGGACTTTGGGTGATTTCTTTACAGGAGGGTCTAAACAGTGGAAATGGAACCCTTTTAAGCATTCATCACACCTGCAAACAAACAAACAAACTTTCTTAAACACAGATTATAAACTACTACCACTGTTTGATCCATGTGGGGAAACGACTTGAAAAATGCCAGGTCCTTCAAAAATAATTAGCATTCAGGGTTGCCACCAAAGTTGCATTTCAAAATTCATGCAGCACATATGGCTTACAATCTAGTGCTGCAAGTGTGAAAGTGTTATTTCACAAAAAACTTGTTTTATAGTATTTTATATTTGAAGATATAAATCATTACAGTCAACTCCCGATTATCCGGGGTAATGACCGGTTGGAGGGTCACGGATAACCCACAACCACGGTTAAAACAAAGGGATTCAATAAAATGAATATTACGAATATAATAAAGGTTTATCAACATTTTTATACTACATTACTGTGTTTTAATGTTATTTAAGATATATTTTTGTAGATTAAATACTATTGAAAATCTTTAAATTGTGATAATGTCTACAAATAATCAAGATAATAATAGTTAATATTAGCAACGGTTGATAGCAGTAAATACTATCCAAAACGCCAAATGATATTTAATAGGTTAAAAATCTCTATACACCGAACTCTCTAAACTACACCGAACAGTATGCTAATTAATTCCGCACTGGGGGAAAACCCAATGAAGGTAAACAACGGCGGGAAGGGTGACTGTTTTGAGATGTTTCTATTTTTAGACGTCCGTGTCCGACTGTCCCGTCTGTCCGTCCGTCCGTCTCTGAGGGTGAACAGCGGCGGGAAGGGTGATTGTTTGGAGATGTTTCTAATTTTAGACGTCCGCGTCCGACCGTCCGTGCGGTGTCAAGGTCATCGCTCCCCATCACGCGCCCTCGGCTCATTAGCGAAATGACAGACTCTCGTGGTTACTAAATTGTTTGTATTATACAAACAATTTAGTATTTATTCTGATAAACAAAAGTAGATTAAATACGATTCTGGAGATAATTTAGCAAAATAAATTGTTATTATTGCTCTATTTATGTTTAGAAGGGGATAGATAAAAACGAGTTCGCACGCAGCACGCTGACGTGAGGGAAGTGAATTTCCACATAACAACTTTTAAAACTCAAAATCAGTGTAAAAAAATACATTTGTCCAATTCTTATTGAAATCTGAAAACATTGATTTTTTGGCTGTTCTGATACTCCTGGTTTCATTTACTTGCAAAGCTGGAAATACAATTTTGCGCATTATAAGGTTAGGAGAAGGTCCAGACAGGCTTAAAAGTAGGCGTGAGGTTGCTGGGGATGATAAAAATACTCTAACAAAAGAATAACAGGCTTTTCTAGTATAGAACCCTCGTAAGACAACGTACTGTGTTTAGTCGATACACATTTTCTTTAATAACTCGGTAAATATTTATGCTAGAATGACGAGAGAGGGCTTAAAACTTTCACCTTTTTAATTCCCATCTTTTAAAATGCATTGATTTTATATCTGGGGCCTTTCTGACCCTTTTTGGGCCCAAAAACTCGAAATTTGAAAGATTAATCCCCAAAAAAGGTGTTTAGAGTTTTCCGATTGTTTTGCCCAACGAACTTGTCCAACTGATTACAGAAAGGAACATCCCTACCAAATTTTAAGTAAATTGGACAAAAAATGTGACCTCTAGAGTGAAAACACACATATATATATATATATATATATATATACACAGTTTCGAACGAATGGTGTTTTTGGGGTCTGAGGACCTCAAAACGAAAAGTTATCATGGTCCCGGGCCTAGGTCTTACCATGCCGACTACGGTAATAGCTTCTTCCCTATAGGGGAAATTTTCTAATACATTGTTTTAATTTATTACTGGTTTATCCTTCCTAGTAGCTGAAAGAAGAATATTAACACATAAAGTTTGGTGGTTGTTTAAATTATTTTTGCATAGTTTTATGTCGTTATTTACAGATTGGTGTGATAAAATTATAGCACAGAATAAGAAAACTGTTGAAAGCTGACTACTATGTTAACGGGAGTAAAGTTTTCCCCACTCCAGCTACTGCCTCCCCTCACTGTGACCCAACTTATTCCCCCTCTACCTACTGCCTCTCCTCACGGTAGCCCGACTCATGCTGTCACTGGAGTGCAACCCTTCTCATATTCCAGCCAGTCTCCTGCAGTATCTTATATATTTTTTTAAGTTACTACTTTTGTGCATTTACCCATTTTTGTACATCTCTGCGATTATTAAAAGTATAAATTTGTAGCATATCTTAAAATATCAATGAAATTAATGAACAACTGGTTTGAAGCAAAGGGGTTAACATTTTATGTGTAACCAACTAAGCAAGAAACAACGCAATAAATAAACCTCACCAAGAAATAAACATTCAAAGTAGAAATCTAAGTTTAATCAATATAAAACCTGCTTAAAGAAACCCGATGGCGTATTTTTAGAATTACGTTATCTGAGTATAGAATATGTTGAGACTATAAAAGCACTAGGTATTTACCATAGCTTAAACTGGAAGAATGACAAGTTTTTCAGAAGCAGATTTAATATGTCATGCCTGACTATTGTCATAGACATGGAGATACTATTAATTTACTACAGTTACTTACAGTCAGTAATAAATTATGAAATTCTCTTTTGGACCTCGAATTGGAGTTTTAGAATACTCAAGAAAGACATTAGAATTTTGATCAAATTAAAGAAAACATCACATAGATGGGAATTTAAAAGCTTGGATACTTCTACTCTACCTTGGTTTTATGTTTTAAAATATAATAAAATATGTAAAGGGAAATTTAAGTACATGGATATCAAACACGACGTAAAAGTAATCGACTGACAATCCATTCCGAAACTTAGATGCATATGAGCAGAGCCCCCATAACAAGTTGGAAACATGAAATAAAAACTAGAGTAAACCTGACCACGAATAAACAGACACCTTTTAGTTTTGGAGAATGTTGCATCCACCACAGTCATAAAACACTGGTTCAGGAGATTGTGGTTCCTATACAGGGATTTAAACACTGAATTTCTGTTATGGCGAAAGTTTATTATTTAGGAACAATAGTGGCTTAAAGGGGCTATAGCTCCTAACATATTGTTTTTGTGTAAGTGGATAATCACAGCTGATCATTAGTTCATTTTGCTTATTAATAAAAACACTGTAGTGATATTTCCATAAGAAAATCATTGGATCTTTCAAGTCCAGTGGGCCATAGCCCACGTAATTTTTGACATTTCTGATATTTTTCTCACCATCCTTGGCCCTCAAGCTTTAAAATGAATCGTCATAACCTAACTTAACTTCTTCCTAGCTCGAGATATTTCGTGGGGACCGTTTTGCTTACGGAATTAACTATATAGATTTGCTTGAAGTGGAACAAAAGTCTTTGACAGAAAATCCATTAAAAAATTGTAAAAAAATCCAGTCTAGACCCAGATAATGCCTCATAAAAAAAACAAAAGTATTAGAAGATCCATTAGGAATTATTGCAGGGTTCCCTAACACTGAATTATTATTCAAAGACACGAACACAAAGAACAATATTTCGATTCCTTTAAAAAATGTTCTTTGTACAAAATAGAGTTAGGGATCATTATTTGGAAATTAAAACAAACTTGAACTAAACTACTCCAATATTAACTCTAGCTGATCATATATACAGTTCCCACATTTTAGAGAAAACACATTTGTTTGGTTTTGAACTGCCTCAACTAAAACAGTTTCTTAAAATAAGAGTTTATGAGTGTAATTTACTGCAGGTAAGATAAGTAATTTTACTGCAGGTTTTCTGGTGCACCACAATATATAAGTTTGGTTAAGTAAGAGTGGTTACGGATACAACTATTTTCGTTCATGAAAGATAGTAGTGTTACGTATGATGAGATCATACAATGTAATGATTTTGGGTGGGTGTGATATAGACATATTTATTGACTCAACTAGAAATACATGTTTTATTTTACTAGGAAATTATATATGATGTAGTTTGTTTTGTTTATTGTTTATAGTGACTTTATAGCAGAGTTATGTTATTTAGGTGTTAAGCAATGTCAATACGTCTTAACTTCAATTATTGCATTATTTCAGCTTTATCTGAGGTTTTAGTACTCGGATATTTCTTGTAACTATTACTCTCTACTTTTCAAAGAATATAAACAACATTGTTTTTATGTTTTAAATATAAGTTTGTTTGTTTTGGTAAGTCTGTCATCAGTTTGTCAAGATTGATATGGTGTGGGAGGACTTCAATTTGCCACATTCAACCCAACAAAAACATTTTAATTTATTGAACTGCCTTAATGTGATTGGGTTTATGCCTGTAATAAAGCATGCATTCGTCTATGCCTTTTAAAACAAGGAAGGTGTTCAAAGACGATCAAGGTTTGATAACAAATGAGTAGCCAGTATACGTGGACGGGAATAATATAGGAAAAAGGAGCAATCAGCCTCCGATAAAACTCATTTACCTCAGTGGGCTTTAAGTCTACTTGTGCATCCTCATAGAATAGAATGATACAAACTGAGTTCCTATTTCAATGTTTATTGTTATTTTAATTGAACTTTGGACATCTGTTCTTTTTCTAAATACGCTCAACTCCATAAACGTTTTTTTTATCATGTAGTCAAATTCAAATTATTCACAATGCTAATATTATAAGGAGAAATCACGAAATTTGAGGGCAGCTGGAACCCTTCTCTAGTTCAACCTTTATGAAATCAGTGCTGAGACGGGTGGAGTGCTATCCATGAGACCTAAAACCACAAAATAATTTAGGCCTAAATACTGTAGAAGTTTCAATCAAAAAATATGATTAAATAAGAATATATTTAAGTCGGCTGCATATACAGCAGCTGATGCAATTACCGAATAATTTTAGATTATAATAATATAAACAACACGGACATTTTTAAAACGTCGTGGAGTTTATACGTATAAAACCACATATAGTCCCTAGGAGTGCTTCAAAAGCACATATCTCAAATTTATTTATGGAAATGATCCCAAGGAGGACAAGTTTGGACCAGTGATTGAGTATCGGAAGTAACTTGTTTCGAAGTTTCCGCCAAAAGGTGAACAGCGATGATGTTTTCACCCTGAGATAAAATATTGAGACATAAATTTTACAGATAATTTTTAGTTTTGATGGATATATCTTTTTTGTTGTAAATTGTTTCTCTGATCAATTGATTATTTTAGAAAATAAAGTAACACGTAATTCTGTTTAAATAAAAATAATACTGATTCAATATATTTTGTATTAAATTACCTTAAGAAACTAAATATTCTTTTGTTCACAAAAGGTTACTGACAAAAAAATCGGGAGAAAGAAATCAATCCTACCGTAGAAAGGTTCTTCACGAGATGCAAGTAAAATACGCCTTACAACGCTTCAAAATATATTTACTCTATTACTGTATTCAGATACAAGACGGTAAATATTCATATAAGATTCACGCTGATCATCAGGCCATATGAGAGAGTGACAGAATCAAATGGCACACCTAATTAAATCCTTTTGGCTACCGGAAGATCCGGAAACAAGTTTCATTAGTTTGTAGGCGTCACCAGAGTAAACGTTTAAATATTCATTAATCAACCTATCCCTATCCCTATCCCTATCTTTGAATTAATTGTTCTCTATGAATATATAATCAATTCCATACGTTCATTCCTTTCCTATCCTGCAGTTATTAAGAATATCGGGCGGATTTCTTATATATTCCCTAAAATATGACGTTTTTCAATCAAGTGCTTTGCAACACTAGATCTTTCCGGGTTTCTTTTCAAGCAGGTACATGATTCTTGAGTCTCTTTACAATATTTAATATTTGGCCAATTTAAAAGCCATTACGATAATTTAGACTATACTTGTAAATTCCAGGTGTATCGAATGTATTTATTGTATGTTTATTTATAATCTTACAATAAGTACTCATAGTGTTCTCTGTCTTGATAGCTAATGCAACTCTATATTACTTGAATTTCTTGGCGATCTTTAGTGTTCTTATTCCATAATCATTTAATGATGCGTATCTGGCCATTCTGTCATTGGGCTAGATGATGATTTTCGATGTGACCTTTCGAAATCGGTTCCATTTTTCCATCTTATATGTATTCTTACCGTCTTGTATATGAATACAGTAAAAGAGTAAATATATTTTGAGGTTTTGTAAGAAGTTTTCTTTATTTGCACCCCATATTTATAACAAAACGTATCACGCTAATAAAGAAGTCATTTTGAGGTTCCTGATGAAAACTATTTACTTTTTAAATAAACCTACTTATAAAGCAAGATTTAGCTTCTGGTTTATATTGTAAAAATATGAATTGACCATTCAAATACGGTTGAATAAATAATGAAGTGCCATTAACAGGAGAAATAATATCAAACATTTTTTCAATTATATGTTTAATATTGATCTAACAAAATCTAAAATTTTGTAAACAGCCTAGTACACACAAGTTTAGATACTAATTATGCTGAACAAAGAATTAAAACTAACCTACAGTTTCTCCCAAAATTAACCAATTAAACAATGTTCTTTTTAAATTGCAAACAAATAAGAAAGAGATACGACGCAGGTTACTTTGGACCAATGTAAACCACTTTTGGTCACATACTGACTTGTTATACCTCACAGGTTAGAGGCTGTTGTCTGTATACAAATACAAGCAGAACCCTCCACTTTGGACTGAGAGGCTCTTTGTTGTCATAATGGAGGGCTCTCAATATTGACAGACCCGGAGCTTTGGTCATATACTGACATGTTATACCTCACAGTTTAGAGGCTGTTGTCTGTATACAAATACAAGCAGAACCCTCCACTTTGGACTGAGAGGCTCTTTGTTGTCATAATGGAGGGCTCTCAATGTTGACAGACCCGGAGCTTTGGTCATATCCTGACTTGTTATACCTCACAGGTTAGAGGCTGTTGTCTGTATACAAATACATGCAGAACCCTCCACTTTGGACTAAGAGGCTCTTTGTTGTCATAAAGGAGGGCTCTCAATGTTGACAGACCCGGAGCTTTGGTCATATACTGACTTGTTATACCTCACAGGTTAGAGGCTGTTGTCTGTATACAAATACATGCAGAACCCTCCACATTGGACTGAGAGGCTCTTTGTTGTCATAATGGAGGGCTCTCAATGTTGACAGACCCGGAGCTTTGGTCATATACTGACTAATATACCTCACAGTTTAGAGGCTGTTGTCTCTATACAAATACATGCAGAACCCTCCACTTTGGACTGAGAGGCTCTTTGTTGTCATAATGGAGGGCTCTCAATGTTGACAGACCCGGGGCTTTGGTCATATACTGACTTGTTATACCCCACAGGTTACAGGCTGTTGTCTGTATACAAATACATGCAGAACCCTCCACTTAGGAATGAGAGGCTCTTTGTTGTCATAATGGAGGGCTCTCAATGTTGACAGACCCAGAGCTTTGGTCATATACTGACATGTTATACCTCACAGGTTAGAGGCTGTTGTCTGTATACAAATACATGCAGAACCCTCCACTTTGGACTAAGAGGCTCTTTGTTGTCATAAAGGAGGGCTCTCAATGTTGACAGACCCGGAGCTTTGGTCATATACTGACTTGTTATACCTCACAGTTTAGAGGCTGTTGTCTCTATACAAATACATGCAGAACCCTCCACATTGGACTGAGAGGCTCTTTGTTGTCATAATGGAGGGCTCTCAATGTTGACAGACCCGGAGCTTTGGTCATATACTGACTTAATATACCTCACAGTTTAGAGGCTGTTGTCTCTATACAAATACATGCAGAACCCTCCACTTTGGACTGAGAGGCTCTTTGTTGTCATAATGGAGGGCTCTCAATATTGACAGACCCGGAGCTTTGGTCATATACTGACTTTTTATACCTCACAGGTTAGAGGCTGTTGTCTGTATACAAATACATGCAGAACCCTCCACATTGGACTGAGAGGCTCTTTGTTGTCATAATGGAGGGCTCTGAATGTTGACAGACCCGGAGCTTTGGTCATATACTGACTTGTTATACCTAACAGGTTAGAGGCTGTTGTCTGTATACAAATACATGCAGAACCCTCCACTTTGGACTGAGAGGCTCTTTGTTGTCATAATGGAGGGCTCTCAATGTTGACAGACCCGGGGCTTTGGTCATATACTGACTTGTTATACCCCACAGGTTACAGGCTGTTGTCTGTATACAAATACATGCAGAACCCTCCACTTTGGACTGAGAGGCTCTTTGTTGTCATAATGGAGGGCTCTCAATGTTGACAGACCCGGGGCTTTGGTCATATCCTGACTTGTTATACCCCACAGGTTACAGGCTGTTGTCTGTATACAAATACATGCAGAACCCTCCACTTTGGACTGAGAGGCTCTTTGTTGTCATAATGGAGGGCTCTCAATGTTGACAGACCCAGAGCTTTGGTCATATACTGACATGTTATACCTCACAGGTTAGAGGCTGTTGTCTGTATAAAAATTCAAGCAGAACCCTCCAATTTGGACTGAGAGGCTCTTTGTTGTCATAATGGAGGGCTCTCAATATTGACAGACCCAGGGCTTTGGTCATATACTGACTTGTTATACCTCACAGGTTAGAGGCTGTTGTCTGTATAAAAATACATGCAGAACCCTCCACTTTGGACTGAGAGGCTCTTTGTTGTCATAATGGAGGGCTCTCAATGTTGACAGACCCGGAGCTTTGGTCATATCCTGACTTGTTATACCTCACAGGTTAGAGGCTGTTGTCTGTATACAAATACATGCAGAACCCTCCACTTTGGACTGAGAGGCTCTTTGTTGTCATAATGGAGGGCTCTCAATGTTGACAGACCCGGAGCTTTGGTCATATACTGACTTGTTATACCCCACAGGTTACAGGCTTTTGTCTGTATACAAATACATGCAGAACCCTCCACTTTGGACTGAGAGGCTCTTTGTTGTCATAATGGAGGGCTCTCAATGTTGACAGACCCGGAGCTTTGGTCATATCCTGACTTGTTATACCTCACAGGTTAGAGGCTGTTGTCTGTATACAAATACATGCAGAACCCTCCACATTGGACTGAGAGGCTCTTTGTTGTCATAATGGAGGGCTCTCAATGTTGACAGACCCTGAGCTTTGGTCATATACTGACTTAATATACCTCACAGTTTAGAGGCTGTTGTCTCTATACAAATACATGCAGAACCCTCCACTTTGGACTGAGAGGCTCTTTGTTGTCATAATGGAGGGCTCTCAATGTTGACACACCCGGAGCTTTGGTCACATACTGACTTGTTATACCTCACAAGTTAGAGGCTGTTGTCTGTATACAAATACATGCAGAACCCTCCACTTTGGACTGAGAGGCTCTTTGTTGTCATAATGGAGGGCTCTCAATGTTGACACACCCGGAGCTTTGGTCACATACTGACTTGTTATACCTCACAGGTTAGAGGCTGTTGTCTGTATACAAATACATGCAGAACCCTCCACTTTGGACTGAGAGGCTCTTTGTTGTCATAATGGAGGGCTCTCAATGTTGACAGACCCGGAGCTTTGGTCATATACTGACTTGTTATACCTCACAGGTTAGAGGCTGTTGTCTGTATACAAATACATGCAGAACCCTCCACTTTGGACTGAGAGGCTCTTTGTTGTCATAATGGAGGGCTCTCAATGTTGACAGACCCGGAGCTTTGGTCACATACTGACTTGTTATACCTCACAGTTTAGAGGCTGTTGTCTGTATACAAATACATGCAGAACCCTCCACTTTGGACTGAGAGGCTCTTTGTTGTCATAATGGAGGGCTCTCAATGTTGACAGACCCGGAGCTTTGGTCACATACTGACTTGTTATACCTCACAGTTTAGAGGCTGTTGTCTGTATACAAATACATGCAGAACCCTCCACTTTGGACTAAGAGGCTCTTTGTTGTCATAAAGGAGGGCTCTCAATGTTGACAGACCCGGAGCTTTGGTCATATCCTGACTTGTTATACCTCACAGGTTAGAGACTGTTGTCTGTATACAAATACATGCAGAACCCTCCACTTTGGACTGAGAGGCTCTTTGTTGTCATAATGGAGGGCTCTCAATATTGACAGACCCGGGGCTTTGGTCATATACTGACTTGTTATACCTCACAGTTTAGAGGCTGTTGTCTCTATACAAATACATGCAGAACCCTCCACTTTGGACTGAGAGGCTCTTTGTTGTCATAATGGAGGGCTCTCAATGTTGACAGACCCGGAGCTTTGGTCATATACTGACTTGTTATACCTCACAGGTTAGAGGCTGTTGTCTGTATACAAATACATGCAGAACCCTCCACATTGGACTGAGAGGCTCTTTGTTGTCATAATGGAGGGCTCTCAATGTTGACACACCCGGAGCTTTGGTCACATACTCACTTGTTATACCTCACAGGTTAGAGGCTGTTGTCTGTATACAAATACATGCAGAACCCTCCACTTTGGACTGAGAGGCTCTTTGTTGTCATAATGGAGGGCTCTCAATGTTGACACACCCGGAGCTTTGGTCACATACTGACTTGTTATACCTCACAGGTTAGAGGCTGTTGTCTGTATACAAATACATGCAGAACCCTCCACTTTGGACTGAGAGGCTCTTTGTTGTCATAATGGAGGGCTCTCAATGTTGACAGACCCGGAGCTTTGGTCATATACTGCCTTGTTATACCTCACAGTTTAGAGGCTGTTGTCTGTATACAAATACATGCAGAAACCTCCACTTTGGACTGAGAGGCTCTTTGTTGTCATAATGGAGGGCTCTCAATGTTGACAGACCCGGAGCTTTGGTCACATACTGACTTGTTATACCTCACAGGTTAGAGGCTGTTGTCTGTATACAAATACATGCAGAACCCTCCATTTTGGACTAAGAGGCTCTTTGTTGCCATAAAGGAGGGCTCTCAATGTTGACAGACCCGGAGCTTTGGTCATATACTGACATGTTATACCTCACAGGTTAGAGGCTGTTGTCTGTATACAAATACATGCAGAACCATCCACTTTGGACTGAGAGGCTCTTTGTTGTCATAATGGAGGGCTCTCGATGTTGACAGACCCGGGGCTTTGGTCATATACTGACTTTTTATACCTCACAGGTTAGAGGCTGTTGTCTGTATACAAATACATGCAGAACCCTCCACTTTGGACTGAGAGGCTCTTTGTTGTCATAATGGAGGGCTCTCAATGTTGACAGACCCGGGGCTTTGGTCACATACTGACTTGTTATACCTCACAGGTTAGAGGCTGTTGTCTGTATACAAATACATGCAGAACCCTCCACTTTGGACTGAGAGGCTCTTTGTTGTCATAATGGAGGGCTCTCAATGTTGACAGACCCGGAGCTTTGGTCACATACTGACTTGTTATACCTCACAGGTTAGAGGCTGTTGTCTGTATACAAATACATGCAGAACCCTCCACTTTGGACTGAGAGGCTCTTTGTTGTCATAATGGAGGGCTCTCAATGTTGACAGACCCGGAGCTTTGGTCATATACTGACATGTTATACCTCACAGGTTACAGGCTGTTGTCTGTATACAAATACATGCAGAACCCTCCACTTTGGACTGAGAGGCTCTTTGTTGTCATAATGGAGGGCTCTCAATATTGACAGACCCGGAGCTTTGGTCATATACTGACTTGTTATACCTCACAGTTTAGAGGCTGTTGTCTGTATACAAATACATGCAGAACCCTCCACTTTGGACTAAGAGGCTCTTTGTTGTCATAAAGGAGGGCTCTCAATGTTGACAGACCCAGAGCTTTGGTCATATACTGACATGTTATACCTCACAGTTTAGAGGCTGTTGTCTGTATACAAATACATGCAGAACCCTCCACTTTGGACTGAGAGGCTCTTTGTTGTCATAATGGAGGGCTCTCAATGTTGACAGACCCAGAGCTTTGGTCATATACTGACATGTTATACCTCACAGTTTAGAGGCTGTTGTCTGTATACAAATACATGCAGAACCCTCCACTTTGGACTGAGAGGCTCTTTGTTGTCATAATGGAGGGCTCTCAATGTTGACAGACCCGGAGCTTTGGTCACATACTGACTTGTTATACCTCACAGGTTAGAGGCTGTTGTCTGTATACAAATACATGCAGAACCTACCACTTTGGACTGAGAGGCTCTTTGTTGTCATAATGGAGGGCTCTCAATGTTGACAGACCCGGAGCTTAGGTCATATCCTGACTTGTTATACCTCACAGTTTAGAGGCTGTTGTCTGTATACAAATACATGCAGAACCCTCCACTTTGGACTGAGAGGCTCTTTGTTGTCATAATGGAGGGCTCTCAATGTTGACAGACCCGGAGCTTTGGTCACATACTGACTTGTTATACCTCACAGGTTAGAGGCTGTTGTCTGTATACAAATACATGCAGAACCCTCCACTTTGGACTGAGAGGCTCTTTGTTGTCATAATGGAGGGCTCTCAATGTTGACAGACCCGGAGCTTTGGTCATATCCTGACTTGTTATACCTCACAGTTTAGAGGCTGTTGTCTGTATACAAATACATGCAGAACCCTCCACTTTGGACTGAGAGGCTCTTTGTTGTCATAATGGAGGGCTCTCAATGTTGACAGACCCGGAGCTTTGGTCATATACTGACATGTTATACCTCACAGGTTAGAGGCTGTTGTCTGTATACAAATACATGCAGAACCCTCCACATTGGACTGAGAGGCTCTTTGTTGTCATAATGGAGGGCTCTCAATGTTGACACACCCGGAGCTTTGGTCACATACTCACTTGTTATACCTCACAGGTTAGAGGCTGTTGTCTGTATACAAATACATGCAGAACCCTCCACTTTGGACTGAGAGGCTCTTTGTTGTCATAATGGAGGGCTCTCAATGTTCACAAACCCGGAGCTTTGGTCGCATACTGACTTGTTATACCTCACAGGTTAGAGGCTGTTGTCTGTATACAAATACATGCAGAACCCTCCACTTTGGACTGAGAGGCTCTTTGTTGTCATAATGGAGGGCTCTCAATGTTGACAGACCCGGAGCTTTGGTCATATACTGACATGTTATACCTCACAGGTTAGAGGCTGTTGTCTGTATACAAATACATGCAGAACCCTCCACTTTGGACTGAGAGGCTCTTTGTTGTCATAATGGAGGGCTCTCAATGTTGACAGACCCGGAGCTTTGGTCATATACTGACTTGTTATACCTCACAGGTTAGAGGCTGTTGTCTGTATACAAATACATGCAGAACCCTCCACTTTGGACTGAGAGGCTCTTTGTTGTCATAATGGAGGGCTCTCAATGTTGACAGACCCGGGGCTTTTGTCATATACTGACTTGTTATACCCCACAGGTTACAGGCTGTTGTCTGTATACAAATACATGCAGAACCCTCCACTTTGGACTGAGAGGCTCTTTGTTGTCATAATGGAGGGCTCTCAATGTTGACAGACCCGGAGCTTTACACGTATATATATATATAGAACACGTTTTGGGGGGTCGTTCAAAATGTTATATATATATATACATATATATATATATATAAAATTTTGAACGACCCCCCAAAACGTGTTCAGGGGGTCACGTTAGGAACTTCTATGGTGGTCCCGGGCTTAAGTTTCACCGTGCGGATCATGCTAATAGTTCACTTTACAAAGGAAATTCACTAATAATAAAAATAAACCTTTCGTGACCCCGGTTAAACCGCAACCCGATTAACCCGCTCCCGGATAATTGGGAGTTGACTGTATTTTGCTATGCTATCCACCAAATATGTGTATGTACGCTGGGCCAAATATTTAAATCAATGAACATTATTTTTCTCTCTACAATATTTCATCTGATGAGGGGAGGGGGGTATATCAACAGATACACCCAATTATATATATATATATATATATATATATATAAGATTCCTTTTAACTTTGGCAATATTTTAAAATAATAAGAAATAACCCCGTCGCAGCAAACCTACGTACTCAGCGAATTTCCAATGCATGTATATTTTTCTCACTACCGGTACCACATAAGGCCACTCATCAAGATTCATAAAAATAAACAAATAAATAAGGGTTATATAGCATTTTATTTATCCTCCATAAGAATAACATTGAAAGCTGAGTATGCAGGTTTGCTGCAACAAAGAATACAAAATATGTGTTTTTATACAATTATCAATATTACCTAACTAGTCGAAGCTGCATACCAAGTTTTATTAATTTATTAGAGATGTGCGAGTTTTATTAATTTATTAGAGTACAGGTCGAGTCGAGTAAATGGCAAAAGATTTGAATCTCGAGTTTGAGTCGAGTATACAGTCAACTCCCGATTATCTAGGGTAATGACCGGTTGGAAGTCACGGATAACCCAAAACCACGGTTAAAACAAAGGGATTCAATAAATTGAATATTACGAATATAATAAAGGTTTATCAACATTATTATACTACAATATTGTGTTTTAATTTTATTTAAAATATATTTATGTAGATTAAATACTTTTGAAAATCTTTAAATTTTGATGACAGCTACAAACAATCAAGATAATAATAGTTATTACTAGCAATGGTTGATAGCAGTAAATACTATCCAAAACGCCGAATGATATTTAATAGGTTAAAAATCTCTAAACACCGAGCTCTCTAAACTACACCGAACAGTATGCTAATTAATTCCGCACAGGGGGAAAACCTAATGAGGGTAAACAACGGCAGGAAGGGTGATTGTTTTGAGATGTTTCTATTTTTAGACATCCGCGTCCGACCGTCCATCTGTCTGTCCGTCCGTCGCTGAGGGTGAGCAGCAGTGGGATGGGTGATTGTTTTGAGATGTTTCTATTTTTAGACACCCGCTTCCCTCCCTCCATGCATTGTCAAGGTCATCGCTCCCCATCACGCGCCCACGGCTCATTAGCGAAATGACAGACTCTCAGATTATGTTGTAGTTACTAAATTGTTTGTATAGTATTTATTCGGATAAACCAAGTAAATTAAATAAGATTCTGGAGATAATTTAGCAAAATAAATTGTTATTATTGCTCTATTTATGTTTAGAAGGGGATAAATAAAAATAAACCTTTCGTGACCCCGGTTAAACTGCAACCCGATTAACCCGCTCCCGGATATTCGGGAGTTGACTGTACAAATAAAAAAACACATAGGTCGAGTTGAATTAGATCAAAACAGTGTATAGGATTCCATTTACAAATGTTATTATTAAAATATACTTTTCTAATCACTATGACCTGAAAATAACAATAGTAAGTAAAATAAATGGATTCCTGCTTCATTGGAAAAAGGTAAGTACATTTATCTAAAAGTAAATCATACCAAAGTAATTGCATAACATTTTGCCATGAAGATAAAATACCGTTAATCTTTTGGTAATAAGGTTGTTTTAGCCTATCTGGTATTAATTAACAGTTTCATTAAAATATAATCTCAGTTTTTTATTTTATTTCCTCCTTTTAGCGAATTTCCCCTATAGGGAAGAAGCTATTACCGTAGGTCTCATGGTAAGACTTAAGCCCGAGACCATGATAACTTTTTGTTTTGAGGTCCCCAGACGCCAAAAACACTATTCGTTAAAATTTATATATATGTATATATATGTGTCCGTTAACACGATAACTTGAGTAAAAAACGTCCGATTTTGATGAAATTTGGCTCAAATGTGTAAAATGACATTCATGACTTTAAGTTCGAAATCCAGAAAAATTGGACCATGGGAAGGGGGGTTTATGGGGGTTTTAAATTTTCCAGAAATCAGTTTTTTGCATTTTTCACCCTACAATTTAAAAAAAACTTAATTTTGGGTTTGACCATGTTATAGAGCTTAAATACCCCCGTCGCAGCAAACCTGCGGACTCAGCGAATTTCCAATGCATAATATTTGTCTGAATTCCACATAAAGCCGCAAACCAAGTTTCATAAAAATATATTCACATATAAGCGATTTTAATTATTCTCCATAAGAATAACATTGGAAATGAGTATGTAGGTTTGCTGAAACAAGGAACAGAAACAATTGGTTTTTATGCAAATATAAATAGAATTTAACTAGGCGAAGCCACATACTAAGTTTCTTCGATATTCAATCATAAATAAGCGATATATGACATTCTAGTTATTCTCCATAAGAATAACATGGGGGTTGAGAAAGCAGGTTTGCTGCAACAAGGAACAGAAAAATGGGTTTTTATATAATTTTCAATATAACTCAACCAAGTGAAGCTACATACCAAGTTGTATTAATTTATGTTCATAATTAAGGGAGTCAGTACATTTTACTTATTCTCCATAAGAATAACATGGGGGCTGAGTACGCAGGTTTGCTGCTACGGGAATAATCAACAAAAAATCAATTTTTTGTGCAAATATCAATATACCAGTACTACTTGAAGCCACATACCAAGTTTCATCAACATACATTAATAAATAATCGAGATATCAAATTTTATTTATTCTCCATAAGGATAACATTGGACAACGTACTGTATTTAGCACTTCGAATATCTCTGCAACTGTTGGGCGTAGAATCACAATTTAAACACCAAAACGATTGTTTTGAGGAACTGAACAGATTGGTAAAAGCAAATGTGAAGTTTACATTAAAATAAACTGAGGAAAAGCCAAAAACCTTTTTCCCATAAGATTAACATGGGAGATTTTATGAGCAGGTTTTTTTGGATTTTCTCCGCAACCACTTAACCTAGGTTAATAATTCAAAAGACTAAATTATTTTTTTTTTAAGCTCTATAACATGGTCAAAACCAAAATTAAGTTTTTAAAAATTGTAGGGTGAAAAATGCAAAAAACTGATTTTTGGAAAATTTAAAACCCCCATAAACCCCCCTTCCCATGGTCCGATTTTTCTGGTTTTCGAACTTAAAGCCATGAAAGTCATTTTACACATTTGAGCCAAATTTCATCAAAATCGGATGTTTTTTACTCAAGTTATCGTGTTAACGGACACATACATAGATATATATATGTAGATATATATATATAGATATATATATATACATATGTATAAATTTGAACGAATAGTGTTTTTGGCATCTGGGGACCTCAAAACAAAAAGTTATCATGGTCTCGGGCATAAGTCTTACCATGAGACCTACGGTAATAGCTTCTTCCCTATAGGGGAAATTCGCTAAAAAACAAATAATTTAGTATTTTGAATTATTAACCTAGAAAAATTTGTGGTTGCAGAGAAAATAAAAAAAAACTTCTCATAAAATCTCCCATGTTAATCTTATGGGAAAAAGGTTTTTGGCTTTTCCTCAGTTTATTTTAATGTAAACTTCACATTTGCTTTTACCAATCTGTTCAGTTCCACAAAACAATCATTTTGGTGTTTAAATTGTGATTCTACGCCTAACCGTTACAGAGATATTCAAAGTGCTAAAGACAGTACGCTGTCCCATGTTATCCTTATGGAGAATAAATAAAATTTGATATCTCGATTATTTATGAATGTATGTTGATGAAACTTGGTATGTGGCTTCACGTAGTACTGGTATATTGATATTTGCACAAAAAATTGATTTTTTGTTGATTATTCCCGTAGCAGCAAACCTGCGTACTCAGCCCCCATGTTATTCTTATGGAGAATAAGTAAAATGTAATGACTCCCTTAATTATGAACATAAATTAATAAAACTTGGTATGTAGCTTCACTTGGTTGAGTTATATTGATAATTATATAAAAACCCATTTTTCTGTTCCTTGTTGCAGCAAACCTACTTTCTCAGCCACCATGTTATTCTTATGGAGAATAACTAGAATGTTATATAGCGCTTATTTATGACTGAATATTGATGAAACTTAGTATGTGGCTTCGCCTAGTTAAATTCTATTTATATTTGCATAAAAACCAATTGTTTCTGTTCCTTGTTTCAGCAAACCTACGTACTCATTACCAATGTTATTCTTATGGAGAATAATTAAAATCGCTTATATGTGAATATATTTTTATGAAACTTGGTTTGCGGCTTTACGTGGTATTAAGACATATATTATGCATTGGAAATTCGCTGAGTACCCAGGTTTGCTGCGACGGGGGTATTTATTTATCCTATGTTTTATATATTTTGTTTGGGCCTAAGCTACATCTTTCTACGAATGGAGAAAATAAAATTACATTTAGGCCTATAAATTAATATAAACTTTATTTTAATATTTAAAAGACCTATTACATGGTAAAACATTAGCCTACTTACTTACCACACAAAATGTATTTACTTACATTTTAGCATTAATTTAACACTAATAGTCGTAATAAGAACAATCAGTTAGTAACAACATGAAGATATGATTGAAAGTGCCTGGTAAATCAATTGACGAAATTGAAGCCATGTCTTAAATAGAGTTTTAAAATAACTTCAAAAACAGCTCAATGCCAAAGGGCAGTTGAGCCTAAAATTAATGGATTGACCCAATCTCAATTATTATGGAACAAAAAACCAGCACAAAATTCTTATGCTTACCGATTATATTTCATTACAGATATGTTTTTGATATTTTACTTTAAAAAATTACAAGGTTAGGTTAACCTAAAAGACTACTATACAGACGGTGTTCATACAACTCAATCTGAAGGTCCTGGTAAATCCTTCATTTTGGTGTAAAGAGTAACACAAATTTATAAGCCACAACTTACTTACTTATTAATAAAACACTAAAATCCACATTACAACTCTTAACACCACAAATGCGTTCACAATCAGATTGAATTTACGGACGACGCGCGGCCGTGGACGACCCTTGGTAGCGCGGGTAAACGGCAGGAGTAAACTCGCTCGAAACTTTTGAGTTTTAGTAAAACCTCGAGTTTCAGTGCCGAACTCGGCTCGAACTCGAAATTTTGAATACTCGCACATCTCTATAATTTATGTTCATGATTAATGCAGACATCACATTTTACTTATTCTCCATAAGAATAACATGGAGGCTGAGTATGCAGGTTTGCTGCTATGGGGAAAATCGGCAAAAAGTTATTTTTTAGTGCATATCGAGATATCAGATTTGAATTATCCTCCATAAGGATAACATTGGACAACGTACTGTGGTGAGCACTTTGAATATCTATGCAACGGTTAGAAGTAGAATCAATTGTAGAACACCTCACCAATAAATAAATAAATCAGAACTGGATTGCTGTGATTGACGGTGAGTAGGTCTACAATTTATAATTAGCAATTCCTGGTATTGGTTATCATTCAACGTAGAATCAATATTGAAACACCAAAATGATTGTTTTGTAGAGCTGAATTGATTAGTAAAAGCAAATGTGAGGTTTACATTAAAATTAACTGAGGAAAAGCTAAAAACCTTTTTCTCGTAAGATTAACATGAGAGATCTTATGAGCACTTTTTTTGAGTTTTTCCGCAACCACTTAACTTAGGTTAATGATTCAAAATACTACATTATTTGTTTTTTAAAGCTCTATAAAATGGTCAAACCCAAAATTGTGTTTTAAAAATTTGAGGGTGAAAAATGCAAAAAACTTATTTTTGGAAAATTGTCAACCCACATAAAAACCCCCTTCCCATGGTCCAATTTTTCTGGTTTTCGAACTTAAAGTCATGAATGTCACTTTACACATTTGAGCCAAATTTCATCGAAATCAGATGTTTTTTACTCAACTTATCGTGTTAACGGACACACACACACACACACATATATGTAATATATATATTACATAAGTAATATATATACTCCATATATATATATATATATATATATATTACTTAACTTGTGTATTAAGGCTACTAATATTATTATTTTTAAAAGCATTACCAACAAGTACCCTTCTTTGAAACATTTTTATTCAGACTAACTAGTTTGAACCATAATCGCCAACGTTAAAGGGAATCGAGAACACATCGCCAACGTCACCAGCAATCGAGATCGCATAGCTAACGTCAACGGGCATCGAGAATACTTTTTTAATACGCGTCAAGTTGCTAATGATCGCGACCTGAAATTCCCGATTCGGCCAAAAATTCCCGCATAATCCACACATTTTTCCCCGGTCACCAAAGTTCACGCATAATTCCCGGTTTTCCCGGTCGGTGGCAACCCTGTAAATTATTAAAATGTTATTACATGTTTGTTTACCTGATCCGAGGAGGGTGCCCCCTAGGAGACTTACCATTTAACTTTATCAATGAGTTTCCATGTATAGAAAGAATCAAAAATCAAAGGTAAATTAACATAATAGCAATTTTTTTCTAAAATAAATGTAATTCATGTTTTAGGCAAAACGGCAAAGCATCTCGCTAGCCCAATGATTAGCGTTTTTGACATAGGTTTAAGGCGTAAGGTTCATTAACCGAGTGGTCTAAACAAGGATGGGCTTGGAACCCTCGAAGGGCATTCACTCTAGTTGCACCTTAACAGAATGATACTGGCTTTGATGCCCCGAGAATGGAAAGGCCACTTATCTGACCTCCAGCTTAAAATACTCGGTTTAGAGATTGTTTGCCTGAGAATTTACTAAATCGATGCCCTCAGCTTTACATAATTTCAGCTCTGAAAGAAATAATGTTTCGTATTGATATTCGATGAATCACAAATATTGATACTTAGAGGTCGGTATTCAATATTCAATACATAGTTAATTAGCCCCGATATAATTTTAATGTCAATATTTTGCTTCAATAAATATATAAATTACATTTATCGATATCAACAATGGTAATCTCATTTCTCCATGACAAAACGTATTCGAGATCCTCTAAAACACTGAATTTATTGGCCTTAGGCTTTCTACAAACTTACCAGACAACCAGAAGCAACTGAAAAATAGCCTAGAACACAAAATACTGATATCATACAATTTTAAAGTAACAAACATCAGGTTGTAAGGTTTCATTGTGTGTCCATATTAATTTTAGACAGGGGGATGTCGCCTTCAACAAGTAAGATATATCATTATAGAAAGACAATTAGTTATGTAACAGTCGAGTTCAAAATTCAATTGAAACAATATATTTTATGAACAAATTTATTTCTGAATATACAACATACTTAACCATGCCACCCACTAACCTGCATAAGGCCTATTACCATCTCAAACAACAACTCAAACCCATGACGTTAATCATGAAATAAAAATGGCCTTCGTTTTTGATGAAAAATGGACTGGGCTCATGATCTATCTATAAATCCTATAAGGTTGGTAAGGTTAAATTCCCTTTAAAATTCATAAACAAATTTAGTTTTCTATGGGTTTATAAGTAATCACTTTTATCGATATTTTATTTTGATATTCAAACACACTAGAGAGAAAACCTGGTGTTGAAATGTTTTCTAACATGGCTCACCTGACGATGTTGGCGTTAGTGCCTGTAGTGTTGCAGGTGTCACACACCAATATGGCATCAGCCTCCTTGTGTTTCTTGGTGGGGGGAGGAGCGGGGGCTGGTAGCTGGGGCGGGGCAGGAGGGGGCCGGTTGATGGATGCTTGGTAGGCCCCTCCAGGAGTCACTGCGTATGCGCTCCCTTCTCCAGTAGGATGTGGTATAGATTTGAACTAGAACAAAATGAAAAATTGACAGTACAGAGGCGATCAAGAATGAGTTACAGTCTGAAAAAGTAGGAAATCGTTCAAATAAGTTTTTCCACGAAATCGTGTTTCAAATTCCTGTATCTTTACTGATTTACCAAACCCCAAAATTTGAATAGAGAGTATTCGGTTACGGCATAAAATCCTCACAACGAACCTAAATAATGATCCGAGTGTCTTATGCTTGACAAAAGTACTCGGCCATGATTTTCAATGCTAGTTGTAACTACAAATCGATATGGTAGGAGTTGTCTAACCGTTGTTTGCCTTGCCATGATAACAGTGGCGGATCCAGGGGGAGGGGTGAGGGGGGCGATCGCCCCCCCCCTCAAGCTCAGAAATGTTTTTTATGTATTGTATAATAATTGAGCAGTTATTTAATTTTCAGCTGTTTAATGTGTTGCGACTAATCCTTTATCGCCAATCCAATTTATGCATTGCCTACCATAGGTTGTTTTTCTAAACGGTCTGTATGCATACTAAAGTTGTGGAACTAAGCGTAAACAGTTAGTGGGAGTGATAATTTCGTTCTGGTGACACCTGACAGTTGGCTGCACTGACGCGACGACACGACTGCCCTTACCCTGCTTGCTTTTTTACCCGCGAAATCACCGTCGCGTTACTTGGGTGTGGGTGCCGCCAAACCGGGCAAACGTCTAGGTTAACGATTTGTAGTCAGTGGTGGATCCAAGGGGGGGCGATCGGAGCAAAGTTGACAGAGTCAAAATGGTGGTCAGCATGCAAGGTTCGTAGAGCTTTCAGACCAGGTGTGCTGAGTCGATCTATTTAAGGTTCTCTTCTTAACTGGAAGAGACCTCGTAAAAACAGCTGGAAGATCACGTGATAACCTATCCAATCTGCAGTGTTGCTGGAAACACGATATTTATAGTTCGAGTACAATTTTTTCCTCATCAGTGTAATTAGAATTAACATTGTTTAACTGCTCACATTCTATGATAAGCTGTTATTTTAATAAACTAATATATTGTTTTGATTTATTTGTATTATTAGATTAATCGATTAAGGGTTTAAATGTTCTTTCTGCATGTCCTGTGACAATTTAAAAATAGCTGTACCATTATTATACCCTTGAGGTTGGCAACACTTTATGGTATGTTGTTGATTTATGAATCAGCTGGACGCCCTCATAAGACATCTTTTCTGCGAAAATTACTCTTATGTAAGTAAGCACACCTGGTCGGAAAGCTATACGAACCTTGGTCAGCACGTAGGCTGCAGTATTTTACTCCAGGTGAGACCTCTATATATATTTGTTGTATGGGACGATGTCAAAATTTCCCATTTCATTAAATGAAAAACTATAATATTTGAAGTCTTTCAATTAATATCTTGTCGCATTTTAGGCGTATCATGATGTTAAATTTAACTTTATAATCTTAAGACATTTTATGTGTAATTTTATTGTTTATCTCGAAGCAAAGTTGGACTTGAGTTAAACGAAAACACCCTTTTAATATGGATTTGAAAATAGTGTTGAAAACAAGCCGCCTAGTACATCGAATGACAGCGTCCCACCAACAAGTTGACACCACAACAGGACAAAGTACCAAATATGATGGCACACTTTTTGAAGGTTATTTGTCAGAGAGTAGTGACTCCTGTAGGTATTATATTTTAATTCATTGGATCTACAACATCATGGAGGTGAAACTAGAAGAATTGTTTGAAAATGTGTAGTTTTATGAAAATTAGGCCTACATAAATTAATTTTATATTTTGATCGTCTAAAACATATACAAAATTCGTTGTATAAAAGTATAAATTACAAAATGACTGAAAAACTGTATTGAAAAACCCTAATTAATGGTTTAAATAGACAGAATTTTGAGGCTAATGGTCCGAATTAAGAATTTTAAGGCTACAGTGTCATCACATCTTATTTATAGGTTATTTATTATAATTTTCAGTAGTCAATGCGTTGTTGTAAAAATTAATGTTTTGATGAAGTATCAGAAGGGATTTTTAGGCCTTTATTGAAGGATTTTCTTGTTATTAAAAGTAGCACTGCTTCACTGCTTTTAACACCAACATTTGTCTCTAGGGCTAGGGCTGATTGTCATTGAGCAGGCTATATTGAATATTAAACAGTGTTAATGTGAATCAAGTCATTAACATTATTTTATATACATTATTTTACTGGCTTTTTAAACTAGGAAATAACAGAAATTTCCTAAACTTACTCATTTAGTTAATTCGTAACTTCTTTAGATACTGTCACAAAATAACCATAGGCACCATTACCATTTATATGTATAACATATGGGTAAACCTGGGCGGCGAAAAGTGCAAAGATTATAGTGGGGGGGAGGGCGGAAATTTTCCTAATAGCCCTTGGACGGCAATTGCTAAAATCCGCCACGGTGCACAGGTGCTGGTGCAGGCATAGTGGTGCGTACGTAACGTTACCATGACAACGGGAGTTTGACTGCACATTCACTGTGTCCACTGATATTATTAGTCATCATACCCTTGCATACCCTGCTCATGAACGCTGTTCTGCCTTTTCTGCCTTAGTTCAGTTCACTTTAATGCATATTGGGTTTTAACTGTTATTTTTAATATTTGGTTACTTTTTGATATTACCAATATTTTTTGTATAAATACAAATTGGAGGGGGGGTATTCCACCACTAAGTTCGCCCCCCCCCTGACTCTAAAGCTGGATCCGCCACTGCATGATAAAAGTTATATACGGTTTTTTGAAACACGTTATTCAAATTCATAACTTAATTCATTCCTCTGTACAATATGGGTACAAAACAAAGAATGAACTTTAAAGGTTCAATTTAAAATCCTAATGAAAGTGTTACAACCTAATAAATTCTAGTGGACCTGTTGCTCGAAATCAAGCAAAGCAGTTCCAGCTTGTAACTTATCTCGTTAACTATCAAGTCACAACACAAATTGTGTTACCATTACAGTAGTCTACAGCTCTTAACATATTATTTATTTTTACAAAATCGGCTGGTTTATTTTTGATATAATGTAGACCCGTGATTTGTGTTTTAGCGAATTTCCCCTATAGGGAAGAAGCTATTACCGTAGGTCTCATGGTAAGATTTAAGCCCGAAACCATGATAGCTTTTTGTTTTGAGGTCCCCAGATGCAAAAACACCATTCGTTCAAATTTTTAAATACCTATATGTATAGCCTAGATATATGTGTCCGTAAGCACGATAACTTTCGTAAAAAATGTTCCGATCTTAATAAAATTAAGTACAAATGTGTAAAGTACAATTTATTTGAAGGAGTTCGAAAACCAGATGAATCACACCATCCGAAGGGGGGTTTTGTACCCAAACTTTTTTTGTTGGGGTTTTCACGTGCAATTTTTATGTAAATCAAATTTTAATTCATACCATTGAATTCAGCTTAAAAAAAATTTGGTATTTTGATCATTGTTCTATGTCAATTGGTTACTGAGATTTTGATAGTGCTAAACTAGTGATGTGTCAAAACCAAAACTCGAATCTCAAAACCACCAAAACTTTGGAAAAGTTTCGGTTTCGAGATTCGATCGGCGAGTTTCGAGAATCAAAACTCAAAACTGCCGAGATTTTTTGTGTCATTGTTGTTTTTTTAACAGAAATCACGCCCGAGTGTTGATTAAAAAGGTGAAGGTCAAAAGCCTACTGTCATCGGTCGTCTACCTTCACCTTTTGTGGAATATTGATTTTTTATTTGTGAAAGAACAACTCTAACCAAAGTTTATTAAGCTACAAATAATTGGTTCACTAGTAGTTCTGAAACTAATATTTTTCTAGGATACTTCGAGAATGGCAGTAAGTTAACTGGTTTATTTGGAGTAACTGGATTTATTTTTCATAACCATAACCAGGCAAGTAAATAGGATTTTGGAATTTGACTTTCGAGTTTCGAGATTCGATTTTTTTAAGTTTTGGTTTCGGTTTCGAGATTTGAAATTTCTGGTTTTGACCAACACTATGCTAAACACAGTACGTTGTCTAATGCTATTCTTATGGAGAAAAATTTAAAAAATGATATCTCGCTTATTTATGAACATAAACTGACGAAACTTGGTGAATGGCTTCATCTGGTTGTAGTTTTTTATTTGCACAAAAAACTTTTTGGCCTATAGTTCCCGTAACAGCAAACCTAGGTACTCAGTCCCCATGTTATTCTTATGGAGAATGATTAAAATGTTATATATCGCTTATTTATGAATGTATATGGATGAAACTTGGTATGTGACTTCACTAAGATGAGTTCTATTAATATTTGCATAAAAACCCATTATTTTGCGTTCCTTGTTGCAGCAAACCTGCGTACTCATCCCCAATGTTATTCTTAAAGAGAATAATTTATATTTTGAATATCACTTATTTGTGAATATATTTCTTATGAATCCTGGTAAGTGGCTTAATGTGTTATTAAGAAATATATATATTCAACAGAAATTCACTGACTATACAGGTTTGCTGCGACCGGGGTATATTTGTTTGTTTTACCTAAGCTGTAAAATTACAATGCACGTTTAGACTCGCCCTCATAAAACATAACACAGATTGGGTTGTCATTTTAGTAGTTTTTCGGTACTTATGCACTATAGCGCCCACCAACTTGTAGGGGAATTTTGTGATGAAAGAAAACAAACAAACTATACTGAACAAAAGTATACTTGTTTTCTTATTTGACCTACAACGTACAAGCATTTTGAATGACTCGTTACATTTCTGAAACTCCCAGAAGACAGCAACATCGTCGAGGAGGGATTTAAATGGATTTCCGTCATCAGCTCCCATTCTCGATTGCCACATGTATTCTGCGAAGTAAGAATTTAAATGAAGGCGACTTGTACCTCAGTATTTATTGATGCGCTATTTAGCTGAGCCTCATATACGAGACGAGATGGACTAGTCGAGACTACGTCTGCCACGCCGGCCAATGAATGACCTTTAAACTGACCTTGACTGATTGAGGGAGAGGAAGGGTTTCGCAATGTGACAAATGATACACAATTACAGTAACCTTACCTATCATATGTTTATGTTTATGTGTTGTTGAAGGGACGGATTCAGAGATCCAAAGATTCAAAGATCCTCACACGTCAACCGAAGCTTATTGTGTGTCCCTAGTACGTTAGTTTGGCAATTCAATGCCCGTACCCTTTACGAGATCCAGGAGTTTTTTACCAATACTAGCGTCCCTTTCATCACCTGGTTGCTTACAACCAAACAGAGCCCTTCTCCTTGCCCCGAGTCTCTCGCAGTCCAGTATGATATGCTTGGCAGTCTCTTCAGACTGATTGCAGAGCCTACACACCTGACTTTCATTTCTGAGTCCGAGAGTGTGGAGATGTTTCCTGAAATGGCCATGTCCAGTTATCAAAGCAATCAACTGCTTAACCCGACCTCTGCCCAACCTCACCAACCAGTTAGTGAAGTAAGAGCTAACTAGTAGCTAGTACTATAATACTAGTACTGCATAATTCTAGCAGCCTTTTGCCAAGTGCTTGACCAGTATAACCTTGCCATTGCTGGCGATATAAGTCCCTGGACCATTTGTTTATTGTGTGAAAAGCAGTTGTTTTGCTTATGCCACAGCTTGGCTCTGGACCAAAAAATGGCATACCGGAACCTCTTTTAGCAAGCTTATCTGCACACTCATTGCCACCTATGCCTACATGGCCAGGTACCCAACCAAGATGCACCGAGTTGCGTGTCACGAGTTTGCTGAGTGTGTTGTAACATTCCCACACCAATTTTGACTTGATTTCGTTGGAGTCAAGAGCCTTGAGGGCAGCCTGACAATCTGACAAGATTACTATATGCTTGTCGCAATAGCGTCTGGCAATGCCTAGATTGGCACAACCCATGATACCTATCATAACTACCACAGCGTGCCGTTAAAGGTGGTGGTCGGTATAATGCATAAGTACCAGTTTTTCTTTATATTCAGCTAACAACATTTATGCTCTTCTGTTGTCCTGTGTTTTACTATCAACATCTGTTTTGTTATGCAATTAATACAAATTAAATTATTATTCTCCTTGGAAATTTTATGGACAAAAACTACCTTTAAGGGCTACGATGTGGGCTACTGAGCCCTTGAGGATAAAAATATCGAAAATTAAAAACCCTATTACAAAACTACGAACTGAGACAAATTTTTTGACACTTCAAACATTAAAATTGGTCAAGAAATAAGGGAGGAGACGCGTTGACAAAAATCGGCTTCACGTATTATATATAAGGATGCTGATTTTGTTTTATTATTACAAGAGTTATCCAAACCAACATAGGACCTTCCCTATTAAACGTAATTTTAATTTAATTTAACTTAATACCTGAGGGTAAACACACTCTTTCTGGCATTCTATCCATTTAATCTCTGCAACAGTTACAGTAGGACCTCGCTTAACCGAGTTAATTGGGACCGAGGCCACCTCGGATACGTCAAATCTCGGATAACACGGAATGTAACCTAAAAATCGTAATTGGGGTTATAAATAGCTCAAGATATGTTTAAACCATGAAATAAAACAATGATTTGAGTTTTGTTCTCTTTATTAGTACAAGAAATATCGTAACATTGCATTTAGTTTCGAGTTTAAAGAGACGACACATTTGGGCTTAGCACTCATCTCTCTAATTAACACGCACACGCTAAGTTAACAGCGATAAACAGAACTAAGTATACAAATCACTGTCAACACGAAATGGCGGCTTCGGCAGACTAACGACGACGGTCCCGAATTGCACTGTCTGCTACGCACGAACTTTGCCGAACAACCCCGACAACTGACGACGTTTACTGTAGTTGAATGCAAACACAATACAGTTCAGCGCGTGTATTGCGGTTGCGGTAAGTGAAGGCGCGCGCTGTCAATTGCTCGTTTATTTGAGCGTGTTACTTTCTCTTTGAAATTTATAATACTGTACACATATTAGGACCGCCTCGGTTAACCCGGAATCTCAGATAAGCGAGGCTCGGTAAACCGAGGTTCTACTGTACTTTAATTTTAAAAACCACGCTGGTCATTAATTCCCAAATTAGTGTGGCACGATCAATTGTAATTCACGGCCAATATTAAGCGATGTGATTTTTTTTGCGATGACGGATTATGATGGATTTATAGTGACGGTTGATCGAGGTTCTACTGTATTGTATAAGAAACTTTTCCTTAGATAAACAATATACAAGAGTTTACTAAAGTGCATAAGTGTGACATGTACTTACAAATATCTTGAGGGCGGGTCTGTTCTGCTCAGTCTCCACCTCCGGCGTCTCGACACTCTTCCTCTTCCTCTTCCTCTTGTGGGGCCGCTGTACCAGGCTTCCCACCGGCTCTGGGGAGTACCTGTGGTGCTTCTCCCTGCGCCTCTTCTTGCTCGACCGTCCTCCACTCACGGCGGGGCTGGGCTCCCCTGCGCACAAATCACCTGTCAAGTTAATGTGGAATAGTCAAACTAAATATATCTGCAATAAAACAATACTATCGGTATACTACACTTACTGTTATAGTTACATGTCATATGGTCCCAAAAGAGTTTAAAAATTCAAAAAAATATAGTTTGCATTGTAACTAAATTAAAACAAAAATATTCTTGTAAACCTGCCTTCAGGGATTTTAAACTTTAACATTTCCTCACATTTATATTTATAGTACAATAGGATTTTAATATTTATTGTACAATAGTTGGCCCCATCACTCATATAACACAATAGATCGTTTTCAAAATATGGACTTGCATAGATTGGTCATGCAAGATAAATTACCTCTAACTGCAGGACGACGTTTGTTTAGTTGTTTATCAGATGAAATAAAAAATATAAACGACTTGAACAAATTTAAACTACAACTAAAAAATTTGGGAATGCCTTTTATTCATCCCAGGAATTTGCTGCATAAATTAATTTTTACCAGTCTAAGTCAATGTCTTATTGTGCTATTTAACATTTCCTTTTGTATCTGGTATCTGAATGTACTCGCCTAGTTTTATGTAGAAGGAATGTATTATTTGATGTATACTGTTTGACACAACCAATGCTTATCAATGAAATTTTTTAATCGTCACATAGAGTTTAAGTAATAAATTGCATGAGTTTATGGAAATAAAGGAATTTTTTAATTCAATTGAATTTAAAAGTAATCAGGTTTGCAATGGTATTCGACAATACATCACAGGTACTGCAACGTTATTCAACAATACGCCATAGATATCGCTCCGTTATCAGGTTTGCCATGATATTCGAAATAGCATCACAGGTAACGCTACATTATCAGGTTTCCAATGGTATTCAAAATTGAAACACAGGTATCGCTACATTATCAGGTTTGCAATGGTACTCGGCAATATACCTCAAGCATCCTCGGCAATATACCTCAAGCATCATTATGTTCATTTTATTCGGTCACATATTAAATGTAGGTCTCACTTAAAAGAAATTATACTGTACCCAAACACGAATAAACATTGTATATCGATTACTTATTGATTACTTGTAAATTTAATTCTTTAAATTCTACATATAGTAAATGCCTGCTATTCCAGCATCCAATGGTCTGGCACTTCCAATAATCTGGCATCGGTTTAAGGGTTCTACTACAAATTTGTTGTATACTGTATCAGCGTTTCAGACACGTTCGCCAGTTCAGGTGAAATCGGCCGAAATAACTGTACTGTATGTATTAATTAAAATATAATACTGCAAATCTATCTTTCTGGTTGGAATTTTGTTTTGTCTTTAACATTTTCCATCACTACTGAAATTAGAGAAAGCACAATAAAACACAGGATAATGGTCAGCTAACCAATGGATTCATTTTGACTCTCCATTTTTAGCAATATTTCCGCTCCTCTCGCACCAACGGCAATTTTTAGATGGCGCTCAGTAATCTGGCACTGCCAAAGTCCCGGACGTGACAGATTAGCGAGCGTCTACTGTACCATGAGGCACTAAGACCCACCACCGTATGAGCCCACTCAATAGTTGCCTGTACCCTTTGGAGGTATTGTACAACAGGCCAAAAACTTAAGAAACACATTAAAAATAATAATACTACTTCAATATCTAACTAAGGGAACAAAGACTAAATTACTAATACCAAAGCCGTAGCCAGGAACATTTTTTGGGGGGGGTTTGGGCTCCGCGGTTATAGGAAGTAACTTCCAAACTTTCATTTTAACGCAATTCTTAATATAATCTAATGTTAAAGTAAGATTTTTGAAGTTTTAAATATTTAAATAGTACTTATATATGTATATATATATACATATATATAGTTATTATTATTATTAAATAACCCAGAAAACACAGCAGTAATCGTATCAACTAAATTCTTCTTTCTTCTTTTTATTTCAAGCTTGCCAACTCAAAAAACATACTTTTGAACGTCCTTAAATGTCACTACTAACAAGCTATAACAACATAAAACGGATATTTTTCAACACAATAAATACCAGAGTTTCGTTGTCGGCATATTTTCACTCAGTCCTCAGTCTATAATGATAGAAGGTGGTTGGTACAAGAAAAATAACTAAAGTATATGGAAATGGAAAAATCAAGTTTTAATGATTACAGATAAACTAAACACGTTCTTGTAAGAAAGATACTTCATTTACAAAACAAAGTTAAGCCTCCAGTTCGTTTTTTGGGAAAAACTATTAATTACATCTTCCGTCGGAATTTCACAAAGCTTTAGTAAGACTAACTGTCACTATGAAAAACTGTAAACTGCACAGTGCACACACGATCAGCCGAATACGTCCTGATGAGTGAATTGACAGGTTATGTCAAATTCCCGCTCATTCGTTCACACTCCCCCGCGATCCCTACGACAGCGTCCGCACAGCTGACTAACTATGACTTTCGTTATGACTTGAACGAACAAAATTAATTAAACAAATAAGTAAATTTGTATTTCCTTTGTTTTTAAGTTTATTCCTTGTCATCATTAAATTTTCAAACAATTTTTTATGATAAAATTCTACACATTTTTTGTTGGTCTGTTTTTTATTATTTATCTCAAAATTTCGGGGGGGGGTTTCGACCCCCTGACCCCCCCCATTGGCTACGGCCTTGACTAATACCTTCATACAAGACATACAAGACAAAATCCTGTTATATGCGTGTAAATGTAATACCAATCTAGTTAAACACTTTTTTACAAAGTGAGGTTACAGATGTTACAATAAATATAAAGTGGAAATCATTAGAGAGTTGAATAATTTAGGAAAGAATATAATTTGGACCAAACAAATGAAAGTTTATATTTTCTAAATAGACTATTAGTGAACAAATTTCAGATTCAATTATCTGAATATAAGTATTACGACCTTCCTATAAAATACTTCGTAAATATTAAGGGTAATGTAATTAATTAATTAACATAGGACAGTTACCATAACGACTGCAGAAATGATCAGCCAGCCTCCTCCTCCAACAGGTTAAGCCCAGGTCAACAAAATTCAAGTTTAGTAAGTAATATTGTTTTTAAGAGGTTGGCGGTCTCTTTTTAGCGAATTTCCCCTATAGGGAAGAAGCTATTACCGTAGGTCTCATGGTAAGACTTAAGCCCGAGACCATGATAACTTTTCATTTTGAGGTCCCCAGATGCCAAAAACACCATTCGTTCAAATTTTTATATATGTGTATATATATATATATATGTGTCCGTAAGCACGATAACTCTCGTAAAAAAGGTCCGATCTTAATGAAATTTGGTACAAATGTGTAAAGTACCATTTATTTGAACAAGATCGAAAACCAGATGAATCGCACCATCCGAAGGGGGGTTTTTGGGGGGTTTTGTACCCCAAAAATGTGTTTTTTGGGGTTTTCACATGTAATTTTAATTTAAATCAAATTTTAATTCATACCATTGAATTCAGCTTAAAAAACAAACAATTTGGTATTTTGATCATTGCTCTATATCAATTGGTTACCGAGATATTGAAAGTGCTAAACACAGTACGTTGTCTAATGTTATTCTTATGGAGAAAAAGAAAAATTGTATATCTCGCTTATTTATGAACATAAACTGGCAAAATTTGGTATATGGCTTGATCTGGTTATGGTTTATTGTTGTTTGCACAAAAAAACAATTTTTCGCCTATGGTTCCTGTAGCAGCAAACCTAGGTACTTGGTCCCCATGTTATTCTTATGGAAAATACTTAAAATGTTATATATCGCTTATTTATGAATGTATATGGATGAAACTTGGTATGTGACTTCACTAAGATGAGTTCTATTGATATTTGCATAAAAACCCATTATTTTGCGTGCCTTGTTGCAGCAAACCTGCGTACTCATCCCCAATGTTATTCTTATAGAGAATAATTAATATTTTAAATATCGCTTGTTTGTGAATACATTTCTTATGAATCCTGTTAAGTGTTATGTTATATATTCATTGGAAATTCGCTGAGTATGCAGGTTTGCTGCGACGGGTGTATTCCTATGGTCGTCCCTATAAACCTTAGGCTTGTGCGTGGAGAACGTATCAAGCAAAAGAAGGGGTGAGCCACTACAGTACAAGCTAGGCAGTACTGATCAAATATACATGCCAGGACCGGAAATTGACCCCACGACAGGGCCGCTGCCACGGTTCCAGAGTCTGTCGCCTTGACCAATACGCCAACGACTCACCAATTAATTAACGTACAGTCCTCTCTCTCCATTTGTCTCCATTATTGTGAACGATAAGTTCAGCAAGTCCCTAAATTTTTGATTATCCGTAAAACTGCTTTTTATTACTTTTAAACATTCCAGTACGTACCAGGCGAGCAAAGAGCATTTTCAAGAGCTTCAATCGTATTGTCGTGGTTTTCCTTCTCTTTTTCAGCCTGAAAAATAATACTGCTTTTAAACTCTTCACCAAATATTGAGGGTTAATACTACTATTTATATATTGTTTAGTGGCGATCCATATTTAACAGTAACATATTTTTTTTACTAAAATTGTGTAATCACTGAGGTTAAGTTGCCATTATATAGAACTGTAGGTGAGTAATGTCTGGCTTCTTTGGAAATTAAATTTTAAGTTTATTTTAAATTAATTACACGCTAGCTGTAATCGGGTTATTCACAGGACTAGAACCCTTTTGTGGTATCTCTATCAGTATAGGAAAGGCTATGATTGGAGGTTGGGAGAAGAAAACTAAGGTACACTTGGAGAACATCTTAGGCCTCAAACAGTCAAACTCCGGCTCAATCCCTTCAGGAAGGAATGGAAGAAAATCCTAAGCCTAAGGAAGCCTAAGGGGTGGGCGAGTACTCGAGTACCTATAGAGTATTTTCTAATACTCGAAGGCCGAGCGAGTATTAGAGACTACTCGAAAATTCGAGTAGAGTAGTTGAAAATGGCATAGCTGCCCCCACCGTTTACTCTATGTTACGCCGCTAACCAATGTTTAACAAAATGAGAGACTGAAATAAAGAAAAACAAGCCTAAAATATATGTTTAGCTCATATAAAAGGAGAAAATGACAGGTGAGTTATTTATGGATACCTGTGAATTAAGAGAGGGGCATGGGGAGTGTTTGGGTCAGGGGAAAAATCTGACCTTGGAGATAAGAAAGTAAGACGGTCGGGGGGGAAGGGTGGGGTCCGGTTGAAAGCAATAAATCAGTCGCTGACCAACATTATTTCCTTGAGTCATTATCTTACAACCGTTTTTCCCCATTATGAATTTATATTAAACAGTTTTTGTTTTTCTATATTACTATAGTATACTAGTGAAATTAACATTAAATTATCTACAAAATTGCATTAAAAATTAGATTAATAATTAACTACAAAAAGCTACTAAATAATTTTTAATGGTTTTATAAATTTGTAACTATTTTATTACATTGTGTAACTGTTATAAATGTTTGATTATCTTATGAGGTTTTGACAAACTTGTCTAAAAACAATTAACTTTAACACGTTAGCTGCCATGACGTCAATTTGGGTTTTCGTGGTATTGCCATGTCGGTCATATCTGGCCGACACGTAAGTGTATTAACAGGTATAGCGCCGGCCAGATATGACCGGCACTTGAAAATGTGACGCCATTTTGTATTCTGTCTTTTCTGCGCAGTGCTGCGACCTAGCGACGAACCGGGCAACTCGTTACGTTCCTCAATGATACTGCCTTACTACAGAACGACTGCAGCGCTCATATCTGTTACAAAGGGAACTAACAGTGGAATGTTGTGCAACGTTATTTAGCCGTCATAGTGACGGGCAGATCTGACCGGCAGCTTTTATTTACAAACACGTAACCCTTAAAACTATTTATTGTCTTGTTTTTTGGACTAAATTCAATTCTTATTTTATAATCAATGTTTGGGGGATAAAAAAGAAACTAAAGACGTTTTATAAAATGTAGAAATTATTGTATTGTCACACTACATGTTACCATTGTTATAGAAATCTGTCAATAAATTCTAAATAAAAAATAGTTGTATACAAAGTCTTATCAAAGAGAAAAATATATAAAATAAGGTTGTGAAAAATATAATGTCTCTTAGGAAAACGTTGACTTATCGCTACTTGTTTAACTTAATAAAAGTTACTTGTGGGTTTCTCGAAAACACTGCTGGCACAAGTAGGGCTTCTCGGGACATTGGTCACAGAATGTGTTTACTTTTCCGAGATTCTTCGCATGTTGCCTACCCTTCTCTTCCATTGTTTTTTTGTAGCACAGCTTACAATATTTCCTAACCCTGTGCTTTGCTTTCCCATGGCCAGTAAACGTGTCTGAGACTGCCAGGTAGTGATAGCCCGTGGTTTTCACTGGAGGCACAACTTCGTCTTTCAAGCCCATCAAACCCATTGCCAGGCGTTCTCTAAATGTCGTAATTGACATGCAGTATTTCTTCTGGCGACCACTAGCTGTGGGTTTGGATTTGACAGTGTCGGTATAAGCCAACCAAGCATTAACAACAGCAGTTCCTATTAGTAGCTCTTCAGCAACTTTGTGGTACCAACGTTTAGATTTTCAAACTCCTGTGCTGTAAGAGGACATTTGGTCCGATACATCAATTCCGCTCGTACATTTATTGTACTCTACTACAACTACAGGCTTAAGGATTGGCCGTTGTTTTTTATCTTTTTTTCCAGTGTCAACATAATCCACCCCATGTTTAGTAGAAAACATTCTAACTTCCCTCTTGTCCTTCCACTTACTCACTACAATACCTTCTGCACTTTCCTGTGCAACCATTTCTCCTTTTTTTCAATTTAGATTTCATTACCTCTGTCGGCAGACCTTTCCTATTGGCTCTGACTGTACCCACAATGTGAGTTTGCTTAGATAGAAGGTCTTTTGCCAGTGGAACTGATGTGTAGTAGTTATCTACACACAAGCTATGTCCCTTATAAAGGTGATTTGTCATCAGTTCCATTGTTACAACTTTAGAAACCTGCTCATTGTTTTCAGTTCCAACTGTTCCTTTGCCCATGTAAAGCTTTGTATTCAGTGTATAACCTGTTTTGTCGCAGAGCTTAAAGATTTTGATCCCATATTTGTGCGCTTTATTAGGGATATATTGTCTGAAGGACAGCCGGCCTCTAAAGGGAACCATGCTCTCGTCTACTACGAGATCCTGCTCGGGAGATTTTGTGCGCAGGAAAGACTCGTTCAGCTGCATTATGAGAGGCAATATTTTTGATATACGCCCATCACTTTCTACCAGAGCATTATCACTGAAATGCCAGAAACGAAGCATAAGTTGAAAGCGGTTTCTACTCATAACTTGGTTAGCAACAGAGTTTTTATACAACATGTTTTTTTGCCCAATAATCTGTGATGCGGGGATAGCGCGCCAAACCCATCCAAATCAAAAGGCCAATAATTTCATTTCCCCCTCATTTGTGTCACGCCATTTTCTTAGCCTGCTGCTACGACGTAATCTGGCTTCACTTATAACATTTCTGGCATTTCTGTTTGTTTCAAGGACCATCATCTGGATAACATCATCTGTCAAAAAAAAAACCTTAAAGTAATCTAAAGGAGTAGCATTATTTGCCATGTTAATGTTAAACTTAGGCTCCCCAGTAAAAGGGAAATATTGCTGCTTTCCCTCAAAAAAACCCCATACATCCTCTTCAGTTGTATTATTCCCTCCAACACTTACAATCTCATCATTTTCACTTTGCACTTGACTGTCATTTTCACTATACACTCGACTGTCATCTGTGTCCATCATACTGTCAGATAATTCTTCATCAGATGTATATTCCTCTTCCAAATCACTAGGATCAAAGTCCGGGTCTTCGTCCGTGTCATCGACATAGTCACTGCTGTCATTCCCTAAATCCTCCATTTCATCATCACTCATATTGTTAGCACCATGGTCTGGATCACTTGAAGTCGGGCAATTTAAATACTTTTGTATGTCGTTATCGTCCAAATTATTACTCATTGCTAAGCCGTGTTTCCACCTTGAACACCACGCCTACACTGCATACGATGCTGGTGGACACTTGTACTCTGTAACACTATAAACAATAAATTGGCGGGAACGTTTGTCAGGGGTACCATCATCTGCAAAATGTGAAAGGCGGGGTAAAACTCGTGCTGCAGATATTGGCGGGCACGTGTGTCAGTTGTACCAACGTCAACCGATGAAATACCCGAACGCCGTAGTAAAACACGTGTCGGTCAGATGTGGCCGGCACTAATTTTTTTACGTGATATTTTACTTTAAAAAACTCGTGCCGGCCAGATATGATCTAAGCCAGGTAAGACTGTGGCTTAGATGCCGTGATTGCGTGCCGGTTAGAGATGACCGACATGGCAGCTAACGTGTTAAACTAATTTTAAATTTTGATTAGGTTATTAGCTCAATTATTTTAAATTTGAGTTAGCCAAACTGACAAGATATGTCTGTACTTTAATTACTTTCTTTAATTATATTTTAGTGTTATATGGAATACTTAAAAAAAGTAGTGTATTATTTTGGATGGTTAACATTTTCATTTAATATTTTTATTTTTTATTTTAACAGATTATAGTTGTAATCCATAGTATTTAAAGGTTGAATTTTAATTACATTTATCATCGTATCCCACGGATCTTGAAGTTATATTCTTTACTTTCTATTATTGATATTGTATCTTCTCAGTAGAACAACAAATGGTATGTGTACAATTTTAGGTTTTTTGTTAGTTTTCTGTCTTACAAAGCTGTTTTAATCAGCTTATAAACTTAATAGCATGCAATTAATTGTACCTGTAATATTTCTTTAGAATTCCTTCAGTATATTTACTATAAATATTTCAAGAACTTTTGTTATAATATTGTTTAGTTCAGAGGCAATGACAGGTGTCAAGTGAGTTATTGCTCTCTTCGCACAAACAAAGTGAGCAAATACTTCAAGCTCAAGCTCCCCACAACTAACTGTTTGTATTTATCTGTCTAAACGTTCAACATTTTGGTATTATTTTGGTTAATCACTTTCTTGTTAACCTTCCAGGTAGTGATCGACACGCCCTTCCGAACTTCACACCCTCCGAGCAGCAATCCACACGCCCGTGTCGATGGCGCAGCGTTTACGGAATCACTCCTAGTTCGTTCAAATCCGGTTTGAAGTGGATTGAGCCTATTGCCATTGCCGAATTGCCGTAATGCCGTATTGCCATTTACAGCAGATTCCAAGCTTTCTATTAATGTATTTCTCTAGATGATAACTCTGTGTACTGCAGAAATACGTCAGCTGAAAAATGACGCAGTGTCAAACAGCCGTCTGCTATTGTGCAGTTTCCGATTCTTTCTGTTTCATGTGTTGAGGTTATGTTGTTTGTTTTTATTTAGTTAAATATAAATACAAAATGGATAGTAGTGTTATCCGACGGTGTTTTGACGATGAAATAAGCGACCTGAATCATGATCCTGAGATTCTTGACGATGAGGGAAGTGATATAGACATCGATGTGCCTGAGTACAATTATGATTAAGACTCTGAGGTTTCATTGATGGATTATTCTAGTGGAGTATTATTCCCCTCATACTAGTGAATTGGAAACTTCTGATCGTGAAGACAATGAAGGAGGAAATGAACCCGACCCTGAACCAGGCCCTTCAGGTACACAACTAAATCTTGCTCCTGCCCCAGATCCTTGATTAGGGTGTCCACAAGAACTACCAAAAGATGTTACTGCCCTCTTTACAGTAAGGGAGACTGGACTCAAATATGCTCCTCCAAGGGACAGTAGCCCAATAAGTTATCTCTTTTTGTTCCTTACTGCAAATTTTTGGCATCTCATAACATGGGAAAGAAATGCCCATGCCGCTAGGGTTGTTGGCGGAAAAACCTGACGCCACACTCTCGTTACAATAAGTGGACAAATGTGACTGAAATGAGATGGAAAAAATGGTTTGGTATCTTGTTGAATATAGGCCTAGCTGTAACGAAAAACACTAAGCGTTACTGGGACCAGATCAAGATATTCCTTATTTCTCCAAAACAATGTCTCAAACCCGCTTCTTTCTAATCAGCACATTTGTTCACCTCACTTCTGCTCGCACTCTTCCTCGCAATGACCCTGTCACCAAGACACTGTAAACACTGTATTTAAGAAGTATTTCATTCCTAGCCAGGATGTATGGATTGATGAGAGTATGATAGGAATGAAACATTGCTGAGTATTGAGTATTGAGTATTGAGATTCGAATCTCGAGTTCGAGTCGAGTATACAAATAAAAAAACACATAGGTCGAGTTAAACTGGATCAAAACAGTGTATAGGGTTCCATTTATAAATGTTGTTATTAAAATATACTTTTCTAGTCACTATGCCCTGAAAATAACAATAGTAAGTCAAATAAATGGATTCCTGCTTCATTGGAAAAAGATACGTACATTTATCTGAAAATAAATCATACCAAAGTTATTGCCTAACATTTTGCCATGAAAGTCAAATACTTGTAATATTTTGGTATTAACCCTTTCCACTCGAATTATTTTGCCCAGCTGTTCCCTCACACTTGCATTTAATTTAAAGGAAAATAGCATGTTTTTAGTTTTTAGTATATTTCTTATCTAATATTAGTTATTTATTAAGGTTGAGCTATTGATTCTTGTTCAGCATAAAATATTACACAATATAAACATAAAAATAAAATTTTAGTTTTTAATTTGTATTTTTGGTATGGTCATAAAGAAACTAAAACAAAATAAATTTTTACATAATCAATATATTTAGGCAATAAAAAAATACAAAACATTTTTTTTTTATCTTGAAAAAATATTATTTACATTCCCCATGTAAAAACAAACAAAAACTATGAATTACATAAACATTTATATGTATTTATGACTAAAATATGTACACTTCTAAATTTTGAGTTTTTGGAATTTTTGGCTTCCATGGCAACTTCTGCATTTTCTATTTTTTCTTCAGCCTGTAATTTTTAAACTGAGTAAGTAAAGTGTGATAAACAATATTTATATGTACCGTCTTTATTCATACAAAAAGAAAATATAAAAACTGTGAAATTGTTATACTAAACCAAAAATATATTTTTTATTAGCGACATATAATAAAAAACAAAAAACGCTGAATTATAAAAGATATCTAGTTATTTCTGATTTGTAACCTTGAGGTTATTCTAGATTATTAATATTTAGATAGGCCTAGTTAAATTATTGACCTACCTAGAGTTTGTAGTCCTTGAGGGTATGGTACCGCTTGAAGCATTGGCCAGGGTGAAGGCCAGGTTTGCGTTCACACGTCTCACAGAAGAAGTGAGTTTCGCGCCTTTGACCAGGAACTTTCCTATTGCTGCATACAGCACAGTCCTTTTTCTGATTTACCCCAGGAAAACTTTCAATGAAGTGGGGCTTTTGATTTAACCTCTCTTCTTTATCGCTTGAGGAAGGCCTACCACGTCTTTTACCACTAGGATTGCGGAAGTCCCCAACAAGTTCCAATAACAACATTTCTCTGTACTTCTTTGAATCACAACACCTGTTTCCAATGTTTTGTTGATGCATGTTGTATAGTAAAAAACTATTCACAACACTTACTTCCATTAACCAGAAGAACATTTTTCTCCACCATTTTTTGGACTTGCGGACGAACATGTATGAAGATATATAGTGATCAGCTGCATCAACCCCACCCATTCGCTCATTGTAGTCCATAATGACTGTGGGTTTCAAAACTTTCTCTTTTTCTGTGCTTCCTTTTTGATTCCTTACTATCTCTACTACAGAAGGGTTATGCACAGTACTAAGCATGGTAACGTCCCTCTGGTCCCTCCATGCCAATACTAAAACGTTATCTTTGTGTCGAAAGGCGCGCACTTCATGTAACTGCATTTTGTTTGCCTTCATATTTTTCTTTTGAAAACAAGATGGGTTTCCTTGTCGATTCCCAAGGACTGTACCAGTAAGGTGCATTCTTATTTTGGTGAGTTGCTGAGCTAAGGCCAAGCTGGTGTATAGTCTGTCTGTGTAAATGTGGAACCCGCACTCAAACCCACACTGATTTCTGACTCGTTCCGCCAAAAGCATCACAATCCGCATAGTGAACTGATGTTCAGGGAAAGGCAAAATAGCTGTAGTTGCAGCACCATAGTATGGCTCAAAAGTATAAACATAACCTGATCGGGAATCAGATATCACAAACACTTTCATGCCCCACTTTATCGGCTTTTTGGGGTTATACTGTTTGAAATGAATTTTTCCTTTGAATGAAACAGTACTTTCATCCATAGAAAGCTCGTAAGGTGGAACAAAGTACTTACAAAATTTAGCCTGTAAATATGTCACTAAATGGCTAATCTTAGATCCTCTCGATGGGCGAACGCCAGCTGGATTGTTACTAGACACGTGGAGACACCAAAATATTTGAAAAAACCGATCACGGGAGAAGACATCCGTAAAAAAGGATTGTTTCTTATGCCATTCTTGAGAGAAATAATCCTGTAAATTGGGTTTAGGATTGAGACCCATATTAATCACAATGCCTAGAAAAGCTTTGAACTCTTCTGCAGTTAAATCTTTCCAGGTCGACCAAATAGATCTTTTCTGCAAGGGGGTAGCCTTTGAAATGTGCTCATATGCATATGTATTCGTTTCACTGACAATATGATCTATCACTTCATCTGTAAAAAATAACTGTAAAAATTGCAAAGGGGTTTGAGGTTGTTGTGGCCCCGACGGGGCCTTGTACCCTGAAAACAGAGTATAGGGAAATGTTTCAAAATCTGGGTCACAATCTAAGTAAGGTTTATAGTTTTTGTCTTCACTTGGAGGCTGTTTCTTCGGTTGCTTAGGCTGTGAGCTTCTTGGACTCTTTTTAGTAGGCGTAGGCCTCTTTCTTGAACAGATTGGAGTTTTGGAATTGGATATTTTTTTAGGCCTACCTCGGTTACGCTTGGGTGGTACCGGTACCGGTACTTCAGGAAGTAATTCATCAATAACTGGACTGACAAATAAATCCCTACTAGGACTAGTTGAGGGTTCGATTTCTTTATGATGAACATTAGGCTCATGTAGGCTACTTACAGTTTTAGCTGGGCTTTGTAATAGAGCACCAGAGGTAGGCAAGTCATCACCAACAAATAAATTACGACTGGTTGAAGGGTAATTGTCTTGATAAAAACTAGGATTATGTAGGCTAGGCCTACTTACAGTTTCAGCTTTTGCTGGGCTTTGTAATAAAACTCCAAAGTTAACATCATGGGCCAAATCACCAATTTCTTCTATGTCACTTTCATCACTTCGAAATAACAATATTTCCTCATCATCTAAGTCTGGAGGATAATCTAAATCTGATTCTTCATCAGTAGTCAAGCCTCCTTCAAATAATTTACTTGCTACGGAGTCTGACAATGAAAGTTCGTCATCCATTTCAACGTGAAATTAACATAATGAACAGTTCACTTTACTAAATTATCGGCACTTAACCACAAAAAAATTTTTATAAAACAATAATTAACCAAAACAAGTAAAATATAATATAAAAATCACGATAGCAGTCGCTGCGAACAAAGAACATAGGACTAGCAGACGTTCAACAAACGCATAAGTAAACAAACACAAACCAAACTTATTTCAAAGCCAACTAAATCGTTCGTGATTGTTTTCTTTGGACCAAAGGCAGCTAAAATAATTTAAGAAACCATTGATCAGTCTTTCGTATCACTTAAAACATTTATGGACTACATTAAGTGAGTTTAGAGCCGTTTAAAACAATGTCGCGGCAGCCGCGACATTCGAGTGGAAGCGTCAAAGTTGAATGTCGCGGCAGCCGCGACATACGAGCGGAAAGGGTTAAGGTTTTTATAACCTATATGGTATTAACTAACAGTTTCATTAAAAAATAATTTAAGTTTTTTATTTTATTTGCTATTTTTTATTTATCCAACGTTTTATTGTATATTATGTTTAGGCCTAAGCTACATCTTTCTACGAATGGAGGAAATAAAATTACATTTAGGCCTAAAAGTTAAAATAAACTTTATGTTAATATTTAAAAGGCCTATTACATGGTAAAGCATTAACCTACTTACTTACCACACAAAATGTATTTACTAACATATCTTAGCATTAATTTTAACACTAATAGTCCTAATAAGAACAATCAGTTAATAAAAACATGAAGATACTATGTTTGAAAGCGCCCGGCAAATCAATTGATAAAATTGAAGCCATGTCTTAAATAGAGTTTCAAAATATTAAGAATGATTTAAAAAATCATTAATGAAACTAAACAAAGCCTAAACAAATCACTTGTCTTTAAAATCAGCTCAATGCCAAAGGACAATAGTTGAGCCTAAAATTAATGGATGGAATTTTGTTGAGTCTCTTTTGAAACAATTTCAATTACTATGGAACAAAAAACAAGCACAAACTTCGTATGCTTACCTATTAGATTTCATTACAGATTTGTTTTTGATATTTTACTTTTGTTTACAAAGTTAGGTTAACCTAAAAATGGACTATGACTATACAGGCAGTGTTCATACAACTCAATCTGAAGGTCCTGGTAAATCTTCCTATTTGGTGTAAAGAGTAGGCTAACACAAATTTATAAGCCACAACTTACTTATTTATTAATAAAACACTAAAATTCACATCACAACTAACTCTTAACATCTCAAATGCGTTGACACTCAATTTGAATTTACAGACGACGCACGGCCGCGGACGACCCGTGGTAGCGCGGGTAAACGGCGGGAGTCGAAACCTAACAGTGAAGAGAGCAGAACTTGGAGAGAGGGAGAGCATTTATTGTAGAAAGGAGGAGTTGTTACTTGTGGGATTTAGGCAAAAGATTTTCAGGAAACCGGTTTTAGGACTAACAACAAGATACCATGCAGAAGACAGAATTGTTAAAATAAAAAGGGATTAGTTGGGAAGAAACCAATACTTATGCACAACTACAACCAGTCAATGGGAGAAGTTTATGTAAGTGATGAATCTGTTTATCACCCATCCTGCAACCGGCAAACTTCAAAATATTGGAAAAAGATTTTCTTAAACCTATTTGACATCTATGTGTTCAATGCATATGTACTAGGCCCATAAGTAGAAGAGAATTCCACGGGAAAGTTTTGCAATCCTTGGTGACGCAAGATATGCCTGCTCCACAACCCGTTCCTGGACCTGCAGGGGATGCTGCCGGACACCGCATTGAACACTTACCAAGAAATTCCGCTCGGAAGTGTGTTGTATGTAACAAGGCAACCAATCAAGGCAGAACCAGATTTTGTAGTCCTGGTTGTAACTCTGGGGTACACAGAGAGTGCTTTGCCAAACTTGAACACTATTGGAGGCTTTTGAGGGGTTCCAAGAGGAAGCTGATCCCAGAAAATTCTGTTTCAGACTAAATCGGTGTTGTGACATTTTGTGTAAATAGTAACAGTGTTTTATTTTTTATTTTTCATGATAAGTGTACAAATGTTTATATATTCTTGTTTGTCATAAAATTCTGAACAAAGTGGCTATCTTAATTGTTTTATTTAGTAATAGTTAAACAATTTTAGTGGATTGTAAACTTTGTAGTATAACTTTATTTGAAACAAAAAATCCGGTTTTGAAGACCACACACCCCGATCAACTTTTGTAAGTAAATTATTTAAATTATTTCTATTTAGGTAGATTTATGCTGAATAATATGGCATTATATAATTTGCTATGGTTTGCATGATTTTAAAACTTTTTATTAATTTTTTAAATAAAGGTTGCAAAATTGCAAAAAAAGCCTGCCACCAAGGGTAAAATACACGACACCCAGAGGGTTAAATTGTTCTGGTTTTGATCAACTAACCCAAAATCTTTGAATGGGTGTATATTTGTAATATTTGTCTTCTGTTTGTTGTTGAAAACAGTATGTATATTTTTTTTCATTTAAATCATTATTCATTCTTGGTAAAGTAAAGGTTAAAATAAAATAAATAATAACATTAATAATTCAATAAAACGTTATGTTTATAATTAGTGAATTTCCTATGGAAAGTGAACTATTAGCATAACCCGCACGGTGAAATTTAAGCCCGGGACCACCATAGAAGTTCCTAACGCGACTCCCTGAACACGTTTTGGGGGGTCGTTCAAAATTTTATATATATATATATATATACACATATATATGTGTTTGCACTCTAGCGGTCACATTTTTGTCCGATTTACTTCAAATTTGGTAGGGACATACCTTTCTGTAATCAGTTGGACAAGTTTGTTGGGAAAAACAATCGGAAACTCTAAACCCCTTTTTTGGGGATTAATCTTTTAAATTTTGAGTTTTTGGGTCCAGAGAGGGTCATAAAAGCCCCGGATGTAAAATTAATCCATGTATAAAGATGGGAATTAGTGAGGCGAAACTTTTAAGCCCTCTCCCGCCATTCTAGCATAACTATTTACCAAGTTATAGAAGAAAATGTGTACTGACCAAACACAGTACATTGTCTTATGGGGGTTTTACATTACAAAAGCCTGTTATTCATTTGTTGGTGTACTTTCATCATCCCCAGCAACCTCACACCTACTTTAAAGCCTGACTGGACCTTCTCCTAACCTTATAATGCACAAAATTGTATTACCAGCATTGCAGGTAAATGAAACCAGGAGCATCAGAAGAGCCAAAAAAACAATGTTTTCAGATTTCAATAAAAAATGGAATAAATGTATTTTTTACATTTATTTTTAGTTTTAAAAGTTTTTTATGCGGAAATTCACTTCCCTCACGTCAGCGTGCTGCGTGCAAACTCGTTAAAGTTTAATGTGTAAAAAAAACATTTTTTTTCAATAAAAAAGTTTTTTTAACTTTTAAAAGGACTACTTGACTCGATACTCCAGTAGTTGGTTCAATACTCGATTCGACTCAATTTAAAAAAAAACACTACTCGCCACCCCTAAGGAAAAGGGCTATTTTCCCCTAGGACTAACAGTGGTGAACGGACAAGGGCCTCTGAGAAGACACCTCAGAAGAATAGGCCTAAGCCAGTCCATGGTTCACACTTTTATTTGGTTAATGATTTCCCAGACTTTCCCTGACAAAATATTGATTTTCTCTGACTTTTTTTAATCAATATAGTTAATTTTCCCTGACTCGCGACTCAGAATGCACACTTTTTTCCAATAGGTTTTTGATTTTCGCACACAATAGTGCTTTGTGTTTATGATTTAAATCAACATTTTTCCCTGACTTGTATAAAATAGTCAGCAATTTCCCTGACTTTTGGCATTTTTCCAACTTTTTCCCTGAATTTTCAGAAAGTGTGAACCATGCAGTCTGACAGTGCAGATTCTGTGGAGGGTAGGAGGAGTCTGCTGAACATATGACTTTCCTGCCCAATGTTAGCCCAGAAAAGGCTGAAAACCCTGGAGAGGTCGCATCCCAGCTGGTGGAAATTAAAGAGTTGGGTGTCCATTAGCTGATAGGTTATTAGAAGAGCATCAAATTGGTAGACTGAAATTTGTAAAGGGTGCTACAAAAGATATTCTGAAGTCGGAAGTGGTGATGGGTAGCTATACCCTAACCCTGTTAAGGAAAACAAAAGTCTCCAGCTTCTTTAAAAATGAAATGTTTCTTTTTAATTAACTATAAATTAGCGGTAGATGGGTGAGGAGAGGGGTTACACTTTTGTGTCAGAACTGAAGTGGAGAGTCAATTATCTAAATTAGTAAGAACCAAGGGTAGTTTGCATAATGAAACACAAAACCTAATAACCATTTAATCCCAGCAGTAACCCTATAACACAAACAGCTGACCATGCAAGAATATGTTTAGCACTGAACAATTATGTAGGAAATTTCAAAAACAGGCCTTATAACTTTACAGTAGCTTCGAGTGACTCAACACCCTTTGTTTACATTGTATCGTGTTTGTGGAACTTAACTGAACTAGCTATTGTAAACCTTGCATGTTGCCAAAAAAAGGAGTTTTCAAGGCTTTCTTCCAATGAAAAGAAAGTGATATGAACAAAGACAATTTTCAGAGAAAGTGGAAGGAACGGAGGGGGGTGGGGCTGAAGGAAGGGGAAGCGTACACTTAAGACTTGGTGATCACCTAGTCACAGGCCCTGTAAAACCTAATCGTGAGTTGACAAAGAGTTTTCAACATCAAATTATATGAAATGTGGGGTTAAAAAACCAATAACATAAACGCACACCAATGAAAGCGAGGAGGCAAGATGATGGCTTTCTTATCAACATTTTATTACCCAAGTCAGTTGAAAATAGTGAACACAAGAAAATGCAAGGTAAAAACTGATTATTGTGTTAGTGCTAATTTTAAGCAGATAATCCCATATATTTATAAAAGAAAGGTGGTGTCTGTCTGTCGACATGTATGTTCCATTTTAACATAATAACTGCTGAAGCTGAATCAAGCTGAAAATTTGCATGTAGGTAGATAATTTCACTGGGCTACATATAGGCCTATTCCCATCTTGGCAATCCCTTAGGGCTCTGCCCCAGTAGAAATGAAAGTTATAATTTTGTTCTTATGGGCAATAGGTTTAATGGATTAGAAACAGATGAAGATGCAGCAGGAGTTTTAATCAGCTTTGCGAGGCACGGAAAAAGCTAGTATTTCATAACTAATGCCGATAGACAAATAATTTTTTTGCTTTTGAGGGCCCTGAGGTCTTTATAAAATCAGAAAAATGTCTGTTAGGTTCAAACATACTCGAATAAGACAGACTAAATGCGATCTTCAGTAGAACGTGGAAACCCATAAGGGTGTATGGGTCAGTGATTACCTCGGAATGATCCGCTGACTTGGCGGGGGGAGTGATATCCCCGTTGCCGTTGTCCTTGAGTTTCCTCAGTTGGCGGGGGGCCTCTGGGTCCAGACACTCCATGTCTGAGCCACTAGAGTCCTTGTCACACTCTGAACACTGCCTGCAAACAATGACAACATGAGATAAAACATTACTGTTACAAATGAGGAATCGTCACTTATTTGAAGCCTACAACTCTGAATACATGTGTAAAGAAAATTTAATTGATTTCCGTGATCCACACTATCTCTACGCACTACTTTAAGTGGCCTAAGATGGTGGTAAAAATCACCAAAATCAATAAATATTTTTATAATCATTTCTGCAAATTTTTATTAACTTTATAAGTAACAAACTGTTTAACTTACTCATAATGAAGCCGGTTTAAAAGTTATACATTAGGTTCAAAGTATTATGGAAGAATAACAAATATTCAAGTTATGGTATTGGGTAAAAGAGCTGAAAAAACTCAAAGATTAGTAAAAGTGAGCAACAGAAAGCTCAAGTCAACACTTATTTCAAAAATCCAAATCTGAAAAGTATCTCAAAACATGGCGTTAAAAAAATATCAAATAAAATCAAAGTATCAAATAAAATATGGCGCAAATATCCTAGAAAAGTTGCAAAAAAAGAAATAAAATTTAAAAAAGAAAAGAACCAAAAACTCTGACAGGTATGATGTTCATGAAGACTTGGTCAGCTAGCCTGACTGAAAGTTGTCTGTTTATTTCTCCACAGATTTTATCAATGAGTAAAACACTTATTAAACTAAGAAGCGGCGTCCAACTCCTCTGTAGCAGTGCAGTAAATTGTCGATTATCCGATCATAAACTGCAGATAAAGTTGTAATTGCAATTTGAATAAAATAGGACATATTAAATAGTTTTTACAAAACTAAGCTTATAGTTTTATTAGTTTTAGGCACCCTCGAATATGAAAATTCAAATAATTAATAACAAATTTCATTGTGTTACTAGTAGCCACAGTGAATGGCTCTTTTAGTTTAATATATTTATGTTGAACATTCTTGGCCAAAAGTATATAAATTGATTTATAACAAAGCTCTTTATTTATGGGAAATGTTTTTCTGAACAATTAATCATCGATTGAAATGAGTATGCTTACAGTCTTACTGATAATTTAAGGCCTCATAGTTGCACATGTTTGATAAACAACGTCTGATAGACACAGATTGCTAGTGCCTTATCCTGATCGGTTTGTTTCCCTACCTCTGCTGTGGTGGAAAAACTATATAACTAGTTTAAATTTTGTTTTTAAGTTTACTCGTGTTTTAAGGAATTGACTTTGCATATTACACTTTGTACTTGTGATCAAAGTCAATAAAGGGATATTTCTTTTCACTACCTTCATTGATGGAAAATACCCATTACCCATTACTATTGTTCTGTAATTAATTTTCTGGATAGAGTCGAGTATTGCCAATTATTCTCGAGATTAGAGTATTTTTGAGCGAGTATTTGCCATCAGCATTATATTGTTGTTGGTAGTTTCAAATAGTGTGATGGAATCTACGTACCACTCCCGATATAATTTGATAATCTAATAATGTTACTAATATATGAGTTGCAATACACATTTTTGGTCAGTACAAAGTGGAATGTATTGACTAACAAACCATGGTTTGGCCGTAGTTTCGGCTCATACAACATGGTCCAGTTGCCATTTGACTACTATCACTTAGTCCACCCATAATTTATAATCAATCCTACATGACTACATATAACTAATTTTCTTGATTTGTGATAAACTGAAGGCCTAATTATTATTATTATACGTTAAATTTAAATTTTATCATTTAATGAATTTTGCTCCATGAAACTACTGTTCTAGTATTATATGTTTTGTATAATTCTATTCTAGACCATATACGCTAGTGTTTGTTTTATGTATATTGTTTAACGATGAGTACCGATATAATTTAATTGGGTATATTCCTGTTTTATAGCATGTAAATAAATAAACAAGAAGAGAATAGTGAATCATTAAATTTGGAAGAGACAAAATTATATACAGGGTGTCTGTCTTTGACTGCCTGAAACTCTACCGTATTGGTTGACTGAACTCCCCAGTTCAATAACAAAAAGTACCATTTGATGTATAAAATAGGTTTATAATAACTGATGTGTTAAATAAGTTCATTTTGAATAGCCACCAGAACTGTGTAGAAGTATAATATATACGAACACATGTGTTTTGTTGCAGTTCTCCCTTGTCCTAATTGGGTGACCCGGGCTTCGGCTTTTTACTTTCGGCTCATCCACTTCAGGGACCACTAATTAAAATAATTCATTCTGGGGACATCATCGCAGATAAACACAAGATAAGAGGTTACATTGACACACCTCTGAAGGTGACATGACTTTGTAAATAGATGAAACCAAGGTTATCTAGTTAGGACAGGATAGAACTGCAACGGGATAACTGGGATGTAACAGAATACCAAAACTTGAGGAGCCTACATTCGACTACTACACTACTACTGCAACCATGGATGACTTTGATAGTAACACGTTCAAACTAATTATTTACATAAAGTGATTCGGAGGCTACTTTAAAGTTTTCTCTTCTGTTTATTACCTATCTTCTTGTCATTTTCAAGTATTTAGTTTTATTTTAGCCTAGTTAGTTTCCAGCCCAACCTATTTTTCTTCTCGCATTAACTTTTATCAAAATTTTAAAGTCTTTTCTGGTTACTGTGGGAAGAGCCACATTACCACAAGTGCTAAACATTAATTTTTGTGCCAATTCCAGCTATCAGTCAATTTGTCTTTTTAAAGCCATCTCCTAGTACTAAATTAAAATGTAGGGGTGATAAGCCGTTAAAGGTGGCAAGCTCCCGTAGACAATTTACCATCCTCTGTACGCTCCCCACTTAACTAGACTTTACATGGGGACATCTTCATACACCTTTTTGCCAAGCTAATGAGCTCATTAAGGATGCCAACCTCACATTTTTCCTGAATTTTCTTCTTACAGTATTCTAATGTATTGATTGATTTAGCATTAATCTGGTTTTTACATAATTGCAGCAAGCAAAGCAATTGGCAACAACATAAATCATGCATGCCATGTATCAGGTGATCGGCCCATTGATCCGATATCGTATGATGTAAATAAAGCAATGTGATTGGCGGAGCGATTCCTTTTCAGTAATTCTCTATACAATACCTAGCGTTAGTCCACTACCAAACCCCCGACCTGATGTTCCGCGCTCCGACGGTCATTTTTAAACTAAAACTGGGTGACTTAGAACTTGAAATTATCTTTAAAATAAAAAAGAATCATAAAAATTGGTTAAGTATTAACTTCAGGAAGTGAGTGAACAAAAAGCAGGATTATTTTAAATATGTAGATTAATGAAACTCAAACAAGGCCAAAAAAAAATCACTTGTCTTTAAAAACAGCTCAATGCCAAAGGCCACTGAGCCTAAAATTAATGGATTAAAATTAATGGATTGACTCAATTTCAATTATTATGGAACAAAATAAAAGAACAAACTTCTTATGCTTACCTATTAGATTTCATTACAGATATGTTTTTTATATTTTGCTTTAAAAAATTACAAGGTTAGGTTAACCTAAATGTGGACTATACAGACAGTGTTCATACAACTCAATCTGAAGGTCCTGGTAAATCCTCCATTTTGGTATAAAGATTAACACAAATTTATAAGCCAGAACTTATTTATTAATAAAACACTAAAATCCACATTACAACTCTTAACACCTCAAATGAGTTCACACTCAATTTGAATTTACAGACGATGTGCAGCCGTGGACGACCCTTTGAAGTGCAGGTAGACGGCGGGAGTATAGGAAGGTTGACACTAAACTCGCTCGAAACTTTTGAGTTTCAATAAAACCTCGAGTTTCAGTGCCGAAATCGGCTCGAACTCAAAATTTCAAGTACTCGCACATCTCTACTAATAGCATTCCATACAGAATATTGTCTACTCCTGGCATCGTCGCTTTGAACTCTCAGAGCACATTGTGTCAGATAACGGTCCACCGTTCACTTTCTATGAATTTGATCAGTTTTTAAAGCAGAATGGTGTCAGATATACTCATACACCAACCTTGCACCCGGCTAGCAATGGACAAGCCGATGATTCTGTTAAAACTGTAAAAAAGAGAATCCGTTGCGCTATTGTAAACAAGGAAAATGTCGAACTAGCTTTAAATAGATTTTTGCTAGCATATAGGAACTCTGTACATTCCACGATCAATGAAACGCCAGATAGACTTATGTTAAACCAAAATTTAAGATCTAGGCTAGACCTAATTAGGCCTTATTTATCTCAAACTGTTTGTAGAAACCAAGAGAAACAAACACACAACTATTCTGGTAATGGTACTAGTAAACAGTATGTAGGAGAGCAAGTAGTAATTAGGGACTACCGAGATAGGAATAAATGGATTGAAGGAGTAATTATGAAAGTGTTAAGTCCAGTTTCTTATTTGGTTAAATTAGAGGGAGGAATTGTGTGAAAACCGCACTGATCAATTAATTGGCATTCAATCTAGGTTGACTAATAACAATAAAGAACAAATAAACCCTCAAGATTTATTGTTGCCTCAAACAGTACCGATGTGCGAGGTAGGTCGATCAGCTGATTCTCCAAACCTGCTGCATAACGGCCCTTCCAGCAGTCCGATAATATCCTATTCTCCTTCTCCATGCACGTCCATTTTCAGTCCCAAAATAACCAATACCCCTACAGGACGTGCAGCGTCGCCCAACGTTACTACTGTCAGCTGTTCGTTCCTCACCACAACAATCACCCAGAAGATATCCAACCAGAGACCGGAAGCCTGGAGTAAGGCAGGATTTATAAACAATCACTTTTGTACTCTTCTTTTTAACCTTTTATAATCCACTGTTTATGTTTGTAGCTACGCATATTATACGTGTAAAATGTTCATAACTGTTTTTGATTTTTATGTGTTTAATTTGTAAAGTTAAATTTGATATTATGATCATAACATTACAACCCGAATTGTGATTCTTAACCCTTTTACTGCCGACCATTGTTTTTATGACGTCACCAAAAATTCCAGACCACTATTAAGATTTACTTGCCAAGACTACCAGCATTGACTATAAATACTGAAGGAGACATCCCATCCATATGGTCCAGCTGTCCCACTTTTAGTGTATGCTAGAATTTAAAACTGAAGTAGTTTGATTAGGTCACCAACAGATTGTGCTACTGTCAACTATTTATTTTAGTTATTTACGTTAACTTTTAAAATATTTCCACCCTAGAAAGCAAGTAATAAACAACTTATGTTTGCTTCCTGACACACCAACTGTTGTATTATCCCTTCCTTGAGAGGATAAGTAATAGTTGACAGCAGTACACTCTGTTGGTGATCGGTGTAAACTACGACCTCTTTCAATCCTGGCATACCCAAAACTAGGGACACATTTTATAATGGTTATGAGAAGTCTACTTCAGTATTTATAGTCAATGCTACCAGGTTCAATTAGAACAAATTTAAGGCTCACATTAAAAAATTTGTAACTTTTTTATTTTTCATCAGAAATTTATAATTTAGGTCTTGTTTTATATGTATTGAGTTATTTGTTTCAAATAAAATATATATTTTGGTGTATGTAATTGTTTTTTAGTTAAAAAAAATATATATATATATATATATATATAGTTTGGACTATAAAAATTACCTCTAAAACTTAAACCTCAACCAATTTTAGACATATATATATAGTAAACAAGCATTAGTAAACACACACCCAAATTTTCATGCCATTACCTTGATAAATGCAGGAATTCTGATGTTTTTTTTTCAAAATTTATTCGGATTTTCAAAATTGAACACAGTCGCATATACAATTGACACTATCAGTTTTTTCATAAAAAACATGTACATTTGGCTTCTAAATTGCAAAATGTTGTAAGGCACATAAAATAACACCAAAACCATACTAAAATAATGAAACTCACAATGACAAAAATATTTAGAATGGAGAAAATTTCACAAAAAACCCTTTCAATACCTGTGCTCACCGAAACAGGTAGGGTGAACACCTATTTATGATGGCATTTTCACTTACTGGCGATCTACTCCGCTTGTCCATTTTCGTAATGACATCAAAACTTTACTCACTAAACCACGGATAAATCCACAAACATAACCAACAAACCAACACCAGTAAACATAAACAACAATCGAAGGACAGACGGCACACAACACTCACTACACAAAGCAACTGTCGACTATGCACAGACGGTAGGGGGAATCAATGAGTATAACTTTATAGGTTATACAAGTCACAGAGTATAAATTGTACTTTTCTATGTTCCTCATGGTCTTGACAATGAGTATCTCAAGTTTCGTGGCATTTGGTAAACATTTAAGGCCAATAAGTTAGAAATATTAGACGTGCTTTATTGCGCACGTCGGCGTTTTTCGCACAATTCTCAGTAAAAGGGTTAAAGGGGGAGGAGTATAATGTATTGATTGATTTAGCATTAATCTGGTTATTACATAATTGTAATTCAAGCAGTTGGCAACAACAAGATTCCTCTCGGATCTTAGGGCTCCATATCACACGTCGTCAAAGTTATAATATTGTTTTTATGGAGATAAGATTTTTAAATACAGTAGCTGAGTCAGCAAAACGATTTCCTCGATATAGGCAAACAGTATTATGATATGGTATTTTTTAATGGTATCTTACATATTTTGATTACGTTGTCAACCCGTTACAAATAACTCAGAAGTATTATCACTTAACTGGTATTACAAAAAAAATGTAGATTTTCAAGTGACAATGTATTTGATTTTTTTACTCGATTTTGAGCTTTAAAATGCTACATAGCTGTAATTTATTGATCGATTTAGCATTAATCTGGTTTTTACATAACTGTAATCCAAGCAGTTGGCAACAACATAAATCATATCATGTATCAGGTGATCGGCCCATTGGTCCCATATCATATGATGTCAAATAAAGCAATGTGATTGGCGGAGCGATTCCTTTTCAGTAATTCTGTATACAATACCTAGCATCAGTCCACTACCAAACTCCCGACCTGATGTTCCGCACTCCGCCAGTCATTGTTAAAAAACGTAGTTTATTTTTATTTAATTCCAGGTTAAGAAATGTGTTAAACCACCGTACCACCTAAAGACATTACTAGTATCATATCCTTTTTCGTGGTTCTCACTTTTCTTCAATTAATGATTTCCCTGACTTCCCCTGACCGAAAAAGTTAATTTTCTCTGACTCTCAGCTCATATCGGGCACTTTATTTACAATAGCTAATATTACAATTTGTTTGGGCCTCCACCTTCCCGCTTGGCAAAGATGCTATCCTGTTTATTTTTTATTTTAATAAACAATTTGTTACTGTCCAATAATGTTATTGCCTTACCAGTTACAGTTCACTTCCTCTTTGTTGCACCGTAAAAACCAATTTTACAAAAATCAAAGAAGTTTTATTTTTGCACATTATTGCTTTGCGAAACAGCAAATCAACTTATTTCTCTCTCTTTGAATCTCAGCTAAGATAAGATACACACCCCCCCTTACGGTATGGGGTGGTACGAAAACAAACCTCAAAAGTAGAGATGTGTCAAAACCAAAACTTGAATCTCAAAACCACCAAAACTTTGGAAAAGTTTCGGTTTCGAGATTCGATCGGTGAGTTTCGAGAATCAAAACTCGAAACTGCTGAGATTTTTTGTGTCTTAATTGTTGTTTTTTAACAGAAATCACGCCCGTGTTTCGATCAATAATGCAAAGGTCAAAAGCCTACTGTCATCGGTCGTCTACCTTCACCTTTTTTGGATTATTGATTTTTTATTTCTGAAAGAACAACTCTAACCAAAATATATAATTTGTTTTAATTAATTTTTCTGGATTTATTTTTCATAACCATACCCAGGCAAGTAAATAGGGTTTCGCGATTTGAGTTTCAAGATTCGATTTTGTAAGTTTCGGTTTCGGTTTCGAGATTCAAAATTTCTGGTTTTGACCATCACTACTCAAAAGGATAATAATCCTTTAGAAAAAATCCATTAGGACGCTAGCAAGCATTCATCGTTTGGAAAGCTGTAGGGATGCATTCAAGTACCTAAGAATTATGACAGTAGTTTCACTGTACATTCAAGAAGTAGAGATGTATGTGGATGGAAAAGATCTGCAAATAAACAGGGAAACTCACCAACACAATACCAGAAATGGTGAACTATACATCCTCCCAGTATATCACCTGAAGCTGTACGAAACTAAACCATTCTAAATCAGTAGGAAACTCTACAACTCACTACCACAAGAACATCATCACAAGAGAGGGAACTCACTAAAATCAGCGCTGAAAGAATGGCTTCTGGACCAACCTTTTTTCTACTCATTTGAGGAATTTCTATAAGGAAACTTCCAGAACTAACCTCTCTTCACAAATTTACATTAACTTATTAATGTATCAATTCTTTACACTATTTTTGTAATCTTAATGATTGAAAGTAAAGATAATTTTGATTCTGCGGCTACAATTAAATCAAAAACTTTCCCTTTCTTGTCTTAAATATAAAATATTCTCCCTGACTTGTATTTTAACTGACTCACCAGCCCATAAGCTTGGTCTTCTTGGGCATGCGGGTGAGGGGAGGGTTGAGGCAGCCGAGGTGATAGTGCAGGTGACACGTGTCACACTTGGCCAGCAGGTGTTGGTCCGTGGTCAGCCTGCAGATGCCACACTGGAGGTATAGCCCCATGGGCTCTGCAACACCAGAGGGAAACACATTTACACTTCAATTAACTATTTACATACAACTACAGGCAAATCTTGTTAATTCAAATCTTTGTTTGTTTGCTCAAGGCGTTCGGATTACAAAAATGTTCGGATTACTTAGGAGGTTTCAAATAAAAACCACAAACTAGGTAAAATCAATTGTAATTATAAGAACATTACTTCAAAGTGAAAAATACAGTATAAAAAGCAAAGAACTGTACGTAAATGATAACAAAAGTCAGTGAAAAAATTGACTAATTAAAGTAATTTAAAATAGTCTTGTATTACAAACGCTTTAAAGAGATATAAAACACCATAAATTTATGTGGACATCCCGGGATTCAAACCCGTGACCCCTTCAACCGAAGTCCAAGATGCTAACTGTTAGGCTAGCGAGACTCCCAATGCACGCCCGAAGTTCTTATTGCACAACTGAAAGTGCACTGACCTGGATGCACTGTCAAAACATGAAAATATATTAATAGACCAACTGACGGCGAATGAAGGTCGTTCGGGTTACAGAGGCGTTCGAACTATCGAGGTTCGTCTGTATTTTAAACTTAAAACCTTCCTTATTTAAGACCAGAAGATTATGACCGATGTCGGTGCGCGGCATTGTTCCGAAAATGCACAGCTCCGAAAGGCAGTACTCTGAAATAAATATGTACTTTCGAAGGCATTAGTCCGAAATGCGTAACTCCGAAAAGCATTACTCCGAAAATGCACTAATCCGAAAGCAGTGTTCCGAAATGCACTGTTCCGAAAATGTTTTCGAGGTAATGCCTTTCGGAGTAATGCTTTCGGAGCAGTGCATTTCGGAGTACTGCTTTTCGGAGCTATGCATTTGTGGTACATTTTCATTTTGAGGGGTCAAAAGGGGTCAGGCGGATTTTAAATGGTGATATTGGCCAATGAAAGGATACTTAATGATTGCCCCACCCACGAATGTTGACACGCAGGATATTTGTCATATCCATAATGAGTCCTAAATTGGCTTATTGATGTAGGTGCCAATAAATATCTAATTGTCTTTATTATCCTACACCATTACTGTGCTTACTTATGTGTGTGTGTTACTTATTTTTAAAAAAATAATCCTACCCACATATTAATAGATTTTGTAAACAATTCTGAACCGATTGTAACAACTGAGTTATCAACATATTTGTCTTGATTATTAGTTGTGCATAGTTATTTATTTAATTCGGAGTATTGCTTTTCGGAGCAGTTCATTTCGGAGCGATAAAATCAAGTGTGTAACATTAATCCAAAAATGTGTGTCCGAAAGGCAGTACTCCGAAAAATTACACAGTATTTAAGGCATTAGTCCGAACTGCTTAACTCCGAAAAGCATTACCCCGAAAATGCACTACTCCGAAAGCAGTATTCCGAAATGCACTGTTCCAAAAACATTTTCGGAATAATCCCTATCGGAGCTACGCACTTTCGGAGCAATGCATGGCTCTCGACCGCTGTCTCAAATTGAAGGTCTCTTACAAACAAATATTCATCGCATACATTACTTTTTAAATGAATACATAAAAATAAAAAAAATAAAAAGTATTTAAGTTTCCACCGTTTTCATATCAGACCAAAAATATTATTTAAACAAAATCTGAAATATTATCAAGGTTAAAAAAATTAATTTTGAACTAATTGTTGGTTGAGTAGTGTTGACATGCTTTTTAGTGCAGGCATGTCAAGCATCGTGTATTTAACAGTCGGTGCAGTAACTCTTGGTTGCCTGATGGGGCTTGGTTAGAAAACAAATCAACAATTCCTTGGTACTTTCCTAGTACAAAGAACCTTCAGTACTTAGAATCTTAGTGGTAGTAGGGCACCTTTCAGTACACTTAAGTTTCCTTTCTACGTAAGTCTATGGTTTTCAATATTGTCTGGGCTGGACTTGGCTCTATAATAGAAAATATTTTATTTTTTACAAAAAAAATATTATTATCATTAACTCAAGTACAAAGTGTATCTATCGGAAGGAAAATAATATAAATATGTTTATTCCAGTTGCTACTAATAAGCCATATAATATTGCAGGGGTGTAGAAAATGTTTAGGCCCCTGAAATTTCCCCCGATCCTACTGTTACGAACCAAAAATTTCCCCCTGAGTTCGCGACATCTTTACATTAAAATTTACCAGCTTTTCATCAGGCAAATTAATCAAGGAAAAGTTTTTACTTGAATTTATTAAGGTTAAATTCCATAAATATTTTGTCACTTATAAACTTTCCCCTAACATTGTGATAAAATTATTCAACTAATAAAATAAACTTAGAAAAAATAAAGTAATAACAAAATCTAAGTTGAATTAAATGTTTTACTTTAATTTATTAAGGTTAAATTCCACTAAACATTTTGTACTTGTAAAATTATCTCTAACATTGGAATAAAATCATGTTACTAATAAAATAAATAATTAAAAGATCAAAGTTGAATTGCATGTTTATTTTTTATATAATTTCTTGAAGAATAGAGGAATGTGGTCAGATTTATTACACAAACATCAGTACAAAAGACACACTTAAAACTATATTAACCAAACAACCAAATCATAGCACTAAACAACTACAAAATTGACTAAAAATAAATTTCAGGGTGTCTAGCAGTCGTAAAAGTTAAGAAAGTCGGGAATTTGAATAGAAATTAATAAAATGTCGGGAAAGGAGGAAATCAACATCAAAAACGTTTAATAATCGGGAAAATTGATAAAACGAATAAATAGTGATTGTATTATTCATATCTCTTGAACGGAACGTCACATAACTACGATTGACATTTTATTAGTGAATTTCCTTTGGAAAGTGAACTATTAGCATGACCCGCACGGTGAAACTTAAGCCCGGGACCACCATAGAAGTTCCTAACGTGACCCCTTGAACACATTTTGGTGGGTCGTTCAAAATTTTATATATATATATATATATATATATAGACATATATATATATATATATATATATATATATATATATATATATAAGTCTTTCCACTCTAGCGGTCACATTTTTTGTCCGATTTACTTCAAATTTGGTAGGGACGTTTCTTTCTGTAATCAGTTGGACAAGTTTGTTGGGCAAAACAATCGGAAAACTCCAAACCTCTTTTTTGGGGATTAATCTTTCAAATTTCGAGTTTTTGGGCCCAAAAAGGGTCAGAAGAGCCCCGTATGTAAAATTAATGCTTCTAATAAGATGGGAATTAGTGAGGCGAAAGTTTTAAGCCCTCTCTCGTCATTCTAGCATAAATAATTACCGAGTTATTAAAGAAAATGTGTTTCGACTAAACACAGTACGTTGTCTTATGGGGGGTTTACTCTAGAAAAGCCTGCTACTCCTTTGTTAGAGTACTTGTAACATCCCCAGAAACCTCACGCCTACTTTCAAGCCTGACTGGACCTTCACCTAACATTATAATGCGCAAAATTGTATTCCCAGCTTTGCAGGTAGATGAAACCAGGAGCATCAGAACAGCCAAAAAAACAATGTTTTCAGATTTCAATAAAAATTGGAATACATGTATGTTTTTACACTTATTTCGAGTTTTAAAAGATTTATATGGAAATTCACTTCCCTCACGTCAGCGTGCTGCGTGCGAACTCGTTTTATTGGTGATAGACAAAAAAATGAGCCATCACTTATGTTTGTACAAGAATTAGTTTCGGTTTTAGCATTTCGTATTATAAACGTTGTCTCTTGAATAAATTACCGCGACAATCGACCGGATGCCGAACAATAGACTAGGCATATGAGACAAAAAATGTAGGGTCGCTTGTCAACTGACTTTTGAGGTAAACAAACACAGTTAGTTGTCTAATTTAACCGTGGGACCATAAAAAGTAGTTGGATATTTAACACTATAGATAATACACTGTATATAGTCTATTATTAGACTTGATGACTTGACCAATGACGATGGAATTATAGTTTATTGTAAATTGCTTATGCAACGCCAATGTTGTGTTATCTAAGATTTTTGTATTTTCCAAGAAATTAATTTGCGACGTTAATTTATTTTGTTTGTTGGCCCAAAATTCTCCCCAGAAGCCAAAATTTCCCCTGAGCCTGGCTCGCTGGATCAGACATTTTCTGCACCCCTGAAATATCATATCAATTATAAGCCACATGAGTGTGAGCCGAGTTCGCTACTGAATGAACCTCTGTTTGACAATTTTCCCCGAGGTTTATCAGTCCTCCAAACTTCCAAAAGTAATCTTATGTATATAAAAATTGTTTCTCACCTCTCTGGTTAAGCGTTTGCCGCTTGAGTCCCAGGGGAAACCCGACACCAGCTTTCAGAGCTGCAGGGGTCGGGACGCTCCCAAACGACGAAGCTGAAAAATAAATTACACAAAACAATCATCAACACTGGCCCCATGCGATTATTTTGTCAAAACAACAACATATTCAGTCAGTTAACTGTTAAACAAAAATTAAACTCAAACATATTGAAAAATTGCTCATTTCATCAGCAGTTAACATTGTTTGAAATGTATTGATAAGTTTATGCTTCTTTTGGAATTAGCGGGGATATTCCAATCACACATTTCAGTTTTAAAATGTTTTAGAATCTGAATCGGTTTTGGATGTAAGTAATACCCGGAGAATAACCGAGTCACTGGCCAATCCAGGCCAAGGTGAATAGAAGTTGCAACCAACAAGAGGTCTCAAGTAAGACTGGCAATGGTGGGCACATCCCCCCCACCACATACCAACGAGCAATTTTAGCTCCAGTCTTGCTTAAGTCCTTATGTTGTCCTCTGTAATTTCCTTTTTCCATTCTATTCCTTTTGACTACCAACTTTTACAGTTTCTTGTTTTAGAGCCCTTTCATGATCCAGCCTGGCTTGTATTTTTGCTATTTATTTATGTTCTACATTCTAGGTAATCTTTTAGCTTGAAGACAAGATCAGATCCCAAAACCCTAGATGTTGACAAATTGATAAAAAAATGTAGACTGTTTTCCAGACTAAAATCCTAAACATCAGCTAGTTGTTAATTCAGAATTATATTTTTAGTTTAATGGGTTTCTTTAACTAACTGGCTCTAAAACATTAATACTTAAGCAAGATTTTTAGAAGATCGAGAGCCAAAAATTGTTGCTTCATTTGTCAACAAAGGGAGGTAAAGGTGTAGATTCTTTGCATTTCAACATAATTTACATTCGTCTTAAGGCCTCTGCCCTACACATCCTTCAGAGCTTTTATTGTTAAACATTTTATGGAAGGATAGAAATCAATTAAATAATTTAATAGCTATTGGCACACAGCATAGCAGGAATACCAATTTTATAGACATTTTATAAGTAGTGAATACTGGGTTGACAACACAGTATGCACAATACATTATGAGGGGTGTCAATTCAGAACGAGAAGAACATTAGCGTGAGTATGAGCCACAGGACCTACTTTTAGTTTTAAAAATTAATAATTTTAGCCTGAATTATTGCCTTTTCTTAAGTGATTTCACTCCTAATCACGTATTAGTTTCTTTAAGTAGTTTTGGAGTTTTGATAAAACTAAAAAAAGGTAGAGAAAAATCCAGACCTACTACGAAAAACATGTTTTATTATGTGTGTTCATTTACTCTATAGTCTGTAGTCAATTTAAAAGGTCGTTAATTATATTTGAATAATTTCTTTAGTAGCATGATACGTGTTGTTACAACTAAACATGATAAATAAAATACGTCTTACAACACTACAAAGTATATTTACACTTTTACTGTACTTACAAGACGGTAAAATATACGCAAACGATGGTACAAGGCTAGATGGTACAAAAGATGTGTACATAGCCTTGTACCATCTTTTGTGTATATTTTACCGCATTGTATGTAGGTACAGTATAAGTGTAAATATACTTTGTAGTGTTGTAAGACGTATTTTATTTATCCTGTTTACTTATGTTTGCACAAAACAAAACTGAAGTAAATTACAAATTTTTAAAATCTGGGGGAGTGGAAACAGACATGGGTAATACACAATTTGAAAGGTCACCAATTTGACCCCTCAAATTGGCCGAGGTAAAACTTAAAATAAGATGATTCAAACAAAAAACGGGAAAGGAAAAACAAACTAACCCACACCAAAAGAAGCAGAAAATTACCATTAAGCCACACAACCAAAAGTGACACATCCCAAATATGGAAACGAACTGCTTAGCCCTTAGCTTTCAACCTGATGTCGTACCTCATCAGACTTTGTGTACATAGCAATAATATTCATATACATATACAGTCAACTCCTGATTGTCCGGGGTAATGACCGGTTGGAAGGTCACGGAGAACCCAAAACCACGGTTAAAACAAAGGGATTCAATAAGTTGAATATTACAAATGTAATAAAGGCTTATCAACATTTTTTGAAAATCTATAAATTGTAATCAATCAATCAATCAATCAAAATAACTTTATTCCAAAAATGCACATAATAGTACAGAATGGCGTCAACAATATACAGTAATACAGTACCTATAAACAACTACCCAACTAACCAAAACATAATTTTTACCTCAAAACTAACTTACAAACTCATTCCATTTGATCAATGTTCTAAAGATAAGTAAAAAATTCTTCTGTCTTATACAGTGGTCTATTGATAAGAAATGTTTTCAGATGTTTTTTTAAATAAATTAAAGCCAGCAATATTTTTAATACCTGAGGGTAATTTGTTAAAAAATTGAACTCCATTATAAGAGGGTATTTTCTTGTACATTGACAAATTATGCCTATTGTAAGCCAGCTGATTACCTTTCCTGGTTGAATAGTTATGAAAAGAATTCAATGTTGGCATTGTTTCTAATTTTGATTTAACATGAAGAATTAATTGAAAAATATATAAACTGTGCACAGTCATAATTCCTGTTTCTTTAAAGTGTTCTTTAACAGATTCTTTTGGTTTTAATTTTAACATGATACGAAGTGCTTTTTTCTGTAATATCAATATACTATTCAAATTATTAACTGATGCACTCCCATATAGGCATAACCCAAAAGAAATATGCGATTCAATCAGTGCATGGTAAATTACTTTTAAAGTTTTGAAAATGCTAAATTTATACATTTGCCTCAACACATACAGGCCTGAAGATACCTTTTTACAAACAGAATTAACATGGCAATCCCAATTAAATCTATCATCAATATTCAGTCCAAGAAACTTTACTGTTTTAACTTCACTTAATAAAATTTCATTCATGAAAATATTTGTGTTAGCTGAGCTTTGCCTTGAAAGTGAGAAATTAATAGTTTTTGTTTTTTCCGGATTTGGTAACAAATTCATATCATGTAAATGTTGAATGACACTAGAAAGATGAACAAAAGATGAAATTTCCATATCAGCATTTGATTTACCAGATATTTTTATGTTTATATCATCAGCAAAGAGACAAACAGTGTTAGGCTGTTCTATTATTGATGGGAAACCATTCAAATATATTAAAAACAATAGAGGTCCCAAAATAGATCCTTGAGGGACACCGTAATTTATAATATTCGTTGAAGAATTAAAGGTAATCACTTGGTTAAAACTATTTATGTGCTCAATTGCAACATACTGCTGCCTTCCAACAAGGTATGATTCAAACCAGCGCCAAGCTCTCCCTTGGACACCAATACAATGTAGTTTTTTAAGCATTAAATCATAAGAGACACTATCAAATGCATTAGTTAAATCTAGGAAAATTCCAACTACTTTTTCTTTTGCATCGATTGATCTAATGACAGACTCACAGAAATCCACCCCTGCATCCGTTACAGATTTACCCGCTCTAAAACCAAATTGTTGTTTATCTAATAAATTATTTTCGTTTAAGAAGTTACACAGTTGTATATGCATTGCCCTCTCAAAAATTTTGGAAAAAGAAGATAATAAAGATATTGGTCTATAATTACATTTTTCTCTTGGGTCACCTTTCTTGAAACAAGGTTTAATTTTAGATATCTTCAGTTTTCCAGGAAATTTACCAGATATGAAAGAGGAATTAATGACATGCAGTAATGGTAATAATAAATATATACGTGCCTGCTTAATTATTGGCATTGATATTTCATCCCAACCTGTTGAAAATTTATTGTCAAATGAAGTTAAAATTTGATCTAATTGTTCATAAGTAAGAGAAGAAAGATTAAATTTTGGAAAAACTTTTTGGGATGTTGATAAAACAGGTTTTGAATTAGGAGAGAATTTTAACTTTGGCACTATGTCATTATCAACCATAGTCGTGTAGTAATCATTAAAAAGTTGGCATACACTCCTTACATCTAAACAATCATTTGCATTAATATATGGCATACTATCAACTCTGCTATCATTAATTTTATCATTCTTTCCAACCTCTCTTTTTATGATGTTCCAAGCGGTTTTATTAACATTTTGTGATTTCTCCAATAATTTGTCATAATAGTTACATTTGGTTTCTACAATTTCCCTTTTTAACTCTTTCTTTTTATAGTTCAAAATGCTCTTAATGGATTTATCTTTTTCTCTCCTAAAAGTCTTACTTAGGTTTAAAACTTCAACTCTTTTATTTATAATCTCGTTAGTGACCCAATTTTTACCAGTTCTTACTCTACTTTTAACCTTAGGAAAACACACATCAAAATCATACTTAAAAATATCAAAGAAAACATCAAACTTTTCAGAAATAGGAGCATTAAAAACATTACACCAATTTTCCTCCGATAACATTTTACAGAACTGAGCAATATTATTTTTAGTAAATTTCCTACAGTACGTTACAATTCCTTTCTTTTGTTTTGGAATATTAATCCCATTATCATAGATCACAAATAATTGTGCATCATGGTCAGACAATGCTGTATTAATACCTGAGATTTCCGTTTTCTTACTAACAATATTCGTGAATACATTATCAATGGCACTCTCTTTTGTTTCACAAACCCTTGTAGGGAAATTTACTAAAGCTTTCATTTGGTAAGATTCTAAAATATTCAATAGCAGCCGTTTATTTTTGGATTCCTCTAACACATCAACATTCACATCACCCATAACTACTATGTTTTTAAAATTTTTATTTAATATCTCCAAAAACTCATCAAATTTATCCAAAAATATTTTATCATAACATAACTTTGGAGTTCTGTAAATACCAGCTAACACAAATGTAAATTTACCTGAAGTTACTTTAACCATACAGCATTCAAATTCCTTTTCGTGAACTATACTTGTAATATCGGCCAATATCAGAGGTTCAACTTTTAAAATTGATTTAGCCAGAATTAATACACCTCCTCCACAAGACAATTTACGCGCATAACATGCTTTCACCAGCATATTTTTCAATTTTAAACGGTGTATTTCCTCCTCATTCATTTTGTGTTCTGTCAGTACCAGCAAGTCAACTGTAATTTCATCTAATAAAAGTGATAAAATATCTAACCTAGAAGGTAAATGCTGTATATTTTGATGTAAGATATTAATTTTTTTGACACAGTTATTATTTTTATTTTTGTGATTTTTATATGTTTTACTTATTTCATAATGATGGAACGTTGATGAGCTAGTTGAATCGCCTTGCTTTTTTATGTAATTGTGACTTTTTGCAAAAGACTGCAGTTTAAAAATTCAGGAGGGTTTAAAGAAGACTGTGTTTCATTAAAGCTAACAGGCCCACTTATACCAAAATCACTAATAGGAAGCACTGAATTGCCCTTTTCACTCACATCACCACAATCAATTTCACTAACTGAGACACAAGTAGTAGAGGGCGATGTTGAAACCTCACTGCTGGGATGGGACGTAGCTACACAGCTGGTAGGGGGCGATGTTGACGCCTCATTGCTGGAACGGGTCACAGCTACACATCTGGTAGGGGGCAATGTTGATACCTCACTGCTGGGTTGGGGCCTCCCCTGACGCTGCCTCTCTCCTTGTGATGATACTGCTACCATCCCATGTTGATCCAAGGTGTGGTGTTTTGTCAAGGACAGTGGTGGGAATGAATTCATGTCTTGTATGGCTGTAGTTACATTGTTTCCTTCATGCAGTGATGACTCATGGTGGGTATTTGCTGTTAATAAGCATGTTGAAATGGCATCATGAAGTTGCTTCAGAAATTCTGAGTGACGTAATTTGTTTCTTATTGGTCCTTTGGTTTTTTCATTGTAAACAATAATGTGTACAGAAGCTGCTGTTTCCACCTGAAATTCCACCAGATTCTCAGCAAACTTAACTACAGATATCTTGTCCCGGGAACAACCAATAGGAGAACAAACGAGTGTATCTAACCTTTTGTTCTTAAAGTGTGCAGTCAGTTCATGAAAGGCTTTATCATAATCTGACAAGGTAGGTTTCTCATAAAATTTTGCTTTAGTCACCAAACCAAAAACTGTAGCGCCTTCTCTAGATGTCTGACAGGTTAAGTTCTTATTAAGAAAATCAGATGAATTTGGTCTGCCAAACTCATTTTTAAAAACAACTGCTACTCCTTTACTCATCTGCCTGTCATCATTAATGTCAGCAGATATAGCATGTGCAAATGCTACTTTCTCATTGCCTTTAAATTTCCTTATCATAGATTTCATGTGAGTTTCAACGATTTGTATCCTGCTTTTCGGCTCATTGTTTTGCATACTGTGTTCATACTTCCAGGTCAGTGCATTAATTATGAGATGAGCAAGTTTACGTTTCCCTTTGTTAATCAGATGAAGTCCTTGGTTAGTGAAATGATACCTTTTTAACTTATCCAGGTTTATCAGATAAATATTTTCATTCCTGACAATTAGTTCTCGCATATAATTATTGAGAAGTTTTATGTCCTGATTAACCTTATGCATTGCCGCCTTGTCATAGCGATTAGGTATCGTTGTAATGAACACTGTTCTTTGCTTACTCAACTCAATTAATTTATTTTCCAGGTTACTGTAAATATTTTGTAGATTGTTGTCAAGGCTGTCATTCGTTCCTCCCATTATAATGACTGGATTTGTAGGTTCCAAGGTAGATGAATCAATTATTTTAATCAAACCAGCATTTGCCCTCACATATCCAAATGCTTTTATCTTATGTTTGCTCAGTTGTTCAATTTTTGATTGAACATTTGTCCCTTGGCTGTCAGAACAAAATGTGACGTTCAGCTCAAAAGATTTCTTAATCTGTATTTTTTTGTCATTATTTAATGGCTTGTTTACTGCAACTTTATTTGTAATTATTTGCATCTGGTTTTTTTCAAAGTTCTCCGCTGCTAAAACAGCATACTTGTTACCCGTATTAATGATTTGTACATCTCCTGAAGGTAATACTTTGTTAGGAGACACTGTCTTACGTTTGTTTTTTGTAACTTTTGCCCACTCATTTTTTTTAATATCCTTTTTGTTGGTACTTAATTCACAAGCCGGCAGAGCATAGCAATCTCCTCTCAACACAACACTACCACCCACCTGCTCCTCTCTTCCTGCCTTAATCTGGAGATGATTTGTTGTTGGCAGCATTGTTTTGCAATTTGAAACTGGCTCTAACATCATACTAGATAGTGTTTATGTTGTTAGATTTAATTTAATATTATTGTATAACATAGCCAGCTGACCACGCTTTAAAATAACTGCAGCCTCAGTGACTGCAGGGAAAAGCTTTTCCCATGAATCAACTAGATTTTGCCTGAGTAGATGCTGTACAATAACATCATGAAAAGAACCAAGTACACTCCACAATCATAACTATTTGCCTGTTACGTGACTCTTACCACTGAAATATCCTTGTTGACTGCGTTTCCTAGGTATTTCTGAAGAGAGCTTACAATTTTCAATGCATGAGCATAATTATACCCTTTCTTAGAATCAAAGTATAAAAATTCATTTTGCTCCTTCATATACAGTAGCAGGCTCCAGTGGGAGCCAGAGCCCCCTGGCTTGTCCACCGCTGGTGAATCATTCACTGGTATCAATAAATAAGATTTTTCAGTTAAATTTGAACCTTGTAGCAAATAATTTATATCATCCAAACATTTTATAGCCTGTGAAATAACAGGTTTTATGATACAAATACTTCCATTTTTTATTATTTTTGAAGACAACAACTCAAAGTAGTGTTCAATGGCATCATCAGTGAGCCAATCACTTTTTATTATAGATAAACTTATTTTCTCCCTATCAGGTACTCGTGTATGATTTTGGCTGGGAGAAAAACCTCCTTCCACAGCAGCACTTTGCTTAATACTAACTCCCTGTATGTTCACAATAGAGGAATTCATTGATGAATTAGATTCGTCCATATTAGTATTACGTAATGAAAACTCTGTTGTAATATTTGTCTCTTTACTTAAGTTGGGTGTCTCAGGTGTAGAGGCCGGGGAACTGGTAAAACTACTATCGTCTGTCAGTGATTCACTTTTTATTTTGTTACCAACAGAACTAAAACTAAAATCTTCAATTTTTAATGGAAGCTTATTGTCCTCCAAATATTTTGATAATTCTCTTTTGGAACGAAAAAGTTTACCTCTTGGTGACGTAATATATATATCAATTTTCCCAGCACTAAGTCCTTTTTTCCTTTTTACTTCAGTTCTTTTCCATCCAGGAGGCACTAAGTTATTCATGTCAAAAGGTTATATTCAACTAAAATAAGGACTAATAACAAATATATAAATTATGCTTATCTCCTCAGCAAAATGTTTTAATACTTTCTGTTAATAATAATTTCTCTGTTATTAGTGGCCACTCAATTTACCAACAGCACCAATTATTAAAACCTCTAAATATTCTCTGCCATCGTGTAAATATCAAACAGTTACTAATGTTGGCAATATTTAATAATTTATTATCTCAGGACTAATTAATAACATTTACAAACAATCAAGATAATAATAATTAATACTAGCTATGGCTGATAGCAGTAAATACTATCCAAAACGCCGAAAGACATTTAATAGGTTAAAAATCTCTAAATACCGAACAGTATGCGAATTAATTCCGCACTACGAGAAAAACCCCATGAGGGTGAAGAACAGAAGGAAGGGTGATTGTTTTGAGATGTTTCTATTTTTAGACGTCCGCGTCCGACCGTCCGTCTGACACTGAGGGTGAACAGTGGTGGGAAGGGTAATTGTTTTGAGATGTTTGTATTTTTAGACGTTCGCATCCGACCGTACGGACGGTGAAGTGGCTAGAGCAGTATCAAGGTCATCGCTCCCCATCAGGCACGCACCCACGGCTCATTAGCGAGATGACAGACTCTCAGATTATGTTGTGTTTACTAAATTGTTTGTATAGTATTTCTTCTGGTAAACAAAGTAAATTAAATACGATTCTGGAGATAATTTAGGAAAATGAATTGTTATTATTGCTCTATTTATGTTTAGAAGGGGATAAATAAAAATAATAAAAATAAACCTTTCATGACCCCGGTTAAACCGCAACCCGATTAACCCGCTCCTGGATAATCGGGAGTTGACTGAGTCAACTCCCAATTATCCGGGGTGGTAATGACCAGTTGGTGGGCCACGGATAACCCAAAACCACGGCTAAAGCAAAGCGATTCAATAAATTGAATATTACGAATATAATAAAGGTTTATCAACATTTTTAAACTACAATATTGTGTTTTAATGTCATGTAAGATATATCTATATAAATTAAATACTTTTGAAAATCTTTAAATTGTGATAACATCTAAAAACAATCAAGATAATAATAGGTAATACTAGCAATGGATGAAAGCAGTAAATATTATCCAAAATGCCGAATGATCTTTAATAGGTTAAAAATCTCTAAATACCGAACAGTATCCTAATTAATTCCACACTGGGGGAAAAACCCCATGAGGGTGAAAAACGGCGGGAAGGGTGATTGTTTTGAGATGTTTCTATTTTTAGAAGTCCGCATCCGACCGTCTGTCGCTGAGGGTGAACAGCAGCGGGAAGGGTGATTGTTTTAAGATGTTTCTATTTTAGACGTCCGTGTCCAACCATCCGTCGCTCTGCCTTTAGCAAAATAAATTGTTATTATTGCTCTATTTAGATTTACAAGCAGATAAATAAAAATAAATCTTTCGAGACCCCGGTTAAACCGCAACCTGATTAACCCGCTCCCGGATAATCGGGAGTTGACTGTACAGGGTGTTTTCAAACTCTCAACTGAAACTTCAGGAACTTGTTCCTGGAGTCATAACACACCAAAAATGTTATATAAACATAGGGCCTATCTCGCTCCATTTTTGCTTTCTTTGTCAATACAGCAGCATATCTTAGAAACCACTTGAGGTACTGAATTTAAACTTGGTACATGTACTCTAAGTAAACGATTTTGTATTGAATTTGACAGCTTTAATCGTTTTAAAAATGGAGGCAATTTCAATTTTTAAAGCTTAATATTTTGTAAATGGCAAATTTTAAAAATATTTATCCAGGCATTACAAAATGTTTAAGTTTCAAGCCAAAAAATATGAGATAAATATTTTAAAGATCACTCAACCAATAGCTGTGAAATTGCAGTTTTTATGAGTAAAATGACTGGATAAATATTTAAAATTTGTCGTTTTTAAGATTTTAAGCTTTAAAGAATTGAAATGTCCCTCATTTTGAAACGGTTAAAACTAGAAATGTCAAGTTCAATACTAACTTTGCCTTAAACTAGTGTAATACACGTGCCAAGTTTCGAGACAGTATCTCCAGTGGTTCCCGAGGTATTGATTAAAAAACACATACAGATGGGAAACAGAGAGAGAGAGGCCTGTGGTTTATGTAACATTTGTTGTATGTTTTTACACCAAGAACAAGTTCCTGATGTTTCGGTAGAGAGTTCAGAAACACACTGTATTGTAACAAGTACTTCAAACTATAAACAAATTTGGATTTTGAAAGATAAGTAGTGCATATTCGGTAAATCGGGTGGTAGGGGAAGGCGAATGGAAGGTCTCAGACCAGAATCCTCAGAGAAAATATAGGCCTCGAACTTTGGACGTAAGCAAGTAATAGTAATAAACTTTCCCTTAAGAAAAGAATTAGGAGATTGTAAAACTGATTTATCAACACTAAACTTATTTGTTGGTTTCTAATTTGATTACACGACAAATGTGTTACAACACATAAAAAGAGTAGGGACTACTACAGTAGGGGCCACCTATTCTGAACCCAGTACATCTACCGCCCACACTCCGGACCAATACAAACACTTGTACATTACATCTTTGGCGTAAAATACTGCACTACTTATACTTTTCAACGTGTAGAGCCTATTATTTAATTATACCATCACTAGTTTAGTTTTAAGAAATGATTTTGATTGTAAATCTGACATTTTGGTGTTCCTTTGTTAACCCAAACACTATGAGCAAACGATAATGATCATGCCATAGCCTATACACGCCTAAAAAAATGGTAGGTCTCTGCGATACAAACTTTTAATCAGCAAGGTTTGGTGTAGTCAAATTATTTTAATCTTATTAAAAAATAGCATATGATAAAAAAACATAAAAACAATTTAGTTAAAAGTTGAAACAACTCTTAGTCCCTACAAGAAATATGATCCGATAAAAAAATCACAGTAGTTTTCTTTCTTTTTTGTACTGTATCATATTTATTTTTCAGTGCACCACAGTCTAAAATTTCAATATTACATCAAAAATGTATTATAAAGACCAGTAAGTGACAATCAGTTGCCATTTAAACGAGGATAAAACTCGTGTAAAACTTAAAAGTTAGATCAAAGTATCACTAAACCTTTTGTAAAAAATCAGATGTAATGATGTTATTAAACCCATAATACTGTTAGCAGTGAAATTACATTTGCATAAACCAAACCCTCAGAAAACTGATATTTAGACATTCCAATATATACTTTAGGAGACTATACATTCCAGTGAAAATTATGTCTTTTTACTTCATACGTGGCATAATATACAGTCTTAGCAGTTGCTGTGTCACTTACACTCTTCATTCTTCTGATCACATATAATCCTGTGCCAAGCTTCTTACACAGAGCATCTATATGGATGGTCTATGCAAGACTGTCATCAATGGTTACACCAAGGTATTTTGCAAAGTTGGCTTCTTCTACGTCTGGTAGTCTTCCTGTAGTTTCTTTATGCCTTCCAAAGACTAACTGCTTAGTTTTACCCTCATTGCCATGGTAGTAGTGTATTGCCTTGTTGACTGCCGTATGAGCTGCTAAATCAAGTTGGTCTGGGTCTTTATTTCCAAGCAACAGTACTATGTCATCAGCAAACATCAGTGTGTTACTGTAGTTTTGGTCATACTTGGAAAAGTCACTGGTAAACAGAATAAACAGGACAGGGCCCAGTACTGATCCTTGAGGTACTCCCCTTAGGATGCTTTTTGGGAGTGACTATTTGTTTCTTCTTCCCATTACTGATGCTGTTTATTACTACAACTTGGCTCCTCCCTGTTAAGTAGCTTTTAAGCCAGGCTTGTGGGGTTCCTTGTACTCCTAGATATTTTAGTTTTGCTAGAAGCTGCTTATGACTAAGACAGTTAAAATTTTTGGGAGTGACTATTTGTTTCTTCTTCCCATTACTGATGCTGTTTATTACTACAACTTGGCTCCTCCCTGTTAAGTAGCTTTTAAGCCAGGCTTGTGGGGTTCCTTGTACTCCTAGATATTTTAGTTTTGCTAGAAGCTGCTTATGACTAAGACAGTTAAAAGCCTTTCTGTAGTCTAGGAAGATGGTTGTTGCTGTGTTGCCCTCTTCTAATTGGTCAGTTGGGAATTCCACGAGGCTAATGAGAGCTGTTGTTGTTGATTTACCAGCTAAGAAGCCATGCTGTTGTGGTGTTAGGCGGTCATTCAATTCCAATTGTTATATTAGTCTGCTTAGTGCCACTTTTTCAATTACTTTTAAAAAGGTAGGTATCAGTGATATTGGCCAGTAATTGGAAGGTTTGGTGGTGCAGCCCTGCTTGAACTTTGGGTATACTTTAGCTTGTTTCAGCGCAGCTGGAAAAATGCCAGAGCTGAATGACTGTTAGTGATGTTTGTCAGGGGTTCAACCAGCTCTTCCTTGCAAATATGTTATCATTTTGCAGAAATATTATCATATCCTGTTGAGGTTTTTGGCTTAAGCGTTTATATTGTATTGAACATCTCTTGTCTGTTGGTAGGTTTCAAGGTGAGGGTTGGGATATCCTGATTTTCTAGTGTGTCATTAATGGTGTGTTTAGCTGTCCACCATTTTGGATGGCGTCACTACCAGCATTTACAAAGAATTCATTTAAGTGGTTTGCCAATTTTTCTGGATCAGATGATAGTTATCCCTATATCTCAAGTTGCAGTGGCAGGTTATTTTCTTCTTTTTGTTGTCTCTCTGAGTTTATGACGCTCCAGAGTGCTTTAGATTTATTGGTGTCTATTGATGTTGCATTCTCCTGTCGCCTCAGAAGTTGTTGTACTGCACAGTTTTTCTGTCGGAGTTTGGCTGGTTCTCCCAGTTGTAGTACTGCACAGTTTTTCTGTCGGAGTTTGACTGGTTCTCCCAGTGGCTGTACTGCATAGTTTTTCTGCCTGAGTTTGGCTGGTTCTCCCAGTTGTTGTACTGCACAGTTTTTCTGTCGGAGTTTGACTGATTCTCCCAGTTTTTCTGATAATTTTGGTGTCCCTTCCTAGGAACTGTTACTGGGAGGTATAAGCTTTATATTTGGCAGTCTGCAGGGATACACTAAAAATGCTCTTCTTTACAGCAGGTAGTTTTACCTTGGAGATTATTATTTTGTCAGGCACGACACATTCAGTAAAGGCGTGTTGGGATTATTTGGTCTGAGCAGTGATTTGGTTTTAATGTTTTTATTTTCATATTTCATTTTGAGGGGATTAATGGAGAGTTTTATTCGATCTTATTTTAATTTTATTTAAGCTAACTCAGGCAGTAGGAAAGGACTGTATCCCATTACAGGCAAGTCACTTTGATGTGTTTGCACTCCTATGTCTTTGTACACTGTTGGGTTTTGTCCTTTATAGTCCGGCTTTGTGTATAGGAGTTTCTGTTTTAGCTGTTTGACATCAAGTTTCAGTTGTTGTACTGTATTTTCATATGTTTTTATGATTTCCTCTTTCTCCCTGTCAAGTTCTTCAAACATATTTTCTAAGTGAAAGCGAAGATGCTTTTTATTTTCTAGTTGCTTTTCTACATTGTTGATTTTTTCAACCAGAAGACTTATTTTAGCTAACATGGGTGATTTTCCAACCTGAAGACTGTTTTTAGCCAACATGGTATCATTTTCATTTTGCAGAATTTTAATTATTTCTTCATAAACTACTTCATAATAACTTTTTATTTTATATAATTGGAGCGCTAATTTAGAGTTTTTGAGAGTATTGTTTCTATTTCATGGATGTCATCATCGCTGTTATAGTTTTGACTAGGATCGGGTGTGGGTTTGTGAGTAGGGGGGGGTTTTGTTACTTTTAAGTTTGCAATTAATACATTTCCTTTCTTCTATTTCATTCTTCGTTATTTTGTTAGTCTTTGATCGGTCTAGTTTAGGCTCTTTTGAGTGGTACCATAAATTACAAATGCCTGAACAAAGAATCCCCTTGTGGTGTCCCCTTCCTAGGAACTGTTACTGGGAGGTATAAGCTTTATATTTGGCAGTCTGCAGGGATACACTAAAAATGCTCTTCTTTACAGCAGGTAGTTTTACCTTGGAGATTATTATTTTGTCAGGCACGACACATTCAGTAAAGGCGTGTTGGGATTATTTGGTCTGAGCAGTGATTTGGTTTTAATGTTTTTATTTTCATATTTCATTTTGAGGGGATTAATGGAGAGTTTTATTCGATCTTATTTTAATTTTATTTAAGCTAACTCAGGCAGTAGGAAAGGACTGTATCCCATTACAGGCAAGTCACTTTGATGTGTTTGCACTCCTATGTCTTTGTACACTGTTGGGTTTTGTCCTTTATAGTCCGGCTTTGTGTATAGGAGTTTCTGTTTTAGCTGTTTGACATCAAGTTTCAGTTGTTGTACTGTATTTTCATATGTTTTTATGATTTCCTCTTTCTCCCTGTCAAGTTCTTCAAACATATTTTCTAAGTGAAAGCGAAGATGCTTTTTATTTTCTAGTTGCTTTTCTACATTGTTGATTTTTTCAACCAGAAGACTTATTTTAGCTAACATGGGTGATTTTCCAACCTGAAGACTGTTTTTAGCCAACATGGTATCATTTTCATTTTGCAGAATTTTAATTATTTCTTCATAAACTACTTCATAATAACTTTTTATTTTATATAATTGGAGCGCTAATTTAGAGTTTTTGAGAGTATTGTTTCTATTTCATGGATGTCATCATCGCTGTTATAGTTTTGACTAGGATCGGGTGTGGGTTTGTGAGTAGGGGGGGGTTTTGTTACTTTTAAGTTTGCAATTAATACATTTCCTTTCTTCTATTTCATTCTTCGTTATTTTGTTAGTCTTTGATCGGTCTAGTTTAGGCTCTTTTGAGTGGTACCATAAATTACAAATGCCTGAACAAAGAATCCCCTTGTATTTCACTCAAGGAATGATGAAGGACAAACAACTGGTTTATAGCTAATTACCAGACCCTCCCCCCTCACCTAGTCTAAACTTTTCTTATCTTCAAGGACAGATTTTTTGCGACCCTACCCATCCTCTCCCTGCTCTTCTTGCCCACCCTGCCCATCCCTTCCCTGCTCCCCTTGCTCTCCTTTCTTATCTCCTTCTCGTCAGCTATAAATAATACCTGTCAACCTAGAGTTTTGGGGCTTGTTTCCCTTAAAGGAAATGACTAGTTATCAACAGGAGTCTGTCTTATTTCAACCACTTATTTTGTTAAACATTGTTTCGATTTTCTCTATTTAATGTTTGAATCTGTAAACTGTACTGTACCGAATTTGTACCGGGGTTATGTTCTGTACCAAACCGATGGCGGTAATTAGTTTTGTACCGTACCAGTACCGTTTGTTCGGTGCACCGCAGACCCCTAAAATTTAGAAAAAATAATCTCCAGATATTTGATGAAAGTTCAATTGAAATAATATATATATATATATATATATATATATATATATATATATATATATATATATATATAAGTTTATAGATACACATCACAGAGAAGAAAGAATCAGAGGTCGCTTTCTTGTGGGAGTAGCGTACGCCTCAGTGGCAGTTACAGTTTGTCCCGGTAGGCAGCGCTGGGATCTTGTGATGCACCTTGTCCGAGAGGGGAAGGAAGTTGATGACAGACGAGAGGTACGTCGCATCCCCCTCCCACTCCCGCTCAGTTCTGATATTCATTATGTGCGGTTTGTAGCACGGATTGATAACGACAAACTAGTTGTTATTTTATTTACGTTGTCAATCCAAGTTTGTTTGTGATGAACGCGTTTCGGCATAGGCCATCATCAGCATCCATACATTATACACTAGATTACTCATGAAATCTGCGTTGCGTAGGTCTAGTAGCAAACTTCGTCATGTTAATAAAAAAACGAATATTTACAGACATTAAGAACATATACACAACTAAAAAAAATACTATTATAAAACCTCGTGCGCACGGGAAAGGGATCCGGCTCGGAACTGCGGTGTCACTATCGGGGGAGGTCCGCCGAGATAGTGACACTGCAGTTCCGAGCCGCATCCCTACCCGTGCGCACAAGGTTTTATAATAGTATTTTGTTGGTCGTGTATACATTCTTATGTGTGTAAATATTTGTTTTTTTATTAACATGACACAGTTTGCTACTAGACCTACGCAACGCAGATTTCATGAGTAATCTAGTGTATAGTGTATGGATGCTGATGATGGCCTAGCGCCGAAACGCGTTCATCACAAACAAACTTGGATTGACGACGTAAGTAAAATAACAACTAGTCAGTTCTGATGGCAATCCGTTTGGCGGCCCAAAAATGTGCAGAAAACGGAATTATCAGGCTAGACCAAAAATGTAGAACACGGCAATGGAGGATCCCGAGCGGTGAGCGTGCTGTCGTTTACACTTTCCTGGACCTCTTGAGAGTAATAAAACTACAATGAAACTTATATATTCCTTTTCTGCATAAGTTGCCGCATCCAACGGTATAAATATATTTCAGTTTAAAATTATGAGTAATTTTTAATAACGGAAAATATTATAAAGTTGTAACAGCATGACATGAAAAAGTCAGTCAGCGAGAATTTTTTTTATTTTTGAGGTAGTAACAAACTTCCAGCGAGAAAGTTGTAGCTAATTAATTGGTATTCAAAATTTATTCGAAATCATTTTCTACAGAACTTCTAGTTTGTTCAAAAATCTGATGTAAATAACGGCTGTGTTCAATTCTACGTGCGCCGCCGTCACGTCGTAACGGCCCCACGCGGTTCACCTCTTATTTTAATTATATGTTCACTTAAAATATAAATTAAGTACATTTTACTACATGTTGTATTTTTATTATTGTTATTTAACATAGCTTTCAATTTCGATAGAAAAAGAAGTTATTGAGGTGTAATTAGGCTCATGATGGAACTTATAATTTTATATGTAAGTCAATTAAACATAAAATAAAAAGATACTTATTTTTTATAAGAAGTAAAACGTTATATGTTAGACTAAACATACTTGTTTAGTGATTATATTTTTCTCATGAAGGAGACAATTCACTTGCCTTACTGCCAGACACATTCAAGCAGACACGTATATTAGCATATAAATTAGTAATAGCAAATCCAGCTGCTCAAATTCGAGCAAATACATTTCTGTCAGTTTAAATTGAGATGCAAATCGAGAAGGTAGCTTAAACAGCTGATCTTGCTTCTGTACTGTGTTTTGTTACCATCAACAGCTGTCAAATGCTAATTTGCAATGATTACTGTTCTTCCATAAGATTAATGTTGACATATTGAAGGCCTGTGGGGCGTGAAGCCTGCCCTGAGGACCGATGCAAATGTTAATGATTTCCTGCAAACCTATGCATCGAGACCTTTCCATGGATTTTTCAATCATAAAAATGGGTCCAATGGGTCCTGAGATCTCAGGGTGACACAAACTCTGCTTGTGTATTAAATATTAGGATATAGATATTGGAATTTAACTAACCGAATTATTGCAAAACTTGTAATCCAATTATTTATACTATCTATGTATTTACATTTGAGAATATGATTTGGTTTATTCTCTTGGACTCTTGAAAGAATACACCTTATTTTAAGGGGTACGATTCTTACCGACTTATTATTCTACAACATTATTTGGGATTAAAAGTATTTTATTTTCAAGTTATGTGCTTTAATTAAAAGTGTATACTCCTCTATCACGTTTAGTGATTCATAAGTTATCCAGTTTATCACTATAATTAATTTTATACAAACAGTCAGTAATACTTTGTTTGGTTAAGTAATACTTTTAAAAGTCATGATTTTAATACCTAATGTTTAGTAGTTGATTGAGTAATTTTGAAGGCTACTGCGATTATAATTAATAACATATCACTTTTACTCGTGTACCGAAAGGGGGCGTACTGCCCGAGTATAGGTAAACAGAAAAAGGAAACATATTTCAGCAGTCACAGTTATACTGGTTTATTAATAATTTATCATGGACTAAAAAGGTCTACATTTTATTGTTATTATTACTGATATGTACGGTTTGTAGTTGTACAAAATGGACAGTAATTCTTTCTCCAACAATTGAAAAATTGCAAACACAAATTATTTACTAATGGTCAGATGACATAATACCAGAATTTTCAGCATTTTAAAGAATGATTTCTTTAATTATAAAATTAAATATGAACAGCTTGCATTATTCAGATTCGGAAGTAAACATACAACATCTTGAACAAGGTACAACAAACTAACAATTGACTATGTTTTGTGGACTTAAAAAAATGTCTCTATCGTATATTAAGACTTTTTTATCAAAAATTATTGCAACTCTTAACGTAATAATAAGATCTTAACGTAATAATAAGAAGCAATAAACACTCATCTCCGTTTTTATTTTATTTTATACAGTTCTATAAGAATGACAAACTTTAAATTTTAAATAATGTTTTCCATATTGAGTAGTTCTGATTAGAAAACAAATAAAATCTTTCGGCACTGAATGCAGGCTTTTATTAATGTTATACTAATGAGTAATTAAGATCAAAGACAGCAATGATTATATTTTTATTTGATACTCGTGTAAACACCAGCTGCTCTCTATTGTTCTAGTGAAGTAAATATAAACTGGAATCTTTGTTACGATATTGGAAAACTGATTGGACCAACAAACTATATGTATAAAAATCCAAATTAACATAAAATAATAATTCCAAGAAAAAAAAATTGTCAAGAAAATAATGACAAATAAACTTAAAATGTTCAGTGCGGCGCGCCGGATTTACGGCAGTTGCCTAGCAAGAAAACAAATGCAATTATCATGAATATGCACGATTAAAGCAGGGAATAAAACAGAGGGGCACCAAATGAACGGGAACAGTTAAAAAGTTCCATTTTGAACCCACAGTGTTCCAATATTGGAACTACATGTTCCACGTTCCAAGATAATTCTCATTCCTGCAGTAACGAAAAGCCAAAGAACGGAATCCAAAGAATGTAACGATTACATTCTAAACAATGGTATGAAGATTATTAAGATCGGGCCATAAATAACTGATTTATTGCAAATAAATGCTTAAATATAAATGTATAAATGTATAAATGTAAATATAAATGATAATATAAATGCTTATTTTGTAGCAACTATAGCAAATAAGCATGTATTCTATTAAACAAATTGCAATAAATCAGTTATTTATGGCCCGATCTTAATAATCTTTATAGCATTTTTTAGAAAATAAAATTGCACAACTTTTTTGTATCTTGTACATTTTTTCGTAAAATTTACGGTATTTAAGATATTAAGCTTTAAAATCTAAAAATGGCCGCCATTTTGAAATGGTACAAAGTAGAAACTTGATACTACATACCTGGTCTTGTTAATAGTCATCTACGTACCAAGTTTGAAGTTTATACGTTTATTGGTTCGTGAGATACAATTGTTCATGTAAAAAACACATACAGACGGATATACGGAAAACCGAGCATTTTAGGACATGTGTTTTAGAACTTTTTTCTTAGTTTTTATCTAAGTGATCATATACCGAAGTCCTGAAGGTTTTTTTTTCAACACCCTGTATATGGCCATTTCATATTAGCTTTGTATATTTTTGAAGTGTTTGTTTTCAAGAAGCATTGAGTTTTTTCGTATGTCGTTGCAACAGAAATGTACGGATAAAATACAGCCTTGAATTCGTACCCGTATCATATCGTATTTTCGTCATTTTGTTTACCCTGAAACTCAAACCACTGCTTGGGTAAATTGTTAATTCCCAATGTTAAAATTTATAATGGATTAATTCATTATTACGTGGTAGTACTATTAATTTATTTTGAGGTGTATCCTTTAAAATAGTCTGGTTTCCATTTTATTTCATTATTTTGTCCAAGGGTAGTTTGAATTGAGCTCGTTTTACACGTCACGGACTTAGGACAACAAATCACGGAGTTTTGGTCAACTGTCACAGAATTAGGAAATCAGCTGTAGCATATGACGACACTGCAATTATGACATTTTTATTATTTATAATGATTTTGTCATGATATAACTAGAGGTGTGCGGATATCTGAAAAGCCGGTTCGGTTTCGGATCGGATCGGATATCCGAATTCAATTCGAAGGGTTTTTCTATATTCCATAAGGTCCAGTATAAATCCGACTTATTCGGATAGACTGTATATCTGGGGATAATAAGCCAGAAACAAAACAATAAATACGTTTGGACATTACTAAACGCTTTGACTCTGACAACGTCGTTCAAGATAACGTGACACAATGCCGGTCGCTTTGTTGTTTGGTTTCGATACGAGTCAATGCTTCGATACGATACTTGTGTAGATTCGCGATGTATCGTATTGCAGGGCCGGATCATACATCACTGTAGCAACAAAGAATAAATACGGTCTATACAGAGAAATGCGCGATAGCAAACATTTTTGATGTGAACAATCGCTAATGTATACATCATTGCTGCTCGATGTTGATTCAAGATTCACGGGATAGACGCAGACAACGAGGCAACAGTAGTGGATTACTGGCGAATAAGTCGATAATTTAAAGTTGATTGTCGATATCCGATTGTATCAACATCTCACGATTCAATGAGCAAGCTCCTTCCAAAGTCGCAATACGCAATCAGAAATTTTACTGTATGAAATTTAAGATTGCTGCTACTGATAGTTTTTCCATTCAATACCTTTAAAACACTGACTAAAATATTGCTGACATGCGCAAAACGAGTTACATAGCTTTCTCTACGGGGAAGTTTCCCCGTATGATCAACGAGCTTAATCTATCTAGAGCTCTCATACTCCAAGAAAAGCCTTCACTTTTTTAACTCGTGTGTCGTGTGTGTTTGTGTGTATTACGACGACGCGAAGCAGCGACGACGGATTCGCGAAAACATAGCTTAGTTATCTATAATTTATTTACACAAGTTTCATCGTTCAGTTATTATTTGAATTTGAAAAATTAATTTCTTTAAAACGGAACCGAAAAAGAATAGCATTATATGGAAATTAATTTATAAAGAACGAAGCCGATAGTGAAGTCGCTGAATGTCTAATATTTTACCTTATATTTTATAATTTTAACATAAATCCCAAGCTAAAGATGGAAATTTTATATAATGAGCTCAATTTTATGAATAATTTTGTAAACATACAAATCTTAACATTTTAAAATATCAGCTAAAACTAACACAAATTGAATAATATATGAATCTGTCTAGGCTTTAGTTTATACTAAACTTTTAAACCATGTTTATACCCACCATGGATTTTCTACAGCCTAGCAACTGTAAAATGTATCTTTGTCTAGTATTTGATGATGATTAAATATTTCAATAACATCTAAAAAGTTATATGGAAAAATGACTCTTTTAAGAAGTTATATAAAATGTAGCATCAACTATATCATTTGCATAATTTAAATTGTCTTTGATAAATTTGTTTAGATGTTTGAGCTGCTGTTTCTTTAAGTTGTTTTTAGCTAATCTTTCAATATATGAACTTTAATTGTATCAACAAATAATAATTTAAAACTATTATTGGTGAATATTCTTCAAATTCATACCCATATCCAGAATTAGTTGTATAAAATATGAATTTTTTCTGTATTTGCTATTAAATAAGTCTGACCATATTTCTTGGACAGTATTTTATACACAAATGTGATTTATAATTTAAACTCTTATAATATGACACAAGAACATTTTGAAGTAATTTTTGGATTAGATTTCAATATAAATAAGCTATTCCTCTATAATTTACAGTTAAATGTCAGCGATCTCTTACTTCAAGTCTATAATATACCTTTTAAATTCCTCTCTCAAAATTGCCATCTTCACATATAATTAAATTTAATAAACCTCTTAAGAATATTTTGTACTTCGACACTATATCTTATAAGATAAATTGTATAGTGCAATCAATACAAATTATACATCAATGGATTTAAACGAAAAAAACAGCACAATTATAAATATTTAAAAATCTAAAATATTGTATTTATTTGTTTACGTATTAAAAAAACTATACTATTTTAATTGTGAATTAAGTTTGGAAGGTGGATAAATTATCTCATTATTTTGTTTATATATTCTTACGGTTTACAAAAAAGGTTTGTTTAATAAATGATTTTAGCCAAGATATTTAAATTAAGACTCTGGTATAAACCCAGGTTATGACGATGGATGAGATTATAAGATTTTTAGGTACATCTCTTAACATCTAGTATGGGGGAGATGTACTTCTGATTTTTAATTTAAAACTTCATACGTAACAATTGTATACAAATTTAAAAAATAAGATTTAGAAAAATTAGAGATTTTAATTTTTAAAACCAACAAATATTTCTTAGAAATGGGGTTGATCAAAGAGATTAAAAGAGTTAGTAAATTGGGAAAAAATATTTAAACCAATAAAGAACTTATGTAAGATTGATTAGTTGTAAGAACAAAAGACAACTATATATGAGTATTGCTAAATTATAAAGCTGTAAATTACTCTGGATGGTAAAAAAGATTAAAGAATTCAATATGAAAATTTGTTTAAATAGGAAATTCGTTAGTATATTAGATTTTAAATTAAATATTTAAGAAATCTAAATCTATTATATTCTACATTTGTTCATTATGATTGTAGATTAAAAATATTCACAACTATTTAATTAAAATTAACTAGTTTATTTATTTTAACTACTTTTTTAAAACATTTTACAAATTGATTTTTGTTTTAAATGTTCCTGATTGTTTAAATTATTTACCTTAACAATATGCTGAATTTTCTTAAAATTATGCCCAAACCTATATGAATATTCGGAATTTAAAAAATATGTAAGAATAAATTAGAAAACTGTTGTGATATAATTGCACAACGATTATTTATGGTTGTTGAACGGAAATTTTGCATTGGGTATCTGTTAGTATCAGAATTGTTTTTGAATCCCCATATATCTTTCTACTTAAGTACACAATATTTATGAATAAAAATATCACTGACTATCAATTAAGTACTTTAGAATATAAATCACTAGAGCGTTTTTAAGCTACTACAAAGTTCTTCGCATTTTGTTGAAAAACAACTATCCAGATAATAGACAAATATCAGTGGCTAGCCAGAGCCTACGGTGGCAATTCAACTTGTGCTCCCGTGTAGACCCCGACCAAGCCTGAGCACGAGATGCAGAGCGTTGTCCGTCTGCCCACATAGTCAAATGATAATTTAAACTGTGCCTCTCCCCATATAGTCTAAAAACAAATTGCCTGGTTTGTCTCCCCACATAGTCGGGAATCAGCTTGAACAGTGCGTCTCCCCAAATAATCCAAACCTTACGCAAAGAGTGTCGCAGTGTGCGAAAGCGATCGCGGCACAACGTGGTGGCGGGCACTGGAACTAAACGTGTAAATTGTGTATGATTTGACAATGACAAACGGGGAGATTTGCCAAAAAATAGTTATTTACATTTAGTTAGCCCTAAATAACCCCGTTATGCTGAAATTTTACCATCAACCAAACGGGGTCGTCTCCACGTTTTGTATTGTGCGTACTTGTAAATCTCCCTGTTTCCTACTCCCTACAAACACACCTGCATTTATATCAAACTCACAACACACTCTGACTGCTATTACACGCTGTCTGAATTTTAAACATAGAGGAGTCTTCTTCAATTTTGGAAAGGCTCTTTCACAGGATACTTGCAATTCAGGCAAAGTTAAAACAAATTTATAAAATTTAAATAGTTCTAGATACGGTCGAGAATACATATATTGTACTCCAAGAGAATATGGAACACACATTTAAAACAGGAGTTGCATTTTGCATCGCTTTTACACTTAACTGATTTGAAGTCAGTTTCATTTCTATTTTCTTTGTCATCCTGCCTCCAACAGGTCCGAGGAATCCAAAAGTTGTTATGTGTTTTTGGATGGTTATGTCGTACAATCTTGTTTAATGAGCTTTTACATATCTTTCCGCATAGAATAAAAGGACATCAGCTCCTATTTAAATTTCCCCTCTTTAAAATTGGGTAGCAAATGTAGGTATAATTCTTGATAGTCCAATGGAATAGGTGTTCAATTTACCGAATGTCTTGGGTCAAAGCACTCTAAATCTTGGTACAGATGCTGATTGTCCAAACATCTTTCCTTACTGCTGGAAACTTGATCGATTAAGCAGTTAAATACAGTGACCTCAAATCAAAGATTACTATTTACAATGACTTTGTCCGAAGACAGTTCTTTTGTCAGTATATAAATACAAAGCTCCACAGAAAACAAAATTAAAATAGTTGCTTTAAGAGGGGGCTCCAGTCCTCTGCGTCTACCTGCTTCTCCCATAAGACCAATGTTAACTTTCAAAGTCCGTTCCTCCTGAATGGGTTATCCGAAATCGATTATTCATGGTTCGTTTTAAAGATCAAAAATATATCTAGCGATTTCAGTAAGCAGAATTTCGTTATAATAAATAGTTCGCACATAAAAAATCGTAAATATTGAATATTTTTGAATGTTATTGATCGATTATTATTTGCGATATTGAAGTTCTGCTTACTGAAATCGCTAGGTATATTTTTGCTCTTTAAAATTAGCCATTAATCAACAATATCGAATAATCCGTTGAGGAGGAACGGGCTTTGAAAGTTAACATTGGCCTTATGGGCGAAGCAGGTAGAAACGCAAAAAGTTTTGTGACTGGAGCGCCCTCTTAAACATCAAATTTAAGGTAATGTTGGACGTAAACGGTAAGAACTGTAAACCCGATTTGTTTGCAAAATAGTTCCCCTCAGAAGTTGTTTTTATTTAATTTTATTATTATTTGATGTATTACCAATTTAAAACTATTTTTAATTAATTAAATTATGAAACAATATTTATCTGAATGTGACTTAATTGAATGTGGTTTATTCTAGTTATAACAATGACTAAAATAAAATGGTTTTATATTTTTTGTACCAATATTTGTTTACTTTTCCCCCATCGAGGAGGGCGCCAGGGCGCCATTACAGGGCACACGGGGAACTCTCCCGGTGTCCCGGCGGGTCAGTCCACCCCTGATAACAAGAGCCTTCCCTCTTTGCCACCACTGGAGGCACAAATCGCGAGTCAGGTTCCTGTACATGGCTAGTCACTATAAACATCACACTTTGACACCCTGTCTCCTTGGTGGGCAGAGTAGTGATATTTACTTATGTTTTCTATGTATAGTTTTTGTGTTTTATGTCGTCTACATCCAGTAATTTCTATTTTTTGTAACAAATTGACAACACTAACCTTTCTCTTTGCTTTAACTGCTTTCCGTTAAATATTTAAAAAAATCACTGTCCAGAGTTAAGGCTAGAGAGGGAGTTAACAAACTCAAAATTTAGAAACCTTACCAAAAATATGTCACAGTGTATGTAAATAATGGAACGATGACACTTGACAATAACCACAGCAACTGTAGCAGTAAAATAATGGAAATGAAGAATATTACAAAACAGTGCTTAAACCCCAAAACGTGAACCCGATACATCTTGAAATTTAACTTACACTCACCCGTGTAACCTAAACTATCCTCATCAGAACTTTCTCGAAATTCATAAACGTCAACACACTCTAAAAAATTAAAACATTTTTAGTAACACAATGCAGTAAAATTACACCACCAATAATGAACAAAACATTATTAGGCAATCTGTTGTTTGATAATTGTCATGTATAAAGTTTTGCCTAAAATCAATCTTTTACTTGTGATAGTAAAATTAATTGAGAATCAAACACATTATCATACTCCTTGAATTTTTCGCTCACTAAATTTAAATTTTAGTAAAGGTTTTAAATATTTTGATTTTGATTGAGAAAAGTATAATATTTTTGTAAAGTTTTTCTACGTTCAAAAGTTTAAAATCTCAAGAGAAGAATGATTACTATACACCCAACACCCAACGCAGGTCTTCTTGGTGGTCATAAGATTTTTATCTCTCTTTTAAATTTTTGCCTGAGAAAATATAAATTCTTACCCTCTTAATAGGGTATACACTGTAGTTTGATATTAAAAAAATAACTAAAGGATTTTTTGTTTCTATATTTTAATAACTGGAGAGATCATGCTTTAATATGTAAACAATTCGATAGCATTTAAAAATTATACCAAAAGCAGAATACACAGAATAATTGTGATGAGGTTTTCCGTTTGTTGCTTCACAGGTGTTGGTGCTGACTGACACAATGCATGTGTCCAAAGATACAAGTCATCTTTATTATTGTGTCTGCCATCCAGATTTGTAACACTCTGAGCCCCGAGCTTGTGAATAAAGCAATTGAATCCCTGTTGCTTTGTTATTTTTTAATACTTTGGACATCTGAACAATTTAAATAGGATAGGTAAAAAGTAGGGATCTTTTCGGTTATGTGTCAACAATCTGTAAAATCTTTTTATTCAGTCAAAAACAAATAAAAACTCCTTACCTTTATTCTGGCAGCCAGAATAAAAGTATATATTGTAGAATCTGTTGAAACAGATCCCTATCTTGATGCCGTCGATGCCTCAAAAATGCACAAAGATATGAGTCAAGCATCGAGCGGTGCATGCCAACATAACCCACTCACATAATGAACTTTATTGCGTTGTTTAGCTAACCTCCAATGACTCTTTACAGTTTGTGTATGCGCACCAGAGTCGGGATCAACGAAATAATATTTGAGGGCAACTGTATGGTGGTTATAACCGTGTTTATACAACTGATTTTACAATTTCCGTTCGTCAGATATTAAGAGTTGTACCAGGGAGTACATATTCATAAGATACATAATCATAACATAACATACATAAACAGCAACAACACTAGTAACTGCTCCACTCACTGACAGGAATCAGACTGCTGGCTTGGCGGGCAGTTGTCCAGCCGTCGCATCGACGTCGAGTCGCGTTATCGTATCTCGCTTTATCATGTCTATTTCCCTTATCTGGACACCAATTTCTCATGTCTATAGTTTATTTTTATTAGACAACACCTCCTACTGCACACGTAATTTTTGGAAGGTTTTTGCATTGTTGACACATAACCGAAAAGATCCAAAAGTAGCACAAAACACCTGAACAGATGTGCAACTCAAAAAGAATCCACCCATCCCGTCATCTTAGACCCGAGCCGTCCACCGTTTCTTAAGGTCCGCCCTCCCCTTCAACTCTGCCGCAGATAGGTGAACCCTCCATGGGTTGCACATAACACCATTGACTGAGACGGGGTTCGAGCCCTCCTTCCGAGTGCTACCCTTGGCCAGCATCAGCCTAGCTACTGAGTCGGATTACAAGCATTACAAGCTAGGCGCTACAGTCGTCTTAGTTCTGGCTTTGTCTACCACGTTCCACACGTCAGACTCGGACTGTTTCCAGTGCTTGTAACGATAAAATTGATTACACCGTAATTAACCATTTACGTCATTAATCGGTAGCAGATTCAAATGCCGGTCTATCGGCACTCGGGGCTCAAAGGGTTAAAGCTAGGGAATTAACAGGTTTTTTTTAAAATATAGAACAATATAAAATGAAAAATATACTCAAGACAGTAACACACTTACCGAGTGGATGGTGATTCCTCAAAACAGGCCGTTCAACATAAGTGAGGTCCGGTAACTTGTTATTCGGAGCCATCTTCTGTATGACCTCGTGGTATGTCTGCAGTCTAGACTTGAGTTGAACGTGGTGAGAGGTTTCCACACCGTGTTCCTTCAACGCCTACAAACACAACAGTTAAAAGTCTTTACTGTAATTGCACTAAAAGCAGTTTGTGAATTACAATAAACAAATATATGATAGTAGACCCAGGACTACTTCAAACTGGACTATACCCATTTTGAGGCTGACATTGGGTACAGAAAATGAAGTTGTCATTACATATGGTAAGTCTTTTGGCTGTCCATTATGACAAACTTCCCTTTCACCTTTGGTCCCTCCATTTGCAGCGGCTAGGGACAGAATCTCTGGGTTTGGTCCCCAACCTGCCAACCTGAGAATAGATGGTCCCTGGCTGTTGTACATGGATACCCTGTCAGTTGAGTCGACCAGTTGGAGGGCAGAATGCGGGTCCCCTGTTTGAGCCTCATCCCAGCTGCCACAGGGGCACGGGAGTTGGCCCTCTGAAGGGTCGATTTGGCTGCCGTCCCAACCCACCCTTTCCTTTCCTGCTATATGCTATCTTTCCGGTAACCGGTGCAATATTCCCGCTTGTGGAAGATGTGACTAGCAGCTATGCTGGGGTTTCCTAATCCGCAACAATGATGATGATGCATGATAGTACACAAACCAAAACCTACAGATACTATCGCAAACTCGACTCTCTGGAAAACTAGAATTCCAATTTAATTTCTTTGATATACTTTAGAAGTAAGTGGGTATAGAACAATTAGGGTCGGTTCTGGTTCGGATCGAATATCCGAATCCGATTTGAAGCTTTTATCAAACCCGATAAGATCTAATGATGACTGCATTTCTGAAAATAACTTGCCAGAATTAAAGAATAATCTGTAATCTTTGATCCATTACGTAAATGAAGTTTCACTGTAGTGAAGAAACAAAATATTTAGTCAGCTTTGTTTGTATATTTTACATATTTTTGTCCTTAATTAATAATTTCTTGTATTCCCTCAACTAATACTGGGCATAACGAAACACCAACATGCTGTGTTCAGGGTTTAAATACTATACAAGCTGTTAGGAAAACACACACCTAACAGCATTAATAATTATAATAATAATTATAATAATTTTAGACCTTTAAAGCTAACAAACCTGAAGAGTTACCTGATCATATTTGGACTGCAAATCCTGCTGTTCTTCAACAAGTTTTGAGTTTTCTTCCAGCAATACAGCTAACTGTTGTTTCATAGATTCCATCCTCTTATTTCTGTCCAAATAGTAGCCAACAAACTCCACACTGGAATCAGATAATATTAATGTGCATAGAAGAACAATGATTATCTCAGTTACATAGAATCCAAATTTATTCCATACAATACATAAGCATGTTAATATCGATAAGCACGTCAATTTCGATAAGTACATCAATATCGATAAGTAGTCAATAAGCGTTATAACTAAAAATATTATTTCAAGAATGTTCCGGTATTTTAGTTTAGAATTTGTAGCCTCAAATTCAAAATTCTCATATATTTATAAAGATTTTCCACAATGGTTTTAGGAATTCAAAAGTGCTTAAAGTTGTTGGAACTAGAGCTGATAAATTTTTAAATCACCAGCAATGGTGGTTAATTTATTTGATTCATTTGCAAAATTGATAGCAAATAAAAGTAGAGGTGTGCGATGCATCAAAAAGCATCAACATTTCGATTCGATGCTGTAGTAATCGAAATAGCGATGCATCGAAACTATACTCCCACCATTTACCGCTACAAAGGGCACAGGGAGTGTTTGGGTCGGCGGCAAAAAGAGGAAGAGGGACGTGAGGGGAGTGGTGGGGTCCGGTTGAAAGCAATAAATCAGTCGGCTGACAAACATTATTTCTTTGAGTCATTATCTTACAACCATGTTTTCCCCATTAAGAATTTATAATAAACAAGTTTTTTATAATAAACAGTAGGTTATTTTAATAACGTTATACCTTCAAAAAACTATTCCTAGGGTGGGTAAAATAGTATTTTTGTAAAAAATACGGTAGTTTTACTAACATGGTACGATAGTGGTATTTTACAATCTGGTAAAACTGTCTACATCGTCACTCGTTATTTAACTTTGGTGCTCGTTTGTATTCGTCCGTCCTTTGAAACTTAAGTAAATACAATTAAGTTTAAGTTATGTGTTTTTATTGCACAAGTTTTTGAAATGATAGATAAAGATAGGATGGAGGAAGAATTAATTTATCAAATCAGAAAATTATAACTAGACTTTAGCCAAGATGGCAGATCATCCACGTTGGTCATAACTAGGGGTGTGCGAATAGTGATTTCTGGCTCGAGCCGAGCCGAGCCGAGCTTTTTTCGATGGGAATTTTCTCTAGGAGTGTGCAATATACCGGCAGTGATTATCTGACTCGAGCCACGCCGGACAGAATTTTTTTAAAGTTCTTGAGCTTTGAGCATGTTTGATTAGGCCTATATGTATTCTTTATTTATATTATGTTTAAAAGAATAAACATTTTAACCATTATGGTAATGTAAAATAATGAATACCTTTCAATATTTGTCATCTTTCATTCACTTCTTCTAGATTCATTATTCCTACGTTAAATAAATAAAGGCCTACAATGGGAAAATAACAAAATAAATACAGTAGGCTTCTAAAAAGGAAGATTTATTGAGACCACTTGTTGATAGTAACAAACAATTTGTCTTTCAATATAAAGTAAGTAGCCTACATAGAGAACAAGTAACGTAAAGGAAGAGAACTAAAAATGATTAACTAGACTGATGAGCCCACAGGTTAACTAATGCAGATATTAGCGTATTTATTAATAGCCATAATAATAATAATTGACTATATGTCAATATACTCTCCATGTAACCAAAGACTTAGGCCCTAACCTTGGGAATTGCCAAAACCCAGTAGCCTCTCTCTCATTCAACTGTTTGTAAATAGTAACTGGAAGATAGCTAAACCAGTCTTTATATCTTATTGTACTCACAGGAATAAGATAATAATCGTAGGCCTAGCTTATGTTCTATCTAACCTATTACCTAATAGACTTAATCTATTGTATCTGCTTCTGAAACAGAGGTTTCAGAAGCAGAAGGTGGAAGAGGATCATCAATGCAATCTTCTTCCATCACAACTTTACAATTTGATAGCATACAATTACAAAATGATATGGTTTCTACTTCTACTGACGTTTAATCATAAATTCAAACAATCCCGCGGAGTTAACAATATGATTTTGATCGCACCGCTGTAGCGTAGCGTGATCAAACACTGCGCCATTTTTATCACGTCTTGCTCTTGGTTAGGGCCTTCGGCGTACATGGAATATAATCAACCTTTAAAATAACATGACCACCGGTATTATAAACATGCGTTACGTAACCATTCAGAATTTTTATAAAATCCTTAGATTTTGTGAACCGACAATTTTTTAACTATCTAATTTTTGGAGAGTACTACTTCGTCTGCACATTATAACGCCGTCATGTTTATTAGGCGTTCATCACCCAAGATGAGTGGAGTAAGGGTGAACACTTACTCTACTCATCTCGTTAATCACGTACACCCTTGTCCCTAGCTGTCGTTGGTCACGTTAAATCATTATTACATCATAATAACCATCTTCACTCAACATCTTAAGGCAGTTCGAAAAGTGGGTATTCCAACAGTGTTGCCAGACATAATTTCAGACTCCAGGGAATATAATTATTGTGTAATGTACGAAGTTGTAAGTTGTAGAAAAGACTGTACCTTTGCAACAATTAGACGAAGTGTTATAATGGATTTTTTTTAATGTGTTAATGGAAGTTTTTACCTGTGGTACTTTTTCTGGAGCAGTACGGTTGTTGTATTAATTACTATTAACCGTGAAATATTGCACAACTCAACTGGGCAACAGCAACACTGCACTGCAAACTGAATAGTGTGGTAAGTCCACTTGATGTAATTGAGCGTAGAGAAAGTAGCTCCATTGCGTTGGTTGATCACTGATCAGGTCGGCAGTTTAAAATATTACAGTACTTTAATGTTTGGTTATTTTTTTTACGAAGGACCAAAAGTATTAGCACTACAGAATTATATTAGTTATCGAATGGAGCTCTACCGACGCAAACTACGAGAATTCTAACATTGATTCTGGAAAGTTGTTTTTAAATTGACTTTAGTAGACGACTATTTTCACTGGTCAGCGTTTTAAATATTTGGCTTGAACTTCGAACCTTTTAGTAATCACGAGCCGAGCCGAATATTGCAGTATTGGGCTCGAAAAAGCTCGAAGTTCGAATACTCGCGCACCCCTAGTCATAACAATTGGTGTATAGGCTGAGTTTTAATCATTAAAATATGTTGCATTGCATCGAATAGAATTGCATTGATTCAAATCAAAATTCTTTAAATCACATCGTTGCATCGAATTGAAATAAAATCGCTGCATCGCACACCCCTAAATAAAAGGAAGTTATAAGTGGTCGCCAGTGGCTGGAGCTGACCTGAAGGCAGGTGTGATGTGCCACTTGCGGTGGATGTCGGTGAGCGCCGCGCTGTGAGCCTCCTTGAGCGCCCACGCGCTGGTGTCCATGCCACTGAGCGCAGCCTTCCGCCACAGTGACTGGCACACGCTGGCACTGGACGTCAATAGTCGGGCCATCTTCTGGGTCGGCACTGCAACACGCGGTGACAACCTCAGCTAGTGCCTCACAAACAGCACAACACTGTGCCAAAAGTAGCTGTTTTCAATATCAGCTGTGAGTACCAAAAAAATACAGCCGGTGATTTTTGCCACACTGTAATTAGTTATTCTAACACTGGAAGTGCTAGTAGCCTGTTTTGCACCAATAGTAGTGGTGCATTCTAAATCAGCCGATCTTATTCATATAGTTAGCAGTATAAATTGAAATGAAATGTGTGCATTCAAAATCATCTGTTGTTATTCATCTAATTATTAGATTAATGTAAACACTATTTTTGTCATTATGTTGTGTTTGTTTTTGGGGGGATTGGGAGGCCCCGGCATAGCTGGCTAGGCACGTCGCCCTTGGGATATTGTGCAGCCACCGGAAAGAGGGAAAAGAGGGATGGGAAAGGTGGTAGGACGTGGTCAGTCTGCCTCGCTCCAGAAAGGGAGAGAGAACCTTACCTAGTTCCCGGGCTCTGTGGGTGACATAACCCCAGGATGATTCGCCTTCTAACCCGATGTCCCCCTAAGTCCAACAGACAGGGACCGCCATCGCACAGAGCCTCCAACCTCTCAGGGGTCGGGTGGCCCCAGGACAGTTCGTCCCCCAGCCCGGCAGACCGGAGACTGTGGGGTAAGGGCCCTTCCTCCCAGGCACCCGTCCCAGGCTAGAAGGAAGATCCACTATTCCCTCCAAGGACTTGGACTAGACTGGGTATCCAGGCTCAACTGGGAGTCAAGCCCCCAGAAGAGACAAGGAAGAACCAAGGAAGTGAAGTTGGTCACACTGGATAGCCAAAAGACTTACTAATACTGTGACAGCTTCATTTTGCTGTACCCAATGTCGACCTCTGTACTAGTAGAGACTAGTCAGAGAGCCGTCGAGGTCCATTATGTTGTAAGAAATATTACTCATCAAACCAGATAAAAATTTCTAAAAAAGTTATTTCATTATTATTAGTATTTACAGTGTGATATGAAATACTTACTTGAATAGAAATAAATACTTTCTTTCTTTCTCTTTCTTTCTTTCTTTAATTTTATTAAAAAGATTAATTGAATTTGGATTATATGATATATTTAGTACAATTATTAAATTGGGAAATTCATTTTTTAACTTAATTTATTACTAAATAACCTTTTTTGACATCTAATGACATAATAATCATAATTATTGGGATCATTTGTTTTAATTATGGTAAAAGCATTTAATAAACTTATATTTTTTGTAGGATTATCGCATTTGGTTTTAAAATTCTAATTTCATCATTTCTTTGGTTAATGACTTTAAATGCTATTATTGATGTTTTTTGAAGCAAATCTATTCGTTTATTATGTATATTTTCAATGTTATTTATATATTATTGTCTGTTTTTAATAATTTTAATGCTATTTTCAATAATTTGTTTGTTATTTTCAATAATTTTGTTTAATGCTTCAATCTGTGTTTTAAGTTTATATTTACCAAATTTACGAATTAAAGGCAAAACTTCTTCAAAAACCCAATCTTGAAATTGTTCAGCTAATTTAATTTTTGATTTCATAATTAATTGGTATAAACCGGGTTCATTGATAAATTTAGTTTGTTTTTGAACATATTTTTGGGGTAACGAATCGTTACATCTAATTTTTTCATAATTTATAATATATTTTTCTTTAACATGATCTATTATTGCTTTTTTGGAATTTTCATATTCTAAAATATCACAAACATCTTTTGCTTTAAACCAAGAATTGTTTTTATCATCAAAAATTATTAAAACATTTTTATTATTAACAATAATTTTATTTTATTTATTATTTTTTTTACGTAGGAGGAACGCTTAATGCGCGAACCCAAAGGAACAGTGTGGGACTCCCTCTTACGAGGTATACCCACTAAACCTCCTACGGAGCCGCGGGGAAAAACCAGGTTGGAACCCTTATCGGACAACTTCGGCACTGGCCCGCGTGTCTTGCGCCCAGACGGGTCACGTCACCGTTTCGGGAAACTTAGAGGTCACCTAAGCATCCCTCGTCTCGCTTTCCCCGAAGAACGGATTGCACGAAGAGCGCAACCGCTCTCCAGGAGTCTTCATTTCGAAGCATCGCCCCCACCACGACGTCCGGGGACAGATCGCCGACAGCAGAGACGAGCCTCCTCCTGTCTTCAGCGAAACGACTGCACCGGAAGAAAGTATGATGAGCATCATCCACCTCCTCCGGGCAGTAACTACACTGAGGTGACCTCACCTTCCCCATGCGGAAAAGGTATTCCCTGAAGTACCCGTGGCCCGTCAGGAATTGACACAAGAAAAAGTCAATTTCCCCAAATGCACGGCTCAACTACGGGCTTATGTCTCTGATGAGACGAAACGTCCATCGCCCTTCCAGTCCACCGTTCCACCGCTCTTGCCAAACTCGCAGAGTTTCGAGTCTGGCTTCCACAGCAGCTTGGTCTCTTCCGAGATCAGGGGCACAGCGAAAGATGTTCTGCCTCTCAGCGGCGAGCAGATCAAGGGGAAACACTCCAGCCAAAACCATTACAGCCAGTCCAGACACAGTGCGATACGCACAGGCAACCCGAAGAGCCGCCCTGCGCTGAACGGAGAGAATTCTCTTGCTGTGTTTTTTGACTCTCATGGCACCCGCCCACACTTCTGCGCCATACAGGAGAGTGGCGTTGACGGTGGACATGAGAAGTCGCCTCTTGCTGAACCTCGGGCCTCCGACGTTCCCCATCAATCTGCTGAGCGACAGAACAACCCTCGTCGCCTTGTTGCAAACCGCCTGGATGTGCTCCCACCATGTGAGGTGGCGGTCGAGCACCACTCCCAGATACTTCGCCGCAGTCTTCGTCTGGACCTCCACGTCACCAACAGTCATAGGGATTACTGTTTGGATCCTCCGTCGCGTGAGCATGACGATCTCGGTCTTGGCGACCGCCAGCTCAAGTCCATGACCGCTCATCCATCTGTTGACCCGAAACATCACCTGGTTGAGGCGAAGCTGGGCCACCTCCGGATTCCGAGCCGTGATGACTGCGGCTACATCGTCTGCGTAGCCCACGAGATAGGCTTGTGGTGGCATCTCGAGGCGAAGCACTCCGTCATATGCCACGTTCCAAAGGTCAGGGCCAAGGATCGACCCTTGAGCCGCGCCGGCGGTGACCACTTTGGAACGGACCCCTGCTTCTGTGCTATATAGCAGCCTGCGCTCCTTCAGGTAGTCCTCTACCACGACCAAGACATAGTCGGGTACCCTGAAGTCCCGCTGCAACGCCTCGAGCATGTCCACCCAACGGGCCGAGTTAAAAGCGTTTTTAACGTCCAGGGTGACCAGCAGCACGATCGGCCTGGCCTGATGGCAGGCCGTGTCAGCCCGCTGGACGGCGCCCAGGACTTCAGCCACGGCATTCAAGGTTGAGTGGCCCTTCCAAAAGCCGTGCTGCCGGGGGGACAAGTCCCCAGCGGCTTCGACGGCCGACCTCAACCTGGGTTTCAGCAACCTCTCAAAGAGTTTACCCGCCGTGTCCAACATACAGAGTGGTCTGTATGCCGACGGAGACTCCGGGTCACCTTTGCCTTTGCTGATGAGCGCCAGTCTAGCTGTCTTCCAGCGTGACGGAAACACACCCGCCGCCAAACACGCGTTGAACATGCGCAGCAGCAGATGTGGGTGACTTCCCGCCACAACCTTCAGAGCCTCAACCGGAATGCCATCAGGGCCTGGAGCTCTGTTGTTGTGCATGGCAGACGACGCTGCCACGAGCTCCTGTTCCGTGAACAAAGGAACATCAGGCACCGGCCCCGTTATTCTCTCCACTCGCCTCACAGGGTGACTTGGGAAGAGAGCATCGACGATGGCCGTGACCGTGCCTGCAGGCATAGACGCACTGCTGGCCCCCATTCCCCCGAGCTTTCTCGTGACGAGCTTGTACCCTTTTCCCCATGGATCGGAGTCCACGTCCCGGCACAGCTCCTTCCAGCAGCGAGCCTTGCTCAGGCGAATTGCACTGGCAAGAGCTTTTTTTGCAGTCTTGTGCTCTGCCGACCTGGCCAAAGCCTCCGGTCGGTTTCGAGTTCTCTGCGCTCTTCTGCGAAGCATCAGTGCCGTTCTCCTGAGCTCCGCGATTTCGTCCGTCCACCAGTACACGTGGCGACGACCCCGGACAGGTTTTTTCCAAGGCATCGACGAGTCGCATGCACGCTCGATCAGCTGCATTGTGGAACCCACGAGAGCTTCGACCCGATCTCTATCAGCGGAGTCAAAGCGCTCCGTCAAACCGGCCTCGGGGCTACGACTGAGCCGCTCGACGAATTTTCCCCTGTCCAGTTTGGCCTGATTCCAGCCAATTGGGTTTCGGGTATTGCATCAACGAGACAACTCGTTTTCATCCTGATTGAAGGAGATGAATTCGTGGTCACTGGCCATGTACACGTCCATCACCCCCCACTCCGCTACCAGAGGAAACAACCCTGCCGATACCAGCGTGACATCTGGTATGGAGTCACCAAAACCAGGTCTTCGGTATGTCGGCAATAATTTTATTTTTTGTTGTATCGATGACGTTGTTCATTTATTAGAAAAAAATTTAAAATAAAAAATAAAACTATAAATATAAATATAAATTTAAAGTTTAAATTTAATTTAAATTTGTTTATTTTTTTTATTCATTATTGATATGGTCTTTTTTGATTATTCTCTTTTTAATCTTAAATATAAAATATTTTTAACATTTTTATTCAATAATAAATTTCCATCACTATCTTGAATTGAAATTATGATTTTTTTAATTTTATTTATATTTTTTAATGGAACATAGTGAATTTCATTAGGTTCTTTACTAATTTTTGCACCATATTCAACATCAGGAAAAAATTCATATAAAATTTCAGATTTGTTATGTAAATGTGAATGTTCATTATGATTTTCAAAACTATAATCAACTAAATTACAATGAATTTCTATAACATCAAAAGGTCTTAATTTACAAATATGTGTGCTTTTTGTTGTTTTATTTGCTTCGAATAACCATGAATTGTTAGCATTTTTTCAGTAATATATCCAAGAAAATATAATAATTTCGGATCAATTACTATATTTACTGGGGGTTTTATTGAAACGAATTGATCTTTTATAACCATTCAAAATCATTTTCATTAAATTTATTAGTTTTCTTTTTGAATTCTTTTAAACCATTTATAAACATATTTTTTATTTCTTCAATACTATAATTTCCTTTTTTTATATGAAAATATTGATCTATTTGTTTATCATTACTTTCTTCAATATAACATTTATAAATACAATCATTTGGTATATTTGATACAAAATTATCCGAATAAAATCCACTAAGACCAATACTATATTTTGCATCATCTAAATGTATTGGGTGTTCTAATCTTAATTCTATTGGTGATGAAAAACCTGATATTTTAAATAATTTAATCTTATTTAAATGGAGAAATTTTTAAAAGAAAAAGATTAAATTAAACTTGAATTATATGATGGAAAAACTGAAAATAATCAACCAATTAGATTATTAATTATCAGATCGAGTGGTTCTGGAAAAAACAACATTATTATTAAGTTTTATTTATAAAAGATTAATTCCATACTCAAATTTATATATTTTTAGTAAATCATTAGAGCAATCATTATATCAAATATTACAAAAAGATTTAAAAATATTGAGTTAAACATTAAAAAGAAAATTTCATATTTCTATGGCTCGTGTGAAGATATCATTTCATTAAATGATTGTAAACCAAATTCATTAATTGTTTTTGATGATTGTATTTTAGAAAATCAAGATAAAATTAAAGAATATTTTGTAATGGGAAGACATAAAAATATTTAATGTATTTATTTATCACAATGTTTTTCTAAAGTTGTTATTCAATTAATTAGAAATAATTTAAATACGTTATGTATTTTTAAACAAAATGATCATTACATTAAGAAAACTTATGATAGTTTTGTGGGAACTGAAATGAATTTTAATGAATTTAAAGAAATTTTTAATGAATGTTGGAAAGAAAATTATGGGTTTTTAACTATAAATCTGACTTTAAAACCATAAGAAGAAATATGAATAAGTTTTCTAATATAAATTTGTATATATAAATGAGTTGTTGTTTTATCGATGATCGATAAAGTATTTGTTTTATTAATATTTTGTATGTCTTTAATATTTATATATTTAATGACAGTTTCAGAAATATAATGTTAACACGATTTACGTTATCACGATTTCTGTTAACATGATTTGTGTTAAATTTTCTCTTAATAAATGGAAAATATATCTGTTAATGAAGCTAAAAAATTAGATGAAATTGAGAAGAAATTAATAAAAGAATTTAAAAATCAAATTAAAATTGAAGAAAATTATGAAAAAATTAAACAAAAAGCATATGGACCAATTACATCAGCCATAAGTAAAGTTGAAAATAAAATTGGTGAAGTTTTAAATGAAAACAAAAATTTTATGGAGTTAGTTCCTGTTGTTAATCAATTTGTGAATATTTCAATACTAGAAACTGATGAAGAAATATTACCTTCAAGTACACCATTTAGACCAATTAGAGAAAGAATTATTCAAGAGGAATTGACATTTATCGATCCGAATATTGTTTCTCCCGAAACATTAGGTAGAATTGTCGGTCCAATTAATCAAAAATATCTACCAAGAGCGAAAGAAGAAAAATTCGGATTATATTGGGATAAACATAAAAAATCATTCATGGTTGGTGATAAAATGTGTGTTTGTTGATAATGATGATTTAACAATTTATAACAAAAAATATGTTGGAACACATGGATTGTGGAGATTATTAACATATGAAAAGAAACCGGATGATAATTTGTATACACGAGATGATTTAAATAATTATTAAAAAAATTTATGGAAAACTAATTCAATTTATAAAAATAATGATCCAAACACTAAACAAACAAAATCTAGTAAAGGTGATAAATATAAGAGTTTAATTAAACATATTTGGGATTCTAAAGGAGAAATTGAAGGTTCGGGGATTAGAAAATATATGGAAAATAAAATTGAATATGGATTTATAGATGATTTAAATAAATTAGAAAGTATTATAAATTACATATATGCACAAGAAAAAGCAGGAAATAATAATTTTGTAAATGAAAAAAGAGCAATTAAGGATTTTATTTCAAATAAATTAGATGAATTAATCGAAAAACCTGAAGGAATTAAATATTTAAAAAGAATTCTATCCACAATGACATTACCAATTATCGGTTCGGGAATTTTGAATGATTTTATAAATAATTTACCATTTGAATGACATGTTCCGGGATATCAATATTTAGGACCGGGAACTAAATTAAATAAAAGGGTTAAAAGAGGTGATTTATGAATAAATGATTTACATAAAGCAGCGAAAGAACATGATATTTTTTATCGAGATCATAAAGACACAAAATCGAGAAATGAAATTGCGGATAAAATATTACAAGAAAAAGCGTGGGAAATTGCAAAAAAATAGTGATTATGGTATTGATGAAAGATTATTTGCTGTTCCAACAGCTAGTGCGATGTATTTTAAAACAAAATTTGGAATGGGATTAGAAGGTTTAACATTTTAACATATATAAATGGAGAAAGTAAATGTTAATTTAACTGATAATCAAAAATCTAAAATTAAATCGGGATTTAAAAATAAAAAATCGGTTATAATTAAATTAAAAATCGATCATTTTACTGGAGGTAAAGATAACATATTATTATCTAAAAGACAAATTAATAAGTTAAATAAACATGAAAAACTAAATAAAGGATTAAGGATTGAATTTTCATATTATCAATTAAAATAAATTAAAAATGGTGGGTTATTACAAGAAATTTTGGAAGTTGCAGATCATATACCTTTTGTTAAAAATTATACACCAAATGTTAGAAAAGGAGCAAAAGTTGTAAAATAAACTGTAATTCCCAAATTTAGAAATTTTGTTGATTGGTTGGATCATGAATTATCAAATGTAGAAGGATCCGGTTTAGATAAAAATACATTAAATTATATGAAAACAAATTGGAAAAAAATTTTCAACCATTAACTTTAGGTGATTTGGAAAAATTGTGTAAAAATATTAAATATTTTAAAGGTGTGTTTATGAGAGATTTACTTCCAAAAAATGTTAATAAATTTGAATGTGGAATTATAAATTTAGATTCATTTGATGGAAATGGTACACATTGGGTATGTTAAAAAAGATAAATATTATTTCGATTCTTATGGAAATATTGTTGATAAACCACCAAAAGAATTGGTTAAATATTTAGGAAAAGATAATGTATTTTATAATGATAATCAAATACAAAATTTTGATGATCCACCAATTTGTGGTCATTTATGTGTTTTTGTATTAAATGAATTAAATAAAAATGAGAAATTTGATAATATAATCAATAAATTAATCATTAATAAATATGGATTCGCAAAATACATTTGATGTATTTGGAATACAGAAAAAAGTATTAAATTCTTTTGATGAAAATTATATGAGTGCATATTTGCATCGTTTTGAAAAAAATTTTAAAAAACATGTAAAAAATACAGAAAGTTTATTAAATGCAATTTCCTTATCGAAAAATTATTTAAGAGTAAATTCAAGAAGAATAGTTAATGTTAAACCAAGTATTAATGAGTAAGATGTTGTAATAAAATCAGAATTGGAAGAAGTTATAAATTCAGTAATTAAAATTGGAATTGAACATAGTGAAACCATGAAATAATTAAATAATTTAGCTGATGCATTAATTAATCTTGGAAAATATGTTGAAAGGAATGAAAATGAGCTAAAACCCTTATTTAAAGGTGTTAATCATGAAATTATAGAGCTAAATAAATTCAAACAAAAAGTTGAAAAAGCAGACAAAATTATTGAAAAACCGCAAACTTCAGAATTTATTGATGATTGTGAAGATAATACAACAGGTAAAGTATTAATGTAATTTTTTTCTATATAAATGGACTTGATATATTTTCTTAAATGAAAACAAAAAACGAATTCTAAAGATGTTGAAATAATTAAAAACAAAAATAAGAACAGAATTAAAGCTAAATGTTGTAATATGCAATTCTAAAAAAAGCCAATTTTCAAAAATTGTCTCCTAATAAACGGCAACATATAATTTATTTGATATTTTCATTATTAGAAACCAATTGCAATTAACTAAAGAAGATTGGGATATTATTTCTAAAAAATACGAATTAAATATTGATATGATTAGATTGTTTCAAAATAAATTAAATTGGGGAAAAATAGCCCAATATCAATCATTAAGTATTAATTTGATTGATGAATTCATAAATTATCAAATTAAAGGCTATATCGATCTAATTTGTAAATATCAAGTTTTGACTGAAAATTTTATTGATGATTATAAACAAATTTTGAATTGGGAATTGATCTTGGAATATCAAAAATTATCAGCTTATTTCATAGTAAATCATGCTTCAGATATTCAAAATTTTAGAGAAAAATGGATTATGATGAAGTTGACTAATTATTTGTCTTGATTATTGATTATCACATATTTTACTGGTTTAAAAAAAGCATTTTTTCCCCTTAATAAATGGCTAAAACATATGAAATTGATAGAGCTGAATATAAAAATTGTTATCATTTATCTAAAGAACATTTAAACAAACCAAATAAAAACTGAATTTAATATCGATTTTGGGGATGGATTTTGTACAACGAAATTTCAATTTTATATTTCTGGTAAATTAACAAAAACTGATGGAAATGCTTATGATGCAAAAGCAAATGTGAAATTAATCGATAATTTTAAACCACTTTTATTTTCAAAAGTTGAAGTTCGAAAACATAATAAATTAATTGATGAAATCGAATATCCGGGAATTTTAAGTACAATTAAAGCTACATTAACTTATTTGAAAATAGATGCAACAGCTCAAATTTATAATGGTTTTGAATCGGATTTTAAAAATAAATTTGAAGCAATTAGTAATTTATCACATTTCGGATTAGGAATTTTTTGAAAATGTAAATATTCCTATATATAAAGGAGGTTTAAACATTTCATTTATAAGATCTGATGATGATGCAATTTTTCTATGGAAAACTAAAAAAAACAATGGAACATTTGGTGAAACAACTTTACCGAGTGACGGCAAAATAATAATTGAATTTTTTATTCGAGTACCGATTATTGAATATAAAACTACATGTAAAATTCAATTAATTAATGATATAACTAAAAGTGAAAAAATATCGTTTCATTTTAATCATTGGCAATGTACTGAACAAAAAACAATAACTGGAAAAACATATAGTTTCGATATAACAAATATTTATAGAAATATATATAATCCAAAATTTATAATTATCGGTTTTCAAAAAGGAAGATTAAACAATCAAGAATATGATTATTCAAAATTTGATAGTTTGTTTGTAAAAAAATATAAGAATTAAATTAAATGGGCATTATTATCCTGATGAATTGATTAATTTAGATATGAATAACGAAAAATTTAGAATTATGTATCGAATGTATCAAGATTATAAAAAAGTATATAATAACAGTAATGAAATGTATTATGATCCAAAAGAATTTATGGACAATCGACCATTATATGTAATTGATACAACAAAAAATCCCGTAAATATTTCCGGTTCAAAAAATGATATTATTATAAATATGGATTTTGATTATAATATAACAGCCGATAGTAAAACGAATTGTTATGTGGTTGTTGTTTCAGACAAATTATTGGAGTATAATGTGATCAAAAATGATATAATTGAAATAAAATAAACATCATGTTTTAAATTATAGTAGAATTTGAATAAAATATTATTTGAATAAATGATTATAGAAATTTAAATTTTTACTGGTTTAAAAAAATGTTTTGCGATTTTTTCATTTTATTTTTTTTTTATACTTTTGACAAATTGATATATTTCTTTTAAATTTACTGATTTTGGTTTAAATTTACTGATATTTTTAATTGATTGATTTCTGTAAAAATTTACTACTTTTTAAAAATGTTTTGCATATTGAATTTTTCTTAAAATTTTACTGATTTTTGTTTAAATTTACTGATTTTGTTTAATTTTATTGATATTTTAAAAATGTACTGATTTTTCTTTGAAATTTGCTGATTTTTGTTAAAATTATAGTTAATCAAGTAATATTTTGTTTTATTGTTGAAAACAGAGATTTTACAATCGTTTTCTGAATTCGCCACTTTTTGCGCTAGAAGTGACATGACATTATCTACTGATATATATATATATATATATATATATGTATATATATATATATATGCATATATATAAAATTGAACGAATAGTTTTTTTTGGCATCTGGGGACCTTAAGACAAAAAGTTATCATGGTCTCGGGCTTAAATCTTACCATGCCACCTACGGTAATAGCTTATTCCCTATAGGGGAAATTCGCTAAAAAACAATGTTTACGTGATTACAAACTGTTATTCCATTACTAAATTGATTATAAAAATATACATAATAAACACATCCACAAGGCGCTAAAAAAGAAGTTCCTTACTCTCCGGTAAGAAGTGACTGACATATATGCAGAATTCATAGTAAACAAATAAGTAATTTGTATGGACTTGTTTAATGTTGAGTAAATCGCCCAACACAGGAATGGAAATTAGGTAAATTGTGTAATGGGCAGCTATAAGGCATACTGTTGGGTGAGGGATGGTCGTCACACACACCACCCACCACTCACCCCAGGGTGGCGGTCTGTTGGTCTTGGTGCTGGCGTATTTCACCCGATACTTGTCCAGTTTGCGCCTTATCCTCAGCTGCTCTGGCAGATCGCTGTGCCCCTCTGCTGCGTACTGCTTCTTGCGCTGTGCCGTCCTTAGCTCCAGCGCCAACCAGTTGCGTCTCCGCTTCCTTTAAACATCGACATCAAATTATAAACATAAATTAGTGACGAATAATGACAATTTGAAGATCACGTTTCACACACACACTCACTGCTTCCAGTCCCTATCACCCTAAGTAACAGGATTCTCTTCATCCATCCGACAAGACCAGATGCAATCTCACCTTTGTTTATAGTCCAAAAGTGTCAACATAATTTAAGCCTACTGTGAGCGCAACATTCTCAACAACTTGTCATTTTTTAGCAAATTTCCCCTAAAGGGAAGTAGCTATTACCGTAGGGTCTCATGGTCTTAAGCCCGAGACCATGATAACTTTTTGTTTTGAGGTCCCCGGATGTCAAAAACACTATTCGTTCAAATTTATATATATGAACGAATTTATATATAATTTTGAAAACGTGTGTGTGTATGTGTGTGTGTGCGTGCGTGCGTGCGTGCGTGCGTGCATGCGTGCGTGCGTGCGTGCGTGCGTGTGTGTGTGTGTGTGTGTGTGTGTGTGTGTGTGTGTGTGTGTGTGCATTTTTGGTTCACTCAATTTTGGTTCTGAGCATTTTATAGAGCTTAAAAAAACAAATAATATAGTATTTTAAATTATTAACCTAGGTTAAGTGGTTGCGGAGAAAATCCAAAAAACCTGCTCATAAAATCTCCCATGTTAATGTTATGGGAAAACGGTTTTTGGCTTTTCCTCAGTTCATTTTAATGTAAACTTCACATTTGCTTTTACCAATCAATTCAGCTCTACAAAACAATCATTTTGGCATTTAAATTGTGATTCTACGTCCAACCGTTGCAGAGATATTCAAAGTGCTAAACGCAGTACGTTGTCCAATGTTATTCTTATGGAGGATAAATCAAATTTGATATCTCCATTATTTATGAATGTATATTGATGAAACTTAGTATGTGGCTTCCAGGGTGTCTAGTGATATTTGATCTCAAAATTCAAGACTTTTTCCAGACTTTTTCCAAAATTTTCCAGACTTTCGCAAGATAGTACAAATATACTCTTTTCTAGTTCAGTTCTTTTCAGTTCTCTTTTGATCATTAATTATATAAACAATTATTAGAGCAGGCCTCGTGAAGAGATTCTTTTGTATTTATTTAGAATTATAATTTGTGCCATGAAGTATATTGTGACGCTATTAAATGTACAATATGTATATTGGTGAATAAAGATATGTTTGAATTTGAATTTGAATTTGAATACTATACAAACATCATACGAGTAAAAATATCATGTTTTTACCACTTTTTGGATTTTTACTTTCTCCCCCTTATACATAGTAAAAGGAGAAAGTATTGTTTTCGTCAAAATTTTCGAATTTAGTTGTTAGTGGAAATATTCGTTTTGGTGCTCCCTGAACCCAAAAAAATGATTTTTACGTGATGTCTGTCTGTCTGTATGGATGTGTACAGAGCTAGATCCCTAACTAATGGTTCGATTTTTATGAAATTTGGTATGTAGGTACTAATACAAGATATCTCTAGGTATTTTTTCATTTTTCGAATTTTTGATTTTTAAGGGTAATTATCCCCCAAAAACCACCAAAAAACATGAAAAATCTAGATTTATCAAAAACTGCTCAAACGATTTTGATTAAACTTTAGTCGTTTGTAGAACTTTAATTTTCCAACAAAATGACACCACCCGCACTTCTGTAAAAATTCGGGTTCAGAAATTACAAGACTTAAAATATCAAAAATTCAGTTTTTTTTTGGATTTTTCATAAAAAACCATAAATGTGAAAAATATTACTATTCACCATTAAAAAGAGCTCAAAAAACTAAATAATTTGGTATCTTGAATTACTATTCTACGACTACTGGTTGCGGAGAAAATTTAAATTTCCATTTTTCAATAAACACAGTACGATGTCCAATGTTATTCTTATGGGGAATACAAAAATTACTATTTCTATCTTATTTGTTGATCAATTTCGTTCAAACTTGATACGCTTGTCAAGTTAGCATTGACCAACAGAAGAAATTTGAAATATGTTGCCCCTTAATAACTCTAAGGGGGGGTAATAGGGGGTATTTCCCCTCTTAAAACCACGTCTGTAGCGATGGATTCTGTAGTGCCTCCTCAACAGGGATTTCGGTGGATATTTTTGAAAACAACTTGTTTACAATATTTTCTGTACATTCAACCATGCTTTGTTTTTTATATTTAGTAAATATAAAGTAATTTATTCATTAAAGTTGGGCTAAAAGGGAGAAAGTATGTGTCAGTTTTCCGATACCGTTTATTTTAACTATGGTAAACAAATTTAAATAGTGAAAAATAATGACACTTGGAAGAAAAATCACTAACAAAACCAAAACTCAGTATAATATTTTTATTAAAAACTCAAATACTGCATAATACATGAACATAAATATTTATATATAATTTTTTTTTTCAATTAAACTTAAAATACAAATAAAATAAACGTTAACGGTTAGCTATATACAAAATAATTTAATTAAAAAAACAAAACTAAAAACATCAACAAATTTAAAAGGGCATAAAATATCAGCATGTTAAAAGAACATAAAAGGATATTTTCTAGAGTTTTCCACCCTAATTCTAAATAAGTATTCACATAGAGATGGTGGGCGATATGCTCGGAACGTATTCCTAACAAAGTTTGTTATCTGGACAAATTTCAAGACGATATCTTCCACCTCTTTTAGACCGAACATAACTGTAACCTAAATAATCCGTATGAACAATTGTGACGGCCCAAAAATCCCTAGACTGTTAAAAGCCATTAATACGAAACTGTAATTAAATAATTACAGGATTACCGTTCCTAAAATTGAAATTTCTACCGTCACTAAAATCCATAACTAAATGAGGAGCGGTACTTTCAGAATTATTCCCAATAATTAATTATTATTCCTTTCCGAAGAGTTGGCTAGTACAAAAGAAATATATGAGATCAACTTTTAGAAGACAGAATATTTTGTCTCGAGCTAACTTCAATCCGACCACGTCTCGGAGCAGAGCCGTCGAGGCGTGGAATGTGATAACGTCAGCATTTTCATGTCTCCACGGCCGCCTCGCAGTCGCCTCTAGAGCCACTTAGTTTGGGTAATGACAACATGAATCGTTTGGCCGCAGCACTAGACGAGCGCGCTGCATTGTGAGCCCCGTGACGTCACGCGTTGAGGACGGCTATGATTGGTTGAGGGGTCTCCATCATCGAGGAACAAAGCCGGGGCCTCACCCCAGTCGCTGAGTTGTTGATGATTAATTAAGAAACGTCGTGTCTGTCTCTCTCTGTTTCATTTTACTAATTGGCGTTTTCTAAATTTTAACTGTTAAACTTCAGTAATTTAACTTAAATTTCAAACTGCAATCTTGTAAATTGAAATCATGTGTGTTGAATAAAGTAAATTTACCGAAAAAGTGTTAGTTTTGATTTTCTGAGAAGTACCTCGTGGGCGGTGTTACAAATTGGTGTCCAGGTGCGGGTTTCGGTTTCGAAAATACCGATAGCTAGTTGAGTTTAAATTTCCCACGTTTCCAAATTCTCCACGGGCCAACATCGATCGACCAGCCGAAATGCATTTTCAAGGTAAGTGGAATTTGTTCAACGCATAGAATAATTGCAGCACTCTAATTCAGTTTTAAAAATAATAAGCATATTTTTTTCGTAGTTTTCAATCCAACAATCTTGTTAAATATCACAGTAAAGTAATTTTCATTTTTATAAAAACTTCATTTTCAGAATATTAATTGTTACAAAGAGTTCAGAGCCGCCATTTGCAATTAACAAAGCGTCTCTTGTGTAGACTAATCCGCCATCTTGGCTTCTGCTTAATTGAAGCATAAATGAGTTGGTTTAATTGCAACTCATTCTGAAACAGGGAGAAGACGACATTAAAATGAAATTATAAATTATCTGGGAATTAAATTGAAGAAATATTATATTGTAAATTAATCCGAATTGTCTGCAGTGGAACTTGGGCGACAATTATCGTAACAAGGCTTTGGCGCATAGTGACGCCGTGATGCACAAGGCAGTGGTGTTTGCCTGTGTTTGTAAACAGATGTCTGCATAGATTAATCTATACAGAGTCCCACACTTGTTGCTGTTAGTAGATGAGATAGTTATTTCTGAAGCAAGTTATATTTGTATTTAGTTGATTTAACATTGTTTTGTTTAAGAACGAGTGTTGTAGGATTTATTAATTATATTAACCTTAGAATAAATGCTTTCTAAATTAACCTAAGTTTATTTGCATGAAATTAACACTTGTGAACCTTACATGCGATCCTAAAGGTAACTTGAGGGGCCGTAGCTGCGTGGCTTTAAGAGGAAATTAAAATATATTAATAAAGTAAATAACTTAGAAACAGTAATCACTTTTGAAAAATATTTATATAGAATTTATTAAACTTCAACTTAGATTATTTTTATCGTTTTATTATCCACTAATGGATATTTCCTCTGTGCCGTAGCTATGAGTTCAAATCAAGGAAGGATCGCATAGTTTCACTATAGAATAATGGTTTAAAGGTAATAATAAAGGATAAAACGATTTTTGGATTTTCGACGATTTTTGGAAAATTTTGATTAGTAGGGGTGAAATAGGATTTCTGTGACATTTTAAGGAAATTAATTGGGACTTAGAAATAATCGACGTGGACCATCATAGTAGTGGGGAAATGGGCGTTCGACAGTAATTTTCGAAATTTACTGTGTATTTTGAGCTAAGGACTTAGCCGAATTTTTCAAAATTTCACTGAATATTTCAAAATTTCACTGAATACTACAAACGACTTGCGATATTTTTGAAATTAAATTGGTGATTTTAATGGAATAATTCACCGTGTTGGGACTTAGAGTAATCGCATTCTGGGGCTTTAGTGTACTTTATTGAACTTCATGAACTTCAAGTTGGGACTTTGAATTTTTTTCAAAAATTTTTTAGAAACAAAACGACGTGTGGACTTAGGCGAGTGAGCCCCAAGTAATTACTTAGGTAAACTGTTGAACATTATAAGTGGGACTTTGCGAATTTTATACCAGCGATTGACAAAACAGTAAATATTTTATAAAATATTTTGACAAAATTTAGAAAATACTTTAGTGGATGCACTGTTCGTTTGCTCTTTGGAATCTAGTTTCGGCCTACAACATGAGCGCCTACTTCTTAAGTAAGGAAGAGAACCAATACGAATTGAAAATTCGCGGACAATCGACAGCCGGTAGTGCAGATGACCTGAGGAAACGGTTAACAAAATGCTTCAAATCAAACACACCGATCGATCAGACTGTGCTAGCTTCCCTTGATGTTGAAACGGAACTGCAAGCCTGTGAGGAAAAACTAGACGCGTTCGCTACTGCCACGAATGAATATGACGGGGACTATACAGATACTGAAGGCCAGCGCCTTCAAACGCGATTCTGGCACAACTATCTGCGGGTGCAAAGAATCCCAGTAGGGGCGACAGGTGACGCCTCGGTCGCACGACGTCACGACGCGCTATTGGATAGGGCTAAAGCTTTGTGTGAAACGGCCAAAAGAAAAAAAGATTTAGCGTTGGCCACAGTAAGTAGTAACCCTCCAACTACGGAGGCTAACCGGCCCAATGTGAATCTGGAAGAAGCGCAGGCGCCGCCATCTAGTGGTTCCCCTGTTGTAGCAGCTAGCCCAGCCAGTGTAGTAGCGCCACCCGCGTTTCGGCTTGCTCCGCCCGCGCAGCATTTGAACGTCAACGCCGTACCTATGTCGCATTCGTCGCAAGCCTCACCATCGCACAGTAGGAGCGTATCAATCTATAAGTGGGGACTGCAGTTCGACGGTCAATCGCAAAGTGTAGGAGCGTTTTTGCAGAGAGTAGAAGAGTTACGTAGGGCCCGAGGAGTCACTACTGCGGAACTCTACGATTCGGAAGTGGATTTGTTCACTGGGCCTGCCCTGACGTGGTATCGATCCACGATAGGCCGTCTCAGTAACTGGGAACAGCTGTGCAAGGATATGGAACTGGTCTTCCAACATCCCGACCATGACATATACTTGCAGCAAGAGATTTTTAACCGAGTCCAAGCCAAAACAGAACCCATCGATCTGTTCATCGCCGCCATGGAGGGACTGTACGGTCGCCTCTCATCGGTTGTATCCGAAGAAGTAAAATTGAAACAAATGCTTCACAACATCCACCCTCAGTTGCAAGATCGGTTAGCTATGTTCGACGTACAATCCATTGAACACCTGCGAGCAATGGGCAGAAAGGCGGAAGCGGGACGCCTTTGGTCCGCTGCTACGCGCGGTGCCACAAGCAACGTGGCAGTACTTGAACCTGACTTAGCATACACCGCTCCGCGCCGCGCAACGAACCAGGGGAACGCCCGAGCACCACCGGAACATAGGGTATTCCAGACAGCCGATACTCCTGATATCACTTGTTTCAATTGCCACGCGAAAGGACATGTGTCCCGGGATTGCAGGAGTAAGCGAGAAGCACCCTCTAGCTGGATAACATGCTGGCGATGCGGTAAAGCAGGGCACATACAGCGCGACTGTCGGGTTAGGCTAAACCCAAGTGGCCCTCGTTCGGGAAACGAGGCCGGGGTAAGTGGGGCCGCCGCCACGACACCCCGACAGTAGAGGGAGCTGCTCCACAGCGACCTAGACAGGCGACGATCAGAACTAACAATGCAAAAGAGAACATCACTGCACAGCGAGAAATACGAACGGTACCGGTAGTCCGGGAACTTGTCGACGAATTAGTAGCAATAGGCCAGATCGAGAATGCCGAGGGAAAAGTCCTAATTGATACAGGAGCGCAGGTTTCCCTATTGAAACGCGGAGCCTCCTCCTCTCCCCTTGTAAAATCAGACGTGGTGTTAAAAGGCATTTCAGGGAAAACACTCAAAACATACGGACGACAGCGGGTTTCTTTGAATCTAAAACCAGGGATTGAAGTACCAGGAAATTTCGTAGTGGGGAATCTTCCTAAGGGTCATCTAGCCGTGTTAGGCTGTGATATTTTCGGACAAGGCAATGGGGAGATAAGCGTAGAACGGGGTGTGCTCCGGTTATTTGGGAAAGAAATTTGGTTAAACCGCATTAGGAAAGGAGAAACCGTGCCGGACTCAAACCGCCCTTCTACTAGCTCTGTACAGACCATGACACAACGTTATGTCTATTGCTGCAGTGAAGTCAAAATTCCGCCACGCTGCGAAAAGATTATTCAAGTCAAAACTAGTCACTTGACCACCGGATCGGACGAATTAGAGGGCCTCGAAGTAGTGATCGAACCATGCGAATTCATCATGCAGGGCGTTTATCTTGCTCGGACACTGACAAGGGTAGAAAAAAATCGTTGTTGGGTTAAGACCGTAAACGTAAGTGCTGAAGAGCTAATTTTGCCTAAGAACCTGAAGCTAGGGATGCTTGACAGCGACCTTGCCTCATTTAAGGAGGTGAGTCCGGAGCGTCAAAAGTTGTTGATTTTGGCTGATAGCCACGGTCGTGGTTTGCAGGAAATACTATCGGAAAGATTGCCCGGAAACATCGAAGTAGAAGTCTTTTTCATGCCTAATGGAAAGTTAAAACAAGTAACATCGAAACTGGGGAGTGTAGTCAACCGCCTGAACGAGGACGATTCCGTGATTATTATAGGAGGGACCAATAACGTTGATAAATCCGCGCCCTACCCATTGATCTTGCAGCAGGCTTTTGTCGCCCTACCGCGGGAATGGAAGGCAAGGATAACAGTTTTGTCAATTTTTGATCGGTTTGACCAGGACCTTAAGTCCGAACTGAGCGACGCGAATGGTTTACTCAAAGCCATCGTCGAAAATGTGACTAAGCAAAAAAAGGGGGAAATCCAATTTCTAGATCTAAAGGGAGAATTAAACCGGAAATTGTACACGAGTCACGGGTTGCACCTTAACGAACAAGGGAAATTAAAATTAGCCTCCATCATACGCAAAATCGCACTTCAGAATTACCGCAAGCCACAAGCAAGGGTAGGGATGGTAGGCCGATCTGACGAAGCTATTCTTGAGGCGTGCTTAAACGAGAAGCTCCAGCATCTTCCAAGCCGAACGAGACCTTGTGAAGGCCACTCTCATGGAATTCAGTAGTGTGCTCGCTCATAGTGAAGATCAACCCTTAGGCTGCACTTCAGCAGTCAAGCATGTTATTCGTACTGGAGATGCCGCACCCATTTATAAGAAAGCTTACCGTGTGCCGTACCACCAGAAGGCAGTACTTGACGGTCTGATCCGAGATCAGCTGGAAAAGGGCATCATTGTCCCAAGTCAGAGTGAGTGGGCCTCTCCTGTGGTGCTGGTGCCAAAAAAATCCCCTGATGGCACCCCTAAATTAAGGTTTTGTGTAGACTACAGAGGGTTGAACGCCGTAACCACCCCTGATGTGTACCCCCTCCCCAATATCACGGAAACCCTAGATTCGCTGGGAGGCTGCCAGATGTTCACAACCCTAGACCTCCGATCGGGATATCATCAGATCCAAGTGGACGAAGGAAGTTGGTCAAAAACTGCTTTTAACGTGCCTGGTGGGCACTACGAATACCAGCGCATGCCTTTTGGCCTAAGCACTGCTCCCGCCACGTTTCAGCGACTGATGGACTCAGTCCTGATGGGCCTTAAGGGAGAGAAGTGCCTCGTTTATCTCGACGACATAATACTGTTTTCTAAAGACCTACCCTCTCACATCGAAGCCATCCGGGAGGTATTCACCAAGCTCAAGGGTGTAAATTTGACGGTACAGCTTAGTAAGTGTAACTTTGTGGTCGACGAAGTAAACTATCTCGGCCACGTGATCAACAAAAAGGGAGTGGAACCTGACCTGGGAAAGATCAAAGCAGTGCGAGATTTTCCAGTGCCGCAGACCGTGACGGACGTCAGGTCGTTCCTGGGACTATCTGGCTACTATCGACGTTTCATCGATGGTTACGCCATGATCGGTCAGCCACTTTTCGAGGCAACAAAACAGGGACGCGAGTTTGCATGGACGCCGGAGTGTCAAGAAGCTTTCGACCAACTGAAACAGAAATTAATCTCGGCACCTGTGTTAGTATATCCTGACTTCAGTAAGCCATTCATCCTGGCCACTGACGCGAACACTTTTGCCCTTGGTGCGGTCCTCTCGCAAGAGATAGATGGTCAAGAACACCCTGTAGCGTACTGTTCCAGAACCCTTTTTCCAGCTGAGAAAAATTACTCGACAACTGAGCGTGAACTGCTTAGTTTGGTCTGGAGCACTAAGTACTTTAGATGCTACTTGTTGGGATGCCCTTTTAAAGTCATCACCGATCACGCTGCTCTAAAATGGATGCTTTCTCTTAAAGATCCTAGCAGCAGGCTGATGAGGTGGTCACTGCGATTAGCTGAGTTTGATTTCACGGTGGAACACAAAGCCGGAAAGAGACACACCAACGCAGATGGGCTGAGTCGAGCCGTGCAGGCGGTTAAGAAGGACGTGCTCCCTATCGTCGATCTTGACGTGCTCAGGACGCGCCAACGCGAAGACCCTGTTGTTCAAGGCTTGAAGCAGGCCAAGAGCTTCCGGATGAGCCCTGAAAAGATTTTGTACCGTTTAAGTTCAGGCGAAAAGAAAATTGTAGTACCGACTTCCCTCGTGCCAGAGATAATTAGGTTGAATCACGATTTGCCTACCACCGGACACGCCGGGGTAGCAAAGACGTTAGATCGGGTAAAACAGAAATTTTGGTGGAAAGGCATGGAAAAGGACGTGATGGACTATGTTAGGACGTGTCGCAGTTGTAGTCAGCGAACCAATCACGGGAGAGTCAAAGCGCCTCTAGGGGAAATCTTTAATGAACCCCGATAGCCCTTTGAGGTAATCGCAGCTGATATAGTAGGACCTCTGCCCCTTAGCGAATCCCGCAACGTCTACATCTTGAGCGTTATGGACCATTTTTCGCGATACTGTGAGTTCATTCCATTGCCGGACCAGACCGCAGAGAGCGTTGCTCGAGCGTTGGTCCAGAGAGTGATAACTAAGTTTGGCCTAAGTCGTTGGTAACCGATCAAAGGGCCAACTTTACATCTGACTTAATTAAGCACTTGTGCAAGTTCCTGCACGTTAGGAAAATCCAAACTACCGGGTTTCACCCTCAGAGCAATGGCAGGCTGGAAAGGGTCCATGCTACCGTGGTGAGAATGCTGAGCCATTTCGTCAACCGGAATCAAACCAATTGGGATGAATACTTGCCCTATGTTACGATGGCTTACAACTCACAGAGTCACGAGAGTACGGGCTACTCCCCTTATGAGCTGGTCTTCGGACGGAAGATGGAGGTTCCTATGGAAGCGGACCTGGCCATCACGGAGGAGACGGACATTTTTGACAACCACATCGAAGCCCTCCGGGAAAAGCTCACGGAAGCTTACGAGGTAACCGCACAGAGGAAAGCTACGGCCAGAGGCCGAAATGAACGTCGATATAACGAGAAGGCCAAGGTTACAGAATTCCGCGGAGGACAGTATGTTCTGCTGCACGTACCGAGTATAGGTCATCACCGCGTGAAGAAATTGTCTAAGTTGTGGAAGGGACCATATCAGATCGTGAAGGTAATCTCGCCCCAAAACGTAATGTTGAGAATTCGGAAACGCGAAGTCGTAGTGCACGTGAATCGGATCAAACCATGTAGGGAACGTCCGCGACTTCCGGCCGAGCCGCCAAAGAAACAGGGCGAACAGCGCCCCTGTGACAAAGAAGTAGTGGAAAGTGTACCGGGGGAAATTGTAGAGGATAAGCCGGGAGGAGCTCCGAACACCGCGGAAGTGGCAGCCGGACCCTCAGCTTGCGAACGACCGAAACGAAATAGGCGAGAACCCGCGAGGTTTGGGGATTTTGTTAGATTTTTGAAGAGCTTCGTCGTAGAGAGCGGTTAGCGGTTAGACGCTATGTAGCCTGGGGATAGTGAGTTATTAAATTCTATTCTGTTAATTTATGTGTGGATTTATCTGTTATAGGCCCTTTAGGCATTTTATTTATCCTGGGTGGTGCCCTAAGCTTCCGCCAGGGCGTCATCTTTGAGGAGGGAGAAGTGCTACTCACAGACAGCTACTGGACCGTGGCGCTCCAGTACAACCTGACCGAAGTGGAAGAGGAAAATCGGAACCTAAGTATACTGTAAGAGAAGGTAAGAGGTCAGTATAACGAGTTTTTCCAGGATCTCTTGACGCAGAACATAAGCGTGCACTCTCCGGTGCACGGACTGGAAGTGGGTTTTCGGTACGAGTACACTGGGTTGCAGCAGATGGTGGCCGACTATGTGGGTAAGACGAGTGACGTAATCACTCTGTTGCCTCGTACCCGGCAAAAGCGTGGTCTGGTGGACGCCGGTGGTCACGTTCTGAAGTTTCTTTTTGGGACCTTAACTAGCAGTGATCTAGAGATAATTAATGAAAAAAATAGATACGGTAACCAGTATGACGGAGGATATTTTCCATGATACCCAAGACCAGTTAACTGTTTTAGGGAACATGCAAACTGAAATTGCAAATCATTCAAAGACAATAAATAAAATCATTTCCACCTTAAAAGAATACCATCAAGTAATGCACGAAAATATGGCCCGAAACTACGTAAGAGAATTAATTTACACTAATCAACTTAAAACTCTTTTTCAATACTTGAAACTAAACTCAGCTCTATCAGAAGTTAAGGATGCAATTAATTTGGCCGTGCAAAGAATGACCAGGCTCCACCAGGCAGTAGAAGATCTTGCTGCCAAAAGAATGACTAGTAACCTTTTACCTCCCCACCAATACATAGAAATCCTGAAATCTGTGGAAAGAGTAGTGCCCCCTCCCGCAAAATTGTTTCTCCATGTGAAATTAGAAAACCTTCATAGCTTTTATGAATTTGCAATAGTTAAATCCTATGCCACCACAACTCAGTTGAGGGTGCTGATCAAGCTACCCCTGAAAAGTGATAATCAAGTGTATGAAATTTACAATGTAGTAGCTTATCCCGTTTTTGACACCTCTCTTAAAAAAATGGGTAAAATGGGAGGTAGAGGAACAGAAATTGATGGTTAGCCAAGACAGACAGACTTACTCAGCATACAAACCCGAACACTACATTAGAGAATGTAAATTTGGCCTACTAGCAGTGTGCCCGTTGTCCGACGTGCTGTGGAACGTGCACAAGCGGCCCAACTGCGCAGTTGAGCTTTTGTTGAAGGAAGAAATAACTTTGTGCACTCGAAAATTAATAACAGGTTTAAAATCCCCAGTGCTAGTCAGAACCCCAACCCGCTGGCTTTACACTACTTCCGAAGAGGCTAAAGTGGTGCTTAATTGCTTCGGGCCTAAATCCGGTCTGAACATTAGCACACTCACTTTGAAAGGAGTGGGCGAGATTCCTAACCGGGATCGATGTGACGTGATCGCTGATGGGTATAGGGTGCCTGCCCGATTTATCGGCAGCTCCTTGTACTCCCGAGACTTTGGAAAGATAGTTTTCCCCGAGGTAGACGGAATATACAGTCTTGACGAGCAAAACTTGTTGGCCCAAGACATGAACGAAACCCTGAAGGTCCTGCAGGGACTAGATGATCAGCTGGGCACCCTAAGTGTCAAGGAATATTCCTTGGAAGAATCAATCCACTTGCTTAGGTCCCACTATCATCGGCGCACACTGATTAAGAATGCAGTAATTGGAGGTACGTCCTTGGTCGTGACGATAATTGTTGTCGTTCTCATGTTAAGGTGGAGAGTTCGAGTTGCTGACCTGCTCCGTGCCGCCCTGGGAGGCCGCGATCAGCGCCCGCAGGCTGCGCAGACAGAGTCTCCGCTCCAGAGTCACGGGGAGATAGTACCTCGTGCTGAGCCAGTAACAGAGTCTACGCGGGACACAGGACACAATTCCACGAGCACAGCTGGTGTCGAGCTGACTGCGCGGTAAACGGTGATGAGGAGTGAGTTACGGGCCCGGGACGCTTTGAGTAAGTGATGTATAATTAAGAAACATAGACTTTCGACCGCGATCAAGAAGTCGCGTACTACGCTGTGAAGAAGCGAGTACCTCTGGACTTGTCCCCGCGAGGACGCGATGGCGAAAGGACTGGGGATCCCCCTCTGATTGTTGTGTGTTTGCCCATTTGTATATTATGTATTTGTATATGTATGTGTAGCGCTAATGATCTTTGCATACCGGTATGTTTTGTTGTGTGTTTCTAAAAATGGTGTAATATTTGTGGGCTGGTAATGGCAACTTTTTTTTATTATTATTCGAAGCGATCCAACTAACGGTAGTAGTATAACCCGCGAAGGGTAAAGGATTCACTGGCCCAACTTGGTGTCCACAGGAAGGTAATGCGCGCACTCCCCACCCCTAATAACCCCATTCCCTTCAACTCCCTGACTGGACTGTAGGCACCTGGGATCCAGCCAGAATGAGTTTTCAAAATTTAAATAAAAAACAAAAAAAAATTACGTATAGTTAGTGTATAATCAGTCAAGAGTACTGCAAAATGCCTTGCTGAGGGATTTTCCGGACCCCGTCAGCAAGACAGTGATGTTTCCTTACCAGACCTACTGAACGAGGGTTTATCGTAGGATGGTTGGGCTGAGGTGCCAATTCTGTTTTTTTATTTTTTTTTATTGTTGAACGGTGGGTCTGCCTCGCAACCAGAGGTAGACGAGGCGAATTTAGGGCACGCTCCATTAAAAACCAAGCGGTGGCCGTAGCATTAGTTTTAGTCGAAGGTTGTGAGTAGATTTAAGGTTTTGAGTCCAAGTGACAAACACCCGCAGTGGTGAAACGAATTACTTTGTATGACAATGTAAAAGAAATCCCCCGTGCCTGTTGAGCAAGTCTCAGGACGGTTTGTGGATAGTGATGCGACGAAGAGGCCACCGCGTTTACAGTATAACGGCTCCCAAGCATTGCTAGGGCACGGGTCTCATGATGTCTGAGCTTCTAGTAGTGGGCGGGCTATCCAACCCCAAAATTTATGGATGTTTAATTACTAACACGGAGCAACTTTTTTTATTTTTTTTTATAAGTATGTATCCTACATGTGTTTGTGGATATACCAGTGTATATTTTAGGTTGTAAGCTGCACCTCAGTCTCAACGTAGAATTATGTTACGTATTGTCATGTACTGTTTTCCCCCATTTAGTTAATGTGGGTTTCGTTGAAGTAGTGGTGGGTTTAGTTGGGAACGTAAGATTGTGACGTAAGATCGTAAGAGTGATAAGAGTTGTTGTGAAATATAAAAGTAGTGTGGGAGACAGGTAGACCAGCCACGCCGTAGGGGTGACAGAGTGATGACCGGCCCCGAGTGAAAGCTTGTGCGGCTTCACCATAGCAAGCGAGTAGCGCTCCAAATTAATATCTTTACACCGAAAATCATTGTCTTGCACTTTTCCGGCCCCATTCAAAGTTCGGTGTGTAGAGAATAATATTCCAAACCAATCCAAACTCAATCTCATACACTCAACGGCGGGTCTACTAGTCTGTATAAGTTTGCTGAACCGCCACCGAGATTACTGGCAGTCGCACTACCATGTAAATTATGTTCATGGGGATTTTGTTTTGTTTATTCTAAAAGGGGTATCGAAGCTGAACTCCAGCTACTCGACACACTAAAAGGGGTATAGAACGCGGGGGTGGCAACTCGTATTGTTTGGAGAAGGCCATCACGCTTGCCCTCGCGGTGGTGGAGCGAGTGGAAGGGGGGGAACGACTGGATTTTGACACCAGCCCCCCGACTCGGGAAGGGGAACACCTGGATTTGGCCCCAGCCCCTTCCCCACAGTCGCAGCAGTGCGCGCTGCCAGTTTCTTCTCTTCCATTTGTTACGTTGATTCCCAGGTAATGACACCGGGGGAACACCCTAGGATGTCCCACATTAACCTGCTGAGCTGGGAGTTTTCCCCCCTCTTTCTTGTTTTTCTTGCCATTTTATCCTTTTTGCCGAAAGGAATACCTCTGTTATTCCTAAGTGATCTATAGCCTATGTATAGGCTATACCTGTAGGTGGTGGAACGGTTCAGCAATCTTTTGTCCTAATGTTAGATATATCTATGTTTTGCTCGGATAAGTTGAAGAGCCATTTTGAGTAATTGAGTTCAGGTCCAATAGTCCGTATTGGCAGTAGTTCATATCTTCAAACCTTTTGCGTGTTACCTTGTTGTTTGTCCGTGAGGATATGTGTACCCAAGGTGATTACCTTCAGTAATCCCTGGAATGTATTTGAATAAGAGGAAGGGATTTGTGTTTGTTGTTTTGGTTAACTTAATAACAGCCTGCAGACGCTTTGAACCGTCTTGGGAGTTTTTGTAAAGGGAGAGACACACGCGGACCAGTGACAATATGAGTTTATTTACAGAATTAAAAAAAAAACAAGAAAGAAAAAACAAAAAACAGTGAATTAAGCGGGAAGGATTGAGGTTGGCTGTCTGGGAGCAGAATTCTGTTGAACAACGACCAGCCAACCGTAGACAAATGCGTACCCTTAAGGAGTTGTGAGGGGATTGACTTGGCAATCTGCTCTAACCTCATGCTGGGGGCAGCATGGTCTAAGGGTGAGGGGGATGTGACGGCCCAAAAATCCCTAGACTGTTAAAAGCCATTAATACGAAACTGTAATTAAATAATTACAGGATTACCGTTCCTAAAATTGAAATTTCTACCGTCACTAAAATCCATAACTAAATGAGGAGCGGTACTTTCAGAATTATTCCCAATAATTAATTATTATTCCTTTCCGAAGAGTTGGCTAGTACAAAAGAAATATATGAGATCAACTTTTAGAAGACAGAATATTTTGTCTCGAGCTAACTTCAATCCGACCACGTCTCGGAGCAGAGCCATCGAGGCGTGGAATGTGATAACGTCAGCATTTTCATGTCTCCACGGCCGCCTCGCAGTCGCCTCTAGAGCCACTTAGTTTGGGTAATGACAACATGAATCGTTTGGCCGCAGCACTAGACGAGCGCGCTGCATTGTGAGCCCCGTGACGTCACGCGTTGAGGACGGCTATGATTGGTTGAGGGGTCTCCATCATCGAGGAACAAAGCCGGGGCCTCACCCTAGTCGCTGAGTTGTTGATGATTAATTAAGAAACGTCGTGTCTGTCTCTCCCTGTTTCATTTTACTAATTGGCGTTTTCTAAATTTTAACTGTTAAACTTCAGTAATTTAACTTAAATTTCAAACTGCGATCTTGTAAATTGAAATCATGTGTGTTGAATAAAGTAAATTTACCGAAAAAGTGTTAGTTTTGATTTTCTGAGAAGTACCTCGTGGGTGGTGTTACACAATTAATCTTGGTTTTTTACATCGTTCCGCTTATGAAAGTGTACCCTCTTTAAATATTGGAAAGCAATGAAGATTAAAATAAAATACAGTACCGGTAAGTTAGTAGCCTGTTCATGTACAGCAACAAATACAAAATTTCAAATAGGTTGGCATATGAAAATAAAAGGCTAAAGTAAAACTAATTTTTACTCATAACTTTGCAAACATATTTAGGCATAAATCTAGGCCTGTCGATCTCATCACTGGCCAAAAAAAAATTTAAGAAGCCACCTAACTTATATTTTTTTATATCAGTACCTAAATTAATTTTAATTAAGTTCAGTTATAAAAAACGGCCCAACTTAAAATAAATTTTTACAATTTCTCCCATGTTGACATAATTTGGCTATTAAATCAAAGTTTAAAATTACCCAGACGATAGTAAGCTTTTGCCTATTTAAAATGTTTTCAAAGGTAAGTTAAAACATTACATTGACTAGGCTTATTTGATATTTAGGCCTATATAGCCTATCTGTATAGAGAACCACTTTATTAAATGTTAGAAGCAGTTAATTAGTAAACCTGTTCAGACCACAGTTTAATATTTCCAAGGGTAAAAGTAAAGTAACTTAATTAGTCTAGCTTAACAGCCTAACATGGGCATAGGCCTATTATCAAACTTGGGAAAAGTTCACTAAATTTTGTTAAAATATAGGCCTAATAAGTTATAGAGCCTAGGGTAACTATTTTACAGATTTAAAAAATGTTGTAATTTGAAATAACATTATTAGAGGGTAAAACATAACTTATTATTCGCAAAAATAAAAGTGTTCAAGATATAAATGCCCACTTTATAGGGGCTTCGATTGCTGCAAATACCTTCATATTAGTTTAGTGAGTAGGCTATATTATTTACGACATTGTTCAAATGTCACTAAGCCACTGTTTAATGGCCTTCTGGTGATCTGAGAAATAGTTGACAACTGTAATTAAAACTATAAAATTGTATAACTTAATACTACTTAACAACTGTCGGGCGAGTTACTTCGCCCCGTTCCGTGGAAACCAAGCCACAGTGCAAGCGCAGACGATGAAATTCGGCCGTGTTCGAAGTAAATTGCAACGTAAACTTAAAATTTTTAACACGTAAAATATTAACTTAAGTGTGTATTGCTCACGCTCACCTTTGAACAAAATTTGAAGCATTGTTGGAATGTAAAGGGAAATAAGAATAGATCATAGTTAAGTTGTTAACCTGTACCGCCAATAATTTGCAGGCATTATTCAATATTTACGGACAAATCCCGGTTTTAAACTCACTTCACTCGTCAATATAATCTTTAACCTACAGGTTTCAATGCTCCACTATGCGTCAATGCGCGCAACTGCGCAGGTACTACGACGCGACGTGTGCGTGTGAGAATCAGAGTCAGAGTCTAGGGACGTTCCGATATGATACTACTGGCTACTGGCTTGGACCCAACATTTGGTATCGCTACAAATCAAAACCAAAGTATTGATACCCGTTACTCTAAGAGGAACGCGGGAGATAGCTTGGAGTCGATTCTCTCTATCATAAGTTACAAGAACTATATTTTAAGTTATTTTTATGTTTATTTTGCTAAAAAGTATATTAAACAAAAACTAATCTATGTTTTAACAACGTAAATATGTACTATTTTTACGATACCGATACTCAAACTTTTCTTTTGATACCACGATAATATCGGTTAACCGATGCCCAGAGTTCCGAAAACAAAGTTTCGATACCTACTCGGATCGGAAGTATCGGGACTTGTCTATCAAAGTCCAGATTCCGGTAGCCGAGCGATGGCGGACGAACGACGCGGGCGAGTGTGTAGAGTGAGTAGACCTTCAAGGTCACTGCTCTCCACCCCTCCCCCCGTGACTCATCTTCCTTTTCGCGTTGCCATAGTAACGGCATGTACTTGACTGACTTTCTTAATTTCTCCGAAAAACTATGGGCCAAGCACTTGCTTGGGTTATTCCACAACGTACATCTTGTTGCAATTGCCATTGATTATAAATACTAGTGCCTTGATATCACCGTTTAAAAGTTTTATCCATTTTCCCGACTTAATAACAATTTTATATATTAATTCCCGCCTTTCCCGACATTTTATTAATTTCTATACAAATTCCCGACTTCCCCGACTGCTAGACACCCTGGGCTTCACGTAGGACTGGTATATTGATATTTGCACAAACAATTGATTTTTGTTGATTATCCCAGTAGCAGCAAACCTGCATACTCAGCCCTAATGTTATTCTTATGGAGAATAAGTAAAGTTTTATATCTCCCTTAATTATGAACATAAATTTAAAAAACTTAGTATGTAGCTTCACCTGGTTGAGTTATACTGATAATTGCATAAAAACACATATTTTGTGTTCCTTGTTGCAGCAAACCTGCGTATTCAGCCCTAATGTTATTCTTATGTTTGTTATTCTAATAAACAAAATGATATAGATCACTTATTTATTTATGTATTTCTATGAAACTTGGCAAGTGGCTTTATGTGGTAGTGAGAAATATATGCATGCATTGAAAATTCGCTGAGTACGCAGGTTTGCTGCGACGAGGGTATTTGTGTTTTGTTGTATTTTTTTAAAGTTTGGTAGCAGATACAATGTTACTTTCGAGGCAACTTGTAAAGATAATTATTTTGAGCGTTTTGCACTGTTGATGCATGTAAACTAACCTTATCATGACAAGACTTTCACTGAGGCTGTTTGGTGATGTGCTCCGATAGCAAACTCAGGATCCTATGACTACCTGAAGATTTAGAATTTTCTCTGATAAAGACACAACCTAATAACCTAATATGTGCCTAAAATACCTAGTAGTATTAGCCTAGTACTTTCCCTGTAGTGATAGCCTAGTGCTTATGTCGGTAAGACACCTAGGCCCAGTTATCTCTCAGAGTTCGCTGGTTCTATGACCAAACCTGATCAGGTTGTGGAACTTGCAAAGGGTTAACCGATCTGTAGCAGCGATGGTGAGAGAGCCCAAATAAAACAATCAGTGGCAGGTTTGCTCGGATGTTGACGGGATCAGTTGATTCTCTGTGAGTTGCACTCAGTCTCAAGGATTTTCCTACTTTTTACATTAGACTTACTGAAAGTTTGCCATCACAATACAGTATGCTTATTCAAAACAAAATTTAAACTCCATTCTAGCATATTGGTTAAAAATTCAACAATAAACCATTTAAAATCAAAACAATCATTATCCCAATTCACAAATTTGTCAAGTGGCAGTACTGTTTCGAGAGGAGAGTTACACGCTGAGGAGTTAAATATGTGGTCGTGCATAGACAGTTTGAACTGCTTCATTGCCATAAACCACAAATTTAGTTTAGACACTGTTTTAACTATTTCAAAATCCTTTACTTGTTAAGTAGTATACTAATATACTCAATATCTCATTCAAAATATGAATACCAAAAAGAAAAACAAACATAGTATAGAATCTCTTTACGTGACACTCTGTAACACTTTGTGATTTTTCTCAATGAAGAAACGACATTTCAAATTTATACTATTTATTCAGGACAACCAAATTGTAAACAAATTTACACTTTATATCAAAACTAATTTAGTTGGAAGTTATTTAAGCATTAACAGTTAGTTATAATTTGGAAAACGGTTAATTAGACAGGGAGAGGCACACACTAAGTGTGTTAATTGCTATGCAACTTCAAAGGGACTGTGCAATGACTTGCCTCTGAGACTCCGACGCTGAAGCTCTCCGACCAATCAGAGACAAGCTCAGCGTGTGACGTCACGGGGGACTCAGCCGCGCGGTGCTGCCCCCAACAATCCACTTTATCATTACCAAAACTAAAAGGCACTGAGTTTATGCGCTTGGCTTCAAGCCGTGATGAAAACTGTTGATCTTTGCATATTTCTAACTGGTGCGAGCGTCTCGACCACCCAAGAGGGTTTGGCTTCTAGGTGCATCTGAGTTGAAACTGACTTGGAGGAGAATATTCTGAGGACTGGTTGTTAAGTTATATTTTGTACTAGCCAACTTCTCAAATAAAATATGAATACCAAAAATACCGCTTCTTACTTCCATTTACTGACATTTATTCCGTTTAGTGATGGTAAAAATGTAATTAATAAGAACGGCAAACTGTAATCATTTGATTACATAGTTATGGTTATGGCATTTATCGGTCTAGGGATTTTGGGCCATCACAACTAATCTAAAAGCTAACCATTTTAAAAATTGCCATTGGTTGTACAAAGCTCCTTTATGAAATATCAGATGAAATGGAAATAAAACAAAGTAGCATTAAAGTTTGGTTTAGTTAGTAAAACATCAGCACTAAGGAACAAAAATGATATTACCCTGGACTAGGAGAAACAACTCAGCAGGACCAATAAGGGGTTTCACTCTACACAGTTTTACCTTTATTTAAGAATAACAAGATATTCTTTGTTTAAAATCCATTGTTTCTGATGATGAGTTAATGTTGTTTAATAAGTTATTACAGACATTTTCCACCACTAAAAGAGAAAAACAGATATAACGATGTTTCGGGATCTGGAATTTGATCCCGTCTTCAGGTGAGAAAAATACCTAGAACAACAAAATTTCACAAAAGATTAGTGGCTCAATCCAGGCAAAGCTGCAAAAAAACACAAATAAAGCTAAAGCAGAGAACTGTAAAAGCAGTCAAAACAAAAGATCAAATCAAACCAAACAAAAAAGCCAGACACTAACGGAATACACGGTACAGACTGCACAGCGTGATCACTCGAGCGAGACTGGTGGCGCAGTGAGAGGTCTGGGCCACATGACTAAGCGCATCGAGCGTGCCTGGCTTTTGTGTCTGGTTTTATTTTATTTTTTATTTTTACTGCTTTTACAGTCCTCTGTTTTATATTTTTTGTGTTTCTTCCCAGCTTTGCCTGGATTGTGTCACTAATCTTTTCTGTAATTTTGTTACGTTCTAGGTAGGTATTCTCACCTGAAGACGGGATCAGATTCCAGATTCCGACTCGTTGTGAAACTTATTTTTCTCTTTCAGCTATGGCAAATGTCCGCAGTAACTTCTTAAATAACAATAAGATAGTGAGCTTAAAATGGCAATTAACTCATGATTTAGAAACCTCAATATACAAATGTATCAAAATTTGTGAAATTATAAAACAAGAGTTATGAAACCAAATGTCTACTGGTAAAATGCTTGAAATTGTAAACACTAGAATGAACTTATTTTATTACACCAGAAACAGGCTAGTTGAATATATATTAATTAATACTTCAAGTGGTTTATCAATTTCATATAATCTATATAAAATAATATCTTCAACATTCTACTGTTTTGGGTAATATTTGCACTAGCCTTAAGCCTATGAGTTGAATTATTTTGTATTCACTACCTAACATTCAACAAATGCTTTTTTCTTGTAGCTATATGGAATCCATTCAAAATGTAATTCTCTACAAAAAGTTGCCACAAAATATTACAATTACTATAATCTGTAAAGAATTTTGGATTAATAAAGCTATCAACCCAGCAAAAAATACAAACCTAGAACTCAGTGTTAATCTTCTAGGTCGGTAAATAAAGAAAACTAGAAACAAAAATAAATGTGTTTATATTGAAGGGTTTAGAGAACATGTGACTGACCGTCATAAACCACTGTTTCAAAAGTTTTAGAAAACCCAAACTCATTAAAATTGAAAAATAATTGCTATCACTATAACAGAAGCCAATTGCCTCAATAGGTTTTCATCGATTAAGTAAAACATTAAATAGCCATATACCGTAGTGCTATCACTCAAACTTTACAACATTCTAAAATCACTGATATAACTTTACTCCTAAAAATAATTTGAAACAAGTTATATTGTTCTTTTTCCAATAAACCATTTTACAGTTTGGATGAGATGAAACAAATATTGGATTCTGGCACTAAAAGAGAAACATGTTCTCCATTTCAGTGGATAGTGATTATCTGGTTTATGTTAGCACAGGTTCTTATCAAAGGCTCAGGTATTTGTTTCTCTGTGTCCTATATGATTATTAGTTATGCTCGGTTATCCAGTGAATGTTCAAAACAATATCCTATTTAGTTGTTTTTAATATCATGCAAATTGATTTTTACAAATTCGAATGACAATATAAGAATATTTTGTATTGTTATTAATTAATCTAATTTTTTTTTCAATTTTTGTTATGCTACTACAAGATTTTGAGAGATATATACAAAACTGGTTAAAGACTGTGAACGGTTTGAGTTAATTTGCATGTTCGAGCATGAAGAAACATTAAAATATTAAATTCTGACAAACCTTGTTAGGTTTTTACACATAAATTAAATACATACGTAAATGTTATTTTGAAAAACTAAGCAATTTGATTCATCAATTGAAATGAAATTGCATCGGCAACATAAATTGAATAAGAATCGATATAAAAATACAAACGAGTTCTGAATTCACCTAAAAAAAAATACTCCTAATTTTAAATTTATATTTGCTAAAAATAGTATGAACATAATTTAGGTTAAACTTATGTCCTAGTAATATTGTCATAGAAACATGTCGATACGATTCAATAGTGAACACAGAGTGTTAATCTTTCATTAATCCATTAAGGTAATTTTATTCTATTCGCAATGGCCTAGAACGGGATTTGATTGGTGCTGCGCTCTAGTAGCAAAATCTGTAACTAATGACTGCGGTTAACTACGGTTCTCTCCGCTAGGCGTGTGGACTGATTATAAATCTATCTAACGCTGCCATGCCACTGGTCGTGATAGTCGTGTGGGTTAAGTCGTGGAAACACCTTGGCCAGGTGTTGATACGAAGTTCGTGGGTTCGCTTGCACACAACCAAAACTGACCAGTCGTACAAGTCTCAATGAGTTAACGAGTCTGTGGCAACATCGGTGGGAGGGCCCAAGTAAAATAAATGGTGGCAGTCTTGCTTGGAAGTTGTCAGGATCAGTTAATTCTTAGTGAGTTGCACATGGTAAACTTGATTTTTGCTACTTATGTCTACTGTATATGTGCCAATGAGACTCTTTAAACTGAAAGAAAACCGTATTTTAATTAAAATACTCCATTAATCCATTTAAAAACACAATTTGATCCATTCCAATTCATAGTGTTAAAAAATAAAGGTTAGGAACGGCACCAGCACGTCATTCTAAGCCAATGGGTTAAGTTAATGACTAAACTCACTTGAGGAGAGCTTTATCGGAATGAAGTTTGCAATGAGCGTAGAACGGGTCGGCCTGGTCCACCTCCTCGGAATGAGCCTCTGACAGCAGCCCCTCCCTCTGCCCACTGCAACAACACACCAGGTAACTCGTACTGTAAGGGCTCATCCCTCGCACAGTGGTCGAGTAAAGTCAAGCAAAAACAGGCTGCCAACATTTGTTTATTGAAAAAAAGTACAGGCACTAAAATACTGGACAATGGAACAGCAGTCCAGCAAAGTTAAGCAAAAACAGGCTGCCAACATTTGTTTATTGAAAAAAGTACAGGCACTAAAATAATGGACAATAAACAGTCACATTCTTTGATAGTTACAGGTATTAAACCCAAAACAGCTATCTCGATTAATATTAAATTATAAAACATATATAGGTATTAAAACTAAGCTGACAAGCTACATGCATCATATCAGCTGACATAATTTAAAATAAATATACATATTTATGTCGCAAAACTTATAAAATAAAATTGCCATTTCAAAGAAAATGTTCTTTAAATAACTCTTTACAAGCTCGGTGAATAAACTAAAAACATAAAAATAAAAATTATTACTATTATAATGCCCTAACATTCTAGTAATTTGAAAATTAAAGAGGCCTTTAACAGTTTCGCTGCCTTTGACATACTTAAACATGAAAACCTCATATGTTTTAATGTTGAGAAATGTTCCGGTTCCGAGACACCCACAGCGAAAGTGTTAAAAAAAGTTCTTTTTTTAAGGACAGTCTGTCAAACTTGACACCTCTTCCTTGTGTGCTTACGTCCGACTTCCACCTCGACGAATTAAGGAATAATGCTCTTTAGGTTTTGTGATAATGTACTAATACCAACAATCTATTAAATGATAGAAAGTTAATCGAAAATGTATGTAAAAAGTAAGAATTCAAACTGAATCGAAACCATTTTATTTCTGAAAATACATAATGTACAATCTAAGACTCCTTATGTTTGTAGCATAATCCTCACATAGGTAAAATCCATGTGTGAGGAATTACATGGATCATTTTTCAAGAAGACTTAAATCACACCACGTATTAGTACCTTAAATCTGGACTAAAGGGTGTTTGGTAAAAAAAATTACTGGCTTTTTTAAACTTATAAGTGTTACTTGTGTTATGACTATTCTTTGTTATATTTTTTTTTTTATTTTCGGACGGCTATCTAAAGAGATATAGAGGCAAATAGCAGTGAAAAATGCAAGTTTTCTTACTTCATTCACTAAAAACCTACTTTGACTATCGAGCCTTAATTTTGGGAATATGTATGATAAACTCATATTTAACTTTTAACATAAATGAAAATAGGAAAAAAAAGACATTTTAGCGAATTTCCCCTATAGGGAAGTTTAGCGAATTTCCCCTATAGGGAAGAAGCTATTACCGTAGGTCTCATGGTAAGACTTAAGCCCAAGACCATGATAACTTTTTGTTTTGATGTCCCCAGATGCCCAAAACACTATTCGTTCAAATTTATATATATGTATATATATATCTATATATATATATATATATCTATATATATATATCTATATATATATATATATATATCTATATATATATATATCTATATATGTGTCCGTGAATGCGATAACTTGAGTAAAAAACGTCCGATTTCGATGAAATTTGGCTCAAATGTGTAAACTGACATTTATGACTTTAAGTTCGAAAACCAGAAAAATCGGACCATGGGAAGGGGGGTTTATGGGGGTTTTAAATTTTCCAAAAATCAGTTTTTTGCATTTTTTACCCTAAAATTTTTAAAACACTTAATTTTGGTTTAGACCATGTTATAGAGCTTAAAAAAACAAATAATATGGTATTTTGAATTATTAACCTAGGTTAAGTGGTTGCGGAAAAAATCCAAAAAACATGCTCATAAAATCTCCCATGTTAATCTTATGGGAAAAAGGTTTTTGGCTTTTCCTCAGTTAATTTTACTTTAAACTTCACATTTTCTTTTACCAATCACTTCAGCTCCACAAAACAATCATTTTGGTGTTTAAATTGTGATTCTACGTCAAACCGTTGCAGAGATATTCAAAGTGCTAAACACAGTACGTTGTCCAATGTTATCCTTATGGAGAATAAATAAAATTTGATATCTTGATTATTTATGAATGTATATTGATGAAATTTGGTATGTGGCTTCATGTTGTACTGGTATATTGATAATTGCACAAAAAATAAATGTTTTTTTGATTGTCCCCGTAGCAGCTAACCTGCATACTCAGCCCTAATGTTATTCTTATGGAGAATAAGTAAAGTTTTATGTCTCCCTTAATTATGAACATAAATTAATAAAACATGGTAAGTAGCTTCACCTGGTTCAGTTATATTGATAATTGCATAAAAACTCATTTCTTATCTTCCTCGTTGCAGCAAACCTGCGTACTCAGTCCTAATGTTATTCTTATGGGGAATAAATAAAATGTAATAAATCACTTATTTATGAATGTATTTTTGTCAAAATTGGTGAGTGGCTTTATGTACTAGTGAGAAACATATCAATGCATTGGAAATTCGCTGAGTACGCAGGTTTGCTGCGACGGGGGGTATTTTTTCTTTTCATCGGAAACACATTTTTCCCAGCTTTATATTAAATGCAATTCTTCTAAAAAAAATGTCAATTTAAAGACCAACGGACAGTATATAAAATACCAAAAAATTGCAGCTTTGTCTAATATACTTTCCTCGTGAGAACTGTAAAACAAAATATAATTTCGCGCCTGCATCGTAAGAGTAGGCTACCTGCGCGGCCAGCGCTCACATACGAGCAGCTGCCGGCACGAGCGCACGACTCCCCTCAGTCGCGAGACGTCACAGCCCCTCCTTCCACCAGTCCTGCTCTCTCAAGGCCGCACTATTCACCCGCTCCGCTCCCCAGCTCACCTCTACCATCCTATCTCCTCTACCACCTAAGGAGTATGCTTAATCTATGCCTCTACACTCTACACTACTTCACCATCAAGGCGGGCACTCGGGCAGTAGGCCTGTTTTCAGCAATGGGCCCGAAGTCCGAACACTGTTCTGATCATTATCAAAACATATCATTGGAATGAAACTTAAATATTTTTTAACTATATGATCTACGTATTCCAGTTGTATAAGTAAACTCATTAGTTGTATAAGTAACTTCTTATTTTCAAATGGTTAGATTTTAAGTTAGGAAAATTAAAAAGAGTTTCAAAATAGAACCCTAACAAGTATCTAGGCGAATACCTTTTTATTATTAGGATAAAACAAACTTTCCATTTCGTTCATGAAATGCTTGCTGGCTAAGAAGTGTGTAAAATCTGTTCGCGGAAAATAGGGCTGTACTGCGTTGTCGCCTCGATTATTTTTAATCAATAATGTAATTAGGATTAATTATTATTGTGAATCAGATGTGGAATTCCCCTTGCTTTGCTTGTTTGCAGCAATAAATAACAGAGTAACTAAAATGATAAGAGTTCAGTAAATTTACAGCGCTTTTGTAATACATCAAAATATTGGTTAAAATCGATAACATTAATTAATTATAATATGAAATTAAGTTTCAGGCTAAGCAGGGTTAGTAACAACAACGAGGGGAGGGATACGCGCCTACAATATCACACACGCACAGGTGTAGTTCCGTTACAATCGTCCAAATACTCTCAGTTCTGAGAAACTCTCCCGCGTTTTCCGTCTTTCGCGCCATTTACGTACAGTGGTACAGTAGTGATCCCCGGTCGGTGATAGATGGTCGTGCTGTATGTTTTATGAGATTGTTATGTGATATACATAGGTTCGTTTGTGTAAACACAGTTATTTGTGATGGCTCCTAAAATACGTCCTCATAAACGTAATAAAAGATCCCTCAAGATCAGAGAAGGAATTAAAAAGAAGAAAGAAGCCTTCAACCCACCAAGTCCACCAAAATGTTGGCCTACAACTGAGGAGTCTTCTGAAAATCTTTTTGATAAACTTCTGACAATTTCTGAGTAAGTAAAAACATTATATTTGTGTCTGACTGTACATGAGCATAACCTTTCTATCCGTATATTTATTATATGAAGAAATGTTGTTTCCTTAATACTTTAGTACGTAATTCGTAAATACCATAGTCCCTGATCCCAAAAAAGTTTTTTACCCCCAACCAAGCCCTCGTCCAACCCTCGTCAACTGGTCTTGTCTCCCAATGTCGCATGTGCCCGATTGTCACTGTACTCGATTTTCAGAGAACCGCGATGTCTGTCTGTAAATAATTTCCATTTAAACACATGAATCTCTTTTTTTTACTAAAATTAAAACTGGAGACTACTCATAACTGAATATTTGTATAATGTAGGGTTTCTTATTGAGTAGCTAACTTTTTTACTAATACTGGGCCACAGAAATGTTTTACAAACTCTTAAAAAAAAGTCAGACACATAATTTTTAAATATAAGAATGTTAAAAAATATTTCTATGAGTTTGAAACAGTTGTGTTAAAAAATAGAAGTGTTACCTAGTAATACATTACAGTGTAAGGTGCCTGCAACCATTGAGTATATACTAACTCTGTATATTCAATGCTGCAACACATAACCATGACTGAAATATAACAATGTATTTTAGCTGCAATGTAAGATACAGTATGTAATAATAGATTTTTTGGGTATGTGACAAATTAACAAATAAAACCCTAACATAAACTAATAAAAATTTGTTTTCAATATGTATCAATAATTGAAAAATATCGATTGTGGGAGGGCGAGAGTAGAACCCACGACCTTGCCCCCATGCGTCTACCGCTGTTCGATTATTTGTGTCTCTCTGTCAATGTAAACACACAATTCATGTCCCGATTACCTGGACAACATCCTGAGTTGTAAAGGAAAGTATTAATAACAGTAGTAATATTATTTCCGGTAACAAATTATTGCAATAAATAAATTAGCCTAATTTAGTTATATCTGTAATGGTTATACAGGTTATTTAATGCAGATTATTCCTTTCTAGGTCAAGCGGAATGGCAAAATTTACACCAAAGAATTATTCATCCTCCTCCTTGGCAGAGGGTGAAGAAATGGATGTTGATAGGCCTACATTTGGTGCTAGTCAGGATGACGAGAGTTCTTGTGAGTCTGCAGAACTTTAAGTAGAACACATTCCATTTGATCAACTTGAAGAGGCGAATGTGGTGTCAGGCCGTAGAGTTGTGGGCATAAACCACATTTTGAGACAGTTGGAAATTGTAGTGAGGCATGGTAATCACTGTACGATGGGGAAGTATAGACTGGACCGGGAAATCGTAAATGGGCTCTATTCAAAGTTTGTATACCATTGTGATAATTGTGACAAACAATTCACAGTTACAAGTGAACCTGAAGAAAAGAGGAATGAGGCGAACGATGGTCTAGTTTGGGGTGGTCTGTCGATTGGCATAGGCCACTCTCAAGCAGCAGAACTATTTAGTATTCTCGATATTTCAAAATTTCGAACCCATGAAAATAAAATAGGAAAGGCGAGTACATTTAATATAAATACATTTTAATTTAATTTTTATCATTCTGCACGAAATCCACCGGTTTTTTGTTCTCTAAACAGTACGCAAAATGTCACTTTATGGTCCTAGGACCTAAAAAATCAGCTGATCTTTTTTAAGTCCTAGGACGTAAAAAGTCAGCAGTTTGCTTTATCTATACATGATAGAAGCGTTCCTTACCACACGTTATAAAAAGTATTGTTTGTAAATAACAGAAATGTAAACACTGTATATTACTTAATTTGTAAACATAACCTCAAAAATACAACTTTATAGATAAAATTTTTAACGGTTAAAAGTATAATTCCGCATTATGATAAAAAAACGTTGTTCATCACTCGGAACAAAAGTGTCTTTTTGGTGCTTAGTCGTTTTTAAAAGCAAGGCGCAGCTGAGCTTTTAAAACACGATTGCGCACAAAGAAGAGCCACTTTTGTTCCTAGTGATGAAAACTACTATTATTGATTAAATTTTGTCATAACATGAGGAAATGATATGTTTTGTATCTATATGTGTATGCAGTAAAAATAATTTGTTGGTGATTGTCCCCGTAACAGCAAACCTACATACTCAGCCCTAATGTTATTGTTATGGAGGATAAGTCAAGTTTGATATCTCTCTTAATGGTGAATAAAATATACAAAAAAGTTTTTAAAAAGGACTGTGGTGCAGCTAAAAGAATGGCAAACAGTAAATTTATTGAAAACGCTGAAAATAAAAGCCAGGCAGCTTGGTATTTAGTTAAGTCTGAATTAGGGATGCAAAGGCCTGTAAATAGTAGTTTTGAGAAGTTAAAATGCAGTGGTAATGAAATTACTGAAGGGAGCAAAATTGCTTTTAATTTTAATAAACAATTTGTGAATGCACAGCCTGTGAATTAAACATCTTACCTGATAATGAGACCGCAAAAATATTTCTAAACAACGCTGGAGAGCCAGACAATGAATTTGAATTTAATCCAGTTACAAGACATAAGGTAATTGAAATAATACTTAACCTAAAAAATAAAAAAACAGTTGGATGGGATGAAATCTCAATACAGATGCTAAAAATAACTGCAGATTGCATTTCACTTCCTTTAAGCTGGATAATGAATCAGTGTTTTTGTGAGGGAGTTTTCCCAAGCCAATTAAAATATGCAAATGTAGTACCCCTTCACAAGAAATGTAGCAAAGATGACTCCGAGAACTATAGGCCCGTTTCAATTTTACCAGCTTTATCAAAAATTTTTTAAAAATATACTAATGACCAGCTGAGTAATTTTTTAAATAGGGAAGGAATCATTTGTAAAAATCAATATGGATTTCGAAAGGGGCATAGTACTGTGGATGCAGCTGCAGAGATGATAAAACATGTGACTGAGGCTTTGTATGGGTCACAGAGTACTACAAGTATTTTCTGTGACCTGTCCAAGGCGTTTGATTGTGTTGACCACCAAATCTTATTAGAGAAACTGCATTTTTATGGAATTACTAAAACAACTCTTAGCTGGTTTAGATCATACTTAACGAATCGAAAATAAAGAGTTATTTTAAACAGAAAAGATCAAAAATACATATCAGATTGGTGTGACGTTAAGCGTGGGGTACCGCAGGGTTCAATTTTGGGCCCACTGTTATTCATTATTTATATTAATGACTTACCAACAAATATTATTCATGCCAAAATAATTCTGTACGCAGACGACAAATCATAGGTTTTAAAATGTGCGAATAATATTGATCTAAACTTGGCAATGAAAACAAATTTAACAGAGATAAAAAGTTGGTTTGACGTTAATGGATTAAAGTTAAACTGTTCAAAAACTGATATTTTAAAATTTCAAACACTTCAAAATAAAAACAAGTACAACTGTGAAACATTTTTTGATGGGAGTGTCATAAATGTAAATAATTTAGTAAAGTTTTTAGGTATAAATATTGATAATAATTTAACTTGGAGGCCACTGACAGAAAAGCTAAGTAAAAAATTAGGTTCAATTTGTTTCCAGATATATATTTTAAGAGAAACTGTGGACTTAAAAGTCAGGCTTATGGTATATCACGCTTGTTTTGGTTCTTTGTTGCAGTATGTAGAATTATGGGGGAATTCTTCTGAGGTCCAGACTATTTTTAGAATTCAAAAAAGACACATTAGAACGATGATGTTTTTAAAACGCAACCAATCTTGTAAATCTTTTTTTAGGGAATTAAATATTTTAACTCTTCCTTCACTGTATATTTTTAAATGTTTTATTTTTGTACATAAACAAATTGATACTTTTTATGTAGGGGTGTGTGAGTACTCAAAACTTCGAGTTTTCGGCCCAGTATTTTAATACTCAAACTCGACTCGAAGTTTTGAAAACTACTAGAAAGTTTGAGCGAGTATTTGCCGCCGATTACCGAACGATCTCTAACGATTGCGAGCGGCCAAAACGCGTAGTAACGGCCGCAAAAGGCGATCGCATCACGTAAAATAGGCCGAAAATGACGGCCGCGAACCATTGCGACCGGCCAAAACGCGTAGTAATGGCCGTAAAAGGCGATTGCATCACGTAAAATCGGCTGAAAATGACGATCGGACCGCGCGATCTCGGCCGCAAAAGGCAATTGCATCACGTAAAATCGGCCGAAAATGACGACTGCGAACTTCTGTGACCGACCAAAACGCCGAAAATGACGACCGCGAACGATTGCGACCGGCCAAAACGCGTAGTAACGGCCATAAAAGGCGATCGCATCACGTGAAATCGGCCAATAATTACGATCGGACCGCGTAATTTTGGCTGCGACTAACGATTTTGTCATTTTATATTGATTATAAGCGATGTCTGGACCAGGTGAAATTGGCCAAATGACAACAGGTTCCTGTTTCATCGGCTGGAAACGAATATCAAACCTTGTTTTGTTAGTCAATATGTAATCTAGTTTGATTTTACTGGCCAAAACTTTGTATTGCTACCCATGTATTAGTTAGAAACCATGTTTAGATTATCAAATCTAGGGTGGTATCCAAATCCCATTACACTATTTTAATCTGCCAATTGTTGGCAAGTACTCGCTTGAAAATACTCGAAACTCGAAAAAAATTGGCACTACTCGACTCGACTCGATTACAACAATCAGTACTCGCACACCCCTAATTAGGGATGTGCGAGTACTCGAAACTTCGAGTTTTCGGCCGAGTATTTTAATACTCGAACTCGACTCGAAGTTTTGAAAACTACTCGAAAGTTCGAGCGAGTATTTCCCGCCGATTACCGAACGATCTCTAACGATTGCGAGCGGCCAAAACGCGTAGTAACGGCCGCAAAAGGCGATCGCATCACGTAAAATAGGCCGAAAATGACGGCCGCGAACGATTGCGACCGGCCAAAACGCATAGTAACGACCTGGCACTGATTCAAGAACCATGGCTTCACCAAGGAAGGGTTGCAGGCCTGGGCGATACCAAGGGTAGGTTGATTTACTGTACCTCTCTCAAAAATGTCAGAACATGCATACTTGTGAAGAAAGGTATGGACTGCCTAACCCTCACTAAATTCTGTTCTAGAGATCTCACTGCGGTGTCTATAACCTGGAGTTATGAAGGCAAGGAATGGAGCACAATTGCAGGCTTGGTTTACTTGCCCTACGACTCCGGGGAACTTCCTCCATCGAGAGAACTCGAACTTTTGGTGGAGTCATCCTGCGCTGGCGGACGACAACTCCTTTTAGGTTGTGACGCCAACGCTCATCACACAATCGGATGGGGAAGCTCCGACACGAATCCAAGAGGTGAGGCTCTTCTTCAGTTTCTCATATCTAAGAATCTTTATGTCTGTAATGTTGGAAACCGTCCGACGTTCGTTACACGAAATCGAAGTGAGGTTATTGACATTACTTTTTGTTCAGAAGCAGTCCTTAGAGTCATTGACAATTGGCACGTAAGCCACGAGGCCTCCTTGTCTGACCACAGGTACATCTGTTTTAACCTGCAAGGTGAGGGTGACTCGCCCTGCTATCGAGATCCCAGGAAAACAGATTGGTCACTCTATAAGTCTGACCTCCTGTCTCAACTGGGATCATTAGGTGGGAGGGTCAGCTGCTTTGCGGACATGGACCAGATTGCTTCTGATCTTCAGAACGCAATCGTAAGCTGCTTCCAGGACAATTGTCCATTGCGGCGGGGAAAGAGTCGCACTAATACTAAGTGGTGGACTGCTGAACTTGAACGTAAAAGGACGGTTGTCAGGAAGCTTCATAACCATTGCAAACGGAGCCGTATCTGGGAGCCATACCATAAGGCACTCACAGAATATAGCCTTGCAATCAAAAAAGCCAAAGAGAACTCTTGGAGACGGTTTACACAGGAGGTAAACAGTTTCAGCGCAGCAGCAAGACTGCAGCGTGTTTTAGCTTCAAGCCCTATTGGCCTCCTGGGATCCCTGAGGTCACCAGGGGGACAATATACCACTGGAATTGAAGGAAGTCTCAAACTTCTCCTTGAGACTCACTTTCCGGATTGCATTTTTGAGAGTGACTGTTTAGGCATGTCCGGCAACAGCGAAAGGGGCTCATGGCCAAGAGCTGATCGCGGAAGCTGGACTTTAGCCAGACGGATTGTCACACTTTCCAAAGTTAAATGGGCCATCAGCAAGTTTGGCCCTTTCAAATCTCCTGGGGGGGACGGTATCATACCGGCAATGTTACAGCAAGGACCGGAAGCTCTCTTGGTCCTCCTGTGCGAACTCTTCAGAGCAAGTCTGGCTTATAGGTACATTCCTCAAGCCTGGCGCCTCAGTAGGGTGGTCTTCATTCCCAAGAGAGGAAGAGCAGACTACTCAACTGCAAAATCATTTCGGCCTATCAGTCTCTCATCGTTTCTCTTGAAGACGCTGGAGAGACTGGTAGAAAGACATCTAAGAAAGGGAGTGCTTTCAGGTACTCCTCTCCATCGAAACCAGCATGCCTATCAGTCTGGTAAGTCCTGCGAAACCGCCCTGCATCAACTTGTGAGCAGGGTGGAGGACAGCCTTGCTGCTAAGGAAATCGCTCTATGCACCTTCATGGACATTGAAGGTGCATTTGACAATGTCACTTACACGGCCATGGTCCGGGCGGTGCGTGGGCGTGGTCTTGAGTCTGCTGTATGTAGGTGGATTGAGAACGTGCTCTGCTCCAGGCGGATTAGAGCCGATCTTCAAGGTGAATCGATAGTGATCGCACCCACGAGGGGTTGTCCGCAGGGAGGTGTGCTTTCGCCTCTTCTGTGGAACCTGGTGGTGGACGGTCTCCTTCGTGAGCTCACTAGCAGAGGCGTCTTTGTCCAGGGCTATGCAGACGACATAGTCCTAATGGTACAGGGAAGGTTCACGAATATTGTTGCTGATGTCATGAATGTCAATCTTCAATATGTCAATGTCTGGCGTCTTGGAGAGGGTCTAAGCATAAACCCCTCAAAGACAGTAGTTGTTCCGTTCACAAGGAAAAAGAACCTGGAGTCTCTTTCCAGGCTGAGACTTGGACCAACACGGCTTGAAGTATCAGGTACAGTCAAATACCTAGGGCTGGCAATTGATTCTAAGCTGACTTGGAATGATCATTTGAATAATACACTGCATAAGGCGAAATGGGCGCTCATGACGTCCAGGAGATTTGTAGGCTCCACGTGGGGGATCAAGCCTCACATAGCGCTGTGGCTGTACAAGGCAGTAATAAGGCCTCAAGTCACATATGGATCACTAGTCTGGTGGACAAAGGTGAACCAGACTACAGCCATAGCCAAACTCACAAGTTTACAAAGGTTGGGCACACTTCTAGTCACTGGAGCTTTCAGGAGTAGCCCGTCAGCAGCTCTCGAAGTTGCTCTTGGATTACTGCCTTTGGATATCTTCATCAAGGCAGAAGCACGGAAATCAGCCTATCGATTAAAAGTCGCAGGCCAATGGAGGGAAGGCCTGTCTGGAACAGGCCATTGCACCATCACCAAAGCTGTTGCTCAAAACCCTGTGCTTGATATGACATCAGATGTCATGAGTACGGAGATGGTTTTCACTAAACCTTTTTCTGTTGGATTCTGCTCCAGAGAAGAGTGGACATCTGAGGAAGGGCCCTATTACAGGAAGGGCAGCCTTGACTGGTACACGGACGGCTCTCTCATTGAAGGAAAATCTGGCTACGGGGTGTACAGTGAATCACCTAGAACAGAACTCTGTGCAAGTCTGGGACAACACTGTACTATTTTTCAAGCAGAAATTTGTGGCATCATGGGTTGTGCCAATCTAGGCATTGCCAGACGCTATTGTGACAAGCATATAGTAATCTTGTCAGATTGTCAGGCTGCCCTCAAGGCTCTTGACTCCAACGAAATCAAGTCAAAATTGGTGTGGGAATGTTACAACACACTCAGCAAACTCGCGACACGCAACTCGGTGCATCTTGGTTGGGTACCTGGCCATGTAGGCATAGGTGGCAATGAGTGTGCAGATAAGCTTGCCAAAAGAGGTTCCGGTATGCCATTCTTTGGTCCAGAGCCAAGTTGTGGCATAAGCAAAACAACTGCTTTTCACACAATAAACAAATGGTCCAGGGACTTACATCGCCAGCAATGGCAAGGTTATACTGGTCAAGCACTTGGCAACAGGCTGCTAGCAGATACTAGCTCTTACTTCACTAACTGGTTGGTGAGGTTGGGCAGAGGTCGGGTTAAGCAGTTGATTGCTTTGATAACTGGACATGGCCATTTCAGGAAACATCTCCACACTCTCGGACTCAGAAATGAAAGTCAGGTGTGTAGGCTCTGCAATCAGTCTGAAGAGACTGCCAAGCACATCATACTGGACTGCGAGAGACTCGGGGCAAGGAGAAGGGCTCTGTTTGGTTGTAAGCAACCAGGTGATGAAAGGGACGCTAGTATTGGTAAAAAACTCCTGGATCTCGTAAAGGGTACGGGCATTGGTTTGCCAAACTAACGTACTAGGGACACACAATAAGCTTCGGTTGACGTGTGAGGATCTTTGAATCTTTGGATCTCTGAATCCGTCCCTTCAACAACACATAAACATAAACGGCCGTAAAAGGCGATCGCATCACGTAAAATCGGCTGAAAATGACGATCGGACCGCGCGATCTCGGCCGCAAAAGGCAATCGCATCACGTAAAATCGGCCGAAAATGACAACTGCGAACGTCTGTGACCGACTAAAACGCCAAAAATGACGACCGCGAACGATTGCGACCGGCCAAAACGCGTAGTAATGGCCGTAAAAGGCGATCGCATCACGTAAAATCGGCCGAAAATGACGATCGGATCGCACAATTTCGGCCGTGACTAACGATTTTGTCATTTAATATTAATTATAAGCGATGTTTGGACCAGGTGAAATTGGCCAAATGACAACAGGTTCCTGTTTCATCGGCTGGAAACGAATATCAAACTTTGTTTTGTTAGTCAATATGTAATCTAGTTTGATCGTTGTAATCTTCAAGTATCATTGTTGAAACAAAATATAATATCAGATCATGCAGGAGTCCGGGTTAAATTTGTCTTTGCCAGTGAATCACTTACTGACCTGCAAAATCACTTAGTAAAGTCTAAGGAACCTAATAAGCCTTATACAAAACGACTTATCAATGAAGCTAGGTTGAATGACACCAAACAATGTTTGAGTATTATTGAGTGGAATAGTTTGATCTATAATAATTGTAATGTAAATTATGTTATGGACATATTTTTAAATATTTTAACTACATATTTTGATTACTGCTGTCCAAAAGTATCTGTTATTAAGAAGCAAAAAAAAGGTAATCTAATCAATTGGTTTACTGTAGAGTTAGAACAAATGCGTTGTCAACTTTTAAGTCTATATGATAAGTGGAAGAATACTCAAAACTTAGAGGATAAGGAATGTTACAAACGTTTTAAAAAACAATACAATCAAGCTATTACAAAGGCAAAAATTGAAGCTAATGACAAATTTATTGCTAAATCAAAAAATCAGTGTAAAGCTGCTTGGTCAATTGCTAAAAAAGAATGTAAAATGGTGAATGTTAATGAGTCAACAGTACCTATTAGTCCAAATGAATTAAATGATTTTTTTGTGAACGTATCTTTAGATGTAGTCAGTGGTGATAATTCAAATGTTAACGGTGAAGCATATAAGAATTATTTAGACAACTTTTACTCTCAGTTACCACTACCAAGTAATAATTTTGAGTGGAAACCCATTACCGAATTAGAAGTAAAAAATGTGGTTAACAAAATGAGCACTTCTAGCAGTGAAGACATTTTTGGTATATCAAACTATGTAATTAAAAATATTATAGATGCAATTTTATCACAATTAACCTGTATAATTAATTTAATTTTTATCCAAGGTATTTTTCCTGATTGTTTAAAGTTTTCAAAGGTCACACCCATATTTAAAAAAGGGGATATTAAAAATCCTGAGAATTATCGTCCGATCACAATTGTTCCGATCTTAAGTAAAGTTATTGAATCTTGTATGGTATTACAACTTTATGACTATTTTATGAGAAATAATTTGCTTTACAGTCATCAATTTGGTTTTAGACCTGGCCATTCAACTGCACTTGCTGTTGAGTCAATTGTGGATTATATTTTAAACGGGTTTGAAAATAAACAAGTAGTGGGTTCAAGCCTCATAGATCTAAGTAAAGCTTTTGATACCGTTTCCCATGTAGTTTTATGTAATAAAATAGAATTTTATGGAATAAAAGGCAAAGAACTTAGATTAATAGAAAGTTATCTAAAAAGTAGAAAACAAATGGTTTGTGTAAATGGATTAAATTCTGATTTTGCAGATGTATTTGCAGGAGTGCCTCAGGGTTCAGTTTTTGGCCCTTTTCTTTTCATTGTATTTATTAACGACTTCAGCTGCAACATGTCTTCATTTTCTGTACTGTATGCGGATGATACCACGTTGGTTCATTCTGATAGGGATATTCATAGAGTTAAGATTAAACTCAGTGAGGAAGTTGATCAGGCAATGAATTGGTTTTCAGCAAATAGCTTAAGTATGAACAATAATAAAACTGAGCACATAATTTTCTCTTTGAAAAACCATTTAGATATAGATGAGGAAATGTTCAAACCTGTCAAACTATTAGGAATAATTGTAGATAGTAAATTGTGTTGGGATGAACATGTAAACAATGTTTGTAAAAAATTAGCTAGAGTAACTTGTCTTTTAAGAAAACTAAAAACATGTGTCAGCCTTGAAGTCCTTATCATGGTTTATTTCGGTCTTTTTCATTCTCATTTGACATATGGTATTCGTTTATGGGGAAATTCAGCATCAGCAAGAAAAGCATTTACATGGCAGAAAAAAGCATTAAGAATAATAGCAGGTATTGCATCAACTGAATCTTGTAGATTAGTTTTTCCAGAATTTAAGATTATGACATTGGTATGTAGTTTTATTCTCTCAAATCTCATTTATGTTAGAAATAATATTGATGACTTTTATGAACAATCCTCAATACATGGTTACAACACAAGAGACAAAGGAAATTTAATTAAACCGAATATAAGATTAAATAAGTATTATCAAAGTTACAAGTATCAACAAATTTTGATTTTTAATAGGCTTCCCACTACAGTTAGGTCCCTCCCGCCAAGGAAATTTTCAACAATGGTAAGCAATTGGCTTAATAAACAAGGATTTTATACACTTGAAGAGTATTTAAAATTTAATATGAATGACTTTAACTAGAGTAAGGAATGCTTGTAATATATGTTTTTTTTATTGTATTATATAAGTTGTTTATTATATTATATAAGTTGTTTATGCTCTTTTGCTATTGTTAGGTTTATTGATTTTAAATGTACTCTGACGATGCCTATTGTAAAGATGTTTTATTTAATGGCAAATAAAATTCTTGATTCTTGATTGTACTGGCCAAAACTTTGTATTGCTACCCATGTATTAGTTAGAAACCATGTTTAGATTATCAAGTCTAGGGTGGTATCCAAATCCCACTACACTATTTTAAACTGCCAATTCATCAATAAATTGCGAGTATTTTTGCAAGTACTCGCTCGAAAATACTCGAAACTCGAAAATAATTGGCACTACTCGACTCGATTACAAAAATCACTACTCGCACACCCCTATTTTTATGATAGGCAAGGAGTTCATTGCTATAACACACGGTCTAAGGATCAACTCCAATATACCATACATAGACTAAAGTTATATGAAAATACTCCCCTCCCCACCATATGGGTTTAAGGTTTTACAACAAATTGCCAAATCATTTTAAGAAATTAAATTTAGTAAAATTTAAGTGTGTCTTAAAAGAAATTTTAGTTGATAAGGTTTATTATAAAGTACATGGTTTTTTAAATGACAATACATTGGAGTTGGTCTAAAAAACCAATTTATTTGATATCTTGTTCATGTATAGAATTAGTTTATTTTATAAGAGATATTGACGAGCAACCTGTTTACTTTGCAAATAATGTATTGTTTGTAAACTGTGTGAATGTTATGTTGCAATAAATATCTTGAATCTTGAATGGTCTCGACCGGAGATTGAGGAGGGGCGGGACTTGCCATTGATTTCATCATCATTAGGTATGGGATTACAAATGGGCATAGGATCATCGGGTTCATCGATATCACTTTCAATATGAGGAATATAACAGGGTGGATTTTCTATTTCACTAGAGATGGGTAGGCCTATCTTGCACAGAAAGAGGGTTATCACTGTCACTATCAGATATGATGTTTATTTCAGTTTGCCTAATAACTAAAACGGTTAGAGGCTAGGCCAACTTTTCCACTAGGGTCATAATCTGGATCTTCATCTGTATCGTCTACTTCATCAGTACTTGAAGAGAAAATATCTAGTAACGAATCATCACTTTTATTTACATCTATAAAATTGGCACCGCTTTCCATAACATTAGAAATAAGTGTACCTTGGGTTTTTTCACTAACATGTGTAGAGCCGATGAGATCGGCAGCCGGGACTTTTCACTTGTAACAGTCGAGCCGATTACATCGGCACTCGAACCTTTTCAGATAACAATGTAGTGCCAATGTGATCGGTACTTGGGACCCAAAGGGTTAACCATAAATTACCATTTGCTTTGTACTGTTTCAACATCATATATTCCAACTTAGGTTTTGTAGTTGTTGTATAGGGTTATCAGCTTTTTATCTAGGTAGGATAATATATTTTTCATGATTTGAAATATTAAAATCACAGAATATGCTGCCCCCTAAAACGTGCCACTACTGCGGCAGCTCAGGTCGCTACCCCTAGGGCTGGGCTCGACCAAACACAATCTGGAGACATTCAATGAACTACAAGAAATGCAGTTCGTGGTAGGCACAAAAATAATGAAACACTGTTTTTCGCCCACGACGGGTTAAAGTATTTGTACAAAATATACTCATAGACAGAAACAGAAGATAAAACACAAGTTACATCACATCATTTACTCGTTTCAATGACAAATAACACAGTAAGTTTATTACAATCAAAGCCTGACAACCCGGATAAAGAGCGAATAAACTGATCCTAACCGCCAATAAAAACAGAAAAGTTACCATGTTACGTGGAAGTATGTGCGACACAGGCCAGCGTCGCAGCCGATACACACTCCTGTGCGGGTGAACCTCTGGTCAAGGCACAGGCAGCACGACCGCGCGCCCCACTTGGTGTAGGACATCTCAAACAGCGTGACGGCACTGAGCTTGTCCACCTCCCCGAACGCGACACCCGGGATGTATAAAGCACACACCAGGTGAACCCACTTGCCGGTGTCCGTCTCCTTGAATATGCCTCCTGCAACAGAAGGTCAGTCAGCTTGTATACATGACTTGGAGTAATCGCAAACCTCGTCCTTCTATTACTCAGCTAATTTGCCTCTCTTTTGCAAGTTTAAGGTCACTCCAGTTGTTATTATAGCTCAATGTCATTTTTATTCATTTTGAATATGATATGACCACACTGTATGTAATCTTCAATCAACGGTTTTAGTTACTACTTTCAGGAAACAACATGTTAATACTTAAACTACAATAGTATTACTTTGTAGGCGTGGGTGAGTAATGGTTTTTTTAATCTAGGGATGGGCGAATACTCGAGTTTTCGAAAATACTCGAAGGCCGAGTGAGTATTAGAGACTACTCGAAAATTTGAGTCGAGTAGTTGACCACTCCCGCCGTTTACCCCAAATAGTTTAAAATGGCACATCTACTCCCGCCGTTTACCCACGTTTACGCTGCTAACCAATGTTTAACAAAATAAGTGAAAGAAATTAGAGAAAAATAAGCCTAAAATCTACTTTTAGCTCATATGAAAGGGGACAGTGACAGGTGGGTTATTTATGGATACCTGTGAGTTAAGATAAGTAAGAGCACAGGGAGTGTTTGGGTCGGAGTAAAAAAAATCACTTTCTTGTTAAAATGTTCTGGTTTTGATGTACTAACCCAAAATCTTTGTATGGATATATATTTGTAATACTTGTCTTTTGTTTGTTATGGTTGTTGAAAACAGTATATATAGTTTTTCTTTTCATTTAAATTTTTATTCATTCATGGTAAAATAACAGTTAAAATATAATAAATAATATTAATAATTCAATAAAATGTTATGTTTATAATTAAAGTTTATTATATAAAAAACATTGTTTTCAATACAAAACAATTTTTGCAGATGGTACCATAAAAATCTCACTTATTTTCAACACAATTCTGAAAATAAATATGGCACACGATGAAATTTTATCCCTTTCCCTGTTCATAAAACATCAACTTTTTAAAGCTCTTCTGATTATGACACCAGGAAAGCGATTAACTAAATTTTAAAGCATAATCTACTTGTCTTATTTGTAGAGATGGTCCGGTTCGGATTGCAGAATCGACGATACCTTCGATACCAGGGGTATCGAGATATCGACGATATTGATTCTTCAGGTCTATGTGATCGATACCTATTCCAGATTTAAAGCAGTTAAAAATCATAACGCTAGCGGTATTTGACTTTCAAGTGATGTTATTTTGTTTTATTTAATAGTCTTATTACATTTTTATCCCTTCTTGAGTGATACTGCAAACTATAACTTCCGTTTTCCGATTGGAAGATCTACATAAGCAGTACGACAAGAAGCGATGAAGCAAATTTTTGTAATCATAATCCTATTCACAACAATACCAAGGCCAAACGAATACTTTATCAGCAGGGTCAATTGTTTGATTTGGATCATTAATCTCGTTACAGTTTAGTAGCATTTAAAAACAGGCTAGTGAGTGAAACGTTTTTGTTTCATATATGACATTTAGGCCTTCAGCAGAAATTTCAGTTTTACTTTTATCGTCTCGAGTCTGTTTAAAGATGAATTTGTTCATCACGGGCGTACATGATGCCGGCCATATTTGCAATAAGTTGGTCGTCTGTACTCAGTGGTTTTTGTCTGACAAGCTACTTTCGAAGTATCGGATTATTATGCAGTTGTAACTACCGTCTAACAATTGCATCTAAAAATCATCTCTTAACAAATCAGTACAATGCATGAATAAATACCAATTTTCTTTTTTAATTATCAAGTAAAACCATTTTATTTTGATTCAAAAGGTTACGTACTGTACAATAGTTTTCAGCAATACGGCAAAGTGAATATTTAATAACAAACATTCATCTACGATGAAATGAACCGAAGAGAATCGAATGGTCGATCTCGTTTCAATTTAATATTTATCGGACATTACGGATTAATAATGGGAACAAGCTGTGGGTACCAGGACGAAGAAAAAACCATCTAGGCAGCGCTAGGATCATGTCAATGGCAGTTTAGTAATGCCCCAAAGCTGTCTGTTTGCAGCACCTCGAACTTGAACTTACCGAAATCTGTTCGTATTTTACTTGTGTCATGAGCGCTTCACTCTACGCGAACATAAATTGTCTGCCATGAAAAATTAAGAATCATAATAAAGTTCCACATTTCTGACATTCCAAATCTGTTGTATTAATTGTTTATTATTCGATCGATTGTCGACAATAAGCAGCACTCTGTAGGTTTTAGTTGATATATCGTGATTATTATATTGTATTAATTTAGGCTATATAAGGTCAAGTTACTATTTCTACAACATTAGGACGTTGGCAACTGTTACTGAGTGTGGATGCGATTCTCGTCTGTTACTTTCGCCGATTGTTTAGGTTTTGAAATAAAATACATTTGGCCTAGGCTATGTCTAAAAGAAAGAGGGTTCAGATGCTTATTTTTCTGAACAGAAGTTTGATTTACAATCCTAACTAACTAACGTTTTCATAATTTGTTTACCGGTAGGCCTAACATTAATTCTCTTTTAAGACCTAAGTGAAAATATAAACAAATAATGGTTTCATGTTTTCTTATCAAATTTGATTGTTGGTTAAAAGTGTTGTTTGGTGGGCTATATATCTATTGTCAGCTGGGCTATACATCAAAAATTCATTGTTAATTTTAGGTGCTGTATTTTTTCTTCCTGTGCATAAACCTGCCTTGGAATATCGGTATCGAACACAGAATCGAGAATCGAAGCCCAAATTTTAGAATCGGAATCGAAAAATTCTGGAATCGGCCCAACCCTAATTTTAACCTTCAAATCAAATCAAATCAAATAACTCTTTATTTGCTCAATACATATCATGTACATAAATAGTGTCAGATATCTTACATACTAAATACAAAATACACAAAGTATACCAGTACCCAAAATACCTACTTCTTTGATTGACATCATTACATGCTAAAAAGAGATTTTTAAAAACTCATTAAATGAGTAATGGGGGTCATTGATTAACATTGTTTTTAGCCTCCTTTCAAACTTTACATGATCCGGTTCCTCTTTTATGTCAGTAGGCAGAAAATTCCAAAATTTTGCCCCCATATAAGTTGTTTTTTTAGTAAAAAATGAAAGTCTGTGTTTTTTAATGTTGATATCATTTTTATTTCTTGTGTTATGCGAATGAATTTCAGAGTGCAAACTCTGATTTTGGGAATTATTTCTTAAATACAAAACGCAATCAAAAATATATTGATCGTAGATTGTCAGTATTTCTAAGTTTTTAAAATGGTTTCTTACATGATCATCATACTTTAGTTTTAACATAACTCTTATTGCCCGTTTTTGAAGTAAAAGAATTTTATGTAAGTTAGAGATATTGGTTCCCCCATACACACAAAAACCATAAGCAATATGACTATGAATGTGAGCATGGTAGATCATTTTTAATACAGATAAGCTGCATAGCTGTGACATTCTTTTTAATATATAGATTCCAGAATGAATTTTTGTTGACACACTTTGAATATGTAAATCCCAACTAAAGTTACTATCTAATTCTAGACCCAAAAATTTTGTATTGTTGATTTTTTCCAGGCAGCGATCTTCAATAGCAATACTAGGCGCAATTATACTTCTATTTTGTTTTGTTTCAAAACCAACAAAATTGGTTTTTATAAATTCAAAAACAAATGATTATTTTTTTAAAATTCTTGAATGTTTGATAATTGAGTTTGGCTTATTTTTTCTAAGTCATTTGGATTTTTTGTTGAAATAATTAAGTTAGCGTCGTCTGCATAAAGAATGAGCTCACTTTTAATTCCTGTGATTTTATCCTTTATTTGACCATGAATGAATGATGATTAAAATTTAAAAAATATATATATACTCTTACACACCATAAAAAAACAGAAGACAAATATTACAAATATATATACAAAAAAGATTGTGGGTTAGTTTATCAAAACCAGACCATTTTAACATGGAAGTGATAACAATGTTTAACTTCTAGATAGACAGTTAGTAGAGGGGAGCTTTTTAACCGCCCATCGGATTTTAACTGCCTTCTTTCCGCAGTAAACGACTCACATCCACCACTGTAGCCGACGTCCCGATACTGTACCGTAAAAAACATTGAGGTCACAATAAGTCGATCTTATGTTTCCACAGTTAGCAAGTATTGCATCTTGATACCTACTTTTGGTACCCTTTTGTTAAACTGTCATTTAATGTTTAGTGATTAATATATATGACAATACCCAGGTGTTATTAGTTTTAATCACCCTTTTAGTTATCCAACCCACGGCTCGGTCCCATGGAGAGCGGTTAAGAGGGCATCTACTGTATTATTACAACAAGTTCTTGAAATATTGATGGTAAATATATCAAAGGAATTCAAAAGAAATATTACAAATTCAATTAATTGTATATATAAATAAGTTGTATAGCTGATTATGTTGCTTTGTAAAACAGAAATCTAACATACAAACAGAAAAAAACTAAAATTGTACATAAACAATATGTTGTTCTATTGAGAAGATACAATATCAATAATAAAAAGTAGAGATGTACGAGTACAGGTTTTTTTAAGTTGAGTCGAGTTTGAGTCAAGTACATGGTAAAAGATTTTAATCTCGAGTTCAAGTCGAGTATATAAATAAAAAAACACATAGGCCGAGTTGGATTGGATCACAACGGTGTATAGGGTTCCATTTATAAATGTTGTTATTAAAATATACTCTTCGAGTCAATATGACCTGAAAATAACAATAGTAAGTCAAATAAAAGGATTTCTGCTTTATTGGAAAAAGTTAAGTACATCTATATCTGAAAATAAATCATACCAGAGTTATTGCATAACATTTAGCCATGAAGATATATTTAAAATCTTTTGGTATGAAGGTTTTTATAGCCTATATGGTATTAATTAACAACTCATTCAAAAATAATCTCAGTTTTGTTATTTCATTTCCTCCCTTTTATTTTTCTCATGTTTTGTATATTATGTTTAGGGGCTACATCTTTCTCCGAATGGAGAAAATAAAATTACATTTAGGCCTATAAGTTAAAATAAACTTTATTTTTATTTTAATATTTAAAAGGCCTATTACATGGTAAAAACATCAGCCTACTTACTTACCAGACAAAATGTATTTACTAACATATCTTAGCATTAATTTTTAACACTAGTCCTAATAAGAACCATCAGTTAGTAACAACATGAAGATATGTTTGAAAGTGCCTGGCAAATCAATTGATGAAATTGAAGCTATATCTTAAATAGAATTTTCAAATATTATAAATTATTAAAAAATCATTAATGAAACTTAAAAAAGGTCAAAACAAATCACTTGCCTTTAAAAACAGCTCAATGCCAAAGGACAGTTGAGCCTAAAATTAATGGATTGACTCAATTTAAATTAATATGGAACAAAAAACAAGCACAAACTTCTTATGCTTACCTATTAGATTTCATTACAGATATGTTTTTGATATTTTACATTAAAAAATTACAAGGTTAGGTTAACTTAAAAGTGGACTATACAGACAGTGTTCATACAACTCAATCTTAAGATCCTGGTAAATCCTCCATTTTGGTATAAAAAATAACACAAATTTTCAACTTACTTATTTATTAATAAAACACTGAAATCCACGTCACAACTCTTAACACCTCAAATGCGTTCACACTCAATTTGAATTTACAGACGACGCGCGGCCGCCCTTGGTATCGCGGGTAAATGGCGGGAGTATAGTATGGTTGACACTAAACTCGCTCGAAACTTTCGAGTTTCAGAGCCAAACTCGGCTCGAACTCAAAATTTTGAGTACTCGCACATCTCTAATAGAAGTAAAACAAGATAACTTCAAGATCCATGGGATATAAAGATAAAGACAATTAAAAATTCAACTTTTAAATTAGGGGTGTGCGAGTAGTGATTTTTTTAATCGAGTCGAGTCGAGTCGAATAGTGCCAATTATTTTCGAGTTTTGAGTATTTTCGAGCGAGTAGTTGCCATCAGTTGGTTTAAAATAGTGTAATGGGATTTGGATACCACCCTACATTTGATAATAAACATGGTTTCTAACTAATACATGAGTAGCAATACAAAGTTTTGGCCAGTACAATCAAACTGGATTACGTATTGACAAACAAAACACGGTTTAACATTCGTTTCCGGCCGATGAAACAGGGCCCGGTTGTCATTTGGCCAATTTCACCTGGTCCAGACATCGCTTATAATCAATATAAAATGACGAAATCGTTAGTCGCAGCCAAAATTACGCGGTCCGATCGTAATTATTGGCCGATTTTACGTGATGCGATCGCCTTTTATGGCCGTTACTACGCGTTTTGGCCGGTCGCAATCGTCATTTTCGGCCGATTTACGTGATAAGATTGCCTTTTGTGGCCGTTACTACGCGTTTTGGCCGGTCGCAATCATTCGCAGTCGTCATTTTCGGCCGATTTTACGTGATGCGATCGCCTTTTGCGGCCGTTACTAGGCGTTTTGGCCGGTCGCAGTCGGTCGCGGTCGTCATTTTCGGCTGATTTGACGTGATGCGATTGCCTTTTGCGGCCGTTACGACGCGTTTTGGCCGGTCGCAATCGTTAGCGATCGTCCGGAAATCGGCGGGAAATACTCGCTCGAACTTTCGAGTAGTTTTCAAAGCTTCAAGTATTAAAATACTCGGCCGAAAACTCGGAAGTTTCGAGTACTAGCACACCCCTACTTTAAATACTATGGATTATTATTATAATCTGTTGAAATTTAAAATGAAAATGTTAATCCATCAAAAATATTACAGTACATTTATTGAAGTGTAAAACTGAAATATAAATAAATAAAGTAATTAAAGTACAGAATATCTTGTTTGTTTGGCTAACTCAAATTTAAAATAATTGAGCAATTAAACCTCATACAAATTTAAACTTAGTTTATTTTTATTTCATTTAAGCTACTTTTAGGTTAGTATCAGCCAAAGGCTGCTGAATTGGTAGAACAAATTACAGAAGGTCAATCAGGCTTACCATAAATTGGAAAACTTGCAGTGGTCACATTAAAGTCACAACACAGGAAAAGTTATATTTTATATTTTGACATTGTGTCTTGATGACGACTGATTCGATCCTATCAACAGCACTTGTAGACAATTGGTATAAATTAAAAGGACTCAGAGCTTTTGTTGTAAAATTGCAATCCCAGATCGTGTGGACACTGTCAAAGATTTGCCAATAGTCAAACATGTTTTATTCAATGAGTACATGCATTGTACAGAATGGAGTCAATCATATATACATACATACTGTAGCAAAACATAATTTACAAATCTACCTTAACTTCCTTATCAAATCAAATAACTATTATTGAGACATTCGTCCAATGAATAGAGTGGTTTAGTTATCATGTATTCCTTTAGTTTCTTTTTAAATTTAACATAGTCATTAATTTTTTTTACTTCAGCGGGCAGAAAGTTAAAATATTTTATACCAGCATAACTAGGCTTTTTTCAAATATTTCCCGTTTATGCTTGCAATGAGAAATCTCATTCCTATGTCTAGTATCAATCTTATGGTTATCACCCAGAGTACCTAGACTACTAACATTATCTTTTATCTATAAAATTAGCTCAAAAATTTATAAACTAAATACTGTCAGTATACCTAACTCTGGAAAAAGGTGTTTGGTTGAATCTGACCATCCCATCTTTAGTATAATTCTTATTGCCCGTTTTTGGATCGTCAAAATCCTGCACAAATTTTTGTTTGAGGTACTGCCATACAAAATGATTCCAAAGGAGATGTGTGATTGAATTAGGGAAAAATAAACTGATTTTAAAGTTTTTAAATCACAAATTGATGATTTTTTTAAGTGCAAACAAACCAGATGCCAGCTTATTACGTATCTGGTCCACATGGGAGTCCCAATTAAGATGCTTATCTACTATTAGACCTAAAACTTTTGATTCACCTTGTTTATCGATAACATAATCATTAATTACTGTATTAGTATCTGGGGTAGTACTGTTATTTTGTCTTAAGGAAAATTCAACATATTTGGTTTTGTTATTGTTGAGCAAAAGATTTTTACCTGCCAAAAACTGTTGGACTACCGTTAGTTCACAAAAACTAGATACTTCAATTTGATTATAATTTTGTCCAGACACTTTTATCATCTGCATATAAAGTTATTTTGTCGAATTGAGCTAATTTTGGCAAACCTTTAATATAACACAGAAACAACAGCGGTCCTAATATAGAACCCTGGGGAATTCCAAACTTTACAGAACCTCCTTGCGAACGGATCGGCATTAACTGATTGTAGTCATTCAAAAAATCTATCTCTACAAAGCTCTTTCTATTATTAGGTAGGACTTAAACCATGAGAGTTTTATGTTTTTTACTCCCAACTTGAAAAGGGTTTCGAGTAATTCAGTGTGGTAGACACTGTCAAAGGCTTTGGTTAGGTCCATGAACACCCCTATTACTTTTTCCCCTTTATCTAGAGATTCAATAATTGATTCAATAAACTCAATGCCTGCACTAATTACAGACCTACCAGGCCTAAAGCCATGCTGGTCATTATCTAAGAGTCTATTATTTCCAAAAAGGTAATTAACTGGTTAGCCATTACTTTTTCAAAAATTTTTCAGAAAGAAGAAATTAACGAAATGGGTCGGTAATTTTCTACTTTATGAGGATTATTAGTCTTAAAAAGTGGCCTGATTTTAGACATTTTTAGTCGTTCTGGAAAAATTCCGGAACTTAAAGAAGAATTGATTACATGGGTCAATGGTTTAAGTAGATGTTTACTACTAAGCTTAATTATAGGCATTGGAATATCATCATATCCAGCAGAAAATGTATTTTTAAAATTTTGAATTATTTTATCCAATTCATCACAAGTAATCAGATTTGCGTTGAAAATAATATTAGTATAATTTTCTTGGACAGGGAATTGATTGATCAAAGGTGTTTTAATTGGTTCCAACTTTGGAATTATCTGAGATTCAACCATACAAATATAATAGTTACAGAATATATTAAAAATTGCTTCAGGATCATTGAGTAACTTATTGTCATGATCTAAGCTTATATTAAGAATATCAGAGGTATGCTTAAGATTAATTTCTTTGTTAACAACATTCCATATTGTCTTACAAACATTACTGGAGTTATTTATTTGATTACCGTAATAGTCATATTTAGCTTTATTAACATTACTAATGAATTATTTTGTTTTATTCTCTGATCTAAGCTGTGGATATTTTTAAACTCTGTATAATTTTTCAAGATTGGTTATTTCTGCTTTTGTATCCATCAAATGAGGGTTAATCCAATTATCTTTGTTGCTTTTGATTCTAGTTTTAACATTTGCAAAACAATAATCAAAATAATAATAACAAATTTTAAAGAATTGTTTAAACTTGTCACCATCAGCAGCATTGTATACATCACACCAACTTTCATCAGACAAAAGTTTCAGAAACAGCAATTTATTTTCATCTGTGTATTTCCTTTTGTATGTTGTACCATTTTTCCTCTTAGCCAATCCTACTTAATTAGTTATTTCAAGGACCTGTGCATCGTGATCAAAGATATTTGTAACTATAACTTCAATCTTTAAATAATCTTGAGGAAAGTTAGTTAGGAAGTTGTCAATTGCAGTGGCAGTAGTTGCACAGATCCTTGTTGGAAACTCTACCAAAAATCTCAATCCAACTCCTAACTCCTAAGCAACTCCTTAACAATTTTTTAAAATCATTTGTGTGTCTAGTTTACCAACACATCAATATTTATGTCACCTATAACCAAAATATTATTACATTTTTTCATCATCTTCTTAACCTAAAAATATTTTTTAAATATTTAACCTATCTAAGAATTGATTTACATCCGCAGCAGAGAGCGGTAAACAGCAATTATAATGAAATGCAAAGGACCAAACACATATTTCACAGCACAGTACTCAAATACTTTATCTTCACATAACTGTGACGGAACAAGTGTAAGATGCCTCTTCTCTATTTCATTTTTCGATAAAATCAATACTCCTCCTTTATTACCTGATTTTCTGCAATAGTATGAGTCTATTGAAAAGCCAAAAATTTTTAGAGTATTGATTTCATTATCTTTAATGTTATGTTCAGGAAGAATGACTAAATCAGGATTTATTTCATTGAGAATAATTTGTAGTGGGCCAACACGTGATATAAGGCTTTCTATGTTTTGATGGAGAATTTTAATTTTGTTTATAGTTAATGTTTTAGAGTTTTTAATTTTGCATTTTAATAAAGAGTTTTCAGATCTATTAATTAAGTATTCCCTGGGAGGCTTGTTTGTAAAAAATTTAGAGAAAACACATCCAATTCATTAGCTCCATGTTCCTTATTATCTAAAACGCTCTCATACATGTAAAACATAGGAACATACGTACTCAAACATAACACAAACTAAAATGGTAAATTTAGATTAATGTATTTACAACAGTATGTACACCAAAAGATGAATGGTGATGAATTACAGATTCGCCTGAACAGATAAGAGAAAAAGTGTATTAGTTTTGCTGTCCGTCGCTAAGGGTGAAAAACCCGATATGGCGATATCAGGACAGCGACATATCAGTTACATGGGCAAGCCAGTGATGACCGTAAAAAAAGTGTACCAACCAGCTTAACCTGGGCCCGACCCCATCTGACTTGCGATATCCAGAGTCATTATTAAAGTCACACATATTTATCACCTTAATTTCAAAATTAAAAACTAGGTACCCAGATAATTGGACTTATACTGCAGTACGCCAGTGGTGATTTGAACACAGATAACATTCACCAACCGGAATTGGGACAGAGTTCGCAAGAGGGGTTGTCCACCCCAGCGCGACAGGCCTCACAAAACCACGGCATTGTTGAACACGAGCTGACAGTGCTCGACACACTGTCGTTCTCCGACACTCCGTAGCACCCTGGAACACACGGTACACCAATCTTTGTTAGAGACTCAATAACTTGAATCTCAACACATCAAATTTGTCTAGTATAAAAAAACTACTTTTGTTTGAACATTTCACAAAAATATGTAATACATTAAACTTTCAGAAATCCGGATTGGCCTAGTCCAGATTGATGATCATAAATTATTTTTAAATTTGTGTAGCATATAAAACAAAAACAACAAAACTTCATGTTTAGCACCTCCAGTTTTCAGACGGCTAGCCCGCATTACACAAATGTCATCTAGTAATCGTGGGCGCTATGTGTTTCAGTAAAATTTATGTTGTTTATGATTTACGGGGGATTTACGGGGGCAGTGGAAGTTCTCGCGCGGGATGAGGAGGGGGCAGGAGAGCCTCAGTTCTCTGCGCACGCTTTGTTAGTGCAGACGTCCCACCTCATAGCGCATTGCCACCTTCAAGAAATCTGGATTTTTCTAACTATGGACTGACAGTCCGCCATATTAGTCTGGATTTTTGAGAGTCTATTGTATTAATGTTAAGTATTTTTCTCCACTGTAACTTCAATATACATGAATGTATCTTTTGTAACTATGTCTTGTATCATATAAAGGCCAATAGTGATTGATTAAGTTGGTAAGTAATTGCTAATATTATATGCTTAAATGTTAACTAAGTGTATTATGCATAAATGGTAACTCGATTACTTGCATTTTTCTTTGAATTTAATACCTTATCAATTTCTTTGGTTAAAACCCATCTCTTTTTATAATATCGTTAAAATAACTGAGAAAAATTAAAGTTAACTTGAACAAACATTTGGGCTGACCTTCGTGGACTGTGACTCCGCAGCCGTCGCACTCCACAATCTCGTTGTTGGCGTCACTGCGGTCGCCGAGGCACACGCAGCAAATCATTATCTTGATAGGGTCCACTCCGCCACATTTCTGCACAATCAGGCATACTTTATTTGAAATTTATCGTCGGTGATGGTGACTGTATTATATTGTTTAAGAAAATATAATTGCGGACATTTGCCATCACTGATTACAGAAAAACGAGTTAAATCCGTCTGCATTTCTGGATCTGCAGTCATATCCCGTCTTCAGATGCGAAACCGGGCAGAGCGAGATGCACATCACGAAAGATCTTAAACCGTAAAACCATTTTCTACCAAAAAAAAACTGTAAAAGTTCTCTATTGTTATTTGTATCCGACTTTCAATTCAATTCAATTCTCAACTTCTTTATTCATTATGTACATGGATATACATGATTGGTGTCAATTACTTGATACAATTTAATCGGAAAATACATCAACTAACTACATAAATAACTAAGCTATGTATAAGATTGTTCAGATTCAAATAAAACTAAAACTCATCGAGGGAATATACACTGCCTTGTTGATGAGAAATATTTGAGCTTCTTCTTAAATTCTGGTTGTCCACCTGAACTCCGTATATCTTGTGGAAGTTTATTGTACAATTTTTACCCTGTGTATGTTGGTTTTTTTGTATATAATAGTCTAAGTGATACAACCCAAAATGGTATAATTTTCTTGCCGGCCTGAAACTTATGCAGCTGAATTAGATGTCCCAAAGGATGAAAAAATGCATATTATAAACTTTTAACCCTCCAAGTGTCTTTAATAATGGTCTTAATGTTTGCCTATTTTTGGTAATTTTGCAGTGTTTTATTCAAATAATGTAAAAACTTAAAAACACTCCAAACTGCATTATTGTATAGTTTTCTTGTTCAGAAAATCATGGGCTTCAATATTATGTATATAACATCTCAAAAAATATATAATAGAAAAATTATGTGGTGTTAAAATAAATAAAAAATTTTTAAGTTTGCACTCCATCGAATTATAAACGTTTCTAGAATATACAATATTCAAAATAGCCAATTTGTTTTAAATGTTATAAGGACACTAAATATATGAACAGATAATCAGGTAAAGCATCAAATAACAAAAATTGGATAATAATCTGTTGTTGCGTGCTATAGCAAGTGAGCAAAATGGCCTTGGCGACGTTACAGTCGGAAGGATAATTTACCTCGATATCACTGCCACATATTTCTCCAGGAACATCAACCAACCTTTCATCATCACTAAACTTTTTTTCTAAAGCCCCACGTATGTCAATACTGTCAATTTTTACAAATAAAAACAACGAAAAACATCGCAAAACAACACCATTCCTGAAGTTAGGTTAACGACACACTACAAACCTTCACACTTCAGCTGTCTGCTGAAGTACAATTGGCAGGAACTTAAAAAGCGTATGCAGACAGACATCGGGAGAAAGCTTAGAATCTGCCGTAAACGGCGATACCAATTTAGATCCGGTTCATTAAGATTCAATGCGCCCCAGAGACTATTCCGTAAACGCTGTTTGACTGTCAACGCAGCGACAGCAAACACCCCAGTGGATGTGTTTTGTGTCGCTATAGCGACACCTAACACTTGGAGGGTTAAACAGGAGTTTAACAAGATGGCGGCCATTCAAAGATGGCAGATTTACGTATTTAGGAGTTTAACAGGATGGCGGCCATTCAAAGATGGCGGATTTACGTATTTAGTCATATCTCGGTTATTCATTGTCCAAATTTGCCAACTCTTTTTTTGTTGTATAGATAATTTTATTAACAAAATAACGTGTTCTAAGAATGTTTGTGAGGCGGAGAACAAAAAGGGGCCTCTTGTCGGCAATTTCCGATTTTGAGTTATTAATATTTTCAAATTATTTTTTTAATTACGAACAGCTTGTTAAAAACATTATGTCTCTACGATTTCTTTTGTTCATGTTACAAAAGTTTGAGTTTTGTAAAATAAAAATGGGCTTTGTGAGAAAAACACATTTTAAAACTTTAAAACACTACAAAATTGTTATTATTTACATGTAAGGAATGCATTTGATATCAAAACAAAGCCTAAAATCTATTCTTTAAAATGATATAAGAAACTTTTCTTGAGTCTTTTTTTATTTTTTCAAACTGATCGCTTGCGACGCTTGGCAAAGGGCCAGGAACAGATGGCGGGTCGTCAAGCATGATTCATGGGTAGAGGTTCAGGTTAGATAGCAGGTCCTAGTTGTGGGCAAAGAATATCCTTTAACTCTTCTTTGTAATACTCTCGGATGTTTTGATGAGATATTCTTTTCGTTTCTTATTGTGTAGTAGAACGACTGAGGACACAGTGACTTTGATTCTCTGATTGCGACAACATAAAGCTTTAGACGTGGGGTTCTGTAAATAATTACAGGAACCTAGGTAAGAACCGTAAAACTAGCGTAATTATTGGACAATATTAGCGGATGGTAAAGTGTGAGTAGATTCTCAGGGAAGAACGGAGAAACAACTGCTGTGATTGGCTGACTGATAATGCATGTCTGCAAACCTTTCTACTTACAAAATTATAATTACAAACTTACCACGAATGGTGTAATAATAATTATTAGTGATTATTAATAGTTATTAATAGTATATTTTTAAGAAAAATACATAATACTACTGTAATAGTAATATCAATAACGTTTATTGGCTTGTAAACCTACGAAGAAAAAGGTACTTGATATCGGAGCGGGCATTATTATAACCAGACAATGTTCTCCTGTTATGAGAAACCCGTCATACTTCCCTCAGTTACCACTAGAGTTCAGGGAAGACTTGTTTTTAAAGTAATGCGAAGTAAAATTGTGAGTTTGAGAAATGGGACCTCATGTCGGCCATGTTATTGCTCCATAAGCGACAAGAGGTACCTTTTCCTAGGCAGAACACGGTCTCCTTTATCGATTATTATGAGTATTTTATCTAATCTAAACTGTTTTGTAATCGATTGTGTATTGTACACGATATTATAAAGAGTAGTAAAATGCAAAAACAAAAATAGATATTTTACACCCGGATGACTTATTACGACTGTACTGAAAAATCTACTTTGCCGACAAGAGGTCCCTTTTTGCTTTCCACCTCACATTTTCTGTTTCTGGCTTGGATTTCTATTTATTTAATTAAAAATGTAACAATTACAAGGCATTAATTGCTTTAACTCCATTTATCTCCTAAACTATACATTTCACATTAAATACACCCAATATATAATAGATAGAAAATATTATAAGCTCTACAATGATGTATAACATAAGGAGATTTTAACTACACATGCAAATATAAGAGGTGCAGAAGTGGTGGATGGCAGCGCTCGGTGCGATATGGTGACGCGGGCCGGCCTCACCATAGTCCGTGGCATTTGGCCGATAATATTTCACTTCTGGCTACCGGTACCAAATTTTGCTCGTTGTTTCTTCATCTAATTAGCTTTTAAAATCCGCTGGGAGACACCCTCTCAGAGCTGCCTAACCCCCTGTGATGACGTCATAAAGATAGAGGACTGGAAACTATAGAGGGTTTGCTTTAAATGTTGATAACACCTTTATCTGTTGGTTGATTTTGACATTTAAGGAGTCATTTTATAGAAAATAACCTATTTAACATTCACCGCTAATATCAAGATTGTTGTATTTTTTAGTCTGTATGTTCAAATGTTAATTCTACAAAATTCATATTTTTTCTAATTACTCTGCAGAAAATACGCTATTACTGTAGTCAGCACAGTAAGACTTGGACCCGTGACCATAATAACTTTACTTCTAAACCAACCTAGCTGCAATAATATGTTTGTTAGAATTTGTATATGTATAATTTTGTATATGACCCTTTTGTGCATGTACATATTTTTAGATATGAGACCGTTTACGCTGTAACTTTTTAGTAACCCTTCGATTCTCAATAAATTTTTGTATGAATATGTAAGACAGAATTCACTGTCTCGAGTTCAAAAACCAAATAAATTGGATCAGGTGGTGGGTTTTATGGTGTTTTAATTAGATTTAAAAATATCCTTTTTAGATTTTTCATATACAAGTTTTTAATACACACGATTTTGGCCTTGACTGTTTTGTAAAGAATAAAAAACTTAACAATTTAGTGTTTTTAATTATTTTACTATGAGTGGTTGCAGAGAAATCCAGGAAACCTATTCAAAAATATTTCCCATGTTAATTTTATGGGGAATAGGTATTCAACCCTTTGAGTGCCAGAGTTTTTCGGTCGTCATATCCCTAGAGTGCCAGAGTTTTTAACAGAGTATATCCAAAAAGTGCCAGGCACAAAGTCAACATTTTGCAAGGGTTTGCAAAAAAATTAATAACTTTTTTATTTAGTAAGATATTATTATGAAACTTTTTTTGTTTTGTAAGTTTAAAGTTTAGCTATAATATTATGCACATATATAATATTAAAAAAATAAAAAATTTGAATACATATATGCATGTGGGAAATTTCTTTAAATTTTTTTTATTTGTTTCAGGTAAATAAACATTGTTTAAATATAAGATTTTCACCAAATAACTACTAGATTTATAGAGGACATGTTTCCCAAAATATTTCCTGGAAGTTTCATCAAATTTGGGCTGTAGGCGGACGAGTTATTTCCATAAATGTAAAAAATTATAAAAACGGTAAATTAGTACACAAGACAGTAGCCTAACTTTATTCAAGGGTTTAAGTTTTATTACAATATTATTTCATAAAGCAAACTAACTAGGCCTCGTATATTTATGGAGTATATGTTTACCTGAACATATCCTGGAAATGTCCTGGAAGAAATAATAAAAAGTAATGGCGTAAGAAAAATTTTCTATAACAACGATACACAAAATCAACATTTTGCAAGGGTTTTGTACATAAAATCAATAACTTTTTTATTTGGTAAGATATTATTATGAAACTTTTTTGTTTTGTAAGTTTAAAGTTTAGCTATAATATTATGTACATATATAATATCTAAAAAATAAAAAAATAAAAAATTTGAATAGGTACATATTATACATGCGGGAAATTTTTCATATTTTTTCAGATAAATAAACATTGTTCAAATATAAGATCTTCACCAAATAACTACTAGATTTATAGAGCTAGAAACTATCCTGGAAATCACCTGAAAGAAATAATAAAAAGTAATGACGTAAGAAAAATTTTCTATAACAACGATATATCGTTGCAATGTATTTATCGGTAAGACCACCGACGACGATATATCGTTGTGAAGTATTTTTCGGATGTTCCGTGCACAACGATATATCGTTGCGTGGCACTCAAAGGGTTAAGGGTTTTAGCAAATGTTAATAAAAGCTTAGGATATGATATTACCAACTAATTTAGCTAAAAAAAATACAGTTATTTTTGACATTTAATTTTTTTTATTTGGATTTAATAAATATGTTCCTCACTACCACAGTAAGACTCATGCCAAGGTTCATTAAAATATATTCATAAATAAGCTAGATACAACAATTTGTTCATTCTCCTTAGGTGTAATATAAGGGCTAAGACCGTAGATTTGCTGCAATAGAAGGTATAAAAAATAAGTTTTTATACAAATATTTGTATACCAAAACTTCATAAAGCTACATACCAAGATTCATTAAAATATGTTCAGAAGTACAAACGATATAACATGTTATTTATTCTATACAAAAAAATTAGACAACGTACTGTGTTTAGCACTTTTGGTAACTCAGAAACAGATTGACATAAAACCAAAATTTAAAAGTAAAAATGATTGTTCTCGTATCTGAAAACAAGTAAATGTACAAAAGGTACATATAAGGTCATATATGTACAAAAGGGTCATATACAAAATTATACATATACAAATTCTAACAAAAATTATATTATTGCAGCTAGGTTGGTTTAAAAGTAAAGTTATTATGGTCACGGGTCCAAGTCTTACCGTGCCGACTACAGTATTAGCGCATTTTCTGTACCAAAAAAATCTGAATTTTGTGGAATTAACATTTCAACATACAGACTTAAAAATACTGAACGATCTTGATATTAACGGTGAATGTTAAATAGGTTCACATCTGAACATCTGAAAATACTCCAGAGACACCTAGACACCCTGCTGTGCCCACAAACGCCGAGGAAGTATCTCCTCTCGCCGGCTTCAACACTCCAGAACTTTCTAGTCTTGTAAGCATGCAGAATATTATTAACAATATATCTAGTAAGTCCAGTAGTAATAGTTTTTTAAGGCAACCATTCCAGATAGGGCCAATTATGACATAACCTGCAAAAGTAACAAATGCAATCTTGAATATGATTTTGACAGGGATAAATATTTGACTATTCTACAAGTAAATAGTCAATGTATTAGGGATAAAATTATGTATCTTGAACATCTCTGCCACCAGGAAAATGTAGACACAGTTTGTCTATCTGAACATTGGTTAACCCAGGAACAGGTAGATATTTTTGTGCCACAAAATTATGTTGTTGCAAGCATTATATGCAGATCTAGTGTCAAGAATGGTGGTTCAGCTAATTATATAAAAAAAGGTATTGAATTTGAACTAGTTGATCTTAGTAGGTTCTCTTCTGACTTAAACTGTGAAATCTGTGGTACAAGGCTACTTAATGACAAGACAATCATAATTAATGTTTACAGGTAACCTAGTGGTGATTCTAATCTTTTTTTGGATCAATTTGAAAGGGCGATGAAATTTGTTTTAAGAGGAGGTGGGAAAGTAATTGTTTGCGGGGACTTTAATATTGAAATGGCAAAGAAGTTGGATCAAACTTCAGTTAATTTCATGAACTTACTACGGTCTCTTGACTTAGTATGTAGCAATAAACTCCCGACTAGGAAAGATTCTTGTATTGACAATATCACAGTTAATTTTGCTCGGGAATTTTATAAGGTATCTCTGTTACAAGGTAGCCTAGCTGACCATGATCCACTGATTTTAAAATATTTGACTTCTATAAATTATCAGACTTGTAACGGTAAAAATCAAAGCAGTTTTGTTAGAAAACAAATGAGAAACAAATCAAACTTTTCTACGAATTGTTACAAAAAGGATCCTGGAAAGATATTGACTGCAAGGCGGATGATGCCGGGGGTGATTTTGATAGTTTTTTTTCAATAAATTTGTCAACCTTTGGTATTATTGTTCTCCGATTGTAAAGAAAAAACTGAAGCCTAGTTGTAAGACAAGTAATATTAAAAAAAAACTGAATTGGTACAATGATGACTTAAAAGAAGAGGGATACCATGTTGTCATATCATACCTTGTATAACAAATTTGATAAATCAGACTCTGTGAAGGCTCAGGCTGCTTAAAACATTTATCTTGTGTTAAAGAAGAACTGTAGAAAGGAGTTGATCTCTGCTAAGAAAAAGGCTTATGAAAAATATATCAACAAATCAAAGAATAAGTGTTAAGGCCGCCTGGGACATAATTTCACAAGAAAACTCCACCACACGCACACCTGATGTCACATTGGACCCTGATACACTGAGTAGTTATTTTACAGATTCAGTTGAGGAGCTGGCCAATCAGGTTGGCCTCACACACGTCACAGCTGAGGACCTCCTGGGTACCACCTCCATTGGCAACACACAATTTCTATGGACAAAAATTACACCTGAGGAGGTAATCAAAACTGTTTCTAAATTGTCAAATTCAAAATCCCTGGATCACTTTTGGCTTTCAAATTTCATAATAAAAAACATTATACACCTGATGTGTACACCACTTGCCAATGTATTTAACAAATGCCTCCTTCACAGTTATTTTCCTGAGCAACTTAAAATTTCAAAAATAATCCCAGTTTACAAAAAAGGTGATAAGGCCTTGTGCCAAAATTAACGTCCAATCTCTATAGTCCCTATCTTTTCTGAAATATTTGAAGCACTCATATTAAAGCAACTTAATAATTTTGTTGACTCTAATAATCTACTATCTGATTCCCAATATGGATTCAGAGCTGGTAGATCAACTACAATGGCCATCTCACATACTTCTGATTCGATAATTAAGGCTTTTGAAAACAAGGAATCAGTCTCCATGCTCCTTTTTGACTTAACTAAAGCTTTTGACGGTATATCCTTAGATATTTTATTGAAACAACTCAAATTTTATGGTCTGAATAACAGCTCAATAGAAATCCTATAATCATATCTAACTAACAGGAGGCAATTTGTTAGTGTTAGAGGCAAAAATTCTTCGCTGTCCACAATTAAAGCAGGTGTTCCGCAGGGATCTCTCTCATGTCCATGAAATTCTTTTGCTGCAGAAAAAAGTAAATCTGAATAATGGCTGGGGCTGGCCCTGTGGAGCACTGCAAACCACTTTTTGTCCATCTAAACATATGCACCGTTAGCAATCTTTATATTTAAAATGTCTTAATCTACACCAAAACTAACATATATGCATTTCACACCAGGCAGGATTATAACACATACCATACATGGAAAAAGGGACAATTGGACATACCATACCACAGGCTGGCCATTACAGGTAATTCTTTTGAATTAAACTGTGTGAAATTTTACAATAAGCTACCTGAATCTCTGCATGCTACCAGCCTTACTAGCTTTAAGTCCAAGGTACACACATGGCTGGTATGTAATCCGTTTTATAGCCTAAAAGAATTTTTTGAGTCTGAGATTGAAATTATTTGACTTTTAGATTAGGTTATTTATATTTAAGAACTTGACAATGCCTATTTCAATCATTGTATTGGTCAATGGCAATAAAGATTTCTGATTTTAAAATACAGATTAAAAAATATTTAACAATCTGATATTAACAGTGAATGTTAAAAAGGTTATTTAAATGTCAAAATCAACCAACAGATAAAGGAGTTATCAACATTTAAAGCAAACCCTCCATAGTTTCCAGTCCTCTATCTTTATGACGTCATCACAGGGGGTTAGGCAGCTCTGAGAGGGTGTCTCCCAGTGGATTTTAAAAGCTAATTAGATGAAGAAACAACGAGCAAAATTTGGTGCCGGTAGCCAGAAGTGAAATATTATCGGCCAAACGCCACGGACTATGCTGAGGCCGGCCCGCGTCACCATATCGCACCGAGCGCTGCCATCCACCACTTCTGCACCTCTTATATTGCATGTGTAGTTAAAATCTCCTTATGTTAAACATCACTGTAGAGCTTATAATATTTTCTATCTATTATATATTGGGTGTATTTAATGTGAAATGTATAGTTTAGGAGATAAATGGAGTTAAAGCAATTAATGCCCTGTAATTGTTACATTTTTAATTAAATAAATCGAAAACCAAGCCAGAAACAGAAAATATTGTTGGAACACTTTATTTTGTAAATAAAATAATCCATACAACAAAAAAAGAGTTGGCAATTTCGGACGAAAAACAACCGAGATATTACTAATTTACTAAAAATATGTAAAATCCGCCATTTTTGAATGGCCGCCATGATTTTAAACTCCTGTTAAAAAATTATAATATGCATTTTTGTCATCCTTTGGGACATCTAATTCAGCTGTATAAGTTTCAGATCGGCAAGAAAATTATACCTTTTTGGGTCGTATCACTTTGACTATAATCTGTGTGAATTTAAAGCAATGTCATTCCGGTTTCTTGTGTTATAATTATGGTTATCTACCACTAATTTAAAATCATTTAATTTAAGTTGTAACGATTGGATTGTTTCAACAAAATTCTTTCCATAAACAGTCAATATGTTTAAAGATGAAAAATACCCTTTTACTGAAGTTCTTGGTTTTAGATTTAAAATTATTCGTATGGCTTTTTTCTGTAGTTATAAAATAGCAACTAGGTTGCTAATTGACGTTTTTCCAAAGAGTGGTATTCCAAAAGAAATTATTGATTGAATGTTTACAAAGTATACAGATTTTAGAGAATCAGTATAAGAACAATTTTTAAATCTTGTTAATTCAAAAATTCCGGATGAGATCTTTGAAATAACTTTCCCTGCATGTACATTCCACGACAGGTTGTTATCTATTTCTAATACCAAAAATGTAATATGGTCTACTTTGCTAATAATTTTCTTATTAATTTCAACTAGTTGTCTTGTTGCTCGAATCTGAACAAGTTTGTCCCCAACGAAAGGTTACTTCAGTTGTAAGCAATCATAAAAAAAATCTGATATTAAAACTGATGATAACAACATATCTTCAATCAACATGTAGTTTAGACTTACGCCGTCAGATAGCGCCACTATTCCGAAAATTCAGCCCTTTACTGTATTTAAGGGATGCCCTTTCTTAAAATTCTGAGACATATTGGCAAATCTACGTAATTTGATTCGTACCTTTAATTTGACACCTCAAAACGTTAAAAACCGTCCAGCCATTATTGAGTTATGACTGTGAAGAAAAATCCCCTCCCATATTAATATATAGGATACTTGGATCAATGGGCAATTTTGTTTGTCGGGTCGTAAATGTAATAAATTTATTTTTATTAGGGTTAAGTAGTAGTTGCTTATCATTAAAGTATTTTTTTAGCATATACAAATCTGATTTGGATACCGATTTTAATTCTTCTTCTGTACCCACGACTTTGTATTGTTGCTACTAAATTTGTATATGTTTATATTCTTCACGCCAGAGACGAGATCAGATTCCAGATCCTGAAACTTATTTTTATCTATTCAGGGACTGTAAATGTCTATAATAATTTCTTGATAGCATAACCGTAGGTAGTTACTAAGGCACACTTGTACAACTAACCGCATGCCCCATGTTCCATGAGTTACAATGTAGAGCAATAACTTCAGGACATCGAGGCTTTACAGGAGTGCAAATTGTTTCAACTCAGTCAAAGTTTAATCCATTGTTGATAGTTAAGAGGTGTGCTGTTCCTGCTGGACCAAGGATACACCGAACAGTTATTGCCCGGACACTCCTGTCATCGTACGGCACTGCTCGTAGTTCCTAATTTTGATAATAGATTTGTTTGAATTCATTTTCATAAATTTAAAGATTCATTATTTGCTAGAGTATATTATAAGTTCTATTTTCTTTGTTTTAATGTCTTTGTATGTGTGTTTGTGCGCACATTATTCAGTTTATCCGTTGAGTTCTGACTAAATAATATCTAAGGCGACCAAATGGAGGACAATTCAAACAGGCCTACAGTTCATGAAACAATTTCATACGGTAGAACTTACTAACAAATGTCAACTTGAAATAAAGATGGAATATAATCACTAAACTCACTCACTGCAACAGGGCCCTTGAATGTCGACTTCATAACCCAAAATGGGTAAAAAAACTCAATAACTACAATAGCTGCCATTGGTTGAATCAAATATTGAAGCTTTAGCCTGTAAATGTTTTATGAAATACTAAGACTGTCTTTTAAAGCTTTAGTCGTGGGTACTTACCTAATTTTTAACACAACAGTGTTGGTAACAGCAACCTATTGCAATGTTTACACTTAGCTCGTTTCACCACACTAAGATAACATTTATCGACTGTCTGCTATCAGATGAGTAAACAGTAGACTACTGATAACCAATCATTTAAAGAAAATCACTTTTGATTTGTTATGCCATCACACAGTTTTAAAATAAGAATCAACTGCATTTTACTGACATTTAAATGTAATGAAAACAATGGCAACACCTTTAAAATGTCATATCAAGCTTAGAAAGAAAAGATAACTAACTATAATAACATTATTGTTGAAACTGAATACATTTCAAATTAATTATTTTTAGTTATCATTTTAACCAAGGAGGGTTGTATAGTCATCCCAAATAAAACTTAAGCCTACTATGAATAAATGTTTATTTTAATCTTGAGAGGGAAAAAATAATTATGATAAACCGCTAAAGTTATCTGTATTTTTGAATTGGGAAATTCATATGTTGTCCTCACCTTTCAGGTTTTAAAATCTAATGACTTAACTGCATATTGATATTCACGCCTATTAACATTTATTGATATTTCAGTGTAATTTTATTTTTGACTGTGTCAAGTGATGATGAATAAACTAAGTTAGATGTTCTAAATAAACCATCCATGAATATACAGGATTAAAAATTTAAAAAAGCAATATGTTTGACGTTTTAATCAACTAACATTGTTTGAAAGAACAGTTTTGTGCCATCTGTGATTCAAAAGACGTTATACGATTTAAATTAACTTATTTTAAAAATTAAACGAAAATAATTATGGGAAAGCCTACATGTTCTAATTTTAAACTAGCCCATCTAAATTTGACGGATACAATATTAAGGTTGAGTATTCGATGGTACCCTACGGAAAAAGTCACCAACAATGAAATATTTGTAATTTTTCTAAATTAGCACAATGTGACATACGACTTTTCTCCGTAACTCTGTAATATTTGTCATTCTAAATTAACCAAGAAACAGAATGGAAGAATATTAAAAAGCTATGCATTTCTTATGACAATGTTTTAAATTCCCTTGTCAATTAATTGAAAGGAGCCATTTGATATAATCAGCTGATTACTTAAATACGTGTTTTACAAATCTATTCATAGGGTAGTTCACGATTATCCTCAAAGATTGCAGTATTGACTAATAAAAAAAATATTCGACGTAATCACTCTTACTGGATCGTTTTAGAGTGTTAACATATTAAATCCAGTCAGCTGGTCTGAAATTTTTGACAATTGTTGTAATGAAGCGCCCCTCGTGGAACCATGGAGAAATAATACAAACATCAGCGTTATTTTTTACTCTGAGCTCCAGGGGCGAACCTAAAAATGAAGAACATGGGATGTAACTACTTAAAGGGTTATGTATACATTGTAGATTGTGTGAATTAATATCAATGGTACCAACAATCAAAGTAATCCATTTGAAATTTTAAAATAAAAAAAAAACATTTTTGTCTTTTGGATTGCATCCTCTTAACATTAAAATAAAAAAAGTTGCAATAAAAAAAATTGTTAATTCTTTTTGGCTTTATACTTTGTTTATTAATTAAGTTTGTTCAAATATCCCAACGGGTTCCGTTTTAATATATGTGGGTTTTATCTCTGATTCTTAAGAAATTTTTAAATCATTTCTATGTATAATAGTTCTGCTTTAATGTTAGTACACGTAACGCCACATCAGGTTGGAGCGCGGCACTGCAAGTGTACTAGTGATCATCTACAGTGCTCGCACGTGTCAAGTGCTCACGAGCGCGCGGCCACTCAAGGTCGTGTCCACCTCGTCTCCGCTCTCTCTCTCGCCTTTTCTCCCTCCACCTCACCAACCTGTGTCCTATTTTCATGTCTTGTTTCACGCGAAATCTTCACAATTTGGCGGCTGCAGCAAATATTCACAGTATTACCTGTTCGTTTGGCATTACGGTTGAATCTTGTCGACTTTCCACAAACTCTACGAACTCGAAAGTAGCCAATTCCTGATTGTAAATTCAAAATCAAAGTGCGTTATGACAAATACAACTAAAAATAAATAAAGAGAACCATCAAATCCATTTATTTTCCAAACAGTGTATATTTTTTATTTGAGTATATATGTTTTAAAATCAGTAAATAGTAAAAATAGGCATTCATTGGCGACAGAACGGGGTCGAATTGCTGATTGTATTCTTAAAAAATATGTTCCGGTAGTTGTTCGGGACAACAAAACAGGATCCGGTTTCATTTTACACTGGGAAAATGTGGTCCGATTGCCAATTTTTATGATTAATCACAGTTAGATTGTGAATTTTGGCATATATTGAGGCTCAGTCGTCATTTTAGGTCAATAATCACGTTGCGGCTGTCGATTTCGGACTTTAGAATGCGAGGAATAGTGTTTTCGGCAAATATAATGCTGTGAAATTGCCTATTTTGTTTTATAAAATATTTTGTAGTCAGTAATTTTTTTCTGTAAAATGCAGTCTTTTCCAGCCTGTAAAATGCGGCCCTTAATTTTATTGTGGTCGATGTTTTTGCCCTACTAATCGCAGTATGGGTTGTCGGTCAATTGCCTTTTTCGGACGCTAAAACGAGGTTATATTGCTATTTCCGTGGATAATATGCGGTTTGCTTGCCCCTTCTGGCCAATAAAACGCTGTCCAGTCCATTATACCTAACAAATTCAGTTAATTGGGTGTTTTTGAACACCATGTTGTGGTAAATTTTATGTTTTTACGATAAAACATGACCTTAAATGCCATTCGGACGTCGTTTTTGGTATATAAAACACGACCCGGCTTTATTTATTACCGATAAAATGCGTTATTTGTTTACTTTTACTTGTTTTTGAGCGATTAAGTACATTTCCGGCATAAAATACGGTTTGTACTCAATTTTCGGCCGACAAAAAACTTCGCAGTCGTAGTTATGACTCATGTATATAGTCAATAGTAATATGCTGCAAAATTACCGAAAGAAATCACCGATTTTGGCTGATAACTACACACACCTGGTCAGTAAATTTGCCTAAAAACGCAGTTTGACCGTTTTCAGGCTAAAATGCGGCTCGATTGACGTTTTAGACAGCAAAATGAGAATATATTGCTATTTTAGGCTGATAAAATTTGATTCGATCTTAGTTTCGGTAAAATCTTTGTTTTTGACGATTACATACTTTGATACTTCTGCTGGCATGTTGGCGGTTAAATTGCAGTTTGGGTATAAACTATTGCAGTTTTCTTTGGCTGATACGTTTACTTGTCGTTTTCGGTCTAAAAGTTACGGCGACCATGAAATGCGGTAAAATTGCCTTTTTTTATAGAAAAAAAAAAAAAAAAAAACAGGTCAAATTCCAGATTTTGGTTCATGAATTCAATACAGTCGTCTTTTTAGGCCAATAACACACATGTTGGTCAATAAAACACGTTTGGCTATTCTTTACAGCCGATCAAATTATCGATATGGAATTTTTAACAAATTTCCAGAGAAGGACTTTCAGACCCCCCACCCCTACCTAAGGGGTATTCTATACCTCCCCCCCCAAAACCCCGGGCATTTCCCCCCCAATGTGACTCCCTGATTCCGCCCCGGATCGGGCCTGAATTTTACTAACAGTAAGTAACAAATTCCTTTTACTTAGAGTTTTAAAACAAACGGATTCTAAATTCCAACAATAGCAGTAAAAAATGCATCTAACAAAGGTTAGTATGTTGGTGATTGGAGTGACTTATTAAACTTTTAAAATTCAAATGTCTCGTGTTTCTTGTACAATAATTATCAAACTTTTTGTAATATAAATTACTTTGTACTAAACAAAATAATGTTCTAAGCTTATTCTATTTTTAAACTAGCGCAAAAAATAATTAAATCTAGCAATAATAAACTTGGTTTTAGTCGCATAACAATACTCACGTTTTTTATGCACGCACACAATCTTGCTTCTTTGTACACGTTTAATGAAGAAACCGAAAATACAGTATTATCGAAAAATGTTAGAAATAAAAATTATAGGTCAACTAATAATCAACAACTTTGCCGCTGGAAGTTTGTTTCTAACCCAACAATAACAAAAGTTTAGGATTAGGAACTTTTTCGAGTCACCTTTTCAAAAATCCAAGATTTATTAATTATACTTGTATTGGCAAATCTTGTAGAAATAGAAATCCACAGCTGAATACTCCCGGCTCCGCTAATATATGCTAAAATGGCCTAAAAACATAAAGCTTTAAGCTACCGTAACTCAAATAAGGTTGCTTTTAAGGAAAATAAAAACGACAAGTGCAGCTTCCCCGACCTCGATTACCCCTAAAAAATATCTTTTCGTAGCTTGGGAGCCATTACAGCTCGAGAAACAGCCGCGGACGGACGGACGCACGGAGCCACAGACAAATGCGAATTATTGTATTGATAACAAATTTAAACATTTAAAAAATTCAAAGATACTTAAACTGTAGGATTCCGTAGTTGATACAGATTACAACTATAGGTTTCATTCCCATTACAGTTGTTATGTGCGACCTATAAGCATGTAAATGACAGCGCGCAATATGTCCGGTTCTCCTTACACTGTTAAGAACAGCGGTAAGTGTTGAAATTTTGATACTGTCTGTTTTTTCTTTTCTCAGTAAAATTTCCGAACTTCCTTTGGATTGCCACTGACCATCTCATAAATGTAATTGATATTAAAATATCCCACAATTGTATAGTTATGGAATAGTTCCAGGACAAACTGTACATTTATTTAATATTGCAATTAAGTTTTAAAAAGTGTTTTAAGGAATTAATAAGACCAATGTGACATGATTATTTGTTGTTATTTGTTTTTAATGCAGTAAAGCTTGTATAATTCGAACCTCTATAATTAACCCTCTGCGTGATGAGCAGTGACCGTCACTCATATCCAGGTGCATTAAATTTTAATGGCCGATGACAGTCACCGACACGACGGATTTTTTTCAGATGCACAAAAAACGTATAAAAAGCGGTTGAAATCAGATAATTTTCATACCGATCGAAAGATAACATTCTAAACTTTCATTTAAGCGAATTTCCCCTGTAGGGGAGAAGCTATTACCGTAGTCGGCATGGTAAAACCTAGGCCCGGGACCATGATAACTTTTCGTTTTGAGGTCCCCAGACCCCAAAAACACCATTTGTTTGAAACTGTATATATATATATATATATATATATATATATATATATATATATATATATATATATATATATATATATATATATATGTGTGTGTGTCCGTGAGCACGATAACTCTCGTAAAAATGATCTGATTTTGATAAAATATGGTATAAAAGTGTAAAGCAACATTTATGACTATAAGTTCGAAGACCAGCCAGATCGCTTCATCCGAAGGGGTATTTTGGGGGGGTTTTGTACCCCAAAAATGGATTTTTTGAATATTTGACATATTATTTTTGAAATAGTAAAATTTTAGTTTTCACCATTGGATTCAGCTTAAAAAACCACACAATCTGGTATTTTGATTATTTCTCTACGACAATTGGTTATCGAGATATTGAAAGTGCTAAACACAGTACGTTGTCTAATGTTATTCTTATGGAGGAAAAGAAAAAGTTTATATCACGCTTATTTATGAACGTATACTGACAAAACTTGGTATATGGCTTCATCTGGCTGTGGATTATTGATATTTGCTCAAAAAAAAAAATTATTTTTGCCAAACGCTCCCGTAGCAGCAAACCTGCGTACTCAGCCCCAATGTTATTCTTATCGAAAATAATTAAAATTGTATATATCGCTTATTTGTAAATATATTTTTATGAAACTTGGTAAGTGGCTTTATGTAGTATTAAGACTTTTATATCTCCATTGTAAATTCGCTGAGTATGCAGGTTTGCTGCGACGGGGGTATTTATTATATCCTTGAACCTTCTAGCAGCAATATGTCAACGTAATTTCAAGTTACATTTGAATGACAATTAGCGCGTGAGTCAACTACACCTTGTACGTGTTGCGCAATCGCCAAACACATGCCGTTTCAAAAAATCATAGCGAGGTCAATTTTGTTTCTATCTGGAAGCAAGTGGCAGGACTGGAACCGCTAGGAAATTTCCTTTCTCGTCATATACGGTATAATGGCAAAATATCTCTAAATAGACTTATGGTAAAATAACAAATTAGTACCTTTTTACGTTAGATTTACTTGTTATCACCGATGACAGTCATCGATCGGCAAAACTCGATTTATACACATGAAACATATATTGATATGTTGATTCCTTACTCTCTGGAAATAGGGAAAAATGTAGTGTCACTATTTGCCTGGTTGGTAGCCCTGGGCGGAAACCGGAGTCAGCAGTGGCAGCCGGCCGGAAAATCAATCTGTTATTTACAGTAACCATCGCGACACGTGTCTCAATGTAAGCGAGTTTCCTTTCTTATAAAGTATGCGATAAAAATTGTATTTCTAAATATATTTATACCAAACTATATATTTCTATGTAGGGATATGACTAAAGAGCTCATTTTGAATTATTAGGTGTAAAAAAAATTTTAGCTTTGAATAGTAAAATAATTTATAAAAAAAAATATAAAGTTTATAACAAATGTATAATAATGTTATGAATTTGATTGTTCCCCTGTTCATTCTTATATCTTTATAATTCTACTATTATAACCTTAACAAAAATTGTTTGATTTATTCATTTATTGTTACATATATATATATTTTTTGGCACTTGAAAATGCTTGCGCACAAAATGGCGATTTTCACTATTTTTTATTTATTGTATATAATACATATGTAACAATTTTATTTTTATGATTGTTATACATTTCGACGTAGGGAAATAAATTCTACACATGGAGTATGTATTGATTTTACCTTACAAAATTTGCCATGGATGTAGTACAATTTTACTTTTGACGTTTCATAAAAAAAAAGATTTTTTCCAATTTTTCCCATTTATTTCAAAAATGACCTTTCAGAAACTTTTTTTTTTTGCTATTTTCAAATTATTCTTTCTTTTACAAATAAAAAGAATAAAGGTTCAATAGGTTTCCATTATTCCTCGCCTTGCTGTGAATTTTCCAAAAAACCCTTGCAAATCCTGGTCAAACTGTGTATCACTGATGGCCCACCTGGTCAAAATTTGGCATCACTCGAAGTGTTAAAAATCTTCTTTAATTAGATTTTTTGGATAGTTCAAATTTTATTACCGCGGTCCCTTGAGATTCAGACTACCCGAGTTCCACTGTATTTAAATATGCTCACAACTGTGTCAAACATTTTTAATGATAAAATCTGTATAGGCTACAAGAAATGTACTCATCAAAACTATAAAGTGAACGCTCAAAATAAAAATATATTCAAGATTAGTTGTTGGCGACATTGAAAGGCACATCAGTGGAAAATAATAAGCAACCCAACCCTACTATTCAACCAGTCGAGCCACAGGCCGAGGCCGTGCGCCCAAGACCGTTGAAGAAGCAAGTAGACGGAAAGACAGTGTTGCATGGGGAAGGGGGAGAAATGAGGAGAACGCCCTCCTCTCTCCTCCCCAGCCAGATCACACCCTGAACTATCTTCCTAGCGGCGCACTGTGGCGACTTGTAGAACTACTGCTCCTCTGCTTCTCACCGCCAGATTAGCCTAGCAGCCAAACACCCTTAATCTTGGAAACAGTTCAGTGCCCGTGTTCAGCTAAGTTGTTAAGCTGTATTTCATGCTTTGGGGAGTTTTACTGGTCTTGGAGAAAGCTGCTTCAGAACTCCAGGACAATAGCGACCCTTCGGCCCCTCTCTGCGTTTGAGCCATTGAGTTTTATCTTGGAGTGCCCTTCCTGGAACTTCGCTAGCCTGTACATCGACACTGACATCGCCGCCATCGCTTCAAAGCCCTTCTTCACAAGTGTTGGTGAGTGAGCCATAAACTGATCCCCTCTGTTGTTTCTATTCATGCCCTTTCTTACAACTATTACACACAGATGCCACTGACCCAACTCACAGCTGACTTTCGCTTTCCTCTCTCCTATATTTGTAAACAAACCCAATACAAATTCCATTCTAGTCTACCATTCAATTTCCTTTCATAATTTTTTAGTTTACCTTTCATTATCGGCTTTTCTTAATATTGTTTCTGTTTGGGTAACCATGACTGGTGACAACAATTATAACGATTCCAATCAGGAAGAGTTAAAACAGCTGATCCAGAAACATGGTCCGATTAAAGCAGCCCTGGCTAGGTTTAAAACTTACTTTTAGCGAATTTCCCCTATAGGGAAGAAGCTATTACCGTAGTCGGCATGGTAAGACCTAGGCCCGGGACCATGATAACTTTTCGTTTTGAGGTCCCCAGACCCCAAAAACACCATTCGTTCAAAACTGTCTATATCTATATATATATATATATATATATATATATATATATATATATATATATATACATATATATGTGTGTCCGTGAGCACGATAACTCTCGTAAAAATTATCCGATTTTGATGAAATTTGGTATAACGTGTAAAGCAGCATTTATGACTTTAAGTTCGAAAACCAGACAGATCGACCTATCCGAAGGGGTATTTTGGGGGGGTTTTGTACCCCAAAAATGGGTTTTTTGAGTTTTTTACATATAATTTTTAAAAAAGTCAAATTTTTGTTTTTTTCCTATTGGAATCAGCTTAAAAATACGCACAATTTGGTGTTTTAATCATTGCTCTACGTCAAATGGTTACAGATATTGAAAGTGATAAACACAGTACACGTTGTCCAATGTTATTCTTATGGAGAATAAGAAAAATTGTATATCTCGCTTATTTATCAACTTATCCTGATGAAACTTGGTATATTGCTTCATATCGTTGTGGTCTATTGATATTTGCATTAAAAAACATGTTTTGGCCGATAGTTCCCGTAGCAGCAAACCTACGTACTCAGCCCCCATGTTATTCTTATGGAGAATAAGTAACATGTTATCTCCCTTAATTATGAACATAAATTAATCAAATTTGGTATGTGGCTTTGCCTACTTGAATTATACTGATATTTGCATAAAACCCCATTTTTTGTCTTCCTTGCTTCAGCAAACCTGCATACTCAGCCGTCATGTTATTCTTATGGAGATTAATAAAAATGTCATAAATCGTTTATTTATGAATGTATATTGATGAAACTTGGTACGTGTCTTTATGTGGTATTAAGATACATGTATGTGCGTTGGAAATTCGCTGAGTACGCAGGTTTGCTGCTACGGGGGTATTTTACTTAGATGTTGGGAGCCTTATAGAGCTAAAACACCTACTTAACCCTAGCAGTGGCCACCCAAAAACTGTAGAATGGCCAACCTATTTTGGCGATTTTGCAGACCTTTTTTTGAAAATTCGTATAAATTTGAAATGAGAACTAAACATAGCCAACCACATATTCATTTTGTTCAGAAAGAACAGGGGCATCATGTAATAGTCAAATAAAAAAGATCTAAGAGATAATTTTTTCAGCGAAGTAAAAAAAAAAAAAAAAAATTGAAATTTATTTTTGAAATTTCAAAAGCAGCCTCGGTAAAACTTTTTCGTCCGATTTTTTATGGAAAATTCATTATATACATTTTGTAGACAATTCAATTCCCTACATAGAAATGTATAATATGTTGGGGAAAATATTTTATTTGTAGGTATTATGTAAGTATATACGGAAAACCGCAAAATGTGAAAATTGTACAGTGTTAGTTAGTACTGTAAAAAGGTAATGTAAATATGTATATGCTAATTATAATATGTATATTTTTGTAAAGCTAATGAAGTAGGGAATGTAAAAAAGTCATAAAGTTGATGGTAAAAAATGGTTATCACTTATGATTAGATGAATTTTGAAAATTTTAGGGTATTCGGAAAAAAAAAGATTCTACGATATTTAGTATATAACTTTTTTTAGAAATTTATTCATCCAAATACTATATATATACATTTAGTAGGACATTCAATTCCCTACATAGAAATGTATAATATGTTGGGGAAAGAATTTTATTTGTAAGTATTATGTAAGTATATACGGAAAACCGCAAAATTTGAAAATTGTACAGTGTTAGTTAGTACTGTAAAAAGGTAATGTAAATATGTATATGCTAATAATAATATGTATATTTTTGTAAAGCTAATTAAGTAGGGAATGTAAAAAAGTCATAAAGTTGATGGTAAAAAATTGTTATCACTTATGATTAGATGAATTTTGGAAATTTTAGGGTATTCGGAAAAAAAATTCTACGGTATTTAGTATATAACTTTTTTTAGAAATTTATTCCTCCAAATACTATATATACATTTAGTATATTATATCTATATATTATTCCTGTAGGTATTTAGAAACAATAAAATATATAAATATACATATACACAGGGTAGTGGCATATTATATAAGAGATAACGTGTGATTGTAGGTCCGGTCACCATATAGGAAAAATTACAAAATTGTTATTTTTTATACTAGGCCTACTCAATAATGAAATACATCCTACCTTACAATTGTAAAAGTAATAAAAATAAATATAATTACTCACCCCCGTCCCATTATTATGTTATCCTGTTGGTTTATATCGCACTCGTATATTCGTGACATTGTATGAAAAACAATGTTTTTTTACAAACAATATTTCACACACTTCAGTAATATTTATGCATAATAAAATGCATAAAGATTACTGTTATATACACACACACACTTCACCAACACTAACACTCCGAAATAATAACGGATTTAGCAATAATTCGCGGATACATGCGAGCGCAAACTCACTAAGGACGCAGACAGAATCGCGAAATGGCCGACTTCTGCGCAGCAAATGTCAGATGAGTGACGCATTTCCTTCGTCTGCAAGACAGCAGCAGGAAAAGGCGATGCGCAAGGCTGCCAATGTCAAAAGCTAAATTTCTTCCTCTTCAAAATGAAATATTATATGACTAGTATTTATAACTTGCACTGGATGTAATTCGCATTTTCCATAGGGGCTCCGGATGCCGGTTGGCCATTTGTTACGAATTCAGAAAACAGCTGTGTTTATAAAATCGTAACTGTTGTGCAATCAATATTTCGTTCTAAAAATCAATACCACAGTGAAACTAAACTCTTTGGATATGCAGTGGTACCACCCGCAACATCCTAAGACAAAAATTACCCGAGCAGGGTAATTCCAAAGTAGTCGTGTTTTTACATTTTCCGAGCGTCGACTGCAGGAATGGCGTAGCGGCAAAATTTCATAGTAATTATAATCGTCGTGACATTGTTATACAACTTGTAAACGGTTCATTTATGTAATAAAATATGAAAGTTCAGAATGTGATCTTTCGAATGGTATAAATATTGTTCACTTCTGAGTTGACTTTTAATTAGTTTTTTACCGTTACAAAAATTTCGACCCGTACCAGCTCCGCATGCTGGTGGCCATTTCAGGCAACACGTGAAAGTAGCTCCGCGTGCCGGTTGGCCACGGCTAGGGTTAAAAGTAGGGGTGTGCGAGTACTCGAAACTTCGAGTTTTCGGCCGAGTATTTTAATACTCGAACTCGACTTGAAGTTTTGAAAACAACTCGAAAGTTCGAGCGAGTATTTCCCGCCGATTTCCGGACGATCGGTAACGATTGTGACCGGCCAAAACGCGTAGTAACGGCCGCAAAAGGCCATCGCATCACGTAAAATCGGCCGAAAATGACGACCGCAAACGACTGCGGTCAGCCAAAACGCGTAGTATCGGCCGAAAATGACGACCGCGAACGATTGCGACCGCCCAAAACGCATAGTAACGGCCTCAAAAGGCGATCGCATCACGTAAAATCGGCCGGAAATGACCGCGTAATTTCGGCCGTGACTAACGATTTCGTCATTTAATATTGATTATAAGCGATGTCTGGACCAGGTGAAACTCGCCAAATGACAACCGAGCCCTGTTTCATCGGTTGGGAACGAATGTCAAACCGTGTTTTGTTTGTCAATACGTAATCCAGTTTGATTGTACTGGCCAAAACTTTGTATTGCTACTCATGTATTAGTTAGAAACCATGTTTAGATTATCAAATCTAGGGTGGTATCCAACTCCCATTACACTATTTTAAACTACCAACTGATGGCAAATACTCGCTCGAAAATACTCGAAACTCAATAATAATTGGCACGACTCGACTCGACAAAAAAAATCACTACTCGCACACCCCTACTTAAAAGAGTACAAAAATGCATGACTGAGTATGAAGCTATCCAATCCCAAGTAGAGCTTCTTGACAACAGTGGAACTCATTAACATGATAGAGACATCTTTGAACCACTATATTACGAGATCACTTCTCAGGCAGAACACTTCATACATAGTAAAACACACACAGTCCATCACTTCAAAACCCTTTAACACCTGATAAAAATCCCATTACAACTAATACATCAAATGACACACCTCAAGTACGCCTCCCTTCGATAAGTCTCCCTACATTTTCCGGAAATTATGAAGACTGGGTCTACTTCTCAGATTTATTTACAGCCCTGATCCATGACGACAAAAATTTAACTGACATACAGATTCTTCATTATTTAAAATCATCACTTAAAAATGAAGCTGCCCAAGTAATTAGTCCATTAGGATTGTCTGCTACTAACCTGCTAATAAAGTAGCCTGGAAACTTCTAGAAAATAGGTACAAAAACCTAAGATTGATTATAGGGAGACATGTGAAAGCTCTTTTTGACCTTCCCACAATGGAAAAGGAGTCACCAATGACACTTAGACAGCTGTTAGATAGTACGCTGACACATATGAGAGCTCTTGGTACAGAATTCAGGTTCTAAAAAAGGCAGGAATCTGTTTTAACTGTTTGAGATCGGGACACATAGTGACTCAGAGCACATTAGGAGGCTGTAGGAAATGCAATCAGAAACACTAAACACTTTTGCATAACACTTATGCACAGCCTGATAAACTACAAGTAAGCGAAAATCAAGAATTCAATGAAAATTTAAAGGTCATAGCTGCCATAATTCTACAGATTTTGTTCAAGGTACTCAGGTCTTGCTGTCTACCACAACTGTAGATGTTATTGGGACATATGGTCATACAATTCAATGCAGAGCACTACTAGACAGTGGTTCTCGGTCCTCTTTCATTTTAGAGGATATTGCTCGCCAACTTTGTCTTTCAACACAAGGTCAGTTAGTTACGGTAGTAGGTTTCAATGGACACCAAATAAATGCAAAGACCTCTATTGGCCTCTCTATATGCACACGCAGTGTTGGGGAAGCTACTTTTTTAAAGTAGCTACAGCTACAGCTACTTTTATAAAATAGTAGCTTCGCTACAGCTACAGCTAAAGTTTTTAAAAAGAAGCCAGCTACAGCTACAGCTACCAGTAAAAAGTAGCTAAGCTACAATTTTAGCTACTTTCACAGTCTGGTCCTTACTTTCTTCAACGGTGGATTATTGTCCCACACACCCATATCTAGTTTTTTAGTCATGAATTCTCATAAATGAATACCTTATTTTGTTGTTTTTTATGAACATGTTAACAAATTTATCTGTAAACCTATGGTTAATGTAAGCAGATTAGTAATGGAAAAAATAATATGTTTAAATGAATTAAAATACTTACATCTAAGAAATAAATAGGTAGGTTGAGAAATAAAACATAATTTAGGTAAATAATCAATAAATCATGACAAATATAACAAAGGTTAGGTAAGTCTTAAGTTACATCAGACTATTTTCAAAATTTACAAATACTAGGCCCATAGGCCTACTTGTATGTTTAACTATAACATAGGTGGTAGCCTATTGAAAAACGTTGATCTTTGCAATAACATATTGGAAAATCCTCACCTAATCAACTAATGGCCTTGGCCTAGGTAAAAACTGTAAAAGAATTAACCTCGACATATAGCTTTATATTTTATCGTAAATTTCTAGATCAAGTTAGGTCGCAATTCTAACATAACTTATATGTCACTACAAAATAACTTTTTTTATTTATCTTTAAAAGGTTCAAAAAATATTCTTGTACGATCACGGTAGGGCTTCGTGCATGTCCAAAAGGTCCAAAAGGGCCAGCTTCTGTATCAAGACATTAATGTCATTGACAATTTTGATTTTACTTGTCATAATATATTAGGCAAAATAAAACTGAAAACGAAGTACCCTGTGAAGTATGATTTATATATAGTAAATAAATTTTTGATTAGCATATTACGTGTTGTTATACATCATGCTATATACATCCCGTATATAGTAAATGCAGCCTACATTTGCATGTTATGTTATTGCAAGTTTTTAACTTTGCAAAAGGATAAAGTAAGAGATTGAGGTTATGTTATGGTTATGATATTTGAATATGAAGCGCCTGGTGGCAGTGGAACCGGTTGAATATAAAAGCTAAAATGAGTAACAAAACTTTTAAACTTGGGGTCAGTTTGTTATTAATTGAAGTAAAGTATGTATACATAATTACATAAATATTGTAAAAGTAGCGAAAAAAGTAGCTAATTAATCCGCTACACCTACTCTAAAAATGAAGGGCGCTACAGCTAAAGCTACTTTATTTCCAAAGTAGCGGAGCTACAGCCGACGCTACTGTAAAAGTAGCTCGCTACTGTAGCGCCGCTACTTGTAGCGTGCTACTCCCAAACACTGTGCACACGCCACTATTAGGTCCAGGTTGTCCAGCTATACTGCCAGTTTTTAGTAGTACCACAAATCACAGGTTCCATTCCAGCTCCAGCACACAACATCAATATGCATAAGTTCAAGATTCCTCATAAAGTCATATTAGCTGACCCCACATTTTCAAACCCAGGCCCCATAGACATGCTAATTGGCCAGGAGTTGTCCTTCGACCTTATGTGCATTGGACAGATAAGGTCAAGTGGTCTGCCAACTATGCAAAAGGAAAGGTTAGATGGGTAGTTGGAGGCAGGCAGATATGGTACAAATAGACTGATGTCGACATCAGTTTGTCACCTGTCCATTGAAGAGGACACTGGAAAACAGATGCAACCATTTTTGAAAATGGAAGAACAAGATTAACACAAGCCTCTAGCATGTGCTATGCAAATAAGTGAAGACCATGCCACTTATACCAAAGAAGAGGTGGTACTTATACCACAGAGAGAACATCAAACAAAACTTCAAGAACCTAGAGAAATCGCTTTGAAGAGATTTAAACCAAATGAAACAAGACTTGATACAAATCCAAAATTTATTCAACTCAATACAATTCAATTCAAATATCTTATTTCAAATATGCTGTACAAATTATACAGACAGAATAGTGTCATAAAAGTACTTTTTATGTACCAAAACTAAAACATGATAGTAACATAACATGGATAGTAACATAGTTAGATATGTTAAAAACTAGATAGTAACATAGATAGTGTCATGTGAAAGCAATTCTAGCAAGGTAATTAAAAATAAATTACAACAATATCATGCACAAAACTAGAATTAAGGTACAGCAGGTGTCTAAAAAAAAACTCATAGATGGAATATACAGGAGTATTTATGAGATATGCCTTCAGAGCTTTATTAAATCTTTTTCCGTCACTAATGTTTTTATTTCTGCGGGACTATATTTAAGAACTTTGAACCCATATATGAAGTTTTTTCTTAAAAAGTTCTAAATTATGTTTTTCTACTTGGAGTTGATATCTTGTGTCATAATCATGACTTACAACCATTTGCATTCCTAATCGTGATGTAAAAATAACTGTTTCTAAAATGTAAATGTTGCAAACGGTCAATATCTTAAGTTTTGTAAACAGATTTTTTACTGAATCTCTCCACTTTAAACTAAACATTATGCTAATAGCTTTTTTCTGCAGCTTTACAATTTTGTCCAAATTACTTTTTTTAGTTGATCCATATACACAAATCCCGTGGTAAAAATGTGACTGATCAAAGAGAAGTAAATGTTTTCCAGTTTCCAGACTGCACTTTTTATACATTTTCTTCATCGCGTAAAGACCAGATGTAAATTTGCTCAGCACTGATTCAACATGGAAATCCCAACTTAAATTTTGATCAATCGTTAAACCAAGAAATTTTGAGTGACCGATTAAACTAAGTTTATCATCATTAACATAAATATCTGGTTCAAAGTACAACTTGGCTTGCTTTGTTTTGAATGAGATTAAACACAGAGAACATTCTCAATTAAACACCACTAGCCAAGAAACATTTGAAGACACATATGAAGGAGAACTCCGAGAGTATTATCGAACCACGTTCTTTGTTTTCCAATGATGGACCGATCATGGTGGGCGGTTATCGATTTTACGGTAGAGGACATCACATTCTTCTCCCGATGAGACATCAATCACAAGAGCTGGCTGCCACTGAAGATAATATAATTCAGTTACACTGTGGTTACAAAGCGTTGCTCTATGATATCAGGCAGCACAGTTCGCAGAAAATAAATGAAAACGCTCTGTTGACTTCCAAAGAGGCTATGTTTGCACAAACCCAAGTAGAAGCTGCTTTAAATTCCCAATCTTCAACTCATCCTTTTAATTGTCCTTATCAGGGTTTCCTTAATCCTCATTACTTCCTGACCAGTGACTCACTTATAGCGCTGCCAGAGCCATCGCTGATGCTGTCACCACAGAACCGCCTCTCTCGATGGCAACGAGTCCAGCAGCTCATACAGCATTGTTGGAGTAGGTAGTCCAAGGAGAACCTCAACAATCTTCAGAAGCGCAGTGTAGTCGTGCTCTCATAACCACTAGGTAGTCATCCACCTTCACCCTGGAAAGGACGGGCTCACCAGAGTCGCGACCATAAAGACATTGTGTGAAGTGAAAAGGTGTGTGAACAAGCTGTGTCCCCTCCCTATAGACAACTGAAGTCCCTAAAGTCAATAAAAACTGTTTTAGTTTAGAACGATTCACTTTAACTTTCCATGAACTAAAAATTGGATTGTACATATTAGTTTCATATATTCTACGACATTTTTGATAAGTTACGATTTACAAGGCAAATCAATTTGTATTTGACATCATTTATTTATTCATAAACTTGTACCGGTACTCAATATGTTGTAAATATACAAGAGTTTAACTTGTTTTCTTACACTTTAAGAAAATAATTATTGGGTTGTATTTAAGTTGTCTTGCTGTTTGAATTTCATTTTTAATTTAAAGAATTTATGTTTTAAAATATTGAGATGAGAATGTACTTGTGTTTCATTGTTGGAAATTTGTGTTATGTTCATTATTCATTTTATTTTAACGTTATCAGTTTAGTTTTGCAAGCATTCACTTTTACTTCTGTTAATGTATTGAATTTATTTATGATATAGTAGCCTTATTTGACTATTTTTTTAAAATGTACAGTAATTTGTTTTTGATTAATATGTAAATATTCAGTTTTTCCTTTATTGATTGTTGGAAAAAATTAATTTAAGAGTCAATTTATTTTTGATAGTACCTAATCACTTGTTTATAAAAATCTTTTCAAGTTACATTTGTCCTTTGATCATATTGTTTAGCTTAATATTATTTTAGATAATATTAATTTGTTATTTTGACAGTGGTACTGTCAAGGTGGGCGGGATGTTGAGGCCGATTGCGGGGTTGTTGAAGGGGGTTATTTTTTAGGCCCTCCCCCTCAACCCTTCAGTCTCCGTCTAGCGTCAACCGAGTGACACTTGGAGGCTCACGAGAGTCGATCCATTTTTAGACTAGATTCATTCCTTTGACTACATACATTTCATTAAGATTAGATTAAATTATTTACATCCAAGTTTATCCTTTTATCCGGTTTTAGATTTTGTTTCACATTTTAATTTATTTAACAAGTGACAATAAAATCAGTTTTCAACAAACGAGTGTTTAATTTACGGAACCTTAATTTGCGTAAAAAGTGTGGTATGTAGTTGCGCCGCCACACTGTTCTTAGATACACAATATACGTGTTTGAATAATCAGTTGGTTAAAGAAACTTAAAATAGTGAAAATAGGTTTTAAAAAGTCATTCTTTTATATTCTAAAAGAATATTATTTTAAAAAGGTAAGTAAATTGTGCAAATAAAGAGAGATTGATCTTTTATTTAAAACAAATCGCGTGTAAAACGGTTCCTTGGAAACCTTAAATAAACCGTTCAAAGAGGTGCAAAGTTTAAATTTTACCCTATGTTAAATTGCCATAAGAAAACTTGTAATCACTTACTAACATTTAAGGTAAAATGTGCAAATACAGAGGTTAATATAGGTTATTCCCTTTCATTCGACACCACACGCGTGTAAATCGGTCCAGTGGAAGTCTCACACGTTCTTCCGGAAAATTTTGTATTTTGTGTTTTAATAATAGGATTAGTTGTACTTACATAGTTTCCCCATAATGTTATTAACTCAAAACAAACTAAGGTTAGTATCAGCCAAAGGCTATTCAACTGTCTGGAGAAGAGATTATAGCAAGCTTACCATAAAGCAGTGGAGAACTTGCTGGAGACACGCCAAAGTCCAGGAAAAGGAAAACTTTTCCTGTGTTGTGACTTTTGTATGCCTCCAGCAAAGTTGTCCACTTCGGGTGATGTGGATTAAGTAAAGCTCAGCACGTGCTGCTGCTCACTGCTAACAAAATGGGAAAAACAAATGCTACTTTTTATTCTTATTATCCTTTATGGTAAGCTATTTACTCCCCATAATCATTTCTTCTTCAATGTAATTCAAATCAAAGTAAACAACCGACTAGCCACGTTTTCAAAAGTTAAAAACAACAGAAATTAAAAAAAGGATACATGTGATTTAAATATATACTGGAAGCAAATTAAATATCTTTAAAATAACAGTAGCTGACCATCATTTACTTGATTAATTTGCAAAAATACTCACAAACTTGACACAATGAAGATTTAAAGCACAGCATACAAAAAAAATTAAAAACAGCCGTGGGTAAATAAATAATGCATTTTTGGTAAGGGCCCCCCAAGTTAGTTGGGCAGCCCTCCTCGGAAAGTGTCACCATAGAGTAAGGGGGTGGTAACGTAGTGCACATTCCCCCCCCCCAACTTTGGAGTTGGAGTTTAAGCGTGATGGAATTTAACTAATCAAACATTTCACTTGACTTTTTGAACTTAAGATGAGTAATAATATATACAGGGTGTTCAGAAACTACCGGATCAAACTTCACCAGGCTATTATATAGCTAAAAACATGCAAGATTCATCAAATAATGTATAGTCCTATCTCGCTTGGTTTTCTGTCAATCTGTCTGTATGTGTTTTTTACATGAAATGTATTATCTCTGTAGGGGTTGAGATATCAAATGGAAACTTTGCAAATTTGTTTATCTTAGTGAGGCACATTTTTTTTTAATCTTCAAAAAAATATCACGTCCGGTTTCAAAATGGCGGCAATTTTAAATTTTGAAAGCTTAATATCTTAAAAACGAGAAATGTTATCAGAAACTATTAAGAGACAAAATATTTAGTCCTTCTTAGCGAAAACATTTTAGTACCTGATTGAATTTTCTCCGATAACTATTAACGGAACTGTTTAGAATTTTCCAATTTTTCAATCTATGTAACCAGAATCGCTACCCCAAGCAACTACGGAGTTGATAACGTTTTGTAAATCATGTTTTAAATTAGAAGTAGAGCAATGAATGAAGCGATAAATAATTGAAATTAGAATATTTACTTTTTAAATGTAATTAATTCATTTACAAACAAGTTTGTTACTGCTAATTAAAACAGAAAAGTGAAGTGGATATTTACAAAAACCTGAAGAATGAACTTATTTTCAAATACCAATAACACCATTAAGTTATTAAAAAAATAGTGTCATAGTAATTAAGCCTTTGTAAGCATAAATAATAACTTAACATAAACTCACAAGAACATAATAACATAAACATAATTAGTAACTCACAACAAGTAACATCTATCTACAATTTTAATTATTGTTTCCTAGCAGATGCTCAAGGTGGCCTCCTCGAAAACGATTGCAAAGTGTGAATCGACGAATAGATGATTGTCGGACCTCTTCAAAAGCATTTTGTTCTCTAATGATTTCAGCAGCTTCCACAATTCGAGCCACAAGGTCATTGGCATCTTGAACAGGTGTTGAATAAACCAACTGCTTCATGTGCCCCCACACATAAAAATCTAACGGAGTTAGTTCCGGAGACCTTGGTGGCCAAGGGACTGGGCCACCTCGTCCGATCCACTGGTCACTATACACTTCATTTAGGTAGTCCCGGACTTTATTGGCAAAGTGAGGTGGTGCACCATCGTGCTGGAACCACATGTTTAGCCTAACTTCCAGAGGGAGATTGTCAAGAAATTCAGGAAGAACATCTCGAAGGAAAGTTAAATAAGTTTGCCTATTAAGCCTATTTGGCAACATGTATGGTCCAATCAATGTGTCATTGACAATACCAGCCCATATGTTTACAGAAAATCGCACTTGAAAATTTTGCTGTCTTATTTCGTGAGGGTTTTCTTTGGCCCAGAAGTGGTTGTTTTTTTTATTTACAATTCCCTCACGAGTAAATGTTGTTTCATCAGTAAAAAGAACTCTTTTTAAGAAGTCCGGCGTTTCAACCTCTTTGTGTAAAAACCATCGTGCACATTGTACCCTTTGATCATAGTCTCTAGGATGTAATTCCTGCACTCTTTGAACCTTAAAAGGGTACAACAATTGTTCATGAAGTACATTCCATACCGTACTATGGTTTGTGTGCATGGAATGTGCTATGGCCCTTGTGCTTGTTGAAGGATTTCCTTCTACGTGCTGCAAAACAGCTTCTTCGAAACGAGTTGTACGGACTGATCTTGGCCGACCTGTTCCCGCCATGTCCTTTACAACCTTACCTGTTTCTTTGAGGCGATTGTGAAGTGAAATGAACACTTTGTAGCTCGGGTGTTGTCTGTCAGGAAAACGTTGTGCGTAGAGTCTTTCAGATAGCCTGGCGTTACCATCAGCCAATCCATAAACAAAATGCATATCTGCATACTCAGATAATAAATATTGTGCCATTTTTGCACAGATTATTGATAAAAATAAATAAAATAAACTAAACACACACTTACAATAGCACTGTAAAAGATTTTACATTGTAAAGAGAAAACGAATTAAATAGGTAAACAAACTACTGGAACAACAATAATGAATATTTAATTTACTAATAATCAAAATAAAGTCAGCTGATTAACACTCAGCTAATCAACAATCAGCTGATCACACTACCATAGTCACTGGATAGTGTAAAATAATCACAGTGATTTAAAAATGGAGTTCGGAAGTTTATGTCTTTGTTAGTACGTTAAATAAATCAAAATGAATAAACATAGTAATTAAAATTACACAATTAATTCATTGTTTATTAGGTCAAATTTCAATAAAAAAGGACAGCAATAATTATTGTTAAATAATTTCACATCTTTAGGTAAATCATTAAATTTGCACAGAACCTAAACTAAGAAATTTCTAAACAGTTCCGTTAATAGTTATCAGAGAACATTCAATCAGGTACCAAAATGTTTTCGCTAAAAAAGGCTAAATATTTTGTCTCTTAATATTTTATGATAACATTTCTCGTTTTTAAGATATTAAGCTTTCAAAATTTAAAATTGCCGCCATTTTGAAACCGGACGTGATATTTTTTGAAGATTTAAATAAAAATGTGCCTCACTAAGATAAACAAATTTGTAAAGTTTCCATTTGATATCTCAAACCCTTACAGAGATAATACATTTCATGTAAAAAACACATACAGACAGATTGACAGAAAACCAACATGAATCTTGCATGTTTTTAGCTACATAATAGCCTGGTGAAGTTTGATCCGGTAGTTTCTGAACACCCTGTATATGTTTGAAAGTACTTGAAAGTGGTGCAGATCTTTAAAGTGTGGAGTTGTCAAGTGTTGATTTTGTAAGACTCTCCTGTACTGAATTGCCTTTAGGTATTTCAAGAGTAGGTCTAAGAAGAACAAGACAAGCTAAATTACCTCTCACTGGAAAAGAGAAATAATACAAAGTATTTCTTCTAGTGGTGATATTTTTCTAAATTAGGTGTTATGACTGTCTATGACCTGTACATATTTGAAACAATATTACATGTGAACAAATTAAACCTTCAAACCAATAATACAAACTTTCACAATCATAACTAAAGAAATAACAGGCAGGGAGAAAAACATTTTAAGTTTTTTGAGAGGAAAACTAGTTTTATTGGCACTAAGTTTTTATTCAGTTTGCCCAAAAATATATTAATTGAACAAATGACAATAACTTTAATGTTTAAAAAGAAACTCTAAAGGAATATCTGCTCACTGTATCCCTTTATTCTCTTGAGGAGTTTGGAATCTAAGAAATGCAACATAAATTATGTTTATAAACTTTAACTAAAAGTTATTTAATATTAATTTTTACATCATTATGAAAGTAAAATTATTTAGTAATAAAGCCCTTATGTATATATTCTTGACACTATTCAAGACTACCAGGAAACCACCCCAGACTACCGCCCACCCCAGTCCAAACCACCATCCAGTCTGACACCCAGAAAATCAACCATCTCATAATCATTCAACAGGATTTCCCCAACAAAAATGTTTGATTTTTGAAACAAATTTGATTGTTGCTTTTGTGATGTTTGAAAACAGACAATATTTTTTTCAGAGTTCAATTTCAGTTTGTTTGCACCAAAAAATTGGGCCATTTGGTTGATTTTGACAACAGAATCAATTTCGAGTTCATTTGGATTTTTGTACTTGGTGGTGTACTTGGTTTTGTTCTTGGTGGCTGGGGTGGGTTGTTAATGTTTAAGGTTGTTGGGCGGTTTATGTTTTTTTTCATGTGTCCGTTCATGGCAGCCTGGTTCGCAGTGAACATTGCTCAATTTCAGACGACTTACCTGTTTTTGCGCTTCAGCCTGATGAAGCAGTTCTTCAACTGTCATCTTGTTATCATCTTCACTGTCATATGAACCCTCCTCGTAATCACTGTCTTCATCATCTGAAAAGATTGTAGTCAATGAAACCGTCTTTCTAGAATTTCTGCACAATGCAAGAGGTTGAGTTGAAATATACCAGGCTACTAGCTACCTATTTTTAATTTGACTAGGAGGACTACCTACTACATACAAGAAAACTGGAACCTCAGCAAGTTTCTAGTCAGATTCCATTACTGAAGGAATTCAATCTTTAACTGGGGTGCTACACTTTAAATTGCAATATGGTATAGCACATATTACTAGATTTTCTTGTCAGAATACAGTGATTTTGTTATCACAGGAGGCAAATAATGTATGTTTACAAATTGTTTTCGTTATTATGTAATTGTTTTTTAAAATAGCCTTTTACATAAAAAATAGCAGGCCTGTTGCGGCTTTGCCTGCGTAAACTATGACAGTTGTGTGTGATTCATTCTATGGTTAGCCCGTGGAACAACTACGAATCAAGATCAGCTGTTTGAATTTTCAAACGTCCATAAGGAATACTGTCAACTCCCGATTATTCGGGGTAACCAGTTGGAGGGTCACGGATAACCCACAACCCTGGTTAAACAAAGGGATTCAATAAACTGAATATTACGAATATAATAAAGGTTTATTCACATTTTTCTATCACAATATTGTGTTTTAATGTCGTTTAGGACATATTTATGTAAATTAGATACTTTTGAAAACTTATAAATGTGATGAAATTAACAAAACATCAAGAAAATAATAGTTAATACTACCGATGGCTGATGATAACTAGGGGTGGGCGAGTACTCGAGTTTTCGAGTACCTGTAGAGTATTTTCTAATACTCTTAGGCCGAGCGAGTATTAGACTTCTCGAAAATTCGAGTCGAGTAGCCTAGATGAAAATAATTCAAAATGCTATTTGGTACAGTTTACTGCGTGAAAAAGTAGAGATAAACCAACCAATGTTTAACAAAATAAGAAAAATAAGCCTCAAATCTACTTTAAGCTCATATGAAAGGAGACAATGACAGGTGAGTTTTTCTTGAAGTAAGGTAAGGACGAGAGGGGCACGCGGCGGAAAACAATCTGACTTTAAGAGATAAGGAAGGAAGACAGGACGTGAGGGGGAGGGGTCCCCCCGTGACGTAAGGCGGTTGAAAGCAAAAATATCAGTCCGAATATCCAACATGATTTGGGAGCGAAAAGGAATATTATCTTACAACCATGTTCTTTCCTCATTCTACATAATCTGAGAATCTGTTTTCCCACTAATGAGCCGTGGGTGCGGGATGGGGAGCAATGACCTTGACACTGCTCAAGCCACTGCGCCTGGCTAGGCAGTGGCGAGGACGGTCGGACACGGACGTCTAAAAATAGAAACATCTCAAAACAATCACCCCGGACGGACAGACGGACGGTCGGACGTCTAAAAATAGAAACATCTCAAAACAATCACCCTTCCCGCAGTTGTTTACCCTCATGGGGTTTTCCCCCAGTGTGGAATTAATTAGCATACTGTTCGGTGTTTAGAGATTTTTAACCTATTAAATATCATTCGGCGTTTTGGATAGTATTTACTGCTATCAATCATTACTAGTATGTATTAACTATTATTATCTTGATTGTTTGTAGATGTTATCCCAATTTAAAGATTTTCAAAAGTATTTAAGTTACATAAATATATCTTAAACTACATTAAAACACAATATTGTAGTATACAAATGTTGATAAACCTTTATTATATTCGTAATACTCAATTTAGTGAATCCCTTTGTTTTAACCGTGGTTTTGGGTTATCCGTGACCCTCCAACCGGTCATTACCCCGGGTAAACGAGAGTTGACTGTATTATATACCTTACCGGTATTTAGAGTTTTTTACCCCTAGAAATAAGCAATGTGATGCATGTCCTATTAATTAAATGTGAGTAAAGGTTAATACTCTCCGAGCATTAACCGTCGCTGCAACATTTGTTTGCCCCTTGGCGCTTGAACAGCCAGTTATAGAGTGTTTTGAATATACATCAGTTGCTGAACTGGATTGAAATCGGCAGCATTGGTAAGCTGGGTTTTGCTAGCTCCGCATTTTGTGCATAGCGCACTGCGCAATGCACAGTCCGCACTGCGGAATATACCCAACAACATGTAATTAAATGGGAGCGTTTTCCTACAACACTGTGCGGTGTGCAATGCGCTGAGCGCAACAGGACGACTCCTCTGAGAGCAGTCCAGTGCAGAGTGCGGAGCATAACAGACGTTATTTTAGACAAATAAATTTAGTTTTAATCTTCAATAGTGACTTTCTGGTCAAAATTACCAAATTTACGGCTTCCGAGGATGAAATACTTATTTATATAGTAGTATAGTGAATTATTTAATGGCAAGTCAAAATAATAGGCTTGGAACGTAATTTACTCATGAAGCAACCCTGTATTTATGAAACATTGATAACTTAGTGTTGTAAACGGATTTATTTACTAATGAGAGGTCAAAATTGGGATATTATCGGTCTAATAATAATAGCTGGTATCCTGTTATCCTTACGGGGATCTCACATCTCACAGACAAAGAACAATTCAGTGGAAATATAGTTCAAATAAAATATCTTTACTGTCGCAAAAGAACAAGACATAGACTGCATGGCAACAATCATATGGTCTTACTTTCTAAACTTGGTCTTATAGCTGTTTAATAGCCTACTCATTTTACATAACACCTCAATTTCTTACACATAGTTTGTATTTATTTGCAGTTGCTATTGAATTAAAACACAATTTACTCAGAAAAACCAGGTGGCTAACACAAAACACAAACAAGGGAATACAGAACCAAACAGAGGATTTGAAATAGGAACAAGCGGTGGAAAACTGTATATGATAATATATTTGTATCAGCAATCAGAATTACAGCAACTTACTTCTATTTCCATCGGAGTCAATGGAATCATCATCATCTGACTCTTCACAGTGGTCTTCTATCCTGAAATCACTATCATCTGAGCTTTCTCCTGACACATCAAAATCCAGCAATGCTGAAGATGGCCCCGGCTTTATCCTTCTTTTGGTTGGGTCTCTCTCCACTGCAACCAGAAATAAGTAAGATCACACAAGACCTGTAAATGCAGGTATTACGAACTGTCTCACATAAACCTTCTCCCCCTATCCTTCCGGGACTTGGGCGATCAGCTTATATGATACACTGTGACAGTTAGGTTGATATAGACCTAAGTTAGTTTACTTTCATTTTGAAGTACCCCTATGTATACTAACAATGCAATACTTGTTACTGTCAACTGAAAAAGAACATTGTGGATTTAGAACGAAAATAGTTTTTAATAAAAGGATAGCTCCTTAAATTAAGCTAAATTACACTAAAGCACTGTCTGCTTGTTGGAACAGAGGCGGTTTGTTGATTCGCTTTTTACTGTTTTTTAAATGAGTTACGCTAACTGCACAGTGTTTCAGCCATGAAGAGCGTGTTTTAGTGCACTGACTGTCCATCATTTGTGACTTGTTCTGTTGAACGGAAACTGTAAGTAGCTGTATGTGATATCCTGATGTGCTAACCTCACTGTGGAGATGGACCTAAGCGTCTGTGCGTAGCTTGACAGTCGAGCTGTGACATCACAGACCTGCAGGCTGCCACGCTGACCGCCTGGGCCAAATTTCACCTGGGCGGTTAACTGACACTGGGAATTGCTGCACTAATTCTGCAGGCACTCACCGTCTTGCATAGACTGGATCGTAGTTGCCGCCAGCTCACCTGCAATTCACCTTACGCAACCCGCATTGCATCATTGAAATTTTGCTGCATCATCGCGGCGGAAGACACTGTGAATTACCTGAAATTGCGGCTGTCAGCCAATAACAGGGACATTGACTCAACTCCTCAGATATTCGCCACCACTTCAATTCCCGTTGTTTATGCACCTTTGAACATTTATTCTGCTCCTGTATATCTCTGTATTATAACTAACAATTTTGTATACATTTTATTGTTTATTATCCTTTGTTCTTTATAAATAGATAATTTTTTTAGTTAAGTCTTCTCTTACTTTTTTCACATTGGTAATGACAAGAAGTCAGTATCAATGCCAGGATGTCCTGAATGACAATCTGGAAAGTTTAGTTATAAATCTAAGTTCTAAACTTAATGCTATGACAGCTAACTACCCTGATTAGACTTAAAAGATCTAGTTTCTAATATTGAGTTGCTCATGCACAAAACTGATTGCCTCACAATTCGGAATTTATTGCTCAGCATGACGCTTTGGATGCTTGGTCGGAAATAGATCTGTTAAGGTCTAATCTTGACGTCCAAAAGCAACTCAGGGTTTAAAAGTTGATCAATTCGTTCAAAATTCAGGATGAAGTCGATGAACAAATTATTGGTCACAAAAGTAAAATATGTCGAAATGCTGAGGCAGCAACAAACGTAGCTTTAAGTGATTTCAAAGAAAAACATTTGCAGCTATCTGAGCAAACAAAAGCCTAAGTGATGCGGTTTGTCATGCTAATAATAAGATTAGTGTACTTGGTGATAAGATACTATGTTTAGAGAGTACAACCGAAAAATCCTGGAACAGAAATTTGTGGGCTGATGACAATATACTAAACTCTTACTTTGAGGCAATGTCAACTATTATAATTAATATGGATGAAATCATTCTTTTGGGGCCCTCCCAAAACATATTTGTTAAAACTATGCAATCAGGGAAATGTATATGACGACTTTGAACAGCTTAGATCTCATAAGTTACAGTTTGTACTTTGTTGTCTAAGTAATTCTGATAGCCAGATGAAGAAGACTCTGGCTCTCATTGGAGCCTTTTGTTATATGACTTAAAGAACTGTAAAGCCTACCATTTTGACTCGTTGGCCGGATTAAATGCACTTTCTGTTCTGATGGCACAAAAGTTGAAAGTAGATAAAGATGATGTTGTGGAAATGCCCTGTTTCTAGCAGACCAATTTATTTGAGTGTGGACTGAATGTTTTTGGTGAACGCAAAACAGATTCTACGGTTTTATTGTGGACAACACACACCTATATACATTTAAAGGTTGGTACGAAGGCACACTCATCTGATCTGCCTTAAACCTGAATCACCTGCTGTTGTTCCTTCTGAGCAAACAGCCCTAAGTGATTCACAAAAAGAAATAATGACAATGATGAGTGGTCCACAGTCAGGTCCCACAAACGCAGAAAAAGGCGAGTGTCTCTGGGTGCTCCCAATGCTATTTGTAGAAACAGGTTTGAGGTTCTCACTGTGAACGACTTTGATAGAACGCTGGGTGGGCAAGGTGAAGAGGTGCAACCTGATGTGATTGGTGATTTAGAAAGTGACTGTTGTAATTTAAGAAGGCGCAGACCTAGAGGTAGAAAAGATTTGTTAGACTTGAAAGCCGGGATCGCACCTGCGAGTGGTATCTTGGGTGTTCATGACGGCAGGGATATTGAAACAAGGAACAAACACGAGCAGTGTGAGATTTCAATATCTGATGATCAATCTAGGTTTAAGAATGTATTAGTTATAGGTGATTCGATTATCCGACATGTAGGGCTCGGTTTGGTAAAGAAAGGAGCTATTGTGGACTATTGCCCAGGTGTTTGTATCCGTAGTTTATCAAATGTTTGTTAAAATATATTAGCCACAAAGATCTTGATGTGATTCATATTCATGTTGGCACGAACAACCTGGGGTGGGGTTACAGAGGAGGTCCTGGGAACAACGGAGGCCATGGCAAGTGTGAGGTTCTCCACGAAATGGCTGATTTGCTGTTTACTGCAAAAACTTATTTTCCAAATTCAAAAGTATATGTAAACAGCATCATAATTCGATCTGACATTGGTTATAAAGCACTTAATGATTTTAACACACAACTAGATTTGATGTGGAATAATTTCGGGGTAATGTTTGTGGAAGTCAATTGTTGGATGGCGCAGAGGCATCTCGCCCGTGGTGGGAGACATCTCAATCTAAAGGGTGTGTCGCGACTGGCTTCCTTGTTTTAGGCGGTGATCCCGGCGACATTGAGTATCACAGGGAGGTCGGCGACATCCACTTCTCAGGCAGAACCTCCGAACCCGGGAGTGGGTCCGGGCCGTTCTCTCTACCTTCGCAGGGAGAGAGTCTGGGTCCAGCTTCCCCCGGTGTGTCAGGAAACGAGCCCCCAGGGGAAATGGCGAGGGCCTGTGCATCGCGCATTTGAATATGCGCTCACTGAATACAGGTTTCGAGATGTCCGCACTGACAACTGATTTTGACCTTTATGTGTTTGGCGTAACTGAGTCTTGGTTTAGACCAGGTACCCCCCCTGATCACTGCGAGATACCTGACTACACACTCCTAAGAGCCGACCGAGCAGTTGGAGCTGGAGGTGGTGTCGCTCTCTATGTCAGGAGTGGAATGGTCTTTAAACGCATCCATTTAATGAGTGTTGATTCAGGCACAGAATTTATCTCATTGGTCCTTAAGAGGAGGGGGATCAAGCTCTGTGTAGCCGTAGTGCACAGACCACCGCATGTGAGCTACACCTGTCTCGGTTCTTTGTTTCAGACATTGTTTGTGGATATTGCAGTTGAAGTGGACAATGTTCTGTTTATGAGACATTAATATAGATTTATTGTCAAATTCCTGCCATAAAACTAAATATCTCTGTTGTCTCCTTAAACTCCACAATAGTGTACAGCACGTCACTAAACCGACACGGGTCACTGCCAGTTCAGCTATTTTGATAAATCATATAATATCGAATAAGACAATGCAGTTCTAGAGAGATGTGGCATTATAGATGACCCTCAATGCCAATGATGGTAATCACATTCCGAAAGAATTTAAGGCCAGTGAAATTAATGAATATTTTGTGAGAGTGGGATCTTTTTATGAAGCAGACACAGACCTTATAAATTCATATAACAAAGAGACACATGATAACGACAAATTTCAGTTTAAAAAAGTATCGGTGCCCGAAGTAAGATCAGCAATCAATGAAATAACTTCTAGAGCTGTCGGTGTGGATGAAATAAACATGGCGATGATTAAAGTTGTCAGCCCATTTGCTATTGAAGCAATTACATACTTGATGAAAAAGGTGTCATTGCAAAAGGGTGAGTTCCCACAATCGTGGAAGGGAAGTATGGTATACCCTCTTCCCAAAAAATGAATCCTTCAAGCCTCAGTGAATTAAGGCCAATATCAATCTTGCTAGCTATGTCCAAGGTGCTGTAAAAATAATCTAATTATTTGAAATCCGGCAAGGCAAATGATTGATTTTATAAATAATAAGAATCCCATGGCAGAACAACAGGCGACAGTGCGAGATTGTTGCAGAAAGAAAGCTAGGGCTGCAGAAAGATCAGCCACATAAAATTACCAGCTGCAGACAAAACAACAATGTGTCAATAAAGTTATTGCTGCAGATAAATTCTCCATTCAGTAAAAAAACTAACGAAAACCATATAAATTAGTGAAAACGTAATATTGTAACCCCAAAGTTGCGCAGCCTATTTTTAGAGGGAAAAATACGATCCGCATATGTAGACAATTGCTCATAGGCTGAATGAGCTCGTGCTGGCTAGTGGTGAGCAATGTCCAATACCTATCGTATCGTTTCCCAATGTTGTGATATGACTAGGTGCGATACAATATTTCAATGGTGTATTCAGAAAGCGATATATATCGTCCATTTTGATATTTCAAATTGCATCGGCGCATAAAAAAGATAAATCTTACTTATAATGTTTTTGAGTGCTCTTTTTGGAATCAAGACACATCATATAAGGTAACTCTGTAATATGTGAACGATACAATATGTCAAAAACGATGCAATGTTAGTGATACCGTATACTACACAAGCCTGACAGCACAACAGCCGGCAGTACGATATTTAAAGAGAATCGGGATATTCGTGGTGCCACTGCGCATCGCTCGGCTAGGTCATGTGATCGTGCGGCTCCAATCAGTGACGCTAATACATTGCGTTTCTGATTCTACCAACCAACCAATGGCTGTTAGCAATGTGTAGCGCTAGTAGTTTGGTTAATATTGTTGTGGAACACCAATGAGATAGTGACTTCTTTCGGTGAGCCGGTTATTTGCTCAGTTTTTTTAGATAGATTATTTTATCAAATTAAAAACTCATTACGTGAGGCATCACTCGGCATGGTCCGTTACAAGTCTGCTACGAGCAAAAATATCGGGAAATTATTTCCAATGCAGGGTCCTCGATGAAAAGACCTAAAATAGATGAAAGACACGAAAGTAATGAAATATCTAACGTTATCACTGAGCAAAAACTGGCCCATTGTCAAAAATATGGCTCTCAGTACCACAACCATTTCAAGCCAGTTTCAAAAAGTAAACTAATGTATCAAATGGTAACATCAAAAGTTGTTAGGAGAGTAAAGAGGATATAAATGTTTGTTTGCCTTGTTTTAAGTGAGAGGGAATAATCAAGTAGTGTATCAGTTCAACTTAGGAATGTGGCTGGGTCATTTATATAATTACAGAAAAACTTACTTAAGAACTAAACAAATATTGTAATGCAAATGTATTGTATTGTAAACAAACATCCTGTGTAGGCTACCGGTTTCGAGAGATCATGCCCTCATCATCAGCCTCCAATAAAAACTTGGTTAACTCATAGCGTCGAAGTTCAAAAACACAAGTTGATACATTTATCACAGACACACAGACGTACAGTTTTACACATTATATACAAATCAGGAACTAAAACTAAATGAAAATCCAAATTGAAAATCACGATGCGGCGCGGGCGGAAGTGTGGTCATGACTGGGGGCTGCAGGTGACCTTGCTCCCCTCCCGTTATCAGTGGAATGCTGGTCGTGTTCTTGTTTTTTCCTTTGTCTGATTGTCCGAAGGTTTTTTGTAGATGATGTTTGATTTGAATGAGGTTTGCTCATTTAATACATTCTGGGGTTCAAATTTTATCGCTTTATAAAATTTTAATTCCTTTAAACAGTCTAATTGCTTTCCGCCCCTTTTATTGTGGAAATGCAAAACTGTTAAATTATCTTCACAGCTGGTGTAGCTGTGATTTTCGTTTGTTATGTGATTGGCGAAAACAGACTAAGAATTTGATATTGAGCAGAACGGGGTGTGGTCTTTAGACCTTTTATTAAATGTTCGAGCGGTTTGGACTACATAGTATTTCGGGCATGCATCACATTTTACATTTGCATAAACACCAGATTTATCTTCTTTTTTAACTGTATTTTTACCATGTCGATTTTGAAGAATTGAACCCAGCTTGTTACTAGTCCTAAATGAACCGGTAACGTTGTTTTTGGCCATTTCATTATGTAGAGTGTGGTTTAAGGGGTTTTCAAAATCAACAGCTGAGTAAAATCTTTTGGAGTTTATTGAATTTATTTGTATTTTTTATACTAGCCTATTTATTTTGTGTTTAGCGATTAATTTGTTAACAATGGAACTTCTGTATTCAATTGTTCAGCGGCTTCTTGGTTGTAATCAGCGGGACTTAATGGGAGAGATAGCAATCTATGAATGAAACTATTATATGCGGCCATTTTTTGGTCATGCGGGTGGTGGGAAGTAAAATGAATAGTTTGATCAGTTGCTGTGGGTTTCCTGTATACGCCTATGTTGAACTTTAGTCTTGATTCAGATACTTAGAGTTTCAGGTCTAAAATGTTTATTGCTACGTTACTTTCTATTTCCAGAGTAAACTGTACATTCCTATGAATTTGGTTCAAGAAGTTATTCATAAGGCTTGTATAGGCTTATAAAATTACTGTCACTTGTATTATTGTAAATTTTTGGTTTTAATTACTTCTATTTTATGTTGACTTGAGTTACTCTGTAAAACAGTTTTGTACTAGTACTGAGCAATGCTTGTACCTAAATAAAGACATTTTTATTTATTTATTACTTATTTAAAAAGAAACTTTATTTTGTTTTTCACTGAGCAGGCGCAGTAAAGTTGAACAGGCAAATCTAAGTTAAATAAGTATAAGTTTGTATAAGGGAAGAAGCATAGGTATTGAACAATTCCAAATGACATATTATGTTAGAGTGAGCGATTATATGGTAATTAATCTACTTTTGGATGCATGTATGGACAAACTAGCAACTCATTTGCCAAATGAAAAAGTTTTCCTTATAAATTGAATCAATTCTCAAGGAAATCAAATATAATACATGGTACTTTATTGCACAATGGAGCATAAAGCTATCTAGCTTACATTGGATAAGTGGGGATGAACTTAATAGGCTATATATGGACATGGTAGGGATTTCATTTGATGCGATCTGTGGTAAATGTAAAATTGTCGTAAACGATTATGGACTGCAGTGTGAGGGATGAACCCTTCGACTGCCCAATGGTCAACTGCTCCGTGCCCCTGTCATTTTTGCAATTTTGCAGAATGGATGAAACCTATAAATATGCATATTCAATTTGTTTGTAAAAGGTAAATTTGAAAATGGTAAAGTAAATAAAATTTAGAAGGGTGTTTTTTTGTTAGAGTGGAAAAAATGAAAAATTTGAAAACAAATTTACCGAAATCTCAAAAGTAAAACTTACTTTCAGATAACAATTTTTTGTAGAGTAAAACGATAAATGTACAAACTGTTGGTGATCTGATTCCCTACGTAAAAATAAACAGCCTAACAAACATGAAAATAAAATTGAATGTATGAATTATACAGAGTAGTATAAAAAAAGTGCAATGGTCAATTTTTACAAAGTCCGTTTAAAATGTTAATAACTTACTTACTTACCCCATATAACAATAAATAAATAAAACAAAACTGTTATTTCCTTGAAGTTCATAAAACTATGAACAAAATAGAACATAATAGCACCAGAAAAAACACATTTATCATACTGGTGGATAGAGAAAAATGAAAGTTTAAAAATAATTGAATTTGATTTGAATTGCTTATGGGGTTTTACAGAGGACCTTTTGCTGAATGAAATATGACAAGGTGATACAATGATATTACTTTATTTTATTTTATTCAATAATCAGTTCTGCCTTAACTCGCCATCTTCTTTAGCATACTGTCTTCTTTCACAAATAGTTATTTTTTTCTATTCCCTTGAGGTTAACTTTTCAAAATGACGGTTTGTAGGTACAAAATAAATGTCAATGTTAATGAAGGATTGCGGGATGAGACTATGAGGTTGAATTAGGTAATGAAAGAAAGCAACTGTTGCATGAAAACTCAATGGGGAAATGTGAATGTGAGAATGTTTTGTTTTGGTTTGAAAACAATGATTAAAAGTAAACAAAAGTCAGCTGATTGAAACTTAGCAGATGGTTTGAACAAGAATTAAAAGGAACAGTATGAAATAAATAAATATTTAATTGAAAGTATTAAAAGCTGTTGTAGTGTGAGGTTTCCAACTCTCTGAATGAAATAAGAAAAAAACAATCAAAAATATAGTCATAGTCACAAATCTTTATTTACATTATGCACAAGCTGTACAATAAATAGCGTCAAGATATGCATCATCAAAATAATACATTTCAATATTAAACTAAACAAGAATACATTTACTCACTAAGATTAGAGAGGGGTGGAAAGCTCATCAAAAGAATATAATGCCATGTTTATACGATTTTTTTAAACTTAAAGCCATTTTCCTTTGATATATTTTTTGGAATATGCTTTAGATAAATATTTCCTATATATGTTGGTTTTTTCAAAAAATTTCAATTTATGTCTCTGGGAAAACTGATTTTTTCCTCTGGTGTTGTAGGAATGAGTCTTCATTGAGTTAATATCTATACTGAGTTTTTCATTTCTTGCAGCAAGAATAGTTTCAAAAATATATTGACCGAAGACCGTAAGAATTTTTAAAGTTTTAAAATGGTCCTTTGCTGAATCATCATATTTCAGTTTTAGCATGATTATAATAGCTTTTTTTTGTTGTTTTAGAATACTCTCTAAATTGATTTTTTTTGTGGACCCATAGAGGGCAATGGAAAAAGAGATGTGTGAATGAACGTGCGCAAAATATAAATTTTTCAAGGTTTTTACATCACAGTAATAACTCATTTGCGACAAGGCATAAACTCTGGAGTTAATTTTACCTAAGATCCTATGTATATGTTCATCCCAATTTAGATGTTGGTCAATTGTTAAGCCCAAAAAGTTTATGCTATCCTTCTTTTCAATTAGGTTTGACTCATAGCTTATCAATAAGTCTTCATTTTTTCGATTTTGTGGGGTTTTAAAATTTACAAAATTAGTTTTCTCTGTATTTAGAGGTAGATTGTGGTTTTTAAGAAAATTCCCAATGTTTCCCAATTCACTAGAAACAACCCTTTCTGTTTCCTGTGAGGTTGCTGATGATGCTACCAGATTAGCATCATCAGCATATAAACAGAGACTGCTCTTCAAATTTTGTGTTAAGGCTTTATCACAGGCTTTATATTATAACAGGTTCATAAATCTTCACCATACTGGCCACCTTGAAGTTTCCTAAACTTCAAAATATTCACAAATGATTTAAGGGTAAGGGTAAGGGAAACAATTTCACAACAGGTCGTACAAATGTTCCATCCTTAGTATGTAGTTTAGCTACGCGCAAAATTCCATCAGAACCGGGAAACACTTCTAGGATGCGCCCAAGTGGCCAATTATTTGGTTGTGACACTAATCTTCGTTCTTTAGAAAAAGCTGCATGTTGCACAGTAGAAAATATTTTCAGGCGTGCTTCGTTAAGCTCTTCAGTGGTGAGATACCCATAGCACTGAGATGTAGTTTGACAGTTAAATAAAGCGCAAGACAAAAGCCATTACGTGTTGCAAAGTGGTCCAAGATGAGAATTTATTCAAGAATGACCACTCTTCATGAGAATACTGCTAAGGGATTTGGTTTTATTTCATGTGATGATTCAAGTTCGATAGGAGTAAATTTTTATGTCGGCCAGTCGCATGACGGCAATGAAAGCCACGAAGGACCATTCCACCAAAGTGAATGGTTTATCAAATGTGTCACGAGTAACCCTCGAGATGCGCAATCAGCGGGATTATTTTCCGATATTAGATGTTTCCAAGATTCATGAGGTACAAGTTCTTGCGTTTTCGAGATACAATTGGCAACATAAGTTTTCAGTCTATATGCTGGAGTACGTAACCATGTTAATGCTACAGAAGAATCACTCCACAAAGGAATATTGTCAGATGTGATTATGTCAGAGAAAAGAGCTTTACAAAGTGATACAAGCTGAGCTAGTAAGTGAGCTGCAAATAGTTCGAGACGTGGGATAGTGACTCGCTTTAACGGCGCGACTCGGCTTTTTCCCATGATAAGGTTTACTGTTGTTACTTGTCATGCTGTCCACATCTGAGATAAATAACAGTGGCAGATCCTCTTTTAGATGTATTACAAAAACCGCAGAAAGCTTCAATGCCCGAGGTATGGATATATTTGCTAACCATTTGACATCATCAGTCAATGACTGCCATTGTGAATGAATGTCAATTGGCATGGTGAGTCCCACGATACACCTCTTGACCAAATTAATTATATAAAACACTAAGCAAGCATGATGAATGTTGTGAGAAAATTGCATGGATCGTATATTTTTGTGATTGTACTTAGAACGATCCATTTAGTTAGAGTGTTGGGTACAGGGAAAAAAATTCAGCTGGGAAAAAAATTCTTTGAGCAAAAATGCTACAAGCTCAAATGCTACAAGCTCTTAAGAGACTTGTAGCATTGACTATTAGTACTGAAGTAGACTTCCCATTGCCATTGTAAAATATGTCCCTAGTTTTGTGTGAGCCAGGATTCAAAGAGGAGGTAGTTCTCACTAATCACCAACAGAGTACACTGCTGTCAACTATTACTTATCCTCTCAAGGAGAGTTAATACAACAGTTGGTGTCTCAGGAAGCAAACATAAGTTGATTATCACTTGGTTTCCGGGGTGGAGATATTTTAAAAGTTAACGTAAACAACTGAAATAAATAGTTGCCAGCAGCACAATCTGTCGGTGACCTAATCAAACTACGTCCATTTCAAATTCTGGCATACACTAAAAGTGGGACAGCTGGGCCATATAGATGGGATGTCTCCTTCAGTATATATAGTCAATGCTTGTAGCAAAACTATTTTCCTCTTAGCATTTTTATCGCGTGTCATTATACTATTTTTTGATCTTAAGTTGTTTTTTGCTTGTATTTGTTTTTAAGGTTTAACATTTAAATAATATATAATTCAGCCGTCTACTTTTCTTGGTAACTTATCCATTTTAACCATTAAAGTCTGTAATGGAAATATACTAAACATTCTAATATAATAGGCCTAATATGGCACCAGAACAACTAAAATTCACACACCCCAAACATTACACACTGAAACATAACCTCAAAGCATATCGCGATCGCATTTGCGCATCACTGATTTCGAGTTGTCTGTTTTCGCTAAGGTACCTCTACACTTTCGCCCGATCGTTGCGATTTCGAGCGACTCGTGCTCGTGTAACCGTCCACATTCTGCAGCGAGTCGAGACCGCGAGCGGCACTAAGTATGGAGGACCTGCCGCTCGTCTCCTTTGACTCGGTCACAAAAACCGACAAGAATCGGTGTGATTGAGAGGCGAGCGCAGTCACCCCTTCGGTGGCGAACTAGCTCTCGACATTCTCGCATTCGCGGATTCGCTCGGCTACTACAGAGTGCGCGCCAAACCGAGTCACAGCGCATGAAGTCTGCTAGGGGGTTAGCTACTGTCACTACAACTGTCATATCAGTAACTCGCCCGTTCCGTTTACACGGTACTCAGTTGAAACAGACAGCAACTGTTTACGTAATGTAGGCTGGTCTCCTCTACCACTCGCTCAGAGGCGATCGGTAAAGTGACGTAGTGCAACCAAAGCAACGTTAAACCTCTACAACATCCCAACTACTCTTCTAATCTTTTTGGTTGTGGATCGTAATCACGGACTTTTAATACAATTTGTATTGTTAAAACCAGATTTTCTGCAATAAAATTTAAAAAAAATCTTATACTTTTCTTTGTTTCAAAAAAGCGACAGCCTGCCCAAATATTGTTGCATTTTCGTGGTGCATGTCGCATTTTGCGACAAATGCGACCACAGCTTAAACCCTGGTTGGGTACAGTAGGTAGTTGGACATTGTACGACAACACATCTGTACACATTGTAGTCCAAGTACTGTGAAATGTGGTGTTTGTGAATTCTGCAAAAACTTTAGTGACTCTAAATGGGTATTACGAAGAGTGTCCAACAGTTGAGATGAGTTTGAAACCCATTTGCATAGCTCAAAACAACCTCAATTCAATAGCGAAACGAGTTGTGTTTGTAATGCGATTGCTTCGTCTCCTGTATCCGCACCCGTGATAATATCATCTACGTACGTGTGATTTCTCAAATCATGAGCAGCGTCAGGAAAGTCGTTTCTTTCATCAGTATCAAGTTGGTGTAATTTCGGATAGCGAGATACGGGGAACTATTCATTCCATATGTAACTGTATTCAATTAATACACGGACACAGGACACAGGTTGGTTAAGGTTAGATCTCCACAAGATCAACTGAAAGTTAAGATCATCAGGAAAGACAGAAATCTGACGATACATCTGTCTGACGTCGCAGCAAAACAAAGTTATGGCGATGAAAATGCAATAGTACGTCGCAAATGTTTAAAAAATTATATTATATTATTATGTTATTACCAAATTTTAAAACATTTAGTATTTTTGATAAAGATTGTATTGCATCTCATATGATTAAAGAAAAAGTTAAATTTGATAAACCGATTTATATAGGATTTTCAGTATTAGAATTATCAAAATTATTAATGTATGAATTTTATTACAATAAATTGAAAAAATCTGATCCCAATTTAAAATTGTTATATATGGATACAGATAGTTATTTTATAGAATTTAAGAAAGATCCATACATTATTATTAATGAAAATATTGATGAATTCGATACAAGTGATTATAATAAAAATCATAAATGTTATAATGAAAAAAATAAAAAAGTAATTGGGAAATTTTAAGATGAGTTAAATGGTGAAATATTAGAAGAATATTGTGGTTTGAGATTAAAATTGTACAGTTATGAATTTGATAATAAAAATCCTACAAAATGTAAAGAAATTAAGAAAATGTTTGTAAATAAAACAATTAATATGAAAGATTTTAATAAATGTTTATTTGAAGACATAGAATAATATCGGGTAATGGCATGCATTAGAAGTTTTAAACATGAGTTGTATACAATAAAAATGAATAAATTAGCATTAAGTAATAAAGATGACAAGAGATATGTTTGTGAAAATAGAATTGATACATTACCATGGGAACATAAAGATATAAAAAAGAATTAAATAGAAAAATAAAAAAAATCTTTTATCCGTTTCATGATAAAAAATGTGTATTATAATTTTCATTTATATTTTAAGATAAATTATCATTTTGTTTCTGTTTAATTATTTAATATTTTTATTAAATTATATTTAATATGTTTAATTTTTCCAGAGTCTGGGACACCAGACTCTGAATTATTTCTTCCATAAATAATTTAATTACTTCTTAATCATGCTTTATTTATAAATTTGAATTTATATTTTTATTTTTAAAATTATAACTAAATTTATTATTTTTTTCAGGCGCTATGACTGTAGCTCCTAAAATTCCATAATGAATAAATAATAAAATTTCGTTTGTAATTTTAAAAAAATTGTCTTCAAACTGTTTTTAACAATCATTTAAATAAATTTCTTTAAATTTTATTAATTTTTTCAGGGGTCGGCTTCCCGGCCTCTGGATTTATTTTAAATTTTTCAGGGGAGCGGCTCCCCCCTTGAAATCAATACATTTTTTACTTCATATTTTATATTATTTTCAATAAACAAATTAATATATTTACGTTTTTTATCTCTTAAGAATGCGTGGGAAACTTTCCCACGTGATTCTTTTCTTTTCTATTCAATAATTATATTGATATAATCATGTTTTTTTATCTCTTTAAAACGCTTGGTCTTTTGTGCCACGCGTTTCAATTTCTATAAATCATACTAATTTTAATATATTTTCTGCAATACTTGTTTTTTTTAGATAAACAACTTTAAATAATTACCATTATCTCATTAATTCATTTTTCATCATGCTTCATTGATAAAATAAATTCAAACAAAAATGATGAAAGGGGGGGAAATCCGCCCCTTGTAAAAATTACAGAAAAGTAAAGAAAACTCAAAAATTGCTAATTTATTTCATTAAACCTAGAATAATTTGCAATTTTAGATAATATTTAGATAATTTTGATCATTTTCTTTACAACTGTCTTTAACAAATTGTATAATTATATGTAAATATGGTTCTACAACAAAACCAAATCTATAATAAACGTAATATTTATTAAATTTTAAAAGAAAAACTAAAGATTTGTATGATACTTTAGTTTTAAATCAAAACAATTTTTGAACATTTTCGTTATTTATTAATTCTTTTGGTATGATTATGATTTCAATTTATTTAAAAATTATTTTAAACATATTTCTTAACATTATCTAAATATGGTTTTAAATTAAAATCTTTATTTTGATAAACGAAGTATTTCTGATGAATAAATAAAAGCTTTTTGCTATATGTTGTACCACTATAAAAATATAACATTTGATAATGCTCTAAATTAAACATTTCTTTCGGAATTTGTAAGACCCATGTTAAAAGAAAATTACTCATTTATTAATAAAATATCTTCAATTAATTTTTCTCCAGAATAATTGTTAATTAAATCAAAATAATTGTTATAACATTTTATTTTATTTCTTAATACCTCTTTAATTTTATTAAAAAGATTAATTGAATTTGGATTATATGATATATTTAGTACAATTATTAAATTAGAAAATTCATTTTTTAACTTCCTTAATTTATTATTAAATGACCTTTTTTGATATCTAATGACATAATAATCATAATTATTGGGATCATTTGTTTTAATTATGGTAAAAGCATTTAATAAATTTATATATTTTGTAGGATTTATCGCATTTGGTTTTAAAATTCTAATTTCATCATTTCTTTGGTTAATGTACTGATATTTTTGATGTTTTTTGAAGCAAATCTATTCTTTTATTATGTATATTTTCAATGTTATTTATATATTCTTGTCTGTTTTTAATAATTTTACTGTTATTTTCAATAATTTGTTCGTTATTTTCAATAATTTGTTCGTTATTTTCAATAATTTTGTTTAATGCTTCAATCTGTGTTTTAAGTTTATATTCACCAAATTTACGAATTGAAAATAACGTAACACTTCTTCAAAAACCCAATCTTGAAATTGTTCAACTAATTTAATTTTTTATTTCATAATTAATTGGTATAAACCGGGTTCATTGATAAATTTAGTTATTTTTTTAACATATTTTTGGGGTAACGAATCGTTACCCCTAATTTTTTCATAATTTATAATATATTTTTCTTTAACATGATCAATTATTGCTTTTTTGGAATTTTCATATTCTAAAATATCACAAACATCTTTTGCTTTAAACCAAGGATTGTTTTTATCATCAAAAATTATTAAAACATTTGTATTATTAACAATAATTTTATTATTTGTTATATCCATTACGTTCATTAGAAAAACATTATTGATATAGTATTTGTTTAATTATTCCCTTTTTAATCTTAAATATAAAATATTTTTAACATTTTCATTATTTAATAAATTTCCACCACTATCTTGAATTGAAATTATGATTTTTTGAATTTTATTTATATTTTTTAAATTCGTATATAATTTCAGATTTGTTATGTAAATGTGAATGTTCATTATGATTTTCAAAACTATAATCAACTAAATTACAATGAATTTCTATAACATCAAAAGGTCTTAATTTACAAATATGTGTGCTTTTTGTTGTTTTATTTGCTTCGAATAACCATGAATTGTTAGCATTTTTTTCAGTAATATATCCAAGAAAATATAATAATTTTGGATCAATTACTATATTTACTGGGGGTTTTATTGAAACGAATTGATCTTTTATAACCATTCAAAATCATTTTAATTAAATTTAATAGTTTTCTTTTTGAATTCTTTTAAACCATTTATAAACATATTTTTTATTTTTTCAATACTATAATTTCCTTTTTTATATGAAAATATTGATCTATTTGTTTATCATAACTTTCTTCAATATAACATTTATAAATACAATCATTTGGTATATTTGATAAGAAATTATCTGAATAAAATCCACTAAGACCAATACTATTTTGCATCGTCTAAATGTATTGGATGTTCTAAACTGAATTCTATTATTGATGAAAAACCTGATATATTAAATAATTTCATCTAATTTAAATGGGGAAATTTTTAAAAGAAAAATATTAAATTAAACTTGACTTATATAATGGAAAAACTGAAAATAATCAACCAATTAGAGTATTAATTATCGGATCGAGTGGTTCTGAAAAAACAACATTATTATTACATTTTATTTATAAAAGATTAATTCCATACTCAAATTTATACATTTTTAGTAAATCATTAGAGCAATCATCATATCAAATATTACAAAAAAGATTTTAAAATATTCAGTTAAACATTAAAAAGAAAATTTCATATTTCTATGGTTCATGTGAAGATATAATTTCATTAAATGATTGTAAACCAAATTCATTAATTGTTTTTGATGATTTTATTTTAGAAAATCAAGATAAAATTAAAGAATATTTTGTAATGGGAAGACATAAAAATATTTCGAAAAAATTTAAATATGTATTTTTAAACAAAATGATCATTACATTAAGAAAATTTATGATAGTTTTGTGGGAACTGATATGAATTTTAATGAATTTAAAAAAATTTGTAATGAATAATGGAAAGAAAATTATGGGTTTTTAACTATAAATCTGACTTTAAAACCAAAAGAAGGAAAATATATGAATACGTTTTCTAATATAAATTTTTATATATAAATGAGTTGTTGTTTTATCGATCAAGTTATTGATAAAGTATTTGTTTTATTAATATTTTGTATGTATTTAATATTTATATATTTAATGAAAATTTCAGAAATATAATGTTAACATGATTTGTGTTAAATTTTCTCTTAATAAACTGAAAACATATCCGTTGATGAAGCTAAACAATTAGATGAAATTGAGAAGAGATTAATAAAAGAATTTAAAAATCAAATTAAAATTGAAGAAAATTATGAAAAAATTAAACAAAAAGCATATGAACCAATTACATCAGCCATAAGTCAAGTTGAAAATAAAATTGGTGAAGTTTTAAATGAAAACAAAAATTTTATGGAGTTAGTAACTGTTGTTAATCAATTTGCGAATATTTCAATACCAGAAACTGATGAACAAATACTACCTTCAAGTACACCAATTAGACCAATTAGAGAAAGAATTATTCAAGAGGAATCGACATTTATCGATCAGAGTTCTCCCAAAACATTAGATAGAATTGTCGGTCCAATTACTGAAAAATATCTACCAAGAGCAAAAGAAGATAAATTCGGATTATATTGGGATAAACATAAACAATCATTCATGCTTGGTGATAAAATTTGTTTATTGATAATGATGATTTAACAATTAATGGTAAAAAGTACGTTGGAACACATGTATTATGGAGATTATTAACATATGAACAGAAACCGCATGATGATTTGTATAATCAAGATGATCTGGATAATTCAAAAATTGTATGGGAAACTAATTCAATTAAAAATAATCATCCAAACACTAAAAAACCAAAATCTAGTAAAGGTGATAAATATAGGAATTTAATTAAACATATTTGGGATTCGAAAGGGGAAATTAAAGGTTCGGGGATTAGAAAATATACAGAAAATAAAATTGAATATCGATTTATAGATGGTTTAAATAAATTAGAAAGTGTTATAAATTACATATATGCACAAGAAAAAGCAGGAAATAATAATTTTGTAAATGAAAAAAGAGCAATTAAGGATTTGACTTCAAATAAATTAGATGAGTTAATTGCAAAACCTGAAGGAATTAAGTATTTAAAAAGAATTCTATCCACAATGACATCACCAATTATCGGTTCGGGAATTTTGAATGATTTTATAAATAATTTACCATTTGAATTAGATGTTCCGGGATATCAATATTTAGGACCGGAACTAAATTAAATAAAAGGGTTAAAAGAGGTGATTTAGAAATAAATTATTTAGATCAAGCAGCGAAAGAACATATTTTTTATCGAGATCATAAAGATACAAAATCGAGAAATGAAATTTCAGATAAAATATTACAAGAAAAAGCGTGGGAAATCGCAAAAAATAGTGATTATGGTATTGGTGAAAGATTATTTGCTGTTCCAACAGCTAGTGCGATGTATTTAAAAAGAAAATTTTGAATGGGATTAGAAGAAGGTTTAAAATTTTAACGTATATAAATGGAGAAAGTAAATGTTAATTTAACTGATAATCAAAAATCAAAAATTAAATCGGGATTTAAAAATAAAAAATCGGTTATAATTCAATTTAAAATCGATCAGTTTATTGGAGGTAAAGATAACATATTATTATCAACAAGAAAAATTAATAAATTAAATAAACATAAAAAAACTAAAAGATTAAGAATTGAATTTTCATATAATCAATTAAAACAAATTAAAAATGGTGGGTTATTAAAAGAAATTTTGGAAGTTGCAGGTCATATACCTTTCGTTAAAAATTATACACCAAATTTTAGAAAAGGAGCAAAAGTCGTAAAAGAAACTGTAATTCCCAAATTTAGAAATGTTGTTGATTGGTTAGATCATGAATTATCAAATGTAGAAGGATCTGGTTTAAATAAAAATACATTAAATTATATGAAAACAAATTACAAACAAATTTTCAACCATTAACTTTAGGTGAATTGGAAAAATTATGTAAAAATATTAAATATTTTAAAGGTGCGTTTATGAGAGATTTACTTCCAACAAATATTAATAAATTTGAATGTGGAATTATAAATTTAGATTCATTTGATGGAAATGGTATACATTGGGTTTGTTATTATAAAAAAGATAAAATTAAATATTATTTCGATTCTTGTGGAAATATTGTTGATAAACCACCAAAATAATTGGTTAAATATTTAGGAAAAGATAATATATTTTATAATGATAATCAAATACAAAATTTTGATGATTAAGACTTGACTGAAAGTTTTATTGATGATTATAAACAAATTTTGAATTGGGAATTGATCTTGGAATATCAAAAATTACCAGCTTATTTCATAGCAAATCATGCTTCAGATATTCAAAATTTTAGAGAAAAAATGGATTATGATGAAGTTGACTAATTACTTGTCTTGATTATTGATTATCATAAATTTTACTGGTTTTAAAAAAGCATTTTTTCCCCTTAATAAATGGCTAAAACATATGAAATTGATAGAGCTGAATATAAAAATTGTTATCCTTTATCTAAAGGACATTTAAACTAACCAAATAAAAGTCTTGATTATTGATTATCATAAATTTTACTGGTTTTAAAAAAGCATTTTTTCCCCTTAATAAATGGCTAAAACATATGAAATTGATAGAGCTGAATATAAAAATTGTTATCCTTTATCTAAAGGACATTTAAACTAACCAAATAAAAAACCGAATTTAATATCGATTTTGGGGATGTATTTTGTACATCGAAATTTCAATTTTACATTTCTAGTAAATTAACAAAAACTTATGGAAATGCTTATGATGCAAAATAAAATGTGAAATTAATCCATAATTTTGTACCATTTTTATTTTCAAAAGTTGAGGTTAGAAAACATAGTAAATTAATTGAAGAAATTTAATATCCCGGAATTTTAAGTACAATTAAAGCCAAATTAACTTATTCGAAAATAGATGCGACAGCTCAAATTTGTAATGGTTTTGAATCGGATTTTAAAAATAAATTTGAAGCAATTGGTAATTTATCACATTTCGGATTAGGATTTTTTGAAAATGTAAATATTCCTATATATAAAGGAGGTTTCAACATTTCATTTATAAAATGAAATGATGATGATGATGATGATGAAATTTTTCGATGGAAAACTAAAAAAAACGACGGAACATTTGATGAGACAACTTTACCGAGGGAGGGCAAAATAATAATTGATGAATTTTTATTCGAGTACCGATTATTGAATATAAAACTACAAGTAAAATTCAATTAATTAATGATATAACTAAAGTGGAAAAGTATCGTTTCATTTTAATCATTGGCGATGTATTGAACAAAAAACAGTAACTGGAAAAACATAGTTTCGATATAACAAATATTTATAGAAATATATATAATCCAAAATTTATAATTATCGGTTTTCAAAAAAAAACCGATTAAACAATCAAGAATATGATAATTCAAAATTTGATTGTTTGTTTGTAACAAATATAAGAATTAAATTAAATGGACATTATTATCCTGATGAATTGATTAATTTAGATACTAATAACGAAAAATTTAGAATTATGTATCAAATGTATCAAGATAATAAAAAAGTATATTATAACAGTAATGAAATGTATTATAAGCTAAAAGAATTTATGGATAATCGACCATTATATGTAATTGATACAACAAAAATTCCTGTAAATATTTCTGGTTCGAAAAATGATATTATTATAAATATGGATTTTGATTATAATATAACAGTCGATAGTAAAACGAATTGTTATGTGGTTGTTGTTTCAGAAAAATTATTGGAGTATAATGTGATTAAAAACGATATTGTAGAAATAAAATAAAATTGTTATAGAATTGGCATATACTAACTACTTATTTTGATTTGATTACATAACAAATTATTACTTACCTTATAGACATATTGTACCAAATTTCATTAAAATATCTTGAAAAATAAAAAAGTTATTAAGGTTGAAAATTTTAGGGTAGTTCACCCCAAAATGTAAATTTTAAGTAAAAACATTAATTTGCAACTTAATTAAGCATGATTTTAAAGTTATAGAATTTTAAAATAAATTTTGGAATTGTTTGTAATATAATTAAAAATAAGGGATGAAACTACCCTCAACATAAGTCAAAAATGTAATAAGAGCTTGTATACCAAATTTGGTTAAAATCAGTTAAAAACGTTATAACATAAAATAGAAAAAAATACTTATTTCAATAATTAAATCTTTTTCCTTAAAAAAATGTATTTAACAACAATCGAATTAAATAATCGAAATATCGAACAAAATAATCGATTTGATTTATCGAATACTAAAATCGAAATATCGACCAAAATAATCGATTTGATTGATCGAATACTATAATCGAAATATCGAACAATATAATCGATTTAATTTATCGGATAATATAATCGAAACATCGAATATAGTTTCAAGACTATTAGGGTAAGGAAATAAAACACATATTTTAAACATATATTTTTTATAAATACAACTATTTTTTACTATAAATACAATTCTTATTCTCTTGTAAACACCACAATTGGCTAAAAATGCACTAATTCATGTAAAAAACACAGTTCTAGATATATCGTTAAAACAGTTGATTTATGGTGTGAAATTGTTAAAAAAGTGAAACGTTCCCCCGGGGAACGCTTTGAGATGACGTCATGCTTTTAACCATTTTGAGGTTATGTTCATCTCCAAAACATAGCAAAATCGTCTTCTTTTAACATTAATTCTATTTTATTTTTTATATATAAAAACTGTTTGAAATATATTGATAAATGTCTTAGTCTTGGGAAACTTTCAGTTAAAACACCAACACTTTTTAACTTCCTCACATAACTGTCTGTTTTATTAAACTGTTCTTTCACATGAGTTTTCCACTTTTTCGGATTTCTTAATATAAACCTTTTATAATATTGTTCTAGGAAAAAGCCAAAAATGCACTGAATATAAAATGTTTTTGCTTGACTTTTTATAATAGAATTTTTACGTAATTTGAGGAATATTTCTACTTCATCTTCATTTTTGGGAAATATAATATTTGGTATGTCTCATGATGGGCTAAGCATATTTATAAGTTTTAAATGTTGTTTCCGAGGATTAAATTTATAATTTGCTTCTTTAAAAGTGTTTATGTAACTCACCAAATCTTTTTTGGGTTTCACAGGTAATTTAAAATCATCTTCATTCACTATTTCACTGATCAACACTTTATCCATTCCTAAAAACCTTCTTATAACTTGTAAACATTCTTCATAATATCTTTCAAGTTTAATAAAAGTATCATCTTCAGATAATTCTTCATAATTTAATTCAGTATTTGTAATGGATGTTGATTCGTCAAAGTTTTCCATTATTTTGATGTGAGTTGTTGGAGGCACACCCAAGTGAAAGAAATGAGTTGGGCGGAGTCAAAGACGAATAAAGCGAAATATGAATTCATTACTATATATTATGTTTTTATTATATCATGTAAAACACTTAATTTTTATCGTTGAGAAACATAATATATGAAATCACATTTTTTTTTTCATGGGCTTTCATTTGGTAACATTTATTTTTAGTTTAAAACATTAATTTTCATACATTCTTGAAATTAAAATTATAGTTCAAACAAATTTGGCTTTTATAGTTTTATTTTTTAAAGTTTTAACGTTATTTTTCATCGTACAATCACTTAATACACTTGAAATCGCATTAGTTTTATGCGAGGAATTTGAAAATAAATTTACATTTTTGATTAAAATTATAATAAAAAAGTTATTTGTGAAAATTAGTTTTAAATTATGATTGTATAGAATTTGAATAAAATATTATTTGAATAAATGGTTATAGAAATTTAGATTTTTACTGGTTTAAACATTTTTGCGATTTTATGGTTTTTTTATACAAATTCTTTTAAATTTACTACTTTATTTTGCATTTGTTCATTTATTGATTTTTATCAAAAGATTTCTGTTAAAATTTACTATTTTGCATATTGAATTTGTTCACTTATTTTTGTTAAAATTTACTATTTTTTTTTTAATATTTTACATATTGATTTTTTTACTGATTTTTGTTTAAATTTACTGATATTGTTTAATGATATTGATTTTGTTTATTTTTCTTTGAAATTTGCTGATTTTTGTTAAAATTATGGGTAATCAAATAACATTTTGTTTTATTATTTGAAAACAGAGATTTTACATTAGATTTCTGAACTCTTCACTTTTTGGCCCAGGATCGGCATAGTATTATCTACTTATATATATATATATATACATATATATGTGTCCGTGGGTGCGATAACTCTCGTAAAAATGGTCCGATTTGGATGAAATTTGGTACAACGTGTAAAGCAGCATTTATGACTTAAAGTTCAAAAACCAGACAGATCGCTTCATCCAAAGTGGTATTTTGGGCGGTTTTGTACCCCAAAAATGGGGGTTTTTAAAGTTTTTACATGTAATATTTTAAAAAGTCTAATTTTAGTTTTCACCATTAGATTCAGCTTAAAAAACACACAATTTGGTGTTTTGATCATGTTTCTACGTCAAATGGTTACAGAGATATAGAAAGTGCTAAACACAGTACGTTGTCCAATAATCTTATGGAGAATAAGAAAATGTTTATATCTCGCTTATTACGATACTAATAAAACGGATACTAATAAAACTTTGTGTACGGCTTTAACTGGTTGTGGTCTATTGTTATTTGCACAACAACAGCAAAGTTTACTGATTATTTCCGTAGCAGCAAACCTGCGTACTCAGCCCCTATGTTATTCTTATGGAGAATAAGTCAAATGTAATGTATCCCTTAATTATGAACATAATTTAATAAAACTTGGTATGTGGCTTCACCTTGTTGAGTTATATTAATATTTGCATAAACAACCAATTTTTGTGTTCCTTGTTGCAGCAAACCTGCGTACTCATCCCCCATGTTATTCTTATGGAGAAAAATCAAAATGGTATATATCGCTTATTCAGGGTTGCCACCAAAGTTACATTTCAAAATTCATGCATAATTCCAGGTTTTCCAGGTCAAAATCTCAAAATTCCAGGTAAACTCGCGCAGCATTTTTTATGTTTGTGCAACACGTAAAAGGGCTTGCAATATAAATAAATGTGCTTTTTATCAAGTATATTAATATTTGTATTAACGTTATCCTACTAATATTATAAATATGAAAGTATGGAAGTATGCATGTATGTATGTTTGGATGGATGTTTAGAGTTCCATCACGCAAAAACTACTGGACCCATTAAGCTAAAATTTTGTATGGACATAGTTTACATATCACATTAACATATATACCTGATAATATCCAATCCACATCCGACCTTACGGCTCCACCACATGGGTCCCTCAAGTTTCAATGCAAATCTTATGGGAGGATATAATTTATAAAATTACCAACTATAGTTAAGATTGTCAGTTACTAAAAAAGAAATATTATGGTAAAACAAAAAAAATCTATATTGCTGGTTAGGTTAATATTTTAATGTGTTTGACTTTGTTTGCGAGCGAAGACGCGGCTAACAGCTAGTTTCTCATATTTTGTGTGCTATCCACCAAAAATGAGTAAGTTATAACGGTATAGCTAGGCCAATTATTTATATTAATAATACTTTATTTTTCTCTCTACACAAAAACAACGTTATGTCAACAGATTGTCAGTACCCAATTATATAAGATTCCATTTAACTTTGGCAATATACTTTCTATCAAACGAATACGAAAAGAGTATATACAAATCGGTTTCATTTTATTTTCGTGTCTATCAACGACAAAGTCATTCTTCACTATTCTTAGTAGGGTATGTTTGGACTCAAACCCCATTCTTGTTACTCCCTAAAATAAAAATTGTCTTAACAAGCGTTATTATGGCAGTGGATCCAGTTTTTGCAAACATTTTCAAGGTTTTTGCTGGGGATCAATATGATAACAAACCTTCGATTATGAAGCAGCCACCCTAACCATTATAAGCTACCCAGCCAATTAATGCTTTACAATTTCATCCAGCGACTCCAAAGACTACATATTAGAAACCGAGTTCCAAATCAACAGTACAAAATTTTGACCGGACTACCAAAAATTGAAAATGAGTCACTTTTATTGCTCATTTTTTATAACAACATACAAATTAATCCTAATAAAGTTGTCGCCGGGCAACAATAGCTCGCACACTCACATCGCTAAGTCGCCGACTATCGAGAATGCATCGCTAACGTTGCTTGCAATCGAGAAGGCACCACTAACGTCGCCGGCAGAATCGAGAACGAATTGCTAACGTCGCCGGCAGAATCGAGAACGAATTGCCAACGTCGCCGACCATCGAGAACGCATCGCTAACGTCGCCGGCAATCGAGATAAACGAATCGCAAACGTCGCCAGCAATCGAGAACGCATCGCTAACATCGCCGGCAATCGAGAACGCATCGCTAACGTCACCAGTAATCGAGATGAACGAATCGCAAACGTCATCGGCAATCGAGAACGAATTGCAAACTTCGCCGGCAATAGAGAATGCATCGCTAACGTCGCAGGCAATTGAGATTGCATCGCTAACGTCACCGGCAATTGAGATTGCATCGCTAACGTCGCCGGCAATTGATATTTCATCGCTAAAGCTGGCAATCGAGAACGCATCGCTAACGTCGCTGGAAATCGAGACGGCATCGATATCGTCACCGGTAATTGAGAACGCATCGCTAAAGTAGCCGGCAATCGAGAACGCATAATCAACGTCGCCGGCAATATAGAATGCATCGCAAACGTCTTGGTAATCGAGAATGAATCGCTAACGTCGTCGGCAATCGAGAATGCATCGCTAATTCCGCCTACTATTTAGAACGCGATACGTGGCCGCCGACGATCGCGACCTAAAATTCCCGGTTCGGTCAAAAATTCCCGCATAATCCACGCATTTTTTCCCAGTCACCAAACTTCACGCATAAGTTAATTCCCGGTTTTTCCAGGTTTTCCCGGTCGGTGGCAACCCTGTTATTTATGAATGTATATTGATGAAACTTGGTATGTGGTTTCACCTAGGTGATTTATATTGATATTTGCATGAAAACCCATATTTTGTGTTCCTTGTTGCAGCAAACCTAAGTACTCATCCCCAATGTTATTCTTATGGAGAATAATTAAAATTGTGTATATATCGCTTATTTGTGAATATATGTTAATGAAACTTGCTATGCGGCTTTATGTGGTATTAAGACATTATTATGCATAGGAAATTCGCTGAGCACGCAGGTTTGCTGCGACGGGGGTATTTTTTATTTAAAAATTTTTTATCTGTTGATTTCAATGATGTTCAATGAACAAGATTGTGTTTGCCAGTTTTGTCTACATATTTTAAAATTTATAATTTGGCTGATTTTCTCTTGTAGACTATTTATTGTACAGTCTTGTAGACTGTACAATAAATATTATACTATAGACAAAACTTGTTTACTACTAAGCCCGGTTTCCATTAAACAATGTTGGAGGCCGTTTCCATTCTTCCAACTCGTGCCAACATTTCCCGTGAAAACCCGTCTCCTCTCCACGCGCTCATGCATTACTTCATACGTTTAACTGTAGCCCCACTTGTGTTGCTACACAAGTATGTTAATACAATGCAACGGAAAAACTGTTACAGCGTTTGTTGAAACTGTAAACAAATTTCATACTTACATCGTTTTCCAATAAACTCTCCTTGTAATTTTTCATGTCAAACCAAACAGAAGTTGTATAGGCCCTGATTTAAAAAAGAATCATACGTGATGGCTGTAGCCAAGTTAAGTATTTATCTTTCACTGTAATAAATCAGTTACGTGGAGAGTTTTCTTTAGAATTTAGTGTGTCAGTTTGTTTCAAGGAACCAAACTAATATAAGATTTTATTTGCTGGTATAGGCCTACTATTAATTTCTTACACACATAACTAAGCCAAAATAAAAACGATATTAACAATTAGAGGTCGAAATTTATAACCAGTTATTTAGTTTATGAATCTGATGGAGATGAACTGATAAGGGGTGGCGTGGCGTCGGCTGATGTCGCTCACTGCTCATGCGCGAACTCTGCTCAACAGTGTTGGGTGTTGGGACACCGTTTCCATTATGTTTTGAGCTCTCCTCAAAACATTGTTGTCAGCTGCATCGGCTCAAAACACATTTTGTTTGCCATCAATGTTCAAAACAGTTTGCGAGCGTTTCCATTAAACATTTTACTTGAACTTTGTTTTGAGTTTAGTTCAAAACAATGTTTTGAGTAGAAACTGTTAGAATGGAAACGGGGCTTTAGGAATACTTTGCATATTTCATTTGAAATATTATTCATTAGTTTACTGATGCCTAAGACTTTGTTTTAAATTTAATATCTGTGCTTAATTGTTATCATATATTTTATCCATGCTACAATCGTATTTTATACTGAATCTTGTTAAAAACCATCAACATATGAATCAATTATCAATCAAGCAATCAATGTTTAAGACGCCGACACAACTAAGGCGTATTTTAAGGTGACTATGAATGAAGATGAATGTAGAATGGGTGAGATGCCTTGTGTAGCCTTGTTACTGACTAAGACTGACTTATTCTTTAGCCAGGATGATTAATTAGCCCAATTAATTTAGGTTACGTTACTCTTTTCTGATATATATATATATATATTTCATCAACTTAATTTAAACAATGCTAACTCTTCGCGACAGCTTCGCTTGTTCACCTCATTTCAGTTTTACTGTCAAATAAAATAACACAGCTGATCAAATTCCAATACAGTGGAACTTGGATAGTTCGAATTTCGTATAATTCAAAATCTTCTTTAATTATAATGTTTTGCTTGGTTCGTAGTACTATATAAACGATATTTAAAAAAATTATTAATTCAAATTTGTACAAAATATTTGAGAAAAAATGTATGTCGTAATTCAAATAGAAAATACTCTTTATAGTTTCTTTAAAGTGATCATATTTTAGCGAAACTTTGGTATGTGACTTAACTAGTTGTAGCCTATTTATTCTTTGAACAAAAATCAATTTATTTTATTTTCCCCGAAGCAGCAAACCTCCATACTCAGCCCTAGTGTTATTCTTATGGAGAATAGTTAATGTTTGATGTCTCCCAAAGTTATGAACCTAAATTAATAAACCTTGGTATGAAGCTTCACCTTATTGAGTTATTTTGATAATTGCAAAAAACAAGTTTATTATCTCTCTTTTTTCAGCGAGAACCCTAATGTTATTCTTAAGGAGAATAAATAAAATGTTATACATCACTTATTTATGAACGTATAGTTATGTAACTTGGAAAGTGGCTTTATGTGGCAGTGAGATACATATTTACGCATTGTAAATTCGCTGAGTACGTAGGTTTGCTGCGACGGGGGTATTTCTATGTTAGTAGCGCGTTAACAAGTTGTTCAAATACGTTTTATAATTAATTTTAACAGTGATATCATAGATTTGAGGGACTTAAACAAATAAACTTTCAGACTGAATTCTTTAAAAATGGCATTTTTAAATAGTATTTTAATCACTGAAAAATTGTATAACAAATAAATATGTTTATAACACTTGCGGAGAGGCTGGTTGAGTCGAGTTGCCGCGGTGCTGCTATTTGCCGTTTCAGAATCTTGGGGCCCTTCGACGCGACGTTCAGAGGGCAGGCGGGTAGCAAGGCGGCTGGAGAAAGTGGTTTGACCACTTGGGAAAGTAGGGGGTAGTTGAGGGGAGGGTTCTGCGTGTGTGTGTGAGTGGGTAGCGACTGGCCTGACCTCTAGGCGGAATAGCTTGTCAATAGAGATGACTGTACCACCTTAAGTCCCACTCGCAAATTAAATTAAGTTAGTTCTCAATAAGTGAGACTACAGTATGGCACAGTCGCTTTTTCAGTTGTTACTTGTTTTTCAGTTGTTGTGGGTGAAGAAAGGACCTGAATAGTAACTCAAGGTAACGTGGTGTAAGTTCGCATTAAAATGGCAGGACATTTTAAACCCCCAGAATCACTTGTTATGTTGGATAGTGTGGCCCAAGACTGGGTAATCTTTAAGGAACAGTTTGAATTATTTCTAATAGCAACAGAGTCAGAATCAGAAAGGAAGAAATCAAGATCGCTCAACTTCTTAATGTAATAGGGTGTGAGGCCTTGGCAATCTTTCATACATTTAAGTTAGGTTCAATTGAATCCTTAAAATTAGATGATATCTTCAAAGAGTTTGATAAACATTTTTCTCCAACCAGGAATGTAACCTACCAGATATTTGTATTTTTTTAAAGATTCCAGAAAGATGGTGAACCATTCATTAACTTTTTAACTGACCTGAAGAAACTTGCATCATATTGCAATTTTGATGATCAAGAAGATAGCTTGATCAGAGATAGGGTAATGTTGTGTATAAGGGATAAACCCTTACAAGAAAGACTACTATGTCAACCAGATCTTAAGCTGGCTGATGCAGTCAAATATTGCAAGTTAGCAGAGCAGAGCAGGGAGCAACTCGATGCAGTCAGCAGGGACAGGTTGGGTACATCAAGATCTAAGACCTACGACCTAAGGGTGATTCTACGGCCCATACATCTCAACAGTCCTTTGTCAAGGAAGAAATGGTGACAGTAATGTTGGACAGTATCCGTTATCGAAAACAACTGCTGATTACAGCAAATCTAATAGGCCTAGAAATAGTTTAGGTAATTCCTATAACCGTATCTATTAGTATAAAAAGTGTAACTCTAATCATCCTCGGGCAGCTTGTCCTGCCTATAATAAAGTGTTTGAATTGTGGTGAATTAAACCATTTTGCTGTAGGCTGTCAAAAGCCAAAAAATAGGCATGATAGATATAGTCCAAGAGTGACGGACATTAGGCCTAACTCTCACAAAAATGTAAGCGAGGTTCATGTAAATTCGAGCCCAGAGTTCAGAACTGATGACAAGTCTTTCCGTTAATGGAATTGAACACCAAAATTGTAAATGGGACTCCTGTCACATTTAAGCTTGACACAGGAGCAGGGATTAATTTATTACCACTTGATGTACTAAATAAATGTAGGCCTAGCCCTTCTGAAATTAATGAATGCAATATAAAACTTGAGTCGTATGGTGGTTTTGAGTTAGGTACTGTAGGTACAGTAAAATTAAAATGTGAATTGAATAATTTGGAGTCGTCAGAAGAATTTGTTGTAATTAAGCCTATTAGTAGTAAGTGTGTACCTATCCTTGGACTAAAGACGTGTGCAACTTGGACTAATTGCTAGAATTCATAATGTAAATGTCAGATCTAAAGAAGAGTCTGTCAAAAGCAATGAAGATGTTTTTAATGGTGTAGGGTGATTCCCCTTTGAGTATAAAATTAGGCTAAAAGAAAATACAAGTCTTGTTGTAAAACCACCACGTAGAGTTCCAAACGCAATTTTGCCTAAACTTAAGACAACACTAGACAACCTGGAAGAGTTAGGAATCAAATGTCGCAATGATAGTCCTAGTAGTTATGTAAGCAATTTAGTCATTGTGGGAAAACCTGATAAATCACTTAGGGTTTGTTTGGACCCTCAAGCTCAAAATCAGGATATTAAACCTGAGACATATTTAATTCCAACAATAGAGGAAATTAAGTCTAACCTAACTGGTAAAACTTGTTTTAGTGTTATTGACTTGAAAGATGGGTTTTTTCATGTTAAATTAGATTCAGAGTCAGCTGATTTGTGTACATTTAGTTCACCTTTTGCGTGTTATTCTTTTAAAAGATTACCTTAACCTTGGGTTGTCAGTTGCTCCTCAACTATTTCACAAACTTAACCTAGAAGATATTTTCTCATATTGATGGAGTCACTGTGCATTTTGACAATATTTTAATAGCAGCACCCTCTAAAGATTTTCATGATAAGATTTTAGCTGAAGTAATGGAAAGAGCTAAACTGCATGGTGTTAACCCTAGCCGTGGCCAACCTTCCGATTCAGACTGTTTGCTTTGTCGCCTTAGAGTGGCCACCGTCCGTATCCGATGGTTTGGGACTGAAAATTTTGTAACGTTAAAAAACCACAAATAATCAACTCCAAAGTGAACAATATACTTATCATTCGAAAGATCATATTCTGAACTTTAATTTTATTAAATAAATGAACTGTGTAGCAACTGTATAACAATGTCACCACGATTAGAAACCAAAAAAATTGTTGGCGCATCGCGATTCCTGCAGCCGACGCTCAGACAATGGAAAAACACCATTTTTTTTAATTACCCAGCTCGGGTAATTTTTGTCGCGGGAAGTTGCGGTTGATACCAATGCACTGCTAAACAGTTGTAATTCATTTTGGTATTGATTTTTTGAACAAAATATTCATTGGACAGATAGTATGATTTTTTTTAAACAGGTGTTTTTTGGTCTCTGTAACGAATGGCCAACTGTCCGAATCGGAATGTTAGGAAAATCGGATTTACATGCAGTGTATAAGTTATAGTTACTAGTCAAATAATATGTCATTTTGTAGATGAAGAATTGTAGAACAGTTTAGTTTTGCTATTGGCAGCACTGCTCCTAGCATAACGTTTGACAGCTACGATATATTTTGTCATATGTTTTAGTTACTTTTGCTTTGCACTAGGCCATCTTTGTTTAAGTGTTGTGTTTTGTTTATACTTAACATTGTTGACATAACATTGTTACATAACACATACAAATAAAATAATTTACCCTAGGTGTTGTACATTTTTATGCAGGTAATTGAATATACTACAACATGTTTACATTGGTTAGGGGGGGAAAAATTTGGGGAAACATTTATTCGCTAAATACTGAGAAATTTATTTTATCCAATACGCAAAAATATCAAAACATTCTTTTGTTTACAGTTATTTATATAAGTGATAATAATTTTTACCATAAACTTTATGACGTTTTTAGATTCCTTACTTTATTAGCTTTACAAAAATGTATATATCATTATTAGTATAAACACATATTACATTACTTATTTACAACCCAAACTAATACTGTACAGTTTACACATTTTTCTGTTTCCCGTTTATTATTATATTACGTCCCTAAAACTTGTAAAATAAAATTCTTTCCCCAACATGTTATATATTTCAATGTAGGGAATTAGATTGTCTACAAAATGAATATAATGAATTTTCCATAAAAAATCTGTAGAAAAAATTTTATTGAGGCTGCTTTTGAAATTAAAAAATAAATAAATTATTTTTCTTATTCTTTTCACCTTTCCGAAAAATTTACCTTTCTAGAACTTTATAATTTTCCTATTTTCAGATTCTACTGTTCTTTCCGATCAAAATGTATATAAGGTTGGCTAGGTTTACTTATACAGTTGAATTTATACAAATTTTTAAAAATTTCTGCAAAATCGCCAAATTTACTCTGCCATTTCCCACTTACACCATTGGCCACTGCTAGGGTTGAGTTCAAGCCAAAAAAGTTGCAGTACCGAATGCAGAAAGTTAACTTTGATGACCATGTATTTTCTGATAAGGGTGTATGTATAGATGTAAGCACGCTGAGCCTATTATAAACCTCCCTAACCCTACTAATAAGAAAGAACTCCAAAGAGTACTTGGCATGTTTAACTACTTTAGAGATTATATTCCTCACATGTCCACAATTATAAGTCCACTTAAAGATTCGTTATGAAAAGATACTGATTGGCAATAGTTACCTATTCATACATCATGTATGGAAAAACTTGCGTGTTCTCTAACATCAGCGCCATGTTGTCACGTATAAACTACATATCTAATGTTATCAATGTGATTAGGCCTAGTGCTAGTCAAGTTGTAAGCAGTAAAAATAGTACTGATAATTTTGTATACGTAGTAGTTCCTCATCAGCTAGAAATTTCCGAGCCTAAGAAAAATGAGTTTAGAGAAGCAACCATGAATGATCCTGCTTTGAGGTCATTTGTTAGTATTACGCTGAAGGTTGGCTAGAAAACTCAAAAATTCCGGAGCAAGTAAAAGTTTTTTACAACCAAAGGTGTAATTTGTATGTTAATGATGGTCTGGTATTCCTTAATGATAAGGTTGTTGTACCTTAGTGTTTAAGACCAAGTATGTTTCAGTTGTTGCATCAACATCACTTTGGTACGGAGAAAACTAAAGCCAGGGCTCATGAACTTATCTATTGGCCTGGCATACGTAATGATATTGAAAATCTTGTAGCCCATTCTTCTAGTTGTAATAAGTATATGAATGCTATTGCTAAAGAACCATTAAATTGTCATGAAATTCCTGAACTGCCGTTCAGTAAGATTGGTATATAGCAGAAATAGGCCCTTAAATTTATCTAGTCTTAGTTGATTATTTTCTAAATGGGTAGAGAGTGTAAAAATAAACTGTAAGACTACATCAGAGGTAGTACGGTCCTTGAAGCCTATTTTTGCCTATCATGGTATTCCTTTGCAAGTTGACGGAGACAACAATCCATTTAGGTCTTTTTTAGTTTAAAGCGTTTGCAAAAGAGTGGGGGTTCGAGGTAATTAATACTAGTCCATTATATCCCAGATCAAATGGGCAAGTTGAGAGAACTGTACAAACTTTTAAAAAGATGTTGAAAAAATGCCATGACTAATCAAGAGTTCCAAACAGCTTTGTTAGAGTACCATAATAGGCCTGTTGTAAAAGACCTATCACCAGCTCAGATTCTCATGAGTCGTAGGTTACGGACTAGAGTCCCTATTTCAAAGAAATTACTTCAACCTAGTTTATATAACCCTAATGATGTTAAACAAGCTATTGTAACAAAGCAAGTCAAATCGGCTCACTATTATAACCAAACAACAAAGCCTAAAGCATAATTTAAAGTTTTAGATCCAGTGTATGTGTATAACTTAAGGAAAAATATTTGGGAGCCTGGCCAAATCATAGCTTTTGCTGGTACACCTAGATCTTATTTGGTTAAGATGAGCAATTGTAGAGTCTTAATAAGAAACAGTTTTATGTAAGGTTAAGGCGTAATGGTCTGAAGTGGGATGATAACCCACAAAGTAACTTAAGCAAAGTGTATTATGATGTAGATCCAGTGTAGTCTAGTCCTAAAAGATCAGTAGTTAATACCCCTGGACAAGTGTCAAGTAGTGGGTCACCAGTAGGGCCTAGTCCACCTAATATCCAACAAGGTACTCCTAGATCCCTTGTTGGGTCCCCAACATTGTCAAGAAATGTTTCCCCAAATGTTAGTTGCCAGTCTCCTACAAGTTCTAGTCCTAAAGCTACTGAATCTAATGTTTATAAAACAAGGTTCGGTCGAGTTACTAGGCTGCCACAGAAGTTGAAAGACTATGAAACAAACTGGTTTTATTTAATGTTGTGCTATAGAACTTTAAGTTTGTACGTATTCAGTTGTTTGTTAGACTAAAGGAAATGAACTATTGAATTATTTTATAGATTCAAAATACTGATTGTATTTACCTACTGTTGCGCTGTAGAATTGTAGTTCAAGTTCATATTTAATTTTTAGCCTAAAGGAAGGCCATTATTTTCTAAAATATTAATTTAATTTTTGATACGGTTTAACTTTACAATATTATTAAAACCTTGTAGAAAACATATGAGGTTTCTGGCAGAATGGTCTGCATATATTTGTATACTAGCCTATTATAATTAGCATAAAATGGGAAAATATGGTTTGATTAATTTTGTTTAAAAAACTTGGATGGTGAAACAATCCTGATATAGGCCTAACTGTAATTTGACTTAATGTGAAGTAGGCCTAAGTATTGGTTTCCTATGTTTTTACTTTAAAATGTCACTAGTTGAATTGATTAACAAGATTCAAGTTTGTTTCAAAATCCGCCTTTTTCTTGAGATCGAACAAGTGTGCGTTAAGTGGTTCGATTTGCTTATATAACTTATCAACAGCATTACAACATTTGTTTTTCACAAGGTGAATTAATTGTATTTTAAGCTTAAAATTTGGAGAGATATTCTTTATTTATATAGTCTAATTTAAAAACCAGTTGGGTTAAATGAAATGTTGCCATATTATTTCAAAAAATTTGATTGCTTAATATATTGAAATCTGTCTGACATGTGAGCCTATCTTTGCGTAGTGTTTTAAGAAAATAAATTTGATTTTGTATTAATCATATAATTACTTTCACAAGTTTTTGTTTGCCTATATATTGAACTTCAAGCTTATTAAAAAGTAGACATTGGATTACATAATTTTTGTTCTCATTAATGAAGCATGTTATAACTTTTCTTTTACCATTGTACTGAATTTTCACCGCCAAATGTGCAGTTGCAAAATTGTTATTATAAGTACCGGTAACACAAATTTTAAAGGAGGAAGTGTTATAAGATAATTATACATATACAGTAGTTAAATTTTATAAAATAACTTTGATATTTGTCATGTTGGTAGGCCCTCCACAGTGCATAATGGGATATGTTAGAATTTCCTCCCTCTCTGATAGTAATCTTTAATGAAGCAACATGTTCTTGTCTTACAGTAGTGTTGATACAATAAAATAATATGACAGCTTAAAGTGTATTCATTATTAAGTCCCACCTGCAAATTAAATTAAGTTAGTTCTCAATAAGTGAGACTACAATATTGAGAAAGTACCTACGCTCACTAGATACTGAAACTTGATAACGTTAGATAAAACATCATTGTGATGTATCATGGTATCAAACAAATTTATAAATGTTGTCCACGTAGCTAAATCACCGGTAAACTAAGGTAACTCAATCTTGGGTACGGTAATTGCACTTGTAAGTGAACGTTAGCAGTTAATCCACTATTATTACTGCAATCGACAGTAGACGTTTTGGAATCTTCATTAGGAATCAACGATTCAATGTGGCTTGAAATGTAAACGAACAAATTATCGATTTCATCTTGACCTTGAGACAATACTTCAGTCGTTATTGTGTCTTCACCGCTATAGTTTAGCACCCGATTCAAGTTTGTTTCAAAATCCGCCTTTTTCTTGAGAAACATGTGTGCGTTTAAAGACTTAGTTTAAACGATATTAAGTGGTTTGATTTGCTTATATAACTTGTCAACAGCATTTTTGATTGTGGTCAATCGAGTTTTAATGAGAGTTGAGACCGGTTGTAAGTTTCAGGTTTGAACTCAGTGTTTCGTGGTGGCGCCTTGTTAAATACTTTTCATACGACACAAAATTATTAAATGGGATTTTTGATATAATAAACTTGGTTATTAATAGTCTCTGGTTGATATTTAAACTTAGGAGAGAGTGGTACAGTCACACTTAATTGTTAGATATTGCTTAACTAACTTTAAATAAATCATGATGCAGTAGAGGGACATAAATTTTGTGAACTCCACATTTGTTTTCAATATTCAACAGCTCTTTAATAAAAATATGATGCAATATGACGATATCCCTCATAATGGCACCGGGGAACCAACTTCAAATGACGATTACTGTCATTATGGCGCTTGGAGGGTTAACTTCTAAGGTTCAAAGTTGTTTCACATTTGATATGTAATGTTATATACTATTAGGCCTATTAAGTTTTACACTACATCTGAGGTTAAGTAAACAATGTTAAGAGACTATGGTACTGTAAACCTACTTTACAGAATAGGCTACCTTTAAATAGGCCAACCTTTTACAGACATTACATTGACAAATTCCAGAATACTTACTAAAAAAAATAGCCTACTTAATTCAACCATACAATCCCAGATCACCTTCCAAATCACATTCACAAGAGCTGTATCAGTAATTACAATAAGAATGGTGGACTGGCCTCATACCCTAAAGAGTCTGTGAGGCAACATAAGAAGTGGAATATTAAGTACTGTAGGCCTAGGGCCTGAGTTATAAAATCGGGAAGAGGCATAGGCCTCATGAATTATAAAAGTTAGGTAGGCCTATGTATACCTAACGAAAATGATAGTGTAATGATGTTAGACTTAGTTACATCATACTGTAACTCTAAGAGTAGATGACAAACCCTGCAACATAGGGAGAAGGTTATGGATATGTAGTTTTCCAAAAGAATACAACGAATTAAAATCGGGCTTTTATGCATAAGGTACTTGGAAAAGGACTGGCCAAGGCTAGTAGTAGAGAAAGGACAGTTTCAGCCCAATGAGAGGTATGAATTTCAAGGATTAAATGCTCATATGACGTAACCCAACTTAACCTATTTCCAAGGTCAAATAGGTAACGTTCAAGCCGATTTGGGAGGTCAATGGCCAATTCAAAGCGAAAATCAAGCGTTTTTTCGAGAATTCAGGGACAAAATTAAAGTCTTAAATCTGTGTTAATTGAAAAATCCCTACACGTGGGTTGATAGCGTTTAGTGCCCTTAACATACATACCAAATTTCATACAAATCCACCGACAAATAACCAAACGCGAGGCCACTTTGTAAAGTCTGGATTAACGCATGTAGCGCGCAAGTTTATCCACTAATCTGGGATTTTTTCATATTAACGTATACTAGAAGTCACTGCGAAACCACATACCAAATCTCATACAAAACCCACCTATAACGTGGGTTATAATCAATTGGGACGTTGTAAGGTAGTCCCTCTTACGTAAGGTGAACCGAAACAGTATACATCTTGTAAGGTGAACCGAAACAGTGTACTTCATGTAAGGTGAGCTGAAACAGTGTACCTTATGCAAGGTGAACCGAAAAAGTGCACCTTTTGTAAGGTGAACCGGTACTTTGGTATTATACGGATGCCACTATTTTTGGAGGTTAAATTTTTACCGGATACAAAGGATAAATACATAATTCGAAAAAACGTACTTTTATTGACTTACTATACAAATTTTACATCATTCTGATAAGCGGTCATTGTGTTGTGCCTCCCAAAAGGCAGCGATGTTCCGCTAGGATCGTGTTGAATGCGTCGCCGCCGCTAGCACCCACACCCGATCGCCACATGTACTCCGCCAAATATACAGCGCGCTGCGCAGTTATGTTAGGATGGGTTATCATAAAAATACGTACGGTTTCCTCTTCATTTCGAGGTAAATCCCACACCAAAAGAACGTCACTCATTATGAAAACAAATGTAACGTAGTACGGCAATAAATCACTCATGACACTGACCCAGATACAGGCGGTGACAGGTGATGCGCGCGCTCCGGTCAACGACCTGACCTTGGCCTATTTGGAGGGGGTTTGGCGGCCTGAAGTATGACTCATCAGGTATCATTCGATTCGTAACGAAACAAGGAAAATCCTACAATCATTTTTATGATAACCCATCCTAACATAACTGCCGCAGCGCGCTGTATAAGGGTGGCATCCGTATAATACCAAAGTACCGGTGAACCAAATCAGTTGACCCGTCGATTTAGCGTGACGCTCGGTAATCGCGATCGTTGTATGGTGCGATGCGTCTGATGATGTTTGTGACGTGCGTTGTCAATTACCATTATACATTTGTAGGTAAAGAAAATAAACACCCTAAAAAAGGCCAAAATTCACAACCCGTCAATTTAATGGGTCTGATTTATAGACAAGTTTGATGTTGATAATACATATTTTTAAGTGATATTCATGATTCAAAACACCTTACAAGAGGTATATACTGTATCGGTTCGCCTTACGTAAGAGGGACTACCTTACAACGTCCCAATTGATTGACTCATAAAGTCCATCCGTATGCTGTTTTTATCTCACACTAAGCCTGTTGTTTAATATGATTGTTGAGCTTTGCAAAGTGCATCTTGATGATTGTTATATGAAGTATATGTTAGATTTTATCGGGCCCCAATCCGGGTCCCAACATATTTCCTATCATGAAGGTAGAGGTGGGAGAACCTTTGCCTGAGTCTTCATCATCAAAGTGTGCAAAAAAAACGTCTTCATCAAAGTCTTCATCATCAAGGTTAATCACTTGCTTAACTTAGTCTTTCATAGGGTGATTAAGGTCTCTCACCTACAAATGTATAATAATCACATAATCAACGCACGTCACGGACTTCGCACCGTACAACGATTGCGATTACCGAGCGTCACGGTATACCGACCATCGTCGACGCACATCATGCACGTCGTCAGGTTAGATCGCACCGTACAACGATTGCGGTTACCGAGCGTCACGGAATACCGACCATCGACGACGCACGTCACCATCATCAGACGCTTGGTAACCGCGAACGTTGTAGGCCACAGATTATAAGGTTTAACTTGGATTTTAAAGTACAAAATTTGATTTTTACATGCGAAATCACATAATCTTGGCTAATTAAGAAGTTTGACTTGGAATTTACAGAATAAAAGTAATTTTTTCCTATTCATATGAGTAAAATTCTCATGACTATGTAATGGTTCCCATGGAAGGTGGAGACAGTTGAACTTATAACCTCGGCGGATAAAAAGTGTTGCGTTTAGTGTAATATTTTAACAAACTCATTATTTAACTTTATTTTTTGTAGTGTAAACCACATATGTGCTGGGATATTTGCAATATTGCATGCCTCTAGAAGACCAAATAGGCCTATACTCAGAATCGGGGTTTAAACACTCCATTTTTTACAAGGTAAACTACCGGTATAAAATAATTGAGTTTGTTTGTTAAATAGCCGCCAAAAATGGAGAAAAAAAGACGAGAAAACGCCTTTTACTATATCTTTCCCAGGTAGTTGAAGCATAGTGGTGTGGGTTTTGTACCTATATGAGGTTTGGTATGTGGGTTCGCAGTGACTTCTAGTATACGTTAATATGAGAAAATCCCAGATTAGTGGATAAACCTGCGCGCTACATGCGTTAATCCAGACTTTACAAAGTGGCCTCGCAGTTGGTTATTTGTCGGCGGATTTGTATGAAATTTGGTATGTATGTTAAGGGCACTAAACGCTAACAACCCACGTGTAGGGATTTTTCAATTAACACAGATTCAATACTTAATTTTTTCCCTGAATTCTCAAAAAAACGCTTGATTTTCGCTTTGAATTGGCCTTTGACCTCTCAAATCGGCTTGAACGTTGCCTATTTGATCTTGGAAATAGGTTAAGTTGGGTTACGTCATATGAGCATTTAATCCTTGAAATTCATACCTCTCATTGGGCTGAAACTGTCCTTTCTCTACTACTAAGGCTTACCTCCTAACCTATAACAATCTGTCAAGTCATATGACAGTAGGGCCTATATTAATTTGAGGTGCAATTTTCAAGCACCTCATAATGATATACCAAAACTTCTCCTTTCCACAGTTCTGGAAAATATCAAAATTTTCAATAAAGATTACAACTGTTAAAGCTCGGAGACTTCATATTCTCAGCGATAATTAAATCTGCACTCAACATGGTTAGTGATTTTATCAGTAACCTGGTCCCTTATTATTTACTGCTAAGTAAAAGCGTAAAAGCGTACTTCTTCAATTAAAAAAGAAAAGGTGGTAATTTTTGCAATCCTTTACTTACTGTTTATGGTCGACAATCCTATCGGTAATTCTCAAGAAACGGAAATATTTATGATTGTTAGTTTACAACGCTATTGTTTTTCTTCCTCTTATCCTAATCCACAATATACAAATTATTCCACTATGCAAAATTCCAACACCGCACCATTGGGAGTGGAGTGGAGTAACCCAGTGCCGGCGCGGCGATTGGCAGTGGCAGTGCAGCCACGTTCTTTTGGAGAAATTTCCCGCTTAGTAATTTTGCTTTCCTTTAGAAACAAAACAAAAAACTAAGCTTGTACTGTACTAAATGTCATCATAATAAGTAGGATTAAATTTATAGTTATTTGTTTTGTTTATAAAGAGTTTTGTAAAATGTACATTACCGTGTTCAGGTTAACTTCAAAATTATTTTTAAAGGAAAATGTATTTAATTTTTTTTGTTCACAATAGATACATTTTTCAAATGTTGTTAGAGGATAATGGACCAAACCTCTTAACATCATATTGACACCCCATGAATCGAACCCGTGACCTATTGCACTATTTTTAAAGGCCCTAATGTGTAGGCGTACGAGGTGCCCAAAACATAAAAAGTAGGAAATCTAAAACCGGTGGTATAAGTATAAATAAGTCATGTGTAATGTAAAAAGTAAAACCCCATAAGGTAACTGTGAAAAAACTGTCTGTAACACAACCTAACAAGGACAAAGTAGAGAGTTCAAAGACTGTAGATAGTGTGTTTCCTACAAACAAATGTGGACCAAGTAGTGTGAAACAAAAAAGTGAATCTGTTGTCGGACAGTCATGGTAGGCACTTTTGGCCGATCTTATACTCAGTAAGAGTTCAAAGAATTGTCATGTCTTAGGTGTTGTTAAACCTAATGGTAAGCTTAGTCAGATTATCAATATAATATTAACTCAGTTTGCCAAGGACACTCATGTAGCACAGACCGTTGATCAACATTTGGTCAACGATGGAGCCGTTAGCGATAATGGTGGGTTGGTGTTTCCACAACAAGCCATCCGTTGCCCAACTGTATTTCATGCGGTTGGGCCAAAATAAATTAATATTTGTTGGACCAACGTTGGTTAATTGTTGTATGAATACAATCATTGTGAGTTGGAGTCATCACAACAAGCCAACCGTTGCTCAACCGTTATTCACACGATTCCCACAAAGCACAACACGTCCCCAGGATATCCCATTTATGTCCCACACATCCCATTACCATGCCAGGATAAACAGGACATCCCTAGGATATCCTGCTATGTCCCGGGACATTTGTGGACGTCCCAGGGACATCCCCAGTAACACACATCGTTGGCCCAACGATGGGGAATGGTAGGGATGGTTAGAAGTGGTTGGATAATGGTCGGTTGGCAAAGCCAACCATAGGAGACGTTGGGCCAACGAATTAATCGTTGGGTAACCCGCGTTGGCAAATCCAACCATAGGAGACGTTGGGCCAACGAACTAATCGTTGGGTAACCCGCGTTGGCATATCCAACCATAGCAGACGTTGGGCCATCAAAAGCTATGGTTGGCAAATCATACTATATTATATTATTATTATTAATAATAGTAATTTATTTATTATAGTATACCGTATTAACATCATATATTTTATTATTATAATTATATGAAATATATATTTATTTGCTTATAATTTAGTTCATAATATTTCATACCAAGCATAGACACATAAATCAAAAAAACCAAATTACATTGTTCCAACTTTTATTCGCTTATTACGGTGATTTGCACAAGTAGATTAATTTATAGAAGAATAAAGGTAATATTGTCCATTGTCCTAGTCGTGAAGGTGTAGACTATTGGTAATTTTTATATCCTAGTCCTTTCATTCTCATACACGAGTCAGAGTGGCCGCGAGGGTTAAAGCGAGCGTACAGCAAGTCAAAGGTCGCAGGTTCAAGACTGACCAGGACATAATGTTTTTGCTATTAAAATCGTTTATACAAATTTATATTATTGGTTTACTAAGCCAATTCAACGTGAAATTGTGTTTTTTAATACAAAATAACCATTTATATACAAAATTATAAACGTTTGGCATTTGGTTGGGTGTTGGTTGGCATTGTTGGCATTGTTTGGTTGGCAAATACAACGTTGGCCCAACGGTGCGCCAACGGACATTTCTTACCGTTGGCCAACGGACTGTGCCAACCATTTCCCAACGTTGGCCCAACGATTTGTGCTACTAGGGATCCTCTATATCCCAGACCAACTTTTGTATTATAATTAATTAAAAGTTGTATTTAGAGTTTTAGTATTTAAACCAAATTGAATAAAAAGGATAATTATCAGATATCAACAATAACACATTTATAAAGAAAGTATAAATTTAAAGTTTATATATCGATTAAATATGCATAGAATTCTGACAATTTATAAGAAAATAAAATCAAGATTGCATGCAGTTTACTAGTACACCAGTAAATTAACGGCCAATTCGATCTCCCGTAATCCCCTGTAGAGAAAAAAGAAAAAAATCCAACGCTGCGCGAGGCGCCTGCGCAGCATCGCAACAGACGACGAGACGACCGAGACCAGACGTGCGTTGTTGTAACGGTCAATCTGTGTTTGGCTTTGTTGTAAAAGGCGGCTTACCTACAAGACGTTGTAGATGAGAATGGCCGATTGTAACTCCATGGAGGTGGATGTAGAATGGTACCGTTGCTGACAAAGAGTAATGTGGTCGTGTAGTCTTGACTATTGCATGATGATATTATATTGAATGATTGATATGTACAACATCCTTCCCTTCAAGGATTGAAAAATAATGTTTTCTTGTTTTACTTCTTGAAATTAAACTTGTTTCTCTTTCATAACATTAACTAGGCTAACCCAACAAAATTAATAAAACAAAATTAATATCTTCTTATCTTCCTCTTCTACTTTTCTCTTACAGTTTATAGCGTTCAGGAGTCTTTATTATACGCCCTGAACGAGTGGTTTTCTTGCTGTCGCTTTCAGGTTGATCGGTGTCAAAGTCAGGTTGAGTTAGTTTAGGCCGTTCATCAATCTGGGAAAATGATGAGTCAAATGTCAAAGATTGTTTTTTCATTGTATGTTTACACCTCGGACTAGAAGTTGGTTTTATCATCTCCCTGTTTCTACGATAGAGACCTTCAGGCGTCTGTATTACATATGACCTGGTTGAAGGTTTGGCGACTGCTGTGCCCATATCCCATTTGCTCTTACTTTGCTGAGGTTTTGTCTTTACTGCAACTCCTTATCCAACGTCCAGCTCTGGTAGATGTTTTGACTCTTTGTCGTAATGAAATTTATACTGTTGTTTTTTCCGAATTAACTTTCCTTTTACTTGAGCTGGAACATGAGGTTTAAAGAGCTCAATTTTCATTGGAACAAGTGATCGTGTTCTTCTAGACATAATTCTCTGGACTGGACTGCTGCCAATTCCTTTAGTCTCTGTGTTTCTCCATTCCAGTATGGCAAGCCATATATCTATATTTTCTTCTTCTGTTTTTCAAAGAGCTTTTTCAATGAATTCTTGGCTATCTTCACTGTCGCTTCTGCTTTGCCGTTTCCTCTGGCATGATACGGTGAGGACGAAACGTGATTAAATTCCCACTCTTTTGCGAACCTGGTCGATTCTTCGCTAACAAAGTTCATAGGATTGTCTGTTACTAGAGTCTTTGGGATTCCCCATCTGCTAAAGTTTTTCTTTGTTACTTTAATTAGTGTTGAAGCTGTGTCTGATAGTTCATCAAGTTCCCAAAAGTCGGAGAAATAATCTATTGTAACTAAGTAATTCTTCCTTTTAAAGGTAAATATATCCATTGCTACTCTTTGCCATGGTAGGTCAGGTATTACGTGAGTTTGCATAGGCATGTGAGGTTGATTTGGAGCATTCAGTAGACAGGTCGTACACTGTTCTATGTTTTGCTTGATTTCGTCTGACATGTGAGGCCAGTATAAAGCTTCACGAGCTTTTCTTAGTGAAGCATCCAGGCCAGGATGGCTATCATGGATTCTTTTCAACATTTCTTTTCTCATTGCAGTTGGTACAACTAACCTATTTCCTCTGAAAATGAGGCTGTCATGAGCCACAAGTTCGTCACGGAAATTCCAATATTCTCTGAGCGGTATGTCTAGTTCTTCTTTTTTGTTAGGCCATCCAGAGCTTCTCACATTTGACAGAGCACGAAGAGTCATGTCCTGTGCCGTAATTTCTTTGATTTGCTTTAGACGTTCTTGGGTCACATTCAAATACCGTGTTGCATCTATTTCCTCTATATTTTTAAATAACTTGCTCTCTTCTCTGATTTGGTAGACCTGATACATTTCAATGTTTTCTTGCATGTTAGAACAGTTGTACGGTACTGCAGCTCTGGATAACGTGTCAGCTAATGTCATCTCTGATCCTTTTTTGTACTCCAGAATGAAGTTGTATTTCTGGAGTTTAAGAAGCATACTCTACAATCTCCGTGGAGCACTTAAGAGAGACTTCTTGAAGATCGAAACCAAGGGTTGATGATCAGTCTGTATGACCACATCTTGTTTCCCACTAATAAAGTGTTGAAACCGGTTGCAGGCAAAAAGGATGGCAAGACACTCTTTTTCAATTTGAGCGTATCTTCGTTCAACAGGTGACAATGTTCGTGATGCAAACGCAATAGGCTGATCCGACTGCAAAATAGTTGCGCCTAGTCCAACACTGCTCGCATCGCACTGAATCGTCACTGGCTCTTTTACATTGAAATATTTCAAAACTGGAGTAGAAGAGATACATTTTTTGATATTTTGAAAGGCTTCATCATGTGTTTTGTCCCACTCCCATGGCACGTCTTTCCTTGTCAGTTGTCTCAATGGTTCACAGTGCTCTGCAAGAGATGGTACAAATTTGGCTAAATAATTGACAAAACCTAGGAAGCGTTGAACATCCTTTACATTTTCAGGTTGTTTCATGTCTTGTATAGCTTTGACTTTAGATTTATCTGATTTGAGTCCCTTTCGGGACAATACGTGTCCCATAAAAGCGACTTCTTTTTCTCTAAGTCTCATTTTCTTTTTATTGAACTTTAGATTTGTCTCTCTGGCTCTGACAAGGAGTTTTTTCAGCTTTTCGTCATGGTCCAGCCTAGCTTCTTCTTCAGAGTCCCCACAACCGTAAACTAGGATATCATCAGCAATAACCGCAATTCCTTCAAGGTCGCATACAACCTCATGTAATCTTCTCTGAAACTCTTCCGGAGCCGAAGCTAGTCCAAATGGTAGCCGCTTCCAACGGTATCTACCCTGTGGTGTCCAGAACGTTGTAAGTTTACTCGATTCTTCATCTAACCTAACCTGCCAAAATCCATTTTTGGCATCCAGAACCGAAAACACTTTAGCTTTAGCTAAGTCTGGCAAAATATCATCTATCGTCGGCAACTTACAGTGAGGGCGTTGCAGAGCACAATTCAAATCTTTGGGATCAAGACAAATTCTCATTTTATCGTTTTTCATAACGACAACAATATTACTAATCCAGTCTGTCGGGTACGTTTCTTTGACAATAATACCCTGACCCTCTAGTTCGTCAATTTTTTCATTAAGTTTTTTCTTAAGAGGAATTGAAATTCAACGTGGCGGATTCTTGACTGGCGTTACCGTTGAGTCTCTTCTAGGTGATAGATTCCCGGGAGACAGCCTAATCCTGTGAAAACATCCTCATATTCTTCTACAATATCTTCCTTTTGTCCAAGACGAGACTGGACTTGTTCAACTTTACATAACTTAGCATTAACACGTATAATACCGAGCTGCTCGCAAGACTCCGCAGACAATAGAGGTTTCTGGTAAGCCGGCCCATCCACAATTTTAAAAATCAATTCATGCATCTTACTGTCATGAAAACATTTAAGCTCAACTTCACCAACAGGTTTGATAATTTTTCCACTATAGCATTTCAACAAAGTGTCAGTTTCCTTGAGAACTAAATTATCAGTGTTGTTTACACTCAGTTTATTGAAGTCAGTTTGGTGCATTATGTTACAAGAAGCACCAGTGTCCAGTTGGCACTTCAAAGAGCGCATTTTATTTACGCTGTCTGTATACAAATCAACTTTAGTATACCATTGTTTCTTATGGTGCATCGGTTCATCCGATCTTGCTAAGTTAAGGCAATCAATCTTATAAAGTGATTCGGAGCTGCTGTCATCAGTAATGCTTTCATTGGCATCAACTAAATGGACATTACGATTAGAGTTCCTAGAGTATTTATTCTTATACCTAGGCTTAGACCTGACTGCAAATTTATTTTTACAGACTTTTGCAAAATGATTAGGTTTTTTGCATTTTTCGCAAACTTTCCCAAATGCAGGACACACATCCCTTTTAAATTCATGTTGATTTCCACAGAACAAACAATTTTTCCTTGACTGATTATTTTTATTAAAAGTAGCTGGATGAGTCCTACCTTGAAATCGGTGTCTTCCAGCCGTAGTACCTTGCATCTTATGTATATCTTCCCTTGTTTCATTACTATCCTTGTGATTGAGACGTCTCAGCTGAGTGTCTGTAGCTTCATGTGCCCGACAATGATCAATGGCCGCTGACAATGTAAGCTTAGGATCGGATAGTAGTTTCTTCCGAAGGCCCATATCATGTACCCCAAAACTAGTCGATCTCGAATTAATTCAGATTCAAGTGATTTATAGTCACAAGTAGGGCTGAGCTGTCTTAGCCTACAAATATACTGTTCAATCTTTTCATTCGGTTCTTGACTTGCTGAACCAAAAACAAACCTCTCGTATATAACATTTTTTTCAGGTTCAAAGTATTTGTCAAACCCTCCTAATATATCACTCACTTTAGCCTTTTGATTTTCATCTAGATCAAGAGTTGTAAAAATTTTTACACAGTCTTTCCCTATAACTGATAAGAGAGTAGCCACTTTAACATTATCATCTTTTTCTTTAAGACCAGTGGCAATAGAATAATTATCAAATTGAAGCTTAAAAAACTTCAAATTCTCCACTACATCTCCCCTAATTTCCATCGGAGATGGTGGTGGCAAATGCATGCTCACTGAGACAACTTTCTCCTCATTTGCCTTTTTTGCTTCAGTACTGGTACCAGTCATTTTAAACTTATTCAGTATTAAAAATACAAGTAATCAACTATTAATGAAGCATAATCTCAAAAGCCTAGCCTAACCCGTAAGTCACTTGAACTTATATTCTCAGTAGGCCTATAGATTAGCCTATGTCCAGACAGTTGAGGCCTATAAAGAAATTAAAACTAAGGGCCTATTTATAACTTTCATCACACTTCAATTTGTGTGTAATTATCAAAAGTAACTGCTAATTGCTCCTAAATAGAAGTCTTGTACGATTAGGTATTCAATGTTCAGCTGCAACTCAAAAATAACAAGCTAAGTCTGAGCCTATGTTGCAATTATTGTCTGTGTAACAAGACAATATTAATTGTGCCTCAACTGACAAAATTATTTGATTCAATTATAGGAAGATTATTTCTAAGTAGTAGTCATGTACTATTAGAAGATTTCTTAGCAGTTCCTGTTTGTGAGAACTAGGCTTAGACTCAGGCCTAGTATGCTATTAACAATTTTACAAGTCCTATTACTGAAGAACAGTGAATTATTTCTTGATATATTGTGTCTTCCTGCAGTAAATCTAAAGTAGTCATGTACTATTAGATACTTACAGTTTTTCAGTATAAATTGAAAATGTGTTTTACAAACTTTCAAGTTTTTGCAAACTTTCCTTTTCCTTCTGAAACATGAACTGTGCAGGCACAAGTTTGCACGTTTGCAACAACTTTTCCAACTTGTTTAAAATACAAAATATGCTGTTTATCTTCTTGACTTTGTTGAAAAATAAGTAGAACTCAATTAAATACCACTCTTCTGTCGTGGTTTTCTATTAAAATAAGAATAAACCCTTTGTAAACTATTCTTTCGGTATGCGATCTTGATTTGATATTTGATTCCACTTTTCAATAACTGCCACTTTACTAAACTTTCGCGCACTTCAGAATAAATGAATACTGTTTAAAACACTTTATTCCGCACTAAAATCAAAGAAAACTTTGCTTTTATAAGCTTTAAAACCTTTAGGCTATGAAGTTCGAAACCATAGCTGCCACCATGTTGTAAAAGGCGGCTTACCTATAAGACGTTGTAGATGAGAATGGCCGATTGTAACTCCATGGAGGTCGATGTAGAATGGTACCGTTGCTGACAAAGAGTAATGTGGTCGTGTAGTCTTGACTATTGCATGATGATATTATATTGAATTATTGATATATACAACAGGCTTGGTAAATTATATTTCAGTTACTTTCTACTTAGGCTACCAAGTTTTAAGTTTTACAGGTTTGAATTGAGAAATATGACATTATCTTCATTGAAGAGTTTCTACAGTCGTTTTGAATACAGTACTGTTTCTTGGTACGTAACATACTTAACAGATTTAGAGGTTAACCTTAGTTAATTTTTCTTCATAATGTAATAAAGAGGGTGGTTTTTGTGTAAGTGGATAATCACAGCTGATCATTAGTTCATTTTGCTTATTAATAAAAACACCGTAGTGATATTTCCATAAGAAAATCATTGGATCTTTGAAGTCCACTTGGGTGTAGCCCATGTAATTTTTGACATTTCTGATATTTTTCCCACCGTCCTTGGCCCTCAAGCTTTAAAAAATGAATCGTCATAACTTAACTTCTTCCTAGCTCGAGATATTTTGTGGGGACCGATTCGCTTACGGAATTAAATATGTATATTCCACTAGGATGGTTTGTTTATGGAATGTTACTGATTGTACAGAACTAACATGTTTAAATTGTTTTGAATCACACTTTATAATAGCAAGTAATGAAACAGTACCGGTACCGGTACTGCTTCTGTTTAGTCAATCTCTCATACTAAGAACTACCATAACCACAAAACTACCTGGTTAATTTTTGTATACAGTTTGTTGCACGAATTAAAAACCAGGCTTTCCATACTTCCATAAAAGGCCAATCTTAAAATTAACATTAGTGTTATGGACAGCCTGGATTTCCATTTATATAATCGTAAGAAGAATGAAGACTTTTTAGCTTTAACAGTTGTTTTATTTACTAAATGTATAATTCCCATCCACATGTGTTATATTAACTCTGATATTAGGTACCAGGCTTTTATTGTTCGCCCAAAGTTGCAATTAGGCTATACCGGTACCACGGACAATTACCTTACCCGATGCGCACTGTTACACAGCAGTCGGGGAACTGGGCACTTTTTCATACTTTGACTTATTAATTTATGTACAAATAATGGTTGAATCGATTAAATTGGAATTTTCCCCTAAGAAACTAAAATAAACGGGGAGCAGTTAGACGTCTTCCTTTGAAGTTTAACTTGTAATAAAACAGGTTTACGTACATTTCCATCGGTAATGCTTTGGTTTATTAGCATATGACTAGCTTTGGGACTACTGTCCCATTATAAATCTGGCGTCGATAAATTAGAATATGAACACATAGGTAGTCACAATATATATACTAACACAAGCCAAGGACAAGTCCAGGTAGTGGGATATGAACATGCGGAAGTCTACGACGTGACAAGGTACATTGGTAAGTAGTCATGTAGGCCTAGGTATTAGAGGTAGTCGCGTCGCAGCCTTCCGCGTGTTCGTGTCCGACTGACTGGACTTTCCCTTGGCCGGCCAAACCAAATAAATGTTTGTTTTAATCGTAGCGTCCGTTTGTGTTGTGTTAGTGTATATATTGTGACTAAGTTATGAGTTCATATTTTAATTTATCGACGCCCAGACTTCATAATGGGACAGTAGTCCCAGAACTAGTAATCTGCTAGTAAACCAGAGGACTGACGATAGAAAGGTATGAAACCCTGTTTTATTTCGAGTCAAACTTCAATTCTAGAGGCAATATGAATAAATTTAAGTTTAACTATAAAAATATTTGAGAAAGACTGGATTTAACTTAGGTGCGCCCAGTTCCCCCACTTTCCCCTATATAGGGCGCATTAGGTACGGTGCATAAAGTAATAATTTGTTCTTAATGATTATTTGTTAGCGCCTAAAACTTATGCAAATTTTGAAGAGAATATTGAAGAACACATTGAATTTTATCATTCGGTAACTGAAGTGTGGTAAATCAACCCTTTATGTTAAGATACTATAATCTTGATGCTAGGTGGAAAGAAAAATTAGCTTCACCGCGTAGTTTAGTTACTAATGAATGAATAAAAAGCGTATGACGAACGATTAGGTAAAGATATCAAATCTTTAAAAACTTAACCTAAATTGCAATATGAACTTAAACTTACAGTGGATATAGTACATTAAAAGTAGGCATATACCGTAACTATATGTTTTCAGGAAATTTGTAGGCCTAGTTTGTTTGCTAATCAATTAGGTATTTTAATAAGCATGTGTCTCTTTTTAGGAGCTGTTCAGAAAACGTTTGCTGAGTCCAAAGTAAAAGATATTGGATTCATGGATTGACTCAGACCCTAAAGGAATGGACTCCTCATTTGAAGAGAAATCCAGGTAAAATTATAAAAACAATTCTGTATATTAAATATTCTGTATAAGTGTTGGTTAAAATACTATGATTAGGTAACGTAGGCTACTTCATTCGATTATGCAAGGTCTAAGATAGCCTTGACACCTATCAAAATTATTACAATTTAGTTGCTTACACAATTGCCTGAAGGTGTCATAAGTCGAAATCACTAGTAAGGGCCTATAATATAACCAATATACATTCAAAGTTGACCGGATCGATTAATTTTTTGAGAGTTACATGGTCAACACTGATTTTGCTCCTTTTTACTTATGTCTATTCTGTGTGTGTGCCAATGTCAATCTTTAAACTGAACAAAATATTTTAACTAAAATACACCATTAATCCATTTAAAAACATAACTTTTCTATTCCAATTCAAAGGTTTTAAAAACTGCAGGCCAGGAACGGCACCAGTACGTCATTCTAAGCCAATAGGTTAAGAGTTAAGTATTTATATCTCTATTATATATGATTTATATTGACAAAACTTTGTATGTTGCTTAGTTGTCGTCTATTGATATTTACACAAAAAGATTTTTTACTGTCCGCGTAGCCGCAAACTTGCTTCCTTAGCCCTAATGTTATTCTAATGAAGAATAAGTAAAGTTTGATAGGTATATCCCTTAATTATGAACTTAAATTAATAAAACTTGGTAAATACACAATAACCAACACACACACAATACACAATACACAATAATCTGGTTGAGTTTCACTGATAATTGCATAACAACACATTTCTTATCCTCCTTGCAACACATTTCTTATCCTCCTTGACGCAGCAAACCTGTGAAAATGTTATTTATCTTGCTAATATTATAAATGTGAATGTTTGGATGTATGTATGGATATTTGGAGTTCCATCAAGCAAAGAACTACTGGACCTATTAAGCTAGAATTTTGCAGCAACATAGCTTACATGCCACATTAACATATAGACCTGATAATGTCTACATCCAACATTAGGGCTCCACCCCACGGACTCTGTAAGATCCAATGCAAACCTTATAGGAGGATATCATTTTTATAATGTTACCAGCTGTAAGTTAAAATGTTTGTCAGTGACTGCAAAGTAAGTCATATGGTAAAACATAAACAAAGATTTGATAGTGCTGGACAGGTTAATATTTCAAATGTATTTGAATTTTTCGCGAGCGAAGCCGCAGGAATCAGCTAGTCACTTATATTTATGAAAGTATTTTCATGAAAATTGGTGAGTGGCCTTATGTGGTAGATACGGTATATAAATTGGCATTGGAAATTCGTTTATAATGCAGGTTTTCTGTGTGCGGGGTATTTGTAAATCTTTTTGTCTTGATTTGATTTGTTAGAATATGTTACGTTTCCGATACCGCATTTATCGTTTCACGACACAATTAATTATTAATACAATTATTTGCTCATCATCTTCATTCACTACGGTACAAATTTGAGGGTGCCCAAGGGGTCAGTCAGGTCTACTGGAAATTAGGGGTGATAATAGACTCTGCAACTTATTTGCCAAAATTGAAGACCACTTATGCATTTGATGTTTCTTTAGACACTTAATTTTAACCTAATAAACACATGGCTATATAAAATATTCAATGACATATTTACCAAATATGTTAAGGGAGGATTAAATTTACAATATTGGTGACAATTTTTTTTACATTTTACAACAGTAATATTTATAACATTATATTTCATGAATGAATGGTGAATAGTGAATCAGTGAATGAATGGTGGTTACCAGTAACTGTAATATAATCATTGACAAGGCGACTGAAATGGCAGCAGCAGAAATAAAATGAGTTTTCACGCTATGACTGGGGTATTTTATTACTAGAGAAGACATTTTTAAAGTTTGGTCTTTTTTACTTCCCAGTTCATTTCTATATTTTTTAGCGAATTTCCCCTATAGGGAAAAAGCTATTACTGTATGTGGCATGGTAAGACTTAAGGCCGAGACCATAATCACTTTTTGTTTTGAGATCCCCATTTGCCAAAAACACTAATTGTTTAGATTTATATATATGTGTCTGTTACCTTGATAACTTTTGAAATAAACGCTCGATTTTGATTAAATTTGGCACAAATGTAGAGATTAACATTTATGACTTTAATTTCGAAAACCAGATCGATCGGGGTATGGAAAGAGGGTTTAAAGTAGGTAAAAACCACCTAGTACTGGTTTATTGATATTTGCACAACAAATTTGTTTTTGGCTGATTACCCCCGTAGCAGCAAACCTGCATAGTCAGCCATGATGTTATTTTTATGGAGGATAAGTAAAGTTGTATACCTCCCTTAATTATGATCATAAATGATTAAAACTTGGTATGTAGCTTCACCTGATTGAGTTATATTGATGATTGCTTAAAAACACATTTCTTATCTTGTTGCTGCAAACCTGCGTACTCAGCCCTAAACTTATTCTTATGGAAAATAAATCAAATGCTATATATCACTGATTTATAAATGTATTTGTATGAAACTTGGTTAGTGGCTTTCTGTGGTAATGAGAAACATATACGGCTATATGCATTAGAAATTCGCTGAGTCGCAGGCTTGTTGCGACAGAGGTATTATTCAAATGGAGAATAAGTAAAGTTTGATATCTCCCTTAGTTATGAATCTAAATTAATAAAACTTGATATGCTTAATAACTTGGTATTATTAATATAACTGTAGCTTCACCTGGTTGAGTTATATTGATTATCGCAAAAAAACATGTTTCTTATATTCCTTGTGTCAGCAAATCTGCGTGCTCAGCCCTAAGGTTATTCTCATTGAGAATAAATAAAATGCTATATACCGGTATCAGTTATTTATGAATGTATTTTTGTGAAACTTGGTAAGTGGCTCTATGTAGTAGTGAGACACATATATATATATATATATATATATATATATATATATATATATATATATATATATATGCATTGCAAGTTCGCTGAGTATGCATTTTTGCTGTCATGGGAGTATTTTTGGATAAAATGTTACCCAAGGCTACATGCAGTATTAGCTTATTTTTTTGTATTTACAGGAAACGAGGCCATGATGAAGATGAAACAGAGATGAAATTAATCAACTACTACTACATACTGTGTGTTTATATACCCTGGTTTATGTAACTTACATTTTGGTTTTATATAAACTTATTTTTACTGCAATTATACTGTAATTTTGTTTTAATTCATTACGGTATTATTTAAAAAAATCCTTAATTGATTGTATTACATCACCGAACAATTATACATTGGAATCCATCCTTCAATTTTTTTAATCTGTATTTATTAATTCAAATTTTGTTCTGAAAAATGTTTAGGCCTACACATGCATATATTCATTTTATTATAAACTTGTTAAAACAACATTTTTTAAATATTTGAGTAAATTTTAATAAAAAATGTAAGTTGTGTATATATTTTCAGTTTCAATCCAATTAAGTACTTATAATCAGGACATTTGTGGTACTCTTATAAATAAATCATGTGATAGAAATGATGCAAATTAGCATAATATGTGACAAAGGTAACAAAATAAAGTTGTAAAACATAGTTTTCAAGTATTTGTCCTTTTGAACTGTGTTGTGATAGTTTAAAGTTTTGTATGGGTCTGAAGATGACAAAATTACCTTTCACAAAACGTGTAAGCCATTAAAAAGGTATCCTAGGATTACAAGGGAGATTACAGGTATTTAACGTTTATAATACAAAAGTCAACCTGATTCAAAAAACAACATCAATATGAAGTAAAAACTTGTGTTTCTATGAGCAAGCTGGGCATGGGAAATTATAGTATTATTTTATAAAAGAATAATTTAAAGTTGTCCTGTAATTTATTTTATAACTGTCTCACTATCAGATTGTGTGACCATATTGACAGGTGTCCCATTATTCTATCAGTATGAATCCCCTAACCCTACAGATTTCTCTGCCTACCCCATGACAATTCTGCAGTCATCCTTAGGAGGCCATATGGCTTCAGGGTACGCACTACCTATTACCATATGGCCTCCTAAGGATGACCGCAGAATTATCATGGGGTAGGCAGGGATATCTGTGGGGTTAGGGGAATTCATACTGATAGAATAATGGGATATCTATCAATACATCTCAATGGAATGTCTCCCGTAAATCCTGTGGGACATCCTGGGGATATCCTAGGGCTTCAGAGTACAATATCCCTTTGTGGTCCGAGGGATGTCCCCCGAATATCCTGTGGTACATCCTGGGGATGTCCTAAGGCTTCAAATTACAATATCCTTTTGTGGTCCGAGGGATATCCCCAGATAATCCTGTGGGGCATCCTGGGGGTGTTCTGTGGTTTTCATTATCATGTCCTGATTAGGTCCAAGGGACATCCCATGGTCATCCTGAAGGATGTCCCCAGGATGTTGTGGGAAGAGGACATTTTTGTGTCCTGGGGTATTCGACCTATCCGAAGGAGTATTTTGGGGGGGTTTTGTACCCCCAATATGGGTTTTTTAAGTTTTTTGCATATAATCTTTGAAAAAGTCAAATTTATGTTTTTCCATTGGAATCAGCTTAAAAAGACGCACAATTTGGTGTTTTGATCATTGCTCTACGTTAAATGGTTACAGAGATATTGAAAGTGCTTAACACAGTACGTTGTCCAATGTTATTCTTATGGAGAATAAGAAAAATTGTATATCTCGCTTATTTATCAACTTATCCTTATGAAACTTGGTATATTGCTTCATATCGTTGTGGTCTATTGATATTTGCACTAAAAATCATTTGTTTGGCCGATAGTTCCCGTGGCAGCAAACCTGCGTCCTCAGCTCCCATCTTATTCTTATGGAGAATAAGTAACGTGTTATCTCCCTTAATTATGAACATAAATTAATAAAATTTGGTATGTGACTTTACCTTCTTGAGTTATATTGATGTTTGTATAAAACGTGTTCCTTGTTTCAGCAACCCTGCATACTCAGCTGTCATATTATTCTTATGGAGAATAATTAAAATGTCATAAATAGTTTATTTATGAATGTAGATTGATGAAACTTGGTATGTGGCTTTATGTGGAAATTTGCTGAGTACGCAGGTTTGCTGCTACGGGGGTATTTAATAATTAACTTTTAAAAGTTGTAAAATGTCCATAAGGTATTGCATTGGACAAAAATTACTTTAAATTTGTAAAGTGTGAGATGCTAATAAAATATTGTTTCGTAATGACAAAAACTACTAACAAATTATCCTATTTATATGTTTTATGATTAAATCATTAAAGTACCCTCCGTTTAACATGGAGTTTACTCAATTTATCAAAGGTTTTTTTTAATTTGTAGATTAAAAACTAATAAGCCTACCAGTTTTTACAAATAAAGATAACGTTCTCCTATAATGTGAGTGATTTGAGTAAGTTAATATAGTTTATCCGCTAGATTGCAGCAGCCATTTATTTTGTATTTACTTCTGCCCGCAGTTTTATTTTGTCAGTTTATGATATTTAAATACTCCCGTCGTAGCAAACCTGCGTACTCAGTTAAGTTTTTAATGAATAATTCGTACCTCTAATATAATAGAATTTAATATATTCAAGAACAATTTATCCTATGACCTAAAATTAACCAAAATAAAAGTAGATATTTCCCTACAGGGTACCCAGGATCAAGACTTTTCATTACTTTGCGATGAAATTTTGGTTAGAACTTTCGTTAACAGCAGTAACTTTCATTTACAATTTCTGAGTTCGGTCATCCTATTACTCGATTAATTGAGCGTACTCCTAGTACAACAGTTGGCGACTTCTCATTGTCATTGTAAATGCTGTCACTATATTTGAGTGTGCCAGGATTCAAAGTGGACGTAGTTTACACTAATCACTAACAGAGTATACCTCTGTCAACTATTACTTATCCTCTCAGGAGGGGATTAATACATCATTTGGTGTGTCAGGAAGACATATAAGTTGATTATCACTTGCTTTCTGGGGTAGAGATTTTTTACAAGTTAATGTAAATAGCTAAAATAAATAGTTGACAGTAGCGCACTTTGTCGGTGACTTGATCGAACTACGTACCCTTCAAATTCTGGCTAACACTAAAAGAGAGACAGCTGGACCATATATATGGGAAGTCTCCTTCACTATACATAGTCAATGCTACAACCGTGTGTGTTCACCGGAAATGTTACACGGAACTGTTCATCTGTAGTATAATACGTTCCGTACAATTTTAATTTACTGGTACTGCTTCCCAGATAGGAAGGTATATTTTAAAAACGTTTTTAAAATGTTCCATCGTTTCCAAAATATTTGCAACATTTAAAAACATTCAAAAACTTGTTCAAAATATTCTTGGAAAATGTTTTCTATTAAGGAATGAAAAATGTTTTCTATAAATAAAAAAAAACAAATTTCTTAACATATTTTTTAATAAACATGTTAAAAATGTTTTTATTAGGTATTTTTTAACAATTTTCATGTGGTGGAAATAGATATTTAGAAAATGTTTTACAAATATTTCTAACAACATATTTTCAAGACTTAAAAATAAATCTTTTAAAATCGTAATTATAAATTTTTTTTATACTTTTTACAAACGTGTTTTAAAAATGTTTTCCTTTATATTTCACAAAACATTTTTCTTTTGTGATAATAAATATACCTAAAACGTTTTGAGAAGATTACAAAGAAAATATTTTTTAAGTTACTTTAAAAAAAGCAAATATAAAATGTTGTTAAATTTTTTTTGGAACTTGTTCAATTTTGTTTTTGTTTTTATTATAAAAACCATTTTCCTTTTATTAAAAATAAACGTTTTAAAAACAATGTTAAAAGATAAAGACAAATAGAGTATATTCAAATTCCAGTAAAGAAACTTTTATAAAAGATTTGAAAAAGTAATCATACAAATATTTTGAAAACATTTACCGGAAAATATTAAGGTCAATATTATCCGGTTCTAATAAAAAAAAACAATTTTTACACGTTTTTGAACATCTCACAAATGTTTATAAATAAATACTTTTTTAGTAACGTGTAAGAATTATTTTGTAAAACTTGTTTCCTTTGATGAAAATAAGTACTTTTAAGGCAATTTGTTAAATAAAATAAAAAAATAGTGACGCATTCAATAAATCGTTCAACTAGCAAGCCATAATTAGGACACGTTAACAAATTATGTGCAGTTATTTTCCCTATGGTCAAGACCGTCGGGTCGTAGTACATACCAGACCCCCTAAAAGAGGTAAGTATGTCCGAAAATTCCTCCTAACTTTCTACAACATATTTAGGCCAGGCTGGTAGTTAAACTCCCATTAGCAACAAAGGTATGGACAGTACATGGTCTGACCGCCCACCCTCCTCACAATCAAGCCTGAAATTGTTGTAATCGAACACAGCCTAAATTATTTAAAACGTAAAGCGCGTTTTCTTTCTCCGATTTACGGTGCGTTTTTGGTAGGCCTAAACAACTTACAAATTGGATAACCAATCTTTGCCATGACGAAGTTCAGACGTTATCATTTCCTTTATTTTTACCTGAAGCAGCCAGCATTTAAAGTAAACATCCATTTGGCCAAAAATGGGCGATCTCCACAGTATATTTAACAATTAATTGTTATTTTTACGTAAAAAAAGAGAGTAATCACTTTTATCCTGGTTATACAAAGCAACGCACCCTATACAACTTAAGATTAACTAACACAACTAAACTATAATAGGGTTTTCAAATCAATCGAAGCTCGACCTTGAAGCTCTAACTATAAGTCATTTGGTCCATGCAAAATAAACCAAAAGTAGTGGAAATAGTGGGATTTTACGTCACTTTCGGCGCTTTTCCCATGTTATTCTTATGGGGAGCCGTTTTTGGACCGAGGCCGGCTCCCAGTCTATACAAATTTGTTTTTTGGCCTATACTAATGTCCAACCCTTGCCTATATTAAATACATTTTCCCCCAACCCGCCCCCTATATTTTTTAAAATTGTCAAAAACTAACTTTGGTGTTTACGGTCCGATTTGTTTAAAATTTAGATTTGTTGTAGATGTTTGTTGTTTATGTTAAATATATTGCTTAATATACATGTTACATAGTCAAAAGTACCATAATCAACAACAATAAATCACAAGTCCCATTACCAACCAAAATATGTACAACATCAATCAGTTATGTAGTAGTATATTTCCAGGCTGGATTTGGCACCGATGGTGATGACTTTTCCCGGACCAGGATTTTCCTTCCCCAGGACCTATTAGTAGTGGGGAAAGGGGACTTCTGACTCACTTGATTGACAGCTTCCGGTCACGTGACCAGAAGCGCTGAGTCATTAAATACGTCATCTGAGGCTGAGCCAGTGACGTAGGCGGTTTTGTGACATAATGAGGGAAAGTTTAAAGGTCAAGGTCACGGGGAGGGTGTTTAAAAAAGTACTACCTCGCACGCGTAAAATTCGATAGTTTAATCGATAAAAAATATCGAATGAAGCAATCGAATGATACGAGTGCGAGGTAGTACTATTACAAAAATTACTTTATTTTATTTACAATGTTTGTCCTTATTTACAATGCGAAGCTTCCGCCGTTGTTGGTTATAATCGAAGTTGTTGATCCCGACGAGTTGCGACCATCGTGTTTTTTCCTGATGAAAGAAGGTAGATACTTTGATTCCTGCGCAGAGTCCATGTTGTTTTTTGTTGCGTAAAGTTCCAAAGATAAATCGTAACCGGACGCTATGAGAAGTCTTAACACATCACTAAAAACCTCGAGGTCTTGGAAAGTCGCCAGATGAATAGAGTCATAATGTATACACCTAATTTTAATGGACATTTCAATATAATGTTTTATGTTTGTGAAGAGCGCTCGGTGTTCACCGGTCGAGAGCCGGAGGTGTACTGACCATTCGCTAGCTAGCGTTCTGGTATCAAACAAAAGGGTGGGGGTAAAAGTGTGGTGGGACGGAGCAGATGGCGGACGGCAGATGGCAGGCGGCAGATGGTAGGCGGCAGGTGGCAGGCGGCAGGTGGCAAGTGCGCAGCAGATGGCAGCTGGTGCGGGGAGCAAGACTTTGAATAAAATATCCATTAGTTAAAACCCATCAAAGTATTTGTGGATCCATGTGCACCGCGCAAAAGTTGGACTGCTAACCTCGGTAGCGTCAAGAGTTGTTATCAACTCCTCCTCACAAACCGCATCTCCCCAAATATTGTCGTTTACGCTGCTCATGGTGTTGCTTGTTCCAATGACTGTATAGTAATGCAGCGTTTGAGTGTAGGTTAGGTACTTGACCCTTCCCCCCACCACATCACTACCCCCACCACACCACTTCCCCCACCAAGTTTTCACATCGTGCACTAACTAGCGTACATGCATTAGTTAGGGTCTGACTCTTACACTGTCAAGACCGTAGCTCCTTAACTGAAAACCTCAATTAATTTGTCTCAACACTGTATTTGTATAAATATTACAGTCACTATGATCTAAACTAGTGCATGTTTCCATGTGTTTCTTCTTGTGCAGCAGACAACTGGATAAGAGTGATCCAACCTTGGCTATTCAACGATGGAACCGCTCACTGTCCGCTAAAAGCGTAGACATTCTATCTTCATCGTCGGAGAAGTAGAAGGTGGTGGTAAGCGGGCTACTGAAGGACACCTTACTCATATTCCTGTAAAACTGTGACTTGTTCAGACGTTAACACAAACTATATAGGTAGATGTTCATCCGAAAAGAGCTGGAAGTTAATTGATGTAGCGCTAGCGAGTAGGATAGACACCTATCCCCACCACAACGTTACCTTGTCCTTCAATCAGTTTTTTTTCGCTACAGTTGCTATACCCTTGGTCGGATCTGAATTTTGTTTGCACCAACTTGTTCGTCCAATCAATCCACGTAATTTGAGTACCCACTTGATATATTTTAAACGGTAAATAAAGACGTTATTTAGGTTTGACCTTCAAAATAGTTGTTTTTAGCTATTACTGCTATACTCTTGGCCGGATCTGAATTATATTTGCCCCAATTTGTTCGTCTGATCAGTCCGCGTAATTTGAGTAGTCACTTGATAAATATTTTAAACCGTAAATAAAGAAGTTATTTAGGTTCGACCCTCAAAATAGTTGTTTTTAGCTATTACTGCTATACCCTTGGCCGGATATGAATTCTGTTTGCACCAACTTGTTCGTCTGATCAATTCGCGTAATTTGAGTACCCACATGACATACTTTTCACAAACTTTCCCCCCCCCCCAACATGGGAAATGTTCAAGGTCAAGGTCAAGTTCAAGGACCTTGGGACTTAGAAATTTTCACAAAGTGGGCTGCACACAAACCGGAGACTAACAAAATCTCCTGCCCATGTACAGGCCAAGTCCCTAACTTGAAATGCTTAGGGTGGTCCTGAAAAGGACCGTTTGCGTTTGAAGGAGAAAGAACTGAAGGATAAGGAGCGGTGGTCAGTATTTATTTATTTCTTTGTAATCCACTTTACTTGGCCCTTCTGCCGTACCAAAAACAATCCGCACTCGGTCTCAGGAGGTGGTGGATTCCATCTCGGTATTTGCACCTCGATGTAGCGGCCGCCAAAGAGGTGTTGGATAAGGTAATCATCACCGTTCTTCCCCACAAATGCGTACTCCGTGTCCAATTTTAAATTCGTAAACTTCACGGTGATGACCTCCAGCGGTGTTACCAACTCGTCAATCTTCACTGTCGCCGTCCTCTTCATTACTTCCTCAACAGTTGGAGGTGGTGTTGAAGGTCGAGGCGATGAAGGTCAAGGCGATGTCGATGGTAGAGATGCGGAAGATGTTGAAGGACGATGTTCAAAGTAAAGTGGGTGGATCCGAAAATTTCTTCGAATACAAGACCTGAAAGAACTAGGTCTTTTGAAGCCGCTCCTTTTCTCTGAAGACTTCTTCAAAGACTCCTTCAAACGTTGCAGTTTCTCGGGTGTGATGGGAGAAGACATAGCGCAGAGGTGTATACAGTTCGCAAGGCAAAGCTGGAATGAGGTACCAGGCGGAGCAAAGCGGGTCGCCAAGTGAAACCTTGACATTTCCATATACGGGTAGAAAGCCGGGGACTGGTTTAGAACCAGTTAACATCCGGGACCCACCCCCGTTAACATCCGGGACCCCCCGTTAACATCCGGCCCCCGTTAACATCCGGGACCCCCCCTTCCCCTTCCCCTTCGGTGACGTCACTTTGCCTTTATAAGCGGGAGCAGTCCGCAGTCTCGTCGCAGTAGCATGCCACCCGTTGTTTGGATCTATGTCCCAGCGGGTTGCACTCTGCTGCAGCGTAAGTCTGTTAAGTGTGCGTTAGGCCCGACGCGCAATTAAGAGATCCGCGCCCTTGCATGTTTTGTTAGTTTGTTAAGCATGTTAGATAACGCTTGTAGTTTGCTGCTAGGTAATGTAGTTAGTCTAATATATGTTAGTGTTTGGTATCGGTTTGAAGTGTCTTATTTACTAATGAAATATGTACTCCCGGCCCTACAGGTCCCCTCAACAACCTTGGTCAAAACTTGGGTTTGCAGCAGCCTGACGCCGGGTGTTTGGGTCTATGTCCCACCGGGTTTCAGTGATACTGTTGACCTTTACAAAACCGACCTCGGCTGTTCTTGTAAAAGTGAACTCAACAACCTTGGTCAAAACTTGGGTTCGCAGCAGCCTGACGCCGGGTGTTTGGGTCTATATCCCACCGGGTTTCAGTGATACTGTTAACCTTTGCAAAACCGACCTCGGCTGTTCTTGTAAAAGTAACGTTAACTGATTAATTTTGTTTACATAGTTGCTGGTAAAGTTTTTATTTTCAAAGTAATGTATCTTGTTTCTCATCCTTTTCCTAGCCCCTTACAAAAAGGTATGGCGCGCAAACCGACCTTATGTCAATACGGCGCGCAAACCGGTTGACATTACCCATCTTAGCCCGAGAAATGTTTGTGAAATATAAAATCAGTCTCTTGTTTAAAATCAGTCTCTTGTTTGTTGTCTTTTGTCCCCTTCCCCAATACAGAGCGGGGATCAGAGCAGTATGCTATGCTGTATTCTCCGTTTTGGCAACATGTTCAGATGACCTTGGGGCTTACAAAATTCTAGTTAATACAATTATTGTTGTTTAATACAGAGCAGGGAACAGAGTAGTTTTTGGTTCAAGTGAGAATTACTTAATGCTCTGTTCCCCGTTTGCCAACTTCTTCAGACGACCTTGACCCACTTCGGGACTTAGAAAACATTCGTTTGGTAAAACATTTACTTTTACAACAACATTCCTTCCCTATCACAACCCCCCTCCACTTTTAACTGGGTATAAAAGGAGGGTTTCTACCAGTGGTAAAATCATTCTGCTGCTTACACTTCCCGAGCGCGGTTTAGTTTCCGAGATGCCTAGCCGTAGGAAACAGTCTTTTCCGAGGAAGGTTGAGCATTCTGCTCCGTCTTCCGCTCCGTTAGCTCCTTCCATCCTTCAGCAGGCGTTGATGCTGTCATGCATCGTCCCTGGGAGCCGACACCAAGTTCGATGCCAACTCTAAACATTATTTCTACTTCCCGTCTGCTTCTTCATCGTCTTCATCTTCTTCATCTTCTTCATCATCTTCATCGTCTTCATCGTCTTCATCGTCTTCATCGTCTTCATCGTCTTCATCGTCTTCATCTTGTCCGGCTACTTCTCGCCCACCTTCTCCGTCGGGGAGGGTTAAGCAAACACCACCTGCTCCATCTTTGGCTTCACCAGCCCCTTCCATTCTTCAGCAGGCGCTGGCAGGCATTCTCCAACTACAGTCGCAGCCAATCGGAGAAGAGTACCCACCATCTGCAAGTGTTCATCCTTCTTCTCCCACCAGACCTTCTAAACCTTATGCAAGTGTCCTTCCTCGTCCTTCAGTGATCTGCATAAACAATGAATCTCCTTCAGAGAAATTTAAACAATTAAAAGCCTTGAGAAGGCAGTCTATACTTCCTGCGCCACAATGCAGCTACAGTTTTAAAAAAGGTGCAAGGAAAGGGGAACGTTGTGCTAAGTCTTGTGTTTTAAATGAAGAAGTATGCAGATCACATTTAAAACTAAATCACAAGGGTACTGTTTCTCTTTCTACACCGCATCCAACAGTGAAACCAACCAAAATTCGAATTAATAGGCTTTGTAAAAACAAACGATACTTTTTTGTTAAATCAAAGGGCTTTAGAAAGGTGGTGGTTCAATGTGAAGGTAAACTGTACTATGTAGAGTTACCTAGAGCCATGGACCCCCACGTCGAAGAACTTACCAAAAAGGACTATTTAATTCGAAATGATTCAGGTATCATTGTGTGGAAAACATTAAAATATAAAAAAGACCAAAACGTTTATTCCAAATTAAATAGTTTTTTCCAAATTAAAAAAAAAAAGTGTGGACAACCTATTTACATTTTGTAGCATATGCTGCAGAGTGTAAATAGGTTGTCCACACTTTTTTTACAATGTTACAACGACCTTGACCTAGATAACGGACTTAGAAATATTACTCCAAGTCAAAGATAAAACTTAAAAGGAAAAAGGAGAAATATAAACTAAAGACATTATTCAACAGTAAAGAGGGGAGGGGGTAAGCGGGTATTTAAGCGAGCGATTCGGAATATAAAAATTAATGAAAGATCTAATTTCTTCCAACAATATCCCTTCCCTACCCCCACCACCTAACTATAGTAGAAAGTTACATAAAATCTTTGGTAATATGGTAAGGTTAATCGATAAGGGATGGAAAATTAACATAACATTCTATATTAATCCAAACCTTTAACTAAAGCAAAAAAAAGACGGGTATATAAGCGCGATTTTGCGGAGTCAATTATCACTTTGGTTGTGAATTGCATCAAGAGAGCATCTACCATGGTATACCTACACTATATTGATTCTACTACTAAAGCGGATACTTTTATCCAGCGTGTGTACCAACTGTTAATGGAGTACCACCATGTTCAGGTCAAAGGATTGGGTATTCGTGGAACAGAAGAAGTAAAAATAGATGTGAAACCAATCCCTTTGAAGAACAAAATTTACCAATTATTACGAGAAGGCTACATCCTGTGCCTTTATTACAGAACCTCATAAACTACATACAAGGCCGAGGGGGGGGAATACAGAACGGGGAATAGATCAGTTTGTGGTTTGAATAAGAATCACTTACTGCTCTATTCCCCGTTCTGGTAATAGGTTAAGGTGACCTTGACCTTGACCCACTTACAGAACTTAATCATTTGTGTTACAATAATACCTCTTCCCTATCACTTTTCCCTACCACTTGCACTTCCACCACTTACCCCCACCACCACCGGAATCGGGTATAAAAGGTGGTTTTGTATCAGTGTTAAAATCAGTCTGCTACTTGGAATCATGTCGCCCAGAGATAACATTTTCCCTTCTAAGAAGACTATGCTGGAAATGATTCAAAATATTCCAGTAAATATAAACGAAGATGAAGACGAAGACGATTCAGAGATGGAAGATGAACTATTTAGTGATCTTGAACTACTGAGTAATTTTCTAGCAGTGAACCATATCTTGGAGGGATGGAGTTGTTGGAGCTGTTGACTGACGACGACGACGATGATAATGATCCAGAATTTCATCATCAGTTGCTCTGTTTGGAGTAAATGGACCTTGTTGATAGTGAAACCCCTTCAAGCAGTATTAATATCGATGACGTAGTTCTAGATCCAGTCACAGGGAACCTTAGTGTTCGTCGTCACTTATTTAGTGATATGAGCTCATCATCATCATGATCATCATCGGAAGAATCTGAATAAGTTTTTGTTTTCTTCAAATAGATCACTTTAAATACAGAGCGGGGAATAGATCAGTGTGTGGTTATAGTGAGAATCACTTACTGCTCTATTCCCCATTTTGGTAATGTCGTTGTATGACCTTGACCCATTTACATGACTAAACAAGTGGGGGTAACTTATACATTTAATGGTGGGGGAACGTCTATTTAATGATGATGCAACAGTGTAACTTTATCATATCGGCATGATGAACCCACCAGGAAACTCCGTTTGTTACAGCTTTCACCTCCTCGATATCGATGATGTGATAAAACTTACATTAATAACAAAACGGTTTGAACTTGAAAGGCGACTAATAAAAGTCGACGTAATTCCACATGATCTTCGTTCGGCAATGTTGACCATCGAACATTTTAAAGATGAATCTACAAATGAAGATCCCTATTGTTTTATGAAATTTTTAGTTGATCGAGATGCAATGTGTACAATCCGACTTCAAATCCGAGTTTAAAATCTATCAAATGTTCCTGTTGGAGAAAATTGTCCTTGTTAAATACAGAGCGGGGAATAGATCAGTTTATGGTTTAATATGAAATCATTTACTGCTCCATTCCCCGTTTTGGGAAATATGTTCAATGACCTTGACCCAAATACAGAACTTTGTAGCCTCGAGCTACAATAGTAAATAGAAAATGTAAAGAATAGTAAACTTAACGTAATACGTACCCCCACCACTTTTGCTAGGGTATAAATAGAGGGGCATTTGCAGTGTTGTTCATTATTGCCTTGACCCTTGTGGAGATCGCACCTACATTATGCATCGCTGCGATATTTTCAAGTCTTCATTTAAGGATGAATTTCTTTTAATGATTCATAAAGAACTAAAACATAACAACAACCAAGATGAAGAATATGAAGAAGAAGAATTGAAAGAAATAGATCAAATGTTAGCTCAACACCAACATTCCAGACCAAGTGTTATTCAATATGCACAGTCAACACCATCAACATCAACAACAACAGCTGCATCGAATTCTACGCCTGCTCTGTCTACACTTCACCGTCCTTCAACATCAACAGCTGCATCGTCTTCAATGCCTGCTCTGTCTTCACTTCACCGTCCTTCATCATCAACAGCTGCATCGTCTTCTACGCCTGCTCTGTCCACACTTCATCCTCCTTCAACATCAACAGTAGATGTGGAGCTACACGCTCAAGCACTACCTGGTAAAGTAGTAACACATTTTAAATTTGACAACGCAAAATTACAACTTGAAAACTTTCTAAATAACGCCAAAGGGTTAGTAATCAAAACACTGAAGAATGAACAAAAAAGATTAAATTTTATCAAATTTGGACTGTTGCTAGATGCTATATTCACTAACATTCAAAACGAAACATCACCAAGAGGTTTCATGGCAAAAAACCGAACCATCATGGCTGCGTCTGATATTGAAAAGATCGTAACAGAATGTTTTGAGGAAATTTTAACAAAATTACAAGAACATGAAGGAAGAGGATCTGGATGGACTTTATTAAGTATAACAAGTCTGGATGTTAGAGTTCATAAACACGGTTATGGAATGAGAGGAAGTAGTTACATTCCTCTTCCGAAAAAATTAAGTGATGCCAAATCCTGTATTAATGTGCAAAATGAAGATAACGAATGTTTTAAATATGCCATGTTGACCAAATATGTAACAGACAATCCGATAAGACCAAGTCACAAATATTAAGAAGTACAACATAAGTATAATTTCCAGGGAATGACTTACCCTGTTGCAATTACTGATATATCAAAATTTGAAAAGCAAAATCCTTCAGCTTCTGTCAACATTTTCGGCTTAGATTCGTCAAACAATGCGTACCCCTTGCGCATAACACCTATTGAGAGCAGAGATCATACGGATTTGCTATTGATCACTACAGGGGACATATCCCACTATGTCTACATAAAAAACTTTGGAGCTCTTGTTTCTAAACAAATATCAAATAAACACGGAGAGAAAACCATTTGTTTAAGATGTTTTTGTCATGTAGGCAAACCATTAAGAAGGGGAGGTTCAGAATGGTTAGTAAAACATCAAAGGTTATGTAATGGAAACTATGAGGTTAGAATTAAATTGCCACATCCAAGCAGAGCGCAGATAAAATTTGATAAAGTAATACAACAATACCGTGTACCTGTTGCTGTATACGCGGATTTTGAAGCGTCTTTACTTCCGCTCGAACATCAAGAAGAGAACGTAACAAGAAGGAGCAAATACCAGCAGCACACACCGAACAGCTATTGTTTAATAGTAAAGTCCACGCTTTCTGAAGATCATCTTTGTAAATACGAATTGTCGTCTACGCCGAAAATTTATCGTGGTGAAGAAGCAGCTCGACACTTTGTCGATGATTATATAACATAGCTGAAAAGGTGGAAGAAATGTATAGAAATGTGTTACCGATGACACCTATGACTGAAGGTGAACTTCAACAACATGATTCAGCAACAACATGTTATCTGTGTACTAACACCTTTACACCGGATAATGTTAAAGTGCGAGACCATGATCATCTTACAGGAGCTTACAGAGATGCAGCCTGTAACTCTTGCAACTTAAACTACAAACTTCCAAATTTTATCCCCGTTGTTTTACATAATCTTTGTGGATACAACTCTCACTTTATAATCCCGGAATTAGGGAGAGATAAGGGAGCAATAGATGTCTTGGCAACAACCATGGAAAAATGTATTAGCTTTTCTAAAAAATCGGCAATATAAAACTTAGATTCATTGATTCCTATAGATTTATGCCTTTCAGCTTTATGAAATTATCAGAAAATTTAAGAAGAGAAGATTTGATCGAAACAAGCAAAATTGTACCAAACAGTAAAATGGATTTGGTTCTTCGAAAAGGAGTATTCCCATATGATTACATAGATGGACTGCATAGATTTGATGAAACATCGCTTCCTGCAATAGACAAATTTAAAAACAAACTTAATGATTCAGACATTTCACCTGAAGAGTATCAACATGCATGTCGAGTATGGAACGAGTTGGATATGAGGACTATAGGAGATTACTCAGGCTTTTATGTCAAACTAGATGTGACCCTTCTTTGTGATGTGATAGAAGAATTCCGAAATACCTGTTTTTCTGCATACGGTTTGGACCCTCTACATTCGTATACTTCACCAGGATTAGCTTGGCAAGCCATGTTAAAAGAAACAAAATGCAAACTCCAACTTTTAACAGATATTGACATGGTTTTAATGGTTGAAGCTGGTGTAAGAGGCGGATTGACCCAAGTGTTACCAGACATGTCAAAGCCAACAACAAATACCTTCCCGATTACGATGAAACCAAACCGTCAACCTATTTAGGATATTTCGATGCAAATAACTTGTAAGGATGGACTAAGTCAAACCCACTTCCTTTTGATAACTTTAAATGGATTAATCCCGACTCTATTGGCGATATTTTACATATTCCGAAACATGGTGACACTGGATATATCTTGGATTGCGATTTTGAATACCCAGAAAATTTACATGATCTTCATTATGACCTTCCACTTCTTGCCAAAACAGAAATTTCACCAATGGGAAAACACCCTGAATTAATGATGACATTAAATAATAAACAACGCTACGTGGCTCACTTTTGGGTGGTTCAACAAGCTATCGAATTAGGACTACGTCTAACAAAAATTAATAGAGTTTTGAAATTTTCCCAATCATGCTGGTTGAAACCCTACATTGATTCGAATACCATCAGAAGAGCGCCGCTACATCAGAATTTAAAAAAGATTTCTTTAAATTAATGTATAATGCGATATTTGGAAAAACATTGGAAAACAAAAGAAGACACAAAAATGTTAAACTTGTTACCGACGCAAAAAAACTACAGAAACTAGTACAGCAGCCAAATTTTGGAACATCTATAATTATTAATGTCAAACTTGTAGCAGTGTCCATGAATAAGACGAGTGTGAAAATGGATCGTCCTTTGTATATAGGCATGTCAATCTTGGACATCTCAAAAACACACATGTACGATTTACACAACAACAAAATGGTGGCATTCTACGGAAGATAGAATATATCTATTAAATATATGGACACTGACGCTTTCATATATCGCATACTAACATTGGACATGTATAAAGATTTAGTACATTTATTTACAAGAACGACTTTGATTTCTCTGACTATCCAAAAGATCATCCAAACTACGACAATGACAGAAACAAAAAAGTACTAGGCAAATTCAAGGATGAGGCTAATGGTGTTCTACTTGAAGAGATTGTTGCACTGATGTCTAAACTATATTCTTTGAAACTCTATAATGAAAAAGAAGAAGAAGAAAAGAAGAATAGCTATATTAAGAAAGCTAAAGGTGTAAAGAGTTTATATTTAAAGAAGAAAGTGCATTTTGAACACTACAAGCAATGTTTATTTGAGGATAACATCATTACAGCTAAATTCAACACCATCAGAAGTTTTAACCATCAGCTGTACAGCGTGACTGAAGTTAAAAAGGCGCTATCCTGTAATGACGACAAAAGACAAACCCTTCCAGACAAAATCAACACAATGCCATTCGGCCACTATTCCCTCAACTCTATTGACGAGTAACCCTTTCATCGTCCTAGATCCTTTATCCTTTTCCTTTCCGTAAAAAAGGGGAAACACATCAATGTTAAGCTGTGTTCCCCTTTTTACACAAGTTTTGAATGACCTTGAACAATATATATATATATATATATATATATAAGCAGATTTATACAAAAGAATATTTAATACCATATCAGCTGCCTTCGTGAAACCATCATGTCAGACCTGAAGGAGAAGATTATTAATGAACTACACAAACCTGCAAGAATAAAGTTTCCAAGAAGAAATACTGTTATAAAAGGGATAAATGATCTATATCAAGCGGATTTAATTGAAATGCGATCGTATAGCAGAATAAACAAAGGATTTAAATATATACTGACAATTATTAATTGTTTTACAAAAGTTGCAGACGCTTTGCCTCTAAAGGACAAGACTGGAAAAAGCGTAACACAAGCCATGGACATAGCCATAAAAAGAGATAAAAACAAAATTAAACATTTACAAACTGATGATGGAACAGAATACTTTAATACAAACTTTGAAGAAACAGAAGAAACTTTAATACACAGTTAATGAAGAAATATAAAATAAATCATTATTCTACAAATTCAGAGAAAAAAGAAGCTATTGTAGAAAGATTCAATAGAACATTTAAAGGAGCACTGTATAAACAGTTTTCATAAAGAGGTTCTTACGTATGGATTGATATTTTACCACAATTAATAAATGATTATAATAACAGGTTTCACAGAACTATTGGTATGAAACCTATCAAAGTAAATAATAGAAATGCAAAAGATGTATCAAAACGCATAAAGAAAAATACAAAGCCTAAAGTAGAAAAGATGCAACCAAGAAAATTTAATGTACGTGATAAAGTACGGATTAGTAAATATAAGGGAGTGTTTGCCAATAAATACCTTCCCAATTGGACGAATGAAGTTTTTACTGTGTATAAAGTGCAACCGACTATACCTGAAACGTATATTTTAAAAGATACAAAGGAAATTTGTTGTAAGGTGCATTTTATGGACATGAAATGTTAAAACCAACAGTAGGTGATGTATATCTTGTTGAAAAAGTGTTACAAAGAAAAAAGGACGCAGTTAAAGTGCGGTGGTTGGGGTTTAACAAAACTGAGGATTCATGGATACCTATAAAGGACTTGGTTTAATGCAAGCAACTCATTTAATCGTTAACCTTTGAAAAGGATGGAGATTATTCACCATAAAGATCGATTCAATATTAATAACATAGATGATTTAACTGTGGATAACGTTAAAATCAACAATGGTAAGCACGGTAGTTTACTTCCAAACACTGTTCGATGTATAGTAAGTGGCCCCTCAAACTATGGAAAGACCAATGTTGTCTTTAATTTGATCACTAATCCGCAGGGATTAAGGTTTAATAACCTATATATTTTTTCAAAATCTCTGCAACAACCAAAGTATCAATTGCTGGATAAAATCTTATCTGATGTGTCTGATGTTAACTTTTATAAATTTAACGCTAGTGATAGCATTATGCAACCAAACGAAGCGAAACCGTATTCTGTATTTATATTTGACGATGTATCTTGTGAAAATCAAGATACGATTAGAAACTACTTTTCCATGGGAAGACATAATAACATCGACAGCATATATATAGGACAAACTTATAGCAAAATCCCGAAACAACTTATCAGAGATAATGCAAATATTCTAATTGTATTTAAACAAGATGATACTAACCTAAAACATATATATAACGATCATGTAAATGCGGATATGCCATTTGAAAAGTTTAAAGAGCTTTGCGGAAAAGCATGGGCGGAAAAGAATGGATTTCTGGTTATTATGAAAGATCAAGCTATAAAAGATGGCCGTTATAGAATAGGTTTTGATAAATTTGTTTTAATACACTGATTAGCGGTATTACTGTACAAGTCGTCAAGGTGTGTAGATGGTAAACCAGGAAAAGCTATTAAAGGAAATAAAATCACTTAGTGATTCTATTAGCCAAAAAAAAACGAGCTTTAAAATCAGGTATAAATGAAAGAGAGCAATTTTTAGAATCAACATTCAAACCTGTTACTGAACCTTTAAAGCGATTAGCACAAAATATGGAAAAACCTTCAATTCGCTTCGAAGGATACAAAATGCTACCAATTTCCAAATATGAAGAAGAATTTCAGAATGATGAAAGTTTTGGCCAGTTACAAACATCTGAAGAAAGCGACGAGTATGAAGAAAGCGGAGATATAGAAGATTTAAAGGAAAAGGACGTTGCAGAAGAAAAAAGTACACAAGATTCAAGTGTAGAAGATACAAGAGCAGAAGAAGAGGATATTAACCCATCCAACTTAAGCAAATTAGGCACAGATATTATGTTTAAAGGAACACTTGGGAAGAAAATATACATTAAAAATGTTACATGGCACACATGCTAATAAAAATTATCATATATATGGAGCTAGAATAGAGGATAAAGGATTAATGATTGGAGATAGCAAGTTAGATATAAACGAAAATTATGATATATTTATTGGTGATAAAAAATATTAAGGTACAAATGGTTTGTTTGAACTCATCTTTAAAAACAATCCTGGTAGATATACTAAAAAGGATTTACAATTGTTTACAAATATACTAGAGTATACAAATGCACATAGAAAAAAATATTCCAAAGACCTACCTATTCATAGAATGTAACGGTCAAAAATGAGACCCCTTTATTTTTCTTATTACCTCATTTAATTTCGTAATAGAAAGCAAGCCACGTTAATTTAAGTTCGCCCGGCAAAGTAAAACAAGAACGGAACAAAAGATGAGTCACGGTCGGCCGGCCTACTCGCCGAGCGCGTAGCGACCTGTAGCGAGTAAACAGCTTCTCGCGGCGGCCGCCGGGTCGTCTGGCGCTAGTGTTGCTTGCCAGGAAGGGGTGGGGAAAGCCCGGAACGAGCCTTCACGAGCCAGACGGACGGTCAGTCTCTCGACCGCCACCATCGACTCAACATCAGACCTCCAGTAGTAAGTTGACATAGTCTTCCTACACTAGGTTATTAAAGAAGTATTCGTTGCCGCTCTTATTCGTTTATTGTTTAACGGGATTAATAAATAATCGTTCGTTGATTTGTGGCGTAATACCCCACGAATTTTAGAGCAGTTCGTTTTTTTTTATTGTAAGAGCCAAAGTTGGCGGCATTTTCTATCATTTTAATAAAAGGATTATTTAATTTGTCTGGAACCAGAGTTATACTCTGACGCCAGGCGTGGTTATTTTCCTTCTTTAGTCGAGGCGTATATTACTTTACAGCAGGACCATGGTATTTTTATCACAGGAACCAGAGGCTATACTCTGACCCCTGACAGTTGGTAGCGTTTGATTTCTAAGCAATTGTAAATCGTATTGCAGAAGCGTATTTTTGGATAACTAGCGGGCGTAACTAAACTTGTGGGACCCAGAGGACTTACTCTGACACCCAGTGACAGTTGATCGAATTTTGTAAATCGTGTTGCAGGAGCGCGTTTTCGGATAAGTAGCGGGCATAAATCAATTTGTGGGACCCAGAGGACATACTCTGACACACAGTGACAGTTGACCAAATCTTGTAAATCGTATTGCAGGAGCGTGTCTTGGATAAGTAGCGGGCGTACATCAATTTGTGGGACCCAGAGGACTTACTCTGACACCCAGTGACAGTTGACCGACTTTTGTAAATCGTATTGCAGAAGCGTGATTTTGGATAAATAGCTGGCGTAAATCAATTTGTGGGACCCAGAGGACTTACTCTGACACCCAGTGACAGTTGACCGAATTTTGTAAATCGTATTGCAGGAGCTCGTTTTTGGATAAGTAGTGGGCGTAAATCAATTTGTGGGACCCAGAGGACATACTCTGACACCCAGTGACAGTTGACCGAATCTTGTAAATCGTATTGCGGGAGCGCGTTTTTGGATAAGTTGCGGGCGTAAATCAATTTGTGGGACCCAGAGGACATACTCTGACACCCAGTGACAGTTGACCTAATTTTGTAAATCGTATTGCAGGAGCGCGTTTTTGGATAAGTTGCGGGCGTAAATCAATTTGTGGGACCCAGAGGACATACTCTGACACCCAGTGACAGTTGACCGAATCTTGTAAATCGTATTGCGGGAGCGCGTTTTGGATAAGTAGCGGGCGTACATTAATTTTTGGGACCCAGAGGAATTACTCTGACACCCAGTGACAGTTGACCTATATTGTAAATCGTGAGTTCTTCGTAGTAAAGTACTTAGCAGTATCTCTACAGAGCACTGCTCTACCAGACGGGACGAATATTTTGGGAAGGATTTACTTGCGGAGTAGGACACAGCTTAATACGCTGGTGAGACAGCAGAGCGCTTCTCTGCCACCTGACTCCCGAATTAGGCCGTAGGAGTTGGGAATGATGAATGTTCTAGACTAAACCAAGTGTTTTGAGTCTGAACGAATATCTGAGCCTTCTCCTACAGATTGTTTACCGTTGTTTTTCTAAAATTTTAGTTTAAGTCGATCCTTGGAAATAAATCCCACGCGGCTGAACTATTTAGGGCATCGTTTTTCGTAATTTTAAGACTCGGAGAAAAACACGGTCACATTTTGGCACCCGAACAGGGACCCTTAGAATTGTCGAATTTGTTATCTCGTAAACTGAATTTTGCCTTTTGGCTGGCGCCCGAAATTTAAGCTTTATACGATTTACAATGTGGGACCAAGTGTTGCCTTTGTTCCTCTTCCCTTCACTGAAAAATTGGAAGTGGATTTCAACGGCTATAGGAAACCTGTATGTGATCGAACCACCGAAATCCAACAAGGAAAACAAAACTTCGGCACAGACAAGAGTGTCCACAATTCCGACCACCACGACAACCCCTCAGACTACGGCATCGCTAGAAACTACCGTGTCTACCTCAGCTCCAGTATTAACGGAAACGCCTGTGATGACGACATCCTCTTCACTTCTGATACCAGTTTCTCATGGAGAGAGCACCGATTTGAGCAGTATGAGAGTAGGATGGGTCTATCGAATGAATAAAGCCGAGTTGCAAGCTGAGATTGGGGCATACGGCCTATCAGTAGATGGTACCGTCGAAGAACTAAGAAACCGACTTGTTGCTGTCGTGAGGGCAAAGTTGCCTAAGACACCTTTATCCCCAAGTGGTGGAGCAGAATCTTTGATATCTCAAATGGACAGAGGACCACACTCTCAAGGGCCAGAATTTGAAGCTAGCGTGATACGGGAGATGTTAGGACTACAACATGGAGTGGATTCAAGGACCTTAATATCCCGATTGAGAGAAACGCTGACGGCTAAACCTGACGAGCATCCAATCACTAGGGATCCATCCCAGCAGGAGTTACCAAGGCCACGGACGCTAACTCACGAATCTCGCCCAGTATGGATAAATACAGAGCCCCGATTTTCTACTGGATTTGAATTTCCTATGCTAACACAGCAGAATGAAAAACTAAATTTCCAAAGAAAGGTCCCGGATATATGCGGGCTAGTACGAAAATGGAATCTACGATTTGATGGGGAAAGAGACCCCATATCCTTCAAAGAAAGAATATCAGAACTTCTGGATGCTTATGAGGTAACACCAGATGACATCCTACGAGCGTTACCAGAGCTGTTTAAGGATCGCGCATTATTGTGGTACAGGATGAATAGAGAATCATGGAGATCCTTTGTTGATTTTAGGCAAGATTTCATTAGGCAATTCTGGCCGGCGGGGATGATATCAAACTGGATGAAGAAATTCGAAGACGTACCCAAGGACCTGGGGAAACCTTCAAAAATTATTCCTTGGCAATTGGCACGTTGATCAGGAGACGTGGAGGATATGCCGAACGAGAGAAGATCGAACGGATTTATGGGAATATGCGCCCCGAATACAAGAGTTATGTAAGAAGGAGCGACTTTGGGGACGCGCAAGGACTTCAACGATTAGTCGAAGAATACGAAGCCCTCATACGAGATAGTAAAACCTATCAGCCTCCGCCAGACGTATCCCACTCACTAGTCCCCGAAACTGCTTACCGATACAAACGCAACAGAGATAATCGACACGATGCCGCACCAGTGGACGAATTCAGGAAGCCAGATGACACCTACCGAGGAACGACGGCGCAAACCACGAATGGCTATGAACGGAATAGCCGTGAACAGAGAAAGGTCAGATGTTGACCAGGCGAAAGAGCGCTCGAACTTTGCGGGGGTAAATCAATCATATGGGAGACATCAAAATAATCAGAGACCAGATGACCCAACAAACTATTCGCCTAGAGCCCCTCGAGTTTACTGGAACTGCGATATCCCCGGACATTTTGCAAGAAACTGCAGGAAACCTAGAGTGTTAAAATGTTTTCATTGTAAGAAACCTAGGATTCGAACCACGGATTGCCGCGGGAACCAGGGAAACGAGAGATGGACTCTGACACAACGGGAGGCCCAGAGTCCAGAGTTACAAAACATAAGACCTCCCCTAAGGAAGTAAAAGAAGTCGAAGCCAGTGGGATTGGATGTTATAAAAACAACCATGAGAAGGCGTTGGACCCAAGACCGCGCGTTGTAGTACAGATAGAGGGACGGAACTTCATCGGTCTCCTAGATACGGGGGCGATGGTATCGATAGTAAACTCAAGCGTAGTAGAGCATTTGAGGGAAGTTGGGTTTCTTGGAGAGCCTGTAAATATACAGATCAGAATGGCGAATGGGAACATTGCTCGCGTAGACAGATTGTTTACCATTCGTTGCATGGTAGGTGGGCATCCAATGGAGGTAGGAGTTCGTTATTTACCAACTTTGACGACCCCAATGATAATCGGAATGGACATGATTGATGGCTTGGGGTTAATAACGTACAACGTTGCATTACAAAATCACACGATAAATTTGTCTGAAGATAACCGACTGTCAGCTGTAGTGTAATTGACATCGAGCGAGAATAGAAGGCTGCAGGAATTCTTGGAAATTCAGCTAAAGAAGTTCGAAGGGGTGAGTGGAAGGACCCCATTGATTGAACACACGATCAAATTAAAGAACAAGGAACCAATAAAACAGAGAAATTATCCAAGGAACCCTGCGATGCAACAGATCGTATATGACGAAGTTGATCGTATGCTTAAAGAGAAGATCATCGAACCTTCGTCGTCCCCGTACAGTTCACCTATCGTGCTTGTGAAGAAAGCCTCCGGGGGGTGAGATTTTGTATTGACTTCAGAAAGATTAATGAAGCGTCTGAAGTGGACGCGTACCCTCTACCAAGAATAGATTCCATACTAGACAAGCTGCGAGAGGCCAAGTATATTACGACATTAGACCTTCAAGCAGGATATTGGCAAGTCCCACTTTCAGAAGAAAGTAAACCACTAACAGTTTTTACCGTACCTGGCAAGGGACTCTTTCAGTTTCAAGTAATGCCCTTTGGCCTTCATTCGGCTGGGGCCACTTTCCAAAGACTGATTGACAAAATAATTGGGCCGGAGTTGGAGCCTAAAGCGTTTGCCTATTTAGATGATCTCATAGTTATCAGCCGGACTTTTGAAGAACATTTAGCACTCCTGGAAAACGTGTTTGAGAGACTCCGGAATGCAAATTTAAAGTTGAATCAGGACAAGTGTCACTTCTGCAGGCGGGAGTTAAAGTATTTAGGGCATGTTGTAAACGAGGAGGGTATCAATACAGACCCAGACAAGGTCCAGGCTGTGAGAGAGTTCCCAATACCGACCAATGTTCGTGGATTGAGGAGCTTCTTAGGATCAGCCTCATGGTATCGCAGATTTGTCAAGAACTTTGCGAGGTATTCCGCACCTTTGACACAACTGTTACGGAAAGATGCGAGGTGGAATTGGGGAGACGTTCAGGAGTCCGCTTTCACTGCTCTAAAAGACCAGCTTACGAAAACGCCGGCCTTGGCATGTCCGGACTTTAACAAAACGTTCACGGTGCAGGTTGACGCCTCAAACGAAGGTTTGGGGGCTGCTCTCACACAGGCTGTCGATGGCAAGGAAACCGTCATTTCATATGCAAGTAGGCTGCTTTCGGACGGGGAGAAACGTTTCACAGTTACTGAAAAAGAATGCTTGGCTTTGGTTTGGGCGGTACGTAAATTCCGGCCTTACCTTGAAGGTTATCGGTTCGTAGTGATCACTGATCACCAAGCCCTCAACTGGTTGATGACAATTGAAAAACCGTCTGGTCGGCTTGCAAGATGGATTCTTGAACTCCAACAACACCAATTTGAAATTAAATACCGTAAGGGGGTGTTGAACAAGGTTGCAGACGCACTCTCAAGACATCCTGTACCGCAGCAAGGTGCGGGTGGAGCCAGCAACGAAACTGAACATGAATACGTTGGGTGCGTAGAACAAGCGGGAAAACCATCAAGTTCGACTAGTGTCCCACCTGAAACGTCAAAACCCAATTGGTTTAAGCAGGTGTACAGGCGAGTAGAGCGGAATCAGAGTAAATTTCCACGTTTTCGGATAACAAGAGGCAAGCTTTTCAAAGAAATTAAGGACAAGAAGAAAAATAACGACCCTGCGACTCAATGGAACATGTGCGTTCCACCCGAGCTAGTACCAATCATTATAAAGGAGAAACATGATGACACTACTGCTGGCCATTTTGGAATAAGGAAAACGATAGCCCGAGTCAAAGAGAGGTATTATTGGCCCGGTCTGGTAAATTACGTCAAGAGATACGTAAACAGCTGTCCGGTGTGCCAGGTCCACAAGGTAGAGCAACGGAAAGCTGTTGGCAAGATGTTCTTTCGAGAACCGAAGGGGCCGTGGTACACGGTAACAACTGACCTGATTGGACCACTTCCCCGGTCTAAAACGGGAAATCGCTTTTTGTTTGTAGTCCAAGACTCATATACCAAATGGGTGGAACTAGCCCCATTAAAAGCAGCGACAGCGAAGCAAGTGACTGATCGATTCCGAGAGTTAGTTTTATCGCGTTATGGCTCGCCCGAAGTTGTCATCACAGATAATGGTACACAATTTTCAGGATAAATGTGGAGCAAACTCTGCGACGACTACGAGATAAAGAAAGTTTTTACGCCTCCTTACAGTCCCCAAGCCAACCCTGTTGAGCGAACAAATCGGGTGTTGAAAACAATGATAAGGCAATACGTCGGCAGCGATCAGAGGGAATGGGATTTGTATTTATTGGACTTCAGATACAGTATTAATACTGCGGCCCACGAGTCAACGGGTTTTACACCAGCCCTCTTAAATTTTGGTCGGGAATTGCGAGTTCCGAAGGCTCTTCACGGACCTGTGTCAGTCAGCGTCAACGGTCAGGAGGAGCATAGTAAAGGAACCCTACACGAGAGAATGATGCTGCGACGCCACGGAATATTTGACAGCGTGCACAAGAATCTGAGGAAAGCATACGAGAAACAAGCGAAAAACTATAATTTGCGAAGAAGAGACTCTAAATTCAGTGTCGGTGACGTAGTTTTAAAGCGCTGTCATCATCTTTCGTCAGCAAAAGATAATTTTGCAGCCAAATTAGCCCCCAAATTTGATGGTCCATTTAGAATTATCGGCATGCTCGGAGCAAACGTGTACTCTCTGTCGGATAATAAGGGAAAATCGATTGGTACGGCTCACGCAAAAGACCTTAAACTTTTCGTCAGTAGGAGTCCGTAAGGATGTTACGGACCGAATAGGAGCGGCAAGTTAAAAAAAAAATGTTCAGGGTTGGTTAACTGTTTTATTAGTATTAGGAATTTTTCTCCTTTTCAGTCATACTTGTCGCACTCTAATATTTCTGGCTTTAACTGTGTTGTCTGCTTACTTACAGTACTCCGATTATAGTGAAGATTAACCTGCGCAAGATGGAGGGAGTACCGACCTCAGAGTTTGGAAAGAAGAAGGTAGATGAGGTAACTCCAAGAGGTCTCTGTAAGGATGGAACCATCGAAGACTTTCTTGCCATCCTTAGAGAGGGGAGTGACGGCCTTTCCGGAGTATTGAAAACGTATGATTTTCCTACGGTGTTTTTCACCGCCATTGATGCTGGGGGTTTCCAGCGAGTGGCGAGATGGACCAGAAAGATTAAAATCACAGATTACGACGTATTGTTATTTCCAGTCCACGTGCCTATGGGGCGCCAAGGGGGGATTGCCCATTGGTACCTCATAGCCACTTTTCTAAAGGAAAAGACCGTCAGGAGCTACGACTCCCTGGGGAAAGAATACCCCGAAAGGCTTAAATTATGTCTAAACTACCTCGAGTGGGAAATGCGAAGAATAGGGGCCCCCGTTAAACCGAAGCGATTGGACGCTGAAAGGGAATCCCTCCGGATTGAGGAAACAGACAAATGGAGTGGACTGCGGCTTCTTCGTCTGCTTTTACGCTGGATGCATTGCAAAGAGGCTGAACCCGGCAGCTGTGAAGCCTCCGCATTCCTTAGAACTGAGGAGATTCGTTTCTTGGGTTTTGAGGCGCGGGAAGGTAGAACCACTGGACCAACTTTTGGAAACAGTTTGAGAACATGAATTATTCCCAGGACCGACGACGGAGTACTCGGAAATGGAGTTACAAGGCAGCGTAGACCGGAAGATGTGGCAGATGACGGAGGTCCTCCGTACTATGTATCTAACGGAGGAACCATGTACCGTCGAAGATGACCCGTCATCCCCAACCTATCCGCAAATACTAGAGGTTGCGGTGGACGGTACGCCTGACGAAGCAAACGAGATGGTGGTGGATGACATGAGCCCCACCGATCCGTTTTGCGAGGTGCCAGATATGTACACCAGGGACCCTGAGCCACCAGAGGACGACATATCCAGTTATGAGATGGTGGAGATTGACACACTCAAGGAAATGGAAAAACCGCCGTCACCAGCTCTATCCATCAACGCCGAGGCGGATCTACTGCAGGAGATTCTGGACGCCACCGACGAGGGTGGCAACCCCAAACCAAAAGTAGAAGAGTCTGGGTTCGTCATGATAGAGGTAAACACCACAGAAGAGAATCCAAAATTGGAAAACGATGAAACCAGGTTCCCCGTCGTTAGGAGGGATAGGGACGACACAAGCTCCGGCAGATCACGGCGGCACCCAGAACAACGGTGGAGCTATCCTCCGCTAGGACCGTCACCAGCGGCAAAAAATCAACACCGACTTGATCGGAAACCCCGGATGAAAAGAAGGACAATGTGGGTGACATTGAACGACGGCACGAGAAAACGCGTAAATGTCCGGAAACTGGGACTCCCGGTGTACAAACCATACGGTTGAAGAGAGCCGTACCGTAGAGAAGAGTTGATTTTTATTTTTTCTTATTTTCCAAGGTGGAAGTTTGTTTGTCAGTTTGACACAATTTTGAGTTATTTCGAGTCCATTTTGGACAAATTTTGAGTTCCGATCTATGCGCAGAAGGTCACCGCATTTTATGTTGGACCTGCAAGCTGTAGGAGAGGAGAATTTTATTGGATGGAGTTTCTTTTTTGTTTATGTTGAGGAGAGTGTTCGTATATTTTTAAGAAACACGAAAGAAGAAGGAGGATTTATTTTCAGTTATGAACCTTAATGAAGCGGTTTTCTTTTTTTGCTGTTTTTTCTTCTTTATTAAAACAGAGGAGTGTGTAACGGTCAAAAATGTGACCCCTTTATTTTTTTTATTACCTCATTTAATTTCGTAATAGAAAGCAAGCCACGTTAATTTAAATTCGCCCGGCAAAGTAAAACAAGAACGGAACAAAAGATGAGTCACGGTCGGCCGGCCTACTCGCCGAGCGCGTAGCGACCTGTAGCGAGTAAACAGCTTCTCGCGGCGGCCGCCGGGTCGTCTGGCGCTAGTGTTGCTTGCCAGGAAGGGGTGGGGAAAGCCCGGAACGAGCCTTCACGAGCCAGACGGACGGTCAGTCTCTCGACCGCCACCATCGACTCAACATCAGACCTCCAGTAGTAAGTTGACATAGTCTTCCTACACTAGGTTATTAAAGAAGTATTTGTTGCCGCTCTTATTCGTTTATTGTTTAACGGGATTAATAAATAATCGTTCGTTGATTTGTGGCGTAATACCGCACGAATTTTGGGGCAGTTCGTTTTTTTATTGTAAGAGCCAAGTTAGCGGCATTTTCTATCATTTTAATAAAAGGATTATTTAATTTGTCTGGAACCAGAGTTATACTCTGACGCCAGGCGTGGTTATTTTCCTTCTTTAGTCGAGGCGTATATTACTTTACAGCAGGACCATCGTATTTTTATCACAGGAACCAGAGGCTATACTCTGACCCCTGACAGTTGGTAGCGTTTGATTTTTAAGCAATTGTAAATCGTATTGCAGAAGCGTATTTTTGGATAACTAGCGGGCGTAACTAAACTTGTGGGACCCAGAGGACTTACTCTGATACCCAGTGACAGTTGATCGAATTTTGTAAATCGTGTTGCAGGAGCGCGTTTTCGGATAAGTAGCGGGCGTAAATCAATTTGTGGGACACAGAGGACATACTCTGACACCCAGTGACAGTTGACCAAATCTTGTAAATCGTATTGCAGGAGCGTGTTTTGGATAAGTAGTGGGCGTACATCAATTTGTGGGACCCAGAGGACATACTCTGACACCCAGTGACAGTTGACCGAATCTTGTAAATCGTATTGTGGGAGCGCGTTTTGGATAAGTAGTGGGCGTACATCAATTAGTGGGACCCAGAGGACTTACTCTGACACCCAGTGACAGTTGACTGACTTTTGTAAATCGTATTGCAGAAGTGTGTTTTTGGACAAGTAGTGGGCGTAAATCAATTTGTGGGACCCAGAGGACTTACTCTGACACCCAGTGACAGTTGACCGACTTTTGTAAATCGTACTGCAGAAGTGTGTTTTTGGATAAATAGCTGGCGTAAATCAATTTGTGGGACCCAGAGGACTTACTCTGACACCCAGTGACAGTTGACCGAATCTTGTAAATCGTATTGCGGGAGCGCGTTTTGGATAAGTAGCGGGCGTACATCAATTTGTGGGACCCAAAGGAATTACTCTGACACCCAGTGACAGTTGACCGTATATTGTAAATCGTGAGTTCTTCGTAGTAAAGTACATAGCATTGTCTCTACAGAGCACTGCTCTACCAGACGGGACGAATATTTTGGGAAGGATTTACTTGTGGAGTAGGACACAGCTTAATACGCTGGTGAGACAGCAGAGCGCTTCTCTGCCACCTGACTCCCGAATTAGGCCGTAGGAGTTGGGAATGATGAATGTTCTAGACTAAACCAAGTGTTTTGAGTCTGAACGAATATCTGAGCCTTCTCCTACAGATTGTTTACCATTGTTTTTCTAAAATTTTAGTTTAAGTCGATCCTTGGAAATAAATCCCACGCGGCTGAACTATTTAGGGCATCGTTTTTCGTAATTTTAAGACTCGGAGAAAAACACGGTCACAAGAAACTTGTCAATAAAATACACAAGTATTATATCTAGTCTTTTCCCCTCGAAATCAAATAAAGCTCAAACTAAAAGAAGAGCTTTATCTTCTGCTGAATTAAATGTTTTGCATAACAAGAGAAAAACAACTGATCCTACCACATCTGGAAGTGGATTATTGAAACATTTGTATAACACTAATATAATATATTACAACGATATAAATAAGTTAGTTGATCGAATGATGTTATTACATGAAGCTATGGAAGCCGGGCACACTGGTTTAGAAAACGAATGGGTAGCTTTGGTTGATGAACTGCGAAAACAAGGAATAATTGTTCAGTAGACGTATATATATAATGATAACCTAAACGATAGCGATTCAGTTACATCATGAGGGTGGACCAAGTTTGGACGGTATTCCGAGTTTGGAGTAAAATCTGGATATAGTGAAAAAAGAGCTGGGTTTCCGTTAACACCTGATGGCAACTATAATTTTGAAGGAAAAGTAATTCAAAATGTTGGTGATCCGCTTTTGTCTTCTGATGTGGTTACGGTACAGTAGATGGATCAAAGAACCCCAACTGTACACAAAGATCATTGGGGGTTTTCCGGTAAAAGGTTAAGCAATATACAACATCCCGTTTATGATGGTGAAGCAATAAATTTAGCTACTCTAAAATTGTTAACCATTTACAAAAGGAATGGAACTGACACAAGCTATGATGTAAAAAAATTAAAATTATCAAATGTAGGTGATTGTGAGCAGGGTGGAGACGCTGTAAATAAGAAGATGTTTGATATCGTACACAAGAAATGGACTATAGAATATGAAAAACATTTGGAAATGTTTGGTGCAGCTCTATTTAATTATATCCATCGGGCTTCAGGAAGAGCTGCAGCTTCAGATGTTGACAGCCAAAATTATTTAGACTGGAAAATATACACAATCCAGAGAGACCTAATCAACGAGATAAACCGTCTGAGTCTTCTAAAGTCAAGACATTAGGAAAGGGGGATAAAGTGAATGTGATTAATGAACCAACAGAAAACGATGAAGATTACATAAGAGAAAAAAGAATTTAAATACCCATGATAAGGGATAAGGCATCAGTCATATTTGAGAGACGATACAGAGAGGATGATGGAATCCAATATTACTGCGTGGAGTTTAATATCTCAAGAGCCGAGATTTCCCCAAGGAGTGTTGACAGATGGTTTTGTTCAACGGTTTTATATATATATATATATATGGATTGGGAACAACTTTCCATACACTACCTCTTCACAATGACTATGTTAAGAATTTATTTTCACAGAGTTAACTGGATCCATATTTTACAGAGACAACAGTTTTCAGAAGACTTCCTCGTAGAGATGACATCAAATTTTAATAACTGTTGGGACGTAATAAGTAAATATCAAAATCTCTCTGAGAATCACATTGAAAATGTTTAATATAAACTAGACTGGGATGCGTTATTCAATCACCAACGGTAAAGTGGCAAGTTTCTAAGGGAACATGACAACTATTTAAAGTTTATTCATTTTACCGAAGACAACGATACCATCACCAGCGGAGAAACATCTGGAACATCTTCAATTACACCTTATTTCTATTTTTACTACTTTTATTTAATATGCCTACATTTAATTAATCAATCCATTTCTATATAATAAGTGGATTTTAAACAGTATATAATACAAGAAACCAAAACTGATATTACATTCATTGTAAAACATTTATAGAGTACACCTACTGATTGTAAGTTTTGCTATAAATAGTCATGTCGAGGGTTAAACGCATCAGTCATAATCGAGAGAGATTACAGAGAGGAAGGAGAATAGCATCAACAGCATTTTCTCTATTGAGTAAAACGGTTGGAGCTATAGTTAACAAGGCGATTGATTTATTACCAGTGGAATTACATTTACCTGGAGGATATCAATATTGTGGTCCTGGAACCAAATTAGAGAAACGTCTTGCCAGAGGAGATCCTGGAATAAATAAGCTCGATCAGGCTTGTAAACAGCACGATATAGCGTATTCCAAATTTGGTGATACTAAAAATAGGTCAATAGCAGATAGAGCACTTGCTGAGAAATCTTGGCAAAGAGTAAAATTTAGTGACGCGAGTATTGGTGAAAAAGCAGCGTCCTTAGCAGTAACAGCAGCATTGAAATCAAAAACTACGTTTGGAGGAGTAAAGAGAAGAAGGCGAGGGAAAAGACCCGCTAAGAAACAAGGAGGTAATATCAGAAGAAAACATCCATCTACCAGTGGTAAAGGTAAAAAGAAACCAACAATATGGTCAATGATAAAAAAGGGAGGAGGATTATACCTAAGACCGTATCGTGTGTATTAAATAAGAAATAGCAATTAATAAATAATTAAAAACAAAGAATTAACCAATGAAGAACTGAATACATATGCTTCTTGTTTGAAAATCCCATTTTTAGAGGAGTATTTATGAAAGATGAATTACCAGTCGAAATGTGGAAAAATGAGACTGGTATTGTAAATTTGGATAATAGTGAAGGTTAAGCACTCATTGGGTGTGTTACAAGAAACTTGGTAAACCATTTATTATTTCGACATTTTTGGAGACCTTCCACCACCGAAAGAACTTCAACAATACTTTCGTGCGGCAGAAAATGTTTTTTACAATCATACAAGAAAACAACCTGATGATACATCCATTTGCGGTCATTTATGTTTAGACTTTTTAGCTAAAAGTGTTAGTCAACTTTAAGATGTCTTCGTATACAGTGTCATTAACCGGTAACTCATGTACTTTGTGCAGTATTCTGTTTCCAGCGCTACGTTTGCAAAAAGGAAGACTATGGGAAGCCGCATTATTGGATTTAACAACATATAACTCTATTCCAAACATTAGTGAAGGAATTAATAACAAAATACATTATTACAAGACAAAAGATGATAAAGGAAAATATTCAGCTTTGGAAGAATTCAGTTTACCAACAGGAGCTTATGCAATTGACAATATAAATGAAGTTATAAAAAAATATATGGGAAAAGAAAATATTACGATAAAAGGCAATAACAATACAATGAAAGCCGAAATTACTTCTAAGTATTATATTGATTTTAATCAAGAACATTAAATTGGTAGTTTACTGGGGTTTTTAAGGAAACAAAAGTATTAGAACCTAATACAACTCATTCTGGGAATAAAACTGTGACGATTATCATTTTTAATACCATAGACATTACATGTAACATTATACAAGGATCCTATAGAGATGGAGAGAATCATCATATATTACACACATTCTACCCATCAGTTGCACCGGGTTTCAAGATAGTATAAAAGTCTCAAAACCTTGTGTACCTACCGTTAAACACCAGGTTAATTTCAGACATCGTGCTGAACATAGTAGATCAAAACGGAAACCTTATTGACTTTAGAGGAGAAGCTATTACTGTAAGAATACATATAAAATCATCCGCTTAGAAAATGGGGTTATCATTTAAAAAGAGAGAGCCAACCAACAAAGAGGTCAGTAGCTCATCAGCTGTAGAAGGATTAACAAGTGACAACATTCGTTTTCTAGAAGAAATTGGATTAAAGGTCATTAACAATGGATATACTGGATATAGCGCAGGGTCCAACATTCGACGAGACCTTATGGGAAAAGGAATATCATACGCACAACCCTTACACTTCGTCCAAAATAAACAATAACGATGAAATTAGGATTCCTATACAACAACAAGACATTTATACTCTTCCATTCGAAAGTTATTTATATATTGAAGGAAAATTAACAAAAGCTGATGGTACTGCTGGAACCACTGTTCCGTTCATAAATAATCCTATGGCATTTTTGTTTGACGAGATTAGATATGAAATTTCAGGATTTACAGTCGATTCAACAAAAAAGGTTGGAATTTCCAGTACGTTGAAAGGATTAGTGTCTTTAACACCAAATGAGAAGAATCTGTTAGCTGTTGCAGGATGGGTTGCACCAGACAAAAGTACAATCACTCCTGACTCTTCGGGAAACTTTGATTTCTACATACCTTTAAGATTACTCCTAGGATTTGCTGAAGACTACAGAAGAATAATAATAAATGTACAACAAGAACTAGTTTTATTAAGATCATCAAACGATAATGATATTATTCAAGCAGCTACTGGAACAACTGATGCAAATTTAGACTGGAAATTAACATTAGACAAGATTGTTTGGAGAGTACTACATGTGCGACTAAATGATGAACATAGGATTACATTATTAAGAAAGTTAAAATCAGATCGAGACATCGTAATGCCATTCAGAAGCTGGGAGTTCATGAATACCCCGTTTTACCTACAACACAACGGCATACATGGACTGTAAAAACTACTCATTTGGAAAAAGCGAGATATGTAATATTTGGATTGCAAACGAAGAAAAAAAGTATAATAACTGAAAATGCTGGTGAATTTGACCATTGTAAATTAACAAACTGTAAAGTGTTCCTGAATTCACAATTCTTTCCCTACGACAACTTTAATATCTCTATTGATAAAAAAAGGTACAGTGTTTTATACGATATGTACGCTAGGTTCCAAAATTCATTCTACGGCAAAACAAACAGACCTCTACTATCTCCCGTACAGTTTGAATCGAAAGCTCCGATTGTTGTAATCGATTGCTGCAAACAAAATGAATCTGTAAAATCGTCTAGTGTTGATATAAAAATAGAAATGGAATTTCAAGAAAACGAACCTGCAAATACATCTGCGTATTGTTTAATCTTGCACGATAAAATTGTTACATACACACCGTTGACCGATATCATACAGACAGTATTATAATATGTTGGACCACCAACGACACCGCCACTGTTGCTAACCTATAAATAGCGGAGCAACAATGCAGGTCTTCAGTTGATCGTCTATCGTCACATGGGTTACATCTTCTACAAAATGAGTTCTCCATTTTGTAGAAATGAGTTCCAAGGTAGTATCAAAGAAGAAGAAGAAAGTTGAAGAAAATATTCCTCCTCACATTTTAACTGAAGTTTTTTTGCGAATCTTTTACCCCATCTCAGCATGCATCAGTAAAAGTGTATCAGTTGGATTGATGAAGTCATTGGATTATTCCCCTACAGTACTACTACACCATGGAACAAAAAAGGTTTTATTTTCGCAAAATGCTTGGGAGTCATTTTTGAAACATGAACATTTAATAGAATGTTATTTAACTAACAGTTTGTGTGGAAGGAAAACACACATTCGACTTTTGGATTGTGACAATGAAATCGATATTGTTAAACATCGCGGACAACTACAAGTGCGAATTAGAGACTTGACTCAACATGAAAATAAGATTCTACTATCACGTGAAGAATTCTACGTTTTAAACTACGCAACATAACCTATTACAAGGTACTTGAGGCAGTTGGTATTTGCAAGCGCTATTATTAAAGAATATTTGGTCGATACTTTGGAAAACAACCTGATAGCACCATCGTGTACGGACCTGTGGATACATCTATTTTTAACAGAATACCTCATAAAGTTTGCATGTGGAGAAAGTTGAAGGATTTTGAACCACGTGTAGAAATCGCTACAGAAGCTACAGAAGAAACAACACAGGAAGAAGAAATGAAGAATCAAGGAGAAGAAGAAGAAAACGAAACACAAGAAGAAGAAGTTAAAAAAGACTAAAGTTTGACTTAGTAAAGAAGAACACACGTGGGGTATGCCTATTGGGGACGGTGCCCACGTTAAATATACGTCAACGCGCCTGCAACTGTACGGCCTGGTATTTAACCTACCGTGGTGTGGAAAACAGTTTAGTTGATCGTTAGGTGCCATGATGAGCAGAGAGAATGAAGAAGTGAGTGTAAAGCCTTGTGTAATAGAATTTCAAGCATTTCGAAACAATGATGATAGGTTTATTATCAAGGAATTAGTAATTTTAGACTTGCTTACATTTGTAGCCTACCCATTCACGTTTGAAGGTCCTTTTTCTTTTAACAAACTTAACGCCAAAGCAAAAAGTACAAACAAATGGATAACAAAATACTGTCATCACATACAATGGTATGAAGGATTTATAAGCTACAGTAATCTGCACAGTATTATGTTTAACTTATGCAAACAATATTCGCATATATACACAAGAGGATTAGAAAAATACCCCCGTCGCAGCAAACCTGCGTACTCAGCGAATTTCCAAAGCATAATATATGTCTTAATACCATATAAAGCCACGTACCAAGTTTCATCAAAATATATTGATATATAAGCGATATATACAATTTTAATTATTCTCCATAAGAATAGCATTGGTGATGAGTACATAGGTTTGCTGAAACAAGGAACACAAACAATTGGTTTTTATGCAAATATAAATATAATTTAACTAGGTGAAGCCACATACCAAGTTTAATCAATATTAAATCATAAGTAAGCACTATATAACATTTTAATTATTCTCCATAATAATAACATGGGAGCTGAGTAAGCAGGTTTGCTGCAACAAGGAACTAAAAAATGGGTTTAATGCAAATATCAATATAACTCAACAAGGTGAAGCCACATACCAAGTTTTATTGATTTATGTTCATAATTAAGGGAGTCATTACATTTTACTTATCCTCCATAAGAATAACATGGGGGCTGAGTACGCAGGTTCGCTGCTACGGGGATAATCAACAAAAAATCAATTTTTTGTGCAAATATCAATATACCAGTACTACGTGATTCCACGTGCCAAGTTTCATCAATATACATTCATTAATAATGGAGATATCAAATTTTATTTATTCTCCATAAGGATAACATTGGACAACGTACTGTGTTTTGCACTTTGAATATCTCTGCAACGGTTGAACGTAGAATTACAATTTAAACACCAAAATGATTGTTTTGGGGAGCTGAGTTGATTGGTAAAAGCAAATTTGAAGTTTACATTAAAATTAACTTAGGAAAAGCCAAAAACCTTTTTCCCATAAGATTAACATAGGAGATTTTATTAGCAGGTTTTTTTGGATTTTCTCCGCAACCACTTAACATAGCTTAATAATTCAGAATACCATATTATTTGTTTTTTAAGCTCTATAACATGGTCTAAACCAAAATTAAGTGTTTTAAAAATGTTAGGGTAAAAAATGCAAAAAACTGATTTTTGGAAAATTTAAAACCCCCATAAACCTCCCTTCCCATGGCCTGATTTTTCTGGTTTACGAACTTAAAGTCATAAATGTCACTTAACACATTTGAGCCAAATTTTATCGAAATCGGACGTTTTTTACTCTAGTTATCGCATTCACGGACACACACACACACACACACACACACACACACACACACACACATATATATATATATATATATATATATAAATTTGAACGAATAGTGTTTTAGTCATCTGGGGACCTAAAAAATTTTGTCATGGTCTCGGGCTTAAGTCTTACCATGAGACCTACGGTAATAGCTTCTTCCCTATAGGGGGAAATTCGCTAAAAGAACTGGATTCAAAAGTACACGCAAGGTGATGTTTTCGATATAACTATCAGTAAGGACTTCAACATTAATCTCGGTAATATTTGTGTTGCTGCAAAAGATCTTAAACACGGTCAAACAAACTGTGCATTGTACAACGCATATCGTTTGGCTGCTTACTTGAAACAAACGCAGGAATGTGGTGGGGGTAGCGGAGAACAGAAATGTGGTGGGGGTAGTGGGGCCTATAAATACGAGGAGACAACACCGCTCCAGCACAAGTATTATTCGAGACTCCGAAGAGGCAACATCACAGAAGACACCACTGACGAAGATGGCATCACAAAAATTTCTACAAACACTGGTTGATCAATTCAACACTCACTCAAAATCCGACATTCTGCTAACTAAAAAGTGCTCAGAACTAATAGAACAAAAACACTACATTATTCATAACATCAAGAAAGTGGAAACCACACATGGAGAAGCAATTCTAGTATCATTGAGCGAAGGACCTTTCACTCCAGGATATGAGCCGAAGTTTCAAATATTTCTTCCAAAACGATTTGTTCAACTGCTACAAAATGAAGACTTACGAGATATTCAACCGGGGACGTTGTATTTGGTATCACACGGCGTAAGCGGCAACAACTTGACGGAACTCACTCTGCACATCACGCATCTTTGTACATAGTGTCTCTGTATTTCTCTGTTTGTATTTCTAGTCATCAATGTTATACTTAAGCTTATTGTATTGTAAGATGTTTGTTTAATAAAGAAAATACAAAAAAAGAAAACTAAAAAAAACAACAACAACACAGCAGTATATTATTTTATATACTGCTGTGTTGCTTTTTTAAAATTCAAACAGATGACCTTGAACTTTCATTCAGGGTTAACTGATGAAGAGGAATAAAAGAGGGGGAGCACTGAAATTAGCCTCAGTCTTGTCTAACACACGCTGAAGCTAACATGTCGGTGCCTCGGATGAATAATCTACCATTCGATAACAATTTGAAGACTTATTGTTGCGAGTTACAATGTTTTAAAATACCAGATGATCAAGTTGATGGGAAAGCTTGTCGTAAGTGCGGGTGTTTCAGCTATTGCATATGTAGGTGTAAAACATATCAAATGAACTGACAAGATAAAATACAAGAATTACGGCGACGGATTGCATTACTTTGGCGGCGAATGTAGTATCAGCCATCTGCCTCGCGCCAGCTGCCATCTGCCACGCACTTGCCACCTGCCGCCTGCCTTTTGCCGCCTGCCATCTGCCGCCTGCAATCTGCCGTCCGCCATCTGCTCCGTCCCACCACACTTTTACCCCCACCATTTTGTTTGCTACCAGAAAGCTAGAGAGCTTTCAGTACACCTCCGGCTCTCGACCGGTGAACATCGAGCGCTCTTCACAAACGTAAAACATTATATTGAAATGTCCATTAAAATTAGGTGTATTCATTATGACTCTATTCATCTGGCGACTTTCCAAGACCTCGAGGTTTTTAGTGAAGAGTTAAGACTTCTCATTGCGTCCGGTTACGATTTATCTTTGGAACTTTAAGCAACAAAAAACAACGTGGACTCTGCGCAGGAATCAAAGTATCTACCTTCTTTCATCAGGAAAAAAACGATGGTCGCGACTCGTCGGGATCAACAACTTCGATTATAACCAACAACGGCGGAAGCTTCGCATTGTAAATAAGGACAAACATTGTAAATAAAATAAAGTAATTTTTGTAATAGTACTACCTCGCACTCGTATCATTCGATTGCTTAATTCGTTATTTTTTATCGATTAAACTATCGAATCACAATCGAGTTTTACGCGTGCGAGGTAGTACTTTTTTTAAACACCCTCCCCGTGACCTTGACCTTTAAACTTTTCCTCATTACGTCACAAAACCACCTACGTCACTGGCTCAGCCTCAGATGACGTATTTAATGACTCAGCGCTTCCGATCACGTGACCGGAAGTTGTCAATCAAGTGAGCCAGAAGTCCCCTTTCCCCACTACTAATAGGTCCTGGGGAAGGAAAATCCTGGTCCGGGAAAAGTCATCACCATCGGTGCCGAAACCAGGCTGAAAATATACTACTACACAACTGATTGATGTTGTACATATTTTGGTTGGTAATGGGACTTGTGATTTATTGTTGTTGATTATGGTAATTAATTTTGACTATGTAACATGTATATTAAGCAATATATTTAACATAAACAACAAACATCTACAACAAATCTAAATTTTAAACAAATCGGACCGTAAACACCAAAGTTAGTTTTTGACAATTTTAAAAAATATAGGGGGTGGGTTGGGGGAAAATGTATTTAATATAGGCAAGGGTTGGACATTAGTATAGGCCAAAAAACAAATTTGTATAGACTGGGAGCCGGCCTCGGTCCAAAAACGGCTCCCCATAAGAATAACATGGGAAAAGCGCCGAAAGTGACTTAAAATCCCCCTATTTCCACTACTTTTGGTTTATTTTGCATGGACCAAATGACTTATAGTTAGAGCTTCAAGGTCGAGCTTCGATTGATTTGAAAACCCTATTATAGTTTAGTTGTGTTAGTTAATCTTAAGTTGTATAGGGTGCGTTGCTTTGTATAACCAGGATAATAGTGATTACTCTCTTTTTTTACGTAAAAATAACAATTGTTAAATATACTGTGGAGATCACCCATTTTTGGCCAAATGGATGTTTACTTTAAATGCTGGCTGCTTCAGGTAAAAATAAAGGAAATGATAACGTCTGAACTTCGTCATGGCAAAGATTGGTTATCCAATTTGTAAGTTGTTTAGGCCTACCAAAAACGCACCGTAAATCGGAGAAAGAAAACGCGCTTTACGTTTTAAATAATTTAGGCTGTGTTCGATTACAACAATTTCAGGCTTGATTGTGAGGAGGGTGGGCGGTCAGACCATGTACTGTCCATACCTTTGTTGCTAATGGGGGTTTAACTACCAGCCTGGCCTAAATATGTTGTAGAAAGTTAGGAGGAATTTTCGGACATACTTACCTCTTTTAGGGGGTCTGGTATGTACTACGACCCGACGGTCTTGACCATAGGGAAAATAACTGCACATAATTTGTTAACGTGTCCTAATTATGGCTTGCTAGTTGAACGATTTATTGAATGCGTCACTATTTTTTATTTTATTTAACAAATTGCCTTAAAAGTACTTATTTTCATCATAGGAAACAAGTTTTACAAAATAATTTTTACACGTTACTAAAAAAGTATTTATTTATAAACATTTGTGAGATGTTCAAAAACGTGTAAAAATTGCTTTTTTTATTAGAACCGGATAATATTGACCTTAATATTTTCCGGTAAATGTTTTCAAAATATTTGTATGATTACTTTTTCAAATCTTTAATAAAAGTTTTTTTACTGGAATTTGAATATACTATTTGTCTTTATCTTTTAACATTGTTTTTAAAACGTTTATTTTTAATAAAAGGAAAATGGTTTTTATAATAAAAACAAAAAAAACTTTGAACAAGTTCCAAAAAAAAAATTTAACAACATTTTATATTTGCTTTTTTTAAACGTAACATAAAAAATATTTTCTTTGTAACCTTCTCTAAACATTTTAGGTATGTTTATTATCACAAAAGAAAAATGTTTTGTGAAATATAAAGGAAAACATTTTTAACACACGTTTGTAAAAAGTATAAAAAAATTTTATAATTACGATTTTAAAAGATTTATTTTTAAGTCTTGAAAATATGTTGTTAGAAATATTTGTAAAACATTTTCTAAATATCTATTTCCATCACATGAAAATTGTTTAAAAAATACCTAATAAAAACATTTTTAACATGTTTATTTAAAATATGTTAAGAAATTTGTTTTTTTAATTTATAGAAAACATTTTTCAGCCCTTAATAGAAAACATTTTCCAAGAATATTTTGAACAAGTTTTTTAATGTTTTTAAATGTTGCAAATATTTTGGAAACGATGGAACATTTTAAAAATGTTTATAAAATATACCTTGCTATCTGGGAAGGAGTACCAGTAAATTAAAATTGTACGGAACGTATTATACTACAGATGAACAGTTTCATGCAACATTTGCGGTGAACACACACGGTTGTAGCATTGACTATGTATAGTAAAGGAGACTTCCCATATATATGGTCCAGCTGTCTCTCTTTTAGTGTTAGCCAGAATTTGAAGGGTACGTAGTTCGATCAAGTCACCGACAAAGTGCGCTACTGTCAACTATTTATTTTAGCTATTTACATTAACTTGTAAAAAATCTCCACCCCAGAAAGCAAGTGATAATCAACTTATATGTCTTCCTGACACACCAAATGATGTATTAATCCCCTCCTGAGAGGATAAGTAATAGTTGACAGAGGTATACTCTGTTAGTGATTAGTGTAAACTACGTCCACTTTGAATCCTGGCACACTCAAATATAGTGACAGCATTTACAATGACAATGAGAAGTCGCCAACTGTTGTACTAGGAGTACGCTCAATTAATCGAGTAATAGGATGACCGAACTCAGAAATTGTAGATGAAAGTTACTGCTGTTAACGAAAGTTCTAACCAAAATTTCATCACAAAGTAATAAAAAGTCTTGATCCTGGGTACCCTGTAGGGAAATACCGGTATCTACTTTTATTTTGGTTAGTTTTAGGTCATAGGATAAATTGTTCTTGAATATATTAAATTCTATTATATTAGAGGTACGAATTATTCATTAAAAATTTAGCTGAGTACGCAGGTTTGCTACGACGGGGGTGTTTAAATAATTTGAGTAATATGATAATTTGAGTAAACTCCATGTCAAACGGAGGGTACTTTAATCTTTAAAATCTTTAAAATACTTTAAAATCAAAATTCTTTATTTGCATATGACAATTTATTACAATTGTATTACAAACGTCAAAATGTGTCTATATATAAATATGCATACAATATCAATTTGTTTAGTTTTTTACATTTACACAGTACACCATTTTCACTTAAAATAAATTAATCAAACAAAAATATAACCATTATATCAAATTTTAATTAAATCAGCCAAAAATCACCAACAGAGTAAACTGCTCTATCTGCAAGATAGTCTTTTAACAAAATGTTGAATTGTTGGGGATATTTTGCGATTTTATTTGCTTAGGGAGTTTGTTAAATAGTTTAGGCCCAATGTTTAGTGGGAGAGATGCGGCTAGTTCCAATCTGTGGGAGGTCTGTCTGTGATGTTGCCGTTGTCTGGTGTCATATGATGACCGTCTGCTCCAGTTTTGAATTTAGCCTATTTAAATTGATTAAAAATGAGCATTTCATAGATATAATGAAATGGCAAAGTTAAAATATTTAATGATTTAAAAAACGTTCAGCAAGACTTTCGTCTATTCACTCCAACCATAATACGAATAGCTCTTTTCTGCAATCTAAAGACTCGTGTGAGTAAAGTATGGCACGCAGAACCCCAGAGCACAATGCCGTATATCAGTCTCGACTCGAAAAGTGAGGTGTAAATTAACCTTATGAGAAAAATGTTTTGAAATTTTGTAAATCTGCTTAATAAAAATAGTTGTGACCATAATTTAGAACATAGCACGTTGATATATTGGGTCTACGATAAATTGTCATCAAAGATTAATCCAAGATATTTGCTTTCGGGGGCAAATGGAAGCTCAAAATCGTTCATGAGGATTAAAGGATTAGTTTCAACATTTCTTCCACTGGTGAAAAACAAACAGTCTTATTCGGGTTTACGTGCAAGTTATTGCTGTTTAAATATTGGTAAACGTTTGTTAATTGCAAACAAACTTTAAATTTCAAGGTCTGTAAAAATACTATTTCTAAAATAATAGCTATGTCATCCACGTACATAGTTACTTGTAGATTTGGAAATGTTTTTGTAACGCTATTTGTATATGAATTAAAAATAATGGGCCCCAAAACTGAGTCCTGTGGGATCCCAAAATTTAATGTAATATTTTTGGACCATAAATTATTTACTTGCACTCTCTGATTTCTGTATTTTAAAAATAACTTTACCCATGCTAAGGATGGGCCCCGTACTCCAAGTCTGTAAAACCTATTGTAAAGTATACTGTGATCCTGACAATCGAATGCTTTTTGCAAATCCAAAAATACGTCTACAGCTTTGCATTTTTCGTCTATTGCAGTAATTGCCTTGGTGACAAGTCAACCATGGCATCTGTTGTATTTTTACCTTTTTTAAACCCATATTGCTCTTTACACAATAGGTTATAGCGGAACAAAAAATTTAATAATCTATGTGCGAATATGTTTTCGTATATCAGTAGTTAGGGCGGCCACCTTGGGTCCAACATTGGTCTTATGGAGAATAGATTAACATGGGGTCTTATGGAGAATAGATTAACATGGACTCTTATGGGGGAATAGAATAACATGTACTCTTATGGAGAATAGAATTGGGGTGTAATTGACTCCCTCTGTGGCTCTTTTGCTGCCCTCTGTGGTTGATTATTTATCTTGCAACCCTCTGTGGCTAATTTTCTGATCCTCTGTGTTTAATTATCTACAATTTTGGTAATTATTTAACCCTCTCGTCCTTCTCTTCCTTCTGTGTATCTAACTACAGCCCCTGCTCTCTCAGCGTACTGTAGCTGGCGGGTGTAACCTGATTGGCTGGTGTGTTAATTCGCGTCCTACTCAAGGGTTGACACACCCACTACAATTTCGCACTACTCCAGGTCTGTCCCCCAGCCACCGCTATCTTCCTATCCCCAGACGGAGCCACCGCCCTGCCATCAGACTCCTGTAACAATTCAAAATTTCATTAGTCATCTCCCCCACTCTAATCTACTCTATTACAACTAACATTCGTTCTCTTTGCGCCCAGATTTTCTCGTGGTTGGGCGTGTTTTTACTTTGCTCCGGTAAAGTACCTTACTTTTATTCCTAACCTAACTGAACATAACCTCACTTTATATTGTAGTAATCTTGCGTGTTTAGTAACTTGGCTAGAGTAGTGTTGTGTTGACTAACATAACCTCCAGTAACCTGATTTTTGCCCTGGTTTTTTGTACAGTAAATTCACCTCAGCAACCTCACTTTCTATTCTTGTTCTTTTATGCAGTTTTGGTTAGAGCAGTTTTTGTATGTGTTGACTAACATAACCTCACTTTTCCTAACCTCACTTCCATGTGTCAAGAGTAGTTTTGTGTTTGTATGTGTTGAGTAACAGTAATCTCACTTTTCTTTAATGCAGTTTTTGTTAGAGTGGTGTTTGATACCTTCATTAGAGTTAACTTTCGGTAACCTGTAGTTCTGGTTTGACTTTCGTAGTTTGTGTGTTAGTGTTTTTCTGACTTTCGTAGTAATACAGAGGTACTGTGCTCTCCTACATACTGTATACCTCTTACGACAGGCTCCATTACCTCAGTCTGATTTCAGTCGTGACGCTGATCAGACGTGTTTTGTGCTGCTCTTGCGTAAGTGTTCTCTTGCACGGATTATTATTGATTCTGCGTAATTCAGTTGTATCCTCGTGAGCTTGACTCTGGTCGGTGTGTTTGCTCGTTTTAAGCGTTAGCACAGTTTAGCTTGTTTTCAGTATTTAATTCTCTGTTAAAGGATGGACGTTTCTAAAAAGAGCTCTCAAAGCCCAGGAAATGTAATTGGTACCTCTGAAACCTTTGTTAAACACTTCAGACTTTACGGGACTAATACTGTTTCAAATTCACTAAACCGCCAAGAGGTATCTCTGAGTTTGATTGGATTCGTAAAGGTTTTAATCAAATTGTTGAAAAGGCTAAAGCCAACGCTGTACCCACTGATTATCTTGGGTTTAAATTACAGTCTATAAGTTTAAAAAGTGCTGAACCGGGGTACGTAGCTTTGAGACCTGTCTCTGAAGTTAGCGGTGATGTTCTCTGGGATATTTTTGGAGGCATAATTCAAAGCAACTCTGAATCTTTAACCTCTAGCGACACTTTTAGAATTGACGTTACGAGGGTAAATGTCCCCGTAGGTAAAGGGAGAGTACATCCAGAGATGTACAACACGTTTGACGAGGAATGTAAAGTTAGGAAGGGTATTGTAGTAATTAATAATAAAGACAATTTATGTCTGGCTAGAGCATTGGTGGTAGGCAAAGCGTATGCAAAGAATGATCCTCAGATCTACGCTATACGAAAAGACAAGGGGAAAAGACAAACTTTCAGAGCTAATAAACTCATAGCAAAGGCCCGTGTAGAAATGCCGGAGGAAGGTGCCGGCATCCCCGAGCTTGAAAAATTCCAGTCACATCTTAAGAAATACAGAATAACAGTATACAGTTACGATAGAAAAGGTCGGGATATTTACTTTGAGGGAGGTAATGAAGACGCTAAATTTAAAATTAACTTGCTCTTTCACAACGGGCATTATAATGCAACTACAAACTTAACTGCTGCTTTCGTATGTCATTATTTCTGTGAAGCCTGTCATATTCCCTACAATAACAAGGGTGAGCATCGATGCTCTAACATCTGCCCGTCCTGCCATTCTATCTCTCCGCCCTGTAAACTTGAACACGGAGGCATCACATGCCGTCTTTGCAAGCGCTTCTTCAAAAATGAGCGGTGTTTAATAGCCCATCAAGGGCAAATTTGTAAAACTATAAAGTTCTGCCGCGACTGTAACAAAATGATTTATCCAAAAAAACGTAAGACAGCTCACGTATGCGGAGAAGTTTATTGTGAACCCTGTGAAGCGTTCAAAGACCCCGCGCATCAGTGTTTCATAAAGGTCGATAGGAGAACTCCGAAAGACCGAGATTTTCTTTTCATATTTTTTGACTTTGAAACAAGGCAGGATGAGTCTCTTCCCTCAGATCCCGATAAAAAATTGCATAAAGTTAACCTGTGCGTCTCACAACAATACTGTTTTAAATGCATTAATGGGGGTGAGTGTGAAACTTGTTCTGAGAGGCAAAGAGTCTTTGAAAAAGAACCAGTAAAACAATTCATGGACTATGTAATGGGAATTCGAAAGAAATTTAAAGATGTTTGTGTGATTGCTCACAACGGGCAAGGTTTTGATTTTCAATTCATTCTACAGTACATAATGGAAGAAACTAAATTTACACCAAAAATAACTCCTCGGGGAACTAAAGCAATTTTGATTGAAGTAGCCAACGTAAGGTTTGTTGACTCACTTAGTTATTTTCCCATGTCCCTCTCTGCACTCCCTAAAGCTTTTGATCTGCCTCCCGAGAAAAAGAAAGGTTATTTTCCACATCTTTTTAACACTCTGGCGAACCAAAATTATATTGGCCCGATACCCGACAAAAAGTATTACTGCCCGGAATCAATGTTTGAGAAACCACACGAAGCCTTCGAGATTTGGTACGACGAACGAGTTGCTGAAGACTACGTGTTTGATTTCAAAAAGGAAATCTTAGAGTACTGTATCTCCGACGTGGAGATTTTAGCTCAGGCATGTATTAAATTTAGAGCCTTACTTCTTCAAGAATGTAACGTAGATCCTTTTCTCGAGGCTATAACAATCGCCAGTGCATATAACCTGGCCTTCCGCCGTAACTTCTTAAAAGAAAATACTATTGGGCTTATACCAAAGAACGGGTACAGACTTACAGACAATCAGTCAGCTATAGCCATTCAGTGGTTAACATGGGAGGAGGAGAAACGTGGAGTAAAGATTCAACATGCGGGCCGGGGTAAAGAAGTTAAAATTAAAGGAATGAAAGTTGATGGGTTTGACGGGGAAAACATCTATGAGTTTCACGGGTTTTATTGGCACGGGTGTCCAAAATGCTTCCCATATAACAGAGAGGCTCCTTTGAAGGAGGATCCCTCAGACAGCTTAAATCTCCGTTACGAGAGAACCAAGACCAAAATTTCCAAATTTAATAGCTATGAGGTTGTAGAGATGTGGGAGTGTGAGTTTAATAAATTGAAGAAAGACAAAAAACTAAATCACTTGAACCAACTATCCATTCTAAACACACTTCCACTTAATCCTAGAGATTCTTTCTTTGGAGGTAGGACGGGCAATACTAAAACGTATTGTAAATGTGAAGAGGGACAAACAATCCAGTATGTTGATGTCTGTTCCCTTTATCCGTATATAAATATTGTAAGTATCCCGTGGGTCATCCTACTATTTACGTTGGAAATGAGTGCCGAGAGAGAGGTCTTGAAGTAGAGGGCTTGTTAAAATGCAAAATTCTACCTCCTTACAACCTGTATCATCCCGTACTTCCAGCTAAAATGAATAATAAATTAATGTTTGTTTTATGTAGAACTTGCGGGGAGACTTTAAACCAAGGGGAATGTTTTCATGATAGTGAGGAAAGGGCAATGGTAGGAACGTGGACCATGGATGAGATAAGGAAAGCTGTAGAAAAAGGCTATATGATTTTGGACATGTATGAGTTGTGGGAGTATAAAGTCGCTACTTATGAAAATGGGGGATTGTTTACAGATTTTATTAATAAATTCTTGAAAGTAAAGCAGGAAGCTTCAGGGTATCCCGCCTGGTGTATGACAGAGGAGGATAAAGACAAGTATGTTTCTGATTTCTTTGAGCGTGAGGGTATTCAACTGGAGAAAGACAAAATTGCTAAAAATGGAGGACTCAGGTCAGTAGCTAAATTAATGTTAAATTCATTCTGGGGCAAGTTTGGTCAACGCGAAAACATGACAAAAACTTCAATCGTGAGAGACTCTAAAGAATTGTTCAAGTTGGTAACTCAACCAGAAGTAAATGTAAAGTATGCTGAAGTAATAAACCAAGAAGTTTTGCTAGTTAATTGGCAGAATGTTGATGAAGCTAGTGAGGCTCTAAAAACTGTTAAAATTGCGGCCTACACCACTGCTCACGCGAGACTTAAACTTTATGAACACTTAGAAGCTTTAGGAGGCCAAGTAATCTATTATGACACGGATTCATGTATTTATTTATACCGGGGAGGGTTGTATAAGGTTCCTACGGGGGATTATCTTGGCGAAATGACTGATGAATTGGCAGGCGAGTACGGCCCCGGCTCTTATATCGTAGAGTTTGTTTCTGGGGGACCAAAGACTTACGCCTACCTTGTTTGGTCAACCAAAACACAAAAGTTAGAATCTGTGTGTAAAATCAAGGGCCTCACCCTCAATATGAAGACTTCCGAAACGCTAAACTTTGAGCAATTAAAAAAGATGGTACTAAACGAAGCTGCTGAAATACTAGAAATTGAAGAGAATAGAATCAGGAGAACAAAGACACGAGAAGTCGTTACAGTAAGTGAAATTAAAAAGTTTAGAATTACAGGTCCCAAGAGAAAATTTAATGATGATCACGACACGTTGCCTTTCGGCTTTAAAAAACAAAAACTAATGGAACCATCACACGGGTACTAAGCGTATATACCTCTAAACATCAGCTCTGTTACCTCATTCTGTTCTGAGACACGGTACTGAACGGACGTGTCTGTGTCTTACCCTGTTTGTCTCTTCTTTTAGAATGCCTGTTGAACATATTACACCCACTAACCAAGAGGTGTTTATTTTCCTTTTACACAAAAGTAGGTTAAATGAAGATTCAGAAAGTGGCATTATATGCTTGGAGTATGAGTTCTTACTTGACGGTTCAATAAATGCACAGGAATGGCCTTTGGTGTTTTCGGAGTACATAGTAGATAAAATAACGGAGAACTCCTCATCAATCACCTACATTGAAGTATCAATAATGCACGGTGGTATTTCAAGAGATATATCGCTCATGCCCTTACCTGATTTAACACCGAAGCTTTTTGATGATTACATTAAAAAAGTATTTTGTAGTAATAGGGAACTGCCTGGCTGTTTAAGTTTTGAGTTATTACTTATGCCATAATGCTACCTTCGATAAAGGTAGCACCTTTCCCTACGGAGCAGTGTTACTTTTGTACATACTTCTTGTCACTAGTACAGTTACATCATTATACTCTGAGTCACGGTACTGATCAGACGTGCCTGTGCTATTACACTCAGCTGTATCTTGTTTTGTTATCTTCTTGTAGAATGTCTGCTGAACATAATACACCCGCTAACCAACAGGTGTTTCTTCAGCTTATACACAAAAAGAGGTTAAATAAAAATATAAAATTTAATATTACACGCTCAGAGTTTAAGTTCTTACTTACAGGTTCAATAAATGCACGGGAATGGCCTTTGGTGTTTTCGGAGTATATAGTAGATAAAATAACGGAGAACTCCTCATCAAACACCTACATCGGAGTATCAATAAAGCACACAGATGCATCAGGAGACATACCTTACATGCCATTAGCTAATCTAACACCGACAGTTTTTGATGATCACTTTGAAGAAATGTTTTGTAACGTTGAGAAACTATCTGGGGTTTTAAATCTTGAAGTATCACTTGTCTATATTCCTAGTTGCTACCGTCGATAAAGACGACATTTTCCTTACGGAGCATTGTTACTTTTGTACATAATTCTTGTCACTAGTACAGTTACATCATTCTGCTCCAAGTCGTGGTACTGATCAGACGTGCTTCTGCGCTGTTTTTGTCTGTAAAAACGTAATTGTGACATGGCTGCTAAATACTATACATTTAATAACAAACCGGTATTGGTTCTGTTTGATAATGAAGGAAAGCCATGGTTTAAAGCTAAAGATATAGCGTCTGCTCTTAAGCATGTTAATGGCTGGAGCGCAGTTCGGAAACATGTAGATGACAATGATAAATTAACTGTTGGAAGTTTTTCTGAGGCCCAAAAACAGGGCGTTGGGCCGATTGAGAAAACAACAGTTTTCATAAACGAAGCCGGATTATGTTCTTTAATATTAAAGTCGACTACTCCCGAAGCAAGACTGTTAGTAAGAAGTCTGTTGCCGGAGAAGTTTTACCTTACTTACACAAATATGAAAGATGAAAGTTCACTTTAAATATTAGTTTTAAAATCACAAGTTCCCACTGTATGAATGTGTGTGAATGGAGGTCCCTGGCGCAGGTGACTAAAAACCCCGTAAACCTGAATGAGGATACTTAGTAGATTGAGGTGTCTGGCTAACACCCAGGCTACTCTTTTGAACGGGTATGTGTGATGAAGGATCTAGTAGATTGAGGCGTCTGGCTAACACCCAGACTACTCCTTCAAACGAGCCGGTGTGAATGAAGGATTTGTACATTGAGGAGCCTGGCCAATACCCAGGCTACTCCTTGGAACAACCCGGTGGGACTTGTAAAGAAGTAAATAAATATAAAGCAAATAAAAACTCTATCCTTTCGTTTGCTAAAAGGGAGAGGACTTTTATTTTGTACTGGGCGTCAACCAGATAATCTGGACTGGCTCACGCACAAAATAAAGGTTGAACCTGGGTGCTCATGCACGAATGGTCTCAAACCCCATTCAAGCAAACATACACTTACCGAGGGTTTATCACAGAATGCCCGGAGATTTACATGGTAGCTGTGGAGACTTAATGGATCGAGGTTGGAAGCACCGACCGCAGGAGAACATCTGACTTGGAAGCATTTGACCGGAGATAGATATTTGTCCTCGGTGGACAGTTTTCAGTGGACTTGGAGGTATTTTATAGCTTAAGGTTTCCATCAAAGAAAAATATACCCCAGTAAACAGTTTTAGCGGACTCGGTATTGTTTGGCCGAGAAATTCAAAAGGTTTGGGCAAAGTTAAATGTAGCCCCCGGTAAACATATTTTAGCGGACTCGGTATTGTTTGGCCGAGAAATTTAAAAGGTTTGGGCAAAGTTAACTGTAACCCCGGTGGAGTATTTTCAGTAAGTTTTGACGATAAGTTAGATCATCAGAGTACCTCACGGTCCCCGGCAGACAGTTTCAACGAACCTGAACATATTCAACCGAGAAATAACACCATCAATCTGCAGAACTACCCGGACTCAGAAAAAAATAACCAACCAAGTTTAGAGACTCAGAGCGAAATACTGTATAATTTATGTCCTTCTAAAGAACGCATTTTATGTTTGTTGTATTTTGATATGTGCTCTTGCCCAAGGTGTTTCATTTGTGGTCAACTCTCCAACGTTGGTGTTGGTTACAATATTTGACTAGTGAATGCAGTAAAATTATATATTTATTCAGTTTTTACAGTGTTTTCAAGCAACCAACTACAACAAAAACACACATATCAACTCTAAAGTGTTTAATCTCTGTATTTGTTTTAACTTTACAAAATACCTTACTGTCTCCTTTGCATTAGTTTTAATTCATAAACAATGGACTTGGTGTGTACCACAAGGTCTAACTCTTTGAATCCTTATCAAGTGGGACCCGTTTTGGGTCCCACCTACTTCCGGTGTAATGTTATGAAGGGGAGCGTCTCGCCTCTCTCGGGTGTTGGTATAGCTTTTATTTTCTGCTAGTGTTTACAAGTCTTTTCTAGTTACTGTATCTAGAGATTTCTAAACAGTTAAATGCAAAGAATGCTGCCAAAAGTAATACAAATTGAACAAACCTGCTAAAATAAGCATAAAGTTCAAAATATTCCGCAACATCTTATTTACAGACCCTAGCCATACTAAACAGCTAAAAAAAAACTCCAAGTGTTATTCGTTCATGCAGCTGAACACCAAACCAGAAACTTGGCATTCTAGCTGGACATGTAGAATCTTTTCAGTTGTATTACCACATGACATTTTAATGTAGAATTGCAATATTTGATTAGTAAATACAGTAAAATTATATATTTATTCTGTTTGCTGGAATATTGTAACAGTGTTTTCAAGCAATTAACTACCACAAAAACACACATATGAACTCTAAAGTGTTCAATCTCTGTATTTTTTTAACTTTACAAAATACCCTACTTTCACCAGCCTCTTCTGTATTAGTTTTAATTCATAAACAGAGGGCTTGGCGTGTAGCCGGGTCCAACACTTAGAATCATGATAATTGAGTTGGGACCCAAGATGGGTCCCAGCTACTAACTACTTCAACCATAATGTTATCAAAGGGAGGCGTCTCGCCTCCCTTGGAGCTTGGGTATAGTTTTTCTTTTCTGTTAGTGTTTACAAGTATTTTATAGTTACTGTAACAGAGATTTCTAAACAGTTAAATGCAAAGAATGCTACCAAAAGTAATCAAAATTGAAAGAAACCTGCTAAAATAAGCATACAGTTCCAAAGTTTCTTTAACGCATTACTTTACAGTAAAAAGTTCCAAGAGTTGCTCTTTAACACAGCTGAACACCAACCAGAAACTTGATATTTTAATTCTGAACCGTATTATACACAAGCACAATTATTCACTCATGATGTTAAAACCTCAGTTACAATGTACTAAAAATCTAATAAAAGACAGAGACATGCCCCTAAATAACAACTAAAGCTCAGATTGAGCTTGATGAACCCAACTGCTATAATACTAAACTATAACAACACCTAAACAACGGGTAAAATCAACATCAGTCAAGGTATCATTTACTTTGTGTGACTTGTGTTTTCGCTAGTTTGTCACTCATTCAACGTTTCTTGTATGTGAGTTAGTTTCAATCACATGTATTTGACAACTGTAGCTAAACTAAAGAGATTGCTCAAATCCTGGGATACTCTAACCCACGAAAAGCAATCAGAGATCATGTCAGAGAAAAATATCGTAAAACAATGCTAGAAGGTCGAGGGTAAGGCACTGACCCCCTTTAAACTATCAATCAAACACAGTTTACACCAATAAACCAGACCATTACTATATTTAACATAAAAAACAGAAGCTAAAACATTCAAACACCCTGAAAAACTAGTACAGCAGAGCTTGAGATATGGTCCTGACCAGTTTTTGTGATGTTTCTTCATTACAGAGTTTAAATTGTAGCGTGGGTTAATAAGTACCAAACTGCATTTCAATCGCCCCAACAACTCTCAAGATTTACATTTTAAAGTATAGCAACTGTCTTCATACTTACCCACAGTACAGAGTTTAGGTTTTTGTAAGATGTAGAGGAGGTTAACAGGTAAATACATACCAAGTTTCATGTAAGTCGGTCCTGCCGTTCTCAATAAATTACATTTCAAAGTATAGCTCCTGCAATTGTTTTGATGCTAACCTGCAGTACAGGGTTTAGGTTTTGGTAAGATGTAGAGGAGGTTAACAGGTACATACATACCAAGTTTCATGAGAATCGGCCAAGCCATTCTCAAAATATTAAATTTTAAAGTTTTACACCCTCCATCATCCCCTAAACAACCCTTTCCTACCCTCCAACAATATTGAAAGTTAGAGGATGTTAACAAGTACCCACATGTCAAGTTTTATTAAAATAGGCCCAACAGTTCTTAAGATTTTGATTTTTAAAGTATGACTCCTTCAATTTTCGGATACTTTCCCGCAGTACAGAGTTTAAGTTTTTGTAAGATGTAGCGGTGGTTAACAAGTACTTACATACCAAATGTCATTAAAATCGGCAAAGCCGTTCTTGAGATATTTAATTTTGAAAATTTGCCCCTTCATTTTTTGAGATGCAACCCGCAACATTTTAGTTAAGATTTATTACATGGGTAGCTACCCCCCTGAAGTGCCTACACTACGTGGTAGGCAGTTTTCTGGGGTCAAAATGACCCTAGGACTTACCGTTTTCGAGATATTAGCGATTTTTAAGAAAATCTGACTCAAGAAAGAGAAGAAAAAGAAGAAAAAACAAAGAAAGTGTGGTGTGAGGGAGAGGGGAAGGTGAGGGGAGTGACAGTAACAGAACGCAAAAGATAAATAAATAAAACAGAGTAAAGGATGGGTGAGGTGGAGAAGGGAGGGAGAAAAGAAGCAGAAGATGCAAGTACTAACAGAAGTGATCAGTAGTCTACCCACCCGGATAGAACCGGTGACGTCATTGTGACATCATAGATTTCCTAGTGACGTCATGGGTAAGAAGAAGAATTAGCGCCAAAAAAAAATTGGCGCCAAACATAACCTCACTTTCCTCGCTCAGAGGCTCGGAAAGAGTAAGAAGAACTAAAATGGCGCGAACGTTGCGCGCCATAACCTCGCTCAGTGGCGTGGTGTTACCAACTTAAATTTACGTGGCAAAAGAAATGCCATTGTACATTACAGTTACATTTAATATAAAATCGGACAGTAAATACTTTCATTTCCGGTCCTATCTCGTGGCCAGACTACTGATCACTTCTGTTAGCACTTGCATCTTCTGCTTCTTTTCTCCCTCCCTTCTCCACCTCACCCATCCTTTACTCTGTTTTATTTATTTATCTTTTGCGTTCTGTTACTGTCACTCCCCTCACCTTCCCCTCTCCCTCACACCACACTTTCTTTGTTTTTTCTTCTTTTTCTTCTCTTTCTTGAGTCAGATTTTCTTAAAAATCGCTAATATCTCGAAAACGGTAAGTCCTAGGGTCATTTTGACCCCAGAAAACTGACTACTACGTAGTGTAGGCACTTCAGGGGGGTAGCTACCCATGTAATAAATCTTAACTAAAATGTTGCGGGTTGCATCTCAAAAAATGAAGGGGCAAATTTTCAAAATTAAATATCTCAAGAACGGCTTTGCCGATTTTAATGAAATTTGGTATGTAAGTACTTGTTAACCACCGCTACATCTTACAAAAACTTAAACTCTGTACTGCGGGAAAGTATCCGAAAATTGAAGGAGTCATACTTTAAAAATCAAAATCTTAAGAACTGTTGGGCCTATTTTAATAAAACTTGACATGTGGGTACTTGTTAACATCCTCTAACTTTCAATATTGTTGGAGGGTAGGAAAGGGTTGTTTAGGGGATGATGGAGGGTGTAAAACTTTAAAATTTAATATTTTGAGAATGGCTTGGCCGATTCTCATGAAACTTGGTATGTATGTACCTGTTAACCTCCTCTACATCTTACCAAAACCTAAACCCTGTACTGCAGGTTAGCATCAAAACAATTGCAGGAGCTATACTTTGAAATGTAATTTATTGAGAACGGCAGGACCGACTTACATGAAACTTGGTATGTATTTACCTGTTAACCTCCTCTACATCTTACAAAAACCTAAACTCTGTACTGTGGGTAAGTATGAAGACAGTTGCTATACTTTAAAATGTAAATCTTGAGAGTTGTTGGGGCGATTGAAATGCAGTTTGGTACTTATTAACCCACGCTACAATTTAAACTCTGTAATGAAGAAACATCACAAAAACTGGTCAGGACCATATCTCAAGCTCTGCTGTACTAGTTTTTCAGGGTGTTTGAATGTTTTAGCTTCTGTTTTTTATGTTAAATATAGTAATGGTCTGGTTTATTGGTGTAAACTGTGTTTGATTGATAGTTTAAAGGGGGTCAGTGCCTTACCCTCGACCTTCTAGCATTGTTTTACGATATTTTTCTCTGACATGATCTCTGATTGCTTTTCGTGGGTTAGAGTATCCCAGGATTTGAGCAATCTCTTTAGTTTAGCTACAGTTGTCAAATACATGTGATTGAAACTAACTCACATACAAGAAACGTTGAATGAGTGACAAACTAGCGAAAACACAAGTCACACAAAGTAAATGATACCTTGACTGATGTTGATTTTACCCGTTGTTTAGGTGTTGTTGTAGTTTAGTATTATAGCAGTTGGGTTCATCAAGCTCAATCTGAGCTTTAGTTGTTATTTAGGGGCATGTCTCTGTCTTTTATTAGATTTTTAGTACATTGTAACTGAGGTTTTAACATCATGAGTGAATAATTGTGCTTGTGTATAATACGGTTCAGAATTAAAATATCAAGTTTCTGGTTGGTGTTCAGCTGTGTTAAAGAGCAACTCTTGGAACTTTTTACTGTAAAGTAATGCGTTAAAGAAACTTTGGAACTGTATGCTTATTTTAGCAGATTTCTTTCAATTTTGATTACTTTTGGTAGCATTCTTTGCATTTAACTGTTTAGAAATCTCTGTTACAGTAACTATAAAATACTTGTAAACACTAACAGAAAAGAAAAACTATACCCAAGCTCCAAGGGAGGCGAGACGCCTCCCTTTGATAACATTATGGTTGAAGTAGTTAGTAGCTGGGACCCATCTTGGGTCCCAACTCAATTATCATAATTCTAAGTGTTGGACCCGGCTACACGCCAAGCCCTCTGTTTATGAATTAAAACTAATACAGAAGAGGCTGGTGACAGTAGGGTATTTTGTAAAGTTAAAAAAATACAGAGATTGAACACTTTAGAGTTCATATGTGTGTTTTTGTGGTAGTTAATTGCTTGAAAACACTGTTACAATATTCCAGCAAACAGAATAAATATATAATTTTACTGTATTTACTAATCAAATATTGCAATTCTACATTAAAATGTCATGTGGTAATATAACTGAAAAGATTCTACATGTCCAGCTAGAATGTCAAGTTTCTGGTTTGGTGTTCAGCTGCATGAACGAATAACACTTGGAGTTTTTTTTTTTAGCTGTTTAGTATGGCTAGGGTCTGTAAATAAGATGTTGAGGAATATTTTGAACTTTATGCTTATTTTAGCAGGTTTGTTCAATTTGTATTACTTTTGGCAGCATTCTTTGCATTTAACTGTTTAGAAATCTCTAGATACAGTAACTAGAAAAGACTTGTAAACACTAGCAGAAAATAAAAGCTATACCAACACCCGAGAGAGGCGAGACGCTCCCCTTCATAACATTACACCGGAAGTAGGTGGGACCCAAAACGGGTCCCACTTGATAAGGATTCAAAGAGTTAGACCTTGTGGTACACACCAAGTCCATTGTTTATGAATTAAAACTAATGCAAAGGAGACAGTAAGGTATTTTGTAAAGTTAAAACAAATACAGAGATTAAACACTTTAGAGTTGATATGTGTGTTTTTGTTGTAGTTGGTTGCTTGAAAACACTGTAAAAAACTGAATAAATATATAATTTTACTGCATTCACTAGTCAAATATTGTAACCAACACCAACGTTGGAGAGTTGACCACAAATGAAACACCTTGGGCAAGAGCACATATCAAAATACAACAAACATAAAATGCGTTCTTTAGAAGGACATAAATTATACAGTATTTCGCTCTGAGTCTCTAAACTTGGTTGGTTATTTTTTTCTGAGTCCGGGTAGTTCTGCAGATTGATGGTGTTATTTCTCGGTTGAATATGTTCAGGTTCGTTGAAACTGTCTGCCGGGGACCGTGAGGTACTTTGACGATCTAACTTATCGTCAAAACTTACTGAAAATACTCCACCGGGGTTACAGTTAACTTTGCCCAAACCTTTTAAATTTCTCGGCCAAACAATACCGAGTCCGCTAAAATATGTTTACTGGGGGCTATATTTAACTTTGCCCAAACCTTTTGAATTTCTCGGCCAAACAATACCGAGTCCGCTAAAACTGTTTACTGGGGTATATTTTTCTTTGATGGAAACCTTAAGCTATAAAATACCTCCAAGTCCACTGAAAACTGTCCACCGAGGACAAATATCTATCTCCGGTCAAATGCTTCCAAGTCAGATGTTCTCCTGCGGTCGGTGCTTCCAACCTCGATCCATTAAGTCTCCACAGCTACCATGTAAATCTCCGGGCATTCTGTGATAAACCCTCGGTAAGTGTATGTTTGCTTGAATGGGGTTTGAGACCATTCGTGCATGAGCACCCAGGTTCAACCTTTATTTCGTGCGTGAGCCAGTCCAGATTATCTGGTTGACGCCCAGTACAAAATAAAAGTCCTCTCCCTTTTAGCAAACGAAAGGATAGAGTTTTTATTTGCTTTATATTTATTTACTTCTTTACAAGTCCCACCGGGTTGTTCCAAGGAGTAGCCTGGGTATTGGCCAGGCTCCTCAATGTACAAATCCTTCATTCACACCGGCTCGTTCGAAGGAGTAGTCTGGTAGTTAGCCAGACGCCTCAATCTACTAGATCCTTCATCACACATACCCGTTCAAAAGAGTAGCCTGGGTGTTAGCCAGACACCTCAATCTACTAAGTATCCTCATTCAGGTTTACGGGGTTTTTAGTCACCTGCGCCAGGGACCTCCATTCACACACATTCATACAGTGGGAACTTGTGATTTTAAAACTAATATTTAAAGTGAACTTTCATCTTTCATATTTGTGTAAGTAAGGTAAAACTTCTCCGGCAACAGACTTCTTACTAACAGTCTTGCTTCGGGAGTAGTCGACTTTAATATTAAAGAACATAATCCGGCTTCGTTTATGAAAACTGTTGTTTTCTCAATCGGCCCAACGCCCTGTTTTTGGGCCTCAGAAAAACTTCCAACAGTTAATTTATCATTGTCATCTACATGTTTCCGAACTGCGCTCCAGCCATTAACATGCTTAAGAGCAGACGCTATATCTTTAGCTTTAAACCATGGCTTTCCTTCATTATCAAACAGAACCAATACCGGTTTGTTATTAAATGTATAGTATTTAGCAGCCATGTCACAATTACGTTTTTACAGACAAAAACAGCGCAGAAGCACGTCTGATCAGTACCACGACTTGGAGCAGAATGATGTAACTGTACTAGTGACAAGAATTATGTACAAAAGTAACAATGCTCCGTAAGGAAAATGTCGTCTTTATCGACGGTAGCAACTAGGAATATAGACAAGTGATACTTCAAGATTTAAAACCCCAGATAGTTTCTCAACGTTACAAAACATTTCTTCAAAGTGATCATCAAAAACTGTCGGTGTTAGATTAGCTAATGGCATGTAAGGTATGTCTCCTGATGCATCTGTGTGCTTTATTGATACTCCGATGTAGGTGTTTGATGAGGAGTTCTCCGTTATTTTATCTACTATATACTCCGAAAACACCAAAGGCCATTCCCGTGCATTTATTGAACCTGTAAGTAAGAACTTAAACTCTGAGCGTGTAATATTAAATTTTATATTTTCATTTAACCTCTTTTTGTGTATAAGCTGAAGAAACACCTGTTGGTTAGCGGGTGTATTATGTTCAGCAGACATTCTACAAGAAGATAACAAAACAAGATACAGCTGAGTGTAATAGCACAGGCACGTCTGATCAGTACCGTGACTCAGAGTATAATGATGTAACTGTACTAGTGACAAGAAGTATGTACAAAAGTAACACTGCTCCGTAGGGAAAGGTGCTACCTTTATCGAAGGTAGCATTATGGCATAAGTAATAACTCAAAACTTAAACAGCCAGGCAGTTCCCTATTACTACAAAATACTTTTTTAATGTAATCATCAAAAAGCTTCGGTGTTAAATCAGGTAAGGGCATGAGCGATATATCTCTTGAAATACCACCGTGCATTATTGATACTTCAATGTAGGTGATTGATGAGGAGTTCTCCGTTATTTTATCTACTATGTACTCCGAAAACACCAAAGGCCATTCCTGTGCATTTATTGAACCGTCAAGTAAGAACTCATACTCCAAGCATATAATGCCACTTTCTGAATCTTCATTTAACCTACTTTTGTGTAAAAGGAAAATAAACACCTCTTGGTTAGTGGGTGTAATATGTTCAACAGGCATTCTAAAAGAAGAGACAAACAGGGTAAGACACAGACACGTCCGTTCAGTACCGTGTCTCAGAACAGAATGAGGTAACAGAGCTGATGTTTAGAGGTATATACGCTTAGTACCCGTGTGATGGTTCCATTAGTTTTTGTTTTTTAAAGCCGAAAGGCAACGTGTCGTGATCATCATTAAATTTTCTCTTGGGACCTGTAATTCTAAACTTTTTAATTTCACTTACTGTAACGACTTCTCGTGTCTTTGTTCTCCTGATTCTATTCTCTTCAATTTCTAGTATTTCAGCAGCTTCGTTTAGTACCATCTTTTTTAATTGCTCAAAGTTTAGCGTTTCGGAAGTCTTCATATTGAGGGTGAGGCCCTTGATTTTACACACAGATTCTAACTTTTGTGTTTTGGTTGACCAAACAAGGTAGGCGTAAGTCTTTGGTCCCCCAGAAACAAACTCTACGATATAAGAGCCGGGGCCGTACTCGCCTGCCAATTCATCAGTCATTTCGCCAAGATAATCCCCCGTAGGAACCTTATACAACCCTCCCCGGTATAAATAAATACATGAATCCGTGTCATAATAGATTACTTGGCCTCCTAAAGCTTCTAAGTGTTCATAAAGTTTAAGTCTCGCGTGAGCAGTGGTGTAGGCCGCAATTTTAACAGTTTTTAGAGCCTCACTAGCTTCATCAACATTCTGCCAATTAACTAGCAAAACTTCTTGGTTTATTACTTCAGCATACTTTACATTTACTTCTGGTTGAGTTACCAACTTGAACAATTCTTTAGAGTCTCTCACGATTGAAGTTTTTGTCATGTTTTCGCGTTGACCAAACTTGCCCCAGAATGAATTTAACATTAATTTAGCTACTGACCTGAGTCCTCCATTTTTAGCAATTTTGTCTTTCTCCAGTTGAATACCCTCACGCTCAAAGAAATCAGAAACATACTTGTCTTTATCCTCCTCTGTCATACACCAGGCGGGATACCCTGAAGCTTCCTGCTTTACTTTCAAGAATTTATTAATAAAATCTGTAAACAATCCCCCATTTTCATAAGTAGCGACTTTATACTCCCACAACTCATACATGTCCAAAATCATATAGCCTTTTTCTACAGCTTTCCTTATCTCATCCATGGTCCACGTTCCTACCAGTGCCCTTTCCTCACTATCATGAAAACATTCCCCTTGGTTTAAAGTCTCCCCGCAAGTTCTACATAAAACAAACATTAATTTATTATACATTTTAGCTGGAAGTACGGGATGATACAGGTTGTAAGGAGGTAGAATTTTGCATTTTAACAAGCCCTCTACTTCAAGACCTCTCTCTCGGCACTCATTTCCAACGTAAATAGTAGGATGACCCACGGGATACTTACAATATTTATATACGGATAAAGGGAACAGACATCAACATACTGGATTGTTTGTCCCTCTTCACATTTACAATACGTTTTAGTATTGCCCGTCCTACCTCCAAAGAAAGAATCTCTAGGATTAAGTGGAAGTGTGTTTAGAATGGATAGTTGGTTCAAGTGATTTAGTTTTTTGTCTTTCTTCAATTTATTAAACTCACACTCCCACATCTCTACAACCTCATAGCTATTAAATTTGGAAATTTTGGTCTTGGTTCTCTCGTAACGGAGATTTAAGCTGTCTGAGGGATCCTCCTTCAAAGGAGCCTCTCTGTTATATGGGAAGCATTTTGGACACCCGTGCCAATAAAACCCGTGAAACTCATAGATGTTTTCCCCGTCAAACCCATCAACTTTCATTCCTTTAATTTTAACTTCTTTACCCCGGCCCGCATGTTGAATCTTTACTCCACGTTTCTCCTCCTCCCATGTTAACCATGTATAGCCACTGAATGGCTATAGCTGACTGATTGTCTGTAAGTCTGTACCCGTTCTTTGGTATAAGCCCAATAGTATTTTCTTTTAAGAAGTTACGGCGGAAGGCCAGGTTATATGCACTGGCGATTGTTATAGCCTCGAGAAAAGGATCTACGTTACATTCTTGAAGAAGTAAGGCTCTAAATTTAATACATGCCTGAGCTAAAATCTCCACGTCGGAGATACAGTACTCTAAGATTTCCTTTTTGAAATCAAACACGTAGTCTTCAGCAACTCGTTCGTCGTACCATATCTCGAAGGCTTCGTGTGGTTTCTCAAACATTGATTCCGGGCAGTAATACTTTTTGTCGGGTATCGGGCCAATATAATTTTGGTTCGCCAGAGTGTTAAAAAGATGTGGAAAATAACCTTTCTTTTTCTCGGGAGGCAGATCAAAAGCTTTAGGGAGTGCAGAGAGGGACATGGGAAAATAACTAAGTGAGTCAACAAACCTTACGTTGGCTACTTCAATCAAAATTGCTTTAGTTCCCCGAGGAGTTATTTTTGGTGTAAATTTAGTTTCTTCCATTATGTACTGTAGAATGAATTGAAAATCAAAACCTTGCCCGTTGTGAGCAATCACACAAACATCTTTAAATTTCTTTCGAATTCCCATTACATAGTCCATGAATTGTTTTACTGGTTCTTTTTCAAAGACTCTTTGCCTCTCAGAACAAGTTTCACACTCACCCCCATTAATGCATTTAAAACAGTATTGTTGTGAGACGCACAGGTTAACTTTATGCAATTTTTTATCGGGATCTGAGGGAAGAGACTCATCCTGCCTTGTTTCAAAGTCAAAAAATATGAAAAGAAAATCTCGGTCTTTCGGAGTTCTCCTATCGACCTTTATGAAACACTGATGCGCGGGGTCTTTGAACGCTTCACAGGGTTCACAATAAACTTCTCCGCATACGTGAGCTGTCTTACGTTTTTTTGGATAAATCATTTTGTTACAGTCGCGGCAGAACTTTATAGTTTTACAAACTTGCCCTTGATGGGCTATTAAACACCGCTCATTTTTGAAGAAGCGCTTGCAAAGACGGCATGTGATGCCTCCGTGTTCAAGTTTACAGGGCGGAGAGATAGAATGGCAGGACGGGCAGATGTTAGAGCATCGATGCTCACCCTTGTTATTGTAGGGAATATGACAGGCTTCACAGAAATAATGACATACGAAAGCAGCAGTTAAGTTTGTAATTACATTATAATGCCCGTTGTGAAAGAGCAAGTTAATTTTAAATTTAGCGTCTTCATTACCTCCCTCAAAGTAAATATCCCGACCTTTTCTATCGTAACTGTATACTGTTATTCTGTATTTCTTAAGATGTGACTGGAATTTTTCAAGCTCGGGGATGCCGGCACCTTCCTCCGGCATTTCTACACGGGCCTTTGCTATGAGTTTATTAGCTCTGAAAGTTTGTCTTTTCCCCTTGTCTTTTCGTATAGCGTAGATCTGAGGATCATTCTTTGCATACGCTTTGCCTACCACCAATGCTCTAGCCAGACATAAATTGTCTTTATTATTAATTACTACAATACCCTTCCTAGCTTTACATTCCTCGTCAAACGTGTTGTACATCTCTGGATGTACTCTCCCTTTACCTACGGGGACATTTACCCTCGTAACGTCAATTCTAAAAGTGTCGCTAGAGGTTAAAGATTCAGAGTTGCTTTGAATTATGCCTCCAAAAATATCCCAGAGAACATCACCGCTAACTTCAGAGACAGGTCTCAAAGCTACGTACCCCGGTTCAGCACTTTTTAAACTTATAGACTGTAATTTAAACCCAAGATAATCAGTGGGTACAGCGTTGGCTTTAGCCTTTTCAACAATTTGATTAAAACCTTTACGAATCCAATCAAACTCAGAGATACCTCTTGGCGGTTTAGTGAATTTGAAACAGTATTAGTCCCGTAAAGTCTGAAGTGTTTAACAAAGGTTTCAGAGGTACCAATTACATTTACTGGGCTTTGAGAGCTCTTTTTAGAAACGTCCATCCTTTAACAGAGAATTAAATACTGAAAACAAGCTAAACTGTGCTAACGCTTAAAACGAGCAAACACACCGACCAGAGTCAAGCTCACGAGGATACAACTGAATTACGCAGAATCAATAATAATCTGTGCAAGAGAACACTTACGCAAGAGCAGCACAAAACACGTCTGATCAGCGTCACGACTGAAATCAGACTGAGGTAATGGAGCCTGTCGTAAGAGGTATACAGTATGTAGGAGAGCACAGTACCTCTGTATTACTACGAAAGTCAGAAAAACACTAACACACAAACTACGAAAGTCAAACCAGAACTACAGGTTACCGAAAGTTAACTCTAATGAAGGTATCAAACACCACTCTAACCAAAACTGCATTAAAGAAAAGTGAGATTACTGTTACTCAACACATACAAACACAAAACTACTCTTGACACATGGAAGTGAGGTTAGGAAAAGTGAGGTTATGTTAGTCAACACATACAAAAACTGCTCTAACCAAAACTGCATAAAAGAACAAGAATAAAAAGTGAGGTTGCTGAGGTGAATTTACTGTACAAAAAACCAGGGCAAAAATCAGGTTACTGGAGGTTATGTTAGTCAACACAACACTACTCTAGCCAAGTTACTAAACACGCAAGATTACTACAATATAAAGTGAGGTTATGTTCAGTTAGGTTAGGAATAAAAGTAAGGTACTTTACCGGAGCAAAGTAAAAACACGTCCAACCACGAGAAAATCTGGGCGCAAAGAGAACGAATGTTAGTTGTAATAGAGTAGATTAGAGTGGGGGAGATGACTAATGAAATTTTGAATTGTTACAGGAGTCTGATGGCAGGGCGGTGGCTCCGTCTGGGGATAGGAAGATAGCGGTGGCTGGGGGACAGACCTGGAGTAGTGCGAAATTGTAGTGGGTGTGTCAACCCTTGAGTAGGACGCGAATTAACACACCAGCCAATCAGGTTACACCCGCCAGCTACAGTACGCTGAGAGAGCAGGGGCTGTAGTTAGATACACAGAAGGAAGAGAAGGACGAGAGGGTTAAATAATTACCAAAATTGTAGATAATTAAACACAGAGGATCAGAAAATTAGCCACAGAGGGTTGCAAGATAAATAATCAACCACAGAGGGCAGCAAAAGAGCCACAGAGGGAGTCAATTACACCCCAATTCTATTCTCCATAAGAGTACATGTTATTCTATTCCCCCATAAGAGTCCATGTTAATCTATTCTCCATAAGACCCCATGTTAATCTATTCTCCATAAGACCAATGTTGGACCCAAGGTGGCCGCCCTAACTACTGATATACGAAAACATATTCGCACATAGATTATTAAATTTTTTGTTCCGCTATAACCTATTGTGTAAAGAGCAATATGGGTTTAAAAAAGGTAAAAATACAACAGATGCCATGGTTGACTTGTCACCAAGGCAATTACTGCAATAGACGAAAAATGCAAAGCTGTAGACGTATTTTTGGATTTGCAAAAAGCATTCGATTGTCAGGATCACAGTATACTTTACAATAGGTTTTGCAGACTTGGAGTACAGGGCCCATCCTTAGCATGGGTAAAGTTATTTTTAAAATCCAGAAATCAGAGAGTGCAAGTAAATAATTTATGGTCCAAAAATATTACATTAAATTTTGGGATCCCACAGGACTCAGTTTTGGGGCCCATTATTTTTAATTCATATACAAATAGCGTTACAAAAACATTTCCAAATCTACAAGTAACTATGTACGTGGATGACATAGCTATTATTTTAGAAATAGTATTTTTACAGACCTTGAAATTTAAAGTTTGTTTGCAATTAACAAACGTTTACCAATATTTAAACAGCAATAACTTGCACGTAAACCCGAATAAGACTGTTTGTTTTTCACCAGTGGAAGAAATGTTGAAACTAATCCTTTAATCCTCATGAACGATTTTGAGCTTCCATTTGCCCCCGAAAGCAAATATCTTGGATTAATCTTTGATGACAATTTTTCGTAGACCCAATATATCAACGTGCTATGTTCTAAATTATCGTCACAACTATTTTTATTAAGCAGATTTACAAAATTTCAAAACATTTTTCTCATAAGGTTAATTTACACCTCACTTTTCGAGTCGAGACTAATATACGGCATTGTGCTCTGGGGTTCTGCGTCCCATACTTTACTCACACGAGTCTTTAGATTGCAGAAAAGAGCTATTCGTATTATGGTTGGAGTGAATAGGTGAACGTCTTGCCGAATGTTTTTTAAATCATTAAATATTTTAACTTTGCCATTTCATTATATCTATGAAATGCTCATTTTTAATCAATTTAAATAGGCTAAATTCAAAACTGGAGCAGACGGTCATCATATGACACCAGACAACGGCAACATCACAGACAGACCTCCCACAGATTGGAACTAGCCGCATCTCTCCCACTAAACATTGGGCCTAAACTATTTAACAAACTCCCTAAGCAAATAAAATCGCAAAATATCCCCAACAATTCAACATTTTGTTAAAAGACTATCTTGCAGATAGAGCAGTTTACTCTGTTGATGATTTTTGGCTGATTTAATTAAAATTTGATATAATGGTTATATTTTTGTTTGATTAATTTATTTTAAGTGAAAATGGTGTACTGTGTAAATGTAAAAAACTAAACAAATTGATATTGTATGCATATTTATATATAGACACATTTTGACGTGTGTAATACAATTGTAATACATTGTCATATGCAAATAAAGAATTTTGATTTTAAAGTATTTTAAAGATTTTAAAGATTAAAGTACCCTCCGTTTGACATGGAGTTTACTCAAATTATCATATTACTCAAATTATTTAAACACCCCCGTCGTAGCAAACCTGCGTACTCAGCTAAATTTTTAATGAATAATTCGTACCTCTAATATAATAGAATTTAATATATTCAAGAACAATTTATCCTATGACCTAAAACTAACCAAAATAAAAGTAGATACCGGTATTTCCCTACAGGGTACCCAGGATCAAGACTTTTTATTACTTTGTGATGAAATTTTGGTTAGAACTTTCGTTAACAGCAGTAACTTTCATCTACAATTTCTGAGTTCGGTCATCCTATTACTCGATTAATTGAGCGTACTCCTAGTACAACAGTTGGCGACTTCTCATTGTCATTGTAAATGCTGTCACTATATTTGAGTGTGCCAGGATTCAAAGTGGACGTAGTTTACACTAATCACTAACAGAGTATACCTCTGTCAACTATTACTTATCCTCTCAGGAGGGGATTAATACATCATTTGGTGTGTCAGGAAGACATATAAGTTGATTATCACTTGCTTTCTGGGGTGGAGATTTTTTACAAGTTAATGTAAATAGCTAAAATAAATAGTTGACAGTAGCGCACTTTGTCGGTGACTTGATCGAACTACGTACCCTTCAAATTCTGGCTAACACTAAAAGAGAGACAGCTGGACCATATATATGGGAAGTCTCCTTCACTATACATAGTCAATGCTACAACCGTGTGTGTTCACCGCAAATGTTGCATGAAACTGTTCATCTGTAGTATAATACGTTCCGTACAATTTTAATTTACTGGTACTCCTTCCCAGATAGCAAGGTATATTTTATAAACATTTTTAAAATGTTCCATCGTTTTCAAAATATTTGCAACATTTAAAAACATTAAAAAACTTGTTCAAAATATTCTTGGAAAATGTTTTCTATTAAGGGCTGAAAAATGTTTTCTATAAATTAAAAAAAACAAATTTCTTAACATATTTTAAATAAACATGTTAAAAATGTTTTTATTAGGTATTTTTTAAACAATTTTCATGTGATGGAAATAGATATTTAGAAAATGTTTTACAAATATTTCTAACAACATATTTTCAAGACTTAAAAATAAATCTTTTAAAATCGTAATTATAAAATTTGTTTATACTTTTTACAAACGTGTGTTAAAAATGTTTTCCTTTATATTTCATAAAACATTTTTCTTTTGTGATAATAAACATACCTAAAATGTTTAGAGAAGGTTACAAAGAAAATATTTTTTATGTTACGTTTAAAAAAAAGCAAATATAAAATGTTGTTAAATTATTTTTTTGGAACTTGTTCAAAATTTTTTTTGTTTTTATTATAAAAACCATTTTCCTTTTATTAAAAATAAACGTTTTAAAAACAATGTTAAAAGATAAAGACAAATAGTATATTCAAATTCCAGTAAAAAAACTTTTATTAAAGATTTGAAAAAGTAATCATACAAATATTTTGAAAACATTTACCGGAAAATATTAAGGTCAATATTATCCGGTTCTAATAAAAAAAGCAATTTTTACACGTTTTTGAACATCTCACAAATGTTTATAAATAAATACTTTTTTAGTAACGTGTAAAAATTATTTTGTAAAACTTGTTTCCTATGATGAAAATAAGTACTTTTAAGGCAATTTGTTAAATAAAATAAAAAATAGTGACGCATTCAATAAATCGTTCAACTAGCAAGCCATAATTAGGACACGTTAACAAATTATGTGCAGTTATTTTCCCTATGGTCAAGACCGTCGGGTCGTAGTACATACCAGACCCCCTAAAAGAGGTAAGTATGTCCGAAAATTCCTCCTAACTTTCTACAACATATTTAGGCCAGGCTGGTAGTTAAACCCCCATTAGCAACAAAGGTATGGACAGTACATGGTCTGACCGCCCACCCTCCTCACAATCAAGTCTGAAATTGTTGTAATCGAACACAGCCTAAATTATTTAAAACGTAAAGCGCGTTTTCTTTCTCCGATTTACGGTGCGTTTTTGGTAGGCCTAAACAACTTACAAATTGGATAACCAATCTTTGCCATGACGAAGTTCAGACGTTATCATTTCCTTTATTTTTACCTGAAGCAGCCAGCATTTAAAGTAAACATCCATTTGGCCAAAAATGGGTGATCTCCACAGTATATTTAACAATTGTTATTTTTACGTAAAAAAGAGAGTAATCACTTTCATCCTGGTTATACAAAGCAACGCACCCTATACAACTTAAGATTAACTAACACAACTAAACTATAATAGGGTTTTCAAATCAATCGAAGCTCGACCTTGAAGCTCTAACTATAAGTCATTTGGTCCATGCAAAATAAACCAAAAGTAGTGGAAATAGGGGGATTTTACGTCACTTTCGGCGCTTTTCCCATGTTATTCTTATGGGGAGCCGTTTTTGGACCGAGGCCGGCTCCCAGTCTATACAAATTTGTTTTTTGGCCTATACTAATGTCCAACCCTTGCCTATATTAAATACATTTTCCCCCAACCCACCCCCTATATTTTTTAAAATTGTCAAAAACTAACTTTGGTGTTTACGGTCCGATTTGTTTAAAATTTAGATTTGTTGTAGATGTTTGTTGTTTATGTTAAATATATTGCTTAATATACATGTTACATAGTCAAAATTAATTACCATAATCAACAACAATAAATCACAAGTCCCATTACCAACCAAAATATGTACAACATCAATCAGTTGTGTAGTAGTATATTTTCAGCCTGGTTTCGGCACCGATGGTGATGACTTTTCCCGGACCAGGATTTTCCTTCCCCAGGACCTATTAGTAGTGGGGAAAGGGGACTTCTGGCTCACTTGATTGACAACTTCCGGTCACGTGATCGGAAGCGCTGAGTCATTAAATACGTCATCTGAGGCTGAGCCAGTGACGTAGGTGGTTTTGTGACGTAATGAGGAAAAGTTTAAAGGTCAAGGTCACGGGGAGGGTGTTTAAAAAAAGTACTACCTCGCACGCGTAAAATTCGATTGTGATTCGATAGTTTAATCGATAAAAAATAACGAATTAAGAAATCGAATGATATGAGTGCGAGGTAGTACTATTACAAAAATTACTTTATTTTATTTACAATGTTTGTCCTTATTTACAATGCGAAGCTTCCGCCGTTGTTGGTTATAATCGAAGTTGTTGATCCCGACGAGTCGCGACCATCGTTTTTTTCCTGATGAAAGAAGGTAGATACTTTGATTCCTGCGCAGAGTCCATGTTGTTTTTTGTTGCTTAAAGTTCCAAAGATAAATCGTAACCGGACGCTATGAGAAGTCTTAACTCTTCACTAAAAACCTCGAGGTCTTGGAAAGTCGCCAGATGAATAGAGTCATAATGAATACACCTAATTTTAATGGACATTTCAATATAATGTTTTACGTTTGTGAAGAGCGCTCGATGTTCACCGGTCGAGAGCCGGAGGTGTACTGAAAGCTCTCTAGCTTTCTGGTAGCAAACAAAATGGTGGGGGTAAAAGTGTGGTGGGACGGAGCAGATGGCGGACGGCAGATTGCAGGCGGCAGATGGCAGGCGGCAAAAGGCAGGCGGCAGGTGGCAAGTGCGTGGCAGATGGCAGCTGGCGCGAGGCAGATGGCTGATACTACATTCGCCGCCAAAGTAATGCAATCCGTCGCCGTAATTCTTGTATTTTATCTTGTCAGTTCATTTGATATGTTTTACACCTACATATGCAATAGCTGAAACACCCGCACTTACGACAAGCTTTCCCATCAACTTGATCATCTGGTATTTTAAAACATTGTAACTCGCAACAATAAGTCTTCAAATTGTTATCGAATGGTAGATTATTCATCCGAGGCACCGACATGTTAGCTTCAGCGTGTGTTAGACAAGACTGAGGCTAATTTCAGTGCTCCCCCTCTTTTATTCCTCTTCATCAGTTAACCCTGAATGAAAGTTCAAGGTCATCTGTTTGAATTTTAAAAAAGCAACACAGCAGTATATAAAATAATATACTGCTGTGTTGTTGTTGTTTTTTTTAGTTTTCTTTTTTTGTATTTTCTTTATTAAACAAACATCTTACAATACAATAAGCTTAAGTATAACATTGATGACTAGAAATACAAACAGAGAAATACAGAGACACTATGTACAAAGATGCGTGATGTGCAGAGTGAGTTCCGTCGAGTTGTTGCCGCTTACGCCGTGTGATACCAAATACAACGTCCCCGGTTGAATATCTCGTAAGTCTTCATTTTGTAGCAGTTGAACAAATCGTTTTGGAAGAAATATCTGAAACTTCGGCTCATATCCTGGAGTGAAAGGTCCTTCGCTCAATGATACTAGAATTGCTTCTCCATGTGTGGTTTCCACTTTCTTGATGTTATGAATAATGTAGTGTTTTTGTTCTATTAGTTCTGAGCACTTTTTAGTTAGCAGAATGTCGGATTTTGAGTGAGTGTTGAATTGATCAACCAATGTTTGTAGAAATTGTTGTGATGCCATCTTCGTCAGTGGTGTCTTCTGTGATGTTGCCTCTTCGGAGTCTCGAATAATACTTGTGCTGGAGCGGTGTTGTCTCCTCGTATTTATAGGCCCCACTACCCCCACCACATTTCTGTTCTCCGCTACCCCCACCACATTCCTGCGGTTGTTTCAAGTAAGCAGCCAAACGATATGCGTTGTACAATGCACAGTTTGTTTGACCGTGTTTAAGATCTTTTGCAGCAACACAAATATTACCGAGATTAATGTTGAAGTCCTTACTGATAGTTATATCGAAAACATCACCTTCCGTGTACTTTTGAATCCAGTTCTTTTAGCGAATTTCCCCCTATAGGGAAGAAGCTATTACCGTAGGTCTCATGGTAAGACTTAAGCCCGAGACCATGACAAAATTTTTTTAGGTCCCCAATGATGACTAAAACACTATTCGTTCAAATTTATATATATATATATATATATATATGTGTGTGTGTGTGTGTGTGTGTGTGTGTGTGTCCGTGAATGCGATAACTAGAGTAAAAAACGTCCGATTTCGATAAAATTTGGCTCAAATGTGTTAAGTGACATTTATGACTTTAAGTTCGTAAACCAGAAAAATCGGGCCATGGGAAGGGAGGTTTTAAAGGGGAGGTTTTCCTTTTTGAAGGGAGGTTTTCTTTATGGGGGTTTTAAATTTTCCAAAAATCAGTTTTTTGCATTTTTTACCCTAACATTTTTAAAACACTTAATTTTGGTTTAGACCATGTTATAGAGCTTAAAAAACAAATAATATGGTATTCTGAATTATTAAGCTATGTTAAGTGGTTGCGGAGAAAATCCAAAAAAACCTGCTCATAAAATCTCCTATGTTAATCTTATGGGAAAAAGGTTTTTGGCTTTTCCTAAGTTAATTTTAATGTAAACTTCACATTTGCTTTTACCAATCAACTCAGCTCCCCAAAACAATCATTTTGGTGTTTAAATTGTAATTCTACGTTCAACCGTTGCAGAGATATTCAAAGTGCAAAACACAGTACGTTGTCCAATGTTATCCTTATGGAGAATAAATAAAATTTGATATCTCCATTATTAATGAATGTATATTGATGAAACTTGGCACGTGGAATCACGTAGTACTGGTATATTGATATTTGCACAAAAAATTGATTTTTTGTTGATTATCCCCGTAGCAGCGAACCTGCGTACTCAGCCCCCATCTTATTCTTATGGAGGATAAGTAAAATGTAATGACTCCCTTAATTATGAACATAAATCAATAAAACTTGGTATGTGGCTTCACCTTGTTGAGTTATATTGATATTTGAATAAAAACCCATTTTTTAGTTCCTTTTTGCAGCAAACCTGCTTACTCAGCTCCCATGTTATTATTATGGACTTACATCGGTCACTGACTGTACAAAGGGCTCCGTTATCAGTGACTGTTTTGTTTACCAAGGTTCGCAAAGTAAACATTGAATATTTCCGGGTTTGGCATATCTGCAGGTAACGGAACCTGGTTCTTTTCCTGTCAGTGTCTATTACTCTCCACGTGTCTTTGGCCAGATTATCAATTATACTTAGTCGTTCATACAAGTGCCCTGCTTTTGCAGTTTTTATAACTTTACGGTATGTGTTTTTATATTTCTTATAATATTCATTAAAAACAGCAGATTTATTCGATTTTCTGCGCAAATCTAGCTCTTTGAGCTTCTGCGACGAGATTCGAATACCATTTGTCAACCAAGGATTATCATTTCTTTCTTTAAATTTGTTTTTTCTTTAAAGGGCATGCTTGTGCAAAGTAAAATTTAAAAACATTAAAAAATTGTTTGAATTTGTTATCTGGGCAGGAGTGTTCATGTAAACAATCCCAGTTTTCTTTCGACAAAAGATAATTTAAAATGTTCAAGTTATTCTGACACGTATCGTGTGCAGTTTCGTAAGTGTGTTTACGGACTGGTGTGCGCGAGGGGAATTATAAATACCCCCGTCACAGCAAACCTGCGTACTCAGTGAATTTCAAATGCATATCTATGTGACTCACTACTACATAGAGCTACTTACCAAGTTTCACAAAAATACATCCATAAATAAGTGATATAGAGCATTTTATTTATTCTCCATAAGAATAACATTAGGGTTGAGGTCGCAGGTTTGCTGCAACGAAGAAGATAAGTAATATTTTTTTAAATTATCAATATAACTGAACCAGGTGAAGCTATATACCAAGTTTTATTAATTTAGGTTCATAATTAAGGGAGATATACAACTTTACTTATTCTCCACATGAATAACATGGGGGCCGAATATGCAGGTTTGCTGCTACGGGGACTATCAACAAAAAACTTGTTTTTGTGCTAATATCAATACACCACAACTAGTTGAAGCCACATACCGAGTTTCATCAATATACGTTCATAAATAATCGAGATATAGAATTTTATTTATTCTCCATAAGGATAACATTGGACAACGTACTGTGTTTAGCACTTCGAATATCTCTGCAACGGTTGGACGTAGAACAACGATTAAAACACCAAAATGTTTGTTTTGTTGAGATAAACACATTAATAAACAGAAATGTGACGTTTTTGGTAAAACTATCTGAGAAAAATCTAAAAACCTTTTTCCCATAAGATTAACATGGGACACGTTTTTTTGGATTTTCTCCGCAACCACTTAACCTAGGTTAATGATTCAGAATATTAAATTATTTGTTTTTTAAGCTCTATAAAATGGATATAACCAAAATTGAGTGTTTTTGGGGTCAAATTTGCAAAACCGATTTTTGGAAAATTGTAAATCCCCATAAAACCCCCTTTCCATAGTGCAATCGATCTGGTTTTCGAACTTAAAGTCATAAATGCTACTCTCCACATTTGTGCCAAATTTCATCAAAATCGGGTGTTTCTTTCAAAAGTTATCGTGGTAACGGACATATATATATATATATATATATATATATATATATATATATATAGATATATAGATATATATACATATATATAAATTTGAACGAATAGTGTTTTTGGCATCTGGGGACCTCAAAACGAAAAGTTATCATGGTCTCGGGCTTAAGTCTTACCATGCCACCTACGGTAATAGCTTCTTCCCTATAGGGGAAATTCGCTAAAAGTGAGTTCAGTAGTTTGCGCGAAGTGATCCGACAGACCAGTGCCTTTTACCTCCACATGCAACATTCCAGGAGCAACATTAGATAAGGAGTGATCTATTAAAGCGGAGATTAAATTTGTTACCCTTGTTGGTGTGTTTACATATTGTTTTAAGTTAAACTCATTCATTAAATCTTCCAATCTGTATGTTTCACTTTCATTATTTTTCAGCCAGTCCATGTTTAAATTGCCTACAATCAAATATTGTTTTATTTTATTTTTAAGATACTTAGACAGCAAACTGTAGAAGTTATTAAAGAATCTTTCTACGTTCAAATACCATGGTGGTCGATATATACCAAACAGAATTAATCTCGCCTTTTTACTTAAAATAATCTCAATTCCTGCTGCTTCAAATACCATTTCTCCATTACAGTCAATTGGCCTGTCGTGTTGATCTGCAAATTTAATGCTAACAGCATCTAAACTTCTCTTATTTACAGGGAAGTATATAATATTTCTTGGGACCTCAATAATTTTGTAGCCCGGAGGAGCTTCCGGATAAAAACTGTGTATGTTTTGTGATTTGTCACCATTTAAATAAGACCCATTCGCAATATTACATTTTACTCTAATCACATTTACATTACTTATGTTTATTTTATTTATGGATTTAAACGGAAGATCTGGAGTAGAAAATCCTTTAAATCCCAATAACACAGACCCTAAACACGGTTTTGTAAAATCAAACCCATGGCTAGAATGTAAAGTGGCTTTCATAGTTTTACTGTCGGCTATAAGTAAAACGTCTGGGAGTTGCTTTTGAATTTCCTTCGCAAGCTCAAACACTTCGTAAGTCCATTCAGTAATTTAAATGACATTTGGAGCTGTGTGATCATAATAATACACATCCTCACCCTCGACTATAGTTAATTTTGTGTCTTTAAGTTTACTCAATTTTGGAATTAGCCCTTTATAAAATATAAGTTTGGCCATAGTATTAATTAATGCTTGATTATTTTGTATAATTACTTCAACTTTACCATGTAATATCCAGTTTAATTCGTCAATTGTAACCTCCCCTTTTCGTGTTGTAATGTTTTGCATTTTGTAATATGTCAAAGTATTAGAGGTATACTTTTCCTGTAATGCAGTAATTGCCCAAACACTGCATTAGTGTTTTACCATGCCACTGCATGGATTGCATTGGGGTTTTACAGAATTATAATTTTGAAAACCTACCAACCCAATTTCATAATCACCATTTAATTCTATAGGAGGAAAGAACACCGACTTTAATTCTGGCTCTGTACCCGAAAATGTTATAGTAAATGCACCCATTGTTATAAACTAAAAATTTTCAGAAATGATAAACATAAAATCCCACAAATGGAACTATTTAAATCTTGCATTTGATCAGTTGTATAGTAGATTTTAGACGGTACAACATATTCGTTAACTTCTTTTGGAGGTTGTATTCCGAATGGGTCAAAATATATTACAATATCTTTATTTTTAAGATATACTGTCCATGTGTCTCTTTGTCACTGTCTAAATTAATTATTCCACACTCTTTTACTTTTGGTCTTAGATGTTTTAGCTTGTTTTTTAGGTACACTCCTCTAAAGTGAGGTACGTCTCTTGTGGCCTCTAACAGCTGAAAGATATCCATCTTTTTTATTAAATTTTAATCCCATTCCCATTTTTGCTTTAGCTTTCATTAAATTTGTCACTGCGTAAGCCACTGCATTTTCAGCCAGATTGGCATCTTTTGCTGTAACTCCAGTCCAAGACTGGTCCGCTAATCTCATATCTGCCTTGTTCCGAGCGGCGGTATCGGAATTATTCATGTAAAATATGTCGTGCTCTTTACAATAAGAGTCTAGCTTATTTTTTTGGAGGTACATTACTGGCTAAATGTTCACGTTTCTTAGTCCTAGGTCCAAAATAAGAATATGATGGTATGTGGAGGGGGAAGGTAAGGTTGTTTATATGGGTATTTAACAAGCCATGGCCTCTAAATGGTTTTAAGAATAATCCCTTACCTTGGACCTTTTTACACTTTCTCTTTGCCATTTTTATTATATAAAAAATGTCATGTATTCAACAACAAAAAACAAATTTAAAATAGCACATAAAGAAAATACACCAAAAAAGTTGGGTCTATTTCCTAATAATATTCGCTGTCTTATAATTGGGCCTAGTGGTTAGAGAAGACCGTTGTAATTTATAATTTAATTGTAAAAAGGAAGGATTAAAGTTTACAAATTTATATATACTATCTTAATCTTTAGAACAAGAAAAATATAACAAAATAATTGAAATTTTTCGTCTGTGTGATGAAGTTAAATTACACATATATACTGACTGTGAAATCACACCAAATTATGTAAAATTACACTCAGTTTTCGTATTTTACGACATAAATAGTCCAAATATCATACCACATTTCTCAATGGGTCGACATAAACACATTACTGTAATAGTTTTTATTTGTGTCAGTCTTACAGCAAAGTACACAAACACCTACGTGATAATGTTAATTGTCTGATATTATTTTAACAAGACTATTTAAATTTAAAACATGTGTATAACAATCATGTGGGGAATGACTTTTCATTTAACCAATTTAGAAATCTCTGCCATCAGTGCTGGGATAGGTCTAAATATGGCTTTTTAGTAATAGACAAGAAAAGGCCAAAGAATAATGGGAAATACAGATTTATGCTTGACCAATTTTATAATGACCAAGGGCAAGAGTGTTGATATCATCCAGAATAAACCTCTTCTCATCATAAAAAGAGAGTACCTTTTTGTTCATCGTTAATGTTTGAAGATGGTGGTTTGTGGATTTAATTCTTGTAACATTCTCATAGTAATCTTCTCCGGTTGTAAGACAGTTTAAGTAATGTTGGTGCCTTAAGAGATGTTTAACTGTAGCATTGTCAGCCCCTTTAGCCTTTTTAACCTCTAGCTCATTTTGCTTTTCTTTTTCGTATAACCATTGCTAAGGAATGAAATAATCTAATTTTGTCCTTAAACCACAATATTCATATATAATTTTACCATTTAATTCGTCTTTAAATTTGCCTGTAACTTTTGTATTTTTATCAGAGTATAAAAAATGATCTTTACTATATGCGGAGGTGTCAAAACAGTCCAAGTCGCATTGTATTTCCTTGTAAAGGTCCTCTGTATTTATAAAATACATTAGAGAATTTGTATGTGTCATTAGGAACGTTTTATTCTTTAATTTTGACATATAATTGTAGTGTAAATCATAAATTATTACTTTACTGATATCCAATATGGTAATTCCTAAATATATTGGTTTATCAAACTTTACAATTAATTTATTTAAATGTACAGCATGCAAATTGTTATCGAACTTTTTGCTAGAGTCAACCCTTGGCTTTGTAACGTACTTTGTTAACTTAGACTTATCTACAAGATGTATATCACGAAATTTGCGTTGGTTCATAATTGTTTGACCAAAGAGACTGTCATTTAACAGTCTGTAGAAATCTTTTTCAAAATCATTTTTATACTGTTTACGAATTTCAAAATTAAAATTAATATAGGGTGCCAGCCATTTCGACTGTCTACATTTTAAAATTCGGTGGTATTTTGTTACTACCAAACCCAGTTCTTCGTATTTTTTTAGTGCTTTATAATGTAAAATATATTTAGTTTTATCTTTAAATTTGGTATTAATTTTCCGTTAATTTTTCTGGTGATAGCGGGTAGTCATTATGCAAATCACGTAAACTTTTATCGTAGTTTAAATCAACTTCCAAAATAAATCCAAAGTTTTCATTTTGATTGTATTTATAATCTTTCTCATTCGTCCAACGAAATCGTTCCACGGGCAACGACTCACACATTGCTGTAGAATATAGCGAGTTACAGTCTAAATACATTAAATAAACACTGTCTTGATTTGGGTCATAATATTCGCCCATGTATTTATTATTGGCTTTAGCGTAGCGTGTGGAAATCATGCTTACACGACCTCTAATGGCATGTTTTATAAACAAATGCATATCAATATCACGAAATAATTGTAATTTTATGCCGGTCATTCTAAGACATGCCTCCCATGTTAGTCCAGGGAGTGAGTGAGTACATATGGACAGGTTCAAGCTTATAAACCTTTAAACATAAATCCCTAAATGTCTCAAAAATATCAGCCAATAGCATCACATCTGTTTTAAGATATAAATCGTGATATTCTTTTAAATTCTTTATATTAAAATGGGTCCATACGGTTTTAGCATGTTCATAATCTGTGGGAGATATACATTCTTTAGTTAGACTACTGTAAAATGCCTCTATGGGTGGGAGATGCTCTAAAAACGTCTCTGGTCCTATCATGTATTCATACAGAAATTCGCCCTTACGTTGTAGTAGTGGATTGTCTATAAATCTAAATGTATTTAAATTGGAAGCCAATCTGTTTAATGGAAGGGCCAGAAAAGTGTAGGAATCTAAAAACACTAAATCGTCCACCGAGAATAAAATATACTTTTCCATATCTTTGGATATGCAATTTAATTTAGATTAAATTTTCCTAAGTGTTGCATTATTAAATGACCATCATAGTTTTTAAGATTGTGGAAGAATACTGGATTTTTCTTAGTTTGTTTATAGTTTAAATTACATGCGCTGTGGGTGGGGCCTCTAAACTCACCTGTTAAGTGATGGTCATGGACTTTATCACACAGTAACAGCTGGCGGCAGATGTGGCAGAGTTTTAGAATAATGTATCTTGCTCTGGAGCCATTAAAAGGGCAATATATACTGCCATTTGACTTTTAATAAAGTCGTAAGTTTTAAATAAATTTTCGAAAAACACGTCCATTACATTTTCACCACTGTACAACTCTTCGCAAACTATTTTAGAATCTCTCACTACGACGAATGCAAATCCAGATGGGGTTTGATTGTTTATAAAGCATTCGAAATATGCATAAATGACAAAGGGAGCTCTAAGTTGATATTTGTAATGTGTAAATTGTAACTATCTTTTTTAGACATTTCCACTCGTTGAGCATCAAAGTTTTTACAATATGTTGTGTGACTTTCTAATTTATCTTTAGTGTAAAAATGTTGTGAACAACGGTAACAGTAGTGTTTCTTTTCTTTGTGATTGGTTGAATTTTATATTAATTTATCAAAATCTCGAATCAAACAGTAGTGTGTGGTGCGACCTTCTTGTAATTGCAACAGGTTTACGTGGGTATTACTATTTAGTTTAGTTATTCTCAGTGGATATATATTTATTGCCTTCAATCCCATATAGTTTACTCTTGTATTATTTTGTATTTCAAATTTATCAATGTCGGATATTTTTACAGGATATTTTATATTTGTCATATTTAACTGACCTACGTATAATTGGAGACTTTTTTAGCATTTTCCTTCCAACTTGGGTGTAAGCCTGCTAACACTGACCATAGAAAGCATTTATAATCACTATTTTTTATGTTTCAAACAGCATGTTTTGATTTTATGTATTCTGGAGTTGGGAGGTATGACTTTGGAGTTAAAGATTTATACTTGTAAACATGTAATTCCCAGTATTTATTGTGATCATATAACCACCCACTGCCTTGGGCTTGGTACTTGTGTAAAGACGTATCGATGTTAAAAAGTGAATTTTCAATTTGAGATTTTATTTTTTTTTTTCTCAATTGATAACATCGTTAAACTACGAAAACTAGCAACATTTTCTGTGTCAATAGTCAATTCACCATTCTTATTAACTGTATGTTTAATAAACTTCACTCTTCTAAGAAGAATCCATTTAATTGGTAAAGGGCATGCTTGAAGAGTGTTTAGTATATCCACAGACTCACCTTCAAACCTAAACACATTGTAGGGTCGTTTGTAACATCGCAGGTAGTGGCGTTTCTTTTGACAGTTAACAGCCTTCTTACAAACCTTACAGCTATTGTGGTTCTCTAGCATATGCATTTTAAAATGATTGTTATTGTAAAATATTTGATGACATTTTTTACAAATTTTAGGAACAACTTTGTGAATAGTTCGATAGTGGCGAAATAAAAGACTTATTTTAGATCAAGTCGCGGAGCACTGTGCACAGGAAAACATTCTTTGTTGAAATTATCGTGGTGATTTTGACACTTCTATATATAACTTTGTTGAGAATTTAGAAATTTCATATTTTTTTGTATTTTAAAAATATGTTTTTTAGCTCTGGAATAAGAAACAAATAAATTTTTAGCCCTAGGAAAATTTACAAGTTTAATAACTCAAAATTATATTCTTTGTCTAATTATTTTATATTTTATTTAAAATTATTTTGTATTTCATTTACAATTATTTTACATTTTATATAAAATCCTAAAACCGAATACGTCCTGGGGGAGGAAAATCCTGGTCCGGGAAAAGTCATCACCATCGTCGCCGACTCCAGCCCGAATATATATAATTCTACACAACTGATAGATGTTGTACATATTTTGGTTGGTAATGGGACTTGTGATTGATTGTTGATGATTATGGTACTTTTGACTATGTAACATGTATATTAAGCAATATGTTTAACATAAACAATAAAGATCTACAACAAATCTAAATTTTAAACAAATCGGACCATAAACACCAAGTTAGTTTTTGACGATTTTAAAAAATATAGGGGACGGGTTGGGGAAAAATGTATTTAATATAGGCAAGGGTCGGACATTAGTATAGGCCAGAAAGGAAATTTGTATAGGCTGGGAGCCGACGTCGGTCCAAAAACGGCTCCCAATAAGAATGACATGGGGAAAAAGCGCCGAAAGTGATGTACAAGCCCCTATTTCCAGTACTACCAATGTTTTTAACTGTCTTTAATAAGGAACTTTAAAGCCTATTCGAACTTTATTATAGCCGAAAGCCTATTGCATTACTTCAATGCAATATAAATCACCTGTTTTTGTGTTGTATAATACTCTTTTAAAACTATTATAATAAGGATAAAACTATTTAAAACACTTTAATAAGTGGCTTTATAACGCCTGCATTGATTTTATTTGGCCGACCGCGGCTCATTCTTCCCAGAAGAGGACGAATAGCGATCATTTACATTATTTGATGTTAAATATTCAATAAATTATAGGTCCATTTAAAAACTTTTTTTCTTTCATCAAGTAGGTCAAGTAGATCAAGTAGTATTATAAAATGTCAAATATATTCTTTGGATATTATCATATCTACAAAATAATTACATAAAATCCTATTTACGTAATTCATATGGTTTAAATTAAGCCCTCTCCATACTGGCGTAGGAGCGGTCGCGGTCGCGATCGCGTTCTAGTTCCAATATATTATATCATTGACTATACACCTGTTCTAGTCTGAAAACCTTATGGGCGCTGCTGATAACAAAAGATTTGGGATTCTCCACGTAGTTCTGACAGCACTGGATAGATATCGCTACAGTCGCACGCAATGGCGGACGTAACTCTGGCTCATGCAGCTTGGCGCGCTCAGCTCGGCCGTGGCGGGTTTTAAAAATCTCATTTTGTTAATAAAACACACGCTTTCCTCACAACTCGGAATTTTTAATATACGATTTAACAAAGGCTGCAAGGCTGTATTAACAAAGGATGTGTGAAATAAAAATAATATTGTAATAACTGTTAAAAACTTGTGATAAAACTGGTGTTGACGTTATAACCGTCTTTCACCAACGTCAATCAAGCGTACTCTGTCTGTTCGTCTACCTATGTGACTCCAAGTAGTTCGCGTAATGTCTACTAGGAGGAGGTCCCTGTTGCCGACCGCACTCAGTAGATTGTGCTGTTTCTTGGTTAACCAAATTTAGCATTGCATTTACCGTCTAGAACAGGTGTATAGTCAATGATTATATATACTAATAATTAAAATTAACTTGTCTACTAACCAAAGATTTTAACCGCCATTTTAATCGTTAAAAGCTTTATTATTTTGAAAACGGCAACATTTTGAGTTTTTTATTTTTGTAAATGTAAAATTTTAAGGCAAAAAGGATGTTATAAAATTGTTAAAGATCACTCGACGCATAGCTGAGCTATTGCAGTTTTTATGAGTAAAATCGTGGGCATTCTGGGATTTTTCATATAAATTGTACGATTTCAATCATATAAATTGCAATTGTTCAGCTATGGATCAAGTGATCTTTATAATCGCTACAAACATCCTTTTTACTAAATAAAGTATCGATGCTTACTCGTATCGAAAGTATCGGAAGGTCCCTAATTGCGTCAGTGTCGATTCTGTGATTTTAAAAAGAACGGTTCGGTTGTGATGTTTTTAAATTATCGTGTGTGGAGATCTGTTATTTGTTTTGTATTTTTTTTTTAAACATATGACATGGATTAGAATAGTAATTGTTCAAAAATTAGAATGTCATATAAACACAAATCTGTACCCACACAGCACAAGATTCTCCCCAGGACATCCCAAGGACATCTTAGTTGGATATGCAGGATATCCCAGGATCATCCCTATCTCATCCCATGATATCCTCAAGATACCCTCAGGATGTCCTCAGGACACAAAAATGTCCTCTCCCCACGACATCCTGGGGACATCCTTCAGGATGACCATGGGATATCCCTCGGACCATAAAAGGATATGTATTTTGAAGCCCTAGGACATCCTCAGGATGTCCCACAGGATTATCTGGGGATGTCCCTCGGACCTCAAAAGGATATTGTATTTTGAAGCCCTAGGACATCCCCAGCATATACCACAGGATGTACTGGGGACATCCCTCGGACCTCAAAGGGATATTTTACTCTGAAGCCCTAGGACATCCCCAGGATGTCCCACAGGATTTACTGGAGACATGCCTTTGACATGCATTGAAAGGTGTCCCATTATTCTATCAGTATGAATACCCTAACCCCACATAGATATCCCTGCCTACCCCATGATAATTCTGCGGTCATCCTTAGGAGGCCCTATGGCTCCTAGTAATAGGTAGTGTGTATCCTAAAGCCATATAGCTTCCTAAGGATGACCACAGAATTATCATGGGGTAGGCAGGGATATCTGTGGGATTAGGGGATTCATACTGATAGAATAATGGGACACCTTTCAATATGGTCAGACAATCTGATAGGAAGACAGTTGGAGTTCTAAAATAAATTGCCAGACAACTTTAAATTATCCTTTTATAAATAATACTATAATTGCCCATGCCCAGCTTGCACATAGAAACACAAGTTTTGACTTCATATTGATGTGGTTTTTTAATCAGGTTGACTAGTGTATAAACGTTAAATACCTGTAATCTACCTTGTGTTTCTAGGATATCTTTTTAATGGATGACACTTTTTGTCAAAGGAAATTTTGTCATCTTCAGACCCACAAAACTTTAAATTGTGTCATCACAGTTCAAAAGAACAAATACAATGAATACAGAGTCTTATAAGAACACGTCCCGTGTTAAAAATTCTGTCGCTTATTTGATGTTGGCACGCTGGAAATCTGTAGTTTTGCGCCACGCCGCTGTGAAGCGCCTCTAGCACTGCAGACCGGTACCGAAAACACGAGGTGTTGCCATGGCCTAGGTCCCTTCGCTCTTGTAGTAGGGCGGAGTTGGCTGTAGCAGCGGTCTGGGGGAGGAGTGACTGGGTAGACAGCGTGCACTGCCTCGTGGCCAAGCGCAAAACTAGCACGGCAAATTTCAAATATTGACAGACTCTGGCCCATAAGACTTGTTCTTCTTATAAGACTGTATTCATTGACACATACTTGAAAATCATGTTTTACAACTTTATATTGTTACCTTTGTCACATTTTATGCTAATTTTTATCATTACTAGCACATGATTCAATTGTAAAGTGTCACAAATGTCCTGATTATAGGTACTTAAATGGATTGACACTGGAGATATATACACAACTTATAAATCAAATCCAGATTTTAAAAATTGAAGAATGGATTCCAAATTATAATTGTTCGGTGATTTGATACAAACAATTAAGGATTTTTTTAAATAATACAGTAATGAATTCAAACAAAATGGCAGTATAATTGCAGTAAAAATTAGTTTATATAAAACCAAAATGTATGTTATATAAACCAGGGGATGTAAACACACACAGTAAGTAAGTTGTTGATTAAATTCCTTCTCTGTTTTCATCTTCATCATGGCCTCGTTTCCTGAAAATAAAAAAATTAAGCTAATACTCCATATAACCTTGGGTTACATTTTATCCAAAAATACCCCCGTCGCAGCAAACCTGCGTACTCAGCGAATTTCCAATGCACATATATAAGTCTCACTACTACATAGAGCCTCCTACCAAGTTTCCCATGAACGTATTCATAAATAAGTGATATATAGCATTTTATTTATTCTCCATAAGAATAACATTATGGCTGAGTACTCAGGTTTGCTGACACAAGGAAGATAAGAAATATGGTTTTTTGTGATAATCAATATAACTCAACCAGATACCAAGTTACAAATTACAAGTCTATCTACATACCAAGTTTTATTAAGGCAGCGGCTACGTACACGTCCGACGTGAGCAGCTACTGTTCACGTCCGTTCCAAATTATGCACCGTACGTTACTTTTCCTGTGATTTTTAAAACAGATTGAGAGCCAGAAAAGCTCCTAACCTAACCTAGCCTAACGCAACGTAACGTAAAACTAACTAAACCTAACCTAACCGGTAGCGATGTGAATTTGCCTTTACATTGGACGTGTACGTAGTCACTTCGTTTTATTAACACGTTCGCTACCGACTCCAAATTTAGACGTTCATTAGACCGACGTCACGTGTTTGTGACGCAGGGTTTTCGCTATAAAGACCGGTTTTCGCAAGACTCGTGGACATGTTGCTCAAAACCAGAGAACTGTATCTATAGCATCCTTTATCTGGGATTTCACATGTCACATATCTGTGACGCGTGGAGCGCTAACCACAGCCCGACGTCGCGTATTTGTGACTCGAGCCTATTATTGTTACTAAATACGCTTTGGCAGCCTGTCAGTGTATTTGATCGTATTTTTAACTGCATATCGGGCTATAGGAATGTCTGTCACACATAAGGGTCGCTTGGTCCGAGCGTGGATATTTTGTTTTGACTCTAGGGGTGTGTTAGCCAACCTGTTGTTCACATTACGCTGAACCATGGTTGAGATTCACGTGATTCTAACCCTCGTATTATTCGTTTGTTTGTGTTATAATAAACTGCTGTTTCTGTGCTGTTGGGTGATAAATGAAGAAGGCAAAACGTGAAAAGTAAGGAAGAGGAGAGATGTCATGACTTTAAGTGAAATTGACCGTGTGATAGACGATGTTTTTAGTGAGGGGACTTTATTTAGTTTTGAATAAACCTACGTTGTTTAGCTGAACAGTGTTCTTTATTTTCTTACCAATACAATTTGATAAATATATTTTATTTTTGAGTCACACATGTGTGACAATCGGTCAGCAGTACAATTCATATATATTTTCATCAGTAAAACAATGCTATAGACCGACGTCACATACATGTGATGCATAATAAAAATCCATAAAAATGTACAACTGTTATAGTGATTTTAAATTTCCTTTCCGTCACCAGTTCAAAGTTTTTGTAGTTTCCTACAACCTCAGGTTTCGACGCGGTTGCGTCATGTTCACGTAGTGCAGGTCAATTGTTTCAAGCTAAAACTGCATTTCGGTCTAGAAGACCTCGTCGTCAAAGTTTTTAAAAAACACGAAAAACATGAGACACACACATTGACACATTTAAACATGTAAATAAAACTACTGGTCGTATACGCACGACTCAAAACCCGCTATTTGATTCCGTCGCGGTAGGCGGTGGCGGCGCTAGGACACTGAGGTCGACGGCGACGTTGACCAGATGTTGTTATCAGGTGCCTTGATAATGGACTCATCCTTGGGGGGTGGGAGTTTGCAGTTATCAAGGTAGATGGACTCGCCCGCCAAATTTCACTTTTAATAATTTGATTAAAAATTAAATGTGAGCTGTATTGGAGTTTTTCGTTTAATACTGACTCGCTATCTTGTCTAAAGGCTTTATAAATGTGGAACTCTTCTAATGTGTCTAATATGGGGGGCCCTTTCTTACAAATTTCTAATATTTCCACATTGTTCTCAATAATTTCAACGCTGTGTTCTTCATCGAAGACGTGTTGAGCATAACTAGACTTCTAGGGATTAATTTTTGGGTTGGGTTTGTGTTCCTTAATGCGTTTTAAAAAAGAGCACCCTGTTTGACCAAGATAGTATTTATCGCAATCATTGCATTTTAGTTTGTATACTCCAGTTTTTTCTAATTTATTTTTGTCAGGTCCTATTTTTGATTTAAGTAGCCGCTCAGTTTTATTTGAGGTCCTAAGTGCTGGGATAATGTTAAACCTTTTCAGCTCCTTCTTAAGTAAGTAGTGTAACCTATGGCCGTATTCTACGGGAACATATTTTGTTTTGGCGATAAATCGTCTGTATTATTTAATTTTTCTCTCTTTTTAAAATGTTTGTTTACTAGCCTATCAGTCATTTTCGTGTCATAGCCATTTGAAAGAGCGATATGTTTAATGGTATTTAATTCTGCGGAGTAGTCATCAGGTGATAAGGGCAAATTGAACATTATATTGACCATACTATTATAAGCAGCTAACTTGTGGCTAAACGGGTGATACGAGGTGGCGTGAATCATTTGATTAGTTTTGGTTGATTTCCTGTAAATACTATAGTTTAACTTATTATTGAGCTTCTCTATTGTGAGGGCTAAAATGTTGATTTTATTGTTGGTTTCAGTTTCTAGAGTGAAGTTTAATTTTGGAGATAAGCTGTTCATGTAATTATTTAATAACTGTAGTTGGCGGGCATTTCCATCAAATAGGACCAATGTATCATCTACATATCGGCAATAATAGAGTATTTTTTACATTAGAAGAGTTCCACATTTACAAAGCCTTCAGACAAGATAGCGAGTCAGTATTAAACTAAAAACTCTAACACAGCTCACATTTAAATTCGGCGGGCGAGTCCATCTACCTTGATAACTGCAAACTCCCACCCCCCCAGGATGAGTCCATTATCAAGGCACCTGATAACAACATCTGGTCAACGTCGCCGTCGACCTCAGTGTCCTAGCGCCACCACTGCCTACCGTGACGAAATCAAATAGCGGGTTTTGAGTCGTGCGTATACGACCAGTAGTTTTATTTACATGTTTAAATGTGTCAGTGTGTGTATCTCATGTTTTTCGTATTTTTTTAAAACTTTGACGACGATGTCTTCTAGACCATAATGCAGTTTTAGCTTGAAACAATTGACCTGCACTACGTGAACATGACGCAACCGCATCAAAACCTGAGGTTGTAGGAATCTACAAAAACTTCGAACTGGTGACGGAAAGGTTATTTAAAACCACTATAATAGTTCTACCAGTTCAGGGGCAATAAAAACAAAATGAGTACAATTGTTGTTTATAAATGAGTCAGATGTTGTTCATTGATATTTTGAACCATAATAACAGTTGAAACTTGCATAACAAATTTGGACTGAAGGTATGTTTTTATATTTTTGCATTGGTCTATTCTGGAAGTATATAATTTACAGTTGGTACGCTACGAACACCCATGCGGCAGACACACGTGACGTTCGGTAGCAAACATGTTAATTTAGGTTCATAACTAAGAGAGATATCAAACCTGCGTACTCAGCGAATTTCTAATGCATATAGCCCTCTATGTTACTCACTATCACATAAAGCAACTTACCAAGTTTCATAAAAATACATATATAAATAAGTGAATATAGCATTTTATTTATTCTCCATAAAAAAACATTAGGACTGAGTACGAAACGCAGGTTTGCAGCAACAAGAAAGATAAGAAGTGTGTTTAAGCAGTTATCAATATAACACAACCAAGTGAAGCTACATACCAAGTTTTAATAATTTATGTTTGTAATTAAGAGAGATATAAAACTTTACTTATTCTCCATGAAAATAACATTATGGCTGAGTATGCAGGTATGCTGCTATCTGGATGATAAAAAACAAATTTGTTGTGCAAAAATAATACACCAGTACTAGGTGAAGCCACATACCAAGTTTCATCAATATACATTCATAAATAATCGAGATATCAAATTTTATTTACTCTCCATAAGGATAACATTAGGCCTCAGTAACTTACCCAGGTTTCCTGCGTCACGGAGGATAAGAACTGTCTTGTTATGCAATTATCAGTAAAACTCAACCAGATAAAGCTATATACCAAGTTTTATTAATTTAAGTTTATAATTAAGGGAGATACCTGTCGAACTTTACTTATTCTCCTCATTAGAATAACATTAGGGCTAAGTAAGCAAGTTTGCGGCTATGCGGACAGTAAAAAAACTTGTTATGTAAATATCAATAGACCACAACTAAGCAACATACAAAGTTTCATTAATATACAATAATATATAATAGAGATATAAAGACTTAACTCTTAACCTATTGGACTAGAATGACGAACTGGTGCCGTTCCTGGCTTTAATTTTTAAAACCTCTGAATTGGAATATAAAAATCATGATTTAAATGTATTAATGGTGTATTTTAGTTAAAATATTGTTTTTTCAGTTTAAAGATTCACATTGGCTCATACACAGAATAGACTTAAATAAAAAGTAGCAAAATCAGTGTTGACCATGTACCTGACAAAACATTAACTGATCCTGTCAACTTATGTATATTGGTTATTATATATAGGCCTCTATTAGTGATTTCAACTTATGACACCTTCAAGCAATTGTGTTAGTAACTAAATTGTAATCATTTTGATAGGTGTCAAGGCTATCTTAGACCTTGCATAATCAAATGAAGTAGCCTACTGTACTTAATCATAGTACCGGTATTCTAACTTAGATTCTTTAATAAACAGAATGTTTTCTATAATTTTACCTGGATTTCTCTTCATATAAGGAGTTGATTCGTTTAGGGTCTGAATCACATGAATCCAATGTGTTTTACTTTGGCCTCGGCAAACTGATTCTGACCAGCTCCTAAACAGAGACACATGCTAATTAAAATAAATTGATTAGCAAGAAAACTAGGCCTAATAATTTTCTGAAAGCACATATTTACGTCATATGCCTGCTTTTAATGTAGGCCTCCCCCTTCCCTCATAAGGCCCTTTAAGTTTAAGATCATATCACAATTTAGGTTCAGTTTTAAAAGATTTTATATTTTTACCTTGTCGTACGCTTTGTATTCATTCATTCTAAATTACACAATGAAGCTGATTTTTCTTAGCACCTAGCATCATAATTATAGTTTATTAAAATAAAGGGTTGATTTACCACACTTAAGTTAATCAAAGGATAAAATGCAATGTGTTCTTCGATATTCTCTTCAAAATTAGCATAGGCACTAATAATAATAATAGGTGCTAACAAGGAAAAAAGTATTACAATAACTTACCATATGTAGGATTTATGAGGCCCTATATAACATTTTAATTTTACATAATTTGATGTAGGATTTAGGCCTATTTCAAGTGATTCTAGTGTCCTGAAATGTAAAATTAAATGACTATGTTATATAAAACTAACTGAATAATGTCGTTAACTAAGTTGATTGGAAATCCTGAAGTCAAATATTCTAAGAAAGCTTAGAATTCGTTGTTTACTGTTAGGCTTAAGCAGTTTATGAATTTTATTTTTTCTTAAACCAAATTTAGTGTAATGTACAGTACTATAATAGCGGACAAATAAATTGACAGTTAGGCTGTGGCCAATAGCATGGCTGTACGCTGTCACTGTTGCCACAGAAAAATATCACTCGAATGTTATTCCGATTAGCTGGTGTGGAGTTTTGGCAATGCAGCACATCTACTATTGGCTGATCTTAGTTGATAGCCTGGCAAACCATGCCCTCAATTGGCAATTTATTTGACCGCTATTAAAATATAAATATCCTTATTGCCTTAAGGTAGTATTTAGATATTAAATAGGCCTAGTCCTTATAATAAAGAGAACTTATATAATCCTAGGTTAAAGTCATTATCATCAGGCCTAGAGTCAGGATTTTAAATACAGAATTTCTTCACAAATCAGCAGGTAAAAGACAAAAATTAAAAACTTAATTAGCCCAATGCAAATGATATAGTATAATTCCTACGCTTTCCCAAGAATACGCATGACAGTATCATTCTGTCATCTAGGACTGTGTATTGTACAGTGTGTTGCACAAGTGGCTGGCTGTCCATAAGACTAGTGTCAATTTTAACATTGGGCTTATGACAGTAAGGAAGGCCTGGTTTTCCAATCGTGAAACACTGTATACTTAGGTTATATTGAGGTTATGCTAGTTCTTAGAATAAGTGACTGACTAAATTTATTCAGTACTGTTTCATTGTGATTCAAGTACTACAATAAACTGTGATTCAAAACAATTTAAATACTGTATGTTAGTTCTGTACAATCGGCAACACTCCATAACCAAACCATCCTAGGGGAATAACTCTTTATTACATTTATGAAGTAAAATAAACTAGGGTTAACCTGTACGTACTATAAATTTGTTTTAAAAAAGGATGTTACTTACCAAGAAACAGTACTGTTGTATACAAAACAGTTGTAGTTAGTCTTGAATGACGATAATGTTATTTTTCTCAATTAACAAACGCGCAAAATGTAAAACTTGTGGAAGTGGAAATTAGTCTAAAAGTCAGTACAACCCACCCAACGAGGTAGAGAACAACCCACCGACCAAGATAAGACTGACCGTTGACCGTTACAACCACTGTCTGGTCTGTCGTCTGTTGACCTGTTGCTGGCCTGCTGGGGTACTGTGCAGGCGCCGGCGCGCCAAATTTTTTCCCTTTCTTTAAAAGAGGATTATTGTAGATGGGATTGGCCGTTAATTTTACTAGTGTACTGGTATAAACTAATAATGCAATTTGCATTTTCTTTTCTTATAAATTGTCAGAATTCTATGCATATTTCATCGATATATAAACTGTAAATTTATACTTCCTTTATACATGTTTTATTGTTGATATCTGATCATTATGCTTATTATTCAATTTTGTTTAAATACTAAAACTATAAATAAAACTTGCAATTAATTATACTAAAACTGTTCTGGGATATAAAGGATGTCCGTGGGATGTCCCCAAGATATCCACGTTATCCCGGGAGATCGTGGACATCCCTGGGACTTCCACAATATCCCGGGACATAGCAGGATATCCTAGGGATATCCTGCTTATCCTGGGATTGCAATGGGATGTGTGGGACACAAATGGGATATCCTGGGGACGTTGTGTGCTGTGTGGGTAGCAACGAAAAAGAAAGAGAATTCAGAGCGAGAAGCTGAGACAAAACGTCAACAAATAACAAAGTTTTTAAAAAGCAAAAAGTAGGTAAAAAGGATAGTTTGGCAGTTCCGTCAACCTCTGCAGACCGAAATACCGAAATGTTGTATCCATATTACAAAGCCACCGCGCCGGCCGCGCGCCTCGTCGTCGGTCAGTGTCTGTAGCACGTCTGTGTCGCTGGCCCGGCCATGTCTGAATTTCAATATAGAAAAAGTGTCACCATTTAGTACCTATTTCGTACTATTTAGTACCTCCAATAAAAAAATTAGTACCTCACCCAGATCGGAGTTAATTGCGTTTTTGTGTTTCCGGGCCAGCGACATGCTGGCCCGGCCATGTCGGAATTTCCATATCAAAAATATGTCACCATTTAGAACCTATTTCGTACTATTTAGTACCTACATTAAAATAATTTGTACCTCAAAGAGCTCCGAGTAATGGCATGTAATTAACAAAGGTCAATGAACTCTCAGCCCGGCCATGTCACAAATTGTATATAAAACCCAGATAACCATCTAGTACCTATTTTTTACTATTTAGTACCTTCATTGACAAAATTAGTACCTCACGTTTGTGTTTTTGTGTTTCCGGGCCAGCGACAAGCTAGCCCGGCCATGTATGAATTTCAATATAGAAAAAGTGTCACCATTTAGTACCTATTTCGTACTATTTAGTACCTACATTAAAATAATTTATACCTCAAAGAGCTACGAGTAATGGCATGTAATTAACAAAGGTCAATGAACTCTCAGCACGCCCATGTCACAAAATGTATATAAAACCCAGATAACCATTTAGTACCTATTTCGTACTATTTAGTACCTCCAATAAAAAAATTAGTACCTCACCCAGATCGGAGTTAATTGCGTTTTTGTGTTTCCGGGCCAGCGACATGCTGGCCCGGCCATGTCGGAATTTCCATATCAAAAATATGTCACCATTTAGTACCTATTTCGTACTATTTAGTACTTACATTAAAATAATTTGTACCTCAAAGAGCTCCGAGTAATGGCATGTAATTAACAAAGGTCAATGAACTCTCAGCCCGGCCATGTCACAAATTGTATATAAAACCCAGATAACCATCTAGTACCTATTTTTTACTATTTAGTACCTTCATTGACAAAATTAGTACCTCACGTTTGTGTTTTTGTGTTTCCGGGCCAGCGACAAGCTAGCCCGGCCATGTATGAATTTCAATATAGAAAAAGTGTCACCATTTAGTACCTATTTCGTACTATTTAGTACCTACATTAAAATAATTTATACCTCAAAGAGCTACGAGTAATGGCATGTAATTAACAAAGGTCAATGAACTCTCAGCACGCCCATGTCACAAAATGTATATAAAACCCAGATAACCATTTAGTACCTATTTTTTACTATTTAGTACCTCCAATAAAAAAATTAGTACCTCACCCAGATCGGAGTTAATTGCGTTTTTGAGTTTCCGGGCCAGCGACATGCTGGCCCGGCCATGTCGGAATTTTCATATAAAAAATATGTCTCCATTTAGTACTTATTTCGTACTATTTAGTACCTATTTCGTAATATTTAGTACCTACATTAAAATAATTTGTACCTCAAAGAGCTCCGAGTAATGGCATGTAATTAACAAAGGTTAATGAACTCTCAGCCTGGCCATGTCACAAATTGTATATAAAACCCAGATAACCATTTAGTACCTCCAATAAAAAAATTACTACCTCACTCAAATTGGAGTTAATTGGGCTTTTGTATTTCCGGGCCAGCGACATGCTAGCACGGCCATGACGGAATTTCCATATAAAATATATGTCACCAGATAGTACTTATTTAGTACTATTTAGTACTTGAAGTAGCAAATACTTTTACTATTTTGTACCTAAATAAGTTACCAAGTCTTTGTTCATTACAACTTTAAATCAGTCTAAAGCAACTTAAACAAATGTATATATCATTAATAAATAGTTTATTTTTAATATTGCTCATTTTGTCTGTGCAACATGCCAATAAGGTTATATAATTTGTCAAGCGTCAATTAGTTCTCCACTCAGCCGTGTCGTAAATTAAAGTCAATAAAAACAATACCACTTTAATGAGATCCGTTGTACTTTCGGTTTCTTCAAAAGTACAGTGTATGATATTTTCAAATTACATTATTAAGAATTGGTACTTATTGAGAAGCAATTAATCAATATAGTGAAATTAATAAGACAAAAAATAACAACAGGTTTGCCGATGATGGCCAAAGAAAAATCAGTACAGTATAAATAAAAATCTTTACTGAAATTAATAATGAGGATTAGAAATACAGAGATTTTTTCTAGATTTAAATAACAAAGATAATTAGCGATGATAAACATAATAATAAGAAAAGAACAATTAATAAATCAAGAACAATTAATAAATTAAGAACAATAAATAAATAAGTAACAAATACAAATTAATATCATACCAACAGGCCTATTGGTTCTCAGTCCATGGCAAACAGTCTTTACTAATTATGATCTAAATAAAAATAAAATAAAAATAAATAAATAAAAACACTTTGTCTAAAAAGAAAGGGTTTTTGTGAGGGGGTAATCTTTCCCTTGCCCTATTGTTTAGTTGCTGACCATTAAGTCATCTCCGGATGGAAAATATTTCATATCAAATATTATGGTCTTATAAAACAATATAATCATATGCGATGGCTTGAAGATGAAGATAATTCATTAGGGTCATCTGACATCACAGTCATTGAAGTGATTCGACCTGAAAATTTCACTCGTCAATTTAAAGAAATTCCTCAGTACTTAAAGAACATAAGTATATTTACAATTTAAATAGCTGTTATTAGGTATTCATTACAGAATTATTTGGGAAAAATAGGCTATTACAATGACCCGCACAATGAGTCTTAAGCAGGACCCCCATAAAAGTTTCTCGCACGACCCCAAACTTCTTTATGATTAGAACAAACTTACTGCTGAATTTTGTAAGTGTTTCACAATTGGAAACCTACCCCCAATAAATCATAGTTCCGCCAAGGGGTGGTCATCGGGTCGCTAAAATAATCCTTGGGCTTCCCCGGCTCCATTGCGTGTCGTAAATGGTTTGCGTGGGAGAGTCCGGTCTTCCTCTTTTAGGTGTCAACATTTCCGGTCGTGGCAATAAACCATTGCTCAGTAATACACCTTTCATAGCACTTGTTAATACGTATTCAATAATTTCAATTTTTTAAACCTTCATTTGTTTTAAGGAAGGTACTAAAAAGTACGTAATAGATACTAAATGGTTTAATAGGGTTTTACCGAAGATTTGCTATATGGCTGGGCTGAGGGGTCATTATTTATCAATTATATGCCAGTACTCGAAGCTCTTTGAGGTAAAAGCTACTTGAAAGAGGTACTAAACAGTACGAAATAGTTACTATCTGGTGACATATTTTTATATGAAAATTCCGACATGGCCAGGCCAGCGACATGCTAGCCTGAGTCCGATCTGAGTGAGGTACTAATTTGTTCAATGGATGTACTAAAAAGTACAAAACAGGTACTAAATGGTGATTTGGGTTTTATCTGTATTTTGCGACATGACTGGGCTGAGAGACCATTGCCCTTTATTAATTACATGCCAAGACTTGTAGCGCTTTAAGATACAAATTATTAGAATATAATAATTTCTAATAGTAAAATAAAGTACGATAAAGTAAATATAATTACTAAATAGTACGAAAAAGGTACTAAATGGAGACATATTTTTTATATGGAAATTCCGACATGGCCGGGCTAGCTTGTCGCTGGCCCGGAAACACAAAAACACAAACGTGAGGTACTAATTTTGTCAATGAAGGTACTAAATAGGAAAAAATAGGTACTAGATGGTTATCTGGGTTTTATGTACATTTTGCGACATGGCCGGGCTGAGAGGTCAGTGACTTTTATTAATTACATGCCATTACTCGTAGCTCTTTGAGGTACAAATTACTTGAATATAGGTACTAAATAGTACGAAATAGGTACTAAATGGTTATATATTTTTATATGGAAATTCCGACATGGCCGGGCTAGCATTTCGCTGGCCCGGAAACACAAAAATGCAATTAACTCCGATCTGGGTGAGGTACTAATTTTGTCAATGAAGGTACAAAATAGTACAAAATAGGTACTAAATGGTTATCTGAGTTTTATATACATTTTGTGACAAGGCCGGGCTGAGAGGTCATTGACCTTTATTAATTGAATACCATTACTCGTAGTTCTTTGAGGTACAAATTATTTTAATGTAGGTACTAAATAGTACGAAATAGGTACTAAATGGTGATATATTTTTTATATGGAAATTCCGACATGGCCGGGCTAGCATGTCGCTGGCCCGGAAACACAAAAACGCAATTAACTCCGATCCAGGCGAGGTACTAATTTTTTATTGGAGGTACTAAATAGTACGAAATAGGTACTAAATGGTTATCTGGGTTTTATATACAATTTGTGACATGGCCGGGCTGAGAGTTCATTGACCTTTGTTAATTACATGCCATTACTCGGAGCTCTTTGAGGTACAAATTATTTTAATGTAGGTACTAAATAGTACGAAATAGGTACTAAATGGTGACATATTTTTTATATGGAAATTCCGACATGGCCGGGCTAGCATGTCGCTGGCCCGGAAACACAAAAACGCAATTAACTCCGATCCAGGCGAGCTACTAATTTTTTTATTAGAAGTACTAAATAGTACGAAATAGGTACTAGATGGTTATCTGGGTTTTATATACATTTTGCGACATGGCCGGGCTGAGAGGTCATTGACCTTTTTTAATTGCATGCCATTACTCGGAGTTCTTTGAGGTACAAATTATTTTAATGTAGGTACTAAATAGTACGAAATAGGTACTAAATGGTGACATATTTTTTATATGAAAATTCCGACATGGCCGGGCTAGCATGTCGCTGGCCCGGAAACACAAAAACGCAATTAACTCCGATCTAGGTGAGGTACTAATTTTTTTATTGGAGGTACTAAATAGTACGAAATAGGTACTAAATGGTGACACTTTTTCTATATTGAAATTCATACATGGCCGGGCTAGCTTGTCGCTGGCCCGGAAACACAAAAACACAAACGTGAGGTACTAATTTTGTCAATGAAGGTACTAAATAGTAAAAAATAGGTACTAGATGGTTATCTGGGTTTTATGTACATTTTGCGACATGGCCGGGCTGAGAGGTCATTGACCTTTATTAATTGAATGCCATTACTCGTAGTTCTTTGAGGTACAAATTATTTTAATGTAGGTACTAAATAGTACGAAATAGGTACTAAATGGTTACATATTTTTATATGGAAATTCCGACATGGCCGGGCTAGCATGTCGCTGGTCCGGAAACACAAAAATTCAATTAACTCCGATCTGGGTGAGGTACTAATTTTGTCAATGAAGGTACTAAATAGTACAAAATAGGTACTAAATGGTGACATATTTTTATATGGAAATTCCGACATGGCCGGGCTAGCATGTCGCTGGCCCGGAAACACAAAAACGCAATTAACTCCGATCCAGGCGAGGTACTATTTTTTTTATTGGAGGTACTAAATAGTACGAAATAGGTACTAAATGGTTATCTGGGTTTTATATACATTTTGCGACATGGCCGGGCTGAGAGGTCATTGACCTTTATTAATTGCATGCCATTACTCGGAGTTCTTTGAGGTACAAATTATTTTAATGTAGGTACTAAATAGTACGAAATAGGTACTAAATGGTGACATATTTTTTATATGAAAATTCCGACATGGCCGGGCTAGCATGTCGCTGGCCCGGAAACACAAAAACGCAATTAACTCCGATCTGGGTGAGGTACTAATTTTTTTATTGGAGGTACTAAATAGTACGAAATAGGTACTAAATGGTGACACTTTTTCTATATCGAAATTCAGACATGGCCGGGCCAGCGACACACACATGTCAGTAGCAGTGGTCAATAATTTATAAATGAATGAACCCACTATCATTAATAATTATTCTAAAATTAAGAAAATCATTTTTGTTATAGTACAAACACAGTGGCAACCGAAGTCAATGATTTTATATAATATTAGGCAGGCTCTAATAGATTTTTTTTCGAAATCTGTATATAATTGTTATACCTTTTTCAAACAAAAGCTGTCAAAGTGAGATCGGAGCGAGTGTAAGGAGTGAATTGTTGGTTGACTAATAATAAACCGAAATTTTGGCGAAAAAGCGATTACGGCTTACAGTTGACTCCCTATCTTATGAAAATGTTCTAGCCATAAATATCTTTCTGTTTCTGTAATGTCGAGTTATGTCGGTCATAATTGGACTCCTCCAAATTAAGTGCCATCAGCTGCATGTAAACAAAGAGTATTAAGTATTTTTCAATATTAGTGCAATAATTTCGGAAAATGGAAGCCATCGTGTGCCAAAAGAAGCATCAAAATGTTTCTTAATAAGTCTATGGACGCGAATTATGAAGAGAGCAGGTAAGGGTGGTAGTTCGACCAGTAGTCTTGCAGGCGAGAGATTGGCCGATTACAAAGGGGAAGGAAATTCTTCTCAAGGTTCCGCCGTCAGTGGACCAAATGTAAACGAATTCCTTGGAGGGGAAGGTGGTATGACCACACATTTTAACGACTTGCCCGAAGTGGCTGAGCAAACATCAGCAATGGGGATTACAAGAGATAGTCTAAAGGAGAAGAAATTATCATCAGGTTCTATGGGAGGTGCTGATAGGCCTAAAGTAGTTACTGTAAAACACCCTGAGTCCAATAAGCCTAAGCCAACAGTTAAAAAGAATAAGCCAATCCAAGCAGATCTTGACATCGCAAAAGAATTTATTAGGTGTAAGGATGAAGGAGTTGCAAGGTTAGATCTAAGTAAGTCAAGCATCACACAGTTGCCTCAGACAGTTAGAGATCTGACCCATTTGGTAGAATTTTATCTTTATGGAAATAAACTTGTAACACTCCCTTCCGAGATTGGCTGTCTAGTCAATCTACAGACACTTGCCCTGAGTGAAAACTCACTGACTAGCTTGCCAGATGCTCTAGCATCACTGAAATCTCTTCGCGTTCTTGATTTACGACATAATAAATTAAATGAAATCCCCGATGTGGTGTACAAGCTCACTTCCTTGACAACATTGTTTCTTCGATTCAATAGAATCAGAGTTGTGGGAGAAGACATAAAAAATCTGACAAATCTTACAATGCTTAGTTTAAGAGAAAACAAAATCAAAGAACTACCAGCTGGTATTGGAAAACTAACAAACCTAATCACATTTGATGTATCACATAATCATTTAGAACATTTGCCTGAAGAAATCGGCAATTGTGTTCAGCTTTCTACACTTGATTTGCAACATAATGAACTTCTTGATATCCCAGAAACCATCGGGAACCTGCAAGCTTTAACACGATTAGGGCTACGGTATAACAGATTGAATTCTGTTCCAAAATCACTTAGTAACTGTAAGCACATGGATGAGTTCAATGTGGAGGGAAACATGCTTTCTCAATTACCTGAAGGATTACTATCGAGTTTACTAGAACTAACAAGCATCACCTTGTCTCGAAACAACTTTACATCGTACCCATCTGGAGGCCCTGCACAATTTACAACTGTTGACTCACTAAATCTTGAACATAATCAAATAGATAAAATTCCTTATGGTATTTTCTCAAGAGCCAAACACTTGACTAAATTAAATATGAAAGAAAACCAGTTAACATCACTACCTCTAGATCTTGGAATCTGGGTACAGATGGTTGAACTAAATCTCGGCACGAATCAGCTAATGAAAATTCCTGATGACATACAGAATTTGCAAAGCCTAGAAGTTTTGATACTGTCAAACAATCTGCTAAGGAAAATACCAGCCAGCATCGGGAACCTAAGAAAATTACGGGTATTGGACTTGGAAGAAAACAAACTAGAAACTCTTCCAAATGAAATTGGTTATCTTCGGGACCTTCAAAAGCTTATAATGCAATCAAACCAACTGACAACACTGCCTAGAGCTATTGGGCATCTCACAAATTTAGTCTACCTAAATGTAGGAGAGAACAATTTAACTCATCTTCCAGAGGAGATCGGTACTTTGGAAAACTTGGAATCTCTCTACATAAATGATAATCCTAATCTACACAACCTTCCATTTGAACTAGCTTTATGCACAAATCTACAGATCATGAGCATTGACAACTGTCCTTTATCTCAAATTCCAGCAGAAATCACCTCTAATGGTCCATCACTTGTGATAAAATACCTAAAAATGCAAGGACCTTATCGCTCAATGTGAAACACATTTAGTACATTGTTGTAATATTAGTAACAACTGAAGGTATCATAATTATTGTGTAACTACTTCAAAGTTAAGCTTGTCTGCAAATTGCTAGATGACTAAAATTTATACTAATTTTGAGTGTTTTGCAAGCTTAATTATATTTAACTTTATTTAATATTACGGTACCGTACCATTATATTTAAGTACTCGTTAGCCACTCTAGATCATCATCCTTTAGTCATGGTATTAGACATTATAAAACAGATTGAGAAGTATTGCCTTGTAGGCATATTTTATTTTTAATATAACCGGTACAAAATCTGTCGTGCCCAATTTGGCTGCTGTAATTAACTTAACTTAGCCTCTTAAGTTTTATTTTAGTCTTGTATTGTAAATTAATACCTATAGGTTAACAAATTGTGAGCCGTCTTTGTGATTAGACTGAAATATTGCCAATTTATAAGTAACTATTTAAAGTTAAACAGTACATACTGTTGTACTGCTAAATGAACATTATTGCCTGCTCTTTATCTGTCCAGTTATTGAACTGTGCTCCTCATTGCAGTGTATTGTACAAATTCCAAGGTCGAATTCAGAAATTGTAGGTAACAATTTTACTGCAAAGAAGACACAATATTGAAAAATCAAATAGACTACAAATATTTCCAAGCCAAGCAATATTGGATTATAAAAACGTGTGTCAGAAATAGCTCAAGCTGGTCCCTCTGCTGGGCTTCAATTAATGATAGGTAAGTTTCTTAACCTGTCGTTTAATGCATGTGTAGATTTCCATCTTTTTTATTTAAGCTATTATTTTAATATTTATAGAGTTAAATTAAAAACTGTTAGATACACACTGTAAAGTTTAATCATACCCTAGTTTATATTGTGTAGGCTAAGTACCATTTGAATATTTTAGTTGATCTGCCTTAACTCTTTATTTATTTATTTACAATATAATTTAATGATTCCACTTCCTTATCACTAATGGTTCCACCATAAGTCATAGGCCTATGTCATTTATAGTCAGTTAAACTTTCAGTTTCCCTTATGTAATTTAGTCTAGGTAAAAGATTTAGCTCAACAGTAAGGCAATATCATATCCAAAATATTTTCCTACTAATATAATATACCTTTATTTAGTATCACCTAGGTACTTGTATCATTTTATTTTTCAAAAGATGTAATACACTAAATAAATATGTTGTTTACACACACTTTCAGCAATATGTTACCAGGTTCAAAAGTTTTTTTAGTAGATACTGTTTTTCCAAAAACAAACAGAAAATTCTAAATAGGCACCTAATTATTTACTTAACCTTAATTTTTGCCCTACTTTAATATGTTAAACAGAAGGTCTGGATACAAATGCAAAACAACAAAGATTTCTTGCCGGAAAGTTTACTTTCAGCTGGTATTAGGACTAGAAAGTAAAAGAAAGGTAAATTTACTTGTTCCGCTGCCTGATAAGCAAGAGTGCCCCGACCAGTCAAAGGAGCAATGCAATTGTGTTAAGATGTGACTCCGTTTGTGTGTGTTACAGTAGACGCTCACTAATCTGGCACGTTTGGGACTTTGGCAGTCCTGGATTAATGAGTGCAAATTAAAAAATAATCATTATTGTGAGAATAGTGGAAATACTTCTAAAAATAGAGTCAAAAGGAAATCATTGGTTAGTGGGCCATTATTCCGTTTTTTATTGTGCTTTCTCTGATTTCGGTAGTGATGGAAAATGCTAGAATCAAAACAACATTTCAACCAGAAAATGGATTTCCCGTATTATATTTTAATACATACAGTACAGTTACTCCTACCGATTTCCCTCGAACATTGCCGATCGCGCTTGAAAGGCTTATACAGTGTACAAACAATTTTTTTTAGAACCCTTAGACTGATTCCAGATTATTGAAAGTACCGGACCATCGGATGCCGGATTAGCGGGCTTTTACTATAATAGTGAAAATACAATACAGTTTTGATTTTGATTGTGTTGATTGAAGATGAGGATAAATTAATCTCGATGACTTTTAATGCAAGCTTTGCTCTGATATCTAGTTTAATTCAAGGGTACTTTGGTATTATACGGATGCCACCCTTATACAGCGCGCTGCGGCAGTTATGTTAGGATGGGTTATCATAAAAATGATTGTAGGACTTTCCTTGTTTCGTTACAATTCAAATGATACCTGATGAGTCATACTTCCGGCCGCCAAACCCTCTCCAAATAGGCCAAGGTCAGGTCGTTGACCAGAGTGCGCGCATCACCTGTCACCGCCTGTATCTGGGTCAGTGTCATGAGTGATTTATTGCCGTGCACTACGTTACATTTGTTTTCATAATGAGTGACGTTCTTTTGGTGTGGGATTTACCTCGAAATGAAGAGGAAACCGTACGTATTTTTATGATAACCCATCCTAACATAACTACCGCAGCACGCTGTATATTTGGCGGAGTACATGTGGTGATCGGGTGTGGCTGCTAGCGGCGGCGACGCATTCAACACGATCCTAGCGGACATCGCTGCCTTTTGGGAGGCACAACACAAAGACCGCTCACCAGAATGATGTAAAATTTGTACAGTAAGTCAATAAAAGTACGTTTTTTCGAATTATGTAGTTATCCTTTGTATCCGGTAAAAATTAACCTCCAAAAATAGTGGCATCCGTATAATACCAAAGTACCAATTCAAGTTCACCTTGTTTACTTTTCTTCCTTAGCTGTAATATCTATCATGTTTTGAGTATTCTTGAAATAAACCCTAAATTCAGTTATAATGTGCTGTAGCTGTTAGGTTAGGTTTCCTTGTATATATGCTTACTTAACTGAAGCTCACCTAACCTAATAAGTATCCTTAACCCATTGAGGTAGTAATTTTATTCTATTTGCAGTAGCCTATAACGGGAATTGATTGGTGCTGCGCTCTAGTAGCAAAATATGTAACTAATGACCGCGGGCGTCTACGGTTCTATCCGCTAGGGGCGCTGACTGAGTGAAAAACCTTAATATCGCCGCCAGGACTTTGGTCGTGTTAGCTGAGTTGGCTACGTCGTGGAAACACCTTGGCCAGGTGGTGATTCGATGTTCGTGGGTTCGATTCCCGCACACGACCAAAACTGACCAGTTGTGCAACTCTCAATGAGTTAACCGGTCTGTGGCAACGTTGGTGGGAGGGCCCAAGTAAAATAAACGGTGGCAGGCTTGCTTGGAAGTTGACGGTATCGGTTAATTCTTTGAGACTTGCACATGGTCAACACTGATTTTGCTAATTTTTACTTATGTCTACTGTGTGTGTGCCAATGCGACTTTCTAAACTGAAAAAACCAATATTTTAATTAAAATACACCATTAATCCATTTAAAAACACCAATTTTATACTCCAATTCACAGGTTAATAAAATTACAAGTAAGGAACGAGACCAGCTCGTATGTCTACGCCAATGGGTTAATATGAGGAAATTCCTGTGCTTCATTGTTTAAGAGTATTCCTAAAATAATTTGTAAATACAGTACCTAAGCTTAATAGTGCATTGTAGCTGTTAGGTTGAATCATGAGCATGTTTGTTGTGTATAATAATATAAAAGATCATCTTTTGAACATCAAAACATTTGTATAGCAATTTGTTCATCATGCTTTATATCTATATAGACTTATACCATATTAATGTATGGGTACAAAAGATTGGGGAATAATTGCTTTGAATTAAATACAAAGGATACTGTAATATATTGAAAAAAACAACTAGTAACTTGTACGTTTTAGTTAAAATTTGCAAGATTTTAAATTTTAAATACCAGCCAATACTTAAGTTGTATACTTAATTGAGTTCAATTTACTCCTTATGCATCTGGCCTAGAAAATGAGTACCGTTTTAGGTCAGGGTTTAGTCTGCATTTCTTTTATGTACGGTACGGCAGTACAGTACTCTCAGAAATCTGGATCGGCCTAGTCCAGACCAATAATCTTGAATTTGTTTAAGTTGTATGTTGCAAATAAAAATCAAACTTGCAGGATATAGCGCGTCTTCAGTAGGCCTATTCACACGATTAGCATGCATTATACAAATATCATGTAGTTTGCATCGTTGGGCGCTCTGCATTTCAGTAAAATTGATATTTTTTATGATTTAAAATGCTGTGAAAGTTGTTGCGCAGTAAGGAGGAGGGGTACAAAATTAATAGAAAAATCAGTCAGTGACCAGTTAACTTCATTTTTATAAAATAATGGAATTTTATGTCCTAAGCAGTACGGCTTCAGGAGGATTACAAAATTAATAGAAAAATCACCAAACTATCTCTAATAGACTTTGTAAATGAATGTATTGACGCATTGGAGGGCGGAGAGTCGGTCATGGGCTGCTTCGCGGACTTGACCAAAGCCTTTGACTGCGTCAATATACCTATTCTCTTAAATAAACTTGAAAACATCAGAGTAAAGGGCCTAGCGTTAAGTTGGATGAGAAATTATTTAACCAGTAGAACTCAAGTAAGTTAAATCCAACATACCTCCTTTTTAAAACGCAAACTTGTAAGATCAACAGAAGGAAAGGTCATCAGCGGTGTTCCTCAAGGCTCGGTTTTGGGGCCCATCCATTTTTTAATTTACATTAATGACATTAGTGAAACAATATCTGAGGTAACCTACAAATTCGCTGATGACACAACAATTTTCATAAAGAATATAAATATTCAAAACTTGCAATTAAACTCAGTAGAAGCAGTCAACCAGCTGTCACAATATTTTTCAAAAACAATCTGATCCTAAATCCAACCAAAACCCAGTGTTGGGTAAGCTACTTTTTTTAACGCATTCGCTGCGGGTGTCCCGAAATCGGGGCATCGCTCAACATTGAAGTATATGAGATTTTCATGTTTAAACATAACAAACGCAGCAAAGCTGTTAAGTAGCTAGCTTCAGCTACAGCTACAGACTGTATCAATGCGAGTGTTCCTAGTTCTACAGCTACAGCTTACAGTAAAAAGTAGCTAGCTACAATTTTAGCTACGGTACTTTCACATTCTGGTCCTTACTTTCTTTAATAATGTAAACAAATTTTACTGCCCCACGCACTCATATCTAATAGTGTTGTAGTTATGAATTTTCACAAATACATAAGTTGCCTTATTTAGTTGTTTTTAGTCTTAGTTTTCGATGTAATCAATCGAATGTATTTTTAAATCTATGGTTGGTGTAAACAGATTAGAAACATGACAAAATAACGTCTTAAAATTAATTCAAATATATTGGCTTACATCAAAGAAACAGCTGAGGAACCAAACAATTTTCAGCATAATATATTCAATAATCCATGACAAATAAAATAGGCATACTTAAGTTACATCAGACTGGTTTCACAATTTACAAACAATAGGCCCACAGGTATACTTTGCATAATGTATGTGGTATTGAAAAAACGATGGTCTTTGCAATAATTTATTTGTAAAGTAACTCATACCATTAATAGACTTGGCCTACATACAAATTTTAAAATAACTAAACAATATGTAGCTTCATATTAAGTTTTGAATTTCTAGAAACAGATAGGGCACGATTCCACTAGGCTTATAACTTACATGTTACTACAAAATTACTTATCTTTCCAAGTTTGAAAAAATGTTCTTGGCTGGTCATGGTAGGGCGTTTTGTATGTCCACCGCCCTATAGGAGTACCAGCTTCTTTATCAATATCATTAATGTCATCGTCAATTTTTGCTTTTGGTGCCATGATATAAAGTAGTTGGCTAAATAAAAACAGAATACGAAGTACCGTACCCTGTGGTATGATGTACGTACATTAAATGTAACCTACATACATGTTATTTTATTGAAAGTTTTTACTTTGCAAAACATCAAGGTCAGAGATTGAGGTTATGTTATGATTAATTAATTGAAGTCAAGTATGTAAACGTAATTACATCAAAACTGTAAAAGTAGAGTAAAAAGTAGCTACATAATCCGCTACATCTACTTTAAAAATGTAGTGCGCTACAGCTAAAGCTACTTTTTTCTAAAGTAGCGGAGCTACAGCTGACGCTACAAAAAAGTAGCGTGCTACTGTAGCACCGCTACTTGTAGCGCGCTACTCCCCAACACTGCCAAAACCAATTTCATGTGCATCCAAACCAACCAGAAGAAAGTACAAAATGAGACCCCTCTTGAACTGTACATAGAAAACCAGGAAGAGCTAGTAATGTTACAACAACCCATCAAACAACTTTTCTGGGAGTGGTATTGACAATCAGTTGAGATGGGACGTGCAGATCATAACTCTCGAAAGGAAACTCTCCAAAAGCCTATTCATTATCAGAAATGTAAATAGGTTCAGTAATATTAATCTCAGTAGAATGGTATATTACAGCCTCTTTGAGACCCTCATCACTTACTCTGTTGTGCTTTGGGGAGCAGGAATAGGGAATTTAGAAAAAAATCTTTCAATGGCAAAAAAGAGGCTATAAGATCATTAGCTAAACTTTCATCTCAAGCACACTGTTTTTGGGATACATTTAGACAACTAAATATTTTAACTCTACCAAACCTTTTTATTTTAGAATTAATTAGTTATATAAAACTGAACAAATTATTTGAAATAGACAATAGTAATTTGATGAAGCATAATTATAATATTAGAAATAAGACCTCTTTCGCACAAGAGCATAAGCTCGCCATTTTTCAAAAAGAAACCTGAATATTTAGGTATGAAACTGTACCAGGCTTTGCCAAACTCAATCAAAACAATACAACAATTTTCAAAATTTAAATAAAATTTAAAATATTCTTGATAAGTCATAGTTTTTATACCATAGAAGAGTATTGGGACACTTGTAAATCCCTTCCTTGAACCCTCCCCTCCTAGTTTATGGAGAGTGTTGGAAGACGTACCCAGAAATTGGAATGTGTTGACAGATCCTACGCCCCAAGAGAACACGGGACGTCGAAGTTAAGTCAAAGTAAGTCAAAGGGGGTAGAAGAGTCTCAGTCTCAGTTCACTGCGCCTGATTTGTTAGTGCAGACCTTACTTTGCCTTGTTTGAGTCTCGTAAACGTCAACAGCAAACGTCATTCATGCCCACCTCCGGGAAATCCAAATTTTTCAAAATCCGGACCGGCCGTCTGCCAAATAGGTCTGAATGTCTGAGAGTCTACTGTATTTTAAAATCTTTAACCTATAACCATGCTCCTCCACTTTAAAGTACAATTGTAAGACTGGAAAATTACTAGGGCCTACTATTTCTGCCTTGTGTATATTGAGTAACTTATGCGAAGGTGTGGTATGGTGACAAAATGTGTTCTGTCACCAGAAGTTAAAAATAGAGTTACCTACCTGTATCTCTTCTTATTTATGTTATCAGTGTATTATATAATTGCCTAGTACTGCCACACATAATTCTTGGATAAGTGGTTGCAAGCCTGCAAATACAATTATGTCTCAATATTAACCCTAGACATGTATCAACCCACAATACATTTCACGCTTAAAATTAAACTTAAATACGATAGCAGATTTTGTCTGTTCAGTTGGAGAGATAAAATATACATTTTTGGCCTCTATTGTAAAGTTGAATTTTTGAGACAGAACTGGTTTTGGATTTTACCTCTTTTGTTTTGTGTAGGGTTGCCATACGTCCCGGTTTTTCGGAACTGTCCCGGCTTTAACCTCAACGTCCTGGTGCTACGAGAAGACTTTTCGGGGCATCAAACTGTCCTGGTTTAGTAAATGATAATCTTTGTTTCTATTCAAAAAACATAAATCCAAAACATTTACAGCTCTTGAAATGAAAATTGGCAACAACACTAAACATACCTAGAGTAATTATAATTGTATTAAAATCAAATAGCCAGAATTCAATCATTCTGAAACTAAATGCACATACCATTTTTAAATAATAATGCACTTCCTTCGAAGTAGCTAAAGGGCAAAACTATTTTAGATGAAAAAAAGGTTGTGAGTGATTGAGGTTGTGATTCCTTTAAATGACTAAGCGATTTCCATGATATTTCATCTAAATTGAAACCCACATTTTTCGTAGGCCTAGGACTAAGTTGTTACATTGTTACAAGTATTGTTTTGTATTAATTTGTGCTAAATTTGTTATACAAATTTATCTGAATACGCTATCATATACTTTTAGTAGGATTTATGCCAAAGCCCTGATTTATATTGTTAATTCCATTAATTTCCATCTAGGTTTTCAAGGGGCCTTTCTGCGCAGCTTCCCCATGCTCTATATCTTGAAATACTTATGCCGGGTTACATATAATTTTATTCTGGTTTCAGGAAGGGGTAACAGTGTCACTTTGAGAAGGAAAAATCAAAATTATATTTTCATTGAGTCTTCTGTGAGCAGAAATAAGTAAGTCAATGGTTTGGTTTGTTTAAACTTTATTAGTAAAAGTAGCATCAAACTCGATATTCTGTTCATTGTTATGAACACATACACACACACACACACACACACACATATCAATAATAACTTAACATGTATACTGCAGGCCGCTCTGAACGGACTAGTACATGTTCCAGCCACCGCGCGGGCTACTCCGCTTGGAGTATCTGGTCCTTCCAATTTCAATGCAGGCAGTATGCGGGAAGGTGGGTGTTTTTATGTCAGCGTGTAGCTAAGGACACAAGTTTTATTGTGGTACAAAATTTCTCGCCATGTCCCGGCCATCGTGGGAGTTCACCACAGACATATTCGGCCCAATTAGCTCCCCATGATGGCAAGCCTGATCTTGATTGACTACTGCTATCTAGATCGGTGTTTTGTAGGACTTTGTCCAGTTGTGTTGTAAAGCAGTACAGCACTGTACAGTATAGTTGTCATTCATTAGCTGGGAATTAAAAATGTGACTGCGCCAATTAAATCAGTTCTCGAGTGGCATGAACGACTGGCTCTTGCGCTGCCGCAGTCAACGTGTTAACTGCGGCAAATTGGAAATTCCTTTTTATGCATGTTTGCTTCAGCGGTGATTGGCTATTGGGAGTGAGCTACAGAACACCTAACATCAAAGGCTGTTCCTTGTTGAACTATCATCGGTTGAGTTTGCTGAATGATTTAGAGTGCTCTAATCTGAATAGGTACTACAAAACTGAAAATAAGTTGTACTTAACTTAAACTGGATCATCAGAATAAGTGGTTTGGGGTAGCTGGTTGAATCCGCAAGTAAATGTCGGAAGAATAAACTAATAGGTATTTAAATGGCACCAGGCAGCTTGTATCTTAAAGCGCATAGGCAAACAATTTGTAAGGCTTGAATAATACATGTTTATAAGATGGCACAACAGTTAACTATTAGTTTCAACCACATATAAATTATTAGTCACCCTACAAACATGGATATACATATGGTAAAATTCAATTATGAGGGTCGCCCAAAGAGTAAAGAATGATTGTGCACCATGCAGGTCTGCCACTACCGCGACCAAGTGTGCTGCAGTCCCCTCCCCGCCTCAGTATGAGCCGATTCTCGTTGTTGAGCGTCTCACGTCTTGTTTCTACAGCAATAAAAAATGGCAGCGCCAATCGAAAATCCCGCCATGTGAGAGAGCCACATTTTAATTTGGTTTCCAAATGTGCAAAATGTTTGGCCTATTAAATATTTTAGACAAACCCCAAAGAAAGTTTATGGTGAGAGTGCAGTGAACAAGTCTACAGTGAGAAAATGGTGTATCATGTTTAATCAAGGAAAACCCAACATGCACGGCGAGGATCGGAGTGGCAGCCAATCTCTTATTACAGATGATTTGAAAGAAAGAATTGAGAGAAAAATTCAGGATATCCGGCGCTTCACTGTTAGTTTACATGAATCTTTTCCATACATTTCAAGACCCTTTCGCTGCACTTTTACCATGAACTTTCTTCAGTGTTTCTCTAAAAATGTCAACAGGCTGAATTTGTTGTGCTTTCAGAAACGAATAACACCGCAGACCCCACACTTGGTGGAATTTTTTATTGTTGCTGCCATTTTCAATTGCTGTTTGAACAACATGTGTGACTGCACAGCATCGAGACTTGGCTTTCACACTGAGGCAGGGAGGGGATCGGACTGGGGCACACTCGGTCGAAGTGGTGGCGGACCTGCGATTAGCGTACACAACTGTTATTTATTTTCTGGACGACCCTCATCCAGTGTCCGACCGTTCATTGCACTTTCATCGCTTAAATCTGAGCAAAGCCTGTCTTGAGAGTCACTATAATTTGTTTGTCATCAAAACCACTTTTGTGCTTCTTGTCATGGTTTTTATGATGTTATGAGTGTGTTTAAAAATATAGATGCATTTGTTCCAGTTTAAAGTTTTGTTTTGTTTTCCCTCTGACCCTCGTTTCATGCTCTTCTGATTATCCGACCTTTTTTCGGTGTTCCGACCATGGCTTGGTCCCATAGGAGACAGATATGAGGGGTTCTATTGTACTACATTATAAAAAAAATCCTCATTGATGTTGTTTTTATTGTTGTTCTCAATTTATTGTTGTTATTATTGTGTAAAAGTGATTTGTGGAGTTGGTAATTTTATAACTCGTCCCATGAAACAAATATAAAGAAGTGAGGGATTTTTAAAACTTCTGCATGATGTAATTCTCAAGTTACATACAAATTTTAGCATGAACCTTTAAAATGATAGGAAAAGGTAAAGTTAAGTTGATACCAAAATTATGAATTATGTTTGTGTGACTTAAATGTTCTTAATGTTTGATGTTACTACAGGACATTCTTGTGAGTCTGTTACTTGAATGTTTCAGATTCACAGAATCACAGAATCTTTGACTAGGGTTGAGTTACCTGTACAACTCAGTCTACACATGGCAGTTCCTTCAATCTCTTAGTTCATCAAAGTCTTCCGAACTTGCTGAGTTCTTTCATGCCTTTTAGTTATATTGATTTAAGATTACTGCCTGTATTGAATTAGCAATTAAGATTTATATGTTTAGAAAATTCAATAAGTTATGAGTGCTCTTATTTTTTATTCTATGGCTATTTGATTGTTGTAGTTTTAAGCTTACAAATTGATGTTTTCTTATTCGCCTCGATGAGTACAGGTTATTTTCACCGCACATCTCATCCTCATTGAATCTTATGTGGTTTTAGCTAATTTCCCCTATAGGAAAGAAGCTATTACCGTAGTCGGCACGGTAAGACCTAGGCCCGGGACCATGATACTTTTCGTTTTGAGGTCCCCAGACCCCAAAAACACCATTCGTTCAGAACTGTATATATATATATATATATGTCTGTGGGTGCGATAACTTTCGTAAAAAAGGTCCGATTTAATGAAATTTGGTACAAACGTGTAAAGCAGCATTTATGACTAAGTTCAAAAACCAGACAGATCGGCCTATCCGAAGGGGTATTTTGGGGGGCTTTTGTACCCCAAAAATGGTTTTTTTGAGTTTTTTACATATAATTTTTGAAAAATAAAATTTATTTTTTCCCCATTGGAATCAGCTTAAAAAGACGCACAATTTGGTGTTTTAATCATTGCTCTACGTCAGTTGGTTACTGAGATATTGAAAGTGCTAAACACTACGTTGTCCAATGCTTTTCATATGGAGGATAAGACAAATTGTATATCTCGCTTATTTATCAACTTATCCTGACGGAACTTGGTATATTGCTTCATTTCATTGTGGTCTATTGATATTTGCACAACAACCCATTTTTCGGCCGATGGTTCCCATAGCAGAAAACCTGCATACTCATCGCCATGTTATTCTTATTGAGAATAAGTAACGTGTTATCTCCTTTAATTAAGAACATAAATTAATAGAACTTGGGTTGTGGCTTTAACTAGTTGAGTTTTATTGATATTTAAAAAAAACATTTTTAGTGTTCCTTATTTCAGCAAACCTGCATACTCAGCTGCCATGTTATGGAGAATAATTAAAATGTCATAAATTGTTTATTTATGAATGTATATTGATGAAACTTGGTATGTGGCTTTATGTGGTATTAAGATAAATTTATGTGCATTGGAAATTCGCTGAGTTTGCAGGTTTGCTGCTTCGGGGGTGTTTGCAGGTTTGCTGCTACGGGGGTATTGTCTTATTACAAACTATTATGAGAATTCAAATTGGTGTTCTGTCATTTAATGTAAATGATATGCTTCGTAAGGTCTGAATCATATCAAACACTATAACCGTACATCTCATTACTTCCCTTCTGGTTGAAATGTTGAACTGCTCACTCTTTTTGTTTGTAAAAAGTATCATTTTATGCAACTTAATCGTTATTTTATTAATATTGTTTGCCACAGTAGCTCTGGACTAGTTCTATCTACCACCCATTAGTACTGTTGATTGTTTAAGACAACTATGGCGTGTTGCTGGTGAAGTGGTAAAGGCGAAGGACATCGGAACCATGGTAGCGGCCCTGTCGTGGGTTCTAACCCTAGTCTTGGCTAGTAGATTTTATCAGTACTGTCACAGAGAAGAAAGAATCAGAGGTCGCTTTCTTATGGGAATAGCATACGCCTCAGTGGCAGTTACAATTCTTTCCGGTAGGCAGTGCTGAAGTCTTGAAATGCACCTTGTTCGAGAGGGGAAGGAAGTTGGTGACATACGAGAGGTATGTCTCATCCCGCTCAGTTCCGCTCGCTATCTGTCTGGCTCAAAAATAAACAGAAAACAGAATTATCAGGCTAGACCAAAAGTGTAGGAAACGCGTTCAGAGTAATCCCGAGCGGTGAGCGCGCTGTCGTTTTCACGCTCCTGGATTTCTTAAGAATAATAAAACTACAATGAAACTTATATAATTCCTTTTCTGCTTAAGTTGCAGCATGCAACGGTATAAATAAATTTTAGTTTAGAATTATGTGCAATTTTTAATAATAAAACATTAAAAATTTGTAAGAGCGTGACATAAAAAATTCATTAAGCAAGAACTTTTTTTATTTTTGGGGTAGAAACAAACTTCCAGTGAGAAAGTTGTAGATAATTAGTTGGTCTTCAAAAGTTGTTGAAAAATATTTTCTATAGAACTTAGTTTGTTCAATAATCCGATGTAAATAACTGCTATGTTCAAATCTACGTGCGACGGCCCCACACTGTTATGCCCCTTATTTTACTTAGATCTTCATCTAAATATATAAATTGAGTACATTTTACTCCATGTTGTATTTTGATTATTGTTATTTAACATAGATGAATATTACATGACTCATATAACATTATGAATCTTATAATTTTATATGTAGGGCCTAAGTAAATTAAGTGTAAAATAATAAGATTTTTATTTGTTATAAGGAGTGAAACGTTATATGTGAAGATAAATATATTTGTTTAGTGATTATATTTTTCTCGTGAAGGAAACACTTCACTTGTTGCTTTATTTGTCCCTTAATCGTGAAAATTAAAATATATGAGAATCAAAATCTGTTTATAGAAAAGTTATATCTCTGTAACAGCAATACAACTATTCGTATATAATTAGTTTTGGTATGAATAGATGTAGTTAGGATTTAAATTGGTATTTCGACAGCACGTTAAAATCTAACAGACAATACATATTATATAAACAGATACCACCACCCTTTTACGATGGTATAGATGGATAAAACACTTCTCTTCTGCTAAAAAAATAAATTGTGCAAGAACGTAAAGTAAATGGTAGATTTTGCATTTTAAAGTTTTTACAATGGATTATATGCAGAAAATTATATTAGAGAGAATAAGGCAGTAACAACTCAAACAAAACCTTGATATTTTTTAAGATATCTTTTACTAGTATTTAATTTTTTATTGATTAGTTAACTAGTTGCTCGAAATCAAGCAATATCTCGTTTTGATAAGCATGGATTTTATCAATATCATCATATCGCGAATTCAGCCCTTCTTGTGTCAGGTTAATAATAGATTGGCGTGTGGTAACCGCAAGGTTATTGGAGTTCCAATTGTGTATAAAAGTGCAAAACAATTTCCTAAATATATGTTGATTCTTTTTTAAATAAATACTTGGTATTAGCTATTTACTTTGCTGTGAAATACTCTCGGGCCTAAAGTGTGTCAGGTTCTAGGTTTTCAGCATTGTTACCGGTAACACATTATAACATTTTCACAAAAGCCATGGCATTAAGTTAATTTTGTTCACAATTGGTGGAGACTGTAAATGAGGATGGGATAATAGCACAGTCATTTTAAGAAGAAAATTGTATGTTTTCAAAAAATTAGCTTCCTGGTGGGGAACTCTGTACACATGTTACCTGACCCCTTCTCTTTAATATCTCAAAACTCCTCAAAAAACAAAGTTGTGCTCAAGCCGTTATCTAGGAAAATGGTGGTAAAAAATTAGTTATTAGGTTGTAATTTCTTATTTGATGGGTTTGTGAAAAAGTATTTGTCTTGCAGTTATCAACTTTTGTGTTTATCATTTTTATGTGTGACCAGCGTCAGAGCCGTCATCTTGGAAAATGGCTGTAATTTTGAGTTTATAAGCTATAACTGCTTTAACATTGGGTTTACAAAGGTATTTTTTAAATAAAGGTTATTTCTGTAATGATTATATACAACTTTTGTCTTAGCTGTCTTTCGGTATTTCCAACCACGGAGGCGCCATCTTGGAAAATGGCAGCCAAAAATTTGTTTTTAAGCTGTAACTGCTTAATTGTTGAATTTACCAAGAATTGTTAAATATACACTTTTTTTGCTATTATCCACAACTTTTGTGTTAATAATTTTTATGTGAGATCACCTTAAGAGCCGCCATCTTGCAAACTGGCTGTAATTTGAGTTTTTGGGCTTTAAATCCCTTATTTTTGGGTTACAAATATATGTTTTAAGTCAAATTTATGTAATTTGTGTGACTCCATAGGAACTTTCTCTTACTGTTTTTAAAGAGTGAGATTACTCTAAAAATATTTTGTTTTGTTATGAAATTCACGTTTGTAAAGGTTGGAAAAGATAAGAGACCTACAATTTTAACCTCTACATATATAAAGAAAACGACAAAGTCAAGTTTTCCGTAGCTGGATAAAAAACAGTAACTATATACAACTGTTGCAACTCTATGCAATTATGCTAACTACTTCCACTAAACTATTCTTTGGGACAAAATATTTCAAAAATAAAGCAAGCAGTTACTGCCTGAAAACTCCTTTTTGGCCGGCATTTTCCAATATTACGGCTCTATAGATGTTATTCAAGGAATTTTTGTGGACATTTCCCATCACTGATTAGTAAAAACAAAGTTTCACGACGTTTCGGGATCTGGAATCTGATCCCATCTTCAGGTGGAAAAAATACCTAGAACATAACTAATTAGTAACACAATCCAGGCAAGCTGGAAAAACACTGAAAAGCTATAGATGGTCACATATAAAAATTAAATAGACAAAGTTGTAGATAATTACTCGAGAAACACCTTATGTTTCAAATACTTATTTGTAAACATAACAATTAAGCAGGTTCAGCAAATAACATGTCATATTTGGCTGACAATTTCCAAGATGGCACCTCCGTCGTTAGAAATACTCAAAAACAGTAAAACCAAAAGTTGTAGATTTTTTTTAGAAACAAGTGTGACTCAAAACAATTTGTTGTAAACCAATAAATAAAGCAGTTATACCTTGAAAACTCAGAACTACCGACATTCTACTATATGGCGGCTCTGTAGGTGGTCTCACATAAAAATAATAAATACATAAGTTGTAGATAATGTAATGACAAAAAACGTTTGTATCCAACACCTCTTTGTGAATTCAAGAAGTAAGCTGTGACAGCTTAAACTCATTTTTGGCTGCCATTTTCCAAGATGCCACCTCCGTACTTGGAAATACCGAAAGACAGCTAAGACAAAAGTTTTATATAATCGTTATAGAAGCAACCTCTACATAAAACATATCTTTACTTTGAAAACACAATATTAAAGCAGGTATAGCTTAAAAACTCAAATTTACCACTATTTTCCAAGATGGCGGCTCTGAAGCTGGTTACACATAAAAATGATAAATTCAAAAGTTGTAGATAGCTACAATACCGGTACAAACAACTTTTATTTCAAACACATTTTCATAAACCCATCAATTAAGAAGTTACAACCTAAAAACTCATTTTTGGCGCCATTTTCCAAGTTAGCGGCTTGAGCACAACTTTGTTTTTGGGGAGTTTTGAGATATTAAAGAGAAGGTATCAATCAGGTTTACAAAGTTCCCCACCAGGAAGCCAATTTTGTTGAAAAATAAAAATGACGTCTATAATTTATTGCTTCCAAGATGTAAATTCTGATTTTCAACTTGTTACAGCTGAAGCCCCGTTTCCATTCAGATAAACGCATCACAACATGAGTCTTCACAAGAGACAGTAACATGTTACCGCGAGTTGTTCAAATGGAAACACCTCGCGGGGTAGCTTTCGTCGCAAGAGACGACTCAAACCTGTCCCGGACAGTTTTGCCCCAGGCATGTTACCGTCACATGAGCCCTAGGTTAATGGAAACGGCCTACAACCTAGCCCCGGTGCAACATTGTCCAAGTGTAGCACAAAACCACCTGACCGGTTGGAAATTCCTTCGCCAGCAATTGAAATATATAACTGTTTTTCTTTGTTTAACAGTGGTTCAATAATAATTCTTTGAAACGAGACCATAATTAATTGCACTTTTATTGATATTAGATACGTATGATTGTACAATAGTAAACTTGTTTAATTTTTTTTAAATTGAAGTGGTTTATTACAATATTAATAAAAAACAGTCAACTAACCAAGAATGCAGTTTACTGGTTTCCTCGACAACGTGTACTGGCTTAAATATTCTTAACTTTCAGTATTAAATATCAAATCTGTTTGGTCATGTTTTTGCATGCATGGTACATATACATTATACAGTTTTTAAGTTACGTTATACATGCAGGGTAGAAATGTATTTATTCATTGCGTACATACAATAATATTTAGTTTAGTTTATCTTTAAACAAATTAACAAGTGTGCTATATGTTCTTAAAACCATATAGTTTAATGTATTTATATATATATATATATATATATTTGTTAATTACATTCACAAATAAAAACAAAACCTATATTAGAAAAAATGGCCAAATCGTAAATATGTACTACTATACATCACTAGGCCGCCAAAAAGCGCCACGACACATGTTGTGGCGAGGTATTGGAAATGGTCCCGGCACATCCGGTTACAAGTGACGCGTCATGTTTGTCCTAATGGAAAAGGGGCTGAAAACCCCCTGTGAAACCTGCGTCGCAACGCGTGTGTCGTCACATGAGCCCGGAACTTGTCAAAATGGAAACGTACCTTGACTGACACATTCAGAGAAAGATGAATGCTTGAAGCTGGCATTGTTTTTCTTTTTAAATTGTCTAATTTTCTTCTCTTAATTTGAACATACAATTATGAACCTATGAAATGCGAAGAATTTACTTTTATTTTTCTTGTATTTTACCATTTTTACCTATAAAATAAATGTTTTTGTGATTGATGAAATATTTTAAATTCATCCCTGACAGCAAGTCTGTATTAAGTGAAGCATTATTAAACGGTTTGGCATCTAGGTCTTTTCTCTTATTTTTGTTCTTTATGAAATTTTGGCGCAAACAACTTCACACCAAGCTCTATCCAATGACAGCAAAACTATCAAAATTGTTTTTAAATACCAACCTAATTTTAAGGGGTACGTTTCTTACCGACTTATATTAAGCGATTATATAGTCCTACAACTTTATATCAACAGTTAGTGGCTAATCAATATTGTTTTTATTAGTAACTGTATTCAATTTTGTTTTCAAAATCGAGGATTTAACCCATTGGCCTTGTATCACGGAACAGTTCTGTGATGAGTACAATGCCACTGAAATTAATTATTTTGTCTTCGTTTACCACCCGAATATTCTTGAATATGAATAAAACAATGCATAAAGACATAAATGAAAGTAATAACAAAGGTTCAGTGTAAAAAAAACAATTAATTACATTTTATGGGCTTGTTTTTTATGGCCATATTACGTTGTCATGGAAATATGAATACAGTTAGTTGTGTTATTACTAACATTAGTAAAGTTTTTGTTTATACTATTTCTAATGGTCTGTATTCTTGGATGCTTTAGAACACACATAAATGTTTAAAAAAAACAGCTGATTGTTAGCGGGAGAGTTCGCGGGCAATATTACAGTGCACGTAAAAAAATAAACTATTTTATTATGTATTCAGTTTGTTTAAATAAATGTATGGAAATTGGAAAATATTAAATATATACCCATTGTTGTAGGGCCTACATAATCCAGCTAACAATAATTATTGTTTTTCCCCTTCCCGCTAAAAAAATGAAGTTTTCAAATTTGTAGTGTTTTACAAAAACAACTGTAACATTTTGATTTATTTTATATTTTTATTTTTTTAGTATTTTTACGTAGGGAATTACATTCTGAATACATGTTGGGTGTAAAGAAAAATATATATTAGTTTTTTAGGCATATAAAATTGTCATGCTTTAAAAAGATATATATATATATATAAAACAAACAGCTAATACAAAACAATGCATCGAGGAATCGATGTTATTTTAGGCCAACAATATTTTTCTGTTACAGATTGTTATAATTAAATATACAAATATTAAAGGCATTTTTATTTCAATTAAAAAACATAACTTGCTATTTAGTAACATAACAAATGAATTTGTTATGAATTTATAAAGAAAACCCTACATTTTGGCTAATTTTAATAGGATAACTAAGTGAGAGCGGGACACATAACTATTCATAGGTCAATGGGTTAATACCCAATTTGTGGTAGTTGTTTGTGTAATTTTGAAGACTATTGCGATTATGTTTAATAACATACCGGTAACACTTTTACTCGTGTATCGACTGGGGGCGTACTGCCCGAGTTGGTACAAAAAAGTAACATATATTTCAGCAGTTATAGTGTTTACTTGTTCATAAATAATTTAATATGGACCAGTACATTTTATTACTTTATATTTTCTAATTTATTTAAAAAGTCAAACGTTGTATACTTACTATTTTATAATAGTAACCATAGTTAAATATGTGACTGTTACTAATTACTGATGTGTACGGATAGTAATATATTAATGTCATAAAATATTTATATATAGATTAGGTATTTGTTCGGGCTCTCGTTAAATAATTGGCTGCGTCAGTAATACAAACTACCGTATCATTTCTTTAACAAGTTACCAATTTCAGCTTCATCAAGTTTAAACAGCGCACCACTCTTCTGGCGGGTACATGGACTACCAGTGCCAGCACCAGTCAAACACTCCAATAGGGCCTACGGAACACGGGCACACCGGACAGGCGATGAGTCAGGAGTCGCCGAGTCGGTGATTTTAGCAGGTAGCAGGGGGGACATGAGAGAAGGCGAGGGGAGGGACTGGTGACGGTGCTGCCGTCTCGCGGCGGACCGGAAAACCACAAAATCAAGTCGAGGTGCTCCGCAATCGAGCCCCATTTAGCTAAACACTAGATGCTACCTCTGATTCTTTCTTCTCTGTGGTACTGTAGCGGCTCACCCCTTGTTTTTCTTTATACATTTCACACGCAGGTCCAAGGCCCATGTGCATGGGCAAAGTTTAGGGAAAAATAGGAGATCCAACGACAATTTTATGTTCAACCGTGGTCCTTCTTACCTAGAGGGGAGATAATTACATGCTATTCTTCGGTGTCAAATAATAAATGTTATGGATGTAGGATGTACTAATATAATTGTAACGGGTATGTTATTTAACATATAATTAACAAATTGTTAAGAAAAATGTGTTTAACACGTTGGTTACCGACGGTCCGGAATTCGGGTCGCCGGGAGTTCCCAGCAGATCAAACCTAATACACGAAACTCTCACCATAGACCAAGTCATTGTGACCAATTGTAACCCAGAGACCGAAATTTTTTTCCGTATTTTTATATGTATTGAAGTAGAATATATATATTTACTCATACAAGTAGCAATAAAATATTATTTCAGTGCTATTTTAGCATTTTTATTGTGTCACGTATGTGTGACGTTGGTCTATAGTAAAATTGTACATGATATTTTTTGTGATAGACCGACTGTCTCAGATACGTGACGTGAGTTTTCAAACTTTGGATGACTAAAAATTCACTAATAAGTAAAGGACAATAGTTTTGATGTGTCACACAATCAAAAACACCACGAGGAATGATTAAATAAACAAACGCTACTGGCATCATGTGGGCAGACAAGATGGCCAACTTTGAAAATCTGTAAAAAAAATTGAGGTCGTACCCCGAGACCGAGCGACACGCATACATGTCACACATTCCTATAGACTGATATACAGGCTTCAGATCGATATAGTGTACCGTATGGACGTGGCAAGTCATTTAACTGAACGGTGACTGCGTCCCGTATACGTGTCGTCGGTCTACTGGATTTGGCCTGAGCGTCCCGTATACGTGTCCTCAGTCCACTGGAATCAGCCTTAGCGACACGTATATGTGACGCTGGTCTATTTTAAGGTTTTATTTTTACATTTCGTCACATATACGTGACGATCGGTAGTCAACGTGTTAAGTTGTGTTGTGAAAATAATCTATCGAGCTCATTTGAATGTTTGTTGTTAAAAGTTAAATTTATTTAAAAACTTTTCCTTAAAAGGGGAAAAATTGCTGCTTGTTCCAGTACTGTAGATAACCATACAAAATACTGCAGGTCAGTATAATCTTAGTGTAGGTCAAGAAGAATTAAAATGTTTGTAAAAATAACTTCCAAGAAATATTATTAATTTTTGTATATTGTAATCTTAATAATTATAGGCAAGTCGATTTTTTTGGAAGGCCAAGATCCACGGAATTACTGAACGGATTTTTAAGCATATGTCTATTAAAAGTGGTTGACGAGTAATTTGCAGAAATCTCTTAAAATGTATACTGTTCTTGTGGTTCCAACGTATTTTACTATAGGGTGAATAGAATCTACACTGACCCAGTGCATAACAAACATACCTGTAACATCCAGAGGCTAGGAGGGGTAGAGCATGTAGAGAAGTATGAGAAAATCTGGTCCATGGATGAATTGGAAACCCTGGTCGATTTCCAAGGTGGTCGATAACATGGTGGGCAACAAGACTTGTGAAGGGGACCGCAAGGTAAAACGATACAATATCGGTTTAAACATCGTTATGATAAAAAAAATATGAGTAACAACGATTATTACGATTTGAGGCTGATTAATTTTAAAGAGCTACATGATGCTTAGGAATAAATTTTTAAAACCCTATGTTAATCAAATCAAATCTCTTTATTCAAACAGTAACAACTGCATAACAGTGTCAAACTAAACACTTCTACTTGTTGGCAAAACTAACAATGAATGTATTGAGAAATGTACGAGTAATTCAATTCAATTCAATTCAAAATTCTTTATTCATAGGCAGTACACAGAGTATACATTGAATAGTGTCAAGTGTCTTTTCTTACATCTGATACATATTTGCAACAAATTAAATCAAACCTACATTTTTTAAGTAAAGCAAAGTAAATAATTGTTATTTAATCACATTTTTACACTATAAGGTTATTACATTTTCCCAGATGCTCAGGGAAACTTGCTAGTGTTCATAGAGGGTACATAGAACTTCTCGTGGTACATAGAAGGTACCATAAACCTTCTACATTACCTTTCAAGTTTTACGAGAGGTGGAAAAATTCATGTAATGAGTAGAGAGCTATGCTAATCAGATATTCTTTTAAGAATTTTTTGAATTTGGTATTGTCATTTTCTAATTTGATTTCCCTGGGAATATACTCTAAAAACTTTAGTCCCATGTATGTTGGTTTCTTCTCAAAAAATTTCAGTTTATGACGAGTAATAATCTTGTCTTTATTTCTGGTGTTATGCTGGTGAATTGAGGAGAAGTAATCCAGATGTGTTATTTCACTTTTTGCTGTTAAAATGGAATTAAAAATATATTGTCCATATACAGTTAATATTTTAAGACCAATAAAATGTTTTTTTTGCAGATACATCCTGTTTTAAATTAAGCATTATTCTAATGGCACTTTTTTGTTTTTTTAATATGTTATCAAGGTTAAATTTTGATGTTGCTCCAAATAAGCAAATTCCAAAAGAAATATGGGAGTGAATATACGCAAAATAAATGTTTCATAATGTATTAATACTACAATAGGCAGTCATTTGTTTAGAGCAAAGAGTCCGGAGCTGATCTTAGTTAAGATTTTGTTCACATGGCCATTCCAATCTAAATGCTGATCAATAAGTAACCCAAGGAAATCAGTGCTGGATTTAATTTCAGTATTTTGGGAATTAAGCGTTACTACTGGTTCTTGCCATTTTTTGTTTTGTTTTGTTTTAAATTGAACAAGATTAGTCTTATCTAAATTTAACGATAAATTGTGTTCCATTAGATAGTTACTAATACTCTCCATTTCTACCTGGCAATGCATTTTAGTTTCTTCCAATGTATCAGATGTTATCTTCAAGTTTGAATCATCCGCATACAAACATAATTTGGATGCTGGCTTATATGATAAAGTATTATCAATATTTTTAAGATAGCATAGGAATAGTAATGGTCCTAAAATGGACCCTTGAGAACTCCAAATTTAACTGGCCGAAGTTCTGACGATTCCCTAATAATTTTGTTATAATTAGTAAGTGAGGTAATTTCTACATACTGACAGCGATCACAAAGAAAAGAATTAAACCAACTCAAAGAGTTTTTTGATATGCCAAGATATTGTAATTTTTCCAATAGAATGGAGTGCTTTACGCTATCGAAAGCTTTAGATAAATCCATAAATATGCCTGTTGTGCATTTTCCCTTGTCGACTGACTCGACTACTGATTCTACGAATGAGACTGCAGCACTGATCACTGATCTTCCTGATCTAAAACCATGTTGAATATCTTCAAATAAATTGTGTTTTTCAAAATAGTTATTTAATTGAATTGAAACTATTTTTTCATATATTTTTGATATTGATGGGAGTAAAGATATTGGTCGATAGTTGTTTATATTTGTTACTTCACCATTTTTAATACGGGAATAATTTTGGATTTTTGAAGCAGTGTGGAAAAAGAACCAGTGACAAATGATGAATTTATTAAATGGCTCAATATACCGCTAATTTCCTTTTTTACTTCTTTTATGACTGTTACTGGGACTTCATCATATCCACTTGAGTTTGTATTTTTCAATGAACTTATGACTTTTTCCACCTCATTACTATCAACAGGGATAAAACTAAAAGTAGGTTTGAACAATTCTTTTGTGTTATTTGTTATTTGAAATTCATAACTACTTACATTGTGAATATTTGAAATACTATTATCCTTTACCATACTAGAAAAATGGTCATTAAACAAGTTAGACACCGCTTTTGGATCCGATATAGTTTTCCCTCCTGATTCTAAAAATATCCTTTTAATTAATTTCTGACTTTTTCCACCAACTTCTGAATTTATTATTCCCCACACAGTTTTTTGGACATTAGAAGATTTACAGATTTTATTTTCAAAGTAATTTTTTTGCTTTTATTTAATGCACGTTTAAGATTAATTTTCAACTGCTTAGCTACGTTTTTTAAATTAACATCTCTATTTTGTCTAAACTCCTTTGAAACTTGAACAACTTGTTTACTTTTATTTTTAATCTCTTCGGTTAACCAATTGTTCTTTTTATCTATTACTGTGATTAATGTTTTTGGGAATGCTTGCTCGAAAAAAAAAGATGAAAGTTCTATGAAATAAATTATATTTTTTGTCAATAGGGGCAAAATATATATCTTCCCACGTCTCATTTTTTAAAAGGCTAGAAAAGTAATCATGTTTTCAGCAGACAATTTACGAATTGCTTTTTTTATTGGCTGATTTTTCTTTTTCTTACAATTTGGAGGATTTATAGCCAATATTTGACCATCATGGTCTGATATACAAGTTATCACTCCTTCAACCTGAATGTGGGATTTATTTTTGTTTTTTATTAAAAAATTATCAATGGCAGTTTCTGAACTCTGTAACCCTGGTAGGGAAATTAACTAAATACCGCATATCGTGGCTTATTAAGGTTTCTTTCAACAATCTGTATTTGCTATCATTTCCTAAGACATCAATGTTAATATCACCACCTATTATTATTGTATTAAATTTCTTAGTCAAAAATTCTATCAAATTGCTTAGTCTGTTTACAAATATCTGAACATTAGAACTGGGGGATCTGTATATTCCTACTAAAACAAATTTATAATTATTTATATTATAACTAGCAGCAAAAAACTCAAATTGCTTTTCCTCCAAAATCTGGTCAGAAAATGACTTAGGGAAAATCACCCGTCTCCACTCAATATCATCACCAGAGAGAATTATAACACCACCCTTGGTTGTGCTTTGCCTTGAGTAAAAAGAGTTGATCTGATAGTTTTTAACATTAATTCGGAACAGGTCTTCCTCCTTAGTATCGTGTTCAGATAATATTATTATATTTGGACTTATTTTGTCAATAATAACTTCTAACAATTCAACTCTTGAACTTAAATGTTGTATATCTTGATGAAAAATTTTAATTTGATTTATTCTGTTATTTTTATGAGTAATTTCTCTCGCGGTTCGAAAAAAGTGGAGACAGGGGTTTCACAAACATGATTCAAATTTACAAATACATCTGTATCTTTGGGTGGAGAATTTTTACTTTGATTCACTGAACTTGAGGAAATCACATTCATTGTTAGTATTGCCAACAAGTAGAAGTGTTTAGTTTGACACTGTTATGCAGTTGTTACTGTTTGAATAAAGAGATTTGATTTGATTAACATAGGGTTTTACAAATTTATTTCTAAGCATCTGTAGCTCTTTAAAATTAATCAGCCTCAAATCGTAATAATCGTTGTTACTCATATTTTTTTTTACGTAACGATGTTTAAACCGATATTGTATCAACGTTTTACCTTGCGGCCCCCTTCACAAGTCTTGTTGCCCACCATGTTATCGACCACCTTGGAAATCGACCAGGGTTTCCAATTCATCCGTGGACCAGATTTTCTCATACTTCTCTACATGCTCTACCCCTCCTAGCCTCTGGATGTTACAGGTATGTTTGTTATGCACTGGGTCAGTGTAGATTCTATTCACCCTATAGTAAATAATACGCTTAATGACATTCTTCAAAAAATTTTGTTTGAAATCAATAAATAATTCTTATGGAAACTTACAATAAATCCAATTATTTTATACTCTGAGGTGTCTCGTTGCCCTTTTTTCATTTAGTCTAACATAAGCGATGTTGTGTTGTATCATTCCAAATTTTAATTTAAAACTTAAAACTCTTAATTTAAACTCGTTAAATGGAATACGAGTACTAGCGCTTATAACAAACAGCACTGAGACATTACATTTGTGAAGTTTAATATTTGTAATGTTCAATGCCTGTCTCAGTGGTCAATAGTCGATGTGATCACTGTTTTCAACGGCTGCATCATTGGTCGATGTCTTATATTACCTGCATCAATGGTCAATATATTGTATTAAAAAAGAAACGTAATATTTCGATAATATATTATTTATTTCAATTTTGATTCGGAGTTTAATGTGTAAATAAATATGTGTAATTTCATATTAGTTTTGTTGCCACGTTAAAGTATGGTAAGCTAGGTTTTTTTAACATTTTCAGCTCGACATAAATTCATAATGAAGTTTCATACTCTATAACCCCGATGGCCACTGAGGCTAAGTCTCCATTGTATAAAAACCTATGAAATCATCAAAGTTTCTGTGAAAAATGTAAAACACCCTCATTGTTTAGATCTCTGTACACATATCACGATCACCGATGGTGCACATAGTAAAGATTTGTACAGGTAAGTAAAGTGCTCTTTCATGGAAATTACTACTGCTACTGTCTAAAATTACGGGAAGGGTGATCAGCATTCCTTCAAGGGCTGTGGCACTCGTGTAAGTGCGCCTAAACAAATAAAAAAAAATTATTACCTTTAAAGAAATTTGTTGTGTGCGTTATCTACCAACCCAGTTACTCATTACTGGGGACTCATAAAGAGTAGTTTTCTTAGATATCAGGGTTGCCACTGACAGAGAAACCCAGGAATTATGTGTGAGTTTCGGTGTCCGGGAAAAAATGTGTGGATTATGCGGGAATTTTCGGTCGAACTGGGAATTTCAGGTCGTGATCGTCAGGGATTACCTGACGCGTTTTCAATAGTTGGAAAAGTTAGTGATGTGTTCTCGATAGTCGGCGAAGGTTAGCGAGATTCGTTCTCGATTGCCGGAGTCGTTAGCGATGCATTCTCGTTAGTCGGCGTCGTTAGCGATGCGTTCTCGATAGTCGGCGTTATTAGCGGTTCGTTCTCGGTTGCCGGCAACGTTGGTGATGCGTTCTCGATCGCTGGCCACCCGACGTTAGCGATGCATTCTCGATAGACGACGGCATCAAAGAAGCGACCATTATTGGCGTCATTGTTGAAGCGATTGTTTGGGAAATTTGTCAAAATGCAGCCGCGATCGTCGGCGATTCCATGACGCGGTCTTGATCGCTAGCGGCACAAGCGATGTCAGATTGAGAGCTATGGTTGGGAAACTTTACGAAATGCAGTGTTGATTATGGGTGATAATTTCACTTAGATACTTGACAACACTTTGGAGTTTTTTTTTTTTTTTTTTTTCTTAACTGACGCTAAAATTACATTGTATGCTGTTATAACCAGTGGGTGATAGATGTGATTCATCTGTAACTTTTTGCGGTCTGGTCATAATTGTCTATTGTTATGAATCTCAGTTTATATTATGTCTTTGGGGATCGCTGGATAAAATATTACAGCACAAGTAGCTGGGTTAGGGCGATCGTTAGGAGGTCGCTTCATAATCTGAGGTTTGTTGCCAGATTGATCCACAGCAAAATCTTGAAAATGTTTGTAAAGTTCACAACTGGATCCAGCTGCTGCTAAAATGCTTTCTAAGAATAGTTTTACGTGAGTATGGGCCCATTGCCTATCAAGAACATTGAAAAATGTCATTCTTGTAGATATACGAAAAAAAATCCAATTGATTTGTATATAGGCCTACTCTTTTCTTATTCCTTTAAAAGATAATATGTCACCAAAGTTAAATGGATTCTTTTATAATTGGGTGTGTCTATTGATATAACCCCCTCTTATCAGATAACATATTGTACGATTTTATATAGAGAAAAATCAAGTATTAATATAAATATTTGGTCCAGGTCACATACACACTTTGGTGGTTAACATAAACAAATTTGAGATAGCTGGAAAAATAATAGATAAAAACTTAGCCTAAGCGTATACTTTTTTGCAAACTAGCACTTTCATTTAGATTGTAAGTCGTTATAGGTGTTGCATATACATAAAAAATGCATGAAATGTTGAGATTTGTACCTGTAAAACCTGGAATAATTCATGAATTTTGAAATGCAACTTTGGTGGCAACCCTGATTGTGTTTGCATTCCCACTTTGCCCCACCGGTGATGCGAGTCGAGCTGAACTTATTGATTATACTGTCAAATAAAGCTTCGATTATACTAAATCTAATGTTGGATATCGCTTGAATATGAAATGCTAAAATCACAGAAATGTATCTCATTAAAAGTGTTAGGTAACAACAAATTTGAATAAAGTCAATTAGATAATAAGCAAACAACCTCAAGATCTCTATAATGACTATCTGCAGTGAGTCAATGCCAAACGTTTGGAGGTTATTTTGGGACATTCTTGTCGGTGCTCGCCTCGAGGATAAGTAATCAAGTTGTGTTATTTTTCTAAATTCTCCTGAATGTTGAATCTTACAGTATCACACTAAACACAGCCCGTATATTAAAAGAAAATCAAAACTGTCGTTAGTGAAGTGGTTTTTATTTTCATCACAGTATAATGCTATTCTGTGGGAAATGTCTGATACGAAATGCAGATTTTTGACGAGTACCTATTTAAAATCCTTCCTCATTATTTTACTCGACACGAGCCATCACATTAATAATCGGTAATCAGTTTTGTCAGTGTATCCGCGTTCTTAGCCATTGTAACTACGATATGTGATCGTTTCCAATTGATTTATTTTATTCGTTTTTAATTTAGTTTCCTATTCGAGTCGTAAGAGTGCAATGTATAAATGTACCAGAATAGTAATCGACATTTATACGATATATTTATACAATTAAACTAATGTTAAATTATATGTATTGTTAACGAACCTTTGAGCTGTTGTATGTAATTGTGCAATGTTACTGACTTTAAAATTTTTTTGTATTTGCTTGTGACTTCTATAATTTTTAAGCGACTTGCAATTGGAAGATTATTTTGTATAGGTATTTTTACTATTTATATGAATTATTTCTTTTGACACGATCGGATTCTGTTTTATAAAAATAGGCCTACATTGTAAATTAATGTATGTTTCTGTCTACATCTAGTTTAAATTTATTTTTGGGCATTGTAAATATTATTGTTCAGAAGTTTTGAGTAAGGAAAATGTTTACCATTTTGTTTTAAGGTAATTTATTCACATTGCTATCTTGTAACAATCATGACATTTGTTTACGTTTTCAAATCAAAATACAAATCTTGTGAAGTCAGACTAGGCAGGAATTCTCCAAAATATTTTTGATTTGCCTAAAGTAGTTGTTTAATTAATGTGATATATCCTTGAACATACAGTAAAACCCTGTTCAATCAAAATAAAGGGGGCTGAACCATATAGGAGATTCTAATTTTTCAAATAGTCAAAAGTCGATATTCAAAGGTTAATTTAATTAATAAGTATGTTAAATTGTTAATTTTCACATTATTTTAATTACCATTCATTCTAAAGTCTACAAACCGTTGATATAAAATGTATTAAGGTAATTATAATTAATAGTATTTTCTCAACTTTTTCATCCCTTGTCCCTCCATCTGGGATTTCTGCCGCACTAAATCAACTTTTATACTTTGGTCTAATTGATTATCCGTCTTTAATTATGGTTTCGGTTAACGTAGGTTTTGTTCAGAGGGATTTGGTTAATAGGGTTTTCTGAAATAAATAATGAAAAGCCTAACTTGAGCTGCCGGATAACAGGAAGACAAATGTTAAATTTAAACTTTTAGTATAAACCAGAGTTCTTGAAACCATTTTTAAGAATATAAATGTAAAGTGAGTTTACATGGGTTTTCTGATATGTAAATTGCTTACTATACATAAATTTTCACCAATGAAATAAAATCTTGATTGTTACAAAATGTTTCTTTATACATCAGCAACACTTAAAAAAACCAGTAACATTGTCAAAAATGAAATATATTAGAACAACATTACAATCAACTAAAATATTTGTCATAATAACTCCTGGTATTTTAGTGTGATTTTTAATGAATTAATTAATTTAATCTTGTAAGAGTAGTTATTCTGATAGTTTATAATTGTTGATAATTTATGATTAAATTTATATAAAGGAAGCCATTATTCGAAGCAGTAAAACGTCAGAATATGACTTGACTACATAGTAGTGAAAAGCAAAACTCACCAATGTTTACTGCCCTAAATATGAGCAATTTTTAATTTTAGTGTGAAGCAGGATTTTTAACTAGTGTTTAGTTTTAAATGTGTAGGCCTACTGTTAGTTTTTTTCTGAAATTTTGTCCAAAATCTACTTTGACTACACTATTATTACTGTAAAATTGTTATTTGTTACTAATAATTTAATATCAATACCTACTTTTATATTTTTGTAATTTATGAATGCTATGTAGTTGTTAATGTTAAATTTGTAACAAGAATTTATTCATGTAAAATTTCCGATTTCTCTTGTTTATTACTGTTTAAGATTAGTTTCCTGTTTATAACTGTCCATTTGTATAAGAAAACAAATAAATGCAGGGTTCATTTAAAATTAGCATTTTTATTTTCCTGTCAGTATTAAAATAATCGTGAGTATCCATCCACTGGACTAGATGGACAGGTTATAAAATAAGACATTTTAGAAAAGTTGTACATTGTTATGTAAAGGTAAAAAATTAGAGTAAGTTGGGGGAAAATAGCCCATTTGCAAATTAATTTGTTACCATCTTAACAATTAACAAACACTTGTTAAAGTTGCTTCCTTGACTCAAAGTAAACATATTAATTATCTTATAAATTAATTGAAGCTTTTTATTTGCTTCTTCAGATGTTAAGGCAAGTCAACTTAACACATGTTCTTTCTCAGGTCTCCTATGATTAAATATTTTGGGGCAAATCAGGTTTTTCGTAGCTAAAAAACGAGCAATCAGGTTGATTTCAGTTTTGGTTCTACAGTTCATCGCAATCGACACTTGCAAACAGTGAGAATACTGCCACTTCCTTCAGTGTTTTTGTTCTTGACCCAATTCTTCACTAGAAACCATCATCAGTCACTTTACCAGAAATTATTTATTACTACAATATCAAATCCACAGAATCTGTTTTAAGCTGCCTTATCTGGGATTATATTTAATATAAAATGTATGATCAATTTCCTGTCTATAAAAACAAGCCCAATTAGAGGAAATCATACATACATGATGTCTCCGTCTGTAGCCCTTTGCGATAAGGAATTGGACAGGTCAGGTTCATCTTAGCAAAGAATAACTTAACCTAACCTCTCTATGTTGTTACCATTGAGGTACTGTCAATGTTATAAAAACACGACTCAACAGCTATTTTTTCTTTTGATTTAAAGGGGGTGCTACTATTTGCCCGTAAAGACACTTGTGCGGATGACAATATGACCGACATTTCAAAAATTATGAATTATTACTAAAAAGAGGGCTGAAACCAAGATATCGACATGACTTGCTTGGATGACCATATTACCGACATTTTTAAAATTAATAATTATTAATATAAATAGGGCTGAAACCAACTTATCGACAATACACTTGCCCAGATGACCATATTATCGACATTTAATTGATTAAAGAAATAAGCAGAAACCAAGTTATCGACATGACACTTGCCCGAATGACCATATTATCGACTTTTTAAATAATTCAAAATATAAGCAGAAACCCCAACATATTGACAGGTTATTTGCTTGAATGGAAATATGACCGACTTTATATTAAATAATAATAACTGGGCCTACCACTTGTGTGGCTCTCCCCCCACTGTTGGAACCCTGACCAATGATCACCAGTCCACGCGGAGAAGCGGGGCGAGGAAGTACTGCCCCGCCCAGTTTCAGTATCAAAACGTGTGACCACGCAGGTTACACAGGTGTTGCTGTACTAATACCCGAGCCGCTTCAAAATTCCCAACAAATACAGGTGTCTTAGCACATTTTTAAAACTTTATCATGTATGGCGTTGCTATATTGTCTCCTTAATTATCCTTGGTTAGTTGCAAATTATACACAGAATTAAAGAAATATCAATTAAAGTTGAGTTAAAATTACCCTCGGAAAACTTATACCAAGGGGCTGAATAAACAAATTAACTCTCCACCACTTATGAAACAAAATTCTTGAGTTGTGCCTGTGCCCATGGAAAATTTGCTTTATTATATAGTAAGAAATATCATTCTAGATTGATTTGATAAATTATTAAAAATCGTAAATTGACAATAATATTCGTAGTACTGTATATATTAGTTTTAACTAGTGTGATAATAATAATTTTATGTTGTATGTATATGTATCGTTTGTTTCTAATTTTAATTGAAAAATGTACAAATCCTATGTTGTTTCAAAATACAGTGTAGAAAATTCAATTCAACAAACTTCGTTGGCATTTGCTAAAGTGTGTCATTTGATGGCGCTGCCATCAATTCATTCTAATGCCATTCACAAAGATAGATATATAGGTAAACAATACAATTCATAAACTGTTAAGCTATTGGATAAACTGATGAAAAAGGAGTTGTGTTCCGTTGTAGTTAATATGCGCCTGCCATTGCCGGAAGCAAAATTTGTGTGTCAATCCATTGGGTTGCGTTTTCTCGCATTTGCAGGCGTTATCCCCTCCCCTTTGTTCCTGTTATCTGGAGCGGAATATTATATGGCTGTAAAACGGGTTGAGGGTTAAAATGGTTTTTGTATTTTTCTCCCTAATGTCTGTGAGCTGCAAGATTTTGTTTTCAACCACATAAAAGTGCTTTAAAAAGCCAACAATTTAGTAGTTCCTAGAATTCATGTATGTAAACCTGTTGCGGAGGGCAAATGAAGAACACGCTTTGAAAATCCCACACGTTATAAATGGAAATTGAATGGGAAATATTGCTCGATTTCTTATATTTATATAGTGTTATACAAGTATGTACATCGTTAGTTTTTGACAGAGTTTAAGGCAAAGAGTTGTATAATAACGCGTGTAACAGTAGGTGTTTCAGTAATCTAAATGCTCTCTATTAAAGATCTATTCGTGGGGTCACAGACAGTTGTACCATTCGTTTAGCTAAATAAAGTGTCACTGTATCAACTAAGTTCAGTTCATGCCCAAAGATTGTAATTAATAATGCTTTGTCAGCTTTATACAACAGGCTGGTATCACAGATATAGTGCTTGTACATTTTTACCACCTTTATTTTTCTAAGGAACTTAAGATGGTGAGAAACCATACAACCAGACAATAATACTTACCGCTAGTGTGTATGTAAATGTTCTCGGAAAGAAATGCGATACCCTATAGTTATAGTGTCTGCTTCGGATATCTCAACTTTTCGGAGAGGTATAAATGATGGTTGATTTATTATAAAATGGTATATTATTATATAAATACCAGTATATTTTGTCCGATGTCAGGATGAAAATTTCTCAGTAATCAGAAGGACCTCAAGTACAATATTTAACACGCCAATGGTTTGTAGGTCATAGGGGTGTAGTAATGTATGTTAAAGTTTATTATCTAAGGCCCCATGCTGTAAAATATAATTAAATATCAAAATTTCACCATTAATAATAAAAATAAACATATTTATTTATAATGCCACATTCGTTGTTTGGTTGTAATAAACAAATACGTTAATCTATATTTACGAATATATTTGCCCTTTAAAGGAAACAGCTTTTTTTATATAGTTTATAGCAGTAATTTATATCAACCATATGGTTTTCCTTTTTTTTACTGCCCAGTATATAATTTTAAATCTATATATAATACGTGGAGCCGTTATTTGTAAACACCTTATTTCTTGACCAATTTTAATGATTGAAGTATCAATAAATTCGTCTCAGTTCTTAGTTTTGCAATAAGGTTTTTAATTTTCGATATTTTATTCTCAAGGTCACGAGCTGCCCTCAAAGTTAGTTTTTTGCCCATATCATCATCATCAGAAGGGGCGGACATAGGTCCCAAGGCACATCAGCCACACTGGGCTCATTGCACACCCCCGAAAAAGAAAGAAATGAGAAGATTTCAGTACTCCTCCAGGTTCAAGAGCCTGATGAAATGCATCATCCTATCGACGAGCTCCTCAGGAGGCAGGTATCCACCCCTGACCATAGATCCCAGAGTTGAAGCCCTTACCTCCCTAAGCTCATCGCAGTCGAAGAGCAGATGATCTGCAGTCTCCTCGTACTGCCCACATTTCCTGCATGCAGGGTCACCATTGAAGACGCCCATCCGAGAGAGGTGTTTCCTTAGGTGACCATTGCCCGTAATCATACCTGTGATTCGCTTAATGTCCAGCCTGCTGAGACCCAGGAGATTTCTTGTGACCTGCTGGGATGGTCCCTGGAGGTTGAGCTTGCTGAACCTGTGGAGAGGGAGCTTTACCCATCTCCTTCTGTGACAATCCTTAGCCCAAGCGCCGATCACCTGCGAAGCACAAGAACGAGATATCCCACAAAAAGGGGGGGCCCATGGGAGCCAGGGAGGCAGCCGCGTTAGCCAGCCTGTCCGCCACCTCATTACCCACAATCCCCGAGTGACCAGGCACCCAACAAAGAGTGACCATGTTGCGTCTACCAGCACAAGACATTGTTTTGTAGCAATCCCACACAACCCTAGACCTGAACTCACAAGAGTCCAGCACCCTCAGAGCAGCCTGGCTATCAGAAAAGATGCTGATAGAGAGGCCCTCTTGTCCCCTCCTCAGAATCTCCCCCGCACACTCCATGATGGCGGTAATCTCCGTCTGGAACACAGTGGGAAAAGAACTCATTGGCACCCCGAGACTGACACCATCCTGCACCCCGTGGATGCCAGCACCCGACCCGCTCCTAGACTTGGAACAATCCGTGAACCACACTCGGTCACCACGAGGGAGCGGACAAACACCTTCGCTCCAGTCATCCCTGCTGGGAATGCGCACCCGGAACGACCTGCTGAAGGAAAAAGTTATGGGAAGATGATCAGAGGGCATTTCATTTCATTTCATTTCATTTCATTTATTGATACAAAAATCCAAGACCTCACTCTGAACCACCTGAATGATCTTTGTGTGGCCAAGTGGTTCGCCCGGCAACACCCAGAGATTCTCACACTGGAGACGGTACGCACCCATTCTAGCCACCATCTTGATATGAATGTCTATGGGCAAAAGATCAAGGAGACACTCCAAAGTGGCACCCGGGCTGCTACTGAGAGCTCCAGTGACGAGTAGGCCTGCGAGCCTTTGAACGACTGCAAGCCTCCGCATCGCCACGCCAGCTTCCAGCTTCGTCCACCAAACGATGGATCCGAATGTCATCGCCGCCGGTCTTACTACTGCAACATAAAGTCAATGCATTAGTTTGGGCTTGAGCCCCCAGGTCGATCCTATCATCCGCCTGCAAGCAAATAGGGACCACTTGCCTCGATCAATGACCCTTTGCAACTGCGGCCCCCATTGAAGGGTCCTGTATAGAATGACCCCTAGATAATTCACCTGGTCCTGAGGAACAATGGTGGACCCCTGCAACCTAAACGGCCCGATCCCCGCAATGTTCCTTCTCGTAAAGGGAACCACAATAACCTTTGAAGGGTTGACCGAGAGGCCAACCTCTCCATACCAACGGCCCACCACCCTCAATGTAGAATTCATGAGGTCTGTGACCGTGTTATTGAACTTACCTATCAACAGGATAGCGATGTCATCAGCGTACCCTTGGGCAAAAACGCCGCTGTCATTGAGACTCCTGATGAGATCATCAACAACCAAGTTCCACAACAGGGGGGACAAAACTCCCCCCTGAGGACAGCCTCTGGTCGTCCTTACCTCGACCGTCTCACCGTGAAGCAAAAGCTTAGCCCTCCTACCTCGAAGAAGAGCCTCGATCCACCTACAGATCACCTCTCCCAGGCCCCCTGCCCTAACGGCACGCAAAACTGCCTCCGTTGCAGTGTTGTCAAAGGCCCCCTGGATGTCAAGAAAAAGCACCCACTGCGACATCCTTACAGCCTATGGCCTTCTCTATCCTGCCCACAAGGTGATGCAAGGCAGAGTCACATGACCTACCTTGAATGTAGGCATACTGGTTGCAATGAATAGGCGATATCCGCAAGGCTGTTTCCCAAAAGCGTGCCTTAACATTTTTGCCCATAAGATTAACATGGGGAATAATTGTATTTGAATTGCAGCTGATAACACATTATGGACAGGTTATTAGCAATACCACGTGTTACAAGTAATGAAAATATAAATCAAATAAGCTGCTTTGATATAAGCTTATTTTTGTTTCCTACGTAGCTTTGAGCAGTGACATGTTGTACCCAGCAGAGGTATTTACATTTTTTTATCTGTCTATTTGTTTATGAACCAGGTAAACAGAAATAGGCCTATACTTTCCCCCCTTCCTCTTGGCCTTTAACATAAACGACACTGACCTTATTAGTTCACTGTACCGATTGAACATGCATTTGTTAGAAAGATAGACAATACATCACAATAAAACCATGACCTTTATCTACCCCTGTTCCAAAACTGATTTAGGGCCCTCCAATTGTTGGAGCTATCAAATTGGTGAGAAAATTAATAAGCTATAATTAGGCCTTATCTCCGGAAAAATATAGTTGTATACAAAGCTGTTCGAAAAAACAACATTGGGGTTAAGATTTGTAAAAATAAAAGAATCTTAACAGCTGGTCAAAAACAACTGGTCAATTTTAAAAAGAACACTCACTTGGTAAAGTATTAGCATAGATTAAGCATTCCCCTTAGTCGATTTTCCATCGACATGCTACGAGAGGAATACGGGTGAACAGTGGCGCGCTCTTGTGGGATTTTATAGTACTAGCATAGAATCAGTGCCGAAGGCAACAGTGCAGTGGCGCAGCTTGTGGCCATGTGAGGAAACAACAAGTCGCGGGCTAGGAGGGGAGACGGCATCCATGTGCGAGAGAGAGCGGGAGTACTTGTGCGAGAGAGAGAGAAATAATAGAGAGGGAGTGAGAGAGAACGGCGCCGCCGACGACACTGCCGTAGTGCCTTGGCTCACGCCGTGGATTTCTTGCAGGGCGTCCGCCAGCCGCCAGCCGCCAGCCCCAGTGCCTTCCTTTTGTCAAATGATAGCGGATTCTCCCTTGATAAATGTTTTAGATTCCCCCGCGAAAATGGTCTTAGGCTGGTTTTATGCACGGCGTTTTCTGTCGCGCGACACACGCGCCGCGTTCCTAGTTCTATTGAGTCAAATGGGAGCATTTATGCACGAACGCGCCAAAAAATGTGTCGTCGGAGAGACGCGCGTCCTCTAAATACCCGCGACAGATCTTTAAAACGCGAGGCGACAAAGTGTCGCGCGTTCGCTCTAAATACATTTAATCAAATGGGTGTGTTTATGCAACGCGTCGGCGTTCCGCGTCCCGCGACAAAGCAATCGCCGGGCGTCTCTTCTTGGAAAACCCAGTGTTGGGGTTGGGGGAGGGGCTTACCACCGACCGTGGGAATTGGGAATCGGTTTTTCTGCCAGATACGGTGTTGACTCCAGTTCATTTGCATCCTTTGCATCGAGTGCTGTGTAAACAGTTGTCCTAATAAACAACAACTATTGGGATATAGTTCGGTTATTTATAATTTATCATTTATTAATTATTATTTATTATTTTAGTTACTATTATTTAGTTCGACCCGAAATGACGGAACCGAACAGTCCCGCGCCGACTGTGAACGAAACTTCGGACAGTTCGTTCGACATTGAACTGTTGATCGATTGTGTGAGGTGTCGAAGAGTCATTTGGGACCCCAGTGAAGAAGATTACAAAAACCGAAATAAGAAGAAAGAAGAATGGGCAGCCGTATGCAGGGTTGTCTATGAAGATTTTGAACCGTACGCTATTTATTGGGTGTACCGACCATCGCCTTCTTTTACGTGGCTTATTGAGCACGCGATATAGCATATAAATCGCGATAGGGTCCATTTTCGTCGAACACCAGTCACGAATACACGAGCAAATCTACACATCGCACATCGCACTGTTCCAGCTCTCCCCCACCATACCTGGGGGGGAGTAAACGCGGCAGTAAAAGACGCGTGACCGATTTTGACAGAAATTTCGAACGCGCGTTCCGAGCGAACGCGCGACAGCGAACGTCATGAAAATGCGTGACCGACGCGGGACGCGCAAATTCATGCGACACGGAACGCGCGACACCAAACGCCGTGCATAAAACCAGCCTTACTGTTGTAATTACAGCTTAGTGTAAAAGGTGTATATGATATGTTAAACCGATATTTCATTACCTTACTACTGCAACATAAAGTCAATGCATTAGTTTGGGCTTGAGCCCCCAGGTCGATCCACCATCTATTGAGCTTATTTTTGTTTTCTACGTAGCTTTGAGCAGTGAAATCCACCCCTCGAAGATCAGGTATTTTTTTCAATTGTTTTGGGTAATGTTGTGATGTATTTATTTTATTTTCTGAACCAATAAGCAAATTGGTTCAGATAATCACAACCAATATTTCCATATTAAAATCCCATTTAATACTTTTTCAAAATTTATTTGTTGTTCCTTTTAATTAAATCGGCCGAAGATGAAATCCTCATGGACACTCAAAAATCTGTATTCGAGAATAGTGCCGGACTATGACTGTATTGAATTCATTGGTCAAAATCATCAGTTTTTTCGGATTAAAAATGACAATTTGACCGCAATTCATGGTCGCCGTAATTTTTAGACCAAACACGACAAGTAAACGAAGTATATCGGCAAAAAAATCCGCAATAGTTTATACCTAACCCGAATTTAAAGGCCAACACGCCAGCGGGGATGTGTCAAAGTATGTTATCGTCGAAAACAAAGATTTTAACGAAAATAAGATCGAAACTAATTTTATCGGCCGAGATACGGCGATTTTAAACTATTTTAAAAGGCACCCGAGATGCATATATCGGCCTAAAATACCAATATATTCTCATTTTGCCGTCTTAAACTTCAATCGGGCCACATTTTTAGCCTGAAAACGGACAAACTGTGTTTTAGGCAAATTTACCGATCGGACGTGAGTTATCAGCCAAAATCGGTAATTTTATCGGCAATTTTACTAAATTTTACTAGCTAAAAACTACGATCGCAAAGTTTGTTATCGGACGAAAATTGAGTACAAACCGTATTTTATGCCGGAAATGTGCTTAATCGCTCAAAAACGGCAATCGGACCGCATTTCTCGGCAATAAATAAAGCTGGATCGTGTTTTAGAACCAAAAACGACGTCCGAAACGTGGTGTGTTATCTGGCAAAATTATAGATTTGGGCCTGTTTTATCGGTAAAAACGTAAATTTTGCCTCGATTTGGTGGTCAAAAAGACCGAAATTACTGAATTTTTAGGTATAATAGACTGGACTGCGTTTTATTGACCTGAAGCGGCAAGCGAGCCGCATATTTTCATGTAAAGAGCAATATAACCTCGTTTTAGCGTCCGAAAAAGGCAGTTGACCTAAAAACCCATACTGCGATTTGTAGGACAAAAACATCGACTATAAATCTAATAAAATTTAAGGCTGCATTTTACCGGGCAATAAAGGCTGCCAGACTTCGTTTTACAGACAAGGTTTACCAATTAAAACATAAATTTTATAAAACCAAATAGGCAACTGCACAGCTTTCTATTCGCCGAAAACAACCGTTCCTCGCATTTTAAATTTTAAAGATTTCCTCGAAATCGATGGCCGCAACTTGTTTTATCGGCCGAAAATGACGACTGAGCCTCAATATAGCATATGCCTAAAATCGCAATCTATAACAATCTAACCGTGATTGGATTAATCATACAAAATTGGCAATCGGAGCACATTTTCTCAGCAAAAAATAAAGCCGTGTCACGTTTTAAAGGCCCGAACGACAACCGGAACATCCTTTTATGAATACAACCGGCGATTCAACCACGTTCTATCGCTAATGAACGCCTATTTTTACGCTTCACGTCAGTTGAGTTGGATCAAAACAGGAATTTAGTTGCATTTAATGACCCGAAAATGACGATCAGCAACGTTTCTTATTGGCTGAAAATAACAACCAAAACGTGTTTTATTGGCTGGAAACGACAACCGAGCCGCATTAACGAGATCGGCCGACGATTTTCGCCGAAATTCCCGTATTTTCCCTCGCATTTTCCTAGCAAAAGATATTCCGAATAATTATCCGATTTTCCTGGAAATCACAGCCTGTGGACACCCTGTAGTACAGTTTTACAGGCATTTAAGTCTGACTGACGACGCATGCAGGGCAGACGTAGTGCTGGTGCGAGGGTTCGCGCGCAACTCCAACCTTTTGCCTTGGTGGGTGGGGGAGGGGGATTTCCCTCATTTCCCCACCATGATCCGTGCCTGCTGCAACATGGATATTTTTCAATTGTTTATACGATCTTAAAAGTAAAGTTTTTATGAGCTGGTATGTTTATATTATAGATCGGTATTTTACATTTACAATAAACGCCGGCTGGTTCGGCCAATTTTGTAATTTTGAAGTGGCCCACTAGAGGGAAGCGAGCCTCTAGTTCAGCTCCCCTCAGCCAGCGAGCCAGCCCGTCGGCCAGCGCAGTGTGTGTGTTGGGAGCTGGGAGATGGGTGATCAAGAGGGGGCAGCGGAGGGGCTGATGGGATGGGCGAGCGGTCGAAGGGGGGAGGGGAAGGCTAGCGATGGCAGCGCGGCGACGTTTACGTTCCGAACTAGCTCTGCCGTCACCTTGGACGTACAAGCAGACCGTGTACGCTTGTCCCATTAAGATGGGTGATCTACTAAGGATGCTTAATCTATGGTATTAGCATGTGATTTTTGTGAGAATAGTGATTAGAACCAAAGTATACACAAATTTAATGTATAGATTATTAGGTTATGCATACATTTCTAGAACCATGACAAATTAACATAGAATAATTTATTATAAAGCGGACATGTCCAAAATAAAACGAAACGAGCAACTAAACAAAGTAAATATGCTCGCCTTGGAGAGGAATCATGAAGATAGGCACTTTGAACAAACTGACTGGCTTTTCAAGCAAATCTCGGTCCCCCAGGTGATGAAGTGCTTTAACAAATGTATCTAACTTTTCAAATACAATATTGCACTATGATCACGAGCGAAGCCGCGACGGGCAACTAGTTGCACTATATTCTTTATGAGAATTATCATAATAATAGTAATATTGAAGCATATTTTAAAACAACATCTTCAATTATTTGTTCATATAAGTAAACAGTAGACTATTTATGACAGTTAACAATTGGAACTGCTGTTTAAAACAATTTTTAATAAATGTTTTGAACTCAAGAAGTGTTTGTAGTAATTTATAGAAGAGTCGCAACTCTATAACTGTAATCTATTTATCTGTAAACAATCAAGATGAAACGCGTTTATGTTTTTAATATTTGAATTTTTACTATGTTCAGTAATTGGCCACGTGTTATATATAAATATTTACCCTTTGCTTGAGTTATCACATACCTATTAACTAGCAAAATCAATATGACAAAGAGTTATTATATTGTGAAAGTCCTATGGACAAGTGAACTATTAGCATAACCCGCACGGTGAAACTTAAGCCCGGGACCACCACAGAAGTTCATAAGTCATAACATGACCCCTGAACACGTTTTAGGTGGTCATTCAAAATCTAACATATATACGTGTAACTCACTGACTGACTGAGCAGGTATACGAATTCTAACCCACTTCTAGATATGCTAGGGACTTGAAATTTGGCATACACGTAGCTTAATGTTTGAAACCTCTAGGAAAATTCACAACACTTCCAATTTTATGTTACATTTCCCTTAACAATTAAAATAAATAATTTAGTTCTCGTTTTTGAAGTTAACTGATGTCGGTAATGCAGTATGCAGATCAATTGGTATGTTGTACTGGTTGTATTACGAATTTAGATATTTTCGTTATTTAACTTATTTATTTTTAAAAGGTTTAATGTATTTTGTACATAGGCCAGGCGTACAAATGTATTTATTATATATCACAAAGATTATCTAAATTAAGTATTCAGAATTAATTTGATAAATTGTTCTCTTAAGGGTGTTTGGCCGCTAGGCTAGTCTGGCGGTCAGGAGCAGTAGTTCTAAAAGTCACCACCGCGCGCCGCTAGGAAGACAACTCGGGCAGTGTTGTGAGTGTGTGTGATCTGGCTGGGGGGAGAGAGGAGCGCGTTCTCCTAATTTCTCCCCCTCCCCCCACGCAGCACTGCCTTTCCGTCTACTCGTTCTTCTTCGGTCCGGGACGCACGGTCCCGGCCCGCGGCTCGACTGGTTGAGTAGGGTTGGGTTGCGGACTATTTTCCACTGATGTGCCTTTCAATGTCGCCGACAACTAATCTTAAATATATTTTTATTTTGAGCGTTCACTTTATAGTTTTGATGAGTACATTTCTTGTAGCCTATACAGATTTTTTCATTAAAAATGTTTGCCACAGTTGTGAGCACATTTAAATACAGTGGAACTCGGATAGTTTGAATCTCAAGGGACCGCGGTAATAAAATTCGAACTATACAAAAGATTGAATTTTAATTATAGAGGTCCGAATTATCTAGGCCTAAATAAGCTAGGATAGCTTTACTGTACTAAAACAAATAACATTATTTATTATATAAACATTAATATAAATATAAAATGGTTTTTAATTTTAAGAATTACAATTTAACAAATGCATTTAATTTTACTTTGATAATACATTGATCTTATTAATTTCTTAAAATACTGTATTAAATAAATGTGCAGGGTGTCCCCGAACTATTCCATAACAATTTTTCCATAAATATACAATTGTGGGATATTTTACTCCAATCACCAACATACTAACCTTTGTTAGATATAAGTTGTCGCTATTGTAAGAATTTAGTATCCGTTTGTTGTTAAAGCTAAAGAAGAATTTGTTACTTACTGTTACAAAGTAAAATTCAGGCACGATCAGGGGCGGATCCAGGGAGTCACATTGGGTGGGGGGAAATGCCCGGTTTTTTGTTTGTTTTTTTTGTTGGGGGGGTGTGTGAAATACCCCTCAGGGGTGGGGGGTCCGGGAGTCCTCCCTCGGAAATTTGATAAAAATTCCATATCAATAATAATTTGATCGGCCGTAAAGAATAGCCGAAGGCGTTTTATTGACCAACGTGTGATATTGGCCTAAAAAGGCGACTGTCTTGAATTCATGGACAAAAATCAGCAATTTGACCGTTTTTTTAAAATAATAAATTGAAATTTGACCGCAATTCATGGGTGCCGTAACTTTTAAACCGAAAACGACAAGTAGGCCTAAACGTAGTTTATCGGCCAAGGACAACCGCAATGGTTTATACCCAAACCGTAATTTAAAGGCGGCCACACACTACCGAACCTTTGCTCGAACAAAATATCGGATCGAGCAGGGAGCAGGGAACGAAGGTAGCTAAATTCACTCCGAACTTCTTCCCGATCAAGACCCCGAACAAGACATCGGATCGGACAGATAGAGCGCGAAAACCACCAAGCGGGTTAAAAACGGTGGAGACGACTTTTAGTTGCCGTTGTGTAAGTCGACAGTGTACTTGTCTGCAGATTTCACCCATGTAACCCACCTCCCCACGATTTCACCCATTTCTCTCCAAGCGTCATTCATCTTCACTTTGTGGTAGTGAAGGATGGGACAAATCCCACAAAACTGGCCGATTGTTGTCCTCGGAAATAAACATCAAAGTGTTTTCCTTAGACCTAACTCCATCGTGCACTCCATCGTGCAGACTACTTTAAATAAACTAGCGAACTGGAAACTAAAATGACAACAGTCAAGACCAGCTGTATTATGTGCTCGTTGGTCAAGACCGCAACCCTCACCGTCGTCGTATCGCTAGCGGCGGGGCTCGTGACGGCGCTCAGAGCAGCGTATGGAGGTACCACACACTACCGAACTCCGAACCAGAACCCGAACAAGACATCAGACAGATCTTTCTTTGATCTTTCCTCAAAAAACCGCCTCGATAGCGCCTTGAGAGGGGTATTGATGACTGATCCGAAGTCGTGTTCGATGCCTTGGTTCGGAGGCCCCACTACCGGATTTTCTCCCTTCGACCCCAAATCCTGCTCGGACCGATGTTTTGTTCAGGAAAAAGTCCGGTAGTGTGTGGCCGTCTTAAAGGCTAACTCGCCGGTGGAATTATCAAAGTATGTAATCTTCGAAATCGAATATTTTACCAAAACTAAGATAGAAAGACATTTTATCGGCCTAAAATAGCAATATATTCTCATTTTGCCATCTAAAACGTCAATCGAGCCGCATTTTAGCCTGAAAACGGTCAAACTGGCTTTTTAGAGAAATTTACCGACCGGGCGTGTGTATTTATCAGCCAAAATCGGCAATTTTTTGCGATCATTTTACATCATATTACCATTGACTAAATACATGAATCATAAATACGGCCACAATTTTCGTTATCGGCCAAAAATTGAGTACAAACCGTATTTTATGCCGAAAATGTACTTAATCCTTCAGAAACGGCAATCGGACCGCATTTTCTCGGTAATATATAAAGCCGGGTCGTGTTTTATATACCAAAAACGACGTCCGAAACGCATTTTAGGCCGTGTTTTATCGATAAAAACATAAATTTTGCCTCAACATGGTGTCCAAAAACAACAAAACTACTGAATTTTTTTGGTATAGTAGACCGCATTTTATTGGCCTGAAGCGGCAAGTGAACCTCATATTATTCACGGAAATAGCAAAACAAAATAAGCAATTTCACAGCATTATATTTGCCGAAAACAACCGTTCCTCGCAGCGAAAAATGAAGCCGGATCCCGTTTTATAGGCCCGAACGACTACCGGAACGTATATTTTACGAATACAACCGGCGATTCGACCCCGTTCTATCACCAATGAGCGCCTATTTTTACTATTTACGGATTTAAAAACATATATACTGAAATCAAAAATATTCAATGCTTGGAAAATACATGGATTTTATAGTTCTCTTTATTTATTTATAAAAAATATTAAAAAGTTATCAGTAAGGCTTCAGGAAATTAATTAAATTGAATTTAAAATTGAATTAAATTGTAAATCTTCACTTTCCTATCACTTAGTTAAATACAACTTCAGAAGAAGCTGGATCTTCAGTTACATGACAGGTAGGCCCTAGCCTATAACTTGTTTCACATAACACTGTTTTAATCGCAGTTGCTTTTCTATTTATTGTATGCCTATATTTCTTACAAGGCATTAATTGCTACGGTTGCAGTAATACCATAATACTCTGGAAACTGAAAACCGCGGACACGCGGTACTCGTGTTGAGCGAGTGGCGGGATTCGTGGAGGGAGGGAGTGTAGGGGGTGGCGCGACCTTGGACTACGCGCTCGTGCGTGGGGTGCGCGCGTAGTGGCGCTGTGCGAGTGAGTTTGTGTTAGTGAGGCGTAGTGCGGCTGGCCTACTCTGCCCCGGAAGGCAATTTCCAAGAACCAGAGGAGAAGGTCACAGACCAAACGAAAAAAGACAAAACTTCAAACAAATTTTAACATGTATATCATACAGACCCGCACAACTACATCTATTATTTATACCACAAAATTGTATAAATATATTTTTAACAGTTTTTTAAAGTAAAAATATATTTCAGATTTTTATTTTGAAATTAAATTATAATAGTAATAATAACCTGAATTTATCCCAAACAACTGCAAATTTTCATTGAAATCGGACCAACGGTTTTCTTACTGACCTTCTCCCAACATTTGACAAAATCTCTACTTTTAAGACCCATAACTCCCTTAATAGTAATGCAAATTATTTAATATATATCTATTTTGTTTCCTAATTTTCATCCTGATGTGAAAAAATAATATATTACAAAATAATTTTTTTACCAATCACCCTTAATGAAAGCTTCTCACGAACACCACACTGTGAAACGGACTCTAGACGATCTACAACGAGGTTTTATCATCGCAGATAATATTTACAAATTGATTTAATGAATTTTAAGTATTTACTCTCAAATAAACGCTAAAACCAAATAATTAGAACATTAAGTAGATTTGTTGGTCTTTTGGTTGGTTTTTGTTTCACATAGTTTGTGGGAAAAGCCCAAGCTAGATTTTTAAAATTTCAGCTATTTTCAAGATTGATTCGTTGTTTTCAATTGTTTGTCTTTCTAATATATATTATAGAGGCCTAATATTTGACACACAGTATTCCTGCATTACAATAATTATCTAGCAGGAGTCATACGCCCAAATGATTTCACTTAAACCCCCAAAAAATACAAAGTCTTTAAACTCTTGTCGATTTGTTGGTGTTTTTTTTATATATTTTATATGTTGCGCTCCACCGAGGATAAACCAATCTATAAATTATGCCCTATTTGCTTCAGAAGGCTTGTAGTTAGAAACATAGCAATTTAGACTGTTATTGGTGCTTTTATTCCTTATAAGGTTCAAAAGACGTCTTATAAAAGTTTATAGAAAAAGTTTAAAGACGACAATCAGGGTAGGGTTTTAATTTTGTACAAGCACTTTCAATATAATACGTGGAGGCTTCAAATTTAACATACAATACGTCTCCAAACAAAGTATAATCCAGCAACAGCCGTATGACCAGTTTTGATGATTTCAACCCCTTCAAAATAATCTAAATCTTAGAAAAGATTATTCAATTTTAGTTTATTTTCGGCGATTCTGTGTTTTTCCCCCGTCACTTTAATATACTTGATATATGCCTAATGTTTGGCACTCAATAACTTTACACCACATTTGGTATGTAGCCGAAATCATATGACCAGTTTTCATAATATAAAGCCATCAGAAAACTAAAAACCTAAACATCTGCTAAATTATCTTATTTCTACTAGAAATAGGAAATGAGATTTAGCATGCAAGTGCCTAGTACCATAAAATTTACTTAAATATTCCAAAAACCTCCTCTGTGTGTATCATTTCAAATTTAAATATCTGCTGATTTGTCTGTTTTCTTAGTATGAGTAGTAGTAATATGTCGGCTCTTCGCCACTTGATATGACACCACTTCTGCCTGAGCTAGGAACATGAGGTTTGGCTTTGGTACCCTAAGGCCAAACAGCTACCTGGGGGCGAAGCCCCCCACAGGGGCCTGGGGGCGGAGCCCCCAGCGAGCGAAGCGAGTCTCGCACGCTGTCTTCGGGTGGTGGTATCAAAACGTCGACTCCGCGCGGGGTTTTTCCAAAAACGTCAACGAAAAACTGTAACTAAATCTAAGACACAGGTCCACTGATTCGTCGATGACATTAGTGTCTTCCACATTGAATCCAACGATATTGGCGAAGATGGTACGCATCATATAGAAATTCCTGAGTGCGTATCGGTTGCATGTATCGTTGCGATCCTGCCGAGTTTCATTCGAGAATTGCGGTTGGGGGCAGTTGTTTGGATCTTCGTGCATCAATCTAAACTGCGAGAGCGTCACTCGGACCGGTACTTCGCGTTCCTCGTGCGCCCTATCTGCCACTTTTCTTTCATAGCTTTCCGAATCGGCAAATATGTTGAAACCACGTTTCAAGGCCGCTGCCCTCTGAAAGTAAACGTTTACGCACGCCGACTTTCTGGAATTGACCGAAACGCTGCGTTTCGAAAGCGGGGTGTAATCCGTATATTGGTCTAGTTGCAGTGCCAGCGACGATGACGAGACGTTGTTACTACGCGATGCGTCAGTGCCGCATAGAGGTTTGAACATCCTGATGACAAATTCGTTGCAAGACCCGTCTTCGTCCTGGTAAAATTCGTCTAGAATCGATTCCAGTTCGTTGCGCGTGAAACAGATCGAGTCCACCGCGGCGAGGCGTCCGAGTCCGGTTGCAGTGGCCAGTGAAATTTCGATAGTGCCGAAGAGTGATTCATCCTTTTGGTATTCCAATAGAGGCACGCCTTCGAAAAAGTTAACGCACGCGTAGTTACCTATCGGTTTTATCCATACGAAGGGGGTGGACGACCGTTTTCAACCAAATCATAAAGTCCAAAAGGAATCGCTGGCCGCATTTCAGCGCGTGCACCGTGGCGACGTTTTTGACGACGATACGCATGCCACCGCCGTCGGTCGCCGGGCCGACCAATCCTCCGCAGTCCGTTTGAAGGGCGTTTTCAATTTTGTCGACGACCTCGTGAACGTGACCGTACGACACGCAAATGCGGTCCATAAGCAGCATGTTTTTCCCGACCGTACTGATATCCCCGATGAACTTCATACAATGTATGTACAATGTATGAAGTTCATCGGGAATATCAGTACGGTCGGGAAAAACATGCTGCTTACGGACCGCGTTCGCGTGTCGTACGGTCACGTTCACGAGGTCGTCGACAAAATTGAAAACGCCCTTCAAACGGACTGCGGAGGATTGGTCGGCCCGGCGACCGACGGCGGTGGCATATGTCATATGAACTCCGAAGCGTATTTGGGCACGGTCCTGGAAGATTCGGCGTGCACGTGTTCCACTTGGAGTTTCTGTACAGTCGAAGACAACAAACGGACGAATGGAAGATACTTGACCGTCACCTGATTGAACATCGTAGGTCCGTTTTTATCACAGCTCTCCAACTTTTCGATAATGCAGTTAGTTTTTACCACGTTACTGCCGAAAATGGTTGTCTGTTCTTTTTTTTATCTTTTTAGCCGCACTCGGTCCGTCCGCTTCGGTCTCTGACGCATGTTTTAATTTACGCGTGTTTCGCCTACGTTGCGATTCCACCAGGTATCCGGTTGACATGCCGCCCGTGCACAGTTTCAACTTTTTTTGTTCGTTTTTTCTTCGTTTCGCTCTTTGTCTTGGGATACGACAGCCGCTGCGATATGCCCAGGTTCACTTCACCGGTCATCAGAGAAACATCATCGGCTTTGACCACAGTAGAAGAAGATTCAATCTCTTTCGCCGGCGAGTTGGATTTCGGTTTTTGCCGCCACCGAGACCGAAAGACTAGAATCTTGATACTGGTTATTCGGCGTTTGCGGTTGGGAATAGTAGTGAAAATAACGCGTTTGTTATATTTCCTAAAATATTGGTGAACAGGTCTTTCACGGCCACGTACCGTTCGTAAGCATTGACCACATCGCGATACCATGTCTCGGATTCTCGCAAGTTGTTTATCAACCGAGCTGGAAACGAGTTGAGACAGTAGACATAAGGGGAAATGTACGCGGGTCAACGCTTCCGGAGCGATAAGTTTTTCGTCGCTGCATTTGGAAACGACGCGTTCCGTCGTTTTCATCACGCGTTCTGAAAGTGAACGTCTAAAACGCGGATCGATCAATACGGACGCCGTGTCGTCCAAAGTCCGTTTCACAAACGCCGAACTCAAAGACAGTTTGTCTCTGTCGTGTTCTTTTTTCAAATACATTTCCGCGTGTTTACATACCAACATGTATCGGCGAATCGTATTGTGTACGAATAGGTTTATCATACGGCTCGGTCGGCACTGATCGCACCCGTCTGCCCGCGGGTCTTCTTCGGCCATATGTGAATATTATTAAGTGACTATTATAGATTATCGAATTTGGCTGAGTATAGAAAACCAAATAAAGAAATATGATTGATAACGAGATGGAAACGACCGAAACCACGGCGGTTTGAGGTATTGAAAAAAATCTAGCGTCAGCCGTTTGCGCGTCAGTAGGGTTGGGATGCGGCTAAAAAACAGTAACCCTAAACACCAATGACGATAGACCGTATATGCCGTACGATGAACAGGAACCAAGTAAACACGTTGGTTCTCGCAAAACACGACAACGCACCGCCACCGCGTTTCTGGGTTGCGATTGCGAATTTAAGTACAGAGATAATGCGTGGTGAAAATTCACCGAATACGAACTGTCGCGCAACGGTGTGGAAATCAGAGAATTCTACGTGGTCAACTAGTCGGCAAAGATCTTTTCACGTACGCCGAAGGTCTTTTGGGCAGTTCGCGTACAGATCACCGTTTTCCATACTTGTGTGGCGAAATCGTCTTCGCGAAAATTAGCCAGCGCTGGAAAACTAAAGGAAGTGCACGCGTGGTTGCAGATGCCGTCCGAAGACGCAGACGATTCAACCGAACACCCGCTGCACATGCAGAAGCGTCACGAAGACAGCGTGCACAGAGCTATGACCAGTCTTCCGTTGGCTGTAGACAGACGGAGTAAAGTCGTCGTTTTCAGGACGCACGGTGATTCGCCTTTCGTGTAACTCATGCCCACGCTTCGTTCGGAACACGAACTTATCCCGGGTACACCGTTGTTTGACAAGAACAATCGCGGTATCAGAGCGGCGGTTGGCAGTATGTTCAGTCAGTACGATTATATAGTCAATTGTTCGCCGACGGACTTCTGCGAGATACCGATTCGAAAAAATGAACACGGATGGGATCGTATGCGCATAATTTGTCTGGATCGGCGGGGAAATGAAGTCGATAATCCGAAAGTGCCGAAAAAATCGCCCGGATACAACGTACTCTCGCTCGTCGGTCACGCCGTGACCGAAGTCGTCGGTTCCTCGGGTCCCGTCGGTGGGTCGTCGTCCGATGTGTCGCGGGCCGACAGGATATCGTTGGACGATTCGTCCGAAAACGAATTGATTTACAACGGCGTGATTAAGGATAAACTTAAAATCACCGATTTCTTCACGACGGACAAAAAGAACAAACCGCCCAAACACACAGTCACCGTGGCGATCGACAATGATGGCATATGTGTACAATACGTGGACGATACAGAATCCACGGTCTTCAAATGTTTGATATAACATATCTGTGATAAGAAAGCTCGATGGTGAGTGGAGGTAAAGTTGGTAAAGTTGGTGGTGGTGGTGGTGTTGGATGACCGGGACTCCAAACAGTTGGAAACGGCATATAAAGTGTTTCTGAATCTGCAGCGCAGGACTCTGACATTTCTTGACGCGCTCCGGAACCAAGAAAAAATGGATGAGATGGGGGTGGCGGAAAAAACCTCCTCTTCCGGAATAGCGTTGATCGTCACGCCGGCCGCTCATGGTAAACCATTATAATCATATGCATCACGTATTTCGCGCCTCGATGTATGGCAAAGTGCCGGACCTTTGCAATCAGACCGGTGGAATCATGTCCACCGACATGAGTGTGTTGCGCGAAGAACTCGCCGTTCGGACGACAGACACAAACGGGCAGTTGGCGGATATGTTCCGTTCGGCCACACTGCCCGACGTACAATTTGTTTTTAAATCGACCCACGATGCTGTCGTGGAGCGGGTGATCCGCATGTTGGATGCCATCAACATTAAACACCCAGATTTGACGCACAGTATTCGTGACGATTATATACAAAATATGCGTGTCGTACAGGAAACGATGACCAACGCTCTGGATAAGACTAGAGGACGGGTGGCCGATTTGCAAGTAGAACGCGACGACGCCTATAAAAAGATACGTCTGATGGAAACAACTGTGGCTTCAATACCTGATGAAACGGAAACACTGCGCCGAGAAGTTTCCAGATTGAGAGAGATAGAACAAAATAAGGAAACTGCAAGTCAACATGAATTTGGGAACGCTGCAATCAAAACGGCGCGATAACGAGATAATTCTTTTTCAAGAGTTGAACAAACGCGTAGACGAATACGCGGCCAGCGGAAACAAGGAAATTGAACAGATACGTAGCGGAATATCAAATCATATAAAGGGGGAGATGGAATAAATGAAAGAAGAACTTCAAAAGATTCGCGGTACGACCATATAAGTCGCGATTAAACGCGTCCGACAGGAGAAATCTGAATTATTGAATTTGTTGCGGACAATACTCCGGAAAGTAGCGGTCGGGAGAGGGATTTCAGAGACGTGGCAATTTCGATCAAAAAACAGTTGAACGCGTTGAAAGTCGAACTAGATGACAGCAAACGGCAGCACGCTTCGTTGCAACAACGGTACGAGTCGCTGCAAAAAGAAAACGTCGAACTAAACGACAGTTATCCGCTGTGGCGGAAACTCGATACGATATAGAGGAAGTGGACGCTCAAAATAATCCAGGTTTGAGTCCGGAGAAAGAGTTTACCATACATTCTAACGAGGAAAAAATTAAATTAATGCTCTGGTACATAGACGTGTTGAAAAAACGACATTGAATTTTTCTACAAATTCTTCACACACCCAGATTATGTGAACACGGTGTTAAATGTCGCAGACTACGTTTACAAGAACAAATTTGAGTTAAAAAGTGAATACGGTAGACATTTACTCGTTAGACTACAAACCCTAGTTAGCAACGATAACGTCCGACAATACATGATGGAAAAACGCAGGCCGAAGCAATGGAAATAATTTTTGAGAAGCGGCGTTTTAGAAGACATCAAGACGTACCTAACATGATCGACGACACAACCAACAAGATCATGTTAGTAATAACGGGTATCAAAGAGTTGATACCCTCGATTAAAGTCGTATACGAGGCCATCGCGGTACGACTAAAAATGCCACCATTTGTTATTTTCGGTGAAATAACACCCAACACGCTTGTTCCTTTCTTCGAACATCATTTCGACCGACAACTACAAGAAAAATCGAAGATCTTTTACAAGGGGTAAATTTATCCCGTCAAAGTTATTCAGACATGAATGGCCAGTATACCGAATTGTATCAAAAATACATAAATTTGGAAGAAACAAACGCGGAAACACAAAACGTGGTGACTGCAAATTCCGAATCGATCACGTTGATTTTGGAAACCCAACCTTCACTGTTTCGAGATATATTACACAACGTATGGGCGAAAGCGGAGGATGACATTCTAAAACGGATACTGACGGAAGCGTTTTAAGCGGTCGGGATCGACCGTGTCGGCGCGTACAGGAACTTCGATCGAGATTTGAAACTTTTCCATTTGATGGATTACACCGTGCCCACGAAACACATTGAGAAAGCGGTCAACGACAGTCGCCGTTGGAACATCCCAATTTGAGCACGGAGCGATTCTTTTTGGACTATTTCATCGACCAAGTGGATAATGCGCAAGTGGCATATTTCATTACAAACCTAGATCTTAAACGGCAAAACAAGCTGGCTTACAGTCTTTTTAAGGCGTTCTATGTGCCCATGGTGAACAAACAATGGTTCGTATTAAGTATCGAAGGTCCGTTTGCTAATTTAAATATGAATTTTTCTCGTCCAAAGGATAGTGAACGTCGTGAAAAAGTATATATTTTTATTGTAAATTCAACGCGTAGTCAAACGTGTTTTCTATAATCCAATACAGAAGACACGAATTCAGGTGTCAGATCATACGTTTCAACTCCAGTCTTTAGTGTGGATCGTAGCGGTTGTTTAATCGCGCGTCGTTATAGCGGAACGTGCGGCTTTGTCCCATGCTCAAACCAACTGTTAACGCTATTTCTGTGCCTTCTTCTTGACTACTCGCCACCCGCATATACCGACGACCCGTCGGTGATTTAAAATAAAACAGCGCGTACGAGAGATACCAAAGTGTGCCGGCGGCGAAGGAATCCATACACTGTTGAAGGGTACACGCGACAAGCCGGCTCCGCTTGTCTTTGCAAGTCAGTTGCGTATTTTCATTGACGACTACGTCGATTTTCCGTCTTTTCGTTTTTTTGCATCTCTTCCACGCAGTCAGGTATCGAAAAGTTGTTGTTGGATTCTAGATTCTTGTGTTGTTTTTCTTCGTTCGCACGTCTGTGACAGGCCAATTTTTCTCCCAACTTCAGAATGTCTGCATTCGGGCGGCATTCGATATTTTATGTGTTCGCGTAATGCAAGACCTGTTCGACCGAATCCGGGCTCTTTACGTAGTTACCGTCCGACTTTGCGTAGACTGACAAAATCAGTCGCGTGATCACCGTCGCGAACGCTCGACTGAGTTTTAATCGCTTTTCAGTATCGTCCTCGGCTTCCTCGGATTCTGTCAATTCCCGCTGGGCAAACAACTCGCGGGCTAGAAACTCCAGTTGATACGACGTACACGTTACCCCGTCGCTATAAAGTTGATCAAATTCCCGCTTTAACAGCTTTACGTTACTGTCACCGAGATATATCAATCCGCCGGCGTAATCGTTACCGAACAGACTCAGGCAGATGTAATGCAACGATTTCTTTCTGTCGTCAAACAACTCGACGTTGTTCATGCCGTATACATAACGTATGGCATTTGGAACTCTCGGATGTTGATAAAGCGTCATGGCTAATCCGATATCCCAGTCTCGGCCGAAAACATAGCAACGATCGATCAGCTGATCGGTTATGTCGTCGCGCAAACGATAGAAACACTTCCATTCACCCTCTCTTACGGTGAACGGAGCGTTCGCATGAAATGGTGTCACATCCCCACCGTCTTTGGGCGTAAACTGCATCGTTACGGCCCGTTTTACGTTTTCAGTGCGGACGAGCTTTTCCACCCCGTGGGTCAAACCGAGTTTATCCAACTCGTCGTCCAATCTTTCGCGGTGGCATCTGGACACGGATCTTCTCACAGACAGCACGATATTTTCAAAACACGCGTCTTTTGATGCTTTCGACAGAACAGATTGTACTTTTTCCTTACGGTTGTTCTGTTCAAAAGTTTTCGTCAGTGGTGAAAATTTGTCATAAGCGAGATAAATTCTATAGGCTTTCAACAACAGGGGTCTCAGAGTATCAATCAGTCTGACGGCACATTCCCCCACGATGATCTCGATGGTTTCTTGATCCAGATCTACCGCGACGATCTTTTCGTTGTTATTTATCAAAGTAATTATATTTTTGTATTGGGAGGTTTTTTCGAGCGTGTTCATAATCAGACCGTTCATAAACGACGCCAGATCTATGTACACACCACAGCGGTCGAACGTTGTAGTGTATTTATCAGGCGGCGGTGGTCGTTCTTCTTCCTCCGTTTGTGAAACCGGTTGTAGAACGTGGTAGTAAAAAGGTCCTCGATATCCGAACACGCGGTTTGGACGGAAAACTCCTCGAAACATTCTACTGAAAAAAAGTTTCCGCGTACGTCTGAAAATATTTGATACCCATGATAGTATCAGAGATAAAAGCTCGACCGTAGAGTGGAGAGTCAGTGCCGCGCTCATACAGTCTCACCGCATATATGTATATATATATATACATTCATCTGCGCCCGGTAAGTCAGTCACCTCGCTGGTATTTTACACGGTGTGGCAGTCATCTGCCCGAAAGCCAGTCAGCCCTCCCGAAAGGCAGTCAGGTACGGCTTGCCGTGCATCCTTTACGTACCGAGACGGCTTACTGGTGCTGCTATAATGTGCCGGTATGTGGAACTACTTGTCACATTCGTGCTCAGTCGAGTAGTGGAAACTAGTTTTAACTGACGTATGACTGTCAAATACAAAATACAGTACTTGGATTTTAATCCCGTCGAACACGCATTCATTTATTTTGTTAATAATTTTACAAAAACTATAAAATACTAAAATCATAACTTTAATTAGCTAGGAGTGGTTTTGTAGTATAGCTTTATAATTGTAACTTACTTATATCTAAAATCAAGTTATCTCCGCCGTTTTTTTTATAATTTTTGTACGAAGCAAGATACAAATGTATGAATTTGCTTATCCTTACAGTAAAAGGTTTTATAATTTTACTGTACTCTTTAACTAAAATTACCTAATAATGAACAACGAAAAGAGGTCAGTACAAATCAGGCACTTATATTAAGTTTAAGTTTTTACTCTTTATATCTATTAAAAAGTATTTTGTATTTTTGTATTATTTATATTTATTCTTCCTCACAAAAGGACAGAAAACCTCAAAACCGACACAAATGAAGAGTACAGATTTCACTTTGCGTATATATTTTGCCCTCCATTTGTTTTTAAAATCGCCATCATTTGTATTACACATTTTCCAATTTAAGTTTCAATGATAATAAACTCTTCAATACTATAAAACATATGAGGAAAGTATACCACGGATGGCAAGGCCTAACAGAACTCTCTAGTTGAAAGTTCGTCACATATTTAAAATTATTATTAGTCAATCTAGTAGACTGGGGCATAGTGGTTAGTTTACCCTTCTTTTTTTATAAAACCAGTTCCGTTCAATTTATAGTACTGACAAATATCAAACTATGTTATAAATTTAAAATTTACTTTACGACAGTTCCTAAACTGAATGCGTTCCGCCAACACAGTGACATCTTCGGGCAATCTAGTGCTGCTTCAATTTAGGAACTATGTGAGGAAAATCTAACATTTTTAGTATTGATGAAATTTCAGTAATAGGAAAGAAATTGTTATTAAACTAGGCCTACTATCATTCTATAACTTACATACTATTAAGCTGAGCCGATTCTTGTTAAGAGTACTCCTCCGCTATTTCTGAGCCTATTTTGACAATTGAGGTTTCAACATAGCCTATTTGACCTGATAACTAGTTGTGCAAAAAGGTTTTTATTTTTCGATATTTTCAATCTGAAGGGCACGGGCCGGTTTCAAAGTTGGGTTTTCGCCCTTAAGATAAAAATAAGGAATAATGTATTTGAATTGCAGCCGTTAATACGTTATGGACAGATTATTAGTAATACCAGATGTTAGAAGTAATGAATTTATCGATAGAAGTCAAATAAGTTTTGTTTCTACATCGCTTTGAGCAGTGAAATGTTGTATGCAGTGGAGATATTTAAATTTAATTTCTGTTGATATTTGTTTATCTTTCTGTCTTGTTAACAGCCACTTTTAACTGAATTTCACAAAAATTACTGTACTGAATAAAATAAAACATTTTACCTATCGTCGTTTGGAGCATGACACGTTTAGGCTGTTTTAATTATCGTACGTCATTAGGGTTATGCCGCCGCCCCTTGGTCCGTCAGTGCTCAAAACTAGATCTTATGGGTACAGGTTACTTAACCTTTAATTATAGAATGCACAAATTGGTTCTAATGAGCTAATTATATTTTACCACAGAACGGAGGAAACACGTCTGCTTCACTATTCTACAACGGTATACTAAACTATATAACGGCACGCAATAACATATATGACGGTACGGAACACATAGCCCATAGAAGATGCAACATGGATTAAGGTGACAAGATCCGTTGAAGCCTAAATTGGGGTATCAATTATAATACCGGATAAACAGTGCCGTGGATGGGACCTACACAAACAAAATTTGGTCCGGGGGCCCTCCTAGAAGATTTCAGAAAATTAGGTACCAAATTCTGAGTTTTGGTCCAAAAGTTACTCAGTGTCGTAAACAATAGGTTTTTCAATCACATTCATAAAATTGTACAACTATTGTTTTAACTATGGTAAGCAAAACTTAATTAATAAATTAAAGTACCATACAAAATGGTATACGAAAGAGGATTGAATAGCTGTCACTAATTTTGAAATTACTTTAATCTTATTATGAAACTGAACACAATTAAACACGGTCAGGGCCTGATTAAGATGTGTGGCACCATAGGCTTGAGTTGATTTGGAAGCCCCCTCAACTCTTGGTGGTGGGGAGGGGGGTTGTCGAAATGACTCCATGAACGAATGTCTGAACCCTGAACGCGGCCCAAGGTAGCTTCATTTTGTGGATGCGTTAAGCGTTAAGGGCATACCAGCGTCAGGTAGCTTTGGCTCTTATCAATGTAGATGTTTGCTTTGGTTCCATCTCTTTCCAACCAATGAGTGGTTGCCTAAACTCAGGGACACCTCTGGAATCCCCTTAAAGCAAATTGTCTGATCTAAAGGGTCCTAGTTTGACTTATCTCTCGGTTAAATAACGGCCGCATCGTGTAACATCGGCCGTAAATGACGATCGCACCGTATAACATCGGCCATAATTGACGATCGAAAAACATAATATAGGCAGTAAAAGAGGACCATGCACCATCAACGTAATAGATATCAGCGTAGTTTGGGGCTGGCAAGGGGGTGGTTGACCCCCAATAATTTGGCGAAAATATTCTTGTAATATATGAAAAGTCCCAATAATCATAATCACGACCATGTTTGCCCTCCAATACAAATACAGAAATTACGCTTATAGTAATAGATGACCGAACCGCGTTATAGTTGCCGTAATTTATAATCGCAACAGGTGCAATCGGTCATAAATGACGATCGCACCGCACTTTATAAAAAAAAAAATGGCGATCGCACTGCTATTCGCCGAAACAGACGATTGGACCACGTAATGTAGGCCATAAACGGCGACCATAATCACGGCCGTAAATGACGATCGTACCGCGTAATCATGTTCGTAAAAGACGATCGCACCACAGATTACCAATTTGATTACATAATATCCCGCCCTGAAATAATCTCGAGGTCAAATAAATCCCGCCCGAAAACGGAATTATTTTTTGCAGGGCATTTCCCAATGTTTTTTGGAAATGTTCTTCCCTCATCACGAGCTTTCGAAACAACTAAACTACAGCTGTTCAAAAACAACCATTTCCTAAGGTAACACTCACTTGGTAAAGTATAATTTTTTCTGAGATTAGTGATTAGAACCAATGTACAGGGCTTAAATATGTACATGGATTAGGTAATGTGTAACTATAACTAATAAAAATAAAGATTGAATATAAAGCGGACATATCAAAAAAAAGAAGAAACGAGTAAATAAGAAACAATACTTATTTGTTTCATATAACTATTGCATAATAGTTTAGTTTTTATTGTACCAGTAACTTCAGCAAAATTCGCTGCTTTTCCTAGAAAAAAAATAGTTTTCCCATGTACTGACATAAAGTTCAAACTTTATTTTTACTAACAAATATAAATATTTCTTTAGTTTTAAATACTTTAATTGCAATTTAAATTCCTACTAACATATTTATATAATATATTTGAACATTAGTGATTTTTTTGTATTAAAATAATTGATATAAAATGCCTGTTTTTCATAGTAATAAATTTTCCTGATAACTTGTAAAGTTATCTTTTAAAACACAAAGGACTTGTCTACTTGCTTATTTTTTGCATATCCATTAAACAGATCATTTACATGCATATTTCGTTCACTACACCGTATCCTATTGTTATATAAAGTTACAAAAACATCACACATTCTCTGGGGAAATGTATATCATAACCACTTACCTTTAACTTTCATAAATAGTGATATTTTTTTATGGTTTTGTGATAGTTATAAATACTTTGACAAATATCATATATTTAATAATGTATTTATATCAGGTTTTTTTTTGCATATTTGGTGATAAAATTTGGATTATCCTTAAGTGAATCCATGTTGACGATAAGTATTGTGTAGCGGTAGTAGTACCTTATCATGACAAATTATACACATCGTGTCTCCAAGCTGCTACATTATATAATACTCTATTACTTTAAGGTGTGTATGTTGTTACTTTAAGGTAATTTGTTTCAAAGAAACAGATTAAGAAATAAAAATATGAAAATAAAAAAGATAATATGTGTGTTTTTTATTAATTAGCAATAAGACAAAGGACATTATAATGTAAATTACGACCCTTATACGCTTGCAACTAAATGGTTAAGCACTATAAGTAAAGAAAATTTAATTCTTCCTGTCATACAAAGCAACGTTCTCCGTTTAAAACATTCAATTCGGCGAAGACAATAAATTATGCACATTTCCACAAAATACTGAGTCTATGAGCTTAATAATCGGAACAGATCGGGTAAGTATTACAAACCTAAATTACGGTGGCTAGCGTAAAATGGATGAAATAAATCAGTGCGTTATTTACGACAAATATTGCATTTAAACGTAAACTACAACCTAAATATCTACTTAAATGTGTACTTGCATAGTTAAAAGGAATACATCAGATATAATTGCATTTCTTTATGCGTCTTTGCACTGTGCAATAATTCAGAAACGGTCCTATTGGGCTGTTTGCTGGGTTTGCATCTGCTTAAATGTTCATAAAATAATCTATCTTACGAAAATATGGCCAACATTTATCTATTATAATTCTTGTATTGGAAAAGTTCATGTAAACCACAACAAAAATACTAGCGATCACCAAGAGGTTGAAATTAGACCAAAAATAATTCTACGTAAACCTAAAGTTGTGCACATGAATACAGTAATGGTTGTTTGCGTGAATTTTTGTTCCATCCTGCGTGAGCAGTTAATTACAAATGCATTTTAACCATTGCCCTTATGCTGAACTTCTCGAATAACCTATATTTCTCTCTCTCTCCCTCTTCTCTTCATCCGCCACTCCCCCTCACATCCAGGTTTATTTTTGTATGTGGTGTTAAACGGATAAGAGAATGGTGTCACTATTCCAGTAGTCAGTGACATTTTTTATTTACATTAGTCCTGAAACATCTATTTTTGCTGTTGTGCTAGCATTTTGTTATTATATCAACTTTAAAATATACAATTCAATTAATTACTGTTCTACCATAAGATTATCATTGAAACTATGAAAGCCTGTGGGGCGTAGCCCTGAGGGCTGGTGTAAGTTATAAGGTGTTTCTGCACATCTATACAACAATACCTTTCTAATGACGGTATGCTTGAATTTCTCCTACGATGTGAGAAAAAAGGGGGACAGTTGTGTGCTTTAATGATAACGTTCAAATTAGATATATCATATGCTAACATCCATATGATTAGCGTTACAAGCTAACCTATACTTTCCATTACTATCAGTGCCTGTTGCAAAAAGACGATCGCCTTGTAACCTTTTCAGGCAAAAAACAAACATAATAAACTTTTAAATACCCTAGGGGAATCTCCACAAATGTATTTAGTTAAAACACTAATTATTTATTTAATTTTTCGTAATTAAAATACCATAAAAAGGCAAACACCTTTACATAATAAGATAATCGTAAACTAATCTGTAAGATACCTGACTTGATATGAATAGCTATGAATGCGAATGTAAAAATCTATATCTATAAATTCGAAAAACCGATCATCCTGCAGGCCAAAGTTCTACAAATACTACCACGAAATTTGGCAGTGTACTCTTTCCATACCGTAGGTATCCACTAAGAAAGGATTTTAAGAAATCCCCAAAGGCCTCCGCCCCACGGGGAGTCAAAGTTCTAATCCTGTGTTATTCTTATAGACATACACTTTAGTTTGATCTCTTAAGAATTAAAACAGCTGATCATGTTTCTTAGTAGTTCCACGGGTAAACCACAGAATGCAGCACACACAACTGTTGTATTCCTGGGTGAAACCGGGTACGATAGCAGCTAGTAGAATATAAAATGTTAATTGTTTTATTATAAGTTCTCTTTTAATGACCTATTTCAAAAAACATATATTGCTCAGCCATTATTAATTATAACTATTTCTGTTATTATTTTTGTATGAATAAAATTACATGTTGGAGTTCTGTAAAATTACAGAGTGACCTTTCAAGATTTATAAGACTTATAACTTATAAATAAATTTGATGGAACACGTTGGAGCTTCAAAGACTCGCTTGATAATGCCACACATATTATCAGTGAAATATGCTTTATCGCTTTAACTAAACAACAGATAAGCACAGATATATTTGAGGGTGTAACTGACTGGCTTCCCAGTGCAGATTTTCAGTGACTGCCATCCCGGGCACTTACGTTCAATATATTGTGACTGGCTTAGCAGTACAAACTTTACGTGACTGGCCTTCCCGGCAAAAACGCCGGTGACTGGCTTAGCATAGGAAGTTTTACGTATATAAAGTTTTTATTTTTGTAATATATACGACATATATATAATCGGAAATGGCCAACGGCAATATTTGAGCAAATACAAAAAAATATATATCACATATTTTCCAAGTATATGTGGGGGTGTTACTGACTGCATTCCCCGAGTATAATTTCAGTGACTGGCTCTCCGGGCATAGCCGTGTATATATATATATATATATATATATATACATATGTGGGTTGATCAATTGTATCTCTCATCGCGATTAGGATAGTTAATTCAGTCTCATTTGAGAGATTCAATTGATACGCATCATTCCAATCTCTATTTGGCATGTATCCGCTATTTCAATCTCATCGGCCATGACTCAATTTTTAGGTTAGGAAAAGTAGAAAAATCGCATCCGTCATTTCAACCTCGGTGTATATACACCTAACCTCAAAATTTTATAGGTTATGTTTTTGTATATAGACCTAACCTCAAAATTTTATAGGTTATGTTTTTGTATATACACCAAAAACCCAAAACGTCAATTCAAACTCTCGGGTTTTAGAGGTATTTGGTTTACATAACGATTTTACTATTTTCTACATTTATTGGTCTATGACTTACATAACAGTTTTTTCACAGATAATATGTTAGTTATATGTTTCTTATTTCCCTATAATATATGGTTTAATAAAAAACAAACATTAATTTATTATCAAAACGTTTAAAAACTCACAAAATAAAAACATTTATTTAATTTTTCCTATTAATTGTGGATTTAGCTGGGATATGCCGAGTATTCGGGCGGTGCGGGCGTAGGAGTTTTTGGATTATCAAACCAACCGCTTATTGATAACATTCCCAGTAGGGGTTTTTGGACTATCGAATCAACCGCGTTATTTATTACATTCCCAGAAGCTTTGTGCAGTCACGCAAAATGTGGCAAAACACGGTTTGTATGTTAGTTCCTCATTTAAAGTTTACGTGATATGAAACGGAACGACCAGAACCACCGAATCATCGGCGTACAGTCGCAACTGGGTAGAAAGTCGCTTACGGCGTTCGAATAGCCGACCAACTATTTTGCACACGGCACTCACGGCACTGCCCCACCACCTATATAAGCAGCCTTGCTGCCAGCAAGTGACACACTTCTCCTAGTCACTGCGAGTTGTTCAGACCATTTGCCCTGTGCCGTGACAGTTCAGTCTCCGGTCTCAGTCTCCAGTCGCTGTGGGCCTATTTAATGGTAAGTAAGTAATACAATAAAGTTAAATTTAATTATAATACCATTTTTCCTACAGTTAATTGCTATTTAAAACTCTAATTTGGTACTTTTAAAAATTACACATCAAATTTATAAACAGTTTAAATATTATTCAATCGAATGAAACAATTTGTTAATAAATATTATTTTAATTTATTTTTGAAATATTTAAAGAAATTTCATTGTTAATTCATTGGTGCATCCCAGGGTAATATGGTTATATTCGGTGTCATCAGAATGTGAGCTAGAAAGAAAAGTCAAAATTTGATTGTGTTTTTTTCATAAACAGAATAGTATTATAAATACACGGCAATATGAGAATCTGTAATGATTTAAAACTGGGCTTGGTTGATGATAAAAAGTCACATTGTTGATTTTCCTAAAAATCTTTTTTAAACTAAATAATATTCTACAGTTAACTGAATTAATCCAGAAAATAACATCATAAGTTAAATTTGAATATACACATGCGTAATAAACTGTTACAAGTCTGTTTGTGTTTACTAATTTAGAGAGAATGCAAATCATATAGTATACTCTGTATAATTTAGTGGCAACTGATGAAATTTGATCTTTCTAAGTCAACTTGTTATCAATAATTATGTCAAGAAATTGGGTATGTTCAATTAAGTTAAGTGATGAATCCAAAAAGATTACGCTAGTACAAAATATTGGAGATTTTAGACAAGAAATTTTACATCAAACATAATATGAAATAAATAAAATAAAAAATAGTCATCGTCGGGACTGACAATATGCAGGATCTAAATATGATAATTAATTTCAGTAAACACAAAGTACGTGACAAAGTTTTATTAAAAAACACTTTAATATCAAATACAGCTTATGGTGAAACAGCAACCCTTTTTAACATATAAGAAGGGCCTTATGAAATTAAAGAAAAATCGGTTCAAACACTTACAAACTATTTTGCCCATTTCGGGTCATTTTAATGGGCCATTACACATAAGTTTATTGAAAAGGTACCATGAGCCCACACCATACAATAAATAATTATTACCTTTACTTAACAATTCCTAATCACATGTGTTTCTTCCAGATGTCTAAACGTTAGGTACCATGAGCCCACACCATACAATAAATAATTATTACCTTTACTTAACAATTCCTAATCACATGTGTTTCTTCCAGATGTCTAAACGTTGGGGTGAGAAACATTACAAGAGAAGAGTGAACCCGCGGATGAATGATTTTAACAAGAGAGAATTTGCTGAAATGGTCCACGAAAACAAAACACTGGAAGATGAATGGAGAGTTAACTACTTCAAAAAACCAAGAATCTACCATAAAGAAAAGGAAAGAGCATGCAGGGAAAGAAGAAAAATGAAGGAAGATATAGAAAGGTGCCTGAGATGGAGGATAGATTGGGAAGAATATGAAGAGATCATGAAGAATGAAGGCTTAATAGACCCAAAGAAGGAGGTTCACCTCCTGGAAGAAGAGTTACAGAAATCAAAAGAAGTGAAGAAAAAAATAGAAGAAGACATTTTGGGAAAGAAAGCGGATGAAAATAAAAAAATAGAAGAGAAGAGGATAAAGAAGGAGAAAAATAAGAAGATTGAAGACGAGGATTTAAAGGAGATCTTCGATGAGATGATAATTGACGTAGAATGTGTATATTGGGAAGAATATGAAGAGGTCATGAAGAATGAAGACTTAATAGACCCAAAGAAGGAGGTTCACCTCCTGGAAGAAGAGTTACAGAAATCAAAAGAAGCGAAGAAAAAAATAGAAGAAGACATTTTGGGAAATAAAGCGGATGAAAAGAAAAAAATAGAAGAGAAGAGGATAAAGAAGGAGAAAAATAAGAAGATTGAAGACGAGGATTTAAAGGAGATCTTCGATGAGATGATAATTGACGTAGAATGTGTAAATTGGCTAAAGCCTGAGCTAAATAAGTATAAGTTAATTCAAATTGATTTTTATTGATTTTGAGTTTTTTTCAGTTTTTAATTGATTTTTTTAGTTTTTTATTTATTTTTTATTTTGATGATGGGTTAGACATACGAAACAACTATATGCACATCGAACAATAAAGTATAATTTTCATAAAAAAGTTTAAACTGCTCATTTTTATTCAAATTTTGGGACATTGTGATGTATCATTTTAGAAGTAGCCCGTTAAACTTTATCGTAACTTAAATTTTAAATATTTAAGTGTTGTGTACCATGAGTATGCCTATTCTATATTGTAAACATTAACACTACAATGAATTAATTACCGTAATAAGTTTACAAGTATTTGTAAAGTATACCATTATTGTTATTTTTGATAGTTATAAGTTGATTGTAAATAGTTTTAAATAGATATTTGAACACATTTCTGAAAACGATGTAATAAAATCAATACAAATGTTAAAACCTCAAATATTTGTGATGAAATTCATAAATTTCTAATTAATGAATGTGCGACTCTTTTTTTCATGACCCTTAACCAACGTGATCAATGTTTCATTGCTTAATGAAGTTTTCCTAACCTTTTAAAATGCAACAATGTTTATCCTATTTTTAAAAAAGGAGACCCCTTTAGTGAATAATTACAGACCTATCTCTATTCTCCAAGGGTTTTCAAAAATATATGAAACAGTTGTTCTTCATAAATTGACTAGTTACATTTAAAAATAACTTATTTTATGATTTACAGTTTGATTTCAGACAAGGAAAATATACAAGTGATGCAATAAATGAGATAATTACTTCTATCTTGCATGCAATTGACAATGCTCAACACGCTGTTGGCGTCTTTTGTGACTTGTCTAAAGCATTTGACTGTGTAATTTCTATAAAAATATCAATTCTGGAGTTCCACAAGGATCTATTCTTGGACCTTTGTTTTTCTCAATTTATGTAAGTGATTTGTTATCAGTAGTAAAGAATTCTAAACTGTTTGCCGAGGTTACCGAAACAAAGGGGTTTTTCTTTGATTTTGTTTGACTTCAAAAATCGAAATTTACTCGTGGGTATATTTTTTCGTTCATGATGTTGTTCGCGAACAGCATGATGAACACATCCGGTGTGGTTCATGATGCTGTTCGAGAACAGCTATAAGCGAAGCTAAAACCAAAAAATTCCCATGATAATTTTATCCAAAATCAAAAACACACTTCCCGTATAGCTGTTCTAGAACAGCTATGGGAACGCGAGTGATTTTTTTAAATGCTGTTCTGATGGTCAAAAAGAACAGCTATGTGAACACAAAAATTTACAAATCTCGCAAACGGTTTTTGAATCATTTTGCCGGGGTTTTTGCAATACATAAGTCATCATGACTGAAGATAACGCGACTCAGCTCCGTAAAAAGATAAACTCGGATATAAACGATCCGAACAGCTTTATGGGTTCGAAAAACGTATATGTCCTGACACATATCCAAACTAACTCCCCGATTGGTAAAAAAAACCCGGGTGTCGGTTGTTTGGACGTACTGCAGCGGTCAAATAGACGCACTCCATTCACAGATTACGCAGACGAATGGTTTTCGGAAGCAATGAATAACTCCAAAACGTTTCTGGTTAACGTTTTTGATACTATAGTTAACAAATCTAGATCTACGGGAAAGATGTCAATCGAGTTTATTCGCGATAATAATTGGTATATCTACGAAGAAGAAACAAATAAATCAAAAGGCGAAATACGTCTCGTCGAATAATAGTCGTCGTCGATAACATTCGAATGAAATGGGTCTAGTTACAACTCTCTACAGACACGCTCAACGGTCGCTATAATACACACCGAAAGTCAGAAACATAGTCATTTCTCGAAGTGGAATCGAGCACACAACATGACTTCGGATACGTCGCTGTATAGTTTGTCAGTAGAAGGTTATCGTTTCTACAGATCTGATGGTGAACCCTTCGACTCGTCCGTGATGACCTTCGTGCCGCCCTACAATGTCGCTACGGAAGTGGTAAAACCCAGTGCCGAAACGATAAAGTGCGAGGATAATGAAAGCTATATGAACAATTACTATCACGCATGCGTCGCCGAAAATACGGGATCGTTTACATTGGCACGGAGATGCGAACCATCTTGGAGTGGTCTATCTGACCAACAGAAAAACGTTATCGAAAAGGTCGAAGAGGAAGTAAGGGATTATAGGCGGTCCGGGATTTATTTTCGTTCCGTTATCATGGAAGGTCTCGGGGGTTGCGGAAAAACACGCCTCATGGCGTATATAATGAACCATTCTCCACCCTCTACTCATGTCATGTATTTGACTAAACAGAATAAACGCCTACAGGATTTTCTGTACGACGAGATAGGACAGGGCGAATTGATTTCACCGCCGCCTGTCGCCGACATGTCTAAATCGTCGGCGCGCGATTTCGAATCTCTACTCTGCAACGAGGGGGGTCGGTATGCTTGCACGGTGGAAAAACTGGTTTACAACAAATCTAGTTTTGCGGCGGCACGTCAAACGAATTCGCGTAAAGCGCTTCAGTGGAAAATGGAGATACCGGACGTCTTATTCGGGAAAGATCTCGCCGATCGCACTAGTAACGCTGTTATACTTCTGGACGAGTACACCATGATATCTCCTCCGCTACTGCACAAAATGCTACACTGCATTCGAAACCTTTTCAAAGCGCCCACCGTGTTGATCATGGGTGGTGACCAGTTCCAACTAGGCCCGATCGACTGGGACGCTCAGAACGACAAGTGTTATCGGGACAGATGTGGCGAAGAGGCTCCGGTCGAAGCGATAACTGCAAATAACGAATACTACGTGTCGGACGTCAGAGAGGAACTGACCAAGAGATTGGGTCAAGCGCCGTTCGAATATCACATGGAGGGTTCACAGCGTTGTCGTGACGACCCCGAACTGGCAAAAATGGTCGTTTATTTGAGAAACAGTTGTAAAAAACGTACATCAGTAAAGGCGATAGAACGCAAGTTGGTGGCGTTCGGCCGCGCGCGCGGCATCCGCTTGTACCGATACGACGTCAACAGACGAGGGTGTAAAACCGGACAGTTGGTGTTCGAAAAAGAAGATGATCTCGGTAGTAGCGGTTCGGACGACGACGATCAACATTTGGGCGATGACGATTCATACGACACGCTCGATATGGAGGTGGACTGGTCCAGCCCTCCCGCTATGGACATGACGCCGTTTATAAATTTTTATGGCAAACTCTATGAGGAAATCTATCTGAGATACAACGACGGAACCTTGAATGATACCGAATTACCAAGTTTCGTATACGAGAAAGCGTCGCGGTTCGCGCTCGCGAAATTTCCGATATTCATGGTGAAGAAAAACGACAAATGCAACATTTTATCGGACACGTTCCTGAAGACTTTGTATAACGGCATATACACGGAGCTGAGTAAAAAGTACGCCGATAAAGACGGTGTCCGCATCGGCATAAAACTATTGTTGGAAAAACTATGCGTATCCATGTCCATGGCGAACCAGGGCCCGGTACAACAGACGCTGATGACGGGCGTGCCATATAGGATGACGGAAACAATCAAGGAATGGAATAAATTGCCCGTCATCAGTAACGGAGAACTGGTCCTTTTGACGGGCATAATGTTTGACAAAAAACGGGCGATAAAAAACATTGTTCTCAAGACACTGCAGAGAAACACGGATCACTTTCTGTCGGTCACACCGGGATTCACACAAAACCGCCTCATCGAAACCGGAGTCAATCGTACGAGTGATTCATTCTTCGGATTTGTCAAACAGACCGATAGAGGAGGATCGAACGATTTGTTTTGTAAGAAGGCGCGGATAGACGACGCGGGAAGATCGTACGCGAAGCCGACAAAACAAATAACAGAAGCACATTCGGAAAGATACGACGGAAAAGGACAGGATACGAGACTGTTGCGTCCCGACAATACCGCCGTAGTCGCGTTCATGTTACCTATGGTGCCGATGATATGTGAAAACATATATCAGATGCAAGGTAACACAATCGTATCGGATTGTTTTATCGACTTGTTGTCGACTAAACAAGACGATATCTACGTAGCTGTTTCTAGATTTCAAAAGACGTCGGCTATCAGGGGAATAATACTTTCACAATAAAGACACTTTTATAATTGTATTTTTGACTTGTTTTATTGAGTTCCAAATGATTTTAACATACTTTCGTCCTCTTCAATATCGTTTAACAGACATTTTACGGTCAAATCGGACATGACCCATTCGCGTTGCATGTAGTTGATTACGTGGCCTAGATCGTAAATTACGTTATTGACTCGCAGAGTCAACCGATTGTCGTGGTTCACGATGACGTTCTGAAAAGCAGAATCCATTTTCTTTGCATTGTGTCCCTGTTTTCGTATCGTGGACTTGACCTCTATAAAACGTTTGGCGTAATCCAGAGTCTCGGCCGTTGCGGACACTTCATCTGTCGTCGTTTTGAACATGTTATTCACTCCGTCCGGCGTACCTTTGCTGCCGGATTCTGCGATATGCATCGCTTGCTCTTTCGCGTTCGGTCCTACGGGATAGATTCGTTTCTCGTTATAACCCTCAAACGAACGACAGCGAACCAACATTACGAAACCATACGGGACGTACGGTCCGTACTGTTGAGACAGAGATACTAGCGTCTCGTTGAGTTGATCGTTGACCCTCGAAACGGAATTTTCGTGATTTTGCGTGTGACAAAACGCGAACGTGGAGCCGAAAAGACATCTGACGCGTTCGGCGTAGTCGTCCGATCGTGTGTACCGCTGTCTCAGGTGTTTTAGAACTCCGGATATCCTAAATGGGTTCGTCTGACTGAACGCCAGACGAGTACGATAAAAGTAACAATACATCCCGATCTTGGGAGAGAGGCGCATCAGGGTCTCGATGAAACATTTACCGCTGTTTACCAAGACGATAGACACGTTGTCTCCGTCGAAATCCAACTGCTTGTTGGTTATGATTTCCGAGGGCAACGAAATGTAGGGGTATTCGGTCGGTATCACCTTAGTAAAAGTAGTAATTGCGTCGGACGAAAACACTGGGTCGCGCTTTACTAGAGCCGCCATTTTGTTCATATTGACGTTTTTGAAGACGCTTTCCATCACGTGCGCCGGGAGTCCGATTTCGTCGGGTTTTAACGTGGGATCCGGTAGAACCTTTCCGTACAGACAGTTTAACATCTTACCGGGCACGACGACCTGTTTCAAGAAACTCTTTCCGCCCTGTGTTTGATCTTTTATACTTTTATTGACCAAATCAGCCTCGTTCATCGATTTCCACAGACGCTGAAGAACGGCGTCCGTTATGCGAGATTGTTTATTTTTGCCGATTTTAGATTGCGTTTGTTGTCGCGACTTCTGTCCATCTGTGTTACAGCCGGATTTGTTCCAATTTTGCTGGATGAATATCTTTTTCTCCTGTAAATCACAGGGTTCCATACCGTCCAGGCGACACAGACGTCGCAGAACGGTATCGTAATGGTGCGTACATTGAGCCATTGGTGGTGTGTTGATATATCTGCGCATATTGTATCTGTAACGCGTTTTCACAACCAATTGTTTCAAATTCATGTAGGCGTTGTTGAACCGTTCGCGCAACTTTTCGCGCCTAGCACGCACCTGCGGCGAACACGTCTTGTCACGAATTTTCGACCGACGATTCAGACGGTCGAAACAAGATTTCAATTTGAGCAGTTCGGCCGGCGTGATGGCGTATTTCTCCATATGTTCTAAATCCCACGCATCACCAACGCTATAACTGTCACCGACACCTTTAAACCCTCTATGTGGTGAGATGTGGCCGGACACATGACCGATTACGTACGGCCTGTCTGTGTCACAATGTACTTTACCGGAGCGAGCGGGCGGCATGACTGATTGTCCTTTCGGACAATCCAATCAATAGCACTCGTTTGAGAATTCAAGGCGGGTAGGTCCAGACTTTTCTCCCGACCAAAGATAGAAAAAGAAGTCGGTAAAAGATTTACAAAGTTTTTATTGTGAATTGCAATCGATTTTACAATTTTCATAAATACATATATTCGTGGCTCTGATTTTGTTGTCAGAATCCGGACGGTTTTTGTCACACCTATCTTTCATAAAACGTAACCTTCCGTTGTCGTAATAGCATTCTACTATTATTCGCCGGTTTTTAATAGGATTAGGACGTTCTGCCCAGCTTTCGACCGTCTCCAGAGTCGGCAATTCCTCGACCGCGTATTCGGTGAGATCTGCCGATGTCACTTTTTCGGTGTCGAGATCCAATTCCAAATCTACCGTATCGGTATGTTTCAATTTGAAATAGCCGTATTCCGCGGCAGTAAAAGGCGATTTTTCGCGTTTTGAAAACGCCACTATCAATCCCTCACAATCGTTCTTCAACCGGCTGTCGTCTTGCAAATACTTGGGCAGCCGCAACACAAACCTTTCTATAACGGAGCGTCTGCCGTCATCGTCCGTAAACGCCTTGTCCAGCAGATCCAATAGCCCGTTGGATTTCACCGAATCGCCATTTCCACCAGTGAGATCCACAACGCTAGTTATGGTGATTGGCGGGCTGTGTCGGTGTTGATCGGCGGTGGCTTTTCTCTTGTGGTTTTCCATTTTTGTAATTTCGGAGAGTACTTGCAACGATACGTGGGCTGGTAGCGTCCGGTAAAGGTTGCAAACGTGAGAGCTGTTGACGAATTGAGTCTTTATCGCTATTCCGGACGCGACGTTGCCTATGTTCCGTCCCGTATTGTGAATGGCGTTGTTTCTCCCGTAAACTGCGAAAATCGTATTGTGAGATTTAATCAGTACCGCCATGAGTTCCGTAATCACGTAGTAGCGTCTCGAGTTGTCTTTGCCGCCGGTCTCCACCACCTCCAATTGAAATATCATGTCGTTGTCGAACGGCAACGTCGTACGGAAGCTGCACATTCGTCCGCAGGCGTCTTTTATCACAATAAAACCATCGCAGAAATAAATCCCCGTCGCTCGTATTCCGTCCCACTTCGGCATTACGAAGAAGTCCAAATGTCCGTTCGCGCGTTCGCGCAGATCGGTCCTGCATCGGTTGTAGTCGAGAAAACGACGTTTGAACGTATCAAACAGACTATCCAGACGTTCCCGTTGGACCGAATTATTGTTTGCCGCGAACATCGCCAACCTCACTAGATCGTAGGACAGTAATTTTATCAGCATCTCGCACAGACGGCGCAAGTTGTTGGCTACTTCATTTTCGTTTAACTTTTTACCCGTTTCCAGTTCGATTTCTAAATAATAGATCGAATTACACGCGGTCCTCGCTTCTAATGTACCGCCGTAAAACGACTGCTCTCCGACAGTGACGCGCGCATTCCGCACTCCACCCTTCATCTTGTAGAAGCACAACCTCTTCTTGTTGTACGTGCGCATATATCGGCCGGTGGCGTGATCCTCTATTACGGTATTTTTCCACTCGTCCTCGGTCAAGACGCGCTCGATAGACTCTTTGTACGAGCCCGTGATGAAAATAACACGGCCGGTCAAACGTTGTACGTGCGGAAACTGCATTTCAATCATGTTAGAAGTTATCTTGTGATCGAATTTCCGATAATCTATAGGAACGTCACCAAAAGAAAGGCATTCTGCGTATCTGGTTAACAATCTATACCGACCGCGCGCGTTTTGCGGGTCTTCGTAAATGTCGATATTCTCTTCAAATGGTTTCGTTTCACTCTGGCTCGAGAGTAAAGAAACTATCCGCGGATAGAGCGTGCCGTCAAAAACTATTCCGCAAGTGGTTTCGTATTCGTGGCAGATAGACATCTTTCAGTCTAGTCGCGCTATGCACTGGCACGAAAATTAAACCCCTTGTGGGCCGGGGTGATCCTGTCGATAATATGACTCTCGACATTATCGATGGATTCACGGAGAAAATTCGGATTGAATTAAACAACGAAAAATAAGAAACATACATTTATTAAATTCAATAATTGCTTCCACATTCGACGGGGACGTTCAAAAACGTCTTGATATAAGGTTCGTTTATTTTGTAATATCTTTTCAATTCGCTTTGGTTGTCGTGATCCAGCTCGAACGGCGTGTGACAAGTGTCCTGCGTTATGTCTTCATTGACACTTTCTGGACATGACGGGGGTAGCGAATCCGGCTTGTAGACTGGTGACATCGGTGCGTATACTTCTTCTTCGGAGAATGCCCCGCTATCGTGGCGATACAGCGTTGAATTGCGGAATAATTTGTTTACATATTTTACACTCTCGTTGAGCCCACCTTCTGAAATCACCGAAATGAGCGGTCCGTGGCCCATTTTTCGATTGTGGTTCCTCTTCAACGAACACTCGGTAAAATACTCTATCGTGGATAATATCTTCACCAATCCGAAAACGAAAGAGTCCTCTCTGGTTTCGATCACGGGTTTGTATTTTTCTGTCAGGAAACAATAGAGAAAAGTGACCGAATTGTCAATAAATAACGCCTGTGACATTCCCATGAAGTAGAGCGTATCGCTGCAGTAAACGAGATTGCAAACGTCAAATCTGTGTTTGACGCCGCGACAGACCGACTCGTTGTACAGATCGACCGCGTTGAAGAGGTTGTCCAGTACGACATCGTACTTGTGGTTTCTGTAGACCGTGAGTGAGAAATATAGTTCACCACCGGGACTGTTTTCAAACTGATTGATGTCGAACTCGTGACTCACCGTATCCAGATACAATCCGCTCGATGTTGCCAACGTACCGAACACTTTACTCCTCAAATACACTACCAACTCTTGGACGGTGCCGAGTTTCATTTTAAATTTTTGCACGCATCTGAATACGAGGACCACCGTAGCCGATCTTTTCAAAGACATGATAGCGTCAAATTTTTTATCCATGTCGCATCTCTGCTTATCGCGAGAATCGCTTGTTTTTGTTTCGTCCGACATCTTCAACGCGTTTTCCAATAGACGTTTTACAGTGTCAATTCGACGTTCGCCCTGTGGCGCCTTGCCTCCCGTGGTTCTTTTCACGTTCAAATTAGATTGCTGTTTACAATGCTGAAAAAACTGAGCGACTATTTCGCCAAAGTATGTCCCTGGTTCGGGAACGCAATTGTTGTAACAGCGGAGTACTCTCAACAATTTCGCATCGTCAAATTTGCATTTTAGAAACTTTTCAAACGAACGATATATTTGATGCGTCCCATGCGCCATCAGTGTCAGGGAACCGGTCAGGGAGTTAGCCGAGGTTACGCGTCCGGCCGGATTCTTTTTCACCCAACAGTCGACTGTCTTCGCTATGAACGTACGGACGTCAACCGGAAGCACTGTGAATTTCTCTTCTTCGCACACGACGACACCGTAACGGCCGAGAAGTGCGAGTAATTCATTAGTCGATTTGTCCGCCGAGTCCGGTGGTCCATCCGAGATGCCGTCCTTGTCTTTTTCGTATACATTTACTAGTTTGCAATCACCCTTACCGCACCACACCTTTTGCATGTTCTTATTTCCGAATGAATTTCGTCCCCGCAACGTCTCTGTTCGTATGTGACCTCGTCGTCCTCGTGGCGGCAAGAAGTCGCCTTCAGAAGCGGTGAATATAAAAACGACTCGTAGTCTTCGCAACGCACCAAAAGCTTCCTGTCAGCTGCGGAAATTGATCCGTTTTCGGACGCAGAACGTATATCTCCCGACTCCCGGCCGAAGAAGAGGCGTGAACTGACGGATCGCATGCGGCGGAGTCTAGAACGTTTAGCGGTATTTAAAGGTGTTGATTTTTTATCGTCGACTGTAGTGTTTTTAGTCCCTTTTTTCGCCGCCGCCGCCAATCTGTTCTTCATACGAGTTTCGTATTTTTTGTGACGATTGAATACGGCCTCAACGATCGACAGCGGCTTCCAAAACGATTCGAACGACGAAAACGAAGAGTACAGAAACGGATAAAAAATCCTCTCGCAAAACCACTTGTTGAACAGCGCGTAAGAATCTTGTCGTTTGTTGAAAAAGTCCGATCTCATCATCAGTTCGTTTTCCAATGCTATCCGAGAAAGAACGCCTCCACCTCCTAGATCGTATTCGGTATGGTCCGATACGTTGAAGCAGACTAGATAGTTACAGGGACATAGATCGCCGTCGACACCAGCCAAGACCTCGGCAAAACCGTTGCTCCGGTCGTACAGTCTTCGCACGTGCGAATTGTTGACGTTTCGCGCCCACTGCCTCATGAAAAACGAATACTCCATAGTGCTACCCATCGGGAAAGCGGCCGAGGGGAAGTACGCGTGTTGTTTGTGCGCGGCGTGGTCGAATACCCAGCCTGACAGGCATTCTCTCACGTGAAAATCAACAAGCTGTCGGTTGTGCGCGCAAGATAAACGCGGAAGCGTTTCACGAGAGTTTTCGGTCGACGCGCTTTCGACATTTCCGTAGCACCTGACACGCAGTAGGGTTTCGAACGCAGTATAATAATCACGTTCGCCAACAACACCGTCAACGGAGCGCCCTCCGGGAATGACGTCCACAAACTCCTTCAGCACATAGGGCAATTCGTCGTAATCTAGCTTGACGGATCCGCTCAGCATCGCGAAGACCAATCACAAACATAAGTCGTTTGCAACACAATGGGTGGAGGCAAGAAACGAGCCGGTCTTTTCGCACTCGACCCTAGTGGCAATACGCTCTGCGTGGTCCGTTCCGCTCCTTACAAGATGATCTCGTCTACAAACACCGATAACGGCGGTGATAATAAACTGAAAATACAACTGGTCGACTATTGCGGCGTGGACGAGACACCACTGACCGATCCGATGCTCCAGACGTGGTCGTTACGACCTTTTCTCGAAATGTTACAGATACCGAGAGGGACCAGAGAGCGGGGCGACAACTGTTTGGCCGATACCGCATTGCGGGAGTTTTGCGAAGAGACGCTTTGCGCCAATAAAACTGTCACGCTGTCCGGCGACGGCCCGATAGAACTGAAATGGACGGACGACGGAAAATGTTGGAAATACGATATATTCATAGCCCGCACTCGCGAACTCTTGTATTTCGCTTTTGATCCGTCGTTGATGCGTCGCGTCAATATGCACGTCAGTAAAACCGACGGGGACTCGACATCGAACGATCGTGATTACACTTTCTACACTAGCGCGATAAGTCGCACAAGCGATGGAGTTATAAATCATCTGGTAGTGATCAACATCAGAGACTATATAGATTTTATGGTAAATTATCAGTTGAAATTTTATGAAACTCACAATTACAATACGCTTTTCGAGAAACTGATGACGGTAACGGCAGCGTCGCCGGTCGACGGACGTCTCACCCTGCCGAGCCCCGGAGATCAACCGACCGGCGGTAACCAGAAGAAAATTGTGAAAAATCTAATTTCGCCTGAAATGTACAAACGGGTCAAAAACAGCAGGGACCTCTACGTTATCGAATTCGATCTCTCGGTGTATTCTTCGACGGCGAAAAATTCGCTCATGTTCAAAATATGGAGCGGATGGTGGTGGGATTGGCTTTGGCGTTCGAAGATAGGAAAATCCATATGTGCGAATGCAATTTGTTGAAAAATAAAAATGTTATTCTAAATACACATTTATTTTTCTCCCAGTTTTTTAATCTTGGTAGGGGGTGGTCTCGAAGGAAGATTAGCAACGTAGGCCATCACCTCCGCTTTATGTGTAAAGTATGATCCATACCAATACGGCCTGACGATAAAATCCGTTTTGTCAAAACGCAACACCGCACTGGTCGGATCGGCGTTATATTCGGCGCCATTTGGATTCACGTCGATGTTGGGCACGATGGCCAGACGTCTGTCGTAACCCGGTTTGCGACAGGCGACCACGTGTTGTTGTCTCTTCAATTCGTATTCGCCGTCGTCGATGGATTCCCAAACGAACATAATGGACGAAGCGGCGACTCTCCGGTCCCCGTGTACAGAGTCGCAATCCGGAATCGTCATCGGCTGTATCGGAGCCCAATATTTGAAAAAGGTCAGACTTGCCGGAATACGAAAAACAAACTCGTTGCGTTCCAGAACGAATCGCGACATCGTGGCCGCGTCGAAAGGCGGTGGCATGGTTTTTACATCTTCGGGTAACGTGCCCTGCGTGACGAGCACTTTTCGTTTAGGGTCGGCGGCGGCCGTAGAGCGTAAATTCAAAACGTCCAAAATGTCCGCATCCAATTTTCCGACTTTTATCTCCGCAGACACGACCGGCAGTGGTGTGGAATCCGTTCGGGCGTTCGCCGGTCCGCGTTCGCCTCGCGCTCGCACAAAGTACTCTACGACGTACGCGTCAATGTTACGTTCGGTAGCGGTAAACCTGTAACAGGCGTTGGAATATCGACCGCCATTGAGCGGCAGGTAATCGTCGTCAAACACGACGGTGGTAACGGTCTCGGTCATCGGCTCGCAATACCCGGTTCCGGAAGGCGTTATCGTCAGACGACACTGTCCGTCCAAACTGAAACCGCGAAACGCGTCGAACGCACACGGGTTTGGAACGTAAACCGATTCCGCGCTGGTGTTAGAAAAAGATTTTGCCAATTTTTTCTCGACAAACGCGCCGCTGACGGAGAGGACCGGTGCCGTCGTGTGCGTGCCGGATACCGCCGGAGGCGTCGAAGTCAGCAACTCTTCGTACAGACACATCCCACCCGAACGATCTGAAACCGGTTTCGGTACACAAGACGGCAATCCGGTGTGCCTATCCTTACCCGGCTGTGTACAGTTCGGGTCGCCGCACGAAGCACATTCGAATTGGTGTATATCCACGTTCGGCGACATTTCTTTCAACGGAACACGTGTTTTCGAGTGTACCAACTGTCCGGTTCCTCCGCAAGCGCGCACGATCGTACAGTCGGAAAATTCGTCTTTCTGATCGAATAGATCGGGCCAGAAACACCGACACGCCATGCGCAAACGACCGGACGGATCCAAGATCGGTGCGGGCGCACCGTACGCCGGATCACAAGAGACATTCTGCCGCGAAGACGTTTCGTAAAGCACGCAGTAACCTTCGTCCGTGGAAACGTTCGGCTGCAACACCGTTCCGTCAGACAGGTGGACAGTACGCGATAAATGAAAACACGTGCGCGCGGGATCGTCACACCCTTTCCTTTGGTCACATTTACATATCGCCCCGACGTTAGATTCTTCGATGTCCACCCCGGTTTCCGAAATAGTTCCTTCGCCTTTTTCCGTCTCGTATTTGTTTATACGTCGAGTTGTTTTCTCATCGTGTTTACCCAATATCGTAGCGTTTATAACGCACAAAACTAAACTCACTATAGTAACGCTCATTATAATCAATACGACGAGAAATACCATCGTTCAGTTTTAAATGTCTTAGATTTGTATTTTCGCGAAAAAATAAATAGATAACCCCTTGAATGCCGGATCGATCTCATAGGGAATTAACCCGGCTATCACCCCGTCCTAAGTACGAAACCAGCCACAGACGCACGATAGAATTTACGCCGATGACGACTAGAACTGAACGAAACGTAAAAGTCGTATTCGCATATTTCGAAAATAAAAACATATAATCATGTATTTTCCCATTATCTGATTAAATGAGGTGCCATTACACTTGAGGGCTCGGTATCGGACACGCCTCAGTGCGAGAGTGTAAACAAACTATCACTCGGAAAAATTACCCTTTGCGACTGTCCGCTTCGACATCCACCGCAAGACTGAGCATTTCCCCCACCACTTTATGGTTCGGTCAACCCTTTACTCTCAACAACCCCCGACCACCGACCAATAGGATTCGAGTATTTTTCCCGCCAAAAATTTCGGCCAATCAGAAGGCTGCATTTTTTTGCGTGTCGAAAAATAGATCTCGACACGCCACCGAAATCGCATATATACGAGGTATCGTTCGCGCGCGACTCTTTAGCTCCTTGCCCATAATAATGACTCCTTCAAGGAAGGAGCAGCGGGGAGGGGCCGGCGCGTCGCTAGTTGGGTTTTTTTTTAAATGTTTGTTACACACATTTTTTACTCGAGAAAAGTTTTGAAATCCCCGATTGACTTTCCGTCAAAATGAAAAATAAAAACGCGCTGATTTACACCTCTTTCCGCGCCGACCCTAGACGTGACGATACGGCCGTTTTGGCGTCCGCAACGCGGGCGGCACTGACTCAAAACGGCAATATGGTCACGAAGTGGAGAGCGGCAAAAATACAAGTGTTTTTCGATCCGGCAGAATATGAAAATATGCGAGAAAAGATTTGAAATATCCGGCCTCCGTCAGAATATAAAAATATAAAAAACTCACGGGTGTACACCTTGATTGATTCCCGCACTAATGCGGAGCTCGTGCAGTGCATGTTGGGTCATGCGCTGGGTGAGTTTACGAGGCAGCGGTTCAAACGGTTTTCAGACGATTTTTGTTGGTAAGTTTTCAATAGCAGCAATAGCGAAAAACAACCGAGGTGTTGGATTTAAAATTTGCTGATAGAGTAAAAAAAACCTTTTTACTGTCTATGTTACTCATTACACAAAATATAAACTAAAAACAAGTTTTACCGTCTATGTTATTCATTACCCATTCTCTCCTCTTTCGTGAAAAGCAAGATAGAGCCCTGACCACATTCGGGGCCGACGATACAAATAATTCATATATTTTCAAAATAGTAATGTATACATAAACGCGCGTGTTAATGTAGAGTCTTACCACAACCGAGGTTCGGGCTAAAAATAATTCATGTTTTATTTTTAAAGTGTTAAGGTTGAAATTCACGTTCGACATACGAACGTTTATAGTAAAGGGGATAAGTGTCATGAATCGAAAGTTGAGCGCGCAGCAGGTGTAGTGGCACGGACCACGTGAGATCTACGCACTCGCTATGTGCGGCGCGTCAAACGAACAAGGAATATACCGATCTGGAACCGGCAAATGAGTCGGATTCCTCGGACGAAGAAACCAACTCGGTTAAATCAGGTTGTTCCAAGTGTGAGGGTTCGGATCATAGGAAATCGACTAGTTCACGATGTCCGCTGAGCAAAAATCAAAAGAAGGAAGTGTATATTAGCAAAAAAGGGATTAGAGCGGTGAAAGATAAAATTTCCGGTTGCTCGAGATGCGGCGGCACGGATCACAAGAGATCGTCTAGTTTCCGATGTCCGTTTAACAAGAAGAGAAAATTAAAGTTGAAATCGACCGTCAACGAATCCGATAGTAGCGATTGTGACGGCACAAAAAATGATACGCGTCGTTCGTCATCTCCGTTGACCGTATCGGAAAAATCCGCGGACGGTTCTGTGAAAAAATACGAATTCATACGGGAAGATGACGGGAGTCTGGTCTGCCCTCTGTTAAACGAGAAAGAAAATCTAGAAATGATCGCCAAGATCGATCAGAACCTACGGGAAACCGCTCTGCACTTCAGTCGACTTTCGAAAATACTGAATCGAGACTTTTTCGGGCCGGAGAAAAAGAAACGGTAAAAAACAACCGCTCGGAAAAAAATTTCAAAGTCCCGTTTGTGACCGTGCCCTTCGACGTCCGCCGCAAGACTGAGAGTTTCCCCCACCACTTTTTGTTTCGGTCAACCCAATACTCTCGACAACCCCCGACCACTGACCAATAGGATTCGAGTATTTTTCCCGCCAAAAATTTCGGCCAATCAGAAGGCTGCATTTTTTGGCGCGTCGAAAATTAGATCTCGACACGCCATCAAAATCGCATATATACGAGGTACCGTTCGCGCGCGACTCTTTAGCTCCTTGCCCATAATAATGACTCCTTCAAGGAAGGAGCAGCGGGGAGGGGCCGGCGCGTCGCTGATTGGGGGGGGGGGGTTTAAAATATTTGTTACACACATTTTTTACTCGAGAAAAGTTTTGAAATCGACGGCCGACTCTACGTCAAAAAGAAAAACTAAAACTCGCGGATTTACACCTCTCTTCGCGCCAAACCTAAACGTGACGATAAGTCCTTTTAGGCCTACGTGAAGAGCGGGAAAAATGGCTATGTTTTGTGGTCTGGCAAAAAATAAAATTCGGTGAAAAAAAGTTTTGATATCCCCGGTTGACTCTTCACCAAAAATAAAAAAAACAAACTCACGGTTTTACAGTTCTGTTCGCGCCGACCCTGGGCGAGACGATACGGCCGTTTCGACGTCGTATTAGCGGTAATTGAGTTCTGTTTAGACCCGCGCTGACCCAAAACGGCAATATGGACACGGCGTGAAGAGCGGTGAAAATGTTTGTGTTTGCGGTCCGGCAGAAAATAAAATTTGGTGAAAAAAGATTTGAAATATTTGGCCGACTTTTAAATAGAAAAATATAACACACGGTTTTACACCTCTGTTTGCGGCGTCCTACGGTACGTCCGTTTTTACGTCGTATTAGCGTTAACTGAGTTCGTTTGAGCGTCACACCGACGGGCTTCACTGACCCAAAACGGCAATATGGACACGGCGTGAAGAGCGGTGAAAATTTTGTGTTTTGCGGTCCTGCAGAAAATAAATTTTGGCGAAAAAAGTTTTGAAATATTTGGCCGACTTTTAAATAGAAAAATATAACACACGGTTTTACACCTCTGTTTGCGGCGTCCTACGGTACGTCCGTTTTTACGTCGTATTAGCGTTAACTGAGTTCGTTTGAGCGTCACACCGACGGGCTTCACTGACCCAAAACGGCAATAAGGACACGGCGTGAAGAGCGGTGAAAATTTTGTGTTTTGCGGTCCTGCAGAAAATAAATTTTGGCGAAAAAAGTTTTGAAATATTTGGCCGACTTTTAAATAGAAAAATATAACACACGGTTTTACATCTCTGTTTGCAGCGTCCTACGGTACGTCCGTTTTTACGTCGTACTAGCGTTAACTGAGTTCGCTTGAGCGTCACACCGACGGGCGTCACTGACCCAAAACGGCAATATGGACACGGCGTGAAGAGCGGTGAAAAAGTCAAGAGTTTTGCGATCCCGCAGAAAATAAAATTCGGCGAAAAAAGTTTTGAAATATTTTGCCGACTTTTAAATAGAAAAATATAACACACGGTTTTACACCTCTGTTTGCGGCTACGTCCGTTTTTACGTCGTACTAGCGTTAACTGAGTTCGCTTGAGCGTCGAACCGACGGGCGTCACTGACCCAAAACGGCAATATGGACACGGCGTGAAGAGCGGTGAAAATTTTGTGTTTTGCGGTCCTGCAGAAAATAAATTTTGGCGAAAAAAGTTTTGAAATATTTGGCCGACTTTTAAATAGAAAAATATAACACACGGTTTTACACCTCTGTTTGCAGCGTCCTACGGTAGTCCGTTTTTACGTCGTATTAGCGTTAACTGAGTTCGCTTGAGCGTCGCACCGACTCAGTACGCAGCACGCGAAGTGTGTCTCTGCAAAACGGCAATATGGTCACGTCTCGAGTTAGCGGTGAAAAATGTTTTTTGTTGCGGTCCGGCAGAAAATAAAATTCTGCGAAAAAAGTTTTGAAATCCCTGACCGACTTTTGGTCAAAAATAAAAATGGAAAAAACACAGTTTTACAACCCCTTCACTCCGACCCAAGACGTGATTATACGGCCGTTTCGGTGAGAGCGGTGACAATGTTTGTATTTTAGCTGAAAATAAAATTCGGTCGTGATGTAACTGATTTAGAATGGTGAAATGTTAACCATCCCGTGCGGGTCACCAATCTGTTCCAACCCCGTTCTGACGAAACATTTATTAGGTAAATCTGTAAAATATCCAATAGCAAAAAAACCCCCCCAGTCAGCGACGCGCCGGCCCCTCCCCGCTGCTCCTTCCTTGAAGGAGTCATTATAATGGGCAAGGAGCTAAAGAGTCGCGCGCGAACGATACCTCGTATATATGGATTTTTGGTGTCACGTCGAGACTATTTTTTCAACACACAAAAAAATCCGGCCTTCTGATTGGTCAAAAAATTTGGCGGGAAAAATACTCGAATCCTATTGGTCGGCGTTCGAGGATTGTCGAGAGTATAAGATCGACAGAACCAAAAAGTGGTGGGGGGAATGATCAGTCTGGCGGTGGACGGCGAAGGGGACGGTCACAAAAGGGACTTTGAAATATTTCAGCCTTAAATCGGACGCGGCAGAGACAATCTCAAAGAGGGGTTTTCTGAGTAACACGCGGTGTGATCCAAAAGTTTACACACGGATATGTGAGATATTTTCGCGTAAAGACAGGGAGCCAAAATGGATTCGGCAGTCTGAATCCTGTGTTCGAAACGTACTCTATCGCGTACGCACATAGATATTCTATCTTCGTCGTCTCGAAAATAGAATGTGGTGGCAACGGGATTGGTGAAAGTAACCTTTACTATATTTCGGTAGAACTGAGACATCTGTGGGAAGACAAAAGGTTGTTTAGCGAAAAATACAAAAGATTGTTTAGCGAGAAAGTTTATTAATCTCGAGAAATATACAAGTTCAATCGCGAAAAGCTTTTGAATCGAACCAAATGTAGTATTCGTCTTTGATGGCTTCTCTCGAAGATGCGAAATCAGTTTCAAAAAACTGCTTTATCCCAAAGTAATTTATGTTCTTCTTCGCGGCGAACGTTTGGAGTGATCTGTAGACGGACTCGGCGGGAACGCGGTTCGTGTCCGTTCTTGCGCCGGTAATCTGCTTCCATTCTTGATAAGGCAGAGTCAGACTTAACCATTCGCTCCGAACGGCTTCCGACGAGGCGGGCAGCGTCGTAAAGTCGACGGGCATATCGAGTCGTTTGAAAAAGCGTAGCCAACTGAAGTGGGTCGTGATGTTGACGAGACCGTGCACTATGCGATCGGTGGGTGGCGAGGAAGAGACGTACAGGCGGGAAGTTTTATTCTGCACAAGAAAAAGGGACGACGTTGACTTGTTGTACTCTATGGGAAGAATGTTTTGGCGCACGGCCGTGTCCTCGTCGAAAAGGTCTATTTCGTCTTTCGTGTCGCTGTTCGACTTTAGAAACGCCTTTTCGCCCGCTGCGAGTAGCGAAGGTAATTCGTGTCGATAGGCGACTTCCCAACGAGGAGCCGAGACGCTCGGTCCGCGTATCCAATTCAGCATGGCGTCGCTGATCTTCTGGCGTTTGCAAAACCAGAACGGTATGTCGAAAAGCGTCAGCCGATTGATGGCCGCCTCATCGCTGGTCGGCGGCAGCGTGTTACAGTTGAACATGATTTTTCCCGTAGCGTACGCTTCGTTCATGACGTTACCGTAGTTCATTCTGAACTTGAACGTGCTCTCGGATACGATTTTCTTTAATTCGTTCGAATTGGCCTGCGAAAACTCGTTTGCAAACAAGACGAAATTTCTCACATACTCGGCTTTTTCGGGCGCGTTTTCCTTTCCGCCTTTTGGGTCATTGATACAAGTGCTGTTCGCGCACGCCCTCTTCACGATAGCGTCGAACAGATAGGATTTTCCAGCGTTCGAATTGCTTTTCCACACGAATATCGTTTTCGCCCACTGACCCGGCCATTCGACGGCTAAAAACACTTTTAAATACAAGTCCAGGTGTTCTTGATCGTACGCGCTCATAATCAGCAGAAACATCACGGCCGTACAGAGGTTCCTGGCCGCTTCTCCTTCTGTTCTGTCAAACTCTCCGAACGAAGGGTAACGATCGACGTTGCCCTTCATGTACTCGTAGAGTACACTATACACCTGTACCGGGTCTAGTCCGACAAAGAAGTTTGACTCGAATCTCTGTTCGGACAACCATCGGGCGTGGAGCAAAAGCGACAGACGGTCGTTCGACAATATGGCCCCCGTCCTGCGGCACCACACCTTCTCCGGCGGGTCTCGGCTGTTTGACACAAGGGCGAAAGTACCGGTGTTGATTTCGCCTTCGTATGTGCGACTTTCGTCAGCGAATCGTCCGTCCGCCTCGCGGTACATGGACTCTAGCACGTCCGGACACAGCGATGTTGTTTTCGATTTGACGGTGTGCGTGGTCAGGATGAACGCTAGGAGTTTCAGCCTCATCGGTAGATTTTTGGCCGCCACCATCATGCCGTCGAAAACGCTCGGGGAGCGGTCGTTGCCGATCGCGTCGATCAGTTTACCCAGTCTGTCGTTGTCTATGTGTCTTTTAGTTTCCAGACGCATGATCGTACGCAACGTCTCGCGTGCGAACATGTTTTCCCCGCCGCGTGCCGACGACAACAACGCGGGCGTTGTTCTTTTGTGAGATCTTCCTACTATCCTCTTGTCTAGCATGCGGTCACATACCGCGTTCAACCAATTCTCGTCCGCGTAAAATTCCTGCTCGAATTTCGTATCGTCGTCCCAGACTCGATCGCCGCCGCTGCTTAGACTCTCGTCGCTCGTGAAATCGGCGCTACTGTTGTTATCCGCAGTTTCCAAGCCGATTCCCCCCGCCGTCATAAAGTCCCCGTCTTCTCTCGTCACGCAGCAATCCTGCATCACGTCGAACCCGAATTGGCCGAATAGAGTTTTCATGCGAAGCATCTTATCCGGGATTTCCGCCGCCAACACCGGTCTGACGTCGAACCGACCGCCGGCGGTCGATCCGGCCGGTTCGCTTTCGCCGGACGACCGTTTGCCGAAACTGCTCCAGTCGTCGGCGAACGCGCGGATTCTCTGCTCCAAATTGTCGTTCAGTCCCTCGACGTGTTTCATACTGGATTCGCCAAAAAAAAGGATGATCAATTCGCGAACGTCGAGTTCATTGCACAGGCGTTCTATCGATACAAAGAGGTTTTCCCGCTTCGCGTATACGTGTCGCATGTTGAAAACGACTTCGAACAGGAACAAAGAGTAAAACGTGTATAATAGCCGTATTTTGGCGTTGGCAGCGAGATTCGGCGGGTGTTCGGCGGCAATTTCGTTCGTGTACATGTCGTTTAAAAACTTCTCCACGTATTCGCACGTTTCCAATTCGGATTTACATTTGTAATTGGATCTTTCAAATAGGTTCAGCGTCCGTATGTAATCCATTACGGATAGGCAACAAAAAGAACCGCGTTCCATCTCGTCTTTTGACATGTACAATCTGCGGATTTCCTCTTTTTCTTCCAGGAACGGCGGTACGATCGGTTGGCGCAACAGGAGATTCACGTACGACCGGTCTATGGCGGACGTGAGATTCACGGCGGCGGTCCTGCATTCGGCCACCACGTCGTAAACGGTCATATTGAAGCGAGTGCGGTCAATCAAATAGTTCTTGTGTACCCGTTTCATCCTCGTGACGCAACCGCCGCAAAACATCTCGTACATCTTGAGAGCGGCGTTGATGTGGAAACAACAGCCCAACCGGTCGGATCGCAGATCGCTCTCGTAAATCAACTGACTGCCGTGAGGCATGCGCCAGGCTGTGCGCGCGTCTTTGAAGGCTGTCTGGACGTCGCCTTTCGTATTTTTGTTCGACGTAGCTAAATGAGCGACGCTGGACTCTATGGCGTCGTCTTCGAGCGTATCGTAATTATCGTTCGCAAACACCATTTTATCGTCGTAAATCGATACGGGCCTCAGGTAGTATCTTATCACAGCCTCCCACATATGCTTGTCTTTGTAGTCGTACGTGATTTCGGACGCCGGACCGATATTATTTCTCGCGCACATTTTTCGTCTTCTTCCGGCGCCACCGAGCAACTGATTCACCTCTTCCGCCGTGACGTCACCACAACCTTCGTGGTCTTCTTTTCCTTTTTTCACCACCGTTAATTCTGACACACCGTCACTGTAATCGTCGTCAATTTTCCTCTTGCGTCTCCTCCACTCGGGATCTTTGTTTTTTGGCGTTGTCACCGCCGCCGCGTTGGATTTCTTTGCCGCCCCAACTTTTTTCGCTGTTCCCCGCTTTTGGCTTTTTCGTCGCATCTTTAGAAACCCCTCGGGTCCTCTCAGTGAGATTGCGCAATCGTAGAAACCTTCGAAAATCTCTTGTAACGTCAGCGTTTTACAGTTTCGATGATCGTACATTAGAAAATACCTTATCACGGCCGTGACCATCAGAGCGTCGTGATGCACCTCGTCCATAATCCTGTCGATGGTGCCAAACGGGAACGAATGGTAATAGTATAATAGAGCGTATAGCGACATATCGCTCAGGTTTTTCTCTTCGTGAACGATCAGCGACGCGAGCAGGGTGTAATTGTTCGTAACGGCATTGTAATCGATCAATTCGCCACCTTTTTCAACACCTGCACCTTCTCCGTCAAACATCGAGGCAGAACAGTCTAAATCGTCGTCGTAGCCCGATGCGGGGTGAAAACGCCGTTTGGCAAACGTTTCGGCAGTGACTTGGTGGTTGACGACCGTACGATTCAGAGAGGACATGTCTCGCCTTTCGTTCGCTTTTTGTATTTTCCACAAGTCGGAAAAAACCGCCGTTGTCATATTGAATAGCTGTGTGCACACACGTATCAACGCTCCGACGAGGCGCGCCTTGTGTGGCCTCGCTTCCCGTTCAAACTCCTCTTCTACAAACGTTCGGTCCTTGTTGTCGTCGTCGTTGACCCCCTCGGTACGTTTAAAAGGCGTCATTAGATGAACGATGGAAGTGACGACCTCCTCTAGTTCCCAAGGTAGGAAAAAAGTTCCGACACTTTCGTCACGAAATACAAACTTGAACATGGCCAGTAACACGGGGTTCCGCAAGTGTTGATCGTAATACGAAATTTTCACTTCCGTCCATTCGCGGCCGAGCGATATATCGCCTTGATACACGGCCCTATTAACGTTGGCGAGTTGAACTAGCAATTTGTATTCGCGCGTGAGGTTCGAACTGCTCCCTTCGATCACGTAAACGCGTTGATTACCGTTGCTGAGACGCACTTTAGATATGGCCGCTTCCTCCTCTTCGGCGCACAACAATGACGCTTTGTACTGTTTGTCAGCAAAAGCGCTAGTTTTGTCGTCCTCACATGCGTAAGGTAGTCTCTCGATAACGTTTAGAGGGGGAGCTTCCGTATCGTTTTCACCGCGTTTCGCCCTCCGTTTCTGACGATCTGCGAAGTAGGAAGTTTGTAGTGGCGCGCGTTGGTTCTTGACGCTCGGACAGTGATAAGAAGACAACAACGATGATTCGGTATATTTCGAAACTATCGACACCTCGTCGTCATATGTTGCTCCGGAAACGGGCTTACAGCTGTTCACCGGCTGTGAAATAGTTTCATTGGGTGTTACGAAATCAGAAAGTGGCGGCGTTCCGTCTTCCTCGTCTCTGTAAACCGACGTGTTTTGGCCGTCCGCTGGCGAGACGGAACGAAATACCATTCCACCCGAATATTCCTTGTATAACTTATTGTCACCAGCTTCGTATTCCGTGCAAACCATCTTACGATCGTCCACTCCGTCCGATGATGATTCCGTATGCATCGTATCGCTTTCGCCTTCTTCGTCTTCTGTACAGACCACTTTCTGATCGCCTTCTTCGTCTTCCGTACAAACCACTTCTTTCCGATCGTCCGACAATCCCGAGTGCAAAGTGCCATCGCCTTCTTCGTCTTCTGTATAAACCACCTTCCGATTGTCCACTTCGTTAGACAATGATTCAGCCTCGCTACGACCGTTCGATGTGGTGAAATCAGCCGCCTCGATGTGGTCGTCTAAAACTAGTTTCCTTTTGCGGTTTGTATCGTCTTCACTCGTAGAAAAAATGTCGCGCTTCCGCTTCGCCACAATAGCGATTGATTCCGGTGTCCGGAAACGCGGGGGTTCAACTACGTTAACGCTGTAGTGCCTGGAGAAGGCTATAGAAGAAAAACACTTTAAAGTTTCTACGTCCATATCGGCCCAATTGAGATGTACTTTATTCCATTTTGTTCCACATCCTTTCACCATGCGGTACGATCTAGTGTGACTGGTGGAATTTGAGTGTGTGGCCGTGGGTAACGGCATTTGCGTGCAACCTCGATCGACGCTTGCGTTGGAAATCTGCGCGTGACGGAACGCACCGACAAGCCCGTCCATCAGAGCATTTTCGGCGTTAGAGGCGGTGGCGGAATCGTAGGCCAGCGTGTTGAAAAAAACGTGGAAACCACAAGTGTCTTTTCCGTTTGTCATGTACACGCCGTCCTCTACGGTACGATCGAATACGTTTTCTATCGTCGTTACGATAAGTTCGACCAGCTTTGTAATTCTTAAGTGGCGACTATTCACGATCTTATTTCCGCGTTTGCACGACAGACAATCTACGTCTATCCACACTTTTCTTCTATCAGCGCGCGAGAGACACGTAAAGTCAGTTTTCGGCAAATTTCTATGAGATCTCTTGCATTCCTTTATCAGTTCTATCAGTTTTGAGAAAACACAATCTACATCTTTTTCGTCGTACAGCACGTAGTTTTTCTGCAACGTTTTCGAAGATATCTGAACATAGCGGTCGCCCTTTAATTTGTCACTCTTTTTAATGGCGAATTTTTCGAGGCCCAGATAATTACTCACGTGCGTGTGTTTCAATAGCAGAGTTTCCGAATCTGTCGAAACATCGGATCTCAATGACGAGCAGCTCGAGACGACGCTCCCCGCGGTGCTCATCTTTGACAAATGACGGGAGTATTGGCGGCGGGAATATTACAAACATGAGTCACGTTGACGGTTTCGACTCACCCTCTTCGTGTTAGAGTGAAGATATGACTCGGGGTTTGAAACAATTCATTCAACCGAACATGATCAACGACCAGTCGACGTCGTCTTCCGTTTCGTCCTCGGTCTCAAGACCTTCCGAAACTGAAGGACGGCACTTTTTGCGCAACGCCAGGGGTGTTATACTTCACACGACTCTTGTGGCAAAAGGCGAGGACCGTAAACCGGCGCTGACCTGTAAATTCTTGTTGGGAACCAATCTTTACGAGGACGAGCCGGTCCCCACTCCGTACGTCCCGCCAATTTTTATTCTTATTTCGTACGAACGGACTCCGTACACCCGATACGCTTTTCATTGGGACACGCCCGGTTCGGATGACGTGTCGAAAACAATCAGACGAACCGATCTCGTTTTCAAGGAAAACAAGGCGCTCGTTTTCGAGATGTTGAAAACGGCTGATTGCCCTCCGAGCGCAATACAGTACAGTTTCCTGCGCTTCGAACATGCCGGTTCTCTGCAGTCCACCTTCACCGAAGTTTTTCCGACGCCGGCCCTAAGAATCGGCTGTTTGGCGCGATTGACTTTTGATTCGTTGCGAAAACGAAACAACGCTCTCACCTTTCTGCGCGACAACGGAGCGACCAATTCCGATTTGTACGCGATAAACTTTAGTTCAAATAACTGCATGACTACGGTCACTAGATACCTGGAGCCTCTATTTAGGCACGCATTGAAAATACAAAACGCTTGGACTACTGAACCCAGGGCCGATGACGATGACGGGGAAGCGGCGTTTGATGTTAACTTTCATCTCATGGACTTTGGTGACGCCGGGGATACAGAAGAGGACCGAGAAAGGCCGATATTCTTTCTCGGTTCGTCCCGGCCAGCGGCTTCTTCACAGGCGTGCACGTTGGTCAGGGAACGCGCGGCTCGCTCGAGCCCATTGGCGGTGCACGACGTCAGCCGTTTCTACAGGCATCCGATTTTTGGAAATAAAAATGGAGCCGCACTATTGCAGTCACTACCCGTGGTCTACGTGCGCTGCGAACGGGATTTCGTGTGTCTTAGCGCTTGTACAGAGTACAAAGAACTAATAGTAATTTTTCACGTATATTACGTTTGGAACATCGATTTGGTTGTTCTTCTAGGTGGGATACCCACCGAGGCAGAAACGCACACGGCACGTTCGCGCTGTGAAGTTTTCGAAAATAGTACTGTCGCCTATACGAGAATGTTGGACGACGCCAAATCGTGTTTTTGGAAAATGGATTCAAACACTTACTTGCGGTTGGTGTTCAATTCGCAACAAGACGACGACAGACACGCTCGTTTTGTCCTCCCGGAGCTGGCCGCGAGAGGCCAAATATCGGCGGGAAAAATTGCATTGCAATCTAAAATCGAAGGTTCGCACAATAGCAATGACGATGGTATCGACTTGTTCCCCAATTCCATCACGTTGGACTGTTCGAAACTGGCTGAAAATCTCGACAAACGCGTTTCTGCGTTCGCGGCCGCATATGACAAGAACGTGCGATCAGCGGTAGCGTTCGCTAATGCGGACGGCGCCGCGCATATACCTCTCGATGTGTTGACGGCACGACAACGGCGGGTAGAGGACATGCTGTTGCGATTTAAAACGGAACGCGTGGCCGAGTTTGCGTTTAATACGGCGACCGAAATGTATCTGGGTGTATTGGACTTGTATGGTGTCACTCGGACCGACAGCGGAGATTGTATGAAGTACGATCCGGTCGCAAACTACGCGTTCGTGCACACTCTGATTAACGAATCGGTGTACACGAGCTCGACGACTTTCGCAGACGATCTTCGCGATGCGGTGATGAAAAAAAATACCACCGGAGGAAAAGAAAATCTCATCCCGCCGCCTTTAAAAGATAACGACGGCGGCGGTGTATACTACACGCGAGAGGACAGTGAGATTTGCGAGTTCGACATAGAATCGGCGTATCCCGCAATAGCTGGTCAGTTCAACGTTTCACCGGAGACTACTTGTGTTGTTAGCAAAACGACTTTCGACCGATCGGAAGAACGATTGCGAGGATCTTTGACCACCTGTGACGGCAAATCTTTCGAACTCGACCGATGGTTTTTCATTGTGCCGTACGTGGGATCGCGACAAAAAGACGAAGAAAATTCTGTAATTGTATCGCTCGCTCCACAAGTCTACAGAGGTTTCGCCAGTGCCGTTTTAAAATCGTTGGTTTTCAAAAGGAGAACAAACGATCGGACGATATCTTATTTCTTTAAAAGGTTGGCAAATCGAATATGCGGCAGCATGGGACAAAATGGGAGTGACCTGTTCGCCCCGCACTGTTTGGCAGCGGTGGTGTCGTTATGTCGAACCGTCGTAGAGCGCACGTTAGAGAGGCTGAAACAAGAGACGAAAACGTTGCGCGTACAAACCGACGGCGGATTGTTGCAGACTAATGGAAAGTCGGGAAATTTGGTAATACGTGTCCGTCAAGCTTTTACAAACACCGTAGACGAACTGTTAAACGGAAACGGCGCAGAATACGGAATCGCGGTCGAGTCTAGGACGTTACGGCTCAACGTGCGCTACGTCAACATGTGTTTTATTTCAAAGATCACCAATAAGTTCGCCGTGAGATATGCGGATGACGAAAAAGTGCTGAGAGGTCATCCGGCCGCGGTCGTCCCGTGCGCCGCGGCCGAAGACGCCGTGACCGGGGCGGTCTTGGAAACGTTGGACTATTTCGACGATCCCGACGCGGGGGACTTGAGCTGCGAAGCGTTGCTGAGAAAATTGATATATGACGTTCGAGCACGTCTGACGAACGCGTCCATCCGCGTTGACGACAGCGACGATTTTTACTTTTTAGAGCGAACGGTTCCGTTCGAAAACCCGCGGGAGGAGAAGGCGGTTTTAGACAATATCGTCTACGACCAACATTGCAAATTTGGGGACGCGGTGCCCGTATGGCCGGTCGTACATTTCGAAGGTGATAACTCTTTTACGGGGTACGTGTGTAACCCCAGCAGGTTGCGGAAACCAGTATTCGTCAACAAACTGTTCGTTATGAGCAAATTTATAAACACATGGGTGTTAGAATTATGTCACTATTGGTGTTCAGATTTCGATTCGGAAAAGTACCAAATGCTGTTTCATATGAACCTTTCGAAAGCTAGCCGGGATTATGTGAACTTTACAAGAATGCTATCGGATAATGTGAAAGAAAACCAATATGGAATGTAACAAATTTGATTTATTTGTACAAATAAATATATCAAGGACTAAACATAGTGGTTTTATTTTTTATCATGTTTTTTATTTTCCTTCTCATAGGCGTTGAGATGACTTGCTTTCTTGTGAAGATGTTGTTTACAAAAGTGACGACCTGCTGCAACGTCCTGTTCCGCAGAGCGGGTTCTTCTTCCCACACAGTTTTCACTTCTTTTCGAGGCGGGTTAACGTCCACGGCAAAATTGCGGCTGAACCTTTCGTAAATAATCTTTTTTTCTTCATCAGACCATCTCAGTTTTTTGTGCGCGTTCTTTGGAGGAGTGCGCAGTAAGGCGCTATCGTCAATCCCGGTTTCTTCCTCCGAGAGAGGGAGTGGTGAGTCCGGTGACGGTTCTACCGTTCCGGACGGTCCGGCAGTCGGAGAGTCGGGTCTTATCTCGAGATCGGGACACTCGGTAGTTTTTCTTGGGTGTATCACTTTCAATTGTTTTCCACCCGAATTTCCCGGTGCGCTCGAGGGGTGTTGTACAGTTTCTTGATCCGATGCGTCCCCTCGCGCGTATGAATGTTCGTGAAATATCAACCGCCGGTCGTGTTCACTGTCTGCTTCCGGTTCCGAGGGATTGCCGACAAAATTGCTTCGCACGTACGAATGTTCGTAGCTGATTCGTTCCGTTTCGTACTCCATGGGAACGCAAAAATCATCACTTTTCAGCATCGCGTTTTCGTTATCCATAGGCATCTCAGGTAGTGATAGAATGGAGTCGTCACTGAAGTCTGCAGGCGGAAATTCGACACTCGGTTCGGGGCGAGTCGACGTTGACGGTTTTATCATCTCCAATAATTTATGGCCCACTTTATATTTTTGAATCAAGGGCAGAGGCATTTCGTAGTAGCTTTCGTGCGTCTTGAGATCGTGACCCATAAATTTGGACAATCGCTTTGTGTACGTCTCGTTGTGAGGTTGCAACTGAGACGAGGTCGCCGCGTGATGTCTCAAGGCGTTGGCAGTGAATGTCGATGGAAACTTCAAACCGGCTTTGTTTGCAATTTCTCTCAGAACGGCCGATCCGTCAAACAGTTCCGCTCCATCACGTCTTCCGAACAAGTATTTACTCGTTATGCCGATCTTTTCTCTCGACTCAATCAGAACTTCAACGGCTTCGTGGAAAATTTTCGTCAGGAGAACCGGTACTTTTTTCGTGTTTTTATTAGCCGGGACGTAGAAGATGGACAGCTCGTTACCGGATCGTATCTCTTCTTCGGTAAGGACGTTTTGTGCCTCCTTACCGTAATCTGTCCTTTTGTTCAGAGTCGACCGATACGCTTCCAGTGTTATCTCGACGGTCTCGTTGGGTCTTCGTCTGTTGAAAGAAATGATATGAACAATTACGAGCTTGGCTAATTTTTCATAGTTTTTCGTAGTCGGTAACTGTTGAAGCAAAGACACGTAAGACGGACATTTTTCATGTATGTACTTGTTGAACGTTCTTATATCTTCTGGATCGGGCAACAGGTCTTCTTTTACAACTTTCATTTGTTTCCGGCTTTTTTCGCTGTTGGAACTGACCTGTGTGGACCAGTCTTTGTTCATGAGATGCAAAAAGTCATCCATTTCGCATATGACTTCGGTCTTTTGAGTTCTCGTGAGAAGGTCATTTTTTATAGCTTCAGATTTCACGATATTGGCGCAGCTTTTCAGCGACGAACAGAGAGCCGCCGGAACGGTCGGGGTTTTCGTGCTGCCGTCCACAGAGTCGTAATTGCTCATTTCTCGAACGGACTCCACCAACAGGTCGAAATTCTTCGGTTCGATGCAGTTACGAAATTCTTGAATCTCCGGGTTTCGCTCCCGCATGGCGAGAAACAGACGTGCCAGAGCGCGCATCCTCGTTGAACAGTAATAAATCTGCTTCACTCCCCGGTGGTTGAATCTGAAGTTGGATCCGAATTTACCAATTAGGCTGTCGCTTTGTACCACAACGGTGTATTTGTCCTTTTGCATTTTCGGGAACACTTCTTCTTTTAATAGTCTGTTTGCGTTTTCGTTGCATCTCAACAGAAGTGTACCGTGATCTCGCAGAACAGTATTTTTCTTTTTCGCCGGACGTTCTTCCGGCGGACGTTCTGTACAATTCGCCAAATGTTTGTACAGCGAAATTTTCTTAAACAGTCCTAAACAATAGTTGCACGTCACGTGTGTCGTGTTATCCACAGTGTATTTAGAAGATCTTTTGACCGGTAAAAGTTTGCTGTTTCTTACGCCTTCCACGACTTGCTGGTTGTATTTTCTATTTCCCATATTTTTTATTTTGTTCGTAATCAACATTCGTTTTATTTTTCTTTTGACGGCAGTTTCGTCTGACAACGCGATGTAATCTTTTACTTCTTCCCGATCGTAGTGACGTTGAACCAAATGCCTGCTGTAGTTGGTGATTACTTTTTCACAGAACGGGCAAAAGTTTTTTCGTTTCTTGAGTTTGCCGACTTCTTCCGTCTGCTCTGGTCGTTCTGGACCGGGTTGGGCTCGTTCTGCGGTGGTCTCGCCCAGTGGTAGTTGAAAGCGGTAAGGTCGGATCCTGGCACAGGTCTGGTGCTCATCTGAGAAGAAAAGAGACAAAAATATTAAACAATCAAATTAGTAGTGTGTGGAAATGAGACTTCTGAGCCACGTGATTGACCACAAAACACCTGGCGTTGGGCAGATGGCAGCTGGCGCGGGGCAGATGGTTGCTACTACATTCGCCGCCAAAGTAATGTAATCCGTCGTCGTAATTCTTGTATTTTATTTTGTCGGTTCATTTGATATGTTTTACAGTTACATATGCAATAGCTGAAACACTCGCACTTAAGACAAGCTTTCCCGTCAACTTGATCGTCTGGTATTTTAAAACATTTTAACTCGCAACAATAAGTCTCCAAATTGTTACCGAGTGGTAGATTATTCACCGGTGGCACCGACATGTTAGCTGCAGCGTGTGTTAGACAAGACTGAGACTAATCTCAGCGCTCCCCCTCTTTTATACCATGACGTATATATTACGCAGCACATCCGGTCACGTGACCGGAAGCTGTCAATCACTCGACCTAGAAGTCTCATTTCGTCCGATATATATGATGTGTGTGATATGCAAATTTCGACCTTGCGGTTTAGAATACTAATAATGAAATAATAAGACTGATGATCCGATCTCTCGGTATGATCATGTTGCTAACAGTCTAACTATAGAACTCATATAAATATATGCTGTTGGGCTTGTTGATAAAATAAATAGTTAAATAGCTTGTAATTACCTGTAGATGACCGATCGCTGTCATCGTTCTCTGATTGGCTACTATCCGAAAGATTCAGCTTTTCTATTCCAAATCCGTCATCAAAAGTCTCATCATTGGAAATGTCCTAAAATACAAATTTAATCATTAGAACATCTGATAAGTGGGGGTTATTCAGTCATTCAAAAATCGTCATATGGCGAACAAATACAATCGTGTATCCAACATATGATCTCCTTGGGGTTATGCAATCATTACAAAATAACCATTTGTTGAACAAATGCTGTATTCAACATATAATCTTCAAGAGGTTATGCAATCATACAAAAACAAAAAACTGAAAGGCGAACAAATAGAATATCGTACGCAACATATAATCTCCAAGAGGTTATGCAATCATACAAAAACAAAGAACTGAAAGGCGAACAAATAGAATATCGTACGCAACATATAATCTCCAAGAGGTTATGCAATCATACAAAAACCAAAAACTGAAAGGCGAACAAATAGAATATCGTACGCAACATATAATCTCCAAGAGGTTATGCAATCATACAAAAACCAAAAACTGAAAGGCGAACAAATAGAATCTCGTACGCAACATATAATCTCCAAGAGGTTATGCAATCATACAAAAACCAAAAACTGAAAGGCGAACAAATAGAATCTCGTACGCAACATATAATCTCCAAGAGGTTATGCAATCATACAAAAACCAAAAACTGAAAGGCGAACAAATAGAATCTCGTACGCAACATATAATCTCCAAGAGGTTATGCAATCATACAAAAACCAAAAACTGAAAGGCGAACAAATAGAATCTCGTACGCAACATATAATCTCCAAGAGGTTATGCAATCATACAAAAACCAAAAACTGAAAGGCGAACAAATAGAATCTCCAAGAGGTTATGCAATCGTACAAAATCACAGAAAGCTATAAAATAAACAACTCACCTCAATACTTAAATATTCCATTTCTTCCATGTTTAGATTCTTCAGCTTTGTAATGTCTCGATGATGCGGGTGATTATCAACCAAAAGAAGATAGTCTTACGATTATGTTTTGCGATCAATGGAAAACAATACTAGCAACTTGAGCGTCCGAGTCTCGACTGAACGCTGATCCGCCACGCGCGCACTTTTATACGCAGTGGGGGTCCGAGATCCCGAACAATCGAGTGATCGGCGAATCTTGGATCGGTTTCCCGAATAACTTCCTGAATCCAGAGGGGTTTTCGGAAAGTAATATTATTTATTTTATGTACTCATAAACCAATACTTTATCCAATTTTAGTTTTGTAGTGTGTATCGTAAGAAGATGTTTAAAAATTGGCACCCAATGACATATTGGACAGTATACGTAACGAGATATGTGGTCTCGATATAAAGCCAGATGACTTTTTTGCTCTTAACGTGTTCTATTTATAAAATAATGAAAAGAAAAGGCGACTATTAGTGATTTTATCAGTTTTTATTAAAAAATAAATTTATTATGCGTTACAATTTTCACATTCTTTGGAAACATCGAGAATCCCGTGATCACCCTGTTCATTACTGGTCGGCATCAGCGTAAATTTTATTGCGTTTGCAGCCGGTCGCGTGCGTAAGTAGTACATGCCAGTCTTTAGACCTTTCGCCCAGCCGTAAAAAAGCAGATCGGACAGAGAGTCGGCAGTGGGATTGGAGAGATACAAATTCATCGATTGGGACTGATCCACGTAGGGGGCACGATCGGCGGCCATATCGATCAACAGTCTTGGTGATATCTCCCACGCGGTTCTGAACACGAGGAGTTCTCGTTCGTCGAGGATGTCCCCCAGCCCCCGCACCGATCCGTCGTCACGCTGTATACGGCGCACGGTGTCCTCATTGTATTTACCTTTAGCGCGTAAGGCTTTCACCAGAAAAGGGTTCACCATCTGAAATTCGCCACTTCTGGTTCTCCGCAGATACAGATTGGAAATCAGCGGTTCGAAAGACTCGTTGCACCCGGTGATCTGTGACGTTGTTACCGTTGGCATAAGCGCGATCAAAAGGGAGTTATGCGTCCCGTGCATCATCACCTCGCGCCTGAGCGAATCCCATTTCAACCGGCGATTCGCCGGTTCCCAATGGTCAAACTGCAACACGCCTTTAGCGAGTTCTGTCAGTTTAAAATTTTCAAAACACCCACTGTGTCGCGCTTGTCGGCAACTGGCCAAAACGGCGTAATAGTATATTCGCTCGAAGATTTCCCGGTTCAGTTCCATCGACACGGGAGAACCCCAATACGTATTCAGTGAAAATAACACGTCCGCCAATCCTTGCACGCCGATCCCAATGGATGCGCTACCCGTCTCTTCTCCGTCTATCGCTTTCGACCTGGTGTGCATTCGATTCAGCGAATATACTAAATTCTCTACAGTATCTTCCAGTCTGTTCCACTGCAATACCGCTGTATCTTTCTCGCCGCCAACTTCGTTTCTTTCCTTTTGTAAAAACGCGGGAAGACATACACTGGCCAATTTGCAGGTGGCGATCGCATCCGGCGTGCTGAATTGTATAACTTCGGTGCACAAGTTCGAACATCAAATTGGTCCCAAATCACGGTGGACACTTTTTTCGATGCAACTGTCCTTGTACAACACGTACGGCGTACCGGTGCTGGTTTGACTCTTCAACATTTTCGTCCACAACATGCGCGCATTGACTTGAGTAACGAACGCACCTTCAGATTCCAGTCGCACATACTCTTTTTCAAACTCGTCGCCGTACAACGGCAACAAAAGACGACCGGCTTCGGATTCGGGGTCAAACAGAGACCATTGTCCATCTTCGTGGATGCGTTTCATAAACAGGTCCGGCGTCCAAAGGGCGGTGAACAGATCGCGACAGCGTTTTCTTTCGTCGCCGTGATTTTTGCGCACCTCCAGAAATTCTGAAATGTCCGGATGCCAGGGTTCGAGATAAACAGCGACGGCCCCCGGTCGGCTCGAGTTGTTATGTTTCATCATGTTGATGGTTTCGTTGATGAGTCTCATCGCGGAAAGTATCCCCCCGTATCTTCGCAGATTAAAGTGTGTCAGGGAAATACCGACGCCACCGTTGTTTTCCAGACACGTGGCCACGGTGTTTAGGATTTCAAAGAGATCGCACACTGCGTTCATTCGCGGCTCGCCGATCAGAAAACAACTAGAAATGTTGGCGCTTCGTTCCAGCCCGCTGTTTGCAAGTACCGGTGTGGCGAACATACAGCGTCGGTTTATTAGATCGTCGAACGTGCGCAACACACGTTCTCGTTCTCCTTCGTGCAGATACAGGGCTGTCCGCATAAATGTTTCTCCGAGAGTCTCGAGCGGATCCCCCTTTTCCGAACGGAGTGTGTAAACTTCCATCGCGGTACGCATGGCCAAATGGTCGAACCCGTACTCCAGATGGGTTACGGATCCTAGCAGTTCTTCTATCGCCTTCGTTCCACCGAACCGATCGACCGCTTTCATAAAGGCGTCAGTCAAAAGACCGCGTTCGTGCAGTCTCAGATAGGAGCAGCCAACCCCATCAGGGATATAACACTCCTCGAGCCACTTTACGGCTGCAGAGATCCCGCCGGTCGGCCCCTGTATTTCACGAACGCCCAAGTCAGCCGGCGCGTGAAAATCGGTGTTGGAAAAAGCCACGCGCCACCGTGTGTAAAACGCGATTACGTTACCGGCCACCAGACTCATCTCCGGACAGTAAAGTACCCTCGCCGAGGCGGCGTCAGACAGATATCGCGCGTAAGTGCGATAGTCGAATTTAGCCCCCTCTGTGATCCGATGTGCAGACGACGCCATCATCTTGGAGAACTGTTTCACGTCAAAGTAGGAAATCCTCGGACACTCGTGCGCGCGACAGAACGTCTCGAACACCTCGTCCCACGCTCCTCGCTGGGTTTTCAAAACTGCCGCCATATCGTCCGGAGTACAAATTAACGCTCGAGCCGGGCGCGAACCCTATAACTACATTACAGGGAGGTCGGTCGTGAGAAACGTTTCGACCATGCGGAAATGTTGCACGTCTGAGAGACTTTGGACGACCTACAGTAAGGGCAGGATATTTTGAACGAGCCCAATCGGTCAAAATCGTGTTTACTACTTTCGATCACCCACTCCCAAAGACAAGAAACGTGAAATTTGTCGTTGTGCATGCAAGGCAATAACCTTGTGGTCGGCGGACGAATAATCGTCCCAAAACATATATAACACGTCTTTTTTCTCCCTTTACCATCGTACCGTCGGTCCAAACGGTCCGAGTCGGAGTCCTCGTCGTCCGAATACGCGTTGACGCTAAACGACTTGAAAAGTATCCTCCCGACGATCGCGACGCACTTCTTTGTCATATACCTCAGCGCCCGGCCGACGAGAACGAGTCTCGCGGTCAGGCAATCGGCGATTCGGCTTAAACATATTTCCACCCCCGTCGTCGTTGGTTATACGGATCGAATCCGAGGTGATGAATACGAACAGGGTGTAAACGTGGAAACGTAATTGGTACAAATATACAACGGCTTACAGTTTAACACCATTCCGATCCGATCGCGCAACCATTCGATATATTCCCTGGAGCCGCCGTATGGAGTTTTATGCTGGCATATGTGTAATTTGAATATCGACTCGTCTTCCACGTTTTCGGCGATATTGAGTCGCGTGGAAACGAACATGAACGAAACGTTCACGCGTTCGACGATCATATCTAAAACGCGTGCGTCATACACGGACGGAGTAACGAACGTGTATATCACGTCGTACGTCTCCGGTACTTTGTTCAAGCGTACAATCTGCATGGACATTGGATTCATATTTATTGCGGTCTCCACGTTTTTTGCAGCCGTATCAATTACTACAGCGCAAATTTCGTTTTGGCACTCGTAACAACCGCAAGTGTAAAAGCGCACTCGATCCCCGCGAAGAGGCGGCCTGTCGCAATCCCATATGGAACCGGGTGGCCATACGTAACGTATCAAATCCACATAATCGACCGGGTCGTTTTTAGAAATCGCTAGTGCAGTGACGCGGTCCACGCAACACCGATTGTACCAAAAAGAATAATGCATGGTAAAAATGATCTCTTATCATTTGCAGAAATGATTTATTGAGAAAAAAAAATATTTCAATCGCTTATACGAAAATAGGTTCGGACGAGATTTCGGCCACCGGCCTCCTTCCGTCGAACGTCTTCCAAGTCGGGAATAAAACGCAAACGTTCTTCATCCGCCTTTATTTTATACGCCAAACACGGAATTTCGTCTTTCAGAAGCCATACCAACTGCAGGTATTTCAATGCCGCGTTCATATCGCTAAATTCATAAACACTCCGGCCATTTTCTTCGTAAGCGTTCTTTTCTCGTACGTCCTTCCAGTCTATAAGTCTAGACGTCCAAGCTGCGCGAGGTACCAGAGACGTTTTCGAGTCCTCTCCGGTTTTCAATCTCAACACGCGCGAAGTGGTAATCACCGTACAGGGTAGTTTTTCCAATAACAGGACAGTATCACTTTCCGCGATTTTGTACATTTGGATAACTTCATTCATACTGCCGTTGAACCAACGAACGAGCTCGTCGTTCGATAGGCACATCTCGAGAGATGGACGAATCGAGAGATCGCGTCGACTGGAACGAGATGATCGACGACGAGGAGAGCAGAGAAGCAAATATCGGTTACCGCGTACCGACCGTTATCGTATACCGGTGTTGGAAACCCCCTCCTCGAGTCGTCGACGAAGGCCGCTCACACTACCAACCCCCACCACGATCGAGTTGTAAACGGCTTGGCCGAAGCGAGCGGCAGAACTCCGTTTACCGTCAGGAATAATTGACAACTCGAGCTCGCTGAGGTAAAGACATATGACAAAAACATCGTAGAAAATACTTCAGCTTCGTTTTACCTACGTAACGCGGATCGATTTTGAACTCCGTTCGTCTGTATGCTGGAAACCAAAATGCGGTTTAATCGTTGGATCCCACTCACGATGACCATCGAGCCGACACCCGTAATGATTGTAGATAATTAGAAGTAACGTAGTTAAAATTTTTGATTGTAATAAATAAACATTTGTACACTAACGATCGTTGTTTGTATTTTAACCATTTGTAGGAGGGGGGCTCGCTGTTACGGTCGTATTTCCATTTTCCCGTCGATCTCAGGAGATGTTAGCCGACACACCTGTACGTATGGGTGGGGACTGACTCAGACCAGTGAGCTGCCGAATCACCAGTGACAGCACTTTGTAGTATACGATTTGTCCAGCAGTATTACCGTCCTTCTGCTCCTCTCTAGCACGTTGACTGCGGAAGTGGCTTGGTTCATGAATTTGCAAATGGGGATATTGATCAGAACGCGCGGGTAACCGCTTTAAATTTCTAGTTAACCACGTGAAGGTCAGTTACCCGCGCAAGTGTGTAAAAAATTCAAAGTCCCCTTTGCGACCGTCCCCTTCGATGTCAACCGCGAGACTGATCATTTCCCCCACCACTTTTCGGTTCGGTCGACCCTATACTCTCGACAACCCCCGACCACTGACCAATAGGATTCGAGTATTTTTCCCGCCAAAAATTTCGGCCAATCAGAGAGCCGGATTTTTTTGTCCGTCGAAAAATATATCTCGACGCGCCACCAAAAATGCATATATACGAGGTACCGTTCGCGCGCGACTCTTTAGCTCCTTGCCCATAATAATGACTCCTTCAAGGAAGGAGCAGCGGGGAGGGGCCGGCGCGTCGCTTACTGGGGTGGTTTTTTTAAAAAAATATTTGTTACAAACATTTTTTTTACTCGAGAAAAGTTTTGAAATCCCCGACCGACTTTCCGTCAAAATAAAAAATAAAAACGCGCCGATTTACACCTCTTTTCGCGCCGACCCTAGACGTGACGATACGGCCGTTTCACCGTCGTATTTGTGTTAACCGAGTTCTGCGATGACCCGCGTTGCTGGCGGCATTGACTCAAAACGGCAATATGGACATGAAGTGGAGAGCGGCAAAAACGTACGAGTTTTACGGTCCAACAGAATATAAAACTCTGCGAGAAAAGTTTTGAAATCTCCGGCCTCGAGAAAAGTTTGAAATCTCCGGCCTCGAGAAAAGTTTTGAAATCTCCGGCCTCCGATTTTCAGTCAATAAAAATACCCGTCCAATATAACGGATGTTGTCAGTAAAGGGGTTACGCTACTATTGCTATATCGGTGCTTGTAATTTGTTTTCTCACCCTTCAAAACAGAGGACATTTTTAAAAATTCCATTACTATTTGCCGTGGGTACGGCCAAAGTACACATTTTATTTCTACGGACTCGGTCGAACAAAGAAGGGCCGAATCCGATATATATTTGCTATAATTTCATTATTACTTGCCGTGGGTACGGCCAAAGTACACATTTTATTTCTACGGACTCGGCCGAACAAAGAAGGGCCGAATCCGATATATATTTGCTATAATTCCATTATTACTTACGGCCAAAGTACACATTTTATTCCTACGGACTCGGCCGAACAAAGAAGGGCCGAATCCGAGATTCCATTACTACTTGCCGTGGGTACGGCCAAAGTACACATTTTATTTGTAATGACTCGGCCGAACCAGAAGGGCTGAATTCGGGGCCGAATATCAGATATATTTGCGATATTGGGTTCGGCCAATTCAGAGTGTCAAAGGGATATCGAATAAATATAATAACAAAGAATATATCAGATGTATTTACAGTCAAATCATAAAATTACAAAAATATATTTACAGTAAAATAATGAAAAATATAATATAAAATTTATTTACAATCAAATCATGACAAAATCTTAAACAACCTATACGAATGTATTTACAATCAACAAGTCCTTTGGGTTTAAGTTTCTACTACAACGCAGACTTCAAATAATCGTCCAACGAAATGTTTTCTTCGTCCGAGTCCTCTGCGACCACCTCTCTGCCGATGCCGCGCAGTTCCATGGCGTAGGCGAGCGGCAACGTCCAATTTATTTTAACATCCTTTTCGTCGTCGTTCTCCTTTCTCAGCTCGATAATACTTTTATCCTTTTTGGCTCGAATCAAGAGCGTATTCAAACATAATACGCGCGTCGTCACCCGGCGATGAAGAGCCTCGTTATTTTCTTTCTGTTTTTTGTTTAAATTTACACCAAAAAGAATATATACTATCATATCGCTGACGTTTCCCATTTCGTAGAGGAAAGATGTCGTTTCCTTGTCGCACGTACCGAAAATGCTCGCATCGAGCGTGTCAACGTATCGATCGAAATTCTTCTGTAAATATTCGACTTTATCCTGTCCTCCCTTCTCGATCAATTCTGTTTCTTGTTCGGCGACGAATTTAGAAATTATATTTGCAAATTTACACACCCAATCTTTTAATCCCGCCAATTCTATTTCTACTAAACTTTTGTTTTTGTCATACAGACCCAAAAGTTTACTGCATACAACGAGCGCCTCCAATTTTTGTTCGTCATTTGTGGTATTAGCTTTTATGGCGAGAATGATTTCTGATTGTTCGAGGCAATATCTACCTAGTGCCGAATATGTTATGGACTTCACCAAAGTTTTGATAACATTGCCGAAAGACACTTTGGTGTGGTCGTTTTTCTCGATAAATTTTTCAATCAACTCATCGACCACCTTTTTTGTAGCTTCCGCAATGTATTTATTGAATTTCATGGAGCTGAGTACCTTTTCTTTTCTTTGTACTTTAGGATTTTCATGGTCTATTACGATCCACCTCAACTTATTCGTGGGTGTTGGGGGTTGGCGGAAGCCCGTGTTTCTTCTGTCACGTCCGCTTCTTATGTTCGTATCACTACAAACGCTCGCCGAATCTTCGATGTCATCCAACCCGTCGTCCGACTGACTTAAATGGGGCTCCGTCAAAGTATTTTTAAAATTTACCCGCCGCTGTTTGGTATTTTGTTGTCGGACGGGTTTTGCTGTCTTTGTTGAAGAAGACGACGCGCAATCACCGATTTTGGCGACGCGCTCCAGCCTTTCAAATCTGTTTATAGCGAATTCTTCATTCGATGTTTTTGTTTTCTTCAATGATGACGGCGGAGGCAGTGAGTATGGACGCGAAGGTCTTTTTTTAGCTATCTTCGCAGATTTCACCGAACTCTCGGAATCGGAATCTTCGTTTGTCAATATAGTTTTATTCAATGATGATGGTGGGGGCAATGAATGCGTGGGTGAACCTCTTTTCTTAGTCGATTTTACCGAACTCTCAGAATCCGAACCTCCCGTTATTGATTTATTTCTTTTTGACGGTGCTGGTGCAGGTGACGAGTGCATATTTGAAGGTCTTTTCCTACCTGCCGTTGTAGATCTCACCGAACTCTCGGAATCAGAGAAATTATCGCCGGTGATTTTGTTTGTTTTTTTCGGTAATGTCTTGATTCCGGTAGGAATGTATGATGTTTTGGTTTGTGTACTCGTGTTCATTTCTCCGTCAGATGCCCGGGACGAGGGAATATACGGTTCCGGCGCGGGTCCGTTGTCGCTGAAAATCTCGTTTAAATCTATATCGGCGAGATGTCCGAGATGATTCACCTCACTCATTTCTTTACAGTTCTCTTCTATCGCCACAATACTAATTCCTCCGTGAGAAATGCTGATATCCGTAGGATTCAAACCACAAACTCTATAAATACTGTCTTCGATGTCGTCTTCTCTGAGTGGGGAAGAGTCCAACGCGAATACTATGGGTTGTGAATCGAAGTTATCGTATTGATTCGAAATGCTGCTGCTGATCCTCAAATCTTGTTCCAGACGTTGTCGCTTAGCAACCTTTTCTTGATAATGATTTAAAAAAGATTGATTTTCACTGGTTGCACCCTGCACAATAGTTGACATGACGAATCATACTGTTCATTTTTCAATATAAACTAATGATAAAATATAAATAACGTTAACACCACCAACAAACTCGTATAACACGTCTGAAAGCCACGACTCCTGCTACAAAACTGAATTCAAGTGTGGTAAGCGCCGCCTTTTATAACCGAGTGATAAGAGAGAGGGAAGTGAAGGGGCCCATCACGTGACGCCAGTGTAACGAGGTCAGCAAGAAAGCGTTGGTGGGGGGTGGAAAAACCCACCGCGGCCGTAACGAGGTCAGCAAGAAAGCGTTGGTGGGGCGTGGGAATACCCACCGCATATTTTTTGCCGCTGAACGATTAATCGGTATTCCGATCCGGTTTTGAATATTCGATATCATTTTGCCCTCCCTTCTCAAAAGATTGTTTGGCGATTCAAATTCTTCGTAAATATCGAAACAGACGAGAGCTACAATTGTTTGAACATAAAGTTCCAAATACAATATACGTGGACCTTGACATTACCCACTTCAAAAAAATGTTGCTCTGCCCTGATTTGTTTATTTTCCAAAAATAACGTGATTATTTGTCGTGATTGTTACAGCGAACAATTCGAGTTATGATATGAGATATTTGTACGAATCCTTTCAACACAAAACAATATTCAATAAATACAAGTGCGCCGCATATGGTTCTGCGTGTATAGAAGAAATCTTTTGGCGATGTGACTGTTTAACGGACTTCGACCCTGAGATTTTGAAAACAAATAAAATAAAAGGGGTGGGGATCGATCGCAGGAGGTGGATGCCCCATAAAGCAAGTGATCGGGTTCTCGTCTCTCCCACCACGCCGCGGATGCCCGCATAAATCAAGCGATTTGGTTATCATTTCTCCCACCACGCCCCTCTACCGCCGCCACGACCACCTTCCGCCTCCCCCACCACGACCGCCGTCCTCTCCCACCATGATAAATAGCGCGGGTCGTTCTCGGTGGGCAGTATTCTGTCGGTCTTCTTACTGAAACGTCATGGAGGCGGGAAAGTCACGGTCATTACCTTCGGAAAAAGCTGCGATTGAGACGATTTTCGTCGATTACAATTTCCTGTTTTCGAAAGGGGGCAAACAGGTTATCAAGGAATTGGCAGTAGTAGGGAATACGACCAACGGTGACCAGTTTCAACAGTGTTTCATCATAGATAGTCCGCGTCATATGAATGTGCCCGTATTCATAAACAATTATAGAGATAACTACAAACTAATACAATCGCACGGAATCACTTGGAATGATGGTGATGTTCCAATATCAGTTGTGAAGATATTCAATGATCTAGAAGATTCATCGGTGATAGTAGTCAAGACGACATGGAAGAGGTATTATTTGAAAAAGTGGTTTCCAAATCTCCACTTTGCGACTATATACGCGATGGACACTCTCGTAGTCAACGATTGGTCTCAGAAGTTGCCACTAAAACCTCTGGTGTGCTCATTCCACGCACTCAAACCATCCAAGACTTGCGCGCTGAACTACGCGCGGCTGATGAGCATACGCTTTGCGGCTCAGCGAACCTTGAAGAGGGGCATCTATTCAAAGAAGTAAGAAGGAACTTTTTTCTTGTGTATCACTGTTGTTATCAAATTTATGTATGACGTTCATGTTATATATGTTTTTTTGTAAATTAAAATTGGTAACAATTGTATTTGTGAAATTGGTATATTTTATTGTATATCACTGTTTTTATCAAATTTATGTATGTATGATGTTCATGTTATATATTTTTTTTGGAAATTAAAATTTGTAACGATTGTATTTGTGAAATTGGTATATTTTATTGTATATCACTGTTTATATCAAATTTATATATGTATGTTCATGTTTTTTTGTAAATTCAATTTGGCAACGATTGTATATCATTGTTTATATCAAATATAATGTCAACTCTATATGTGTATGATCATTTTACCCAAAGTTTTAAAAGACGATATGCGAATACGTCGATCCGATTGTAATTTTTGACTTTCGGATCGACGTATTCGCAAATCTTTTTTAAAAAATATATTAAACCATGTCGGGAAACCGATACAATATGTCAGTCAATAACAATATTGGTAGCGGTGATCTAACCGTGGCCATCGGTGATTTTTTCGAGTAGGCGATTCACTTTTCGACGTTTGGTGTTAATGCGACCGGAAATGTTTTTCATGCTTTTTAAATACGATTGAAAGAGTTTGTAAAACGTCGACGTGAATATCGGATTATGCGCGAACCCTCTAAACACGTCACACCTGTCTAAATAACCGAATATATCTTGTATACTGGTGTCGTCCATACCCAAGGAGCATTTTGCCATCGCCACCAGTATATCTCGAATGAAAAAGTGACGCTGACTCCGTTTTGGCGCGTTTCGCGTATCGGTCCACAGATAAACACACAACTGTACCATACTAATGCTGGACGCGAGCATGCCAACCGGATCGAGTTTTATGTAACCGCAACATCTATTTTTACCGTAATTATTGTTTTTTGGCGAATTTATATCGCCTTCGTTGTTTGCGTTCAGACAGACGCGACGATTTTTGCAACGTTCGAATATTAATTCTACAGTAGCGCTCCGTACGCCAGGCAATGCTTCGATCACCTTAGCGATCTTCGGGTTGTGGACGGTAGTCACGATATTTTCCAATATCTTCCTGTTGTATTGAGCTTTGGACGGAGGCGTTATCGAGCCCGTCCCGATATTCAATCCGGCCGTCTCTCTCAACAACAGTTTCATCCTGGATCGTATAATATTTTCGTCCAAACTGCCCACTAACATCGCTAGTCTTGCGGGCACTTTATCAAGCAGCCCGGGAGAAACGACATTTTTCATATTGACGACGAAAATTTCTTCCCGGCCGTCCTTGTCATACATGAGATAGGCGAGTATTTGCAGCATGTACGTTTGATTGTGTATGACTGGCGGAACTTCGAGAATGAGCGACAACAATGTTTTGTACGATGCCGAACATTCGTTTTCCGGCGCGCATTCGCAATCAAACGGGTTGACGGGGTTGTGGCGTATGTGTTTGCGCACGAAATGCATGAGATCGTCGAAATCATTCGCCTCTCTTTTCATCGTAGTTTTGAACAGATCGCGCAGCATGGCACCACACGCGATCAGAGCCATACAACTGGACGTGTAATAGACGGGCGTTTCGAGCATGTTCTTTATCATTTTATGAATTTCGTCGCCCAGCGCTCGTCTCGGATCATCGGCCGACATATTGCGGACAGAGTGAAAACTGCCGTTATTGGAATCCCAGCGTTTCAACAGGTGGTCGTGGTCCTCTCTCAAATTTTGAACGTCCTTGATCGTGTACGTGCCCATTATCATATCTGTAAAACATTTTACGACTCTGCAGAACATGTCGTGATCAGTTTTTGATATCGTCAATTGTACGGTTTCAGTAGAGAGTATCAGGCGATCTCCGTAATACATCACGGAAGCGTGTGCGGTAAGTTTCGTACAGTCCGCCGTTGGGGTTTGTGGGACATCGTCGTAACCCGCCCACTTCTGATCGGTCCCGAGTTCCGTCGGAAACGCGCCGCCTCGTTCGGCGATCAACCGTATTGCCTCGAGACTTTCGGTAACATCGAGAAACGTTTTTTCCGCATCGAAATCGCATACGGGTTCCTCTCCTGCGTTCGCAGTCATATCACTTATAACTTATTGAATTCCGGTGGTTGTTCGGGAAGATACACGTGATCGTGGTAACGGAAGCCTCGGTTCAGTTTATTGTGGCGCGGAATGATTGCCCAATCAAAAGAACTGAAACGTTGTGTGTCGAAACGTTTGTCTCAACCGCCGCGGAAAATACTTAGATAAAGGTAATCTCGGATACCGAGATGGATTAACGCGAGCTCAGCCGAACGCGTTAGCAAACTCATCCTAGTCCAATCTACCGTACATGTAAGTTTTAAAAACAACTTTGTCAGCACGCACCGCCGGGATGAGTGATATTGGACTTCCGAGATTAACGGAAATTTTCCGTGGGGGACATTGGATGAAAACGGAATCTACAATTTTAGATAAGAAATTGTCAGGAGTTGTCGGAGAACGCGTGTGTATACGTTTGAAGAAACCTCGAAGCATGACGGTCAACATTGAAGAAGAAAAGGAGAAGCTTCCGATGGATGGTGTAAAAGACCTTGAAGGTTGGAGAGTACGCGAATTAGGAGAAGCGGCAGTAGCTGGAACTATAAAATCCAACAAAACAAGAATATATACCGCTTCATACAGACATTTTCGTTCTCGGCCGACACCTTACAGTAGCGTGGGATTCAGAAATGAGATTAAGGTGGTCCCAAACACGTTTGGACCCAAGGAGATGTATGATGTATACACGACTCCAAGGAGCAGCTACAACGTCCTAGATCTCAAGGAAGTATTCTCCTCCGAGAGTGTGTTTCCCGATGACAGGGGCCATAACTCACCCATCAAAGTGTTTTGCGTAATACAACAGAAAAAACTGAACGGGACTATCCGTTTCCAGAAAGGATGTAATGATAGAACATTTATGAGTCTATATCGCCACACAACCGAACCCGACGACGATATCTTGAAACTTGTTCGAACCCATCTGCCGAAAGAAATCTACTACGATCTGATGAAGTTCATGAATTACGACCAGGTTAAATGGCTCGCTGATAACGACGAACGTTTTGCGCGTAAATTAGCGAGTAAACGTTACAACCTGAATTCGTACGACAGAAGTAAATTTCCAAATATGTCAGTTTTATTACGGGCCGTACAAAAGGAAGCCGCCAAAGAGATGAGGTTTAGTTGTAATGAGGACATGTGGTTGGTTTCATTTGACGAATTCAAATATCCCGGTATAGCTGAACGATTCGCCGTGCAACCGGGCATATATAAATGGCAATCGGCCATATCGGTAACGAGCATGAAGTACGACAGCTGCAGATCGCGTTGTGAAAAATGTACGGAATTGTTTAATTGTCTACAAGGAAACATGCAGTTCAATCAAGAGAACACTTTAAAAGGAAACTCGCGGATTAAAATATTTATGTTGGAAGGATCTGAGGGTGTTGATATCGATTCGTGTTATGCTTCTCCGTATTACGAGGGCTCGAAGGTTTTGAGTGAGCACGACTACTTCGTTCACTTGTGGGTCGATTTCCTGGAAAATATATGGCTGCAAGACGTTCAAATTACTGATGAAAGGTTAAAATACAACCAATATATGAGTTTCTATAATTACAAGACGCTAATATTTAAGGATCCCGTCAAATTCTTTGGTACGCTAAAGGTTATGGATTTGATCGATGACGGAATTATAGCCTTCACATCCAGAATGGACGGAGAAGTTGTCGGATATCTCGTTGATGACAAAGAGTTCAGGTTGAGAGTACCAGCGTTAAATGTATCAAAACCAAAATCGGTCATAGGATTGAACTTTTTGCCAGATTCGCACTGTGTTGAAATGAAATCGGCCGTCAATCTCGTAAAACACATTCGGGAGCACGAAATCGCTAAAAAGATGCAAGACGCTTATGATCGTTTGCGTGATTTACATTATGCATTGTCAAATGCGGTTGATGAAACCACGGATGTGGTTATTCGACTCAATATAATCGTAACGGAAGCGGATATCCAAAGTTTACGTGAAATCATAACGAATAACTATGATTTGAAAACAATCTCTTATTTCAAAGAGAGAGTGGATAAGGACACGTTACACATTCACGAAATCTACGAAGAAGATTTCGATTTCTGTGCTAGGTACCTTTTTATTAAATTTGGGGAGCAACATTTTCCAGACGTTATCAGTCGCATCGCCAAACTGATGTTTTCCAGATGTTCGCACGAACGGCTAAATTCCACAAATATCTGTTCGTTGAAAATAATCAACCCCGTTGGTTTACGCTCGGTGTATTCAGTTGTAACCGGGCTCATTTTGGACACTGATATTGTGTAATATATCATTATTTGAAATTATGATTTTTTTTCACCTCACAGTTATGTATCTCTTTAGCGGTGGCCGGAACAAAAATAATACGCCGGTTCCGGCCAAATGTCAAATGTGTATTTCAATCTCGGCCTAGATCATGAGAGTGTATATAGAGTCCGCGGATATATGCATGTATCTCTCTAGCGGTGGCCGGAACAAAAATAATACGCCGGTTCCGGCCAAATGTCAAATGTGTATTTCAATCTCGGCCTAGATCATGAGAGTGTATATAGAGTCCGCGGATATATGCATGTATCTCTCTAGCGGTGGCCGGAACAGAAATAATACGCCGGTTCCGGCCAAATGTCAAATGTGTATTTCAATCTCGGCCTAGATAATGAGAGTGTATATAGAGTCCGCGGATATATGCATGTATCTCTCTAGCGGTGGCCGGAACAGAAATAATACGCCGGTTCCGGCCAAATGTCAAATGTGTATTTCAATCTCGGCCTAGATCATGAGAGTGTATATAGAGTCCGCGGATATATGCATGTATCTCTCTAGCGGTGGCCGGAACAGAAATAATACGCCGGTTCCGGCCAAATGTCAAATGTGTATTTCAATCTCGGCCTAGATCATGAGAGTGTATATAGAGTCCGCGGATATATGCATGTATCTCTCTAGCGGTGGCCGGAACAGAAATAATACGCCGGTTCCGGCCAAATGTCAAATGTGTATTTCAATCTCGGCCTAGATCATGAGAGTGTATATAGAGTCCGCGGATATATGCATGTATCTCTCTAGCGGTGGCCGGAACAAAAATAATACGCCGGCTCGTCACCGCCCAACTATTGAATTTGAATGTTCTTCCCGCCGAATGTTTTGGCCAATCAAAGGGCTGGAAACGTTGCATGTCGAAACCTTTGTCTCAACTGCCAATGAAAATGCATAATAAAGGTCATATCGGAATCCGAGATAGATTCACTCGAGCTCAGCCAAACGCATTAGCCAACTCATACTCGTCAAATCTGCCATATATGTAAATTTGTACAAACTTGTAAGCACACACGTCTCCGGGATGAGCGATACTGAAATACCGAAGTTAACGGAAATGTTCAATGGGGGACATATGATGGATGCGGAATCTGAAATATTAGATAAGCAATTGTCAGCGGTTGTCGGAGAACGCGTATGTATACATTTGAAGAAACCTTGCAACGTGGAGGTAAAAATTGAACATAAGGACGATCTTTCGATGGTTGGTCGTTCTCGGGCGACACCTTACAGCGGCGTGGGATTCAGAAATGAGATAAAAGTGGCCCCAAAAATGTTAGGGCCCGAAAAGGATATACATGTTGTATACACGACTCCAATATGCAGCTATAACGTAATAGATCTCAAGGAAATATTCCCCTCCGAGAGCGTGTTTCCCGATGACAGGGGCCATAACTCACCCATCAAAGTGTTTTGTGTAATACAACAAAAAAAACTGAACGGGATTTTTCGTTTCCAAAAACAATATACTGATAGAAAATTTATGGGTTTATATCGCCACACAATCGAACCCGACTACGAGATCTTGAAAACCGTTCGAACCCAACTGCCAAAAGAAATATACTACGATTTGATGAAATTCATGAATTATGACCAGGTTAAATGGCTTGCCGATAACGATGAACATTTTGCGCGCAAGTTAGCGAGTAAACGTTACAACCTGAATTCGTACGACAGAAGTAAATTTCCGAATATGTCAATTTTGTTACGGGCCGTACAAAGGGAAGCCGCCAAAGAAATGAGGTTTAGCTGTAACGAGGACATGTGGTTGGTTTCATTAGGCGACTTCACAAACTCCGGTATAGCCAAAAGGTTCGCCGTGGAACCAGGTATATACAAATGGCATTCGGCCGTATTGGTAACGAGTATGAAGTACGACACCTGCAGATCACGATGTGAAGTGTGTACTATATGTTTGAACAATTTACAAAGGTGGATGCAGTTTAATCAAGATAAAACTATAAAAGGAAACTCGCGGATTAAGATATTTCTGTTGGAAGGATCTGAAGGTGTTGACATCGATTCGTGTTATGCTTCTCCATATTACGAAGGCTCGAAGGTTTTGAGTGAGCACGATTACTCCGTTCACATGTGGGTCGAAAACCTGGAAAATATATGGCTGGAAGACGTTAATTTTACTGACAAAGATCACCAACTTACAAGTTTCTATAGATTCAAGACTCTGATATTTAAAGATCCCGTCAAATTTTTCGGGACGCTTAAGGTCATGGATTTGATCGATGATCAAATTATAGCTTTCACATCTAAAATGGACGGAGAAGTTGTCGGATATCTCGTTCATGATGAAGAGTTCAGGTTAAGAGTACCATCGGTACGGTTATCCGACCAAAACAACCCAAAATCAGTCATGGGATTGAACTTTCTTCCATCTAAGCTCTGTCGCGAAATGCAAGCTGCCGCCAGATTTGTAAAACACATACGGGAGCACGAACTATTGAAAAAGATGGAAGACGCTATTCATCGCTTGTCCGATTTATATTATGCATTTGTCAATGAAGTTGACGAATCTATGAAGATAAACATTCGACTTAATATAAATGAAACAAAAGCGGAAATCCGAAATGTTCGTGAAATCAGAAAGAATAACTGTGATTTGAAAACAACCTATAATTTCAAAGAGAGGATCGATAAGGACACGATACACATTCACGAAATCTATGAAGAGGATTTCGATTTCTGTGCTAGGTACCTTTTTATTAAATTGGGGGAACACCATTCTCCAGACGTCATCAATCGCATCGCCAAACTAATGTTTTCCAGGTGTTCGCACGAACGGCTGAATTCCAAAAATGTCTGTTCGTTGAAAATTATCAACCCCGTTAGTTTACGCTCGGCGTATTCAGTTGTAACCGGGCTCGCTTTGGACACTGATATTGTGTAAAATATAATTTTTTGAAATTATGAATTTTGTTCACCTCACAATTATGTGTATGTTTTTGTTCACCTCACAATAATGTGTATGTATCTCTGTAGTAGCGGCCGGGGCCAAAATAATACGCCGATTTCGGCCTAAGTGTCGTAAGTGTATTTCGATCTCGGCCTGGATCACGAGAGTGTATATCGAGCCCGGCCGAGACCACGGATATGTGTATGCATCTCTGTAGTAGTGACCGGAACAAAAAAATAATACGCCGGTCCTGGCCGAAATTTTGTATGTGTAGTATTTCGATCCGGCCGAAAGTGTTGCTATCGGGTATATGGTTTTGGAAATGGGAAAAATATAATTTTGCAAACAATATTTATTGACAAAATTTCATAATTTTGTAAACAATATTTATTGACAGAATGTCATATGTATCATCACTTTACTGTGGGAATTCATTGAATTTCACAACACGATCATCGATCAATAAAAGCTTTATGGCGTGTCTAGTGTAGATCTGAAGTTTGAATGCCGCTTGATTTTTATCCAAAATTTGAACTCGACATCTGCAGTACGACGACATGTAAACTGCATCTTCAATAACTTCGGCTGCCTCCATTTTTAAAACACCCTTTCCGATATTATCTTTGTCGTTTTCCACAGTCAGGTATTTCATTTTAACCATTTTACCACTGTTTCCAGCGGTTGGTAGTATGTCTATGGTTTCTCGCTTGGCCAACGGTAGGGTGATCAATCGCAGATATGAACGTAGGCGATCGGAGTCGGAGGTGTTTCTACCAGCTTTCGAGTTAGAAAAAACTTCCATCATTTGCAGGCTGTTTTTAGGGGTGTCAGTCATCTCTTGGTGCGCATCGTTGTGTTCGTTTTTATTCCGCATTTCGTGATGTGGATCATTCGCTTCTCCAATTTCCTTTTTTGCTTTGTTGATTTCCTTGGAAGCCATGTGGTACAGTACGTCGTACATGTCGTTTATTGCCCTGTTGATATATTCACCGAAAAACGGATGCGGAATAACATGGTACTTGTTGAACTCACCCCCGTCGCGTTGAGCGCAACCGATGAATATGAATCGAAACGGGTTGTTGAACATCAGCTCTATATAATTCGAATCGTTTTTGCTTTTGGCCTCCATGGAACGAAACGATATGTTTTCCATCAGAAACTTTTTGCTCAGTACACAGGAGATCGGTTTTATTTGATTTATGTAGATCGGATTGTTTCGATGATCCAGCATCGAAAATAGCGATTCTAACATCCGCGGCAGATGGACGTGGGCGTTTTCGTAGTTGTTCTCTTCTAGTTGGCGCATGTGGTACTCAGCCGCGCGCATTTGGATCGCTAATTTACGATTGTTTAGAGACAACAGCGTTGACTTGTACTGCACGATATGGATAAAGGTATTATAGACGTTGGTCAAAATGACGCTGGCTCCCTCGTATCCGGGCAACGGGCTTCGTAGATCCACAATTTCGTTTCCGTAAACGAAACGATCCACCGTAGGGCGAATTTTCAAATTGTTGATTTCCGCTTCGGCCATGTCATTATAATCGTCACCGTCCGCCTTTGCCGGTTGGTCTTCCGTGAACAGCTTCCTTCTTGCGCGTTTCTTCTTTTCGTCTGGAATGCCGTCGATCGCATCTCGTCGACGTTTAACTGATCCCATGACATTGGTACAATCGCCGGAAGTTGACGCAAAAATCCCCTCTTGATATTGCATCTCTGAAAGTATGTCGAAATCATAATCCTCTCCCGTCGCATCTGTTTCCTCAAGCGGTACAGTTGAAGTATGTGTCTCTTCTGCTGTTGCTTCCATTTCCGCGAACTATAGGGTCAGAGAACGTGCTTCTACTCGGCGTGACGATTGGGAAGACTGTTCATCTGTCAAAGGGAACTTGCCTTTATCGGTTGTGGTGGGGGGGGAGAATTAAATGTCGACCGAATGGTTCTGAGGTCATACGACAAATGAACGGGTAGAGGGGGATCTTACACTGTGTCTGATGAGCGGAACATCTTCTCGGTCCGACTCGTAAAGTTCCTCGGTAAAGTAAAATAACAAAACCTGGTCGATAACCACTTTTAAAAATAATATAAACGTAAAAATCAAAAGGGTAAACATGAGAAAAATAGATGCAAAGAGAAACAAATACCCGAGGCCAACGAGTATAACAGTAGAGACGTCTACGGACATGCTGAGCGTGATGCACTCGTTATTGTGTCTGCCGAGCTACTGTGACAATACTCAATGCTCGGGAGAGTGGGGGGGTGTATGTTCTTCTCGTCGCGCGCCTGCGTTTCTGACATAATTTATCCTTTCTTTCAGTGGATATACGCGCACCTCGTTCGTTCTCGCTTCACCCAGAAACGTGTTCGGAGTGTACTTGGATATATTCTCGTCCAATTTGTCATCGGACAAACCCCAAATTTTTATATCGTTGGGAACAATTTTATCAGCCAGTGCCCTAAGCGACGTTAACGCCTCTCGTTTATTTTTATCTCCGTCATTGTAATCGACCGTTTTACTCACTAAACTGCCGATCAGATTTTCGACGACTTTTAATGACGGTCGGAATTTCTGATCGATGGCTTGATGTATTTTTGTATCTCCTACACACATCTCGAGCCGATCTAGTACTTGTATAGCGTTCAACAACCATTTAACCGCCAAATCAGAATTTAACAGTTCTTTGTCTTGACTGGGGGGTGTGTTTAGGTATTTGGCCGCGTAATAATAATAATTCGTCACGTCCGCTTTTTCTAGTGTTCGCAATCGCTTATCCGAGACGTCCAGTGTTAGGGCCAGTAGTAAATTTTTTGGAAGTTTATCGTCTAATCGCATGAATATCCTTCTGAAATTCATTGTTGTTAGCAACTGTTTACATGTTCGCACACGACCCAAACGATTTGTACAAATGCCCTTAATTTCCCTCGGAAAGCCTTCGGCCAACTGTCTACGCACGTCTCCTTGCGAATGGTCTAAATTAGTGTACATGGATTTATCTGTATATTTTGCAGGGTTTCTCAGGCGCCCCTTTGTGATGCGTTCGTCATCGTTTAAGCCTCCCTGAGCCAGGATCCTTCTTTTTTCAGCCAGCCGCCTTTGCCGTTTTCGTTCTCGCTCAGGTGACACGGAACCGGCTGCAGAATCGCTGTCGCTCGAATCGCTCTCATCGTCGTCGCTTGCCGACGACCCGCGCGAACGCCGACGCACGGCCGGGGGAGGACTCCGTTTGCGCGGAGATCTGACAGGCTTTCCGGTTGCCGAATCGGTTAGCGGAGTAGATTTGGGTTGCGACGATCCGGCAGACGTTCCGGCAACGTTGTACGTGGCGAGTTCTGGACGTTGAAAAGTTTTTGCGAAAGACGGTAATGTCGTTTGGATGTCTGCACCGGGAGTTGGTGGACGCGGCGATAATGGCATTAAATTGGTATACTGCAGTTGGTCGTTGTCATCTTCACTTGATCCGTCGTCCAAGTTTGGCATGTAATAATTCGCGGGAAACGCCATTATAACCTAACTTATAATGTCTCACTTATTTTTCTGAACCACTTTCTTTTGAACCGAATTCTTTTTGGACGCGACTGTGTTTTTATTTGCCGTTTTCAAACTTTTTTTCTCTGTTTTGTCTTTCTTTTTTGTCGAGGTACTCGCGGTTTCTTTCGACGGGGACGGAGATCGCTTTGAAGATCCACTGCCGAACGAGGTCTTGGTATTCTCCGTCTTTTTCTTATTACCAGACGCGCGGGGACTCGAAGAACGTCCTCCGGAACCGGGAAAACTTTTATTTTTAGTCGGTGATTTATTTTTACCACTCGCGCTATTTTTCGAGGGGCTCGGAGATCGACCTCTATTACTGTCGCTACTGCTGGAACGCCCACTTTTGATTTTTCCAGTCTTTTTCTTTTTACTCAGAGAACATACCTCGGAACTATCGCGGCCACTCGACCGACAACGATTCGATCTTTCAACTTTTCCGCCAATCAACCGTCGGCTTGCGCTATCCGACCTACTCAGACCGACACTACCTTTTGGACCGTTCTTTCGAGAAGGTGAAGGACTCGGACTCTTGTTCCTTCTAGCCCCACCATATTCACCGGACGACGATATTATGCGATAGGGACTGCGGTTCCGTTTATTACGGATTGCGCCCGGAAATAGATTATGTTTTGCGATCGGTTTGAACGTCACATCGGGGACCGTACCACCGACATTCGTCGAAACCGTTTGAGAGTACGATTCGATGTTGTCCAAATCGCTCGGCATGACTGTGGAAATATTACTTATATATAGGCGCACTAATGACTATTTACTGGCTTCGCGACACCGTCGTCGATGTCACGACCGACGTGCTGGCGCGTGGGGCGATGGTACCGCGCTTGGCATTACTGATAAATTCGCTCTCTGCAAAGCACGATTTCGTTACAACAAAGCCTAAATACGCCGTAATAGCGGTCAGGAAATAAAACGCCGAGGGGCTCAACTCTGACGTCCAAAACACCAGAAAGCCCATTAAAAGCACTATCGCAACAATGTTCAAATAGCGATTGTTCACGACGTTCGCCTCGTAAACGCGAATGGGTACGGTTTCCATTTTGGGATCTCTTACAAACACACCATCTCGTCCGTCTACCGATTTTTTTATCGCGACAAAAAAGATAAGTCAGAATGGGCTCCATTATTTATATATTCATAGTAAACGCGATTATATACACCATAGTTTGTTTAATATTTTCCGAAAGCGCCAAACCCGACATCACCAAACCGCTCACAGTCCACACGGAGGACGTCAAAGAGGCTGCTGCGAAGCAATCGGATTGCCGAAACGACGTGTCCCGCGTAATAGAAGGGCCCGGTGGAACTAATCACTACTGCGTACCCCTTTGGCCGGATATTTTCGGCGGTCCTGATGGCGGTGATATCATCGTATGCGGCGGTGCCGTACACGACAAAATCACAGATCGGGTATACATATCCCGTTTACCGGCGGTCAGTGAATTTCCCGCACCGACAACCGACCCGCGGTTAGAAACTATCGACGTAGAAAGGAGGGAATATAGATGGAGGTGTGCTATAGAAAAATCCGCTGTAGATCACATGGCAAACGCCTATGTCCCGTCGCCGATCGATCGATTGCGGACGATACGAAACTATTGCGCTAAATTTATTTATAGGTCAGTCGCGCTGATAGGGTTTTCCGCTGGTCGCGATCGCGGGTGCGACTGTTTAACTAGTCACGGAAAGATTCACGTTCACGCCGATAGATGGATGTTTTCGCGCGTAACCGGTGAAGAAACATCTTCGCCTGGAAACGCACCCCCGCCTTATCCCTTATCGGACGGAATGACGTCGTATCCGTACGCGTGTTCACCTTGCATGGCCGGGGGCGGACTGGACGCCGGATCATACATCGTTACTGTGGCGCGCGGTTGTGTTAAATCGTACGAACGACCGCTGATAGGAAGACTAGACGCGGACGTATTGGAGGAATTCGGTTCGGTCCTCGACCGTTTTCCTTGTGGCGTCACGGGATTCGGTGGTCGTACCGCTTCGTGTTCGACCGCGACCGCGTATGTGGGAATTGGTCTTTCAGAATTTGGCAGACGAGTGATCGGTCTGCCAAAAATTTGAATTTTGATTCGGTTCGCGTTAGAGGTAAGATAGACGAATGTTCAATCTCCGATATTTGACTCATGCCGAACACGAGATACGAAACCGATATTGACACGAATTTCGTAATGGCATACGATACGTACAACCAACAGGTCGTGGACGAAGAAAGAGCATTGATGCGATCTCGCCGCAACGAACCGAAAAACGGCCAGCCGAAGGATTCCCTTCCAACCTCGCCATCTGACCATCGCCGTCTCGAGCCGGTGACGGCCGATAGAGTCTCACAACCGGTCGACCGTACGCTCCTCATGACCGTAAACGAAGAGGAGATGTCCTGGAAAAAGCTTCCATTCCCACCAAAACCTCCGCGATGCGTCGTCGATTCTCCCGTGGTGCCTAGCGTCGCTCGCTCATTGGTCACCGCGATGCTGATCGGATACACGACGGCTCTGTTGACGTACTGTTTTTCTTCTTGCGGGAGCGATGATGGCGATCGACGGCGGGAAACGGTCAGCCGATAAGTCAAAGAGTATGTCGGTGGCGAGATCGAAAAAAACTACCTACCTCCAACGGCTGGTGGAGGCCGGTGACGATCTCGAAGACGCAAACGTGAACATTCACCAGTTTGACCACACAATGTCTACGCAAAAACTTTTGGATTGTTATTTCTCTTTGGTGCGTTTTGATTTAGAATTAAAAACCGATTATTCGATACGTGCGAGCGAGACGAACCCGTACCACCTGTTGGCGCTTCACGTAATGTTGGTTAAGAAACAGTTCGATATCGACAACCTGTTGATGATGGTCAATAAAAACACAGTACGTTCGCACCTCTCGATATTACAGAGGTTGTTTACAAACAACCGAGCTTCCGGAGAAGTAGTTGCAATATTGAACAAAGTCACCGATCTCAATCCGAGATCCGAGACCGTCGGTGCGAAAGGAGAGAGTACGTCGGCAACCCCGCTTCCCGCCGGCCTTTCTCGATTCGACATGAGTGTTGCCGGTGGTTTCAACACCATCATCGGACAGGACGCCGCCGTGCAGAAGGTGAAACGACTGGTCCGCGAAACGGTGACGGTTTCACAACCACTGTCAATGGTCTTGTACGGCCCGCCGGGAACTGGGAAAACCTCCATGGCGTTGGCCGTCGGCCGCGAGTTCAATCTCACGGTGTATACGATAGCGGTGGCGTCGTTGGGCGGACACTACGTGGGAGAACGCGAGAAGAACACCGTGGAGATTTTCAATTTTTTAGAAAATCGCAACGAGGATTTACTATTGTTTATAGACGAAGCCGATAGTTTTCTCGCAGCAGCGGCTCCAAACGATTCTCAACAGGTGGAGTATACTCGCGCAGTCACGACCGGACTTTTCGAACGATTCCTGAGACATAAGCGCGACACCGGCGAGCGACGACGTGGGCGTGTACTGATGATGGCGACAAACTTCAAAGAGCGAATGGCCGAAGACATTTTACGCCGATCTTCGGCGATACTGATCGACCTGCCCCGTTCATCCGATGATATGACGCGACTGGCGCATTTCTATCGGGAGAAATTCCGTATCAACATGACGGAAAAACGGCTCTATCGCATCGTACGTTATTCGCTGAGATTGGGACTGGCGCCATCGCACCTGTCTCAGGTTATGCGCCGGATATCCGCGCAGGTGTTGTTGGAAATTTTGAAACGTGGTGTGGTTGTTCAACGACGCGACCGGAAGACGAGTGGCGATTCGCCACACAGATCTCTGGTATCACCCGTTTACACGATAAGTGGGACGACAATAAAAACGCCACTCGACAAGAATGACGACGTCGCGTTAGTGATCTACAATTCCAAACACGGAGTTCATCGAAAAGGGAAACGCGTGATGCTCTTGAGTGGTAATTCCCAAATATCGGCGAATGCCATCTATCCGTATTACGACGGTGATATCGAAAGGTTTTTCCGCACTTTTGCAGAATTTGATGCTATGATAAACGAACTGGAAGGAGACGACAGTACACGAGATCCGGACTACGTAAGACCCGACGACCCCTGGGTCGATGACGACGAAGGGACCGACAGCGACCCTGGGTTTATTCCGACCGCCGGCGAAACTACAGAACGGATGGAACCGCCGCCTAATCGCCGGGTAATAAGTATATCGGACGAGGCTTGGTTGTTCCATAACCGTACTGGTAAAATAAGTTAACGGGCGGGAAGAGGATGACGTCATGTCGGTTCAACTCCTACCGCGAACACGCGTCCGACGGTTTGTGTTCGCTGTTTCCAAACATCGCGGACTATCGAGTGCATCAACGGGACAGATCAAATAACGGCATCGTTGGTAGTCGATTTGGCCTTTTGTTTCACGGTGACGAGGGTGATGTTGAAAACCAACTCCATGTACACGAAAATGCCCAATATTCAACCGACAGGTGGAGCGGAAAACCGCTGGCACTCGTGTTGGAAAATCTAGATCCCTGTACGATGCACAATTTCTCATTAAACCGCCGCCTATGTTCTATTTCAACCGAAATAGAAATATACGATATACACGTAGCCGAATACGAGCCGAAAAATGCCATAGAGTTTTGGACCGTCGTCACCGCAATGTTGAGGAAGTGGGACACGTTCCACGAACGAGAGGGTTATTGGCCATCCTTCTGCACAGTTACGGACGCTGTTATCAATTTGGACCGGTTCCCGTATGTCGACGACAACGGAGCGCTGAGATCGTTGAGACCGGTGCACTTTGTAAAGGACTGTTCCAGTTTCGCCGCCGCTATGGAGAGGCTGGTAACTATGTGGTTCAAAAACTATTACCGTTACGTGTTAAGCGTTACAGACGAGGATAAACTGCGTGACATACTCTCAGGTGGTGGGTCAAACGAGGCGTTCGTCACGAGCGGCGGTAATTGCGTGAAAGCCAGACGTATCGAGTGCGACCCGCGGGACTATGCGGCCGGATTCTGGGAAAAACACGATTCGGAAAAGTACAAGGCATGTTTCACTAACGATGAACACGCCGATTTTACCTCGTTAACGTGCCAGCTAAAGCATATCATGGACAGCACGTCGCTGGATTTAATGAAAAACGGAAGTCGTAAAACGATCGATAACGACGGAGCGGACGGTGATGATGTATCAGACACCCCGGCGTCTGTCATAAATATGGAGCGGCTTCGGTCTAAACGTTTGTTTCACGCCATAGTTGTAGACACTTTCGGTAATCACCGCGAATATCCACACACGATTATGTGTAGGGATTTCATTGTCAAAAACCGCGAATGGTGTTCAGTGTGGCTTAAAATCCTGCGTGTGTTCAGCGAGTATCGTCTACGTCGTTTGAAACAAGAGTACGTCGACGAAAGGGAAGAGGAAGAGGCAAAAACAGGTATAAGGCAAGCGATGAAAGAATGGAACGTCTGGTTCCCACCGCTTTCTGTGTCTACGAAACTACGTGAAAAAGATTTCAACAAGATGACTCGAAGAAAGAGGAAAAACGATTCGATCGCCCGTAAACTCGGCCGGCTGGCCGCGGACGTTAATCACGAGAAGATTAGACGCGAAGAAGATGAATAAAAGGTTAATTGAATTGGTATTTTTTTCGTGAGCAAGATGTTGTCATCTCCGCCGGCCGGCACTTGATAAGTGAACAAAATAATCAAATAGAAATGAAACGAAGGACGTTAATCGTTTTGGCGTTTTTCGTTGTCGGTTCGTTCGTACTGTTTTTAGCCAGAATGAACGGTGTTAAACCTCTCCTCAACATTGGTTGTTACGAAGATGAAAATCCTGTTACCTCGACGGATGACGGGAAAAATGTAACGGACACTATACAACATCCCACCTCTACACGAACTTTAACCGTTCAAGAGGGTACGGTGACCACCAAAGAACCTATTTCTGGCTCGGACGAAACAGCTTCCGAAACTACTATAGTTACCGATCTCCCGCGGAGGAGTAAAATATCCGTGGAGGAAACAGCCTATACTAAACAGATTGACATTGATAAAACCTCTTCCGCCTCGGCAGAATATTTAGACACATACACATCGAAATCTAAAGAGAATACAACGTCTGCGGCGGAGACAATTTCTGTAAAACCATCTATTCCCACGATCGAGACTCCAACAGTGAAAACGAAGAATGCTTCATCCGCGGCGGAGACAATTCCTCATAAATCATTTACGCCCACAACTGAGACAAAGGGAACTCCGTCCACAGCGGACACAATTCCTGAAAAATCATTTACACATACGATCAAGACGGTTACGCCACCGGTGGACGTATTTCCCCTTCAGACCGTGAAAACGGCGGAAACGAAGAACGCTTCGTCCGCGGCAAAGACAATTCCTGAAAAACCATTTACGCCCACGATCAAGACGGTTACGCCACCGGTGGACGTAGTTCCCCTTCCGACCGTGAAAACGACGGAAATGAAGAACGCTTCGTCGCCCGTGGTGGATACAATTCCTGAAAACCCATTCACGCCGGTGGATACAATTCCTGAAAACCCATTCACGCCAACGATCGAGCCGGAAGCGTTACCGGGCGCGTTGGATAAAATTCCTAAAAAATCATTCACATTAAACGTAACTCCACCTGCGGTGGATACAATTCCTGAAAAACCATTCACGCCCACGATCGAGTCGGAAGCGTTACCGCCATTAAACGTAACTCCACCTGCGGTAGATACAATTCCTGAAAAACCATTCACGCCCACGATCGAACCGGAAGCGTTACCACCGGGAAAGAACACTTCATTAAACGTAACTCCGCCCGCGGTGGATACAATTCCTGAAAAACCATTCACGCCCACATTTGAGCCAGAAGCGTTACCGCCATTAAACCTAACTCCGCCCGAGGTGGATAAAATTCCTGAAAACACATTCACGCCCATGATCGAGCCGGAAGCGTTACCACCGGGGAAGAACACTTCATTAAACGTAACTCTGCCCGCTGTGGATACAATTCCTGAAAAACCATTCACGCCCACATTTGAGCCAGAAGCGTTACCGCCATTAAACCTAACTCCGCCCGAGGTGGATAAAATTCCTGAAAACCCATTCACGCCCATGATCGAGCCGGAAGCGTTACCACCGGGGAAGAACACTTCATTAAACGTAACTCCGCCCGCGGTGGATACAATTCCTGAAAAACCATTCACGCCCACATTTGAGCCAGAAGCGTTACCGCCATCAAACCTAACTCCGCCCGAGGTGGATAAAATTCCTGAAAACCCATTCACGCCCATGATCGAGCCGGAAGCGTTACCACCGGGGAAGAACACTTCATTAAACGTAACTCTGCCCGCTGTGGATACAATTCCTGAAAAACCATTCACGCCCACATTTGAGCCAGAAGCGTTACCGCCATTAAACCTAACTCCGCCCGAGGTGGATAAAATTCCTGAAAACCCATTCACGCCCATGATCGAGCCGGAAGCGTTACCACCGGGGAAGAACACTTCATTAAACGTAACTCTGCCCGCGGTGGATACAATTCCTGAAAAACCATTCACGCCCACATTTGAGCCAGAAGCGTTACCGCCATTAAACGTAACTCCACCCGCGGTGGATACAATTCCTGAAAAACCATTCACGCCCACATTTGAGCCAGAAGCGTTACCGCCATTAAACCTAACTCCGCCCGTGGTGGATAAAATTCCTGAAAACCCATTCACGCCCATAATCGAGCCGGAAGCGTTACCACCATTAAACGTAACTCCGCCCGCGGAGGATACAATTCCTGAAAAACCATTCACGCCTACGATCGAACCGGAAGTGTTACCGCCGGGGAAGAACCCTTCATTAAATGTAACTCCACCCGCGGTTGATACAATTCCTGAAAACCCATTCACGGGGAAGAACACTTCATTAAACGTAACTCCGCCCGCGGTTGATACAATTCCTGAAAACACATTCACGGGGAAGAACACTTCATTAAACGTAACTCCTCCCGTGGTGGATACAATTCCTGAAAAACCATTCACGCCCACTGAAGAGACTACTGGAGACGCAAGAGTAACTAATAATATTTCCGACGAAGCCGAAATTACAGAAACAAGAAACTCTTCGGAGGGGACCGATATCGCGGGTGACGGAATACGAGCCAAACGCGAAGCTGTTACTACGCTCAAGCACGGCGGACTTCACCTCGTCCAGGAAGCGGCCGTGATCGCTAATAAAGTGGAAGACTTTCAAAACGACCGGAGCAATGACAAACAAACAGTTACATTCGTTTTTGGCGATGCGGCGGTCGTTCTCCGCTCACGTATCGGCACCATGGTGGCCGAAAATGACGCGCTCACCTTGCCACCATACTACTTGGTGACATCGTCTTGCGCAAAAGCGTTGGACGGTGGTGTGAGCGTACCAGCAGGATGGTCGCACAAAATGGTAGGCGTCCATGACGACATCGGTTACGCGGTACTTTACGAACCTTCTCCGTCTGACTTGCGACTGTACAACGCGTCGCCAATCGGGATATACGGTCCCACCATTTTGGCGGTCGGTGATTGCGCTTTCCGTTTCGCGTTCCGTCCAGAAGAGGCTAAACTGCTTCCACTGACGTCCGCGCCAGACGGCGGTCTCGAAATGTTGTTTATCGTTGACACGGGTCTGCTGAGAGCACAATCGGACGGTCCGCGTAGATCGCACTCACGAAAAACGACAGTAGGCGTGATTCGAGTTCAACTGGATACCGCCGGACATCCCGAGTCGGTTTCACGGACGCTACGACGTCTTCACAGAATGCTCTCGTCCGAACGCAAAGACGTGTTCGGTATCGCTAACAATCCGGAAGGAAATGCCCTGTTGGCGGGCGTGCTGTTCGAGATAATCGGTGAGACCGAAGTGGAAGGAGCGGTGCGCGCTGTGTCCGCCGAATGGTACGATGCACAGAAAGACATCGGTTCAAACGCTGATCTGGTGACCGTCGATGCTGAGAAATGTGGCAACGTCGTACACGTATATGGATTCATCGTGGACGAAATTACGAGAACCGATTACCGACTTTACGGAAGAGCGACGACCGCCGAAAATTCCCACGCAAAAGTCCTACTCTGCGACAGCGCGAGTCGGAACGATCCGGGTGAAGAATGGGAGAGCGTGACCGACACTACGAGTTTTGACGAAAAGTTCGACACGGACACTACAAGCGTGAACACTTTGACGTCGACCTCCTACACAACGAGCGATGACGAGCTTGCGAGTTGCGACGACGACCAATCGGTAGTCGTCAAGATTGAGAAAGCGTTACAAAATCTGTTGAGGAAAAACGCGGAGCCGTAGTTCCGGACCCCGCATAAGATTGTAAGGTTTCACGACATTTAGTGCGATGATTTTTGTAATAGTAGTTGGTATCGTTACCACGGTAGCTGTTGGTATCGGAGCAGTGTTTTGCGTCACTAGGTTTTGCCATTTTAAGAGAAAATCAAACGTGACAAACCTGAGTGCAGTCATTATAGATCGCCTACCCCCGTATTCCGAAGTAAGTTCGACCGCGCATTTCAACCCGTTTCCGTTAGTTTTCCCAGAACCGCCACAGTGCAGCTGCACAAAGTGTGCGGAGGGCGGGGAGCCAGTCCCACTCTCGACCTTCGAACGGCATCCCCACCCCATCCCGTCGTTATCATCGTTCTCGACGTCGCCATCGTCCTCGGTGTCTATCTCTCTGCCGCCGCCACCGCAGTACACCGAAGAAACCGGAAGCGATAGGACGATCCCCTTTCCAGAGCGCACCTTGTAGTAAACAAAACATTTTTCGCTTTCTGTCAGTCCAACGAAACATCGGCAGTCTTTGCTTTTTTGTCGACCTCTCGAGTCAGCCAGACTATAAAACTCGACAACCGACCCGATTGTCTTCACATAGTACCAGCTTGCTGTTCGCCGTATAACATGGCTGCTGAATTCGCACAGAGCCGAGATTCCCCAACCAACACCACCGCAGAACAGGATTTGGCTTCGTATTTAGACACGGAAATGTTCGACACACTGCCGCTGACCAAATCGGAAGGGAAATTCGCTCACAATATGAAAGTAGAGAAATTGTTTTTCCACTACGGACATAACACCGATAACGATAAGAGCAACTCCGGCACCTCTAACCAGATGAACAGCGTCTTGGCCACAGCTAATTCCATCGTAGATGCCTGGAAAAAAAAGGCCGAAGCGTTGGCACTAGAACCTGTCGACGAGATGATATTTTACCAACGCCATTTCAACGGTCTGTTTGACATCCTTTCCATTTCACTGTTTGGCGATCGATCGATGTGTCAAATGAAAAACGGCCAACCAAAAACTAACGATGCTAACACGATTTCTCAAGACAAACCGATACGAGACAACAAGGAGGTGAAAAGAAAGCGCAATACTACGAGCAACGATTGCGAATATATCATATTTGAAAAAGACGGGAAGTTTGTCTACAGACGTTTAGAGTCAGCCGTTAAATACGCTAAAAGGGGTAAAATCGACCGCTACATTTGCATCGCACCGAGGAACGACGAATGCAAGGACCACACGAAGGCTTTAGCCACAAAACTCCGACAACACGATCCGAAGATCCTGAGTGGTAACGAAATGATGTTTAACGGTAGCTACGAAGATCTATATAACGAACTGCGCAGACTGGTTTGCGAAATTTCTATGGACCGTTTTGCCACCGTAAAATATATCACCCGCAACGCAGACAGTGAATACGGTGCTTTAGAGGTCGGGGAAGGAGCGATGGAAACGGACGATGATGAAACACAACCTCCGCCGGAAAAAAAGATAAAAAATAAGGAAACGAAAAAGGGAGCGACTGGGAAAAAGGCGCGTACTTTGTACAAGGCGGAAGACGTTCATCGCACCTTCTTTGAGGAAGACACCGATTTAGAAGAAAATGTGAACAATGACCACGATGCGGATGCCAAACTAAATGATATAAACGAATCAGCCGTGGAATCGATATTGAACATCCAACGGGAAGTAATGGGATATAACAACAATCACAGCCCGTTTGATTTGCCACCGATTTCACTCGCGCAAAAGACCGATAGCAAAAGTGGAAGTGAACAAAAAATCAAAATTAAAAACAATAAGAAAAACAACCGCGACTCTGAAAAAATACCGATTGATCACTAGTTTTTATTATTTTGTCTCAGTAAAATTGTAGACTTACAAATACCGATTGATCACTAGTTTTTATTATTTGTCTCAATAAAATTGTAGACTTTCAATAAGCTTCCTCATTTACTCCTCCTTTAGTTAGAATATGTGTTGTCCAAACGAGATACATATACAACTTTTCACTGTAGGATAAGATTACCCATTCACAGTTACTGTATATTTCTTTATGCGAATATCTGGGGGGTGTTGCCCACTTGGCCATCGCCCGTTACGCGATTCGATATTGATTGTATTTCAGGTGAAAATTAAACTCGGCCGGGGACAATTAAAATATACACCTTTATTCCGGCTTCCTCCCGGTCATCTACCAACTATTTTGGCACCGTAGGGACGGCAATTACAACTAACCGTCAACACAAGCGTTTGACGTGCAGAGCGGTGGAAATGTTTGTGTTTTGCATTTCGGCTGAAACCCCTGGGACACAACTATTTCTACAATACACCCGAATGGCGGTTAATCTGGAAAACACGAACTTATCCCTTTCCGTTCTCCGTACAGGTCCCTAGCTCACAGAAAGGGCGCGCGAGATATTGATCAGAACGCGCGGGTAACCGCTTTAAATTTTTGGTTAACCGCGTGAGGGTCGGTTACCCGCGCGTGAGTGTGAAAAATTCAAAGTCCCCTTTGCGACCATCTTCTTCGACGTCTAACATAAAACTGAGCATTTCCCCCACCACTTTTCGGTTCGGTCGACCCTATACTCTCGACAACCCCCGGTTGCTGACCAATAGGATTCGAGTATTTTTCCCGCCAAAAATTTCAGCCAATCAGAAGGCCGTATTTTTCCGCGCGTCGAAAATTACATCTCGACACGCCACCGAAAATGCATATATACGAGGTACCGTTCGCGCGCGACTCTTTAGCTCCTTGCCCATAATAATGACTCCTTCAAGGAAGGAGCAGCAGGGAGGGGCCGGCGCGTCGCTGACTGGGGGGGGTTAATTTGTTACACACATTTTTACTCGAGAAAAGTTTTGAAATCTCCAACCGACTTTCCGTCAAAATAAAAAATAAAAATGCACTGATTTACACCTCTTTTCGCGCCGATCCTAGATGTGACGATACGGCCGTTTCGGCGTCGTATTTGCCTAAACCGAGTTCTGCGATGGTCCGCAAGTGGACGGCATTGACTTAAAACGGCAATATGGACACGAAGTGCAGAGTGTCAAAAACGTATGAGTTTTGCGGTCCGGCAGAATATAAAACTCTGCGAGAAAAGTTTTGAAATCTCCGGCCTCAGTCAGAATGTAAAAATAAAAAACGCACGGACTTAAAAATTTGTACCTCTATTCGGGTAACCGAACGCCCACAGCGCTGTGTGACGGCGGTGCTAATAGCTATTTTGGATTCGTAATGACAGACGAGAAGAGCGGTCGGCAGAATATAAAACTCTGCGAGAAAAGTTTTGAAATCTCCGGCCTGTCAGAATGTAAAAATAAAAAACGTACGGATTTAAAAATTTGTACCTCTATTCGGGTAACCGAACGCCCACAGCGCTGTGTGACGGCGGTGCTAATAGCTATTTTGGATTCGTAATGACAGACGAGGAGAGCGGTAATTTTTTTTCGTTTTTTATGTCTCGCCAAAAAATAAAATCCGGCCAGAACAAAAATTTTCTCTGATGAAAAAATTCGTATCCAACAGTAATAAAAAAAAATCCCACCCTGCGACGCGCCGGCCCCTCCCCGCTGCTCCTTCCTTGAAGGAGTCATTTTAATGGGCAAGGAGCTAAAGAGTCGCGCGCGAACGATACCCTGTATATATGCATTTTGGGGGTTAAGTCGAGACGTTTTTTCCAACGATCGAAAAAATCCGGGCCTCTGATTGGTCAAAAAATTTGGCGGGAAAAATACTCGAATCCTATTGGTTGGCGGTTGGGAGTTGTCGAAGATTAGGGGTTGACAGAGCCGAAAAGTGGTGGGGGAAACGTTCAGTCTCGTGACGGACGGCGGAGTGGAAGGTCGTTTTGGCACTTTGAAATTTTAGCCGAGCTCACGGGTTCGGCCGCGAAATCTATAAGTTTGTAAATCATGGTGTTGAGCAGTACTGTTGCGTATGTAGCCGGTCCGTTGGACGCGGCCGATATAGCTATGCTGCGCAATACGGCGTTTTGCAGCGTCACTGCTTTCGTAGTCGTCCTGGTCGGTCTGCCCAAACTGTTAACGTTGGTGTTTTACTTTTTGTTAATCGTCCTAATCGCGGTTCTGACTTGGTTGTATTCATTAGACGGCCAAAAGAGAACGGCGGTAATCGGGCGGATAAAAGAGGTATGCGACTCGTTGATGCGCACCTGCATAGACGAAGCTCTGGGGGGAGATGGGAAAGGTAAGGACGCCGCAACGTCCGACGGAAGATCCTACGTAGCAGAAAAGCCCATTGTGAAGAATAAGGTCAATGACGTTTCTATAGCGGAGGAAGGAGAAGAGGAAGAAGAAATCGTCCAAGATTTCGTTAAATTATTCGAATAATTCGGAAATAGTAGTAAGGAACGAAGTATGAAGCGAGCCCAATCGTACTTGTCGTCATCGAGCTCCGACAGCGAAGATTTCGAGTGGAGCAATTTCGGCAAGTCGGCGCGCGTTAAAGTAGCGAAAAGAAATATAACCCTAGACGATGACGAAAGCGAGAGCGATAGCACCGATTCCGAATCAACGGTGGTTATTGAAAGCGAGACCGACAGCGACGAATCAGACGCCGGAGTTCTCACGCCTTCCGAGAGCGCCAAAGATTCCGTCAGCATGTTCGTTACCAAAGCAAATACGACCAAGGCACTCGACAGTTTGATGCCGAAAGCGGGTAAAATTGACAGTAAACCACAACGTGTATTGAAAATAGAATTTTATACCCACCTCTTGCCTTTTTTTGTTAAAACGGATATTTTCGAAATAGAAATGATTTCGATACCGGCAGAATTCGTATCTACGATAATTAAAAACCAGGGCGTAATCAAAACCTTTTTGTTTGAAAATGTTCGTCTTTTCAGTTTCGACAACGCGACTCTGCTCATAGACCATCGGTTCAACCGTTCAAAGGTTTGTCCGACCACCGACTATATCGTGAAAATCGTCGGGAAACCGCTGAGTCACGCCAAAGTCAAGTTTCCGCGAGTGCTCACGAAAGAAACTAACGTTTTCGTCGGCGTCGGCGAGCATTCGTATCCAAGTTGGCATTTTGTGGGTTCTTACGTCCTCAATTCGCACGTGGCGTTGACTAGACCTACAAGACCCAGAATTGAAGGCAAACGAAAAAAGATAAAAAATAAAGCGAGGGGAAATCTTCCCGGACATCAGTTTTCGGAAGGTCTTCCGCCGTCGTTCTGGTGGAACTCGTACCCTCCGGGTGTCGTTAACGACTTTCGTAACTTTGAGGCGAAAATTTATGAAGCCCTTCAAGAACGTCCGGTAGTGTTGGATTTTCTATTTTCACTGGGGAATGTGGCCGCCGACAAGAAAGACGCGATCGTCGCGTTTCGTACCCGGGCCAAGTGGGAACCGAACAACGCCAACGATCCGATCGTCCCGGCAGCTCACACGGTGCATATCATGTTGTGTTTCGGATTTCGAGTACTCAGTTTCGGCATGCTGTGTGAATATCCCAAAACAGAGACGGCTGCTTGGCTCGATAAAGATCAAGGTTCCGGTTACCGGCCGACCATCAAAAAAACACCCGTAATGAGGATGGTATACACGCTCGATACGACCGATAGCGTTAAAACGTTTTTGAGGGTCATGGAAACGCACGAGAAGGTGATGAAAAACCGCGTCTTGCGATCGCGTCTCTTTTACCAGCAGACCATCGGCTGGGATAAAGTCGGCTGCAGTTACGTGTATCCAAACAGTTCGCTATACATGGTGTTGGGCTCGTGCAACATCTTTTATCAAAAGAGAGAAATGACCGAATGTACGAGAACGCTGACCGTCAGCAAACTGAACGATCTGACAGATCGGGCCAGAGACGAATTTGATGATATCATAGAGACGAAGAAAAGTAGGAAACCCCAAAATAGAGCGAACGTCACGGAAGCCGGTGCAAAAAGGAAGTCAAGCAATACCGCATGCCGGCTTACAACCGCCACGAGCATATCGCCCGGGCCGGTTGTGACCGGCCCACCCGCTGCCACCCGCACCGCGGATAACACTTCAAAACGCCCGTGCGATGCAACGAACAAAAGGCGACCAGCCACCGACACGACCGACGTTCCACAAAAAAAAGCTATGAAATCGGCGCGGGCGAAAAAAAGCCGGTCCCTTTCGAAAAAAACCCACACTCTTTCGCCCGCCCCCGTGTCGCACGAGCCGGTGGGCTTGGGTGAGACTTTCTCCGCAGACGGTGATAAGTAAATATATCGACAGACAATGATTTCCGGTTACGTGATACCGCTATTGGTGTTCGCCATATTCGTCGCCATCGTTGTCGTGACCGCTACCAAAGACGCGGCTGACGCGGACGACGAAGCCCGAACGTCCGAATACACAGACGGTGGTGAATCCGAAATAGAACCCGCTGAAACAGAGCCGGCAGAAGAGCTTTTAAAAACCGGTTACGCCGCCGACATCATGACGAACGCCGGTGCGATAGAAATGTTAGAAAGGAAATTATACGACATCGAAGGAACGATGAGTAGTAGGGCGGAAGAGTATCAAAACAGAATACAGGCACTACAAAAACAGATGATGGATGAGCGCGGCGAGAACAACGAGAACGCCGAGCGTCTGAGATCGATGGAAGAAACGTTGCGGAACGAAAGGGAGCGGTTCGACAAAGTCGACGCGAAACTCAAAGAAGAGCACGAATGGTTGTTATCGGAACGAGGCCGCCTCCAGGATCTCGAGTTCAGACTCGACGGCGAGCGCAAACGAAATGAACAATTGAACAGTGAACTTTTAGCGGAACGTGAACGCGCGGCAGCGGCAGCGGCAGCAAAAATCAGACATGTCGTCCCCGAATTTGAACGTCCGCCGGATCAGGCTCAGAGAAAAGACCTCCCCGGGACGGTGGCAAACGTTCCCGAACGTTCGCCGGCGGCACCAGTGATGACGTATCACCTTCCCCAACGTCCGCCGGCGGTACCAGTGACGATGTTTCAAAACGTTCCCCAACACTCGCCGGCAATACCAGTGACGACGTCTCAAAACGTTCCCCAACGCCCACCGGCGGTACCAGTGACGACGTCTCAAAACGTTCCCCAACGCCCACCGGCGGTACCAGTGACGACGTCTCAAAACGTTCCCCAACGTCCGCCAGTGGCATCCCCGAGGATATCTCAAAACGTTCCTCAGCTTCCGCCGGCAGCACCCGCGAAGACGTCTCAAAACGTTCCCGATCGTTCGCCGGCAGTACCCACCCAAAACGTTCCCGAACGTCCACCAGCGCCTGTTCCGAGAAAGGAGGCGATAGCCTCACCTGTACAAACGACGCAAAACAGCAGCCAGCGTACACCGGCTCCAATAGCGGAAGCGGTGCCGATGCACGTTCAGTTACAAATACCGAGTGAACGTCGCGATGGCGAGGGCAATAAGGTCGTTTCACCACCTTTGGTCGGAAAGATATTGGCCACCGTGACGGGTCCGTCACAATTTGAAAAATCAAATAAAGAAACTGAATCTAAAAGTAAAGACGACGTTGGTATGATCGCGCCCCCGCAGCCTCAACCGGCCCCTCGCGGTGACATCGACAAACGTTTCGTCAAACACGATGAGGTCGCGCGCGACAAAGACTCCATAGACATCTCGAGTCTCAGTATTGTGATGACGCCTGAGATGACCCAAGTGCTTGAAAAGTGTGTCGGATCATCGAACATCAACAACAGATATTGTATCGTCAAGATTGTTAATTCCGCGTTACCCGCGGGAGCTAGCAAGGAGAGGAAGGTCAAAAAGAGCATCATTGTGGGTGAAAACGATAAAGGCCAACCCAAGAGGTACGCTCGGATGAGGATCGTGAATAAAGGCGATACGCCCGCGTCGATGGTGTTCCACGACTTTACGCCCGTGGTCAAGGACAGTATAAAATACGATTTCAAAACCGACACCGTGACCGACGAGAAGGGATGCGAATGGAAAGATTTTCCCGTACAAGCCGTTTACTTGGGTACGGAGCGATTGGAGAAAATTTCGTCCGTTAATCTGTTGATCAAACATGACAAACAGGACAAACCGACAAAGAAACAAAATAAAAATGCCGGTGGAAAGGCAAAAAAATCAAAACGATAAATATGTAAATATATGTTTATAAATAATAAAAATACTGTTGGTAAAATTTATAAATGTATCATTAACAAGTAGCGATCGATGACACTGGCAGTGACGGTGTTCTTTTTGAACGGGCCGTTATATTAATCGGATCAGAGATTAAAGTTGAAATCTTTTAAAATATCCTCCTCGGGCGAAACCCGAACTTCCATTGGACCGATTGTGATTTCCGGTTTCATTTCGATCAGACTATACCTCATGTCCGGAAAAATAATCTCAGTCGACCCAAAGTCTGTCGTTATTCCCGCTTCGACTTCTTCGTACAACTCCATGTTCTTGAAAACGAAACTAAATTGAGGGAAAATCGTATAAAGGGATTTTGGGATTTCCGAACAATCTTTTCCTTTCCATTTCAACTTGAACACGCGCATGACGCAATCGCTCCGCTGGAGATTTTCGGGATACCCGTTTAGAACTCTCAATAGTTTTTTACCCTTTTCTACGTAGTAGGTCGTGGTGTACTGCGACATGTTGGTTGTCACGATTATATCATCGGCCTTAATCAGACATTCGGCGGGTTTGAAACGGGCCGGATCCGTCTCGTGTAGTTTAATAAACGTGCCTGCCGCGATGACATCTTCGAGTCTGTAGTCGATAGTATGAGACGAGCAAGCTATCGCTTCACGCACATCGTCGTTGAAAGACAGAACGTATGTGTAGAAATCTTGGTGTTCCGGTTGAACGTAAGATATTCCGAGAGATTTCAGTAGCGTCAGAATTTCGTTCACTGACAGTACGTCGTAAAAGTAGACACCGTCGTCAAAGTCACCGTCTCCCATCATCCTAGACACAATTTCCTCCGAGCCAAAGAGATCGTCAACCACGCTCAACACCGAAATGTCCGTCACAAAATCATTCCGGTCCCTGAAAAAATAAATCGCCGGGCGGTCTGCTCTCCCAGCGATCTCGAACTTGTATTCGGTCCTCAGTACGCGCGGTTGTTTAGGAGAGACCTGTTTGTGAGCCAACGTGAGTTGTTCGTTTTTCAATCTCAGCACAACCATGGTGACGAACATGTCCATGTAGTTGGTGAAAACTTCATCGTCCGCAGAACAAACCTCCGCCGTTGTTATTTTTGGCAAAAACGTTTTTATCGGATCTATAACACCCGTCCCTTTGATAATGTCCCAACCCAAATGGGAAAGGTCGACTTCCGGAATGGACGCTAGGTAATTGTATGTTTCTTTGAAACGTTTTCGCGATCGTTGTTGCGCGAAGAACTGATTCGGTGCGACTGGAAACAGCTGATCCAACGCTCTTTCGCCGACAACGACGAAAGTCACATCCTGCAAGAGTCTTTCCGATTTAACGCGTTGTAAAGGGACGCGTTGTATCGGCTTGACGATGTTGTCAGAATGCAAGATCTTTGTCCAGTAATATCCCGGAGGGCCGGTGACGCACGTGTCCGGCGTAGGCACCGTCTGGCGGGCGAACAACGCCGGGACTTCCCGGTCGTCGAATTTGATGAATACCGTAGGTCTTATGTCGAACGTGTACATTATTTTGATGTAGATGTTCGCCAGCATGGCCAGTCTGTCTATCAAAACGTCAATTTCGTTTTCCCCCTCCATTTTCTGTCTTTTACTCGTCAATAGAGATTCCAACTCTTTTGTACAAAAAATACTGTAATACAAATATCCATTCTGCTGACGAAACAATTCGTCCGCGTCGCCGCTGCAACTCCCCCGTATCTCTTCGGCGTAGATATTCTTTACCTTTTTCTCGGGGCCTCTCTTCGATCTTTTTTCGGGCCCTTTTGTTTTTGCTTGATCGTCGTTAGTGACTACAGTCTGTTTAAGTTCATCACCGTCCTTAAGCAACCGAATCCACCCGTCCACCAGTTTCATAACTTTTCTTCGAAAAGCGTCTCTGTTGATTCGTTGGAAACGTTCTCGATCCACTGTCGTAGCACTGCCGGTGCGTGTGGCGATTTTATTTTTTTTGCGTTTAATGCCACCACGCTTTCCGTTGTTATCCGACGACATGGAACTCTTCTCCTCCTCTTTTATGATTTCTTTCGCTCGTGCAAGAAGACTGTTCTGAAGCTCGAGACCCGGCGGTGTCAATTTTACGGCGGATAAAATATTATCACCACAACGTACGACGGCAACTACTTGTTCTTCTCGATTTACAAGATCGCGCATTTTTTCAGATTCATAAAACATTTCGTTATCCATTGATTCTACGTCTTCGTTCTTCTTCACGGGTGCGTCGGGTTAAAACAGATGTAGACCGCTCGACTGAGTATCCCAAAGCTGACTGACTGCCGGCACGCTGATTGCTCTCCCCCTCTCCCCACCCTTGAGGGCGTGGCCGGGACTGAACCCCCCTCCCCTCCCACTCAACGGTTGTTACCGCGATTCTAACTAACCGCTATCAAAAAATACGTACGTGCGCAGGTTGCGCCTAGAGTCGTATTTTATCGTACCTAAATTTTCTTCCGCCAGAAGGAGTGAAGTTTTAGCGAGTGTTTCATTTTCATCAGACTGCTGTTCGTCTTGCGATATGCTCGACCGAATCGACGCGATACATGCCCTTTTCTCATGCGCGTCAACTAATACGACGATTTTACCGACCGTGTCACAATATACAGAATATCTTAAATCTATTTTTATCCGAAAAATTTCATTTTTACGCTCGACAGTGGCGAAAGGTGAAATCTCGCGCTCCGCCAGCGACAAGGGTATTTTCGCTTGTTTTGTGTTTTTCGGCCTGTACAGAATCGTGATCGAAGCCGGTTGATCCGGCGAACCGTCATCACCGCCTCCGTAGGGTGCCACCGTTAAGGATACGTTTTTTAGATCTTCGGATTTGTAGGCGCATTTACTTTTGGACCTCTTTTCCACCGAATTGGTGACCACCGGTCGTACGGCGCCACCCAAATAATCCGTACCGTCCCGGGTCTGCACGAAGACTCGGACCGAACAGTAATTGAATTCAAACGTTCCGTCTGACGAATTTTCCTTCATATCAAAGTCACCGGTTTCGTCATCTCTTCCTTTTGCACCTCTCGCCGGTTTCTCATCCGCGTTAGGGACGGCAGTCGTCGATCCTTTGACGTCAGAATCCCCAGAAGAGGCGTTGCGTTTCTGTTTCTTCTTAATTTTAGCGGAACTGCCCGTATAGCAGCTGAGGCGTATATCCTCAGCGTCGTTGACGCTCTCTCTAGTTATACGAAAATACGTGGTGAACGTGAAGTAGGTGGTGGCCACTGTGCATCGGCTATAATGAACGTCCATATTTTTTTCGCGAACGGATGTGAATACGGCGCCGATGTTCTGGTCTTCGAACACTACCAACGCTGACGAAGCCTCTTCGGGCGTATAATTGGTCGTATTACGACGGCCGATGAGGTCCAACATCAGACCCTCGCTCTTGCCGGTGTCGATCACGCACGGTTCCAGGTGTGGACCGCAAGGTATGTCGGACAGTCTGTTCTTTTCCGAAAGAAATAGCGGCCGTTGTCCCATCAACCAGGCGGGCATCAGATCTCGGTTCGATTTTTCAATTTCCCCGTAGGCCAAATCGGTCAATTGCCCTATCGTGTGAAACGTGAATGCTCGGCTTTGCACGAACAGTATGCTAGCTCCGTCCGCCGCGTAAACGCGCCCGAACGAGTCACCGCCCTCAAAGGTGCGGCCGACGCCGTTTCTAAATTTCGAAAGACCCGCCGCGCCGAAAAGGGCCGAGCCGTTGCGATACTTGAACGCGCCCACGCGCGAATGGAGATTGAAATAGAACAACGACGATTCGTCACTCATCGGTTCGACGGCGCGCAAAAGGACAGACAGTCTCTGGTCGTCCAACCGTTTTTCCCTGAGTAGAATCTGTATGGCCGGCAGTTGTTCGCAATACGACCGGATGTACGCGTACATGCGCAGTCTACGATGGGCTATAAACGTTCTGTCATCGTAAACACCGTCGTAAGTGACGTCACCGCGTTTCGCGCCGACCGGCACGCGTTTCTCGTTCGGAGCGTTGACCCGTGAACTTTCAGTGGCGGTCGGACTCCGTTTGCCTATATCGCCGATCAGACTCTCAAACGCGTCATAACGGTTAGAAGGGTCCGTGAGAATTCCGTTTAACGTTTCCGCGTAGTCCGGCATCCGTCCGTCGGTCAATAGGCGATCACAAGCGATTTCCAACAGGCTGGCGTAGAGGAAAGCGACGCCGATGTACACGCGGTTGGAACTGTATCTCTCGTAGCCCAACGAGTACGTGAAATTCGCGCAGATGTTCTTTAATCCGTCCACTACGGCGCGCGTGGTGACCGAATATTCGTCCGCCGTGTAATACGGACGGGCGGTGACTGCTACGGCGGTTGCCCCGCGATTAATCGAGCATAACGTCACGTGAGCGTTTATGACGGCATACGTTATGCGACCGGAAAAGATGAACCAATCGTAGCCGAAAGGGACTACTCTGTTTTTGATCGGGGTTTTCGGTACGTATTGACTCACGAGCAGAACGAACGCCTTTCGGAACAAGTCCACGCGCGATTCACGATGACCGTCGTCCTCGACGGAGATTGACGTAACGGCGTCGGTGACATTGACCGGACTATCCACCGCCGATTCCGCGTAGACGAGATTCGTGAGAGCGACGAAAGCTTTTATGAAAGCGAAAATTTCGTGTGCGCCTACCGGATGCGTTTCTGCGTTGGCGAATTTCTCTACTTCACTTACGCACCTTTTCAACGGTTTTCCGCTCACAGGCGGCGGGGTCCAGTGTACGGCCATAGACATGCGTTTCTCATTGAACGCCGCAAACACGCGATACCATTCCAGATCGTTTCGTGTGTACGTCTCAACGACTTCGTTGTACGGCGGCGGGGGCGTCCAGCGGTCGGGACTGTTTTCGCCCCCCACTAACTCAGGTGGTGGGGCCGAAGGTAAAATGTCAACTTTCGACTCGCCGCCGATCGTATCTTCAGACTCGGACGCATTCGGCTGGATCGTTTCGCCAACTACGGCCAAATTCGGGCAACCGAAATCTGTCTGCGTTGCTTTGCAGCTGGTTTCGGGTTCGACATCCTTTTCGTCTACGTCCGATTTGTTGCAGATGGTTTCTGGTTCGACAGACATCCAATTGCCCGGGGCCGCTTCCGGTTCCATAACTTCGAGACCGACACCGCTGACCCCGCCACCCCCTTGTGTTTTTAACGAAATCTTTTCCTTGATGGAACATTCTAATTTCCAATAAACGTAATGCGTCAAAAGCATAACCAAACCCAATAAAGATACGAATAAAATTGCCCCGATTATGTATCGACTAACGGTCATGTTAGAGTGGTTTTCAGTGACTTACCATAATCGGATCCCGATCGTTACACGAATCATGATCCCCTGTCGGGTTCCCGATTGATCTCAAAGGATTTTTTAAAAAATAAAAACATTCGTTAATAAATAAATGTTATTTACAAAAAAAGATTATTTCATTCTACAAACATATATACAAGTGAAACAATTTAAACCAAAATATAAAACTGTATTACAATAATAGACTAAAAAGGTTAGATTATTTTCGCTAGTATAATTTACAAGAAAAGTTATTTACATTTTATGTGCATCGGTTTCTTTACTACGCTGTAACAATTCCTCCAGAACATCGTATCTCGTACCATTCTGCACTGCTTTCGTATACATTTTATCGAATTTCCTCATTTGTTTTTCAACAATCTTCTCAATCTCTTTGACTTTCCCGACACCACTGGGTGTCTTATAAGTCCCGCCGATTCTTCTCAGACCGTCGATATCTTCAAACGTAGTGTGGATAAGTCTCGCCTTCATCTCCCTCCTTTCCTGCCACTGTCTGTGCCTTTCTGTCTTTCGTATTTGCCTTTCCTCTCCCGTGGGTAGCACCGACATTCCAAATTCCAATGCTAATTTGGTTAGTAATCCGAACCTTTCGACCAGAGAGGCGGTTTGATAATTTTTACCGAACTCGTTCATATCGGATTCGACTTTGTCTTGGATGTCGACGATCGAATCCTCGACACCATACGCCTCACGCATTTTCATTATGCTTTCGTTGTCCACGGGAATCAAATTGTTTGTGATCCGGGATGACATCGCGGCTCTTTCCTTCTGCCTCTTCTCGCGTTCTATCTCCCTCTCCTCTCTGGTCGATAGCGTTGAAATTTTAAATTCAGACGCTAACTCGGTTAATGCTCCGTACCTTTCGTCCAGAGAGGCTGTTTGATACATTTTACCGAACTCGTTCATATCGGATTCGACTTTGTCTTGGATATCGACGATTGAATCCTCGACACCGTATGCCTCGTGCATTTTCGTTATGCTCTCGTTGTCCACGGGAATCAAATTGTTCGTGATCCGGGACGACATTGCGGCTCTTTCCTTCTGCCTCCTCTCACGTTCAATCCCCCGCAATTTCCATATGTGTTGTGACGGCTCTGTCGATGACGTCCGAGAATTGATGAAATTCATATTCCGCACAAGTTTGTTCATTACAGTTTCATTATTTTTAGAACACATTATTTGTTTATATAACGAATCCCGAGACATTATTTTTCTTATTTCGTCCTCAGATTCCATGATCGTTCCCTCCGCCGAACTTCTATCTGATGGACGGTTTTCACTTCACTTCACTTCACTTCACTTCTGCCTCCGCCGGGATGGTTTTCTGCATAAATATGTCAGCTTGAACGACTCCAGCGGCTAGTTTCCAACTGGCGCGATCAGAGTGAAAGCGCGTATTCAAACGTGAGGAGGTGAGTGGGGGGCCGACCTCGACCCCTGAGCAATGGAGGGGATACGCCGGGAGGATTGTTGGTGGGGATTCGAGTAGAGATCCGCGAGTCCGTGCTTTCCCGACTCTCATCAACCCCAAAACAGATTCTCGGACCTTAAAAATATTTGCTCTGTAAGATTTTGTCCCTCCGAAACATATACGATTTCCACCCTAAATCCGGCAAACGGGGTGATATTGACTTTGAAAATCTTTTAGCGGTACTGTAGAGGTAACAAGACACAAGAGACAAAAAATATTTCATAAAAATGATTTATTTTCAAAGCGACAAAATTCGTAAATTTTTGGACATATATTGTTTTTCTACAAGTATAACTCCCCGTTTGCAACTGAAGTCGGAATCGTCGAATTCGATACGTTGGTGAAAAAAGTAGATTCCTCAAGCAAAATTTCGTTTTCGCCTTCAAATTTGATTGTCTGACTGAAAGATCGGGTCACCTTATCGTTTCCTGTTGTTGTTTTACGGGAAATTGCGCAGAGGAGTTTCCAGACTCCAAGAAGATTTTCGGATTTTCTAAAGTCTTCGCCAAACAGAACGACGCATCGGATTGAGTGTTCCTTCGTGTCCAATTCAACGATATCTCGTCGATCGTAATTTGTACTGATCGTGTCGTTCGAACAAGAATATAACACAAACAAAATTATCACAATGCTGGTAATACAATCCTTGAGATTAGAAATGTTTAAGAAACGTTTAGCCAAACGTCGTTCGGCTTTGAGTTGAAGCAATAAGTAACGCTCCTGTATAGTAAGATCGTGCCAGGCTTCTTCGATTTCTACGCAACTCATTATGTCCTCCTCTTTTCGTCGGGACGAGAGCAATTGACACAAACACCGGTCTTGTTGTAGGTTGGAGTGATCATGACAGGATACGACTCTCGACCAAAGCTGACCGATAAGCGAACAAATGTCGATTATCGTATTTTCGACGAGACCACCCCGACTCTTGGTTGGATAAACCGTCCTAGTTATTCACTCTCGGAGTAGCGTCGATCGCTAAAGATCCGACGAATTCAACATGAGCACATTTATCAAAAACATAATGAGACGGATACGTTCACGTAATTATATACGAGACAAACAAAGCGGTAATACTTCATACGAACAACGTTTGACAGCGCAGATGATACGCGCTCATCGTTATTACATGGTTTTGATGTTTTGTATTGGCTTAACGTACGCGATATTTCAAGCCGTGATCTTCTCTTCGAGAATATCGTCGTGTTACACGCCGGAGATGAACACCGACATCGTTCAACTGGCCACAGAAAAACAAGATATCCGATGCGCCGTGGTTTCCCAACAAAATTCGGGAAAGGTATCGTCAAAAGAGAGTTTTCAAGATTCCGATGGACTTCTCGGTATCTGGAATATTTTTGAAGGAAAGAGTCACGACGTTAAAATCCGAATGAAAAATAGAGAGATAAATCCGATAACAGTTGATTTCATCGTTAAGATAGAGAGGCAACGTGTCAACCTTTCCAAAAACTCCGGGTGATGGCCAGAACAGGATTTTCGACAGTAAGATCTCCGAAATGACCACCTTGGTATTATATTTTTTTCAATAAAATTTGTTAAACCTCAAATTTCAGTCTGATCTGTACCCTTGATAGCATAAAGCCAAACACGAGTCTGAATCCTCGGCCGGGCGTAGGCGAAACACGTGTATATTAAAACAAGAATGCATCGCTAAATTCGCCTACTAATCAGAACGCCCGTCTCGAGTGAGTTCAAAGACCTGACCCGGAACAGGCTATGTCGGGGTTTCCGGATTAACTCGGGTTCTAGCTGCTACAAAATTACTACCGAAAAATAATTTACAAAATCCCGTTTGTGACCATCTTCTCAGACGTCCACCGTGAGACTGAGAGTTTCCCCCACCACTTTTTTATTCAGTCAACCCTTTACTCTCAACAACTCTGGACCGACGACCAATAGGATTCGAGTATTTTTCCCGCCAAAATTTTTAGCCAATCAGAGGGCGGGATTTTTTTGTGTGTCGAGTAAATCGTCTCGACAAAACCTCAAAAATCGATATATACAGGGTATCGTTCGCGCGCGACTCTTTAGCTCCTTGCCCATTATAATGACTCCTTCAAGGAAGGAGCAGCGGGGAGGGGCCGGTGCGTCGCAGGGTGGGATTTTTTTTTACTGTTACTAAGAATTTTTCATCTCAGAAAAATTGTCTCCGCTAAGAGAATAATTTTGTCCTCGCCGTGGGAATAATTTCCGGGAGCCAAAAAACAAAAATTGTACCGCTCTTCTCGCCCGTCATTACGATGGCGTGGTGAGCGTTCGGTTATCCGAATAGAGGTACAATTTTTTGCACATAAATAGTTGTGTCCCGAAACAGTACTTATTTTCAGTCGATACGTCCACACACATTTCTGAGAGCCGGCCGATGCCGATTTACTCTACATCGGCATCGGCCGAACCGAATTTTGCACAACCTCGGATTCGGCCGAACCCGAAATACATTAACTACCATGAAACAACCTCGGATTCGGCCGAACCCGAAATACATTAACTACCATGAAAAACATTCATTACCGTGGGCTCGGCCGTACCAGAGAAACACATACACTGCACCGTGCTCGGCCAAAACCGAGTTTGACTTCCACGAGCTCGGCCGAGTTGCGGTTTGTACATACGCTTTCCGCGGTCTCGGCTGAAACCGAGACAAGCTACTACATTGATACGGATTTGGCCGAGTTTTAGTGAATACCTCTTTTTTCTGTCCACAATACAAATGGGTTTGAGGAACAAGATAATGAGAACACAACAGTTACAATGTTATTTATATTTGCATATCTAAGAACTACAGTAATAAAGTTATTTACATATCTACATCAAATAAAAGGTAATGAGAACACAACAGTTACAATGTTATTTATATTTGCATATCTAAGAACTACAGTAATAAAGTTATTTACATATCTACATCAAATACAGTCGTAACGAATCCCCCGCTCAAGTCCAACACGACCTTGGAACCGTCTTCTTTTGTCCGGACGATGGACAAATCACATCCTTCTTTGGCGATTTTTGTACACAGTTTTGCCAAAAATGCTTCACAATCGCCTTCGGCCACTGCCTTGTCCCACTCGATTTTGAGTCCCATTTTTTTTACTAAAATGTAGTCGAAGAGCAGTTCGAGATCGCTGCGCCCCAAATAAGGTTTCGGCTGTTGGTCAATATTGAATGTAGAGCGATCCATCACTCCGACAAAGTCTTACGATCCACCCCTATTTCTCCACAAAGAAGTTCCTTTTTCTTTCGTGTCGTCTTCTTCGTCTTCTGACGATGACGATGGTGATGACGAATCAGACGCTTGTGATGCCGCAGGACTGAGGACGTTTTGTGCCGTCTCCGTGAAGACGGTTTTCTCGACTGACATCCTCGTCGGAGTGGTGGACGGTTTGTCGAGGGTGACTGCTGTTTTCTCGTTTAGATTGGTTCGTGGCGATACGGCGGCATCGGTGTCTTTGGAGGACTTATGTTCACCACTGTCCGCTCTTTCTTCTTCTTCTTCTGTGTCACTCTCAGGCTCGGTCGCTCTATCACCGCCATCTTCATTTTCCGTATCTCTCGAGGATACCTCGTTTGATGGATCCGTATTCACTTCGCCAGTCGTAACTGGTTTGACAATTATCGGGCTTTTGGGAGAATCAGTCTTTTTTTGTTTTTTTCCACGTCTTTTCGATCCCGTAGAGGTAGTCGAGGAGGATGACGATGATGACGATGATGAAGATGAAGACGATGATGTTGACGATAAAGACGACGTGGAGGCTGACCTTTTTCTACCGGCCGTAATTTTCGCGACAGCCGTATCAAACAAGCCATTCGGAGTGTCGTCGTTCGCCTCTCTCGAAGTTCTCAGCCCACACTTGTTCGTGACTAGATTATTAAGCGACTCCAGTTGGCAATAAACGCATTCGCTGTAATCCCTACAACCCTTCCGAAACATGCACGCAGAAGATCGACGCATCGGTGTCACTAGCCTGGTATCGAATTCATTGTGCTTCTTTAGTTTATCCAACTGTTGTACCAAAGACTCGTAATCTTTGCATCTCTTTATTTTCTCTTCATCCAACACGGATGGTGTCGTCAACGTCGTAAACACTTTCACTCTGTTCAGTTTTAGAAAAGAATCAAAAATCGAGATGACTGAATCACACGAAGATCTATATTTGTTTATCGTATACTTTGCCGTGCACTTACCAGCCCGATCGTCCTTCTTCGACGGATACATGGCCATCCGTTGTGTATAAGATTTCCTTTCCAAATAGTCTTTTGATTTTGATTTTAAATAAAATATATTATACTCTCCGTCAATGAGAAATCCGAATGTCCCTTTCCCGCCTACCCAAAACAACTTTTTTTCTGCGACGTGACAGTCCTGGTTGGTGTTAACGGCCCTCGATGGTTCTGCGCTGCGGGGTGACGGGGGACGACTAACACTTCTGTGGGTCGAATAACGGCGATCCAACGACTGTCTCTTTGACGGTGTTTTCTCTCTGTAGCGGTCCCGGTCGTAGTGCGGTGACGATCGGTGACTGCCGCTGTTATGCCGCGGTCGATGGTATTCCGGAGCGACACTCTTGGATCTTGAGAAATTAAATCTCTCTCTCACACGATCTAGACTCCCGTTACGTCTTCGATCCGGGGCATAATACGGTCTGTAATCGTGATGAGAATAGCGGTGCCTTTCCATGATGTAAAAATATCAGCACTCGATGTCACAGTTTACTAATTTACGGACAGTTCTATAAAATTGTCACTATGTCGATTAATAATAGTAAAAGCGTATCACGTCAAGACAAAACTCCGGAGCGTGTATCGGTGCTAAACCAAAACTGAACAAACCTGCTCACCACCAGCCTATTTAAGCGATACCCCCCTCCCTTCCTCATTCCCAACACCAACCAGTGACCTCGAATCCCCTCTCCTTCGCCTTTCACCCGTTACGACAGCGCCCACCTCGCGGGAAAGCGATGTTGGGAAATCGGCATACAATTGAATAAACCTATTCGATTGTTATATTTGACCATACAATTTGTATCGGTCAAACATATAACAAATTGTTGAAACAATTTGTTATTACGTTGTACGGCGGCTGCCCATATTTTTCTTCCATTACAACAGTCATCGGGATCCCGATTCGATGGATTTCAATCAATTCGAATTCTTTAACTCGCAAACCCGAAAATCGATATGTACGGAATATCGTTCGAGTGCAGTAAAAATATATATTTTTACGATTTACTTCTCACAATGGGCATTTGGTTATCCACAAGGGCGTGAAAAATATGTGCAAACATAAAAGGTGGACTCATGGCCAGACTACACTTTCCGTCAAAACATAAAAACGTTTGTGTCGGCCGTTTTTTTTGCCGTAATAGTGGTGACCTGGCGTGCTTATAGCTAGGATGGCACGAACGGTAAACCTACCGAGGGCGTTCGGTTGCCCGCTCGACCCATCAAAATCAGAGAACGATATTTTTCTCATCCCCTTCTATTACATCGGACATGTGTGGTTCGAGAAATGTTTGTATTTTTGCGGCACGACTGGTAAACCTCACCGTGGGCGTTCGGTTGCCCGCTCGACCCATAAAAATCAGAGAACAACATTTTGTTCTCATCCCCTTTTATTACATCGGACATATTATGTGATTCGAGAACAGTTTGTGTTTTTGCGTCGCGTTGAAAAAACGTCGATGGCTGAAATCAAGAATTATCTCAGGTGAAAATATTTTCTTTGTACGTTGAAATACAAAAATATTACTTAACCCAGTGTCGGGTCGGCACTTTGGGCTTCCCCCAGAGCTTCGGCTATGCAGGCGCGCATTAGCGAGTCGCATACCTCTTTTATTCGCCCAATTACCGCCGTTCTCTTTTGGCCGTCTAAAGGATACAACAAAGTCAGAACCGCAATGAGGACGATTAACATAAAGTAAAACCCCAACGTTAACAGTTGGGGCTGACCTGCCGTATCAAGAATGGAAGCAGATTACCGGCGCAAGAACGAACACGAACCGCGTTCCCGCCAGAGTACGTTTCGAACACAGGATTCAGACTGCCGAATCCATTTTGGCTCCATGTCTTTACGCGAAGATACATCACATATCCGTGTGTAAACTTTTGAATCACAACGCGTGTTACTCAGAAAAACCCTCTTTGAGATTGTCTCTGTTGCGTCCGTTTTTAGGCTGAAATATTTCAAAGTCCCTTTTGCGACCGTCCCCTTAGACGTTCGCCGTGAGACTGATCATTTCCCCCACCACTTTTTGGTTCGGTCGATCCTATACTCTCGACAATCCTCGAACGCCGACCAATAGGATTCGAGTATTTTTCCCGCCAAATTTTTTGACCAATCAGAAGGCCGGATTTTTTTGTGTGTCGAAAAAATAATCTCGACGTGACCTCAAAAATCTATATATACGAGGTACCGTTCGCGCGCGACTCTTTAGCTCCTTGCCCATTATAATGACTCCTTCAAGGAAGGAGCAGCGGGGAGGGGCCGGCGCGTCGCTGACTGGGTTTTTTTTTGCTATTGGATATTTTACAGATTTACCCAATACAAATTTTGTAGCCTGCCATATTAAACTTTTTGTCAGATCGGTTACCCGCTCGGGATGGTTAACATTACACAATTCTAAATAAGTTACATCACGATCGTATTTTATTTTCAGCCAAACTGCAAAATACAAACATTTTCACCGCTCTCACCGAAACATGTCTTGGATCGGAGTGAAGAGGGTGTGCGTCGCCCATGTTTTCGCATCCCACCGATTCACGGACCATGCTAAATCGGCACCTCGCGGAACAGAGGTGTAAAACCGTGTGTTATATTTTTCTATTTAAAAGTCGGCCAAATATTTCAAAACTTTTTTCGCCGAATTTTATTTTCTGCGGGACCGCAAAACCCTGACTTTTTCACCGCTCTTCACGCCGTGTCCATATCGCCGTTTTGGGTCAGTGACGCCCGTCGGTGCGACGCTCAAACGAACTCAGTTAACGTTAATACGACGTAAAAACGGACGTACAGTAGGACGCCGTAAACAGAGATGTAAAACCGTGTATTATATTTTTCTATTTAAAAGTCGGCAAAATATTTCAAAACTTTTTTTGCCAAATTTTATTTTCTGCGGGATCGCAAAACTCTGACTTTTTCAACGCTCTTCACGCCGTGTCCATATTGCCGTTTTGGGTCAGTGACGCCCGTCAGTGTGACGCCCGTCGGTGTGACGCTCAAACGAACTCAGTTAACGCTAATACGACGTAAAAATGGACGTACCGTAGGACGCCGCAAACAGAGATGTAAAACCGTGTGTTATATTTTTCTATTTAAAAGTCGGCCAAATATTTCAAAACTTTTTTCGCCGAATTTTATTTTCTGCTGGACCGCAAAACTCTGACTTTTTCACCGCTCTTCACGCCGTGTCCATATTGCCGTTTTGGGTCAGCGCGGGTCTAAACAGAACTCAATTACCGCTAATACGACGTCGAAACGGCCGTATCGTCTCGTCTAGGGTCGGCGCGAACAGAACTGTAAAACCGTGAGCTTTTTTTATTTTTGGCGAAGAGTCAGCCGGGGATTTCAAAACTTTTTTTCACCGAATTTTATTTTTGCTGGACCACAAAACATAGCCATTTTACCGCTCTTCACGTAGGCCTAAAAGGCCTTATCGTCACGTTTAGGTTTGGTGCGAAGAGAGGTGTAAATCCGCGAGTTTTAGTTTTTCTTTTTGACGTAGAGTCGGCCGTCGATTTCAAAACTTTTCTCGAGTAAAAAAATGTGTGTAACAAATATTTAACCCCCCCAATCAGCGACGCGCCGGCCCCTCCCCGCTGCTCCTTCCTTGAAGGAGTCATTATTATGGGCAAGGAGCTAAAGAGTCGCGCGCGAACGGTACCTCGTATATATGCGATTTCGGTGGCGTGTCGAGATCTAATTTTCGACGCGCGGAAAAATGCAGCCTTCTGATTGGCCGAAATTTTTGGCGGGAAAAATACTCGAATCCTATTGGTCGGTGGTCGGGGGTTGTCGAGAGTATTGGGTTGACCGAAACAAAAAGTGGTGGGGGAAACTCTCAGTCTTGCGGCGGACGTCGAAGGGCACGGTCACAAACGGGACTTTGAAATTTTTTCCGAGCGATTGTTTTTTACCGTTACTTTTTCTTCAGTCTGAAAAAGTCTCGATTCAGTATTTTTGAAAGTCGACTGAAGGTAGCGGGCAGAACCGGACCCAGAAATAACCCTATGTCGGGTTGGCCGTGACAGAGCTTTTGGGTAAAGAGGTTTCCGGGTTAGCTCGATGGATTCGCTTGAGACGGCCCAATGACAGTGCCAAACCGGTTTCTCTATAATCGCTGGTAATTTTGGTCTCAACCAAGACCGTCATTTGACCATAGTAATCAACAACTATAGAAACGGTCTATTGTTAGTGTTTTATTCAAATAAAAGAAACAAAAAGTGTACTTTGCACATTTTTTCAGTCCAATTTATTTGGCTCAATTCTTCTTCTCAAGACCTTTGATACACATACACTTCTTCCGGGTTCGGCTGAGCCTGAGAAAGACTTACGGTCTCGGTTGAGACCGTGGAAATTACATTTGATACACTTCTTGCGGGTTCGGTTGAGCCTGAGAAAGACTTTTACGGTCTCGGTTGAGACCGTGGCAATTTTTTTGGTAACATAAATTTGATACACATACACTTCTCCCGGGTTCGGCTGAACCGAGAAAGACTTTTTTGGTAACATAAATTTGATACACATACACTTCTCCCGGGTTCGGCTGAACCGAGAAAGACTTTCACGGTCTCGGTTGAGACCGTGGCAATTTTTTGGTAACATAAATCTGATACACATACACTTCTCCCGGATTCGGCTGAACCGAGAAAGACTTTCACGGTCTCGGTTGAGACCGTGGCAATTTTTTGGTAACATAATGACCAACAACCATAGAAACGGGATAATTGAAAAACAGGTGTATATATATTACAATTTTTATTTACAAATTACTAAAATCTAACAAAACCGGGTGTATATATATTACAATTTTTATTTACAATGTGTATATATATTACAATTTTTATTTACAAATTACTAAAATCTAACAACACTGGGTGTGTATATATATTTAGTCTAAAATCTAACAAGAAAATATGATTATTTATAATACATTTAGGCGGTTTAATATTCACCAACGACGGGAGATCTTGGTGCTGTAATGGTTGCGCAGTGCCCAAACTCTATTATTAGTGCACGGTCGTGACGAAATGTCCACGTTGGTGTGATGGCCGCAGGCTTCGATACGGGGATCGAAATTGATCTCCTCCCTCTTCGGTAGAATGACATATTTGAATTTGCATACTTTGGTCAGATAATGACGAACGGTCTGGTCGTACGTGATCAACCTGATGAATTTGTTTGCGCCTCTTTCGCTTTCCATTTCACACCAGTTTTCACGATACACATAACGGGTGAACTGTTGTATGAAATCGTCAAAAATACAGATACGGCTACTATCCGAAATGGAGTTTTTCGTCACCCACGACATGCCGTGAGTCATTGACGAAATCTCTCGATTTTCGTTAACGCACTGTTTTCCTTCTTCTTGAAGATAATTTATGATCCAATGTGAAAGTAGTGGTGGGCCGGAAATACGAATGACGCTTACCTCTTTCGGTCTAAGCCTGGTCAACATGAGCGGATCCGACACACAGATTTTCGGTTTGTACAACGACAGTAGAAAATTCATTTCTACGAAATATGTGCAGTCAGTCGTTATCATCAAATTATTGTAACCTTCGAGTTCAATCGACACATCTCTGAATCTCGTAGGTACGCGTCTCCCTCGTCTCCGCCCGTCCCGTTGTTTTTGCGTTTCCTCTTCGTCCGCTAGCTGAACATCACCGTTGTCGCCGAAACGAGTGGGTTGATTATTATGCGGACTTCTGCTGCGCGACCTCGGATCACGAATTTCATATCTGGAAATCCGATCAACACCGCTTATTTTTTCTACGATCTGCTCTTCGTGGATTTCGACTTCCATTTCACTGCTGACCAAAGCGGTATCGCTGGTTTCAAAAGTGACGGGTTGTGTTTCCTCTTTTTTGATTTTTGCTACGATCTGCTCTTTGTTGTTTTCGCCTTCCATTTCACTGCTGACCAAAGCGGTATCGCTAGTTTCAAAAGTGACGTGTTGTATTTCCTCTTTTTTGATTTTTTCTACGATCTGCTCTTTGTTGTTTTCGCCTTCCATTTCACTGCTGACGATCTGCTCTTTGTTGTTTTCGCCTTCCATTTCACTGATGACGATCTGCTCATTGTTGTTTTCGACTTCCATTTCACTGCTGATCATGACAGTATCGCAGGTGACGAAGGTGATGGGTTGTGTTTCCTCTTTTTTGTTATTGGCTTCTAATAAGTTCAGCTCATAGATTTTTTCTTCGATCTGCTCTTTGTTGTTTTCGACTTCCATCTCACTGCTAGTTATCTTCTCTTTGCTGGTAATAGCGGTAGCTGCCTGCTTTCCGTTGATGTCTTCGTCCTGTGCCTGTTTCAATAACGTCATCAAATGTGTCTTGAAATCTTCATTCTCCATAATATATTTTACCATCTCTCCCAACTGACACTCTGGACGCTGGAACACTGAACACTCCATGCTTCACTGACTAAGACTTCCGAGAGTTGGAACAAACTGCCGAACTGACTTTGTATGTCCCGGTGACAACTATATATAGGCGACGCTAGTGGTGGAGTATGAAAGTGAAAGTAGATGTGGGGGGGGATATTCCACGCCCACCATACCCCCACGCTCCGTATCTCATCGGGTCACCGATTTCTTCTGACAACGGCCGTCACTGACGTAACGGCGTCAAACGCTTTGAGTTGAGTACGTTTGTAGTTTTGCGGTTCGTCGGAAAGTGTAATCTGACCGTGGACAACATTTGTTTCGTGAGAGAATTTACTTTTACACGCAGTGACGGTGGTGACAATTACGGCTTCCCGCTCGCTCCACCACCACCGTTACGGCGCCAAAATTGTCGACGCGAAGAGCGTTAAAAATGTTTTGTATTTTTGCGTTTATCCGGAAATTATAATCCGGCCGGGACAAAACTTTTCTGTGGTAAAAATATTTTTCTTTCAATCATAATAATAAAAAAATCCAACTAGCGACGCGCCGGCCCCTCCCCGCTGCTCCTTCCTTGAAGGAGTCATTATTATGGGCAAGGAGCTAAAGAGTCGCGCGCGAACGATACCTCGTATATATGCATTTTTTATGGCGTGTCGAGATATATTTTTCGACGGACAAAAAAATCCGGCTCTCTGATTGGCCGAAATTTTTGGCGGGAAAAATACTCGAATCCTATTGGTCGGTGGTCGGGGGTTGTCGAGAGTAAAGGGTTGACAGAACCGAAAAGTGGTGGGGGAAACGATCAGTCTCGCGGCTGACGTCGAAGGGGACGGTCGCAAAGGCAATTTTTCAACACCCGTAACCACTTTCGTGAACGAAGAGAGATGGCCGTAAATGGAATGTCTACGGTAGCATACCGAAAAAAAAATATTTTCGGTGTGTTTCTTTTGTAATAAAATTTGTTAAACACGAAACGGCAGTCTACCCGAGCGACGCACTTTGGCGTTTTCCCCTCGCTCCTCATGTGAGAGGCACGGCCGAAACCTAAGAAATCCACCGGTTTCGGCCGTAGTAGAAAAAGTGAAAGAGTTTGGCCAATCTGGAAAAGGATATTTTGTGAAATAACGACAAACTTTTTTTTCTAAAACATATATTTATTATTGTAACAATAACTAACATCGGCTACGATAAACGTCCGAAGCGAAACCCATCCCATTCTGATATGACGCGGGATATTGTGTTCTTCGCTGTTTTTCGTGCGAAGATTGCGCACGGTTTACTTCCTCTTCTACTCCGTTTCCGTAGACCCGTCGCTTTCGTCCGTTTGATCGCGCCTTCTGATTCGGTCGGTCGTAGTGGCGGTCGATGTTGTCGACATGATATTGCGCGTAGCCGTCTCCGTAACGAGGATAACCCCGTTGTTCCAAATAGTCGAATTCCGGATCGTATACTCTCCTCGTCATACGGCGTTGTCCGTGAAATTCACCGCTACGGTCTTCATCGTACAGATAGTCTCGATCGTCGTAGTACCTTTCTCTGCCGTCGTAGTATCCGTATACCCCGTTTTCGGCCTGATGACTGTATTCGCCGTGACTACGATGATGTTGGGGATCGTCACAGTTTACGGTCACAGAAAAGAACCGATTTGGCAAGTACTCGTCAACCTCGCCACCGGAACGATGACGACGACCGCGACGTCCCCGACGAGTCGGGGTGCGGTTGTTTTGTTGGTGGTCTTCCTTTGGCCCGAATTGGCCCTCTCCTCCGTAGTTACGATTCGCCAACGACATATCACAAGCGCGTTTCCTCCGTGGATCGTTTCTTACCAATTCCCTAAACAGCGCGTCTTGTTGTCTGAGCCACAGGTGTTCGAGTATCGACATGTTCAGAAGAGAACATCTCTGATTCTTGTCAAATGACGTGACGGCACCGCCGCGAGAATGATCGTTGTAGCAAACGCAGACAATTCGACCCTTGCCGGATAGGTCGTACCTGGGATCCTTCGAGAGGACGTTGGAGACGTAAAGAAAGTCACCCGGAATGTGAGCGCCGGCGGCGTTGTCTCTTTGGTCGTATAGCAGTTTTTCGAACACGTGCATGTTGTTATATACAAACGGAAACGAGAACGTCGCCATGCGGATACCCCTGCTCTTGCAGAACGCGCGGTCCTCATCGTCTGCGGTATGACCGTCCACGTTGACTATAATGGGTTTCTGGAAGCGTGGCTGCTCGGCGGAATCGTTCGCTCGCTCGTATAGGTTCATTAACGCCTTTTTCTTGTTCGCCCCTTTCACGAACACGACACGGGCGCCCGATAAAATGCACAACACGTGTCTGTCGTCGTAGCGACACTCTCCGTCTTCCAACTTCAATCCGGTGTGTACATCGTAATGTCCGTTACCGTCGTCGGTGGGGATAAGGAGATGTGCAGGCACGTTATCGACTTCGTGTATCATGTTCAGCCCGGACACGATGGGACTGTTCAACATCCTGTATGCGAGCTCCTTGATCAGCGATCCGCGTCCACGGTGAAACACCAATTGCGCGTCCAATAACATGGCGTAATCCGACGACACAGCGGAGTGTTGTTCGCCGTTGTTGTCGTCTTCCCGAAGTAGCTCATCCTCTTCCTTTTCGGTCAGGTCCATGTCCTCTTCTTTTTCGGTCAGGCCCATGTTCGACACGAGGTCGGCGAGTAAAGCGGATTCGGTTTCCGCGGAAGCCGCGACGGCGTCGTTCGGCACTGTCATATTTTTATGTTATACCTACCAAAGCAATCTCACTTATACATTCCCCTCTGAAAATAAAAAAACACAAAAAGTCGAATTTACCGATACAAGAGGCTGGAAATAAACCCGTTGTATTTCACCTCGGTTGTGCCGTTTGGACGAATGTTTCTCTTGACCATACAGCCGGAAAGGCCGATTTCATCAGTCAGCATTATGTCCAGAGTGTTTTTATCGCTCACGTCCCCGCCGTAAGGATACGTCATCGTATCGTACAGCCTGACTTGATCCGCTACTGAAAACGTACCGGCGGCGTTTTCCGGCGGTGGATCCCGGGTGACCCGCAGCTTGGCCAACAATTTCCGTTGGTCGTGTTTCAATCGCGTTTTCGCTTCGTTATCTCCCGAATGAGTTATCGATCTCACGTCGACTCCGCTCATCAATATCGGACAGGCGTAGTAGACTTTGAATAGTTTATCGCGAGCTTCGATCATCAAACTGTATTCTTCTTCATCCACGGCGGTCCCGTCTTCGTACGAACGCATCGCTTCTTGAACGTTGATGTACGGACTGCGGTACACAGCTCTCCGCCCGCTCCGCTGTTGGTGGACGTGTAAGCATAGAAATTTGAACAACCGCATCAGTTCCATGTGGAGCGCGTCGTTCAGGGAATTTATGTATTGAGAACGCTCGGCGGCCGGGTCCCGCCCGCCCACGACTTCTATACCCCATTTGCTTTGTTTTCCGTACGCGAACGTGTGATAAAACTGTTTGAAGCGAAAATATTCGTTTTCGGGTGACGTTTTCATGTATTCGGGTCTCGTTACCAGTTTGGCCAGATGGTACGGATTGGAGTCTAAAGCGAAATCTACGGAAGCGGGCATCTTACCGTCGACCTCAAACGGCTGCATGTCCACGTTCACGTACAGCATCAGGTCGGTGCAATAGTTGCAGACTATATCGCGCACTGTGTCAGCGTCTGTGTTGTCGTCCACCAATAGGAAACGTACCTCCACCAATTTTACGTCCGTGTCATTTGTCGCGCTGAACGTTTTCATCGCACGCTCGTTCAACAGAAAAATACTAAAGACCAATTGGACAGCGCCGTGTGACCGGCCGGCGGTCATGGCGTGTCTGAACGCCCTTTTAAATTTGGCATACCGCTGGTCACCTACAAAGGGTCCACCCACGCAGATTTCGAACGGATCAATGTTGAAGGTCACTAAGCGATCAAAGCGTTCGGGCGCGTTTTGTAGCGTCACGTCACAAACGTATACATCCGCGTTTTTCGTCAGTCGTATGGGTTCGGTGACGTTATCTCCCCTATCCCTCGCGGCGTCTCGTAAATATGAGTATAACGCCTCCGCACATACGAGCAATACCGCCGTCCTCCCGCCTCGACCACCCTCGCCCCGACGCGTCGCTTCGGTTAGACCCAAAATGTTTTCCAAAAGCAGACGTTTGTCCCTCTCGTATTCGGACACGTCGAGAAAAATATCGGTGTACACGATTTCCATCGGTGCGACGGGGCGCTCTTTGTAAACGACGTTGCGATTGCACGCTTTCGCGGGTGGTTGCAAGGCGACCGGATCTGCATTCACACTGGACGATATAAAGTCGTTCTGTACCTCCATCGCGAATTATTTTTTTACGGGATTTTTCAACAACCTGGACATTCCACTTATACCTGTCGCGGATCTTGTAAAATGATAGAACACGGGCTTACGGTGGCGCGCGCTTTTCGGCAGCGCGTCGAGCATCTCGGCGACATCGTCGTCGTTTCCCTCGTCATTTCCGGCGTCGCTAACGCCGTCCGCCACCTCGGCGATCAGACTGGTGCCGGCGGCAACCGTTTTGCCGGCGCCCGTCGTTACTGTGGAGGGTGGTTTGCGTACGCCGGCCCCGGCTACCGTTTCCATATCGCCGACGAAAACTCTAAACTCTTCGGCCATCATGGACACCACCATGGTGTTGACTAGCATTTCACGCAACGCGACCCTTTCGGTTTCCGGTTCTAACGACGTATCTTGAAAATCCTCTTGATAGTCAAATTCTCCCTCGATCTCGTCGTCACTGTCACAGATCGGCAACGGTACCGAGGTGTTTAGAAGAGTTACGATCTCGTCTTCGGACGGTGGCTCACGCTTTCTTTTTGCGTTGTTGCTTGCCGTGTTGATTGAGCGTTCGAGTATTTTTGTACTTTTCGCTATGTTTCCAAACATTTCCTGCACGTGTATATCGATGACGAGCGGCCGATTCAGCAAAGGCGCGGTGCGCAGTTTATCGTTCGTGATAGGGTCAAAAAAGGAAAGGGTGTTGGCGTCGATCGTATCGCGATAAACGCGTACGTCGGAAGACGACAACAGCATGTACAGCATTATCAGATCAGTTTTGTGCTTGCGCCCGATACGTCCGTTCAGTTCCATCCGTTCCAGCAAGCTTCTGAAATTCACAAACCCTACGAGAAACCCGGCTCGCATTCGGTACACGTCCCAGATGTTGGACGAATTGAATCGCGGGTCGTTGGCCACCGTACAGCCGCGAACCATCGCTTCGTGAACCAATCTGACCGCCTCGGTCTCTTCGGCCCATTCGTATTTCGTGGTGAAAAGGCGGACCAAACTCGTCACCAACGAGCCGAGTGTTGTACGGAACACGGAGCCGTTCCACAGACGCGCCATATTGATTTCGTCGAGCACGACGCCCAGACTGGAAGAGCCGCCGGTCACGACGCGTCTGAACCACGGATTTTCCGGATCCACTTGTTCCAGGCCCGTGGGTGGCGGGTCGGTCGAACCGGTGGCCCCTTCTCGGTTTCCCGAACCGCCGGCGGCGGCCTGACACGTTCCTCCTCCACCCGCACCCGTCCCACCGCTAAGCGATATGGGAGTCCTGTCTGTTTGCCGCCGGCCGTGGTTAGCTCTGTAATTTTGTAAAAAATTCGGATATTGATGCGCCATTAAAATTTCATCGGCCTGATCTGCGATCGTGTCCATGACTGCGCCGGGATCGGTGCCGGTCCGACGCGCGTTTCCCATTATCGATAGTTGGTCTTTCAGGTTTTCACCGATCGTTTCCCATATTGCCGGGTTGGAAGTCATTTCGCTTTCGGCGGCGAACGTGTTTCCTAAAACAGTCCGTCTGGTCATTCCGGCGTTCTCCATGTCGTCCAGAGTCCTGAGTATCCTCCTGTCTGCTTCCGCCTCGAGGGGATTTCCCGCCATACCGAAAACTCCGATTCCGGGTGCTTCTAACGCGACGCCTTCCCGCGATCCCCCGGGTTCCACCAAGTCCCGGGCTTCTGGTCCATTTAATCGAGCGCGCGGTAAAATGTTTTGAACGATATTGTCCATTTGATTTTGTACCGGGGGCATTCTATTGTCGGCGGCTATTCTGCCACCTACACCCGCCCCACGACCCCTCCGATTTTTTTTAGATGCGGCCGATGCTCCGCGAAGAGCATTCTGCCGTAAACCCGCGGCGGTTCTACTCACGTTATCCGACCTGTTGGAATACAAATCCATCTCGGATACGCGTGGCCCTTTGGTGGCAAAGTGTTATTTTCGAGGGTACGGAAAAGGAGTTTAACGATGTAATTGTCTTCTTTTGAACTTTCCGTAGATCGCAGTAGAATTTTTGTGGATTCGTTGCAGCCCCTTTTAGTAACGTGACGTCACACAGGACAGTGCACGTAACGGTAGAGCGAGAATAAACTCAGCCCCTATAAACTTTCTCGACATACTTATTTTCCTTAATCACGGTGTTTTCGGGAGGATACTATTGTTTTTTGTTATTTTTATTTTACGCTCGATTTTTCCTTGTCGATCCGAATATCGAGAGATTCACTCGGAACCACTGACGGAACCGTCATCGGACGAACTGGACTCTTCGCTACTCGATTGGTTTTCGGACTCCGTCGTTTCGCCCGTCTGTTCAACAGGTCCGTCTTTGGAGGTGTCGGTGAGCGGGGTCACGTCGGACAATGCCACGTTTTCCGCGGCGGCGCATTCCCTCAGGTCCGGATACAATTGACGAGTCGTTTCGGTAGAGGTGGGGGGGTCGTCCGTCCGTACCAATCTCTCGACCACAACGGTACCGCCCCGCACATTTGTCTCTGCCGTTCTCTTGGGTCTCGTCCAGACGCGAGTCGCCTTCGAGACAATATTATCGCCGTTCGCACGCTCCATCAGTAACACTCACTTACATACCACCTGGGAAATGATGGCGAGTCGCGGACAACGAGATCTCAAAATCGGCTGGATACTCTCGCCCCCTCGGATATATTTCAACGCACGAGAATCCAATAAAAAACACTTTGATCTCTACTGGGACACCATTTATTGTGATTACAGCTATCTCACACACTACAATGCGGAACTGCCGTTTGAAGAAGCAAGCGGGATTACGCCGCAGTCACGGGATCGCGTTCACACCTCCACCGCGATTCGTCGCGAACGTTGCACGCGTCATCAGAAGCTGGGTCAAATCATTTTTCACAACCGTCAAACCATAATCGAATTGGACAATCATGATTATGAACTTTCATATGTCGGTTCGGGTAAAAAGTTCTGTTTGAAACGAGCGTGTTTTCACGCGCTCGCTAAGGAATGGGATCCAATCGACGAGAGCGCGGGCTGCTTGTGTAAGAACGGTCGGTATTCGAACTGGTGTTCTTCGCCGGACGAGACCGAATTACAAAATATTTTAGTACCCTTTTTCGTAACGTACAATAATCGGACTTACGACATCGTCAATCATTTCAAAATGACACCGTCGCCTTCGTACGAGACGCGACAGTATATACGAGAAACCACTCGATCTCGGTTGGCAAACACGTGCGGCAACAGAAAACGCGTAGCCGTCTTCAGGACTGTAAAGCGGGCCAGGAATCGAGTACACCACGTTATGATTCAAGATATTTTCGCCGAGTCCGTCCGCGTTGAAACGGACTGTGGTTTTGAAGAGTCGTACACGCGACAACGCGCAACAGAATCACCGCCACCACCTCCACCGAAACGGAGGATAACTGAACTTTCTAGCGATTATCACGCTGCTCGCGCCGAGCGACTGACATTCGGCTCGACCTACTTGATGCACACGGTCGAATCCGAATATTGGAGAAAAAGAGCCAAAGCCATGGGAGCCGTGCCGATATGGAAGTCCAATTACACGTCGCACATTCCGATCGAATATCCCGGATTATTGATGTGTTTGGAATATTCAAAACCAAAAAAACTGGGAACGGGCATATTTGGCAATTATTTGAAAACGGTTCTGACGCAAATCAAAGAAAAACTAATTGGAGTTATCTCGTACAATAACAACAACGTGCTACCGGAAACACACAGACTATGTTTCGGCGGTGTACCAGTAACATCCGCCAGTAGTCCAACCGACCATCTCCCGTATCCCCGGGCGTGCACTCTGAGACTACCTTTTCTGAATCCGCCGGTATTGGAGCGGGCTGGAGCGAATTCGTTCAAACGGTCGGTTCTATACGAACACGCCATGCATATGGTGGTTTCGGAAGGGGATACGGTATGGACAGGTGACGTGCTGTACACACCATCCAAGTTAGACTATGCGAATATAGCCAGGTGGAAGGCTACGCCGTTAAAACAGATAATTTTGAAACCCGGCGTATACAGATGGTCGCCGTTTCTTCTCGGCGTGGAATTCGGATTAGAAACGAGAAAAAAAGAAATGTCGAACGCTTGCCGAGAATGCAGCAGATGGTTATCCGCGTGCGAGCAATACTTCGATTTGACCAGAGGAGAAATGGCACCTCATTATTATTTGATCGATACCGCCCTTACGTCGCGCAAAAAAAAACGGAAAGTGTTTGAATGGACCCCGCTCGGGTACGCGGAAGGAGAGAATTTCGACCGACTGATCCACGTGTGGGCAAGCGACAGGGAAGAGTTTATGAACAACGGAGTAGACGGAGCGTCGTTCAACTGGTGGAACAGCGTCGACGAGCATCTGGAATCGGTCAAGATGTACTGGCCGGACACGAGGTTCCGAGGACCCGCCAATTGCGAAATGAAGACCATAAATTGGGGCGCTAAAAACAGCATCAATCTTCGTCATCAATTGTTCGGTAACGCGTCAAAAATCGTGTTGAAGAATCCAACCACCTTCTTCGAGCGGTCGTTGATCAGTGTCGAAATCTGTTCCGGAAGCGCAAAATCGGGCGGTTACACGTTACTGGACGAGACAACTTTGGAAGTCGTAGGCGCAGTCCTTCTGGACGTGCGCGGTGCAGATCGCCACTTGTACGAATGTTTTGGACACTCCAACGGAAACGACAACCCCTGTTTTCACGATGATGCCGGTGCGGACAGGGCGGCGGACGAAAAATATCTCAGCGACGTACCGGCCGTTGGCGTTCACTTTTGCACCTTATCGTACGAGTTGGCTTTGTCGGCGTTGTCTCATCTCTGTACACACATTCGCACGCACGTTCCGTGGAATAATGTTCGCTTTGAGTGTCTAAGAAACGCATGGAATTTCACCCCGCACCAGTTCAACATTCGCCCGTCCGACGTCGCCCACGCTCATAGATGTTTCGCGAAAAGTCGGAAGGTCATCAAATCAATCCCCAATCACCGATCAGATATCGACGTGTCGGTCAACCTGACCTGCAGGCCTCGAGATCGACGTTGGTACGCGAGAAAAGACGGAACGCCCGGTGATTATTTGTGAAATGACAATAGAAATTATCTTTTATAAACAAACTCTTATTTCTTTCCTTCTTCCCGTCCGATTCGCGCCGAAAAATCTTTCTTGGAAATCCTTCCCTCGTAATGGGAAAACGTTCTGTGTACGGCTTCCTTGTCGCGGCCCGAAAATCTATCATTAGTATAATCACCAATCAGTATGCAGAACACGCGAGCGTCAATATCTCTGACCACGTGTAGAGACGGTGGTTTTATTGAGCTATTCCAAACGACGAGGAATCCAACATCCCTCTTATCGCCGCTCCTCTCGACGAATGCGTATACGGTTTTGCCGTGCGTGCGGCCTATTTTATTTAAAGAGAACGGTTCACCGAGGCGCAAACGAACCAACTGGTCGTTCGGCATGATAAAAGCGGACCGGGCCAGACGATCGCGACTGCCCACGTAACGGCAAAGCGAACGCAGCGTCTCTGACGCCGGTTGTCGCTCCGTGGACTCGTCGGGGTGTTTCGACCACCCCGCCAGCCATTGGTCGCCGGCGATAGACGTCCACGGTTCGGGATCGTTTTCGCTAAACTGCATTCCGTAATCGCTGTTGTACAACGCGCGGTACAGTGATTTTAATTCCACCGTATCGGCGCATATGAAAATAGTGTCGTTTTTCCTGTCCACCCAACGAGGGACGTAAACACCGCGTTGCGTGTCCAAAACGACGCAGGCGTTCGTATCGCGAACGCCGCCCCCAAGAGCGGTGATCAAATCGCCGACGACCGTTTTGCCGTCAAATTCCACGGCCGACACCAAGTCCGCGGGTTCCATCGCGAATGCACTTATTTCCTCGCGGGCCCGCGTTAAGGAGTCAAAAAGATTTTGTGTTTCTCATTTTTGACGTTACGAGCGGACGTTTTAGACTGGGGTGTTACGTCATCTAGACCCACCGCCGCCAGATCGGTCATTGAAGACTCTAAACGATCATGAATAGGGTAATTTTCCGCCACGACGTCGGCCGCCGCGGGGCTACCGGCATAACCGTCGTACCACCGGGGGCCCGAAGTGGGGGTACCTGGCCGAGACCGACCACCCCGCCCGACTTTGAAGAGTTCATCGGCGTCGTCGATGTAGTCGTCTTCCATGTACGTAAACGAATACGGCGACCCAATCATGACGGGTCGGTCTTTCGACAAATCGAATTCGCCCGACTCGAAATTTAGAAAATCGTCTTCTCGGTCACTGTCGTTTACCGTCGGTCTCCTCGTCTCTGTAAATGGCTCTTCGTTCGCGCCGGCCGATGGGTTGGGCGTGGTGACGCCGACACCCGCGTTTCTCGGTCTTTTCATACACACGATAAATCCGACGTCTTGCAATATGGAATCGACAAAAGATACGTAAGCCTTATCGTACGCGTCGAGTTTCCACTTGTGTCTGGGTGAGAAGAAGCGATCGAGAAAGTGAAAAACCGCCGTCATGCCGAAATACCCGCAGAACTTTTTACAAAATTCTCGGTAACAATACTTTCGCGCGAACGACACGTGTCTACTGATTCCGCCATCTTCGTAATCGCCATCTTCTAAGCCCAAAACCGAAGCGCTGGTCAATTTGAAATTCATCCATACCGTGTTGTTCGCTTCGCACAACGTTCCGTCGTGTTCCTTGACGGACTCTAGCCAAGCCGGCGTTACTGCCACAGAACTGGTGAACGTATAGTCTTCCAACCCACCGTACGAATGTGCGAAAAGGATTTCTCCGTCGCAACCCCAGTTTGGATCGGACATTGTACGTAACTAAGCTAGAATTTGTTTGTTTTTCCCTTGTATTCGATTCAAACGTACTTACAATATTTTTTACGGGTGTGGTGGAAGCATATTTTCTTCCGGGCCGCTTTCCGTTACCGTAAACAAACTTCTGCCGCTAAAATCGAATATTGACGGACGGTGGGGGGTTAGGGTTGATTCATGGAGGGCGTGAGAACCGGCTTGATTTGTCATTTCTATGTCTTCCCCTCCAACGGTTAAGTTTTCCTGAACGTTTGCCGACGATGACTCGCCGGAAGTAGCGGGCACAGTAGCGGGCACACTGTATAAATCGTATGTGGAACGTTGCTTTTCGTATTCTCGCATGGCGTTCAAATACGATTGGGTGAGTCGGTCTCTGAATTGCGGCGGTATCCGGGATATTGTGTCTTTGAGTGTATTCATTCCGTCTACGCACGTCGTATCGGACAAGACGCGTGTGTTTATCGTTACTGTCTGCGGATTATTGGTAAACGCACCGCCGCCACTGAATTTGTCGTAAATAGGATTATAGAATTCCGTTTCTTTGTTGGCCTGTCGAACGATGATGCATTTTTGCGTCTGATCCGCTCCATCGTTCAGATCGTTTGACGTTTCCATTTTGAACGTGGCGTCCGTGTGTTCTACGACTTTAAGAATTGTCAAATCGGTAACGAGACTCGGATTGAAGTCGGCCGCGTAAAGTATGTCGTGGGTCCCGTAATATCTATACACGGTCCTCAACATCTGTCCCGCCGATTCCATCGACTTTGTCAAGGGTCCAAACTTCCAGTCACGCCACGGAAATTCGTTCCACAGACTCATTTTGACAAATGGACCGATCCAGCAGGTTTTCAAGAGGTAACGATCGTTCGTCATAGAGTATGTTCTCACTTTATCCGGATACGAGTCCGACATTGGGTTTAGACACCATTTCAGCGTGTCCACGTTAAACTCCATGACCAGCGGAGGGACGAGCCCGTTCATAATCCATTCGTTACCCGTGTCGTCGTTTTGATAAAAGATTATCCCGCGTTGTGACATGTCGTGGTTCACTTACCAAATAGTTGTTGGTAAATGCAACCGCGAATCGTGTCGGATTCCCGATCCGATATACAATACAAGTGTTGTGACAAACAGTCGGTTTCCCGTTCGATTAATTATTGGTTTTTAAAAACATTACGAATATGCCCGTTTGGATATAGTCAATCGGACATATTCGTAAGTTTTTATTTGATTTATTTGTAAAATAAAACAATATACACGGTATAAAACCAATCCATTTTCGACATTTATTTTAAAAGGCTACAAACAAGTACAATAACTAACTATTCTATATATAATAACATTAAATAGAAATCTGCGTATCTCACACATTTAAATATATCTAAAAAATGGACAATGTGAATTGAATTTATATACGCAAAAAATTATATTTAATAACATCAATTTAACTAAAAAACCAATATTTGTTGTTTTCAAAAGAAGATGATAGCCGGCTCGTACAGGAGTGAGGCGGGGGTTGGCTAGCTGCTGGTTGGAGTGTCTACGACGATTCTTGAGTCGCCAGAGTCTGTGATGATTTTCCTCGTGTCTCCTTGTGGTGGGCTGCAGCTTCATGCTCACAGGCGTATTGGATGTTGTTGCCGAATTTCCAAAAATAACAATTAATCCAAAGGCATTTGCAACACACCTCGTAAAACCCCTCATTATACTCGCGCTCTAACTTCACACATTTCGCCTTCTTTCCGCAAGATTCACATTTCTTCGGTGCCATTATAACGATCAACGAGCTGGAGTGAATCTAACAAACAACCTCGCGACGGCTTTCCTTCAGCTAGACTGAATCTCGTGGCGTTGACGAAGAAAACTCGTATAGTGGAGGGGGAACTCGTATAGTGGAGGGGGTCAAGGGAGATTGGGTGGGGGGGATCTATCCGGGTTCCCGATATGCCTTTCGAATCTGTAGAGTCGGAAACAGTTGAAATATCTATAGAATCGTTCGCGGATTTTCAATACGACCTCGTTTGTAGCTCCCGGTGAATATCCTAATTTCGTACGGTAACGTACGAATACGAGTTCGGAGAGTTCTTTTATAGGATTCCAGACGGATTCGTTGTGTTCTTCAAAACGGAACAACGCGTTTCGCAGAGCGTGATAAACGTATTTCAACTCGTAAGTTTCCGTCCATTTCTCTTTGCAAGACTGGATAGGAGCGCTATTTGACGGGCCGTACAATAAATAGTCTTCCATAACGTACCGGTCGTTGTACGAGCGATTCGATTCTGAATTTTCCGTGTTTCCAAACAACCGGCCGCATCGAAAATTACAAATTGCCGGAGATAATCTCCTTTTCACGACCAGAAATTTCAACCATTGGCCTAGAAAATGGGTGGGATAAGTCATGCGTAAATCGAGCGTTGCCGTTGATGATATATGTAGCAAATGATCGCACCGCCGTTTTAGTAGTTCCGTCACTAAAGAAAGTACATGGTATTCTGTATGTAATTTGTTTTCAACGCAAAGAATTAAAATATCATCCAAGAATGTCGTTACGACTTTTAATTCTTTTATAGTATGTTCAACTTTTTCGTAATGAATTTCGATTTCAATACTCGTGAAGTTTCGTTTAGCTGTCATTCTTTCTTTCTGAGTACCCGTTGTTTTTTACAAATCGGAGTTTCGGATCATCTGTATATCAAAAGTGTCGCTTCACAGGATTCAAATCAAATGTCCCCTATTTCTTACAATTCGGTATCCCGATCCGTCGTCAACGTACGATTAAGGAATACGACTATTCGGGATCCCGTATGACCGGTTGATTCTATCCCCACCACCGCCTATAAATTGCTCCGTCTTCGCCGGTCTGGCTCAGTTCAGAAGGAGACGTGACAACATAGTTATGGTTTGTGCGACTGTTTATTTTTCATTGATTGAAAATGATGAACCCAGGTTGGGTTCCGGTCGATGTTGTGCGTGCGGGACTGTGGGAGAGTTTCAAATGATGACAGGATCCCCGGTAATGTATCCATCTTCGCTGTGCCCGGGATGTTCACATCAAATCGCCGGGGAAGTGTTGAATTGTGGATTTTATTTTTTGGCTTGCAAATTTTGCCGTCACTCTTGCCGAATTTGCAGTGACGTCCCACCAAAAGACCTGGTGTTAACGATAACGTGTGAAGTGTGCACCACCACGTGTTCCGAACGTTTCAATTCGGACACGTTGACGGATTCCCTTTGGAAGGCGAACAAGTATATCGTCTTCCCATATGAAAGACAACAGAACGAGTGGTGTCGCGGCTGCGGCTACAACCCGCCGGCGTTGCCCCAAGTGACTCCGTTGGATTTATCAATCCGAAAAGTAGAATTGTCAGACCAACCGTCAGACCAGCCGTTGGATACAACAGATTGGGCCACTTTAGAACCCATTCTCGACTCGTTGGAGGAGAATTGGACCACAATTCCAACGGATGACGAGATGAAAACCTGGGTGCCACTTCCCTCATCAGAAGCGGAGTTTTTTGATATGAGGATGGTTTAGTTTATAGTTGTTGTTTCTGTTTGTAGATTGTATTGATTGTTTGTATAAAATATTGAATTATTAATTATTGTATGTAGCTGTTTGTGGACTGTTGTAATTCATTAGTTTTGTATATAATTTGTATCAGTTTGTAGATTTTTATAATAATCAATTAGTTCTTTTATGTTTTGCATATAGTTATTTATTGTACTCTGCTAGTTTTTTCACATGATTTGTATCAGTTTGTAGACTTTTGAATGAAATATTGAATACTTAATTTTATATTTTTATCAGTTTGTAAACTTTTATAATCAATTGTGAGAATCGATTGAATTTTTATATTTTTCATATAGTTATTGTATATGTTTGTGAACTTTTATAATCTGTTATTTGTTTTATATAATTTTGTATTAGTTTGTAGACTTTTATTAAATGTTGAATGTTTCTGTATTTTGTAGACTTTTATAAAATCAATTAATATTTTTATATTTTGTTTATAGTTATTTTATCTCTAGCCTAAAATCAATTTGTTTTATATCATGTATTATTGTAACAATAAATCCAATAAAAATTCAAATAAAAAATACGAATATGTTTGTTTGGATATATCCAAACAAACATATTCGTATTTTTTAAAAACTAATAATTTATCTAGCGGGAACCCGATTCGATATTAAATATGATATAATTTCCGTTAACTGCATTAGCTGGGTTGATCTATTTTCTCCATCTATGCACAAAACGATGAGTCCTTTCATCGGACGATGCAGTTAACGGTCAAATATATCATTTTACCCGTAATTAATTTTTTCGGGTGCCGCCCGCGTTGCGGGTCATCGCAGGACTCGGTTAAAACAAATACGACGGTGAAACGGCCGTATCGTCACGTCTAGTGTCGGCGCGAAAAGAGGTGTAAATCGGCGCGTTTTTATTTTTCATTTTGACGGAAAGTCGGTCGGGGATTTCAAAACTTTTCTCGGGTAAAAAAAATGTTTGTAACAAATATTTTTTAAAAAACCACCCCAGTAAGCGACGCGCCGGCCCCTCCCCGCTGCTCCTTCCTTGAAGGAGTCATTATTATGGGCAAGGAGCTAAAGAGTCGCGCGCGAACGGTACCTCGTATATATGCATTTTTGGTGGCGTGTCGAGATATAATTTTCGACGAGCCAAAAAATCCTGCTCTCTGATTGGCTGAAATTTTTGGCGGGAAAAATACTCGAATCCTATTGGTCGGCAGCCGGGGGTTGTCGAGAGCATAGGGTCGACCGAACCAAAAAATGGTGGAGGAAATGCTCAGTCTTACGGCGGCCGTCGGAGAGGGTGGTCGCAAAGGGGACTTTGAATTTTTCACACTCTTCGCGCGGGTAACCGACCCCACGCGGTTAACCAAAGATTTAAAGCGGTTACCCGCGCGTTCTGATCAATATCTCGCGCGCCCCTTCTGTAAGCTAGGGACCTGTACGGAGAATGAAAAGGGATAAGTTCGTGTTTTCCAGAATAACCACCAGTCGAGTGTATTATGAGACTGGCGAGTTGCATAACAAGAAAAAACGGCGAGTTACAGAGCAAGAAAAAAGGAAGCTTTGAGGGCCGGATAGATCGATCTTCCCCATCTATGCACAAAAAGTTGAGTCATTACACCGAAAGATATAGTTGAAGGTAAAATATATCATTTTTCATATCAAATCGGTTTCCCGCTCGATAAACTATTAGTTTTTAAAAAATACGAATATGTCCGTTTGACTTTATCCAAACGGGCATATTCGTAAATTTTATTGGATTTATTTGTAAAATAATACTGTACATGGTATAAAAATAATCTATTTTCAACATTTATTACAAAAGGCTACAAACAAATACAATAACTAACAATCTTATATATAAAAAACAATATACAAAAGGTCGAAATTTGCGTATTTCACACGTCCAATATATCGAACGTTGGGATTAAGAATTTAAAATGAATTAACAACTTATTTTCCAAAACGCATATAAAGACAAACAACAATAACAAATTTAGGTGCAATACTAAGCTTCCTTTGATAGGAAATCCTTCAAAAATATCGACATACACAAAACAATTATATTACTTTACAAATAAATTTAAAAATAAACCAATGAACTATATATAGATATTCTTACAGTCTTTATTTACATACCTTAGATTTCTAAAATTACTTTTTAATTATTTACTGAATTAAAAATATTATATACAAACTTATGACCTCTACTCGTCTATGACTAATATTGGTGTTGGCTCGAGGACTAATTTGTACTTGATCCAATGACCATACGGCCCCGGGTTATCGTGTTCCCACCTATTTGGGCCGTAGCCGCATCCAAAGCAGGGAATGTCCCATCGTCGCTGACCAGGTTGTATGTATAGGTGGGTGGATTTCCACATGAAACCTCCATTTCCGCTCTCGAAGTAGAACGTTGTCGTTGTGCAACAAGCTCCGCAGGTTGATTGGACGTGGAGATCCTTCGGCGGGTCCTTTGTGCACTTTGAACAAGAGTGACCACAGCTGTCGCAGCCCTGATGGTATAATGGGTCTTTTAATAATGAGGTGTGTATCGAGTGATTGCACACCGGACAAATAAGTAAATCTCCTCTTGACAACCGCGTAAACCTTTTGAAATCTGTTCCGCCACACGAACAACACATACCGGTGGGACAAGGAGCCGGAAAACTAGCGAAGGATATTTTGATCTTTCCGCAGGACTGCATGTTCTTTTCGGTGGGCGTACGAGCATCGACTGAACGCCGACCCGAGACGGGCGCGCTTATATGCCCAACGAAGGAGCATTATACGGGATTCCGAACGGTCAGAAGACCGACGAGAACCGGATCGGTTCCCCGAGAAGTTCGGTCTATACAAGAGTGGTCGGAATCCCGATGAAAACATAGGTGTTTTTTAAAAAAATATAAAATTTACAGTATTATAAATCTTTATTGAAACATATTTTAAGTACGACAGAAAAAGTTATAAAAAACTATATACATACATAAACATAATATATTGATACGAATTTAAATAAATTATATTTGGACATGCGATCTTGTACAGGGAACTGGTATGGCGAAGAACAAATCAAATTACAAATAGTTATAACAACCAAAGAAATACTGTAAAATCACATAGCGCATTCTTCTAGTTTAGCAAAGAACTTGTTTTCGTGTCCGTAGCACGCGATCCTGTACAGGGAGCTGGTACGGCCCTTCTTGCGAATACACGATTTCCAAACACCATTCGCAGAACATTTTAAAGAATACCATTATATCCATATCGGCGGGCGCCAAAACAGAGAACGGTCCACCACAGATGACCGATGAGAACCGGATCAGTTCCCCAAGAAGTTCGGTTCATACAAGAGCGGTCGGTATCCCGATGAAAACATAGGTGTTTTTTAAAAAATATAAAATTTACAGTACTATACATCTTGATTGAAACATATTGTAAGTACGATAGAAAAAGTTATAAAAACTATAGATACATAATATATTGATACAAATTTAAATAAATTTTATTTGAAGATGCGATCTTGTACAGGGAGCTGGTATGGTGAAGAACAAATCAAAATATAAATATTTTTACAACAGAAAAAGTTATAACAACAACAATACAGTAAAATCACATCGCGTATTCTTCCAGTTTAGCAAAGAACGTGTTTTCGTATTCGGAGCGCGCGATCCTGTACAGGGAGCTGGTACTGCCCTCTTCTTGCGAATACACGATTTTCAAACACCATTCGCAGAACATTTTAAAGAATACCATTATATCCATATCGGCGGGCGCCAAAACAGAGAACGGTCCACCACAGATGACCGATGAGAACCGGATCAGTTCCCCAAGAAGTTCGGTTCATACAAGAGCGGTCGGTATCCCGATGAAAACATAGGTGTTTTTTAAAAAATATAAAATTTACAGTACTATACATCTTGATTGAAACATATTGTAAGTACGATAGAAAAAGTTATAAAAACTATAGATACATAATATATTGATACAAATTTAAATAAATTTTATTTGAAGATGCGATCTTGTACAGGGAGCTGGTATGGTGAAGAACAAATCAAAATATAAATATTTTTACAACAGAAAAAGTTATAACAACAACAATACAGTAAAATCACATCGCGTATTCTTCCAGTTTAGCAAAGAACGTGTTTTCGTATTCGGAGCGCGCGATCCTGTACAGGGAGCTGGTACTGCCCTCTTCTTGCGAATACACGATTTTCAAACACCATTCGCAGAACATTTTAAAGAAAGCCATTATATCCATATTGGTGGACCCCAAAACAAAGGGTGGACAACGAGAATAGTCCATCACGCGGATGTCGAACAGCTCCGCCATTTCCAACCAAACGTCGTGGTCACCTCCTTTGGGATCGAAGAACCGTGAATTGAAGCGGTTCAGATTGCGTTGAATTTCGTATGACAGAGTTAAATCCGGATTCATACGTCCGCTGTTTAATTCAATTATGGGTTTGGCCGTGTAAATGTCACCAGGTCGCCAGTATTCAAATTTTGTTTCAGTCATCAAAAAACTCTCGTTGACACCAGCCATCGAATCGATGACGAGTGGCTCGACGAAGACGAAAATCGGATCAATAATTTTCACATCTGTCGGGAACCGTTTGCCGTTTTTAGGAACGTGGCTCAAACAAACGGCGGATCCACTCACCGATATCATGGCGATCTTGCGACAACCGTTGTTCGCACATTCGGGGATAGATTCTTTTGGAAACACTTCGTATTTTTTCTTGACGAACCTCTTGAATTGTGAGATGAGAAACCCATCGGCTCCTACAAAAGTCACATAACACACGACGTTCCACTCGTCATCTTTTAACGATTCTCTTGTTGAAAAAAATAATATGTAAAACTTAATGATGTTTGATAGTTGATTGCCGAAACCCTCCGCGGTAGAACCAACGGCGGACATAAAAGACGTGTCGATTTTTGGACACCCAGTACGGATGTGATTGACCGTTCCGAATTCATCGAAGAAAATCATCATGTATATTTCCAATAGTTTGACGCCCGCCCGACGAAAGAAGTCTTTCTTCGAATAGAGGTCGTTGCAGACATTTCTCGTTTGGTGAGACGCTCTGATGTTCAGCAAATATTCGCTCTCCGTCCGGAAACTGTACTGGAGTATGGAACGATCGACATTTTTCAGCGTGGGGTCTTTCATGTTCGTCCGCCGCGACCTGTGTTGTACCGCAAACTGAACGCCCCGACCTTCGTTCGCTCCGAGGAAGAGAAGGGGATCGAGCGGTGAGAAGGGGGGGGGCGTGGCGTTTCGCAACTCCGTCGAGATTAGCGAGCCACAGAATGGAAAAGATAGTTGATATAGCGGTCGATATGACAATCGAAACTAGTACTCGCCTTGTCAGCACCGAACCCACGGGATCAAGATGAGTATCATCACACTGGAAGGTAATATAGGCGCCGGCAAGACCACGTTGGCCACCGCTCTCTACGAGGAATTCAAGCGGGCCGGGTGGAAAACTGTACATATCAAAGAACCTTTGGGTCTGTGGACGGACTTTCACGGGACCAATCTTTTAGAACTTCTGTACAGAGATATAGAGCGATGGGCGTTTACATTTCAGGCGAACGCACTCGTAGATATGACCGACTATGACAGACAGGCGATGAAGTTCGCACGCGACGGGTTCGTCGTAATAAAAGAGCGTTCTTCGTTCAGCGTTCGACATATTTTCAGCGAACATCTCTACGGTAACATGACGGAAGCGGAGCATCAAATTATGGAAAAATTAATCGATGCGATCAGGGATCCGCGGGAAGAAGTGACCGTTGACGGAAACCCCACTCCGGCCGACATCACACTGTACGTTCGCACGGAGCCGGAGACGTGTTACAAACGCGTCCACAAACGGGGACGTTTGGAAGAGACCGGTCGGGAAGAAAGCGAGTTGAACTTGGATTATCTGGTGCGGTTACACGAACAACACGAACGGGCTGCTCAGAAATTTTACGGGCGAACAATCGTCATTAACAACACACTATCCAACGTAACTGATCCGAAATCCATAATTTTCGGCGATGCGAATCTTTTTGATATACTTGTCAGTGAAATTCGTAAAAAAAACCGAGACGGAGATCAGCAAACTGATTAACACAGAGTCTGGACTCCATTGGACGTGTGTTACAGGACGCAAACTCACAATTAATACTGCTTTAATTTAATATTATTTGTTAAAGTAAATTGGAATAAACAATTGTTGGTAATAAAAACGGGATGGACATAAATTGTAACCCTGCCTTTTAAGAGGATTTCACAATCTTAAATGTACGTATTTATCCTGCTCAAAAAAGAAACTGAACAACCGAACTTGGATATATTTTATAATAGACCTAAGTATATATTTAAAAATTAGCATTACTAATATCGATACTGTAAATACATCGGATGAAAAATATCGAACATCGGCCTTTAAATATCGATATCAAACACTATTTCGCCCCTCTAACCCTTTTCACTGATAATTCGGAATCCCGATTGGGTGTCGTCAGGAGAGAGGGTGTGGCCGTCAGATGAGAGAGGGGGTATGGCCGTCAGAGGAGAGAGGGGGTATGGCCGTCAGAGGAGAGAGGGGGTATGGCCCCCATCGCCTATATTAGGAGCAGCGTTCCGCGGCAAATTCAGTACACAGCCGTTCAGCATGGAAACTTCTTGTGGAATTTACGATCTCCATACTGCAGAGGCCTCCAACCCGCTGCCACTTCGGGAGTTATGTTGCGTCTGCGGATCGGGATCATTTGAAAATATTGGCCGCATAGTCACGTATCCGTGCAAATTCAGGTGCTCGGTCTGCCGTCACGATGTCGTCCCGGACCAGCCGAGAACGCCGCAGATCTACAGGATCTGCGAGGTCTGCCGCCATTCTTGTTCCATCTGCGGCGGCAATAAGGGACCGAAGGACGTCGTCGTGAACATCGATTGCGGGGCGTGTCTTGCGAGGACTAAATACGACCTGGAGGTGGGAGACAACAGGAGCGGGCTTTGGACCACCGTCACAACGACAACCAAATTGGGCAGACGACGGTGGAACAAGGTCTGCACCGGTTGCGGGTACAACCCCGCCCCCTTCAGACATTTAACAAGCACATTTAGAATTAGTAATGGCAAGGTAAAAGTAGTGCCAGTTAATCAAATTGAAAATTTTAAAGTAGTTTATGATAATGTGTTAAAGGAGTGGAAGTTGCAAAACCTCCAAAAAGTCGTATCGAGTGATGGTAAAATTGTACAAGTGTAAATAGTAGTTGTATGTAAATTTAATCTTTTCATATTTGTAGTATTTTTGTATGTAGTATGTTTGATGTATGTATATCTTTTAATCATGTACAATTTAAAATGTTAATTTTCTTTATATATATTTGTAGTATTTTGTATGTAAAGTAGTACATGTATAGTAACTTTTAATCAATAAAGTTTTTTGTTATTCTTAGGGTGTTTGTAGTATTTTTTTAAAAAACCCCCTTCGATACATCGGGAAACCGATGATATCAAGTTGCGACATGGCAAAATTTGACATTTTAAAATAGTTGTGTGCACAATAATTATTGTAAATGTAAAATTTTTAACAAGAGTCCGGATCCCCTCGGACGTGTGTTATATATGAATTTGTTTACTACCGTTTTGTAAATTCAATAAGCCACGATTTATTTTGTTTCCTGTTACATTCACAGTCACGCTATGTGAATTTATTTTAATTCTTATTTCGGAGGACGAGATCGGAGTTGAATCTTCGATATCCATATACGTAATATCTCCATTAAACTCTATATACATTTTTGAGTCATGTCGAGACTATTTTTTGCCATAAAAACCGGCCTCACCATCTCGTCCGTCGTAACCGTCGGCCGCTTCCTTTTTCTTGCGCTGCAACTCGCCAGTCTCGTAATATACCCGACTGGCGGTTAGTCTGGAAAACACGAGAACCTATCCCTTTTCGTTCTCCGTACAGGTCCCTAGCTCACATAAAGGGCGCTCGAGATATTGATCAGAACGCGCGGGTAACCGCTTTAAATTTCTAGTTAACCGCGTGAGGGTCGGTTACCCGCGCGAAGTGTGAAAAATTCAAAGTCCCCTTTGCGACCATCTTCTCAGACGGCCGCCGTAACACTGAGCATTTCCCCCACCACTTTTTGGTTCTGTCAACCCTTTACTCTCGACAACCCCCGACCGCCGACCAATAGGATTCGAGTATTTTTCCCGCCAAAAATTTCAGCCAATCAGAGAGCCGGATTTTTTTGTCCGTTGAAAATTATATCTCGACAAGCCACCAAAAATGCATATATACGAGGTACCGTTCGCGCGCGACTCTTTAGCTCCTTGCCCATAATAATGACTCCTTCAAGGAAGGAGCAGCGGGGAGGGGCCGGCGCGTCGCTTACTGGGGTGGTTTTTTTTTTAAATTTGTTAAACACATTTTTACTCGAGAAAAGTTTTGAAATCTCCGACCGACTTGCCGTCAAAATAAAAAATAAAAACGCACTGATTTACACCTCTTTTCGCGCCGATCCCTGACGTGACGATACGGCCGTTTCGGCTTCGTATTCGCGTTAACCGAGTTCTGCGATGGCCCGCAACGCGGACAGCATTGACTCAAAACGGCAATATGGACACGAAGTGGAGAGCGGCAAAAACGGTCTGCCGACACGATGTCGTCACGGACCAACAGAGAACGCTGCAGATCCTGTGGATCTGTGAGGTTTGCCGGCAACAGGAGCGGCCTTTGGGCCGCCGTGACAATGAAGATCAGACCGGGCGGACGACAGTGGAACGTGGTCTGCACCGGGTGCGAATACAACCCCGCCCTCCTCAGACACTCGTCAAGCACATTTACGATTAGTAAAGGCACAGTCAAAATAGTGCCAGTGAAAGATACCATAGTACATTTATATGTTATGCACAATAATTGGACTAATGTTATTTTCGTTTTCTCCATGTTATTGTAGGTAAAATAGTACACGTATAGCCTGTAAACAATATAAAATTCTTAGGGTGTTTGTAGTATTAAAAAAAACCATTCCAGCCATCGGGAAACCGATGATATCAAGTTACGACATGGTAAAATTTGACATTTTGACCCGCCGAAATACAGAAAAGAGGTTCGGATAGCTGTTCTAGAACACATATACGGACAAAGGGCGTTGTGCAATTATCTGCGGTAGGTGGATAATTACAAACGCACCATTGAAGCTGTTCTCAACGCTGTTCTCGAGCAGTTACGAGAACACACCATCAAACAAACAGGCTACATCGGCCAGAAATTACACCTAGAACTCGAATATTCACATCCAGGTCAACGCTAACTGTAGGAATTCAAAATAAGTCAACACTAACTGTAGGAATTCAAAATCGGTTTCCCGATCTAAATCCAACGATTTTTTAAAAAATACAAATATATCCGTTCGCTTGCTTTAGACAAACGAACGGATATATTTGTTTTATGTTTTATTTGTTTATTAATAAACAGTTACAATTTTCTTAAAAGCTATATATACAAAATACAGATATAATAAAAAATTACAAAATACAGATATAATAAAAAATTACAAAATACAGATATAATAAAAAATTATTAAACATTTATACATTTATACAATTGTTATTTTGGAGTCGCCGGCGAGGCGGCCGGTGGAGTCGCCGGCGAGGCGGCCGGTGGGGCGGCCGGTGGAGTCGCCGGTGGAGTGGCCGGCGAGGCGGCCGGTGGAGTGGCCGGTGGAGTCGCCGGCGGGGCGGCCGGTGGAGTGGCCGGTGGAGTGGCCGGTGGAGTCGCCGGTGGAGTGGCCGGCGAGGCGGCCGGTGGAGTCGCCGGCGGGGCGGCCGGTGGAGTGGCCGGCAGAGTAACCTCGGATCACCTTGGGCGGCTGGCGGGGCGGCTGGCGGGGCGGCTGGTGGAGTGGCCGGCGAGGCGGCCGGTGGAGTGGCCGGTGAAGTGGCCGGCGGGGCGGCCGGTGGAGTGGCTGGTGGAGTGGCCGATGTTTGATGGCAAAAGGTTGAGAACCCATCAATTTTGAAAAATAAATTTTGAAAAATGAATTTTGAAAAAAGGTAAATTTTCATTTGAACGGGTCCAACAAATCTAAATATTCCGAGTTTTTGAACTCTTCGTTGAGAGTTTTGTTTTGGAAAAGCAGATCAATTTTTAATTTTGTATGGTAGTGAAATTCCCGTAAAAACGGTCCAAACCGGTATACAGAGTTAGGACCGTTAGACCGTACAATTTCCTTGTATATGGCCGCACGATACAGAATTTCATTTCCTTTCATTTCGGAAATTCGACGATACTTTTGAATATTGTCAAAACATTCAAAAGTATCATCGAATTCCGGCCAGAAATATCGCACGAAATTCTTATCGGCGTCCGTCATAATTTTCAATTCGGAGGTAAAGACCCCTGAGGGGCGTTCCTCCATCTCGATTAAAAATTGTCTCGGTATATTAGATTTGTTTTTCCCTATAAGTTCAAAATCTTTCCCCATGAACTCTCGAAAGAGGATATCTACGTCAATCCGACCGAATAGATCTCGGTACGTGTATACCGGCGGCATTCCGAGATTCTCGCAGATCGGATTTATGTAATCCATTACTTCATCTGTCCTCCACTTTCGAAAGTCCTTAAGAAGTGTATCCATAGTTTCCTCGTTGCATTTGTAATTATAAAGATTTGAAAAATAATCGTAATTTACATAGGGGCTGATAGACTCTACAAATTTAATGTCTTGTTCATAATGTCTGATATTGTTAAAAAGGTTTTTAATACGTTGTGTGTGACCAAGATCACAAGTATCTATTGTATAATATAGAAAATGTATTTCACATCTTTCTATGAGTTCTTTAATGTTGTCCCCGCGCCATGTTTCATAGCGGTCTGTTACACGATGGCGCCCCAAGGAATAATATCCCTCAGGCAGTCGTGAACAGACATTGATTTGGTGGGGCCGGTGAGTCAAGAACCTTTCACCATCATAACTCGCCCGTCGTCCGTGGTGGCTGGATTTTCGCCGACGCCGGTTACCAGCTTTCCCGTGCCGCACAAAACAAAGCACCGCCAAGGTGACTCCGAGGATCCCCGTACCCGCAGTAAAGTATGGTGTTTCTGAAATACACACAATATGAGATATAATTCTACACACGTAATAAATAAAAATATCCCCATCGCAGCAAACTTGCATACTTAGCGAATTTCCAATAAATATATAACATAACACTTAACAGGATTCATAAGAAATACATTCACAAACAAGCGATATTTAAAATATTAATTATTCTCCTTAAGAATAACATTGGGGATGAGTACGCAGGTTTGCTGCAAAAAGTAACACAAAATAACTTATGCAAATATCAATAGAACTCATCTTAGTGTAGCCACATACCAAGTTTCATCCATGTACATTCATAAATAAGCGATATATAACATTTTTATTTTCATTTCCATAAGAACAATGGGGACCAAGTACCTAGGTTTGCTGCTACGGGAACCATAGACGAAATATTTTTTTGGTTGCAAACAACAATTAACCACAACCCGATGAAGCCATATACCAAATTTCGTCAGTTTATGTTCATAAATAAGCGAGATATACAATTTTTCTTTTTCTCCATAAGAATAACATTAGACAACATACTGTGTTTAGCACTTTCGATATCTCAGTAACCAATTGACTTAAAACAATGATCAATATATCAAATTGTTTTTTATGATGAATTCAATGGTAAAAATCAAAATTTGATTTAAATAAAAATTAAATGTGGAAACCCCATAAACTCCATTTTTGGGTTACAAAACCCCCCCAAAAAACCCTTAGGATGGTGAGATTTGTCTGGTTTTTGAAATCGTTCAAACAATTGGTGCTTTACACATTTGTACCAAATTTCATTAAGATCGGACCTTTTTTACGAGAGTTATCGTGCTTACGGACATATATATAAATTTGAACGAATGGTGTTTTTGGCATCTGGGGACTTCAAAATGAAAAGTTATCATGGTCTCGGGCTTAAGTCTTACCATGAGACCTACGGTCATAGTTTCTTCCCTATAGGTGAAATTCGCTAAAACAGCTAACCATTACATTTCGGTGGAAAGATATATCGCTTAGAGAGGAAAATACGAAAAATAAAACTTCATTTTAATATTTAGTACCACATCACAATGTTTGACAATCTGGTATTTAAGGATACCACACAAAAATTTCTAAGCCAAAATAATATTTTTAAAGTATTTTCAGAAAATTATTGAAGAACTCTGCATCAAATACCATTATCTCATACAACGTGAAAAAATAATATTTGCCTTTAGCTGAGAGTTAGAAGAAGTGCGGAGCCGAAGCCCCAATAGGTTTTGATCTAATAAGTGTCCTTTCCATACCTGCTTTTTCATAAACTATTACTGTCATTGGGGACATATATCCGAAATCTATACAGGCCGGGTATGATTATGAATTTGTATTTTGAAGCCCATAATTTCAATTTGATATATATCATAGTATAGCGTTTAAAAACCATCTATTTCAGGTATAAATTAAGTAATTTAAATATAAATAATCTACCTTTATTTTAAAGTTAAAATAATTTTTCAATGTAAAAATTATAAATATGTTCACTAAATACAATACAAATTTTGAAAGAATTACCGAATTTGTATTTTGAAGCCCATAATTTCAATTTGATATATATCATAGTATAGCGTTTAAAAACCATCTATTTCAGGTATAAATTAAGTAATTTAAATATAAATAATCTACCTTTATTTTAAAGTTAAAATAATTTTTCAATGTAAAAATTATAAATATGTTCACTAAATACAATACAAATTTTGAAAGAATTACCGAATTTGTATTTTGAAGCCCATAATTTCAATTTGATATATATCATAGTATAGCGTTTAAAAACCATCTATTTCAGGTATAAATTAAGTAATTTAAATATAAATAATCTACCTTTATTTTAAAGTTAAAATAATTTTTCAATGTAAAAATTATAAATATGTTCACTAAATACAATACAAATTTTGAAAGAATTACCGAATTTGTATTTTGAAGCCCATAATTTCAATTTGATATATATCATAGTATAGCGTTTAAAAACCATCTATTTCAGGTATAAATTAAGTAATTTAAATATAAATAATCTACCTTTATTTTAAAGTTAAAATAATTTTTCAATGTAAAAATTATAAATATGTTCACTAAATACAATACAAATTTTGAAAGAATTACCTCCAACCAAGTATTATTTTTAAATAATTACCTTGTTGTCCAATACAGATGATCGCCAATACGAATACCAATAACAACTTCATGGTGAAGCTTTAACTCAACTCGCCAAACTGAGCTCACCTGTCCAAACGACCTGTATTTATACCCGGGGACGGGTGGTGGGGACAAACCGTTCAATCGGAATCCCGAGATACGTCCCCCACCACCAAAACCACTTTCGCCGTCCTTGGTTTGCGTGGAAATCTCGCCTGTAATTATCGCTCTACAGTCCACCGATGATAAAAATACTGATCAGCGATAACCACGAGACGATTTTTGGTGCTACAGCCGCCGCTTTTGAACGAAAAAGTCGGTTTCCATCAGCGCAACCGGGCAAGATCCCGCCGACCGCATTGTCGGATTTCAAAAATTCACCACTTTCGGTATCGTACTCCCAGTAGGTGTCGTTTCGTACGAAATACGAACGTCTGCTATGACTGAAAGCCGCGTGATAGCCGCGGCCGTCCAATGGACCGACGGGCCATCGGTCTTCGATGTATCCCAAATAGCGCGCTCTCATGGATCGCGGTTCCAACGACCAGTAGTACGGACCGGCAAACACTAATGTTTCTGCCCGCCATTTAAATATTGTGTCTATCGGGCCGAAATACGACAACCCCACTTCCGATCGGACCGACATGCGGCGGCGGAGGGACGGGCCGACCGCAGTTAACGCGTACTCGTACAGATCGTCACCCGTCACCACGACGACAGAACGACGCGTGCCGTCATAGTGAAAAGCGTCTATCCGCCCGAATCGCGGCAGGTCCCCGAAATGATCGACCAACCGGTGTGTTCCCATTTCGACGGGACGGCCGAAATACCATCGCCACAGCGCGCCGTTTTTTACCATGAAAATCTCCTCCTCGATGTAGGTTATGTCGTCGTAAGGGCCGTGCCAACCGCAATGGGATACGGGTATCTCTTCTCTTTCGCCTTCCGTAGGTACCCTCTCGTTACCCGCTCCGTCGTCGTATAGATCGGAGTAGAGTTTGCGGACCGACATCGAATCTACGGCTGGAAGTTTCGGTGACAAGGCATCCACAGACTCGGTGGAATACCACGGGAACATGACTGACGATCTATCCCGGTTGTGTGACAGCCCAATCGAGTGACCGATTTCATGTACGGCGACGTGAAAAAGGCTAGTGGTCTCCCATTCGTCTTCTTCACGGTCGTACTCCCGCCGGCGCTGACCGGCGTACCATGTTTCATCACTGTCAAAGTGTACGTCACCTCCGGTTTCGTCGGTTTCACCCGGATAAAACGCGTGCGCTAAAATGCCTCCGGGCCCGTCAAACTCGTACGAACACCCACCGTGGTCACGCCGGCCGAACGACAAGACAATATCGGCCTGACGCGCGCGAGAAAATCTCAACGCGGTGCCGTTCGCCCACGTATCGAAGGCCGCCTGAAGCGCGGTATGTACGTATGGCGCGAAGCGAGCCGAAAGCCGGTAAAAGTCCGAAGACCGCCCCGCGTCCCAGCGCCATTTTATTTCATTTCCATCGCTCCATCTTCTGACGGATCTCTTCGCGATGCGCCCCGTCGATCTGGGATACTCATTATCCGGAAGACCGCAGCGGGGCGTATTCATCAACCGCACGGTCGCCTCGTCCAGCGTTCCGGTGACGTTGAGACTTGCGTATTCCTGAAACTTTGAGATTGCGACCGCCATACGCTGACGCTCTCGATCGACCGCAGCCTCCACGCCGTCACCGGTTTTGTACGGAAGAAGCGGCAGCGGTGTTTCGTCCGTGTAACCGTACGCTCGAAAATAATCCGCATACCGGCCCGGAAAGTCGAGATGGTGAATAGTGGCACGCCTACTCACCGGTACCGTTCCTGCGAGAAGTGGAAACAACACAATGTGCGCACATAAAACAACGCGTCGGAATCCGCACATCGCGGGATTCGATAGGCTTACCCTTCTTCCTCTTACGATCCTTCGGAAGATAAGAAATAATAACGATTACCTAACTGGGACGTTCGTTTTGATAACGATCTATCACGGGTGGGGTGGAATATATTACTACTTGATTTGTGCGCGGACGGTCTAATTACCGCCGCTGACCGCTGTACGTCGGGCCCAAGAGTTTTCACCTAGTAACGGTATCCATTTCGTGTTGTCGTACAACCAGTCTCTAGGGCCGACAACGCCTAAACGCAACAACGCGAAAAGCACTCCCCACAGGACGATCACCGCCGCCAGAACGTATCCCACGTACTGTATCCATTCAAAACCGCCGGATTCGGCGCGCTGCAAAAGCGGCGCGTTCAAATTACCACCGCGCTCACGCGCTGTCGTGTACACCGGTTGCGTACTCATAATGGTTCAATATACGTTTGTTTTTGTCCCTCAAATCACTTATATTGTGTCGCGGGATCTCCGCCGTACAACCTGTTCAGCACTTCGTGTTGGACGGTGTACAGTATCGGGATTGACAGGAGTCTCTCGCGTGAACAGTGATCGCTGAGAGCGTGCAACCGTTCCAAAGTCATTTCTTCGCGGTCGTCGCCCCCAGCGAAAAACGCAAACTCTACGTGCTTCAATTGGGGGTCCACGAAATTGATCTTGATCAGACGCACGCCCGGCCAAATGTCGCCGAGGTCGTGGACGGTCTCGCGGTACCGATCGTGCACTATCACGTGTAGGCCGTTTTGAAGCATCGCGATTTCCACCGTTCTGTGGGCATCCAGCGGACTTTGGTGCGGTGACACTGTCTCGGTACGCAGCACGCGAGGTACGTCGACGAGGTTTTCGCACTCCACCGATTCATCGGTCCCGTCGTCCGTCTCGTTCAACACGGTGTTTGTTTCGTCGTCGAACGGGCGCAACAACACCGAACAGTACACGGTACAAATTTCACCCGTGACGGGATCGGCGTGTTCGAACGTCCGTCCGCCGCCGTTGCGTGCCGTTGCGAAAGACACGGGATTGAATCCGAGAATTCCTAATACTCTGACGTCTACGTAAAGAACACTGGGCGCCTCGAATAGATCGCACCATAACTTGTTTGGACCGCCCACGATTGCCCGTTCTTCTTCCCGCTCCAACCTTTGTGAATCATCATCGTCATCCTCAACTTCAAAATCCAAATCTATTTCTATAATATCCGTTTTGCCACGTACGAAAGCTACCGCGCATCTGGCTCCGTCGCGCGATGGATCCGTATAGCCGTTGATCAGGTAATATTTCGTTAACAACAACGCCTTTTGCACATAGTCCTCGAATGTCGCATGAGACACGAATACCTTCTGACCCATTGTCTCCTCGTCCGTTCCCGTCATGAATATGGGTCTATGTATGATAATACCACGTCCTTCTTTGTGTTCGAGCATGCTCAAAACTTGGTCCGACTTTGACCAAACATAGTAGGTATACGCCCTCAACCAACGATGAAACACGCACATCGGAAACCACTCGTTGTTTCTTATCCTGCGTTTTGGGATTAGATATGACGAATTGATCGGTATGATCGGCATACCGAGAAATCCGGACAAAACGGCCAATCGCGTCGTGGCTTGTTTTTCTCTGTAGGCAAACTGCACGGCGGCAAATGCGGACATCACGACTCTGTCGAGTTCTACCCGCATTTCGCCGCAAACGGTGGCGGCGTTTATCGGCGTTATCAACAAACAGGCGCGCCAAGCCAGGGTGGGTCTTTGGCATTGGCACAGACTGGACACCGCCGACCGTCTGTACACCAGATCCGTAGTGCAATAATCGTCTGCTCTCAGCCAAAATATATTTGCGGTATAATAATATCTGCGATCATTCGTGCTGAATGTAAATTGTACGCAGTTGTTCAGTTTGTTAAACGAGGTGAACCGCAAACTAGACGACGGTGGGCGTTGATACCCACCCGCGCCGTCCATCGAATCGCCGTCGTTTCCGCGACCGCGTTTGGCACGTCTTGACGACCCGGCGGCGGACCTTTTGCCGGGACGTACACACCCGCCGTACCGCGGACAATCCACCACCGTCCCACCTGACAGCGTGACAACGTCAGAAATGAATTTGTCCAATTCGGCGTCATTCATATCGAAAGCGCGTTGTAAATGTCTTTTGTCCGTGTCCGGCGGCAGGAGGGAATCCAAAGCGTCATAAGACGTCAAGCTGTTGTCAAACAAAAACACGTTACTGCCGAACATGTAAGATTTATAACGTATGGACGACTCGCCCCCGCCACCAAAAACAGCAGCTTTGTTTAAAAATCCAAACGGCGAAATCATTTTTATCGATTCGGCACGAGTTATCGCTTCGTTATTAAAACTGGCGTTAAAAACACCACCCCCCGAAGCAGTGTCCGTTTCGTATACCCGCTCGAATTCGATTTTCAAATTATCGTTGCCCCGCGCCACCTCGACCACGTGATCCGTCGCCCGTATCCACGCCTCCACGATCTTTGTATTTTCCTTGTCGCGCCAATCGTTCGTTTTTTCCAGATCTGCCGTCAGCATTTCGTAAAGTCTTGTATTGTCATTTACGCTACGATATTCATCGCCACCGCTCGACAGAGTTTCGTTATCGCCGGTGTTAAGTGACTCGGCGTAAAGCTTTTCTATGTCAGAACCACGATTGACCTCTTTCAGAGTCGACCAAAAACGAAGTGTTTCGGCTCCTATTACACCGCTACTGAACTCGTTCAGCGCATTTCTCATATTCGGTATAACCGAATATTCGATTTCTGCGAACGGCAATGACCACACATCGTCGTCGATAAATCTGTCTCCATAAAAGACGTCGCTCGTGAATGATAACGACCAGGACATCCTTTGCGTGATATTATTATAGAAAGCCGCGCCCGAACGAGCCAGTAATATGGCGTTGCCCATAGCCACGCCTTTGTCATTCATTGTAAAATGATCTTATGATAAAGACCGGTAATAGCATTCCATCGGGACTCCGAGGGATATTCCCAGGTTGTGTGTGGGGATATTCAGGAATCGCGCCTCGTGGTCGTTATCATTTGCTCTAACAAAATAAATAAATTACATCAGCATACGTTTAGAGTTTTAGGCATCGGGGGACTTTCCTGGTCATACATCTGTGTACTGTTTCGTTATTCATGATAAAGCGTCCAACTACAACCCGTCGACCGATTTCGTCAGGCTCAATCACTAGGCTCCGCCTTCTAGCGAGTCTATATAAGACGGCTCCGCTGCCCGCCCTATTGTCATTCGCTCTCTTGTATCTGTCGGCTTCATCACGACACCTCTACTACAATGAAAATGGCGGTGATAGATTTCAACGCTTTTGTAAGCAAGAAGACTAACGATGTTTTTATTAAGGAATTGACCGTGGTGGACATAGTGACCGGATCTGCTCAGCACTGGATATTCAAACCGCCAAAGGATACACCTCGTTATTCGCCCGGTACTTACACCAGAGATCGCCGCAACGAATGGCTGAGCCATCATTATCACGGTCTGGACTTTTCGTGTGGGTTCAGTGATTATGAGGACTTGCTAGTTGGATTGAACGAGATTTGTTCACATATGAAAGTGCTCTATGCGCCGGATCTCGAGAAGGCTAGAGTGTTGGAACAACTATTTGATACCAGACGATTAGTCTTTAGTCTGGAGGAGCTCGGTTGCCCTCCACTAGAAAGAGCATCACTTTTTCCAAGGCTGATAAGCGATTGTGGTGAAGACGAGGCTGGGCGGGATGAGGACTTACCCAAACAGTGTCTCTACCACCAGTTGTACTCACCAGGATTCGTGTGCACTTTTTCCAACGCACAACTTCTTGCTAAATGGTGTGCTGACAACATAGCTCTTCTAGACATAAATGAACCTTCTGTCAGGGCGAAAATGTTCGCCGACTGGAAACAAACTTCACCCACTGCCAAAGAATTTGCAGATGCCGGTTTAGTACCCGTGCATTCTACAAACTATTCCACCAAATGTGTGTACTGCGGTGTCATTTTGGGCGAATGGAAGGAAAATGACGATCCCTTCGCAGACCATGCTCGGAATTCACCTTTCTGCAAGTTTGTTCGATTCAACATGCAGCTGAAGGGAGATCAAAAGGATAATAAACGTAGACTCGCATGCTGCTCCGAAAATACTCCTGACATAAATACTCTTGACATTACTGCATCGGATTTGGCCAAGTGTTGTCGTGCATAATCATGATTAGTTTTATAGAATTATGAAAAGAGTATCTTTTCATGATCCACTTGTCACCGCTTCACTCAACCCGCCGGATGAAGAGAGGATATCGACCACCAATCACTGACAGTAAATTTGAACTAGTAATACTCTTATTTAAAAACAGAAGCAATCATATGTTTGCTTGTACATTTTAAAATAAAAATGTTAATATTTATTTTATCTTATTATTTATCCGAAAAGGTTTTGTCTCAACCCGGATTTGACTCATCCTGAAAACGCAAAAATACAAATGATCTCACCGCTCTTCATTTCGACTCGAAACGTGACGACATGAAGTGTTGTAATTGACACCATCGCGTTGTAGTGTAACATTTCAACAAACAAAAAAATTATATAATCGAATCAGCATACTGATGAAATATACTTTCAATTCGGTGCGATTTTGTTTGGGGCGTACCTTGATTACGGCCGTAACCGAATGATTACATCGGGAACCCGTCCGGTTATGAAACTCGAATGATTACATCGGGAACCCGTCCGGTTATGAAACGCGTTCAATCTCAACGCTACGGGGCGTGGCCAATCGCTCAGCCCCCACCACTCGCTAGACCCACTATAATAAAGAGTTCATTGCGGCAAACTGAGTCAGTTCGCTATTTCTATTGGAGAGGTTTGCAACCAACTGAGATATGGATGTGCGTACGGACGTTAACGTTGAGAATTTTATTAGATCGAAAAGAAGTCTTCAAAATTTTTTATTATTTATGGTTAACGTATACGATTATGAGCAGAGGGGGGGAGAAAATAACGAAATGACTAGAATAATGAGTTTTCTTTCGGAAACAAATCCAGCCAATCAGTTTTATTATATCGCTTCCAACTTAAAATCATATGTATTGGATATTATGGATGGTACCATCAATTTTGACCAAAGATCGCGCAGCAGAAGTCCTCGCTCTCGACACAGTCTGCGACCCGACGGCGAAGAAGAGTCGCCGGGGAGTCTTCGCTATCGTCACGATCTGCAACCCGACGGCGGAGAGGAGTCACCGGGAAGTCCTCGTTATCGTCACGGTCTGCGACCCGACGGCGGAGAGGAGTCACCGGAGAGTCCTCGCCATCGTGGTAGTGTACGCCAGAGGAATCGAACAAGGTTGCGGACGACGACCGCACTACGAGAAGAATAAATGTATTTCATGTCAAGAAATGCGTTTTAAATTTTAATCCTTTAACTCCTAATGCTTGTGATCTTTTGTAATACATGGTGAAAATGAATTAGTTTTATATAATGTATATTGCATTAACGAATATGTCCGTATCCAAATGGACATATTCGTAAGTTTTTAAAAACTAATAATTTATCGAGCGGGGAACCGATTCGATATGAAAAATGATAGATTTTTCCATTAACTACGTTGTCCCGGAACATCACTCTTATTATTACATTATCAAATATACAGTTAACGGGATCCCGATAAAATTGTAGGGTTTTAAAAAAAAACACTCTTTAATAACATAAAATATTTACAATTTATTAAAGAATAAAATACATTGTCCCGGGTAGACTTTTACGGTCTCTGTTAGTCAGTGCCAAGGACTGCTCACGGGGCTCGGCCGAACTGCATGTAAACCTTTTCGGAGCTCGGCCGAGTTCGATATAGACATATATTTTTTGCAGGTGACTTCTTACTGTCTCGGCTGAACCCCGGGTAGACTTTTATGGTCTCTGTTGAGACTTGGTAACACATCATCGTGATAAAAATAATAGATTCCGAATAATTTAACAACACAAAAATATGTTTTGATTTTATTTACAAATTATTAAATATAATAATTTACAATACTAATAAACAGTTTGACATTCACCAACGACTGGAGATCTTGCCGCCAAAATGATTGCGCAGTGCCCAAACTCTATTGTTCGTGCACGGTCGTAACGAAATGTTCACGTAGACATTCCATTTACGGCCATCTATCTTCGTTCTCGAAAGTGGTTACGGGTGTTGAAAAATCGCCTTTGCGACCGTCCCCATCGACGTCAGCCGCGAGACTGATCGTTTCCCCCACCACTTTTTGGTTCGGTCAACCCTTTACTCTCGACAACCCCCGACCACCGACCAATAGGATTCGAGTATTTTTCCCGCCAAAAGTTTTGGCCAATCAGAAGGCTGCATTTTTGCGCGCGTCGAAAATTACATCTCAACACGCCGCCGAAATTGCATATATACGAGGTATCGTTCGCGCGCGACTCTTTAGCTCCTTGCCCATAATAATGACTCCTTCAAGGAAGGAGCAGCGGGGAGGGGCCGGCGCGTCGCTAGTTGGAATTTGTTTTTATTATTATTATGATTCAAAGAAAAATATTTTTACCACAGAAAAGTTTTGTCCCGGCCGGATTATAATTTGCGGAGAAACGCAAAAATACAAACCATTTTCACCGCTCTTCTCGTCAACAGTTTTGGCACCGTAACGGTGGTGGTGGAACGAGCGGGAAGCCACAATTGTCACCACCGTCACTGCGTGTAAAAGTAAATTCGCTCACAAACAAATTTTTTTCCACGGTCAGATTACACTTTCCGACGAATCGCAAAACTGGTCCGTAAAACACATACAGTTTTCGCCGCTCTTAATGTCGAGTCGAGGAGTGACCACCCGTCGAGTGTATTATGAGACTGGCGAGTTGCAGAGCAAGAAAAAAAGGAAGCGGCAGTTACAAAATGGTAGTAAGCAAATTCACATATAACACACGTCCGAGGGGATCCGGACTCTTGTTAAAAATTGTACATTTAAAATAATTATTTTGCACACAAATATTTTAAGATGTCAAATTTTACCATGTCGCAACTTGATATCATCGGTTTCCCGATGTATCGAAGGGTTTTTTTAAAAAAAATACTACAAACACCCTAAGAATAACAAAAAAAAACTTTATTGATTACAAATAACGATCGTTAGTGTACAAATGTTTATCTATTACAATCCAAAATTTTAACTACGTTATTTCTAATCCTCTACAATCATTACGGGTGTCGGCTCGATGATCATCGTGAATGGGATCCAACGATTAAACTGCGTTTTGGTATCGTGCCTCCATCCGGTAGGGATGTAGCTGCAACTTCGACATGGTGTGTTCCAGCGCAGTTGGCCGGGAAGTATGGTGAAACTCCTCGACTTCCACATCATTCCCTCTTCACCGCTCTCGAAAAAGAAGTCTGTAGTTGCGCAGCAAGCTCCGCACGTGGCTTTCAGTAAGATGTTCTTCGGTGGGTTTTCGGAACACCTGACGCACGAGTGATTACAGCTGTTGCATGCCCGGTGAAATAGAGGAAAATCTAGTGGTTGGCGCATAGCGTGGTTACACGCGGGGCAGATTAACAGATTTTCCCTCACCAACCGCGTTGATCTCACGAATCTATTCATACCGCACGCACAGCACTTGTCCGTAGGAACGATGACCGGGAAGGGAGGGTGAAGAAACAAGAATGAAAATTCTCCACAGGACAGCATTTCTAGGCGTCTGAATCACGACTGAACGTCGATCCGCGGCGGCGCGATTTTATACTCGAGGTGGTTGAGTGGGGGTGGCATCATTCGATAGTTTACCGAATGACCCAACAATCGGTTGTCATCTGAAGGTTATCCCGATACGGAACTCCGACCTGTCATTTGTTCGTCCATGACATAATAAGTTCCTAGAAAGTCACGTGACGTTCTCCCACTCCATTTTACTAGACCTTCCCGTGCCTGACACTCATTTTTGATAAGAATGTCGGTTCAGACACCCACCATGAGCGAATCGCGAAGTCCGAATACCATTCAAGATCTTACGGTCACGGCGAAGAGAGTGACGGATAGAATTAACCCGAAAACTCTTCAAGATCTGACGGTTGCGGTGATAATGGAGTTCGTGCCGGAGGGGATCAACCTGTTACCAATGTCCCTACAAGATTACATCGTCGGAATCATGTGGAAGGAAATTCAATTTTCGAAAAATGTAGTGGATATTCTGCATGAACACAGTTATATACGGTATATTCAGATGCCTCATTCATGGTGCGTAGAAGATTACCAAATCATGAGAGACCTATCGGACGAGTGTTCAGATGCCGTAAATCGATATGCAAAGCTGATGAACGCATGGAAGCGATACCGATTCGGACCGCTCGCGACTTGAAACTTCGGACAGAGTGGGTGCAGTCAATTCGACCTCACGTCTTTCGATGATCCAAATATCAAATTTTAACCTGTGGGATACGCGAATTTCGACTTTGTGTATATTTTTATTCTATATTTGTGTTATTTTATTTGTTTTTAGTTTTTTTTTTTTGTAATAAATGTTGAAAATAAATTAGTTTTATATCATATGTATTGAATTTATTTTTAAATAAATTCAATAAAAACTTACGAATATGCTCTTTTGACTATATACAAACGGGCATATTCGTAAAGTTTTTAAAAACTAATAACTTATCGGGCGGGAACCCGATTTAATATAATTTTCTCGTTAACTGCAGTATCCAACCGTGACCATCAAAGGGTTAAATGAAATAATGTGCTTATTGCGGTTTGAGTAAATATTGTACATATTTTTATATGTTTCTCTTGGCAACAAATATATTTATTTCAACTTTATGTGTGTATGATGTTCAAACAAACAAAGTTTCATAAATATTTTTACTACATCTTTTTTTACAATTATCACTTAAAATCGGCACTTAGTCTTGTATATTGGATCGGGGGGGATGTTTTAATAAATTTCAGACTGTAAAATGTTTGAACTAATTTATTTTTCAGCATAACCGTTGATTTTGTGTAAAACTAAGTTACCCGGGCGTTGGAAAATGATGGCACCGGAACCACCCTTTTTGAACTGTGATGATCGTATTCGTCCGTATCCGATTCACTGTCACTGTTGCCGTTTCCGGGAAAAGGTTTTTCGTGATAATGAAATCGAATAAAACACTCTTCACGGTCAATTATAAAGTAAAGTGGCTTTACGACGCAAATATCGCAGTAGTTATCATGCTTCAACACTATGTTCCCCAACACTCCATCCGCACCCATATGGCAATGGTTGATTTCTCGATAAAACGTCCAACATTTAGGAGACATCCCCCACTTGCTTTCTCCCATTTCATCGTTTAGCGATATAAATGAAATGTAACTGTAACAATATGCGCACAGCCTGACACGTCGTTCCACATTTACCCATACGTAGTACTCCCACACTATATGACAGTCTTCGAGCGATACAAACTCCGGAATTCCTAGCTCGTTATCCGGGTAGTTCATAACCATATTCAACTCCGATCTCGTCATGTCCAGTAAGTCTACGCTCGAATAATCAAAATCTTCGGGACGATGTAAAGGCCCCTGTTTCAACCAGAGGTCTTTTACTAATGCTCTTGTACATTTTTTCACGAGTCGCGGTAATGGCAAACTCTCGATTACGCTCGCATCATCGAGCGACAGAGTAAACGTCTCGCAAGCTAATTCGAAGAGTGTTTTTACTATAATATTTGCGGGGCACATGTTGAGAATCGGGTCTTTATTTTTTTAATTCTGACGGAGGCCGGAGATTTCAAAACTTTTCTTGCAGAGTTTTATATTCTGCCGGACCGTAAAACTCGTAAGTTTTTGCCGCTCTCCACTTCGTGTCCATATTGCCGTTTTGAGTCAATGCCGTCCGCAACGCGGGCCATCGAAGTACTCGGTTAACGCAAATACGACGCCGAAACGGCCGTATCGTCACGTCTAGGATTGGCGCGAAAAGAGGTGTAAATCAGAGCGTTTTTATTTTGACGGAAAGTCGGTCGGAGATTTCAAAATTTTTCTCGAGTAAAAATGTGTTTAACAAATTTAAAAAAAACCACCCCAGTAAGCGACGCGCCGGCCCCTCCCCGCTGCTCCTTCCTTGAAGGAGTCATTATTATGGGCAAGGAGCTAAAGAGTCGCGCGCGAACGATACCTCGTATATATGCAATTTCGGCGGCGTGTCGAGATGTAATTTTCGACGAACAAAAAAATCCGGCTCTCTGATTGGCTAAAATTTTTGGCGGGAAAAATACTCGAATCCTATTGGTCGGTGGTCGGGGGTTGTCGAGAGTAAAGGGTTGACCGAACCAAAAAGTGGTGGGGGAAATACTCAGTCTTACGGCGGACGTCGGAGAGGGTGGTCGCAAAGGGGACTTTGAATTTTTCACACTCTCGTGCGGGTTACGGACCCTCACGTGGTTAACCAGAAATTTAAAGCAGTTACCAGCGCGTTCTGATCAATATCTCGCGCGCCCTTTATGTGCGCTAGGGACCTGTACGGAGAACGAAAAGGGATAAGTTCGTGTTTTCCAGAATGACCACCGGTCGGGTTTATTACGAGACTGGCGAGTTGCAGCGCAAGAAAAAGGAAGCGGCCAAGCGCAAGAAAAAGGTAGCGGCCAACGGCTACGGCGGACGAGATGGTGAGGGGAGACGAAAGGCGTTCGGCCGAGATCGTGTACCGTCCAACAATAGGATTTGAGTATTTTTCGACCAATTAGAGGCCGGTTTCATGGCAAAAAATAGTCTCGACACGACTAAAAATGTATTTAAAGTGTAATGGAGATATTACGTTTATGGATATCGAAGAAATTGAGAAAACGGCTACGACTTAATGGATGTTGTGGTTCTTCATCTATTGGAGCCGCTTAATTCGAGTATCCACTCGACAGCTTCCCCCACAAAACATATGCTGGTACATTATTGACATTATTTACAACGTGACCCGTGATATGATCATGAATATACACGTTTTAATTCCACCAAAGAAATTGTAAACATATAAAAAATGCTCAAACATGTCTCTTTGATAACACAGATTTACACAACACCAACACGTTTGTGTCTGAAACGGTCTATGTTTATGTCTGAAGTCCCAAATATACAGTTAACGGGATCCCGATAGATTCGTAGGAGTTTTTTAAAAAAAACACTTTTAATAACATAAAATATTTACAATTTATTACACTTTAAAATGTATATTGTAACAAATTATTACACCACAACAATTTATATCTAACATATTTAACAAACAATTTATTATTAAATAATAACTCTTATGGTCATTTAAGCAAAATATAATATTTTAACATGTATTAGTTAGTGCAACTCTTGTGTTAGTTTAAATATAAATCAAAAGGTATTCAATATTAATTATTCGATCAAAACTTTAAAAATATTTACAACCAATCTATTAATAAATAATTATAATATACAATAGAATTTTCTTAATGTAAATGGTACCTCTTTTATAAATGAATATGATACGTGAAATAACCTCTTTCCCGAGAAAAGTACTGGGTGTCAGGCGTTGATTTCATCGATGGCTGGGTGTAATGGGCAGGTTTAAACTCCGTGGTGGTGCAGTAACCTCTGTTTTGAATTTCGGGTTCGTTAAAGTTGCAATTGTTGATGAAATTCAAGAGAATCATAGCCGCTTTGTCGCTCTTGTTTACGGCGCAGGTCGAATCTTGTAACTCAACTTCGTGATCGGCGATCCGCATACGTTTGATAGCTCGTTGCATACGTTTTATAGCTCGTTCCAACGCCGTCAGTCCAGGTTGGTTGTCGTGATCACGGTTCAACACAACGTAACACGGTTTAACTTCAACATTTTTGATTTGAAGAGGCCGTCGTGCGTCGTCCGTTTTGATCCGTTGGTGAATGTAGGATACGTCGTCCGTTTCGATCCGTCGTGGAATGTAGGTTTTCGAGTGACTAGCCTTTAGTTTTTCGGCCGCTTTTCTTCTTTGTTGTTTTCTCAGCGCCGTCTTGGTAGGCCCTCTTGGGCGCCGTCTACGTCGAAAACGGCCTTCCTTCATCTCCGGCGATCCGCGTTGATCTTGCCAATATGACGGGCGGTCAGGGGCGTAGGAAGGTAGAGCAGACGGAGCAGACGACTTTTGTTCACGTCGGTCTGGGGACGGCCATCTTCGCCAATACGACAGTCGGTCAGGGGCGTATTCGGTTAGAACAGACTTTTGTTCATATTCTACAGGCGAGCGTAGTTTTGGTATGCGATAGTTGTCCATCGCTGGCAGCGTACCGATGAAGATGTGTCTGAAGTGCACAGAGCGAACTCAAAAAGAAGGAGACGAGTGGTGTACTGATGGAGCTCGCCGCGCGCCGGGCTTTTATAACCGGCGCGAGTGGTGGGGATGACCTCTATTCCGTCCCGCGCGGCTCGTAAACCCGAGTGGGGGGAATCGCTTTCGACGCCGCCGTCACCAGTGACACTTCGGGATGCCGATTCCAGTAAGAGCGGCTAGTTATGGAATTATTCGGTGAGTTAACGCCCGACCCGTCTGTAGCGAATCGATCCGTCCCGGCGATGCGGATCGATGTGGTAAAGAGTACAGATAGTGATCGTGGATTTCGTCTTTTTGACAATGCCCTCTTCGTTGTGCGCGATGTGGCATCTGAGGAATTGTTTTTAGAACGCATGAGAATTGCGAACGCAGTTTTTGAAAAAATTGTCAAACCGCACATGGACGATCCGTTGAGTGCGCTCGCTCGCAGACTGGTATTGGCTACAAAGGTGTGCATATCGAAGTATTTCAATAATCAGTCCTTCGCCAGAACGGGACGGCCATTTATCGTCAAGGCACATTTTAGAGATTCGCCCACGCTGTTTTGTGGCTGTTCGGACTTTTTGCGTACCTATTTGTATACTAGAAAAAAAGGTGAACCTTTTTTCGACAAAGACTCTTACGAAACGATGCCAGCAACTACTACGGGCGTTGCTTTCGATGGCGGCAGCGCGAATCGAACACAACCCATGACGGACGCTGAAAAAGAATTGGAACACTGTCGTTTCCTGTCAAGACTCGGCGCCCTTTCAAAATTGCTCATAGAAGGTGGACCAAAGCCGGGAATCGATTTCTTAGACGGTGCGAACGACAGCTTCGGAGGTTTCGACGAAGAATCTCAATCCAGACCGGAAGCGACGCTTTACGTCATTGCCGACGTTACGGCTCTCGCGGAATTTTTATGTTATATGTTTTTTATGACGCCGGTCGATCTGAGAAGACGTTATGAGGTTGTGACCGGTTGTACGGCGCCTTACGTGAGCGAATACGCCGCCGAGAGGTTGACGCAACGTGCGAAAACCTGCTGCTACGAGGAATCGATCAGATACAACTCCACCGATACGGTTCGACGAGCAATAAAAGAGTTTTTGCGCAGAAATCAACGAGCGAGCGAAATGGAGCGGGACGGTATTTACGATAAGCCCGCGGATAACTCAGATCCATTCGCGGCCGAACTGTTGCGCGAAGAGGAGTCCGGGCGGTTACGCGAACGAAATTTCGCGTTGGTGAAGCATTTACTCCTTTTGCTTTTTGACAAAGCCCTGTCGTCAATAATCGATAACGGATTTGACAACGTTAACAAAAGGCGTAGATACGGTACCAGCGCCAAAAGTGTTGGTGGGGCGACAGTTTACACGGGAATACTCGACACGGTGGGAAAGGTCGTCGTGAGGTATAAGGAGGGCGTTTCCCTTTTGAAGTCGACCAGAGCTCCTAGAGGCGCGGCGGCCAAAAAAGGTGGAGGTTCTATTTCTTCAGAAGCGTTCCTAAATTTGCGTGTACCGATCAATCAGATTACAGCACAACGTTCGGAAAGCAAGAGTTAAAACACGTAGAAAGATCAGTGCAAAATAGAGTGCTAATTCTCAGAGACGATGATGGCAGTACAATAAAGTAAATGTTCAAAGGACTCGCCGGCGATGACGACGAGCCTGACAAGAAAAAATTTAAGGTCAACGCCCAACCGTCGGTGAAATTCAATTATAAAGACGCGGAGAAATTCAAGAAAAAAATCAAATACGACGAGTCGACCAAGAGATGTACTGGGACCAACGCCCGTCCACTCGTAAAAAAGGTTCGGGGCGAATCGAGCACAACCGAGAAGAAAGTCGACTGTTTCTGTAATCTCTTCGGTGTCGGTGATTTGGAACGAGAGAGGTTGAAGATGTACATCAACGCGCTCGACACACGAGGAAACGACCTCCATCTGTCTGCGATCGCGACGACAAATCTGAAGCCGGCGAATTTAGTACGGACCACCGTCACTGAAGAAATCCGAGCAAATTCCAGGAAAAAAAATAACCCGTTCGCGAGCGAAGAGCGCTCCACTCTATTTTGGATTTTACGAATAATTTTGGATACGGACGGGTTAAACAAATCGAGACCATCAAAAAAAAATGATGTCTTCACAATTACGGTGCCCGCTCTCGCCGAAGATCAATCTTCAAAGCACTTATTATTGGCCGAATATATTGTATTTAAACTATGGTTATTCGTCCGATATGTGTTTAACACGGTCTATGCTGCGGCGGCAGAAGATAATCGCGTCCTCTTGCCAATATTTTTAGTCAAAATAGACGGACGCGCTGTTTTACGTAAACTTTTAAAAGATATCTTCATTGGAGCGTCTAGTAAGGAAGCGTCAGATCTGAGAAGAAAGTTTCGATGTTCATTTGTGATGTAACATTTTTTTCGCAATAAAAGACCAAGCATTTATTTTTGTTTCTATTTTACCTCTCAGACAAACTGAGATTTCTTCTTGTGACACGTATTGCACTCACCGGAATAATAATTCCGGTTGTTTGCGGATTTCTTCATGACACCGCTTATTGTGACAGTTTTCTTTTTACAATGAATGCAATAAATGTTTGTATCTTTAGGTGGTCTCGTCGCCAATGGTGATTTCCCCCTTTTTACTGTGTTTCGCGCTGATACTTCATCTTTTTTACTTACGCGTCTTCCGCGTCGGTTATTTACAGTCGGTGAACTAGAACGCTGTCGCTCCCGTTTCACTAACTCTCGCAAAGTCTTTCTTATCCGTTTTAATTCGTCCGCGGACATGTTCTTCGTAAGCACTTATTATCCGCCCAATCACGAGAATTTTCGGGAGAAAAATAAAAAAGATTATTAGAAATTTGAATGGGTTATGATACCCCATCGGTCTTGTGACGGGGGTGATCTAAATATGGACCGAATAGTCAGTAACTGCCCGAGGGGTTTACCGGCCTACACGGACCAAGCGAGTTTGGCCTCCAATGGCTTTGCGCCCTGGATTTACCCCGACCCTTTGAAGATCGCGGTGATCTTCCCCACTTAAACGATGTCGGTGCAACCTGGATTCGGCCTAAATCGACTGTTATGAAATTTGGCTCGGCCGAGTTACATAACCGTCGTATTACAGGGGTTGAATCGAGAAGTAAATTACAAAAGTTATTTGAAATAATTTATTTTGTAAAACAGTAAACCACACACGTTCGATATATCGAACGACTTACAACAGATTACTCGCAGACATCCTCGTCTTCATCGTTTACAAGTTGGAGACCGTGACGCGCGTAAACGTCCATATATACAACTCCGTTATTTTTGATGCGAATTCTGATAAACGAAGATACGAGTACCGCTTCCACGCCTTGTTTAGGTTCGTTCTCGATCACAGTCTTATCCTCCTCGTGATAGCGCATCAGGGACACGCGGTTCGGTATTCCGTACGTACCCAAAATACGGATACTGTCAGACCGCGATAAGCCTTGGATTTCATCCAGAACACAACTTCGGCCATACCCACTTCTAGGATTGCCATACGAGCGGCCGTACACGGCCAGTGATGACACACCACCGGCCACATTTTTGTATACCAGGTGTTTAGCAAATTCTTCTGTCAATTTCACAAAACACACCTCGTATAGACTCAATAAGAATTCGTAAAAATAAGTGCCGAAACATCGAGAGAGTTCGATATTGTAGGCGATCGTATCGTCGGTATCGGAATTCCTGTCGGTTTGAAGTTCAAAACTGCCCAAGAAGATCAATTTGATCGGAATGTAGAATCTGCAATCCGAATAACCATAACGGTTAAAAGGTTCGAATCCGTTGAAAAATATCAACGACCTGAGTTTTTTTTCATTTGACAAGCAGCTGAACGGATGCAAATGGTTCACAATTAGTTTTCGTCCCCCTTTCGACGTGTCCATGGCCAAGAGAAGAGACTTGACTGCGTTGATTATCTGTAGAAAGTATTTGGTCCGTTTGAACTTTTTGATCGTGTTCTGGTCATTAGACTCCTCGCGTTGCGTGTTCAACGAGTTTATGTTGATCGCTAACGTTGCCAGGCCGTCTTTCAGAACCTTACTGGGAGATATAAACGTTTTTCGGTACGATGATATTCCCACCGCTGTTTTCAGTATGCTGGAAAAGACGCGTCTCGTTTGATAATCCGTACTCAAACCGTCTTCCCCGTCGTCCATGATCACTTCTTCGCCGTCCCGTAAAAAAGTGTTTTCAGAACACGTTTCTATGATCACTTCATCGGGGTCTCGATAACAGTTTTCGTTTGGAACCAGTCTGGAACAAGATTCCAAATACGAGTGTAACATCGATTGTTTCTCTTCGTTGACTCTACAATCGGATGTTTCCGTTAGATTAGAGACCTCAGCCGAATCTGGCAATAAGAAATTAGGTATTTTTTTACATGGGAAATTCGATGGACTCTCGTCCGAACAGGGCCGTTTCTTACCGGCGAGCCGTACAAAATCAGCCAAGTAATCGGTCGTTACTTTGTCCGCGTCGCGGCTATGGTCGCCGTCGGCCAACTCGCCTCCATTTCCAATCACTTCCAAGTCGTTCACATTTTCGATCACTTCCATCTTCGCTCCGTCCGTTGTAGTTTCCGGTGCAATCATCGCGATCGATTGAGCCACAATAGAAGTCGGCGACGGTGTTATAGGAACGGGGTTGCTCATATGTTCACCACCGACTGGTCGACTATTGCTTGTGCACGAAATGTAGGTGAGGGGGGAGTTATCGCGTCAATTGCTTCGCCTTTTGAGCGGGGTTCCCTTTCCGGCTCGCCGGTACTTCCCAACCTCCTCTCCCAAAAGTACAATAACGCCACCGACAAGGCGAGTCCAACGATTATCCACGCGCCCACGCGTAACGCTTCGTTCCACAGACGTCCAAAAACGCTTTCAGCACCTTCGACCACATCGTTCGCTGCTTCGCCGAGTACGTGTGGTGCGTCCAATACCACTTGCCCGAGCATTTCGCCCAAAGACGGTTTGGTCAAACAGACGTAAACGTCACCGGGATCAGCGTAATCCGCCACCTCGAGTTTGTCCGTCCCGGTACCGGACGGATCGCAACGCACACAGGGCGTCCTACCCGACCATTCTTCGGCACAGGACGTTTCCCGGACGACGGCGGGGTAGTTGCGACAATACTTGTCTTCCGGCAGACCCCCGTCCTCAGTGACTATTTCGCAACACGCGTACCGTACACGACACGATACCAGTTCACCCGTGTCTTTGTCTCGATACACGCGCCAACAGCCGGCGGCCCTCTTGGCGCCTTCAGCCAGAGCGGAGTATATCGCCGCCGCGCCGCCAGACGTCAGGACTATTCCAAAAAACAGTCCACGGCTCACGATCGGTCGTCCTTTTCGCAATGATTTCTCCATCGCTTTCACTAACCGTTCCGCGGCCGCGTAACGCCCGATCAACGTGCTCAAATCTTCAGCTGTTTCGTAAGCGGTCTTTTCGAAAAGCTCAGCGGGTACCCGCGGCGCGTCGCGCGGCCGTCGCAACGCGGATTCAACGGCCGCGTCTGGATATGTGTCACGAAACGCGCGCGTCAGGTAATCTACGAAATCCGCGCTACGGAACGCGCTGTCTGCGGGTACGCCTAACCCGTCTAGTACTTCCGTCACGCGTCCTCTTCTCATATCGCGCAACAATGCGTTTAACGTCACCGCCGCGGTCGTACCGTCGTCCGCCACGTCCACCGCGGCACGAAACACCGCGTTTTCGGTAGTCTCGCCAACCCGCGCCGCCGTTCGTGACAACACCGACTCCATCAGACGATCGGTCGTTGCCGCGTGCGCTCCACCTTCTCGAGCTAGTGTTTTTGAAATGTCGCTTTTCGCCGCATTCAACGCCTCCTCAGCCGCTGCTTTGGATTTGAAAACCGTACCCGCGAGGGTTTCAAGCCTTTTAAAGGCATTTACGAACGCGTCACTAAAGGCCCCGGCCATTATTAATAAGACTTATCCCGGAGACAATGAATGATGTTCGAGAAAGGTGGTATGGGGATCGGGGTCTCTTGCTTTGGTTAGAAACCTGGCTGAAAGAATACCGCGATTACATTATGAAAGCATACGGAATCATCAATACCGATCTGATACCTAAACGTCAATACGTACGTGCGATGGCGTGGTATATGTCCGTTTTCGACGTTACTATACTGACTCATCAAATGGTCAGTATGGTTTATGAAAACGATAAAAACGTACAGAGCGTCTATTATATGGACACGGTCGATCTAGTCGAAATACTGAAACGCCTGGAGAACGGGATGAATCAGTGCCGTGATAAATTTGATGAACTGATGACAATCGACGCGATCGAACGCATGTACGTAGCGTTGGCGGAAGACAACCAAGATGACGGTGTCAAAGGGACTATCGAACGGTTCGAAACGGAATTGGATTCGTTGTCGAGACGTGGTGACTCTGGTTTCGTTGAATCGGTGCGTTCCGGGGACTGCGGAGCGCTACCCGTAGGCGTATCAGCGTATGTCCCCGATCCCGAACAGGCCGGTCTAATGACCGACATCGTGATGTCGCGGGGAAACGTCGACCAACAATTGATCGAAATGGCAACGTCGTTGGAGATTTTACGCGCGGGCAGCGACCGTGAAGCGGTGCGCGACGTTAACTTGGAATCTCGCCTGCCGCCGAATGAGGTCCGCGCCATAAAACTGATCACCGTACCGGGTGATGCGGCCTTGGCACGTCAGATTTGTGAATCGTATCTCGCAAAACTGGCAGAAACCGTTGACGGGGTTAGAACATATCTAGTCAATTACGGCGATCTGTTGAGTAAATGGCGGGGTCAGAGCGAGAAAAACTTTGAACAGATAATGATATGGCTGTTGGATAGAGCGAGGGAAAACGCGAGGGAGGGTCGTCATTTCGACGTCCTATGGATAGACGACGTGCACGCATTGATGAGCGAACGCGGAGACTCGGCCGGCGGTGAGGACTATTTGAACGTGATAAAAACTACCATGCTACAAATTATGGACAACTTCAACAAAGACTCGCGGTTGAGCCGATTCGCCCTGTTGTTCAGCACAGGCGCTGGTCAGCGGGATATAGACGCGGCGTTCAGACGGCGAATCGATAACATATACGAGTTGATACCACTGAGCGGATCACCGGCGTTCCGCGAGATTCTCGTAAAACACATGTTACGCGTGACCCACCTCAACGTCGAAGGGGCGGCCTTGGAACGACTAAATAGGACGACGAACGCGAGCGAACTACAGAGCGCGGTGTACGCATATTACGTGCACGCTAAATTCACGGTTACGAACGAATTCAACGTGGCCGTGCGGGGTGACAGGCATTACAAACTTTTACCGCTCAAGAGTTATTACAATCTAAAGGGCGACGCCGTACGAACGAGCGCTTCTAACGATCCGATAGTGCAAGCTGTTAAGAACGGTGGCGGGTCGAGGTATTTTTACAGAGAAGGCGTCGTGGACGCGCGCAATCTTTCTGAAGAACAAGCCGGAAGCACGGTTTTCGTGCTGTACACAGATCCTGAATTCGACCTTGACGATTCGGCCCCGCCGACGAGAAACAGCGCCGCGAAACGACGCGCGAAAATACGAAAAAGAAAACAATTCGTCTCCACAAAATCACCCTACAGTTACGAACAAAAAAGATTCATGCAGTCGTTCGCCGAGGAACTTAGGCCCGGACAAATTAAACTACACTCCTCGTCTCAATCGGCAGTCGGTACTAATGCCGCGAAGCAGTCATCCAGCGAAGAGGATCTATAGTCGATTAGACAAAAAATAGTTAAAATAACTGGATTTTTTAAGGTCTTAAAAAAAATACAATTTACTCATACAATTTTGATTTATTTCAATTAAAACATATATTTTTAGATAAATGAATTTCAATGAATATGGGACATACCAATGTTTGTGACCGTTTGAAAAAGTTCTGTTTGAAAACAATCAGAGTTGGATTGGTGAACCGCCCCTCCGCTCGTGTCGTAGGTTCATTGGTGAACCGCTCCTCCGCTCGTGCCGTAGGTTGATTGGTGAACCGCTCCTCCGCTCGTATCGTAGGTGGTGGGTCGTTCCCGCTGGTAGAAGGTCCGCACTCGGTCGGCTGGGAAATTAGGAAACGTTTTCTTTTCTTTGGTGGTCCTTCTCCCGTCTCTTTTTTTGGCTCAGTCGGCTGTATCGTAGTTTCTGCGAGGTTTCTCTCTTGCGAACGAGTCACCGGCTTGGATGGTGGTGGCGGCTTTGCAGTAGATTCGGTCGCTTGTGGTTGGTTTCGCATGGAGCAAGAAATACGTTTTAGAATCACGTCGTTGGAGAACAGGCTCGTGTGCAGCGTTGAGATGAATTCTATGTTATCGCAGAGATAGAAAGATTTCATGGAACGCATTACGTACTCCGTGTAGTCATCGTTTTCAATCGGCTTGTAAGATGGCACGTAAACACATGTTTCAACATTGTAATTCCACACCTTTTCCACAATCAACACATTCGACAGTCCACTCGACATATTCGGCTCGCAAACGGCAAATTCAAAGCTAAATTCAGCCAGAGTCGCAAAACACTTGATGTAGCGATTGATGAGGCTAAAAGTGTTGTAAAGCGGAAACTCTTGTCGGGGCACGTTCTCACCGAGCACACACTCGTAATTACCATCAGGCCGATCGACTACGTTTACTTTCTTGTAAAAATGAAAGTTTTTGGTTTTTGGTAATTTACAACAAAAAATCTTCAAAATGTCTCCTTTACCTCTTTTTCGATTCTGCTCGGTGATCGTGTACACTGCGAATCCTTCGCGTAGTAGATCCAGCGTCGGTCCCGCTGACGGTCGGGAATTTTCCTTTTTCTCCGGCCGTAAAATAAAATTGTCCTCGCTGAAGGTGTTCATCAGAAATGTGTTTTCAAAAGTTCGAGTAGGTTTGGACTGACGCCGGTGCCAATCCGTCTCTTCTTGCTGTAGCTGCCAGCGCACGTTTGTCACGTTGACATCGGAAATGGCGGTAGTTGTAGTAGGGATAGTGCCGATGGTAGTGGGGGTGATAACGGACCCCTGATTCTGTCCACTTGGGAGCGATTTCAAAAGTATTACCGGAACTACCGCACTGACCAATCCGACCTGATGATAACCCGGTGGTAAACTCTGACTTCCCCCGACTCCGCCACCTGATTGCAGAGGAACGTTACTTGCTGACATATCTTCAAAACCGGTTATTTCACCACGTCTCTCCTCGCCACTATCCATGACACGAGTTTGGTAGACGAATGAATGACACAAACTACACCGACCCGAGTTGACAACAGAATGAACGAAATAATAGGAACAGGTGGGGGGAGTGGGAGTGCTGACTTGCGCGAAATGGTGATTCACCGGCGCTTGCGCGCTGACGCGGCGAATATCGACGTCCGCTCTAATTCTCTCCACTATAGATTCATCGAGTTCTCGTAATCGATTCATACCTTTCGGTTATCGCCTCGCCCGCTTTTCGTCGCACGTCGTCCATGTGCAGTGAATTGTTAATATAGGCCATAGTCGTCAAAATATCGCGATGGCCAACGGATTCGCTCGCCGTTGCCGCTCCGTATTTGGAATTGACCGCACCGAGATATCGTCTACGTTGAGAATGCCATCTGACCCCCTTTGTTCTGTTTTTATTTCCAAAAAGTCTTTTGTACACGCGATCCAGCATCAGTTCCAACCGGCGCGGTGTCCGCGTGAAAAATCTCTTTTCCAACCGTTCAGCCGGCGGAACCTCTTCTTTGTTTTCCGTATAGTCCACCAACTCATCCTCGACATCGAGCTCCCGGCCCGTATCATTCTCGTTTCTGTACAGACGCCCACGCGTTCTTAACGTCATCAATTGACCGAACAAGTCCGCGTCGTTCTTTAACACTTCGGCCGGTAAAAATACGTTTACAAACACGCCTTTCGTCAGCACTTCGAGACGACCGGCGCCCAATAGTGTTTTCACGTCGTCTAGTGAAAATCTCAAAACGGTCGACTTGATACGCGCTCCGCTGAGGAACCCGAGAACGTACGCGAAAGCGAATTCGAAAATCGTCCTCTCGTACCGTAGTCGACCCGGTTTCGTTTCCGAATCTGTCACGTCTACGTCGATATCAATGGCGAGGTCAACCTTTCTGCCGTAGTCACCGTATTCGTCAAAATATGCTTTTCTACGACGGTTGGAGTGTTCCACGTACTTGTCGACACTGGCGCGCAATACTCTGATGCAATGGCTCAGTATAGACGATTCCTCGTCGTCGTTAAACACCAACGGTCTTTTGCAACGTGCCGCAGAGAGTATGCGTTTGACCCGGTCGTCGCCGAGCGTGTTAGCCAAAGCGTCCATGCGTCTGTAAAACGTCGACATCTTAACACCGCCAAAGCCTCTGAACGAGTCGATATACTCTTTCGAGTCGTCCGTCAGAACGCTCATCGCCAAAGCACCACCCGCTTTCAAATACGCCATTATTGTCTTTATAACGCGTTTCGTATAGCTTTCCCGCCTCCCCTTCTCGACGATCATGTAAAACAAAAATTCGTACAACGATGATTTCGTCACCACACCGTTTTTAAACGGTTCAAATTCGTTCAGATACCGCAGATGCGATCGCACCACACGTTCAGATGCGTTCAACGCGGTCCCCTCGCCATGCACGTGAAACACACGTTCACGAGGTGTGACTCTGGCTGCGAAGCTCTGTGCGATAGTGTTTCCCTCCATCATCACGGGCAAGTCGGTCATGAAGGCTGTTTTTAACATATCCAGACGTTTCGACTCGGCGTTCTGGCCATCTGCCAAAGGCTCGGAACCGACGGTATCCCCCCTCCACTCGGGCTCTCGACTCGTCGACGCGGGCGTCGGGTTCCATCTCACTTCTTTCAAAACGTCCAACAGGCTCAGTCCGCTCATCGTTCGGCCAGCAAGATGATCGATGTCGAGCGGCTGTTACGCCTCTACGTTTCCTGCGTCCAGACTTATTTCGAGGGTGACGTTTTCAACAGATATATGTATTTAAAGGTCGTCTACGATACTGCGCAATATCGAAAGGCAAATGTAAAAGCGATATACATGTTTTCCGAAGGACACTATTTCAAATCCGAAGAGGCCTTATCTTACCTGATAAATCACGGCATGGTTCTGTTACCGTTGTTTCTGCCCCTAAACTACAGGAACTACGCAAACAGTCGATCGTTTTCCTTATTTGTGCTATCCGTGTATTCGCCTTTATTGGTCGAATTATGGAAATGTGCCAGGGATTCTCAATCGACGGCGGGCGGCGAACCGATGGAAATACACGTGCAGAGAGACTGCGAATCGTTGCGAGAGATACGCAATCGCGTGTCCGGCCGATTGTTCAACATACTCGACAAAGACAATCGCCGAACAATATTCGCCCAAATGAATGAGACTACGGTTGTACGCGTCGAACGTACCGGAAGAGCAAACCCACCAAACTGTTGATTTGGGGGGTGGATAAATGTTTAAAAAACCTTGTTCCCTGTTGGTCGGTGAGAGTTATTTTGAAAATAAAAAAATTATAATCCCTGTCGGTCAGTGAGTGTCTTTAATATTAACCGAACCAATCTATAGGCCAGTACTACGTATCCAATAATTACTGTAATCCAATAAAATGGCGGGCGGTAAGAGTTTCTTACCGGTCTCCCGATTCACTATATTGTGCATTCCGTGAACCGCCTGCGGGGCGGAATAGCCGGTATGTACTGAAACCGTTTGGGGGTCGCGCGTATAGAAAACGGCTCTGTGTTGTACGAAATGCGAAGAACACTGCGAGCAGAAGATGAAAAGATCGAATGCGTAAAATAACGCCAGAAAATCTCTTTCCGTATTCATCGTCTGTAAACCGGCTGCGGTGAGGTGTAACCATAGCCAATATACGTGAGAAACTCCGAAAAAAGACAGATCGGACGATAGAAGGCGCGTTTTCCAAGACGTCAATTCGCTCGGAACGTGCGCGGATTCTATGCGACCGGGAAGCGCGTTCGTTCGGCGGACGACGTTAGGCAACGCTTCTCTCAACAACCATTCATCCACCGTATCGTGCACGGTCCGAGAAATGTCAAACTTTTCGCGACCGTAATATTTACCGTCAGCGGGATTTTTGTAAAACCTCTCTTTTAGCATGGTCTCCAAACGCCGATAGAGCCGGTCACTTTCGTCCGCCATAACGCCGTTGACCGGCGGCGTATTTTTCAATACGCATTCGCACACGCAAGCCAACATGCGGGAAACGCTCATTTTGAACATTATCGCATGTGCGAGTCTTGTGTCCGATGCCTCTCGCGTCTGTTCCGGATCGTCACCACCGACGATCCGGTGTATGTCCATAGCGATTATTCTTTTTGTCAGTACGGTAGCGCACAAGTCCATGTAGAATCGGACACGGTGCGAATTCGGTGCCTGACCGGTCCCCACCAATTCGACATAACGTCTTAAAGTATCGATCCAAGCGACCGGGTACTTACAGTCGGTGACATCTTCGTGTACTGACGGTCCTACAAATACCTCTCCGATCGCCTCCAGTTCGATCAGGAGACGTCTCACGCCATCTCTGTGATCCTCCATTTGACAAACTTATCCTTCTCACGGCGCTCTATACATCTGCACTGACGGCCGTGCGCCGCGCCGCGAGTGCCCACCGATCTTTTCGAAAAGACCGCTTACAGAATAGGTTATAAGTGAATGGAAAATGACATCGACCACGCAGATTCGTACAGATGCATCGTCTCTCGCCGCCACCGACCAATCGCGCGTAAGCGGCGAGATCGCGGCACTCAGATCGACCTCGGGGTCTGGCGCGCGGCGATCGTTCGATAGCAACGCGGTACCACTACCTACGGCACACACCCCGCTCTACGCTCCGGCCCCGAACGCCCCGTTTGAATCCAAGGGCAAATGTAGCAACCACAATATCGAGGCGGCCATCAACATATTTGCGAGCACATGTCCGTCGATAAAGAGTATGGAACAGTTACTAAAAACTGTGAAATCGGAAAAACAACCCTGTCTATTTGAAATGGCTCGGGATTTCGGAGGTAGCCCGTGTTCAGACGAGGTGTTTAACGGTTTATGTTCCTTTCACTGGAAGATGTTGAATATACGTATAGGTATTTGCGAAAACTACACGGCTCTGGACGACGAGGCGAAAAACTTTACGCACTACGAACTGATGATAGACAAAATAATAGAAGATCGTTCGCTCATGCCTATTTTCCCTTATATAACCAAAAACACGTTGATGTACGACGTGCTACTGGGTTTCAATTACGCCACCGTCAGGGGTATGGAAGAGACGAAGAAAAACGAAGGCGCGGCGATGGCATACGCACTGTACTACATGGTGAATCCTAATTGTCGTTTTGAATATATGGTAAAGTCGCAGGCTTGGATTAATTCCATGTCCATGTACATGATGGCGTTTGTGCTCTATAACGATAAAATGATAAAACACACCACCTTTCCGCAGGATGTATTGGCCAACTATCTTCAGGAACACAAACGCAACCCAAATACGATTTTACACCGTTTCTTCCAAAAACTCGTCCTCATTCGAGATTTGAAACTGCCGTTCGCAGCACCGGTCTCCGTAGACGCTCAAAATATGGAACTGACAAAACGGGATTTGATGACGCGTACGGTGTTGCAACGGCGGCCGCAGCAGGATCAGGCGGCCGATCCGAACTTGGAACCGCGCGAACCCACAACCGACGCGGCGCTCATACCGTATTATTCGTTTAACATTTTCAACGCTCCGCTGTTACTGGGTATGCGTGCCAGTACGTTCGTAATGGGTCGAACTTCGTTGGCCAACAACCCGAATGTGTGCATATTCAATCTAGAATTCCAAAAGGGCGACACCACCGGGGACAACGACCTTCATACCGCCAGCGTTTTCGCCATAGAGGGGCCGGTGATGTACGGGGTGTCCGAAGCTAAACCGCTGCGCCAGTTGCCGTTCATGAATACGTTGCCGAGACTGTCTAACGCTTACGTCGTGAGTCTGGCCGCCACCACAAACATGGAACCGCAAGAGGATCGAATATTCGCCGCCAAAACGGCCAAATATCGTAAGTACACGGTGGAAGCGTCCTCCACCCCTAACAAGTTTCGTTTAACGGAAATCACAGACGCCGGCCGTACCCTGTAAACGGTTCACACGCGAGATGAAACGGGGGATGACGATCAGAGGATACGAGGAACCGGCATCGGACAGCGAAGACGAAACGAACCCCAATGGAGTGGATTTCGACGTTAGCGAGTCGGTTGAAAGAGGGGAAGCGGTAGTGAGAAAACGTAAAAAAAATAAAGTTCGCGTATTATCGGGTGCTGACGACGACGAAGATAACAACGGGGACGCTTCGGGAAGCGACGAAGATCTCGACGAGATACTAGCGGAAGCGGAGCCTAAGAAAAAAGCGCGTTGGAAAAAATCTACAAGAAAAACCGTTCGGAAACGTGTCAACGGTTATACGGTCAATACGGTGTTTGTCGTAGACTACGATATGACGCTGGTCGATAAAAACGCGCGACCGTTTCCCGGCGCAAAAAAATTCCTTCGTCAGCTACACAATTTCAACGACGGTAAGTCCACGTTAGTTTTGTTCAGCCACGCCTCTGCCGACCACGTGGAATACGGAATGAATGCGCACTTTATAGAAGAGGCCGATTTCTTTAGTAAAACATTAACTGACCGCTCGCCTTTGAAAAACAAGCCTGTTACTAAAGTGCGACGCGAACTTTCCAACATTGAGGATCTGACCGGCCCGTTCGTTATTATAGACGATTTAGCTTCTAACCTCGACGAGGACCAGTACGATATCGTGATTGACGCAAAACGCCACTGGATATACGATTCAAAAAACAAAGTGGTTGATATAGATTACAAAACGATCATGTGCCTCATTCGCAAAGGAGTGGACGAATGGTTGCGAACAAAACAGAAAACGCCCCCCGTTCAATCGAGAGCGGGCGGCGGCGTCAGCCGTTGAACGAGTTTTTTTCCGTACTTTTTGGTAAGTACCACCGTCGATATGACGATAAACGTTAAACGAGCCGTAAAGCGCCAAACAGTGCTGCATTTTGCAGATATCTTTATGAAAGACTACGAGACGGAGAAAGCCGCGGATCGGACCATGAAGTCCAAGTACGTCCCGCGCAATCTGAAGACACAACTCGTGTCAACGATGTCCGGTTGTGATCCGGGCAATCGGAGACAGATCGAAAGGGTGGCGCAGCTCGGGATGTTTATCGACACGTGTTGCACTAAACTGGTCTTTTATAACACGATGACGATCGGCGTGATTCGATGGATCGTCTCGTTGTACTCGGACTCACCAGATATCAAACGAATCGGCGATATGGTCACATCGGACGCCCGTCAGGTGTACGAAGAAGATATAGAATTCATAATTGAGAAATACAGATACATGGAAGAAAGCGACATTTTGCACACCAGTGACCACGTCGAAAGCGTATTTGAGATGTTAAAGACTAGAAAACAGAGTCCCGAGACACCTCTTTTACGTTATTTCTTCAACAGCGTGTGGTTGAGGTTTTTCAAATCGATATTGCGCAACTCGTTGGTAATATTCAACGACAGTTCGTTTGTTTCCGCTTTTACCGGTGTGTTTGATGACGCCGGGGATCGTGACGACGACGAGTCTCATAGGTTATACAACGACTATCGCGAAAAACAAACGGAATGGATCAAAGAAGCGGTCAGATCGAGTCGTGAAAACGTCGATAGTGTAGTCAATTCAGTAAATTACTCTTCGGCGTCTGAATCGGGTGACGACGAAACGGTCAGTGGCCGGAAAACGTCATTATCGAAATTGAATCGCCGCCCGCCGAGGCCTCCTCCCGAAAACTCGGTGACCGCTTTCGATATGGAGGACGAAGAGGAAGACTTTGATTTAAATGGTTATTCTGACAACGATTCCGGTGGCGGCTCGTGTTCCGAAACTGACACCGTAATAGAGTTTCCAGTAAAGTGTAGAAAATCGAGTGGCGACAGCGATGCCGTAATAGAGTGTCCCGTAAAGTACGAAAAGTCACCGGGCGCTGTCACGCTGGACGACCGTATAATCCGAGCCGTTCCGGACTGTCGGAATGCCACCACCGTCGTCGCTACGATCATGCACGAAAAAAAGCTTCACATTCTCGACGGAGATCTTAAAGACATAATGATGGAGGAGAAAATGTCCAAGGCGTTGTCCACGCATGCCGGTAATGGTGCCGAATCGACCGCTACGCTAGAAACGAAAATCACCAGACATTCACGCGATGCAAGCCGTTACAATATTAGGGGCCTAGATGTCACGCCGTCCCCCACGAGTGCGATCGTACCGTATAACGTTTCGGCGAGAACGAATTTTCGCAAGAGGAAATTTAAATCGAAAACGCGGCACGAACGAAACGTTTTACCAGAACTCATGTCCCCGCTACCGTCATCGGTGACGCTGGTCGCCGAGAGTGATGATGAGAGCGACGATTTGGACAAGGAGAGATTCGCTATGGTGTTGTTTACGGACGGCTCGGAGTAACGGTGGATCCGTCGAGAAGATTAGACATGACTTTCCGAAACTGGTGGGGGGTATGTATTATAGACCTACGATATGCCGAAACAAAACAATAGGAGACATGGCTTCCGAATACTTTGGTACACTTCGCAGCATGGCGAGTTTCTTTAAGAGAACACCTTCGACAGAACCGTTATTGGAGGTGGACAGCGATGTTAGCGAAAGAGACGAGAAAAAGGATTCTGTTGTACCGGCGACAGAAATCGGTATCCAAGCGCTATATCCCACCGAAATTGGGGAGTACGTATCCGTTTACAAAGAGAAGTATAGCAAAGACAAATCTTATAAAAAGGAGAAGACTGTGGATTCGCCTAAATTGGCAGTTTTACAACATGACGGTGACACCGGACGAAGATGCGGAAGTAGAGTAAAATCGAACCAAATTGAGTTGGCGAGAAGTAGCTTTACGCGCGATTTGAAAAAAGGTATTTTGGAAAAATACAGAAGCGCGAAAAAGCCGGCAGACCACGTTTTGTCAGCAGGCCAATCTCAGCTTCGGGAAGCCGAACCGCGCGTAAACGGGGTTGTGGCGGCGTTTCCGCTGTTTGAAGAGGACAAGAGAACGTCGCTGTTTCCGATAATGTACGTTGATATTTGGGAAATGTACAAAAAGGCGGTGGCCAGTTTCTGGACGATAGACGAAATCGACATGAGCGGCGACGCCTTCGATTGGGAGTTACTGAACGACAACGAGAAGGCCTACATCACCAGGGTGTTAATATTTTTTCTCGGGGCGGACAGACTGGTCAACGACAACCTGTTGGAACGATTCACGCGGGACGTAAGGATGTTCGAGTGTTTGTACTTTTACCAATTTCAAATGGCGATGGAAAACGTACACACCGAAACGTACAACATGCTGATCGAAACGTTCGTCACGGACGAGCACGAGAGGGACGCTCTGTTCAGAAGCGTGGAAGGGTACGCGTCGATTGCGAGCAAATACGATTGGTGTCGGCGTTGGACGGGTGACCGCCGAAACGACGACGGCGAGACTTCTTTCGGCCGCAGACTCGTCGCGTTCGCCTGTGTGGAAGGAATTTTTTTTTCCTCGTCGTTCGCCGCTATATTCTGGCTGAAAAGTCGCGGGCTGCTGCGCGGACTTTGTTTTAGCAATGAAATGATCAGCCGCGACGAAGGGCTACACTGTGATTTCGCCGTGTTACTCTTTAAACGATATTGCCCACCGGTCCCGACTGATGAGGTGCGCACCATCGTCACAGAGTCGTGCGAAATAGAAAAGACATTCGTCAGAGAATCCATGCCATCGTCCGATCTCGTCGGGATCGATCCAAACGGCATGTGCGCGTACGTGGATTTCATCAGTAATCGCCTGATGCTCGATCTCACAGGTGAGCGGCTCCGACCGCATTCGCCGCCACCAATAAATCCGTTAAAGTTTATGGAAAACATCACGCTTCAAGGAAAAACTAATTTCTTCGAACGGAAAGTTAGCGAATACAGAGTAGGTGACGTAACAAAACAATAGGCGTGAGATCTGCCTTGTCAAGTCCCCCCTCCCTCATAAGCGGTATATAAATCTCCCGCGCACCGTTTCTCCTACTGTGACTCTCTCGCACTCGCTCGAACGATGGAGATGGAAATGATAGTCTACGTGTTCCTGTTGTTTGTGCTACTTTTCCCGCGAGTTTTCAGAATGATTTATCATCTATTGCTGGCGACGAATCGATATGAAGACGATAACGACTCGCGTGAAGGCGTTACGGTAAAATACTACCGGGGCGGAGATAAGTCCCTTCTTTCGCCCAGCTACCAGAGCGACGGGGCGGGCGCTTTCGATCTACGTTCGGCGGAGAGGATCGTCATAAAAGCCGGAAGTTCCGGATTTGTCCGCACTGCCCTGTTTTTAGAACTACCCGACGGTTACGCCGGCTTCGTCAAGGGACGCTCTTCGATAGCCAAAAATGGAGTTTGGTGCTTCGAGGGACTTGTGGATTGCGACTATAGGGGAGAAGTATTGGTACAGTTGAAAAATTACAACGAATCGCCGTACGCTATCCAGAAGAACGAAAGAATAGCTCAACTCGCCGTGGTGAAAGTTAACAGAGCGAATCTACAGCGGGTGGAATCTTTGACAGGTTTGAAGAACACGCAAAGGGGTTTGGGTGGATTCGGTTCTACGGGCAGCGGTTCTGACGACAAACGTTAAATTTGTTTGTATTTCTATGTCTATATAAAATAAATGAGTTTTCTTTATTGATTCCTGTAAGTATTTATTAACCATGGAACCGTGTATGACTATAGATTTTGTCGCTAGCATATTTAGTCGGTCGTTGATTTTTATTGCAATTTATCAAGCTTTAACACATTTGATATGTTTTTGGAAACGTAAAAACGTATTTACTACGTCAACGTTGTTCAAAATAGAACTGCTGATTCATATTGTAATTAAGATTTGGGTTTTGAGGTTCGTGAGTATATCACATTTGGAATATACGGATTGTCAATTGAATACCACTGTTACCGCGGACGGTGAAGTCGGACGGTTCGACAAATTCGAGCCGCAAGACCTGTCCCTCTGAAGACCACCAGCCTGTCGTGTGCCGATTTCCGCTGCCACGGGCGAACACAGGCGGGTAACCGCTTTAAATTTCTGGTTAACCGCGTGAGGGTCGGTAACCCGCGCGAGAGTGTGAAAAATTCAAAGTCCCCTTTGCGACCATCTTCTTCGACGTCTACCATAAGACTGAGCATTTCCCCCACCACTTTTTGGTTCGGTCAACCCTTTACTCTCGACAATCCCAGGCCATCGACCAATAGGATTCGAGTATTTTTCCCGCCAAAAATTTTGGCCAATCAGAGAGCCGGATTTTTTCGTTCGTCGAAAATTATATCTCGACACGCCACCGAAAATGCATATATACGAGGTACCGTTCGCGCGCGACTCTTTAGCTCCTTGCCCATAATAATGACTCCTTCAAGGAAGGAGCAGCGGGGAGGGGCTGGCGCGTCGCTGACTGGGGGGGGTTAAAAATATTTGTTACACACATTTTTACTCGAGAAAAGTTTTGAAATCCCCGACTGAATATGAAAAACAAAAAAGCACGGATTTACGATACGGCTGTTTTTTAGTTGCCGTCACACTACGCAGCGAGAGTTCGGTTACCCGCGCGGGTTTATAAAAATACATTTTTCAAAATGTAAAATATTTTTCTCAGCTAGAATATACTTTCCGTCAAAACGCAAAAACATTTTCACCGGTCTTCTCGTCAGCCGATTTGACGTCGTAACGCCCACAGTCAGACGAAATCGGGTCACCGATGAGTTATGGGAGGTGGTGGGGGTGGTGTATCGCTTGCCCCCTTCCACTTTCACATTCCACCCCACCACTCGATTCGCCTATATATAGTTGCCACTGGGACATACAAAGTCAGTTCGTTCGGCGGTTTAATCAGTGAAGAGACCAGTCTTAGTCAGTGCATTAGCCCGTTTTTTTAACAGTCTTAGTGAGTCTTCTATCAGTCTTAGTCAGTGCATTATTAAATATGGATATGATAAAGGTTGAAAACTACACACAGTGCAACGATATCGGCGCAAAACAGGATCGAAGTTCAGTAATTTTCTTAAATATGACTATGATAAAAGGTGAAAACTACACACAGCCCAATGCTATCGGAGCGCACCATCGAAATTCAGTAATTGTTTCCAATAAAGACATTGAAGAGCGAATAAAAGAAAAACTTAATTCGATCAAAATGGAGACTCAGTACAATCTGGACATCGAATGCAGTTGTGAAGAGAACGCCAAAGGAAACAGTAGAAGCGGTCTTGAACAGATAGCTGAAGAGTATGGTGATGAAAAAAGCGGTCTTGAACAGATAGCTGAAGAGTATGGTGATGAAAAAAGCGATCATGAACAGATAGCTGAAGAATATGGTGAAAGCAGGTCAGCTCGTTCCCGCCAGCAAAGCTCCAGCCACCGCCTTCCCACTGGCAATTCTTCGGCATCTCACCACCACAAAGATTCTCCGGCTTCCCACCGCCACATAAATTATCGGGCTTCTCAACACCGCCTTCCCACTGAAAATTCTCCGGCTTCTCACCGCCGCCTTACCACTGAAAATTCTCCGGCTTCTCACCGCCGCCTTCCCACTGAACATTCTCCGGCTTCTCACCGCCGCCTTCCCACTGAAAATTCTCCGGCTTCTCACCGCCGCCTTCCCACTGAAAATTCTCCGGCTTCTCACCGCCGCCTTCCCACTGAAAATTCTCCGGCTTCTCACCGCCGCCTTCCCACTGAAAATTCTCCGGCTTCTCACCGCCGCCTTCCCTCTGGCTACTCTCCGGCTTCTCACCGCCGCCTTCCCTCTGGCTACTCTCCGGCTTCTCACCGCCGCCTTCCCTCTGGAAATTCTCCGGCTTCTCACCGCCGCCTTCCCACTGAAAATTATCCGGCTTCTCACCGTCGCAGTTCGAGGCGCGAGAATATATCCACCCGACGCACCAACGGTTTCAACGAGATGAGAATAACTAGGTTGGAACTGTTGGTGGATTGTATGTATGAGATTTTAGAACTTATTAGCTGTTAATCATGTTTGACATTAAATAGTGTTTCTTTTAGTAATACAACATTTTAGAATATTATTTTAATCCATTTTTAAAGCATATTGTCTGTTAATTTTTTAATCATGTTTGATATTGTATTGTAAATTGTGTTTCTTTTAGTAATACAACATTTTAGAATATTATTTTAATCCATTTTTAAAGCATATTTTAATCCATTTTTAAAGCATATTGTCTGTTAATTTTTTAATCATGTTTGACATTGTATTGTAAATAGTGTTTTCTTGTAGTAATACAACATTTTAGAATATTATTTTAATCCATTTTTAAAGCATATTTTAATCCATTTTTAAAGCATATTGTCTGTTATTTTTTTAATCATGTTTGACATTGTATTGTAAATAGTGTTTTCTTGTAGTAATACAACATTTTAGAATATTATTTTAATCCATTTTTAAAGCATATTTTAATCCATTTTTAAAGCATATTGTCTGTTAATTTTTTAATCATGTTTGACATTGTATTGTAAATAGTGTTTTCTTGTAGTAATACAACATTTTAGAATATTATTTTAATCCATTTTAGAGGATATTGTCTGTAAATTTTTTAGAGCATATTGTTTGTAAATTTGTTATTCGGTGAATAAAACCTAAGTTTTATCTCATTTTCTTTTTACTCTTTCCCTAGCTTGTAATCTTTTTATTTAAAATTAAAATTGTCTTAACTCTCACATTCAAACAAAGTGGAGTAAAGTATTTTATCCTCAGTATTTCATATTGCGGTTTTTCTTTGAAAAAAATACAAGAAGCTGCTTACATATAACAGCTACTAAAAATTCTATTGTAATCTACAAACAGTCAAATGACACAAAACCGAAGTCTTATTAAACATTTGGCCAAACCCACGAGAAGAGTATGTGTATCTCGGGTACGCCCGAACTCGCAAAACTGTATGCATATTTCAGGTATGAACAGGCCAAACCCGTAAGAAGGTGTGTCTTGGGTACGGACTGGTAATCAAAAAGCCGAACCTGCAAAAAGTGTATATCTCGGGTTCGGCTGGGCCCAGAGTGTTAGTCAGTGTTCACAAAGCAAAGCAATAACTTTTTGGGTTAATGCCCACTGAACGGTGTGTCTGTGGCACTGTTCGTAACGACGTGGGCGTTTCAACGCCTTATCGTCACGTTTCAAGCGGTGAATTGCCCACGATCGAGCCGGAAGCGTTACCGCTTGCGTTTTCACGGAAAGTCCAATCTGGCAGGGGACAAAACAAAAAACACCCCAGCCCGCGACGCGCCGTCCCCCTGCTGCTCCTTCCTTGAAGGAGTCATTATAATGGGCAAGGAGCTAAAGAGTCGCGCGCGAACGATACCCTGTATATATCAATTTTGGGGGTCGCGTCGAGTTGATTTTTTCGCCACACAAAAAAAATCCGGCTTTCTGATTCGCTGAAACTTTTGGCGGGAAAAACATTCGATTCTTATTGGTCGGCAGTTCAGGGTTGTCGAAAATAAATGGTCAACCGAACCAAAAAGTGGTGGGGGAAACGCTCAGTCTCACGGCTGACGCCAGAGAAGACGGTCACAAACGAGACTTACAATTTTTTTCAGCCTGAGACAAAATTATTGTAATTTTGGCCGCAGCAATTTTATCAACAAAATTTCGCTCGGAGATCTTGGAGTGTCCGTATCTGAGATCATTCCTCCGTACTCAAGGCTGAAACAAAAATGAACGCTCCCTCGTCTATCTGTTTCAGGGGGTCGTGAACCTTGTTACGTCATTTGACGCCGTAACGGTGTTAACGATCCCAGTGAGACGAAATCGGTCACCGATGAGGTGTAGGAGGCAGTGGCGTGGTGTATCGTTTGCCCCCTTACACTTTCACATCCTCACCCACCTTTCACATCCTCACCCACCTCTCGCTTCGCCTACGTATAGTTGGATTCCAGGGAACTCGAACGCTTATAGAGAAAAGAAAACTCTCTCCGGATCTCCCGACGGCGCCGGCGGATTAGCCTGTTCTTTTCCTGTGCAATGATTGTATAAGTGCTGACCAGTTTTTCTCTATTTAAGTTATTATGCCTTATAGTTATTATGGCTTGGGGCTTCATCGCTATATCTTCCATTCACATTACGTTTGTTTTTTAATATATGTGATTGTCAAATCGGGTATTTCACAAAAATTCAAAGACATTGGATGGGATGTTTACTTTCTCTTTAAGAACATTATTTCGGCCGTCTTAAATATAAAATCTATGTACAAGAACTTTGAGGAAGCCAGAACCTTTACGAAGCCAAAGCCGGACAAATCAGATCTGCACTCCTGTTATAAAGGACTTACGGGGAAGAATCAATTTGAACTGTTGAAAGAGTTTATTTTGAGGGAGGAATACGTACGCTTATTCAAAAATGGGTGTCATGACTTTGGACATGGACTGTACAGTTATAACATATACAGGCTTGTCAGTGATACCAATAAACGTTTCATTTCGAAATACTATCCGCGGTATGATGAGGATTACATAAAAAGGTTCCTATACTACGAAGATAGATTAAAGGACCTTGTAGAAAATCGTCCCACCGCTATGGATTACGACTATTACGGTTGTCCGTCAGCCTATGTTGATTACAGAGTAACTTCAATGAAGAAACTTAAAAACGAGATCAAACGCTTGTATCTATATCATTACAAAAACCGGAATGTGTATTTAAAGAGCAATAGAATTTACAGAGGTTTAACCCTTTGAAGACCACGGGGGTTTGTTTTATATTTGTAACAAACGCCTGTATCTATATCATTACAAAAACCGGAATGTGTATTTAAAGAGCAATAGAATTTACAGAGGTTTAACCCTTTGAAGACCACGGGGTTTTGTTTTATATTTGTAAATAGTATTTTAGACATCATCCTGTCATTGGATATAAATATTTTCATTTTATTGTTCAATAAAATGAAAATATTTTATGGTATTAAAAATTAAAAAAACCCTACAATTCTATCGGGATCCCGTTAACTGTATTTTTGATAATGTAATAATAACATGCGGTTCAGCCGAGCCCCGTGAGCCGTCCTTGGCACTGATTAACAGAGACCGTAAAAGTCTACCCGGGGTTCGGCCGAGACAGTAAGAAGTCACCTGAAAAAAATATATGTGTATCTCGAGCTCGGCCGAGCTCCGAAAAAGTGTATATGCAGTAGTTCGGCCGAGCCCCGTGAGCCGTCCTTGGCACTGATTAACAGAGACCGTAAAAGTCTACCCGGGGTTCGGCCGAGACAGTAAGAAGTCACCTGAAAAAAATATATGTGTATCTCGAGCTCGGCCGAGCTCCGAAAAAGTGTATATGCAGTAGTTCGGCCGAGCCCCGTGAGCCGTCCTTGGCACCGACTCTTTACCGTAAGGTCGAGAGTCGTATCCACGAGAATACCACCGTGGCCTTCAATATGTCTCTGTCGAGACCATTGATATTTGAGAAACAGAAAAGTCATAATCATTTGAACATTTTATTAATTTTTTAAAGGTTTAACACAAGATATTAATCGGCGGGCAAGAGACGCGTGTTTTTTAGGTGGCGGTATGGGTTCTGCGTGGATAGTGTTTGAAGCGGAATATATCTCGTCGATATCCTCGTAAGATCTGTACGTGTTTTGCTGTTTACAATAGTTGGTAGCTTTTTCATTCTTATCGTTGTTGACGACGTACTTTGTGGAAGTGTACAGACTCTGAAGAGACGCGCAGGGGGATTTTGTTTGTATCGACGATCGGTCGATATAAGGGTGAAATCGATGTACGTCACCATTTTTCTGACAAGCGCGTCTTATCTCTTCAATTTTTTTGTTTTGAGATTCTACGTTAATGACGAGCATGTTGAGTTTGCGATACAGTTCTTCCATGTTATGTGGAATCGGCCTGCCGCAACCGTTCAACGGCTGCGGACAGCTGGACCCGCCATCTTCGTATAAAGGTTCGAACCGGTCCTGATGACCACGATTCTTTCTGAATGACGGTTGTCGGTTTATTCTGAATCCTCCGCCTCTAAGCTCCTCGATTATATTTTCCAAGTCCCGCGTCCCACGGTTTTCGTTATCGGGTCCTAACCATGATCTAGTATGTAACGAATGAATTTCGTTCTGACGCGAAGTCTCGCGCAACGACTGCAATGATGACGTCACGTCATATCCATGATTTGCGCGATCGAAATTAAATTCCATCGGCGGTATTAATCGATTCAATCGTCGCGATATCGGCATAGTCTGGTACGATGTCGGTATACACGGTATAGGGGGTGGTGGGATACTGTAGTTTCCAAACGCGCCGGTGGATTGTTCAGTACACTCGTGTGTAAAATTACCGGCCGACATTTCCATGTACAATCCGTCTCCTCCGTTTAACTCGCTCGTTTTCACGTCCTTTTGTAACACACTACGGCCATCCATAGTCTTAGCACATACCTACGCGGAGGACACTACTTTTTTCAGCTAGCGGATCTGAAAACAACAACAACTTACTCTTACCACGCCAGGAGTGACGGACGTTGACGAGTCGGCATCACCAACCCCCCCCCTAATCCATTCTCCCCTCCAGGCAAAAGTTGACGAGTCGGCATCACCAACCCCCCCCATTCAATTCTCTTACCTTTGGATTAAATGACAACAACGAATACTTTTTGAATTATTTTTTTATTCAAACTACGAAAAATTACAAAACTACGTAATGTGTCAGTTCTGACACTCGGACAGTTGTTTCAGACACCTTTCTTCTTTGGCGGTCTGACCGGACTCGGCGGCTTTGGAAAACGCGAGTAGGGCCGGTGTGATCTGATAGTTTATCCAATCGGCGCTCAGTTTTGGCTTCACGTGATGTTTCGATCCTCCGCGTTGTCCGGCGCTAGTTTCGGCGTGTTCTTGTTCGTCCGCATTTTTCTGTTTTTCTGCCGCCGCTTCATCTTTTGTGACGGTCTCCTCTGAAATCATACTGCGCAATAACAATTGCAAAACGCCGGCCTCATTGATGAACTTTGTTTTGGCCGTGACCGGGTAGAGATGGAACGCATCCCCGTATCTCGCCCGAGACTTGTCTAAAACCTCGGGAAAAGTTCGAACAAACGACGAATTCACATAGCGGTCGATAGCAGATTTATAATTTTTGTAGCCCAGAGCTTTGGCGAATTCGTCAGCTCTCAGCCATACGTGAACTCTGGAGTCGTACATGACGTCAATGGTCTGATTCGCTAATCGCAACTTTGTCGGAAACATGTTGCACTCGTGTTCACCGATCACACACAGAGGCGCCTTATCCTCAAGATCTTGCAGCTTTTTGAATGCGGACAAAGAGATGGCCGGTTTTTTCTTTTTTGTCACGTTTGTGGTACTAGAGTCGCTCCGAGCATCATCCTCTTCCTTATTAGAGATATTCTCTTCTATCTCTTCGGTTTCTTCTTTATCGTCGTCCGAAGCGGTGCCAACAATACGCACCGCCTTCTCTTGAAGGGTTTTCTGACGTTTACCTTTCGCGCGTTTCTCTGTCCCCCTTTTTCGTTTTTTTGCCGCTGTTTTATCGCGAATGTCGGACTGGCTCGTAACTATTTGTTCCTCCTCATTCGCAGTGTGATTTTCAACGTTACGTTTTCGTTTAGAAGCCGCGTTTTTGCTGTAGACGTTAGATTTGCTCTCCGCAACCAGTCCCTGACCTTCATTCGCCACCATCATAAAGTTGTCCCCGAAGTCACCCGACTCGTCCCCGACGACTCGCCGTTGTCGTTCTTTCGCCATCGTGTCACAGGAGAATTCCATTTCCTCGTCGTACTGGGATTCGCGAACCATCTAACTCGGACTGTTGAAAAAACTAAATCGTTTCACTTAACCTACCACCAATTTGAAGGCTTAGGTATTCTAGTCGGGAAAACGATTCTCGACCGCAATACGGAGAGTCTGTATTCGCGAGGTTGATGCGGAACTTCATACCGCGAAAGAGATGGATACGACAGTGGCCGATTTCCGCACGCCGTTTTACTTCTTAAACTGCGATTATGAGGACTATGGAGGAAATTGGACTTCGAGAGACCGATTTGGATATTTTGATATGGCAAGTTGCACGATACATGTGTACGGAAAAGACGCAGAAGGCCGTACGGTCGTCGTGAAATTGTATAATTACAAACCGGAATTCTACGTGTCGTTTTGCGATAACCAAGTAATGAAACGGACCTTCAACCGGATATGTCCACGTAAAGATACACAAAAAGAAGAGGAACGATGCGATAAACTACGTTCTGATCGTGGCGGCACGTACTGTACATCGAGACCCATCTATATCAAAGGAATGGAAAGAGCGTACGATTACAGTTCGCTGATAATTCGTAGGGAATCATTAGCTACGAACGCCGCAGATATCGGCGGTGATTACGGCGATACCAAACTTCGATACGTATATCGTGTCAACGTTGGTTGTTTTTCACACGTGCGTCCGGCCGTGCGAGAAATTCTGGAAGCGGCCAGAGCGGCGGCTGCCGAAGAAGGGCGTTACGGGGGTCCGAGTGATTTGAAGAGGAACTTGCGGTTTTTTCAGAGTTCTCTTGACGCTAATCTGCGAATAGCGGAGAGATTGAACCTGCGTCCGTGCCGGTGGTCTTTTTTCGATGCGAGCGTCTGTTCGAAAGTGGTTGGAGCCGAAAAAAACGGTACGGTCACGACGTTTGAATTCGATTTTAAGAGTCACATTGACAGAGAAGCGATGAGGAAACAAGGTCGTTTCGTAATAGACGTTACGCCGTTTGCCGAAGCACCGGAATTGGAAGACCGCCCCCCACCGCCGGTCTCGGTCATGTCGTTCGATATAGAATGTCTGGCTAATGATATCGAAAAGTTTCCCACTCCGGACGTCTGCGGTATCATTCAGATATCCACTGTAATCGCCCGGGACGCGCTCGGCAGAAAACAGACTGATTTTGGGAACAGCGATGGCGTGAAAGGTTGTGCAACGGTGGTCTCATACCGAAAGTGCCTGTACACCGTAAATGATTGCGCTCCGTTCGATGATAACGTTACGATAAAGTGTTTCGACGACGAACGGGCTATGTTGAAGCAATTCTGTGACGATTTGGTGTCAGAAGACCCCGACATAATCACGGGTTACAATATTGAAAACTTCGATTTACCCTATCTCTTCGCCCGCTTCAAAATATACGGTCTGAAGCCAAAAATAGGTCGACTCGACGTCGAATCCGAGTGCAAGCTCAACGACCGAAGATCGTCCTGTACCAAGAAGTTCGCTTCGTACATACCAAAGTCACACTTCACGACCATACATGGACGGACTGTGTTCGACGCGTACGTGTACATGCGAAAAGAGTTTTCCTTGCGTTCGTACAAGCTGAACGCCGTCTCAGAACGGTTTTTAAAGTCTCAGAAAGACGACGTACAGCCTCAACAGATCCCTTCTCTGTTCGAATCCGGACCGGAGGGGCGAGCCGTATTGGGTCGTTATTGTGTTAAAGACGCTGAACTCGCGATCGACTTGCTGTTCGTTCTGCACGCGTTTGTAAATTTATTTGAACGATGTAAAGTTTTCAACACTTCTATCGCGTACATGATGGATCGCGGTCAACAAGTGCGTATAATGTCTATGCTGTTGAAATGGTGTGCGGCGCGTAAGATACTGATTGACGACTGCACGACCCCCAATGAAGTGTTTTACGACAAAACCAAAACGGACAAATGGGAACGCATGCGCGACGCCCAGACGCGCAAACGGAAACAGACGAACGACGAGGAAAGTGACGAAAGCGAAACGGATGAAGTCAGCGAGGGCGGTGAGGTCCCAAAAGGAGACGGTGAACTAGCCGACAGAGATCGCGGGGGTAAAACGAAAAATACGCGTTATGACGGCGCTGTGGTGATAGAGCCAAAGCTCGGTTTGTATCACGATCCGATCATCTGTTTGGACTACGCGTCATTGTACCCGTCGATCATGATCGCATACAACCTCTGTTACAGCACAATGATATTGAATACCAAACATGGGGAGATCCTGGAGAAAGCCGGCGCGGCCGAACGCTCGCCGGTTGGTCATTATTTTTTGAAACAGAACGACAAGAAGGGGGCACTCCCGTCCATTTTGGAATCACTGATAGCGACAAGGTCGGCCGTACGCCAACGCATGGCTTCGTTGGACCAAACTTCTATTGACTATATGCTGTTGAACGGACAACAGGGAGCCTTGAAGATAGCCGCCAATTCAATTTACGGAGCTACGGGATGCCTACAAGGCAAGTTGTACTTTTTACACATCCCGTCCAGTGTCACCGCGTACGGTAGAAAAATGATTACGGAGACAAAAGCCTTTGTGGAAAAAGCTTATCCCGACAGAGAAGTAATTTACGGCGATACAGATTCGGTGATGGTACGACTCACCGGCTGGTCCGATCAATCCGACAACCGTCTGTGGGAATGCACTGACGCGGGCACGGAAATGGCCGCCGCTGTCACTCGGTTGATTGACAAGCCGCCGATAAAGCTGCAATTCGAGACCGTGTACCGTCCGTTTTTGCTTGCAAACAAAAAGAGGTATGCGGCCGGAGTCCATAAATCGTTGGACAAAATTAAACAAGTGGCTGACAGCCTGGGAGTTGAAGCGGCCGAAAAATTGTTTAATTCGACGAAAACCGACATAAACTGCAAAGGACTCGAAGTGGTGAGACGGGACAATTGCCTGTTTGCCAGAAACACCTTACAAAAGACCATAAACATGATAATGGAAATGAAAAAACCCGAATCCGTGATCGACGTTCTCAGGCAAGACGTGCGCGCCCTTCTATCTGGCGAGATAGATACCGGCGAATTGGTAATATCAAAAGAGTGGACGAAAAGGACGAAGAGCGCAACACCGCACGATAGTCTGGCGTGTAAAATGAACGAGCGCGATCCAGGCAACGCGCCCAAGCTTGGCGAACGTGTGGAATACGTCGTAGTTAGTCCAGAACCGGGACAACGGTCTAAGAAGTTGTGTGACAGAGTTGAAGATCCAGCATACGTCGCGCGGAACGGATTAAAAATAGACTACGTGTACTACGCGGACAATCAATTGATGAATCCTTTGTCGAACGTGTTGGCAATCGCGTTGCCTGAGCTTACTAAGGAAGAAATCAAGGATGCACTCTGGCCGAGTGTTTCTGGCGCGGGAAATAGCCTGCCCGACCGGCCGAGTAGAAAAGGACCATCGTCCAAACGAGACCGTCGCAACACCAAACACGACGTATGTCCGAAAAACAATACGTTGTTGACCTCTTTTTTCCGCTAAACAAATAAATTTATGTTATCTAAAAAATGCTTCTTTTCTTCTATGATCCGATCGAAATTCAAACACGTCCAATATAACGGACGTTGGCAGTAAAGGGGGGATTATTATACTATTGCTATATTATCAGTGCTTGTTATTTGTTTTCTTCTTCTACGATGATCCGAAATTCACACAATTGGGTTTCCGGAAACAAAAATGCGGTTTAATCGTTGGATCCCATTCACGATTACCCGTAATGATTGTAGATAATTATAAATAACGTAGTTAAAATTTTAGATTGTAATAATTCAAAGTCCCCTTTGCGACCGTCCCCTTTGACGTCAGCCGCGAGACTGATCATTTCCCCCACCACTTTTCGGGTCGGTCAACCCTTTACTCTCGACAACCCCCGACCACCGACCAATAGGATTCGAGTATTTTTCCCGCCAAAAATTTCGGCCAATCAGAGAGCCGGATTTTTTTGTCCGTCAAAAATTATATCTCGACGCGCCACCAAAAATGCATATATACGAGGTATCGTTCGCGCGCGACTCTTTAGCTCCTTGCCCATAATAATGACTCCTTCAAGGAAGGAGCAGCGGGGAGGGGCCGGCGCGTCGCTTACTGGGGTGGTTTTTTTAAAAATATTTGTTTCACACATTTTTACTCGAGAAAAGTTTTGAAATCTCCGACCGACTTTCCGTCAAAATAAAAACGCGCCGATTTACACCTCTTTTCGCGCCGACCCTAGAAGTGACGATACGGCCGTTTCACTGTCGTATTTGTGTTAACCGAGTTCTGCGATGACCCGCGTTGCTGGCGGCATTGACTCAAAACGACAATATGGACACGAAGTGGAGAGCGGCAAAAACGTACGAGTTTTACGGTCCGGCAGAATATAAAACTCTGCGAGAAAAGTTTTGAAATCTCCGGCCTCCGATTTTCAGTCAATAAAAATACCCGTCCAATATAACGGATGTTGTCAGTAAAGGGGTTACGCTACTATTGCTATATCGGTGCTTGTAATTTGTTTTCTCACCCTTCAAAACAGAGGACATTTTTAAAAAATTCATTACTACTTGCCGTGGGTACGGCCAAAGTACACATTTTATTTCTACGGACTCGGCCGAACAAAGAAGGGCCGAATCCGATATATATTTGCTATAATTTTATTATTACTTGCCGTGGGTACGGCCAAAGTACACATTTTATTTCTACGGACTCGGCCGAATCCGATATTCCATTACTACTTGCCGTGGGTACGGCCAAAGTACACATTTTATTTCTACGGACTCGGCCGAACAAAGAAGGGCCGAATCCGAGGTATATTTGATACAATTCCATACTACTTGCCGTGGGTACGGCCAAAGTACACATTTTATTTCTACGGACTCGGCCGAACAAAGAAGGGCCGAATCCGATATATATTTGCTATAATTCCATTACTACTTGCCGTGGGTACGGCAAAAGTACACATTTTATTTCTACGGACTCGGCCGAACAAAGAAGGGCCGAATCCGAGGTATATTTGATACAATTCCATACTACTTGCCGTGGGTACGGCCAAAGTACACATTTTATTTCTACGGACTCGGCCGAACAAAGAAGGGCCGAATCCGATATATATTTGCTATAATTCCATTACTACTTGCCGTGGGTACGGCAAAAGTACACATTTTATTTCTACGGACTCGGCCGAACAAAGAAGGGCCGAATCCGAGATTCCATTACTACTTGCCGTGGGTACGGCCAAAGTACACATTTTATTTGTAAGGACTCGGCCGAACCAGAAGGGCTGAATTCGGGGCCGAATATCAGATATATTTGCGATATTGGGTTCGGCCAATTTCAGAGTGTCAAAGGGATATCGAATAAATATAATAACAAAGAATATATCAGATGTATTTACAGTCAAATCATAAAATTAAAAAATATATCAAATGTATTTACAGTCAAATAATGAAAAAATATAATATAAAATTTATTTACAATCAAATCATGACAAAATCTTAAACAACCTATACGAATGTATTTACAATCAACAAGTCCTTTGGGTTTAAGTTTCTACTACAACGCAGACTTCAAATAATCGTCCAACGAAATGTTTTCTTCGTCCGAGTCCTCTGCGACCACCTCTCTGCCGATGCCGCGCAGTTCCATGGCGTAGGCGAGCGGCAACGTCCAATTTATTTTAACATCCTTTTCGTCGTCGTTCTCCTTTCTCAGCTCGATAATACTTTTATCCTTTTTGGCTCGAATCAAGAGCGTATTCAAACACAATACGCGAGTCGTCACCCGGTGATGAAGAGCCTCGTTACTTTCTTTCTGTTTTTTGTTTAAATTTACACCAAAAAGAATATATACTATCATATCGCTGACGTTTCCCATTTCGTAGAGGAAAGATGTCGTTTCCTTGTCGCACGTACCGAAAATGCTCGCATCGAGCGTGTCAACGTATCGATCGAAATTCTTCTGTAAATATTCGACTTTATCCTGTCCTCCCTTCTCGATCAATTCTGTTTCTTGTTCGGCGACGAATTTAGAAATTATATTTGCAAATTTACACACCCAATCTTTTAATCCCGCCAATTCTATTTCTACTAAACTGTTGTTTTTGTCATACAGACCCAAAAGTTTACTGCATACAACGAGCGCCTCCATTTTTTGTTCGTCATTTGTGGTATTAGCTTTTATGGCGAGAATGATTTCTGATTGTTCGAGGCAATATCTACCTAGTGCCGAATATGTTATGGACTTCACCAAAGTTTTGATAACATTGCCGAAAGACACTTTGGTGTGGTCGTTTTTCTCGATAAATTTTTCAATCAACTCATCGACCACCTTTCTTGTTGCTTCCGCAATGTATTTATTGAATTTCATGGAGCTGAGTACCTTTTCTTTTCTTTGTACTTTAGGATTTTCATGGTCTATTACGATCCACCTCAACTTATTCGTGGGTGTTGGGGGTTGGCGGAAGCCCGTGTTTCTTCTGTCACGTCCGCTTCTTATGTTCGTATCACTACAAACGCTCGCCGAATCTTCGATGTCATCCAACCCGTCGTCCGACTGACTTAAATGGGGCTCCGTCAAAGTATTTTTAAAATTTACCCGCCGCTGTTCGGTATTTTGTTGTCGGACGGGTTTTGCTGTCTTTGTTGAAGAAGACGACGCGCAATCACCGATTTTGGCGACGCGCTCCAGCCTTTCAAATCTGTTTATAGCGAATTCTTCATTCGATGTTTTTGTTTTCTTCAATGATGACGGCGGAGGCAGTGAGTATGGACGCGAAGGTCTTTTTTTAGCTATCTTCGCAGATTTCACCGAACTCTCGGAATCGGAATCTTCGTTTGTCAATATAGTTTTATTCAATGATGATGGTGGGGGCAATGAATGCGTGGGTGAACCTCTTTTCTTAGTCGATTTTACCGAACTCTCAGAATCCGAACCTCCCGTTATTGATTTATTTCTTTTTGACGGTGCTGGTGCAGGTGACGAGTGCATATTTGAAGGTCTTTTCCTACCTGCCGTTGTAGATCTCACCGAACTCTCGGAATCAGAGAAATTATCGCCGGTGATTTTGTTTGTTTTTTTCGGTAATGTCTTGATTCCGGTAGGAATGTATGATGTTTTGGTTTGTGTACTCGTGTTCATTTCTCCGTCAGATGCCCGGGACGAGGGAATATACGGTTCCGGCGCGGGTCCGTTGTCGCTGAAAATCTCGTTTAAATCTATATCGGCGAGATGTCCGAGATGATTCACCTCACTCATTTCTTTACAGTTCTCTTCTATCGCCACAATACTAATTCCTCCGTGAGAAATGCTGATATCCGTAGGATTCAAACCACAAACTCTATAAATACTGTCTTCGATGTCGTCTTCTCTGAGTGGGGAAGAGTCCAACGCGAATACTATGGGTTGTGAATCGAAGTTATCGTATTGATTCGAAATGCTGCTGCTGATCCTCAAATCTTGTTCCAGACGTTGTCGCTTAGCAACCTTTTCTTGATAATGATTTAAAAAAGATTGATTTTCACTGGTTGCACCCTGCACAATAGTTGACATGACGAATCATACTGTTCATTTTTCAATATAAACTAATGATAAAATATAAATAACGTTAACACCACCAACAAACTCGTATAACACGTCTGAAAGCCACGACTCCTGCTACAAAACTGAATTCAAGTGTGGTAAGCGCCGCCTTTTATAACCGAGTGATAAGAGAGAGGGAAGTGAAGGGGCCCATCACGTGACGCCAGTGTAACGAGGTCAGCAAGAAAGCGTTGGTGGGGGGTGGAAAAACCCACCGCGGCCGTAACGAGGTCAGCAAGAAAGCGTTGGTGGGGCGTGGGAATACCCACCGCATATTTTTTGCCGCTGAACGATTAATCGGTATTCCGATCCGGTTTTGAATATTCGATATCATTTTGCCCTCCCTTCTCAAAAGATTGTTCGGCGACTCAAATTCTTCGCCTCACAAAAAAAATGATAATGTGGACGAAATTTAAGTAGGTTTACGACATGTTTGGAAAAACGGATAAAACCCGGATGGACGTAGTTTTGTCGCTGTCTATCCATTGTGTTCGAACGTCTTCAGGTACATGAATCAGTCGGGCGTGACAAAATAACTGTCGAAATATTAGCGAGAAAACCGATTCGGCCACGGAAGGTATGCGCTTGACCGCAATGGCGATATGAGTCGGGAAACCGGTCTTTCGGTTGGGCGCTTTGTACATAGTTTTCGGAAAACCGAACCGGTCACGATTGACGTAGGGATCAAAACTTGCGCATCACGCTCGATACATCGGAAATGTAAAGGCAAAAAATATAATTCATGTAGCGAAACATTTAACCCCCTAGTTAGATTTGCCTGCAGACAGGTGACCGACACCCGTATCAATTGCGGACGAATGTGCAGCTTCCGTACGACGTTGCCGTTCGACAACGACATGATATTTCAATAAATACAAGTGCGCCGCATATGGTTCTGCGTGTATAGAAGAAATCTTTTGGCGGTGTGACTGTTTAACGGACTTCGACCCTGAGATTTTGAAAACAAATAAAATAAAAGGGGTGGGGACCGATCGCAGGAGGTGGATGCCCCATAAAGCAAGTGATCGGGTTCTCGTCTCTCCCACCATGCCGCGGATGCCCGCATAAATCAAGCGATCGGGTTATCATTTCTCCCACCACGCCCCTCTGCCGCCGCCACCACCACCTTCCGCCTCCCCCACCACGACCGCCGTCCTCTCCCACCATAATAAATGGCGCGGGTCGTTCTCGGCGGGCAGTATTCTGTCGGTCTTCTTACTGAAACGTCATGGAGGCGGGAAAGTCACGGTCATTACCTTCGGAAAAAGCTGCGATTGAGACGATGTTCGTCGATTACAATTTTCTGTTTTCGAAAGGGGGCAAACAGGTTATCAAGGAATTGGCAGTAGTAGGGAATACGACCAACGGTGACCAGTTTCAACAGTGTTTCATCATAGATAGTCCGCGTCATATGAATGTGCCCGTATTCATAAACAATTATAGAGATAACTACAAACTAATACAATCGCACGGAATCACTTGGAGTGATGGTGATGTTCCAATATCAGTTGTGAAGATATTCAATGATCTAGAAGATTCATCGGTGATAGTAGTCAAGACGACATGGAAGAGGCATTATTTGAAAAAGTGGTTTCCAAATCTCCACTTTGCGACTATATACGCGATGGACACTCTCGTAGACAACGATTGGTCTCAGAAGTTGCCACTAAAACCTCTGGTGTGCTCATTCCACGCACTCAAACCATCCAAGACATGCGCGCTGAACTACGCGCGGCTGATGAGCATACGCTTTGCGGCTCAGCGAACCTTGAAGAGGGGCATCTATTCAAAGAAGTAAGAAGGAACTTTTTTCTGGTATATCACTGTTTTTTTTATCAAATCTATGTATGTATGACGTTCATGTTATATATGTTTTTTGTAAATTAAAATTGGTAACAATTGTATTTGTGAAATTGGTATATTTTATTGTATATCACTGTTTTTATCAAATTTATGTATGTATGCCTATATATGTTTTTTTGTAAATTAAAATTGGTAACAATTGTATTTGTGAAATTGGTATATTTTATTGTATATCACTGTTTTTATCAAATTTATGTATGTATGACGTTCATGTTATATATGTTTTTTTGTAAATTAAAATTGGTAACAATTGTATTTGTGAAATTGGTATATTTTATTGTATATCAAATTTATATATGTATGTTCATGTTTTTTGTAAATTCAATTTGGCAACGATTGTATATCATTGTTTATATCAAATATAATGTCAACTCTATATGTGTATGATCATTTTTCCCAAATTTTTAAAAGACTATATGCGAATACGTCGATCCGATTGTAATTTTTGACTTTCGGATCGACGTATTCGCATATATTTTTTAAAAAATATATTAAACTATGTCGGGAAACCGATACAATATGTCAGTCAATAACAATATTGGTAGCGGTGATCTAACCGTGGCCATCGGTGATTTTTTCGAGTAGGCGATTCACTTTTATTTTGTCATGATTGTTACGAGGGTGACGACATTATTTGTCGTGATTGTTACGAGGGTGAATGGAAGTGTTTTTATCGTTTACGTGCGACGATATAAACGACCAGCTGATCGATCGTTGCTATGTTTTCGGTCGAGACTGGGACATCGGATTAGCCATGACGCTATCTGAGAGTTCCAAATGCCATACGTAACATACGTAAACGGCAACAACTGGACGTGTAATAGACGGGCGTTTCGAGCATGTTCTTTATCATTTTATGAATTTCTTCAGTCCGTTTTCACGTCGTATTAGCGTTAACTGAGTTCGTTTGAGCGTATATATCTGTAAAAGATTTTACGACTCTGCAGAACATGTCGTGATCAGTTTTTGATATAGTCAATTGTACGGTTTCGGTAGAGAGTATCAGGCGATCTCCGTAATACATCACGGAAGCGTGTGTGGTGGGTTTTTCGTATAGTCCGCCGTTGGGGTTTGTGGGACATCGTCGTAACCCGCCCACTTCTGATCGGTCCCGAGTTCCGTCGGAAATGCGCCGTTGCGGGTCATCGCAGAACTCGGTTAAAACAAATACGACGGTGAAACGGCCGTATCGTCACGTCTAGGGTCGGCGCGAAAAGAGGTGTAAATCGGCGCGTTTTTATTTTTCATTTTGACGGAAAGTCGGTCGGAGATTTCAAAACTTTTCTCGAGTAAAAAAATGTGTGTAACAAATATTTTTAACCCCCCCAGTCAGCGACGCGCCAGCCCCTCCCCGCTGCTCCTTCCTTGAAGGAGTCATTATTATGGGCAAGGAGCTAAAGAGTCGCGCGCGAACGGTACCTCGTATATATGCATTTTCGGTGGCGCGTCGAGATATAATTTTCGACAGACAAAAAAATCCGGCTCTCTGATTGGCCGAAATTTTAGGCGGGAAAAATACTCGAATCCTATTGGTCGGTGGTCGGGGTTTGTCGAGAGTATAGGGTCGACCGAACCAAAAAGTGGTGGGGGAAATGCTCAGTGTTACGGTGGCCGTCGGAGAAGATGGTCGCAAAGGGGACTTTGAATTTTTCACACTCTCGCGCGGGTAACCGACCCTCACGCGGTTAACTAGAAATTTAAAGCGGTTACCCTCGCGTTCTGATGAATCTCGCGCGCCCTCACGTGCAGCATTAGTATAGTACAGTTCTGTGTTTATCTGTGGACCGATACGCGAAACGCACCAAAACGGAATCGGGTGAGGATGTGAAAGTGTAAGGGGGCAAACGATACACAACGCTACTGGTGCCAATATCGTGAAATTTTAAGCTATAAAAAATGACCTTCTCACGAGAACTCAAAAGACCGAAATCATATGCGAAATGGATGACTTTCCGCATCTCATGAACTGGAGAACTGGCCCACACAAGTCAGTTCCAACAGCGAAAAAAGCCGGAAACAAATGAAAGTTGTAAAAGAAAACCTGTTGCCCGATCCGGAAGCTATAAGAACGTTCAACAAGTACATACATGAAAAATGTCCGTCTTTCGCGGCTGTCGTATCCCAAGACAAAAAGCGAAACAAAGAAACGAAACGAACAAAAGTTGAAACTGTACACGAACTCAGTTAACGCTAATACAACGTAAAAACGGACAGTAAATATTTTTTAGTTGACTCTTTTGAATATACATCCCGAATGAGGATGATATTAACATATCGAAAAGTAATTTGAAAACAGGAAGCAAAATAAAATGTTGTAAATTGAAGTAATTTATTTTCGATCATCACACATGTCCGATATAATGGACGCTGGTAGTAAAGGGCTAACAATATTTTGGCAACAAGATCACGTCTCCGGGTCTAATTGTGTGGGATTCTTCGGCAGGACATAAGGTGAATATGTTGTTTTGTAGGTGATATTTTACGTTTTCATCAATTACGATTTGTTTTTCCTCGATGAGGCGTGTCAAAATCTTCTCAAAGTTCTTTTTGCGGATTTCACAGAAAACACCCTGGTCTTTCTTGCCAAACCAATGGTCCGGTTCGAACAGAAATCTCGTTTTGCACACGTGAGATGTTGAAAGAATAGAATTTCTGCATCCGAAACACTTCACGTACTTGTCTGATTTCAAATTGTACAGGAAATCGCGATGAGTCATGGTGAAGAATCGAGGAGTGAGTTTCCAAACCCCCACTACTCCGACCCTATCCTTTCAACGATACATTGGTCGTCGTGAGTCTGTCGACTTTACCTGTCGTGACATATAACGCTTCGCGTCGCCGGGTCCGCCGACGAGTTGAAAGCTACTTGCCGACAACATGTGGCAGTGTAACATAATCGGAGAAGACATAACTAATTATAGAGCGTACGCAAAGGTTTTCGACAATCTTGTGGGTTTCCTCTTGGACGACGGTCGGTCGGCACGTACTTATGCGGAACTCATCGAAGAAAACAGGTCCTTGTTTTTGGAAGCGACAGAAAACGATTCCAACTATGCTGAACTCGTCGAGCCGCGCGAACTGCTGTTTCTTTTATACCAATTGGATATCTGCGATCGACTGTATTGGGCCCCCCGCCCGTACCGTCGTACCGGCCAAATCATGAAAGAATTTCTATTTTTTTGCCGCGAAAACTCTGTGGTAGCCTGTTTGTTTTGCGGATTCCAAGGACCCGTGAAATTGAACAGAGGTGATGGACCGGCCCAATCGTCATTTGCCGAGACGTTCCGGCACACCGTACGGCAGCAGCCGGGCGTAAGCAACGCCGCCGCCACGATATACAATAATTCTATCGTATCGGCGCGTGAAGGACTACAGGCCGCGGTTAGACGTATACGCGCGGGCGGCAATACGGTTGAAAACTTTGGCGGTCCGGACAACTCTAGTGGCGGCGTCACGGTGGAATATTTGTATGTTCCGCCAATGGAACGTCAGGAAAAACGGAGTACGATCGGCGTGGCGAGAGAATTTTATCATTTCAGTAAATGCCCATTGGTGTGGTTGGAGAAGAATTGTAATTGGGTGACAAAGTATTCGGCGTACGAAAATCACGAGCCGTCGAAATTCGGAAACGCTTTAAAGGTGTTACAGCGATGGCATAGTCGCAATATGATGACGGAAACGGAATGGAGCGAATTCGTCAAGTTGACCACCATCTCTCATATTATGGGCGCCTGCGAAGACACCGTCTTCAAATTATACCGCAAACTGGTGGAAATGAAATTGGACCTCGTCGAAGAACGAGATTTCGGATATTGTCCGCTTTACACCGCGTACTACGACGATAAGGAGGGTGGTGGAAATGTAATGACGAGACCCACGGTTGGCCGTTCGTTAGCTTGTTTGCTGGAACACACATCGCTGGCCGGCTCTGTACGTAGGATAGACACCCTATTACCATTTCCGGTGGCACCTCGCGCTGAAATGCATATGATCGAAGAAGCAGAAACTGTCAATCACGTCAACGAAGTGTACGCCACCGCCACCCGCCAGGAATCGGCCCTGGCCGGACAATATGCGGCAAGCTCTTCGCTCACATCCGCGGGTATATTCGACCGATTGTTCCCGACCAACGACGGATCTACAAACTCGTCGCCGAGAGTCTACGCGATAGAAATGGAAACGGCTCGTCGGGCGTTCTTCATGCACGGTTTCTGCGTTGCGGAATACTGCGACGGTAAACGCACGGGATTTCACGACTTGACCGCCGAACGAGTTTTTACCGAGAGCGGAATAGGGGAGCGTATGCGCCACGTTTTCAACACGTCTTCGTTCGACGTTATGTGCATATACTGCGGATATTTGTTCACGTCAAAACTTTGCGACCCGACGCTGGTTGATCTTATGTATGACGAACAAGAGAGGAAGAATATAGAACAATATCTACTGGCGAGATCACCGTGCGAATTTCCATTAATGGAAACCAAGGGCGACGAAAAGTGGGCTTGGTGGTGCAGGAAGCCTGGGCGGCACGATCATCTGGCCTTGTCTCCGACCGATGTTTTGACGAATAGTGCGAACAAAAGATGTGCGCGGAAAGAAAAACTGGCGGAACGCGACACTACACGAGGAGCTATTGCCGTTTGGTTATCCGCTTCGCTGAACAACAGTCACGCGTCTTATTGTATTTTTAAAGTGAAAAAACGCACCTGGGAAGTGGAAAAGTGCCTGGTTTGTCTGATGGAGGATGTACGTCGGAAGGTAGCGTTCACCTGTGGACATACGCTATGCGACACGTGTTTGAACGATGTCCGCTTGACCAACTGTCCCGTCTGCAGAAACGGCGTCAGGAAACTCCGTATTGAGATCAACAAAGAGATATTGTTGTAAATTTGAATTTGTTTGAATAAATTATTATATTGGTAACAATTTCCCCCTCTACTCACCTGAATACGAAAAAGCATTACATATGGTCGAGTGTGGTACCCCCGACGGAATGATTTTGGTATTTAAAAGGTTTGTACCGACAACAGGTCGAGCATAATCTCTTTTTTCCGCGATAATCGACACTGTAGCGCGATCGTCAGGACGATACAATGGACGTTATCGCCATGTACGATTTTTATTTTTACGATAGTCCGATTCGAAAACCTAGCGGTTTACCGTGCGATTTCGAGCTGTGCAAAAAGAGTATCGTGTACCGTCGGCTCGCCGGGGACGAGGTGATAAAGAGACGAAACTGCTATTCCGACATTTTGGAATATATGCAGTACAACGTGTCCGGAGAGACCGGGTTACCGTCGTACTACGCATGTTGCATGAATTATAGCGGCGGCCACGTTTGTAACGCGATACCGATTATGGTCGGTTCCAGACTGGAAAAGAAACTCGTATCGCGACTGTGTGAGGATCTTGAAATTCCTTTCGAACTTTTGTACGACGAAGAATATCTGCACAGAGTGTATGCGGCGACCTTTCTCGTCAACGGCACCTTCTACTACTCGGTATTCAGAGAATCAAACAACAACAAGATGTGTCACAACACCCGCAGCAAGTTCCGTGGCGAGGAGACAGTCGCATACTTTTATGACAGGACCCTGAACAGAGGAATCAAACTTTTCACGGGCAAAAGCGGAGAACTAAAAGTGAACGACCGGGACGGCAAAGAAATTTCCAAAGTAAACAGCGAAACGCTGGCCCAGCTGTACAAAGAATGTTTGAAAAACCCTAACCACTATACGCTGAATACCGAAGAGGTGACCGATTTTTTTTCCGCCGTTAAACTACAGGGTTTTTCGGGGATTGACAGTTTTAAAAACAAGATATATACGAATTACAGTATCGGACTCAATAATTGTTTGGACAAGCTACATCCCACCGTCGTCTCGCATCCGATGTGGAACACGTCTCTGATGACCGGTAAAGTGAACCTGGGCATATCGCAGCGGCTGTCGTATCCCAAGACAAAGAGCGAAACAAAGAAACAAAACGAACAAAAGTTGAAACTGTGCACGGGCGGCATGTCAACCGGATACCTGGTGGAATCGCAACGTAGGCGAAACACGCGTAAAATGAAACACGCGTCAGAGACCGAAGCGGACGGACCGAGCGCTGCTAAAAAGATCAAAAAAGAACAGACAACCATGTTCGGCAGTAACGTGATAAAAACCAACTGCATTATCGAAAAGTTGGAGAGCTGTGATAAAAACGGACCTACGATGTTCAATCAGGTGACGGTCGCGTATCTTCCTTTCGTCCGTTTGTTGTCTTCGACTGTACAGAAACTCCAAGTGGAACACGTGCACGCCGAATCTTCCAAGACCGTACCCAAAGACGCTTCCGGGTTCATATGTATGAAGTTCATCGGGAACATCAGTACGGCCGGAAAGAACATGCTGTTTACGGACCGCGTTCGCGTGTCGTACGGTCATGTTCATGAGGTCATCGAAAAAATTGAAAACGCCCTTCAAACGGACTGCGGAGAATTGGTCGGCCCGGCGACCGAGGGCGATGGTATGCGTATCGTCGTCAACAACGTCGTCACGGTGTACGCGCTGAAATGCGGGCGGCGATTCCTTTTGGACTTTATGATTTGGTTGAAAACAGTCGTCCACCCCTTCGTATGGATAAAACCGATAGCTAACTACGCGTGTGTTCACTTTTTCGAAGGTGTGCCTCTATTGGAATACAAAAAGGATGAATCACTCTTCGGCACTATCGAAATGTCACTGGCCACTGCAACCGGACTCGGACGCCTCGCCACGGTGGACTCGATCTGTTTCACGCGCAACGAACTGGAATCGATTCGAAACGAATTTGACCGGGACGAAGACAGGTCTTGCAACGAATTTGTGATCAGGATGTTCAAACCTCGATGCGGCACTGACACATCGCGTAGTAACAACGTCTCGTCATCGTTGCTGGCACTGCAGCTAGACCAATATACGGATTACACCCCGCCTTCAAAACGCAGCGTTTCGGTCAATTCCAGAAAGTCGGCGTGCGTAAACGTTTATTTTCAGAAGGCGGCTGCCTTGATACGTGGTTTCAACATATTTGCCGATCCAGAAAGCTATGAAAGAAAAGTGGCAGAACGGGCGCACGAGGAACGCGGGGTACCGGTCCGAGTGACGCTCTCGCAGTTTAGGTTGATGCGCGAAGATCCAAACAACTGCCCCCAACCGCAATTCTCGCATGAAACTGGGCAGGACCGCAACGATACGTGCGACCGATACGCACTCAGGAATTTCTATATGATGCGTACCATCTTCGCCGATATCGATGGATTCAATGTGGAAGACGCTAATGTCATTGACGAATCGGTGGACCTGTGTCTTAGATTTAGTTACAGTTTTTCATTGACGTTTTTGGACAAAACCCCGCGCGGAGTCGACGTTTTGATACCACCACCCGAAGACAGCGTGCGGGTATGCGGGTGGACCGAGGGTGGAGATCCTTTGACCGTGATGTTTATGATTTGTGTCATACGAACGGACGGAAACGCACCCGCCGTACGATTTCCCAACGGCGAATTCGAAACGGGCGGAGATTCGAACGAATGCCGTAAGACGGAAAACGGTGTCACAGTAGGAAACGCGGACGTACATTTTCCACCGTTCAGAAAAGTATCCGTCATAATGGACGGGGACGGTTCGTATCACGTTTACGTCTTGCGTAATGACGCAGTCCTGTTGCGTTCCCTAAAAAAACAGAGGGAGCGACATGCGAAAGAAAACAGGGAATGCGGCGGAGACGGTGATTGTGATCCGTTCGGAACGGTGGAAGAGATCAATCCGTACCACGTGCTGGATTCGCTGCGTACCGGAATATCCCGTTGTGCTACTTCTACGGACGGCGAAAGAGTGGTAACAGTTGACTTTAGGGCACACGGTCGCGTCGACAAATACGATGGCATCAAAGTGGTCAACAGTTTCGGTCAAAAAGGATTGGCACTCATTAAAGATTTGAAACCGTACATCGAAGAGAACGAAAGCACCACGGGGTCGTTTGTGTCGGCGCCCATACAGTTGGTAATGAACGTGTGTTCGTTCGTGTCTCGTCAGCCAATCGGTCAGTATCTCCAGATGAAAAAGAACTTCAGCAAAAACGTGCTCAGCGCCGCGGGTGAACCCTGTCTTACCGGATTCAGTTCGGTATTTTTCACCGAAACAGAGCCGACTACAAAGACCTGTCTGGTTAGGTTGGACGAAATGATGCGTTCCGTCATAATAACCCTGGGTCTGTCATCGTTTCAAAACGTGAAAAACTCTCTGGACAACGTTTATAATCCCAGAGGTCTGATGTGTCCACCGCAAACCAGACAGATTCTCAATCTGTACAGGTGCTACGGAGTCGCGTATAATATTACCGGTGATGAATACGAACCATATTCTACCAGAAAGGAAGTGGAGCAGATATTCGATTTATTCGAAAAGTGCATGGGTGAATTACAGGAAACGTTTGGAAAGAAAGTTAAAGTTGTTAATTCTAAATGTAAGAAATAAATAGTAAACTGTTTACATTTGTTTATTCCGGTCGGAGCGTCCGGACGACCTATTGAACCCCTCATTAATCGATAGTAAAAACATAGTCGGTTTTGACCGCAGTAGAAGAAGATTCAATCTCTTTCGCAGGCGAGGTGGATTTCGGTATTTTCCGCCACCGAGACCGAAAGACTAGAATCTTGATACTGGTTATTCGGCGTTTGTAGTTGGGAATAGTATTGAAAATAACGCGTTTGTTATATTATCTAAAATATTGGTGAACAGGACTTTCACGGCCACGTACCGTTCGTAAGCACTGATCACGTCGCGATACCATACCGTCTCGGATTCTCGCAAGTTATTTATCAACCGAGCTGGAAACGAGTAGAGACAGTAGAGATAGGGGAAATGTACGCGCGTCAACGCTTCCGGAGCGATCAGTTTTTCGTCGCTGCATTTTGAAACGACGCTTTCCGTCGTTTTCATCACGCATTCCGCAAGTGAACGTCTAAAACGTGGGTCGATCAATACGGACGTCACGTCATCTAAAGTCCGCTTCACAAACGCCGAACTCAAAGACAGTTTGTCTCTGTCGTTTTCTTTTTTCAAATACATTTCCGCGTGTTTACATACCAACACGTCGTATCGGCGAATCGTATTGTGTACGAATCGGTTTATCATACGGCTCGGACGGCACTGATCGCACCCGTCTGCCCGCGGGCCTTCTTCGGCCATATGTGAATATTCTTAAGTGACTCTTATAGACTATCGAATTTGGCAGAGTATAGAAAACCATATAAAGAAATATGATTGATAACGATGTCGAAACTACCGAAACCACGGCGATTCGAGGTATTGAAAAAAATCTAGCGTCAGCCGTTGGCGCGTTAGTAGGGTTGGGATGCGGCTCAAAAACGGTAACCCCAAACACCAATGACGATAGACCGTATATGCCGTACGATGAACAGGAACCACGTGAACACGTCGGTTCTCGCAAAAAACGACAACGCACCGCCACCGCGTATCCGGGTTGCGATTGTGAATTTCAGTACAGAGATTATGCGTGGAGAAAATTCACCGAATACGAACCGTCGCGCAACGGTGTGGAAATCAGAGAATTCTACGTGGTCAAACTGGTCGGCAAAGAGCTTTTCACGTACGCCGAAGGTCTTGTGGGCAGTTCGCGTACGGATCACCGTTTTCCATACTTGTGTGGCGAAATCGTTTGCGCGAAAAAACTAGCCAGCGCTGGAAAACTAAAGGAAGTGCACGCGTGGTTGCAGATGCCATCCGAATACACGGACGATTCAACCGAACGCCCACTGCACATGCAGCAGCTTCACGAAGACAGCATGCACAGAGCTATGACCAGTCTTCCGTTGGCCGTAGACAGACGTAGTAAAGTCGTCGTTTTCAGGACGCACGGCGATTCGCTTTTCGTACAACTCATGCCCACGCTTCGTTCGGAATACAAACTTATCCCGGGTACGCCGTTGTTCGACAAGAACAATCGCGGTATCAGAGCGGCGGTTGGCAGTATGTTCAGTCAGTACGATTATATAGTAAATTGTTCGCCGACGGACTTCTGCGAGATACCGATTCGAAAAAACAAACACGGTTCGGATCGTATGCGTATAATTTGTCTGGATCGGCGGGGGAACGCAGTCGATAATCCGAAAGCGCCGAAAAAATCGTCCGGATCCAACGTACTCTCGCTCGTCGGTCACGCCGTGACCGAAGTCGTCGGTTCCTCGACTCCCGTCGGTGGGTCGTCGTCCGATGTGTCGCAGGTCGACAGGATATCGTTGGACGATTCGTCCGAAAACGAATTGATTTACAACGGCGTGATTAACGATAAGCTTCAAATCACCGATTTCTTCACGACAGACAAAAAGAACAAACCGCCCAAACACACAGTCACCGTGGCTATCGACGATGACGGCGTATGTGTACAATACGTGGACGACACGGAATCCACGGTCTTCAAATGGACTAACGCGGATCCAGTGGTTTCGTACAGTATCATGCCGAGGCGGTTTTTTAACGCCAAGGCAAGCGTGGTTGCGATAAACACCGCGGCCGCGAGCAGTAAAAGGGACTCATCTTTAAAACGGTACAAATCACAGGAACGTTTGATATAACCTATATGTGATAAGAAAGCTCGATGGCGAGTGGAGATAAAGACTTGTTGTTGGATGACGGGGACTCCAAACAATTGGAAACGGCATATAAAGTGTTTCTGAATCTGCAGCGCAGGACTCTGACATTTCTTGACGCGCTCGGGAACCAAGAAAAAAAATGGATGACAAGGGGGGTGGCGGAAAACGCTTCGTCTTCCCGAATAGCGTTTATCGTCACGCCGCTCATGGTAAACCATTATAATCATATGCATCACGTATTTCGCGCCTCGATGTATGGCAAAGTGCCGGACCTTTGCGATCAGACCGGTGGAATCATGTGCACCGACCTGAGTGCGTTGCGCGAAGAACTCGCCACTCGGACGTCGGACACAAACGGGCAGTTGGCGGATATGTTCCGTTCGGCCACACTGCCCGACGTACAATTTGATTTTAAATCGATCCGCGATACTGTCGTGGAGCGGGCGATCCGCATGTTGGATGCCATCAACATTAAACACCCGGATTTGACACACAGTATTCGTGACGATTATATACAAAATATGCGTGCCGTACAGGAAACGATGACCAACGCTCTGGATAAGACTAGAGGACGGGTGGCCGAGTTGCAAGCAGAACGCGACGATGTTTATAAAAAGATACGTCTGATGGAAACAACTATGGCTTCAATACCTGATGAAACGGAAACACTGCGCCGAGAAGTTTCCAGATTGAGAGAGAGAGAAACCCGTCAACAGAACGAAATAACTAAATTGCAAGTCAACATGAATTTGGGAACGCTGGAATCGAAACGACGCGATAACGAGATTCGTCTTTTTCAAGAGTTGAACAAACGCGTGGACGAATACGCGTCCAGCGGAAACAAGGAAATTGAACAGATACGTAGCGAAATATCAAATCATATAAAGGGGGAGATGGATAAAATGAAAGAAGAACTTCAAAAAATTCGCGGGACGACCGTAGAAGCCGCGATTAAACGCGTCCGAGAGGAGAAATCTGAATTATTGAATTTGTTGCGGACAATATCTCCGGAAAGCAGCGGTCAGGAGAGGGATTCCAGAGACGTGGCGATTTCGATTAAACAACAGTTGAACGCGTTGAAAGTCGATCTAGATGACAGCGTAAGGCAGCACGCTTCGTTGCAACAACGGTACGAGTCGTTGGAAAAAGAAAACGTCGAACTGAAACGACAGTTATCCGTGGCGGCGGAAACTCGACACGATGTAGAGGTAATGGACGCTCAAAATAATCCGGGTTTAATTCCGGAGAACGAGTTTACCATACATTCTAACGAGGACAAAATTAAATTAATGCTCTGGTACATAGACGTGTTGAAAAATGACATTGAAGTTTTCCTCAAATTCTTCACACACCCGGATTATGTGAACACGGCGTTAAATGTCGCAGACTACGTTTACAAGAACAAATTTGAGTTAAAAAGTGAATACGGTGGATATTTACTCAGTAGTCTACGAACCCTGGTTAGCGACGATAACGTCCGTCAATACATGATGGAAAAAACGCAGGCCGAAGCAATGGAAATAATTTCGAGAAGCGGCGTTTTAGAAGACATCAAAACGTACCGTAATACAATCGATGACACAAATAACAAGATCATGTTAGTAATAACGGGTATCAACGAGTTGATACCCTCGATTAAAGTCGCGTACGAGGCCATCGCGTTACGACTAAAAATGCCACCGTTTGTTAGTTTCGGCGAAATAACACCCAACACGCTTGTTCCTTTCTTTGAACATCATTTCGGCCGACAACTACAAGAAAAAATCGATGATCTTTTACAAGAGGTAAATCGATCCCGTCAAAGTTATTCAGACATGAACGACCAGTATACCGAACTGTATAAAAAATACATAAATTTGGAAGAAACAAACACGGAAACGCAAAACGCGGCGACTGTGAATTCCGAATCGATCGCGTTGATTTTGGAAAGCCAACCTTCACTGTTTCGAGATATATTACACAACGTATGGGCGAAAGCGGAGGATGATATTCTAAAACGGATGCTGACGGAAGCGTATTACGCGGTCGGGGTCGACCGTGTCGGTGCGTACAGAAACTTCGATCGAGATTTGAAACTTTTCCATTTGGTGGATTATACCGTGCTCACGAAACACATTGAGACGGCGGTCAGCGACAGCAGTGAATCGCAGCTGGAACACCCCAATTTGAGCACGGAACGATTCTTTTTGGACTATTTCATCGACCAAGTGGGTAATACGCAAGTGGAATATTTCATTAAAAACCTAGATCTTAAACGGCAAAACAAGCTGGCTTACAGTCTTTTTAGGGCGTTCTATGTACCCATCGTGAACAAACAATCGTTCGTAATAAGTATCGAAGGTCCGTTTGCAAATTTCAATATGATATACAAAGGATAGTGAGTTAAACGTCGTGAAAAGTTGAATATTTTTTTATTGTAAATTCAACGCGTGGTCAAACGCGTTTTCTATAATCCAATACAGAAGACACGAATTCATATGTCGGATCATGCGTTTCAACTCCAGTCTTTGGTGTGGATCGTAGCGGTTGTTTAATCGCCCGTCGTTATAACGGAACGTGCGGCTCCGTCCCATGCTCAAACCAACCGTCAACGCTATTTCCTTGCCTTCTTCTTGACTCCTCGCCACCCGCATACGCCGACGACCCGTCGGCGATTTAAAATAAAACAGCGCGTACGAGAGATACCAAAGTGTGCCGGCGGCGAAGGAATCTATACACTGTTGAAAGGTACATGAGACAAGCCGGCTCCGCTTGTCTTTGCAAGTCAGTTGCGTATTTTCATCGACGACTACGTCGGTTTTCCGTCTTTTCGTTTTTTTGTGCATCTCTTCCGCACGGTCAGGTATCGAAGGGTTGTTGTCGGATTCTATATTCTTGTGTTGTTTTTCTTCGTTCGCACGTCTATGACATGCCAATTGTTCTCGCAACTTCAAAGTGTCTGCGTTCGGACGGCATTCGATATTGTATATATTCGCGTAGTGCAAAACCTGTTCGACCGAATCCGGACTCTTTACGTAATCACCGTCCGACTTTGCGTAGACTGACAAAATCAGTCGCGTGATCATCGTCGCGAACGCTCGACTGAGTTTTAATCGCTTTTCAGGATCGTCCTCCGCTTCTTCGGATTCCGTCAAGTCCCGCTGAGCAAACAACTCGCGGGCTAGAAACTCCAGTTGATACGACGTACACGTCACCCTGTCGCTATAAAGTTGATCGAATTCCCGCTTTAACAGCTTTACGTTACTGTCACCGAGATATATCAATCCGCCGGTGTAATCGTTGCCAAAAAGACTCAGACAGATGAAATGTAACGCTTTTTTTCTGTTGTCAAACAACTCGACGTGTTCGAACGTTTTGTTCATGCCGTATACATAACGTATGGCATTTGGAACGCTCGGATGTTGATAAAGCGTCATGGCTAATCCGATGTCCCAGTCTCGGCCGAAAACATAGCAACGATCGATCAGCTGATCGTTTATGTCGTCGCGCAAACGATAAAAACACTTCCATTCACCCTCACCTATGGTGAACGGAGCGTTTGCATGAAACGGTGTCACATCCTCACCATCGTCGGGCGTAAACTGCATCGTTACCGCCCGTTCTACGTTTTCACCGCGGACGAGCTCATCCACCCCGTGGGTCAAACCGAGTTGTTCCAACTCGTCGTCCAATCTTTCGCGGTGGCATCTAGACACGGATCTTCTCACAGACAGCACGATATTTTCAAAACACGCGTCTTTCGATGCTTTCGACAGAGAAAATTGTACTTTTTTCTTACGGTTGTTCTGTTCAAAAGTTTTCGTCTGTGGTGAAAATTTGTCATTAGCGAGATAAATTCTATACGCTTTCAACAACAGGGGTCTCAGAGTATCAATCAGTCTGACGGCGCATTCCCCCACGATGATCTCGATGGTTTCTTGATCCATATCTACCACGACGATCTTTTCGTTGTTATTTATCAAAGTAATTATATTTTTGTATTGAGAGGTTTTTTCGAGCGTGTTCATAATGAGACCGTACATAAACGAAGCCAGATCTATGTACACACCACAGCGGTCGAACGTTTTAGTGTATTTATCAGGTGGCGGTGGTCGTTCTTCTTCCTCCGTTTGAGAAACTGGTTGTAGAACGTGGTAGTAGAAAAAGTCCTCGATATCCGAACACGCGGTTTGGACGGAAAACTCCTTGAAACATTCTACTGAAAAAAGATTTTCCGCATACGTCTGAAAATTTTTGATACCCATGATAGTAGCGGTCCTTTGAAGACCCGGTATTATTTTCGGATATACAAGCTCAACCGTAGAGTGGAGAGTCAATGCCGCGCTCATACAGTATCACCGCATATATATCGTTGGCGGGATGTTAACTCCTTTGACTCAACATCCCGCCTACCGTGGCGGACAGCTGCCTGGCCAATCCCGTAACCTTACTGGCGTGGTCAACGCCGACAGTTTCGTCTCTCCGGGCACCGCCGGAGCACCGACTTCACGTTTCGAGACGACCATGCGACAAGTGGTCATCACCCGGATGACCGACCCTCGCCTATATATGTTTTTTCAATTAACTAAAACGTTTTTCGGTTCGAAAAATGAACATCATACACACATAAAGTTGCAATAAATATATTTGTTGCCAAGAGAAACATATTTACAATATTTACTCAAACCACAATAAGCACATTATTTCATTTAGTTTTACGGTTCGAAAAATGAACATCATACACACATAAAGTTGAAATAAATATATTTGTTGCCAAGAGAAACATATTACAATATTTACTCAAACCGCAATAAGCACATTATTCCATTTAACCCTTTGATGGTCACGGTTGGATACTGCAGTTAACGAGAAAATTATATTAAATCGGGTTTCCGCCCGATAAGTTATTAGTTTTTAAAAACTTTACGAATATGCCCGTTTGTATATAGTCAAAAGAGCATATTCGTAAGTTTTTATTGAATTTATTTAAAAATAAATTCAATACATATGATATAAAACTAATTTATTTTCAACATTTATTACAAAAAACTAAAAACAGATAAAATAACACAAATATAGAATAAAAATATACACAAAGTCGAAATTCGCGTATCCCACTGGTTCAAGTCGCGAGCGGTCCGAATCGGTATCGCTTCCATGCGTTCATCAGCTTTGCATATCGATTTACGGCATCTGAACACTCGTCCGATAGGTCTCTCACGATTTGGTAATCTTCTACGCACCATGAATGAGGCATCTGAATATACCGTATATAACTGTGTTCATGCAGAATATCCACTACATTTTTCGAAAATTGAATTTCCTTCCACATGATTCCGACGATGTAATCTTGTAGGGACATTGGTAACAGGTTGATCCCCTCCGGCACGAACTCCATTATCACCGCAACCGTCAGATCTTGAAGAGTATTCGGGTTAATTCTATCCGTCACTCTCTTCGCCTGGCTCGTGGGTCGTGTGAACTGCAGGACACATGTGACCGTAAGATCTTGAATGGTATTCGGACTTCGCGATTCGCTCATGGTGGGTGTCTGAACCGACATTCTGCTCAAAACTGAGTGTCAGGCACGGGAAGGTCTAGTAAAATGGAGTGGGAGAACGTCACGTGACTTTCTAGGAACTTATTATGTCATGGACGAACAGATGACAGGTCGGAGTCCCGTATCGGGATAACCTTCAGATGACAACCGATTGTTGGGTCCCCCCCCACTCAACCACCTCGAGTATAAAATCGCGCCGCCGCGGATCGACGTTCAGTCGTGATTCAGACGCCTAGAAATGCTGTCCTGTGGAGAATTTTCATTCTTGTTTCTTCACCCTCCCTTCCCGGTCATCGTTCCTACGGACAAGTGCTGTGCGTGCAGTAGGAATAGATTCGTGAGATCAACGCGGTTGGTGAGGGAAAATCTGTTAATCTGCCCCGCGTGTAACCACGCTATGCGCCAACCTGTAGATTTTCCTCTATTTCACCGGGCATGCATCAACTGTAATCACTCGTGCGTCAGGTGTTCCGAAAACCCACCGAAGAACATCTTACTGAAAGCCACGTGCGGAGCTTGCTGCGCAACTACAGACTTCTTTTTCGAGAGCGGTGAAGAGGGAATGATGTGGAAGTCGAGGAGTTTCACCATACTTCCCGGCCAACTGCGCTGGAACACACCATGTCGAAGTTGCAGCTACATCCCTACCGGATGGAGGCACGATACCAAAACGCAGTTTAATCGTTGGATCCCATTCACGATGATCATCGAGCCGACACCCGTAATGATTGTAGAGGATTAGAAATAACGTAGTTAAAATTTTGGATTGTAATAGATAAACATTTGTACACTAACGATCGTTATTTGTAATCAATAAAGTTTTTTTTGTTATTCTTAGGATGTTTGTAGTATTTTTTTAAAAAAACCCCTTCGATACATCGGGAAACCGAAGATATCAAGTTGCGACATGGTAAAATTTGACATCTTAAAATATTTGTGTGCACAATAATTATTGTAAATGTACAATTTTTAACAAGAGTCCGGATCCCCTCGGACGTGTGTTATATGTGAATTTGCTTACTACCATTTTGTAACTGCCGCTTCCTTTTTTTCTTGCTCTGCAACTCGCCAGTCTTATAATACACTCGACCAGGTGGTCATTTTGGAAAACACGAACTTATCCCCTTTCGTTCTCCGTACAGGTCCCTAGCGCACATAAAGGGCGCGCGAGATATTGATCAGAACGCGCGGGTAACCGCTTTAAATTTCTAGTTAACCGCGTGAGGGTCGGTTACCCGCGCGAGAGTGTGAAAAATTCAAAGTCCCCTTTGCGACCATCTTCTCCGACGGCCGCCGTAAGACTGAGCATTTCCCCCACCACTTTTTGGTTCGGTCAACCCTTTACTCTCGACAACCCCCGACCACCGACCAATAGGATTCGAGTATTTTTCCCGCCAAAATTTTCGGCCAATCAGAGAGCCGGATTTTTTTGTTCGTCGAAAATTATATCTCGACAAGCCACCAAAAATGCATATATACGAGGTACCGTTCGCGCGCGACTCTTTAGCTCCTTGCCCATAATAATGACTCCTTCAAGGAAGGAGCAGCGGGGAGGGGCCGGCGCGTCGCTTACTGGGGTGGTTTTTTTTAAATTTGTTAAACACATTTTTACTCGAGAAAAGTTTTGAAATCTCCGACCGACTTGCCGTCAAAATAAAAAATAAAAACGCGCCGATTTACACCTCTTTTCGTGCCGATCCCTGACGTGACGATACGGCCGTTTCGGCTTCGTATTCGCGTTAACCGAGTTCTGCGATGGCCCGCAACGCGGACAGCACTGACTCAAAACGGCAATATGGTCACGAAGTGGAGAGCGGCAAAAACGTATGTGTTTTACGGTCCAGAAAAGTTTTGAAATATCCGGCCTCCGTCAGAATGAAAAAAAACGCACGTATTTACACCTCTCTTCTTCGACGTCGTATTTGCGGTAACTGAGTTCGGTGGACTGATCAAAATCGGCAATATGGTCACTCCTCGACTCGACATTAAGAGCGGCGAAAAATGTATGTGTTTTACGGACCGGACGGCAGAAAATAAAATTCTTCGAGAAAGAATTTGAAAACTCTGGTATCCTTCAAAGGGAAAAATAAAAAGTCCCTACGAGCTGCTTCGTCACAGCCAATTTTCCACTCTTATATGACACAGCGGGCAGATAATCCACTCCGTATCGACAGCTACGCCGTGTCTGAATCGGTCACTTTGATCTCGTCTCACACATATAAGAGTTGGCTGTTTCTCGACGGTTCCAAGAAAGTCACGTAACCTGCCCGACCTCTTCCGCTATCAGTTCAGTCTGGAGTTTTGAAGAGGCAACAGCTAAATTGAAAATAAGGAAAATGGACGTGACACGTCGTGTCGCATCATTAAAACAACTAGCAGCGTTAAGTGTAACGAAACATCGTAGGAGCATTGAACTGGAAATCAAGAATCTTCCAGCTTCGCTTCAGAACTACATTGAAGGTGTCGTAAAGAAAAAGGTTTGTGTGGCACGGGTCAGTCGTCCGGATGAAGAAATGGATGAAAGGGACCAGGCAATATACGAAAAGTATAAAGGCACCGAAGTCTATCAGTGCTATCTATGTAACCATATAAGTCATCGCTGTGACAAGTTTATGGGTTACTCGCAATTAGTTAAAAACGTTTATAAATTTCCTGATAGCAACGTAGTAGAACGTTGTTTCTGTTGCAACATTGACGCTTCCCATTCAATAGAAGAAATTGAAAAGTACCTGTCATATGAAGAGTTCCTTATATATTTGGAAGAATCTCTATAAAAAATCATAATAAACACACGGATTTAAACCTATCTTTATGCCGACCCAATACACCGCGGTTCCCATCTGACTCCCAAGCTCTCCTCTTCCGCGGTGGACATCGTGAGCTACTGGACCTGCACGGTAAGGTCAAAATTAGCGTATCTCACGTGTTAGATATATCGGGACGTTTGGGTTAAGAGAATAAATAATAAATTTCACAATCGGTTGTTTTATTTGTATCCCATGAGTTAAATTTTGTTTGAGCAATACAAGAGATATATTTCTCAGTGCGTTTCTTTCTGATTGATTCGTGACAGGGAAGCTACGGATGTCTCTGTGCGTTTCTTTCTGGTGTTGTCGTTACAAAGTAGCGGACAGCGGCAGGACCAACGGACAGCCGGATAATTCAGTGTTCTAAGTATCAGATTCGTCTCTTTGAAAATGTCCTTTTTCAACCAATTATTAACACACGGGTAACGATCTGTCATGACCACGTGTGCGGAATCCTTGATCAGAATGCGTTTTTTTATCGCATCTGTTCCCCACAACATGAATATGCGGGTACTCGCTTTTGGATTACCCAAGCGCTCGATAATGAGATCGGTGACCCGCTGCCATCCTATGTCCGCGTGAGCGTCGGGTATATTTTCAACGGTCGTCAACACAGAATTTAACAGCAGGACGCCGTCTTTTGCCCACTGCGTCAAATCGCCCCGAAACCTGGTTTTGTCATACAAGCGTGTTTCAAAGGAGTTATCGGCGGCTTTCATCAAGTTGATCAAAACCGACGGCAGAGGTTTACCCGCTCGCGCGTACTGGGGATTGACGCTGAACGCCAAGCCGTCGGCCATAGTGACTACCTCTTTTTTTCTGTCGTTCGGGGCGTATTTCAATGTTACGTCCACTTTGGTTGCTTTTATGTCGTCAAACCGGTCGCACTCGATGTCCGGCTGGTCGGGGTCGGGTAGTTCGACTTTCGTGATAATTTCGTGATACGGACCGCGTCCTATCACAACGACTCGCACCGTTTCCGGATCAGGTAATAATTTGGCCCATTTCCAGATGTTTTTTACCGGTTGGGGGCATATGACACGCGTCTCGCGACTCAACACTTCATGCAAAGTCCGCGCGGTCAATTCGCTCTTTTTCCTTTCGTCGCCACCGTCCAAACCGGACTCGTTGTCGAAAATCATCTTAAACCAGGCGAACGGCAAGCGGTCCAAACACAACGCCCCATATCTCTCCACCATGTACCGGTAGAATTCTTTCGAGCTCGATATCGCCACAGATTCCAATCTTTGCTCGTCCGATTTAGCAACAAGGGACTCCTCAATCAATCTTTGCCTTTTCCACCGACAGCGGCCACCTTCGTTATCACCACCGGGTCCCACTTTCTTCGTCTCGCAGCACTGACTTTTATTTATTGGTCTTTTCTCCACTCGCACCAAACAATCGTCAATTCTACGTTGTCCGCTCGGGACGAACCCTGTTTTCACAGTCGATTGTCTAAGTCTCGATGGATTGCTCTTTTCGAGAGTGGGACTCTGGCTTGTGGCTGCCATGTCATGAGATAAGAAAACCAAATGTTATCCCTCACCGCTTGTTAAAGCATAAACCGTGTACGTTCAATCGTCGACGCTTGTTGAAGCATAAACCGTGTACGAAACATGTTAGAGTGTGTTTTGTGTTAAAGTGGAATAAACGTGTTGGCAAGCCTGGTGGTCTGACGACCTTCGGCCTGCCCGTTGGGGCGTGTTAGAGTGTGTTTTTTGTTAAAGTGGAATATACGTGTTGGCAAGCCTGGTGGTCTGACGACCGTCGGCCTGCCGGTTGGGGGCTTGTTATAGTGTAATATACGTGTTGGCAAGTCTGGTGGTCTGACGACCGTCAGCCTGCTGGTTGGGGCTTAGAGTTTTTTGTTGTTATACTTTTATTTCGTGATATGTTTGCGTCTATTACCTTGTATGGTTGGCCTGCTACGACCGTAGTTGGTTGCCTTCTCCGTCACTTCTTGCTCCGTTGGCTGCCCTCGGATCTGTGTCAGTCCCCTGTTCCACAGTTACTTGCACTACCAGGTTTTTATTCACACCAACTAGGGCCACCGTGGGGCGGTCAACATCTTCCTGGAATCGACAGGAGGATGGAAGTATGATCGCAACTTCAAGCTGCTCATTCCAACGAGGCCGCTATTTTGAAATTTATTATAAAAATTGTTATAACTTTTTTGTTTATTAACCGATGTTTACAGTAAAAATGTCATTGGATTTTGATAACAAAATGCTTTAAATTATATGTCTTGTAAAATTTTGGCTCGGTTGCTAGTTTTCATGGAATTTGACTTTGATTCTCTTTTTTGATATAGGGAATTTTAATTCGAGAACGGCTAGTTATAATTAAATTAAATTTGGTATTTAGCTTTATTCCCTAAAGACCTAATTACAGAAAAAAATTATTTTTTTTACAATCATTAATTTCAAAATGGTGGCTGCCTAAAGTTTTCAAACGTAAATATCTTAAAAACCGCTCATACTAAAAAAATTACATTTATTTTGTTTTATTTAGAGGATGTAATTGAAAATCTAATGACACCAAATTTACGGAAATCGGTTCATAAATAACGGAGAAAATCCATTTTTAAGATATTGCATTCTTGTCAATATCAACTGTTATCATGTGATATCGCTGCTAGTGAACCACGTCGATCAGCTGTTTCAAGTATAATTCCACCAAACAGCTGATTAAAACATTAACCAGCTGTTATTAAGTTCATTTGCACCAATCACCTGATTGATACCCTTACGATTCCCAGGGTTCACTAATGCTTCAAATAAAACATAAAATATCAACTAACTCCCCTAGATTTCTACGTTTGGGGAAGAATGAAGAAACTTGTTTATTCAACACCTGTGGAAAATGAACTAGACCTGATCGGTAGAATTTTAGAGGCGGCTGCGGTCATCCAAGAGAATACTGAATTTGAAGCTGTCCGGCAATCCATGACATCTAGGTTCACGATGTGCAATCTAGGTTGACGGTTTCTATACACTTTATAAAAACTGTAAATAAATGTTAATATTATAACTGAATTGATAAAGTTTGTCATTTGAGCCCATTTTATATGAAATACGAATAACACAATGGTTCTGATAGAGAAACGGCATTATTCGGGATTCGACGAAAAAATAGGAATAAAAAGGAGAATGATTAATAAGGTACTACGCATATTAGATGTGTCTACATTTTATTCCTTGAAGATATAAATTATTATTATTTTTACCACTAGTCGATAGGCGGAAGATGGAAGTCCATGAAGATATAAGGGTTGCCGAACTGTATCGTGACCGTTAAAACTTCCAACTCGAGCCGATGTTCGTTGCCGCGGAGCAATTTGTCCATCAGCTGCTTGACGGATAGTCGTTTCCAAAGGTACGAGTAGCCCTCGACGGCGATTCCGCTTGGGAGATTCCAATTGATGTGAAATCCAGTGATCGAGCATGACCCTCTTAGATTGTTGGGTGCACGTCGGAAGTAGGCGATATTACTCTCGGGAAAATAGCTGATTAAATCAAAACGAATCCCCTTAAGTCCGCTTTGATTATCCGGTGGTCCTTCCCACCAAAAACAGAAGTTGAAGAAGTCCACTCGAAACACCGTCTCGGCGCAGATGAGCCGGGTATAGAAGTTGTCAATAAATGAGCACAGCGTTCGAGGTATATGGCTAACGAGGAATTCACCTGGACGTGTTATTTTATCAAAGTCGCCCGCTGATGCGCTATCGACGACTGTCTGTATAACCACTGCAGCTGCCAACTTTTTCAAACTGTCCGGTTTACATTCCAAATGAAGTTTAAATAATTTGTAAAGTGAAACGCTTAGCGTGCTGTAAGCCCGATAGAAATCGTAATTTTGTTCCATCACCTTATTCCATTTTGTTTTTGACACTGGATCCAATGCTTTACCATAATTCTCATAAAAAGCGAGTCGCGGGTAACGAGACATCCTGGCCTGGTGGATGTCTGTCTCAAACTGGCATACCCCCACTGCCTATCGTTTCTACTGATACATCTCGCTCTGGGGGGGGGGGACTTTTAGTCGACCGGATGACTGGTTGTGTTGTTCTGGCTGTTACGTATTTGACGCCATCCTGTTTGAAAGGAGTGTAGATTGTAGGATACATACGGAAAGAGATTGAATAACTGCATCTGATTTCAATCTCGTAAAAGAGACTCAATTAATGGTTAGACACACCAACTGAGACCTGTTTGGACGCCACAGATTCGGTGGAAAAGGCAAAGATTGATTGAGGAGTCCCTTGTTGCTAAATCGGACGAGCAAAGATTGGACAGCGGCCACCTTCGTTATCATCACCGGGTCCCACTTTCTTCGTCTCGCAGCACTGACTTTTATTTATTGGTCTTTTCTCCACTCGCACCAAACAATCGTCGATTCTACGTTGTCCGCTCGGGACGAACCCTGTTTTAACAGTCGATTGTCTAAGTCTCGATGGATTGCTCTTTTCGAGAGTGGGACTCTGGCTTGTGGCTGCCATGTCATGAGATAAGAAAACCAAATGTTATCCCTCACCGCTTGTTAAAGCATAAACCGTGTACGTTCAATCGTCGACGCTTGTTGAAGCATAAACCGTGTACGTTCAATCGTCGACAATGGCTTACCAGTAAGCGTCGACAATGGCTTGTTTGACTAGTACGGACAATAGACACCTATCTCTTTTCGTCCAAAATCAAAAGAAAATCTTTAGACGAAACCAATTATTGGAAAGTGCGCCGCATATCGGTTCGCACACAGTCACACGCGTTTGGCGCTGTACGGACGAGTACGCGTACCGCGATCCGGTCGAATTGGACCCGAGGTCGCGGGAGGTTTACGAACGAATCGAAAACGTGAAACACGATGAATGGAAAACGGCGGTCCGCGAAGTCTCTGACATGGCCGTCGTCTCTGAATGGCGTTTTGACGAGACTGGGTGCAACGCGATCAGTTGTAATCCTTATTATCCCGGAAATGGTATTTGCGAGGGTTTCGATGGAGCTGGAGGATCTCGCCGCGAAGAACCTTTCGCGTTTACTACCGGTCACGGTCAACGCATCGACGCATGCCAACCGATATGCTACGACCCAGATCAACCCAGAGATACGTACGTCGGCATGACGTCGTTGTACGCTAAAGCAAAGTGCGCGTGTTACGTCGTCAATCCCGAACTCCTGGCATTTTATCTAGACCCCCACAGACGGGTACCCGACGAAAAAAGGTTCCCGGTGGAGAAATCGGCGTTCGAAGTGAAATCCGAATATCTCGAACCGACGGGAACGCCCGTGGTGATTGCGCGGATCGGAAAAAACTATTGCGACCAATACGGTTTGAATTACGTGGAAGAAAAGGACGAAAACGACGGAAACCTTATTTATGGCAGCTGTAGAGTAGATGAGGACGAAGGATCTTTTACCGCACTCAGCACGTGGATGGGCAACACTTTGACCAGAACGTACAATTTCGGACGAGGCGCTTTTCTGGAATTGATCCGGGAAACCGGCTCGGCGGCTAGGAGGATAAAAACGGTCAAAACGCCCTCGCCGTCGCTAAAAGGTCGCACGACGTTGGAATATGTAGCCAGCGAAAACGCTTGGTTGGACAACGTGGACCTCACGAAAAAGTTATTACCTTTTCCGCTGAAATTGGCCGATCTGGGTTTGGACGACGAAAAAAACAGCGGACTCCTGTGGACGGACGAATATTCGTTTTTGGATGACGGTCGAAATGACGGGTACGGCGGTCGTTTAGTGGAGAAACCACGTGGTATCGCGCCCCCGCTCGGTCCATCCGCAAACGTACTTTCAAACGGAAATCGAGCGAAACGGAAAACGGAAGACAAACCGGCCTTGGGAAACGATAAAATGTCACCCGGCGATTTGCATACGGTCGAAGAGAATGGAGTCTCTTCCGTAAAAGATCAATCGGACGAGACGCCCATAATAGTACAGGACGAGTCGGAGTTTCTGTTCAGTCTCAAACGTAGCGTCGAAGATTACAAAGAAACCGTTCGCACTTTGGATGGTCTGAAAGACTCGGTCAGCGGAACGTCATTTGAAACCATGGTGGACCAGATAATAGCCGGAACGGCCGTTGACACCATGGCCGACTTGCTGAAACAGTTAGACGACGTCTCCGAACGTAATACGAACGTGTTTAAACGCGTACTGAAATCGATCGTCCGGCGGATTGGCGGATCGGCGAGTACAAAAAGCCTCGGGGTGGCGATGACACAAACCGCACTGCGAACGGGCATAGAGTCGCGTCTAGTGATATCGGCGTCTTCTTTGCTGAAACTACCATTTCGCGCGTTGTCGCGAGGCGCTAACGTCCTTTCGGTGATTTCACTATTAGGCGCGGCCCTAGATTTGTTCTCCGCGTTAGTATATGACCCGTACGGTAAATACGAACGCTACATGTCCGATCGTCTGTTACGCGCGCTGGCCAAAACCGAACTCGTCATGACTCAACGTCTCATCGGACTCCAACGTTTGTTGTTGGAGCCATCTGAATGGATAGTTAATACCAGATTTCTCGATAACGCAAAAGACTCGACCTACGACATGCTATTAGGTACAATCTACGCCCGATCGCGCTGCGTCAACAGCGAGGGGAGTACGATTTATTGGTACAAACACACCGGCCTGATACGCGATGTCGACGACGGTTTATGCTATATCGCCGACTCGACAGCTACCTTTGATACAACTCCCGTATTATACAACTCGGTAGACGAGTTGTCCGATGATTCGGACGTCGATTCACCCAAGTCGACCGACTTTTCGTGGTGTGTGGTAATACTGTTCGTTCTCGTCACATCGATAACAGTCTTCAATCATCGGACGTGGCTCTTGCTATCCGTTTTCACCGCGGCAATCGTTTTTTTGACGACGGGCCGGACAAGTGATGAATCTACAGATGTTGGAAACCTCTGATGCAGTGTATTCGTGTTTCAAAGAGCCTGCAAACGGTCGTTTGTACAAGATACGATTGCCGCTTCGTACAGAAACTTCTAATGAAAAGGAAGGCGAAACACATAGGAAGAGAGAGAAATATTCACGTGGCAAACGTGTATCGGATGCCGTGTTTGAGGTTACCAAACGAGTCGCCGCCATTGTACATTCAGAAAACGTTTATTCAAAAAAACATTTCATCGAAGAAATGGAAGTGTTGATAGCAAACTTCTCGGAATCCCCATACCCAACCGACCGAACGAATGCACTAATTGAACAAGAGACGACTGCGTTACGGATCGATACATTAAGACGGGAATTGGAGTGTCACACTGGCAAACCACTGATAATAATCTTTGTCTACGGAGAAAACCCCGCGATGAAGACTAGGCGTTTAATGGAAAAGGTGAATTGTACGTATGCGGAATCGCCTAAAATTAAATCCGTTGAAGAACTGATCGCCTATCTCACCGCGTTGTTGGATCGTTGGGAAATATTTAGAAAAAACAAATAATTTTTCATCTCACAAATGTATGATATTCATAATTTCTAATAAAGCGAAATGTACTCGCGCTACAACATTGCACTTTGGTTTCGTGTACAATTTTTTTACCTAAGAAAAGCGTTGTTCGCCGAATTAGATTTGGGATGTGTAGAAAGTACAAGTAACCTTGTGGGCATCCCGTAACTCTGTAAATGGAATTAGCTTCGTTCACCACGACTGTAGGTTTTCCGCACCAAATGAAATTGGTTTGTAGCGTCCGGATAAAACTACGCGGAGACCATTCCATGACTCGCTATAACCTAGCGTGTTAAACGTGATACGGACGGATTTATCCCTCCTTTTGTTGTGCGGTGTTTCTGGTCGTACGACCAGTATCAATGGATTTCCCGGATCAACGGTATCTGAAACAGTGCCGTTATTTCGTTTTTTTACCTTAATAAAGTGTATAATACAGAGGTCGTCGGTGCCGTTATAAATTTCAACGCGGTAAACACCTTCACTAATGACATATGAAGGCGCCACAAACTCTACTCGTTTGTCGGGTTGGATCATATTCCAGATGGTGTCAAGCGCGTCCCCTTTGCGATTCATGATGGTTTTGATAGGCGTAATCAAGTTGATGTCACGTAACATCTTCACATGTATGTTTTTCGCATAAAACCTAATTTGCCCGTTATCTTCTTCACGGTCACTCCCCGTTTTCTTGTTTTTCTTTCGACTCACTATGGAACAAACCGTGCCGTCTCCACCTTCACAATGTCTCTCGAGATTTCCTTGTTTATCGATTCTTGACGGACTAACGACACCGGTCGCATTCACCAAAACGTACACACAGCAGCTTGGTTTGCGGTCAGAATTCAACGACTCGTGAAACTGTAAACCGCTGCTGAGCATGTCCGAATGTGTGGCAAGTTCGGGAAACCTGGCGGTAAGAGCTTCGATCGCGTCGTCACCCGTTTCTCTTTCGGGTGAAACTACCAAGCGCCAAAACGTTGGGTCGATCGCTATGTCTTCTCCATCACGCATAAATATGTCACTACGACGACGGTCCTTTTCGTTCACGGTTGTTTTTTTAGAAATAACATCGCCGATCGAGTGCTTCTTTCTCTGGTGTTTTTTACTATATGCGTCTTTCAGTCCTTCAATTTGTTTGATCAAATCGCTAAAAGGAATCATTTCGTAAAGGCTTGCGATTCTACGGCAGTATCGGGTAAAAGGACATCCGTCCGGGTCGACTAGATAATGTAGAGATTTAACGCAGCCGTAATGTGGCACGCCAACGCCACAAAACAGTTCTATTTTAGACGCCAATAACCGCCTCGATTTTATTCCGTCGTTCCCACATTCTCTATCATTCAGTACGTGTTCTAGCATGTATCTACAAATCAACCCACCCATGCTGTGAGCTATCAGTATGATCACGTCGTACTCTTTAGCCGATTCATCTAGCATGTAATACAATCTGTGCGCCGTTTCTATATTGCTACGCGTCCAGTCGTAAGGAAATGTCTTAAAATGGAATTCCGAATTACATTCATTCGTTTTAACGGTTAAATCGATTTTCAAACGATTTAAAAAAGTTTCGTACACGTCACGAGAGTATAGACCACAAGAGACGCGACCGATGACGCGAGTTGGTATTTTGTGGTGTTTTGTTAGACAGTCGTATTCTTTGACGTTCAAGAGTTGTTCCACGCTTGTCGCGAGTCCGTTACGCAATATCCGCATAATGATATTCGGTGTATTTTTTATAAACTCTGGTGGCCACGCTCTTTTTTGACATAGACCACACCACAACTCGGAACCTTTAATTCCGGGTATAAATACGCATAAAATCCGTTTCATATTTCTTAGGTTGTTCTCCTGAATCTCGAGAGTTTTTTTTGGTAGGATATGATTAGTGAAATTCTCCCATGATCCACACTAGCTGACAAAAAGATGGAGAGTTTTGTGCTTATCTATTACCTCCTTTAACGCCATTTCACAAGAGTCATACCCTCGAGAAGACTACCATAGAGCTGCATAAAAATCACTCGCGAAACCAGTGACCAATAGCTTATATGTGGCTAAACAAAATAAAAATGAAAAGTCGTGTATTGATATAATAAATATTTATAGTTTCTTATATAATAGTTTTGACAATATCGTTTATTTTTAGCAGTTCCGATTGATGTACGACTTTCAGACGTTCTATCGACAGGCCTACTGGGTTGCTGGTCTGGGCTTTGGTTGTGGCTGCTGGGCTTAGTATGCTGGTCTGGGCCTGACGATGGTTGAAGTTCTGGATTTGGATTCTGGGTTGGCCGAACCACGGTGACGATCTTAACAGCGTTGAAGACTCCCCCAAACACAAAAACATTTAACAATAGTATTACAAAATCTTTAAATAGATAGCTAAGTTGAGTTGGACAAACTTCCGTGCAAGAAGTTAGCCTAGCGCGGAGGCGATATTAAGTGCGAAACTACGTACGTGTTTAGGTGATGTTTAACTTGTTTAGAGCGCCACGGACCTGTATGGATCGTGGCTGAGCCATCAGACCGACAATCCGTGGCGTGACGGTTTTAATCGCGAAACTAAGTACGTGTTTAGGTGATGTTTAACTTGTTTAGAGCGCCACGGACCTGTATGGGTCGTGGCTGAGCCATCAGACCGACAATCCGTGGCGTGACGGTATTAATCGCGAAACTAAGTACGTGTTTAGGTGATGTTTAACTTGTTTAGAGCGCCACGGACCTGTATGGATCGTGGCTGAGCCATCAGACCGACAATCCGTGGCGTGACGGTTTTAATCGCGAAACTAAGTACGTGTTTAGGTGATGTTTAACTTGTTTAGAGCGCCACGGACCTGTATGGATCGTGGCTGAGCCATCAGACCGACAATCCGTGGCGTGACGGTATTAATCGCGAAACTAAGTACGTGTTTAGGTGATGTTTAACTTGTTTAGAGCGCCACGGACCTGTATGGATCGTGGCTGAGCCATCAGACCGACAATCCGTGGCGTGACGGTTTTAATCGCGAAACTAAGTACGTGTTTAGGTGATGTTTAACTTGTTTAGAGCGCCACGGACCTGTATGGATCGTGGCTGAGCCATCAGACCGACAATCCGTGGCGTGACGGTTTTAATCGCGAAACTAAGTACGTGTTTAGGTGATGTTTAACTTGTTTAGAGCGCCACGGACCTGTATGGATCGTGGCTGAGCCATCAGACCGACAATCCGTGGCGTGACGGTTTTAATCGCGAAACTAAGTACGTGTTTAGGTGATGTTTAACTTGTTTAGAGCGCCACGGACCTGTATGGATCGTGGCTGAGCCATCAGACCGACAATCCGTGGCGTGACGGTTTTAATCGCGAAACTAAGTACGTGTTTAGGTGATGTTTAACTTGTTTAGAGCGCCACGGACCTGTATGGGTCGTGGCTGAGCCATCAGACCGACAATCCGTGGCGTGACGGTATTAATCGCGAAACTAAGTACGTGTTTAGGTGATGTTTAACTTGTTTAGAGCGCCACGGACCTGTATGGGTCGTGGCTGAGCCATCAGACCGACAATCCGTGGCGTGACGGTTTTAATCGCGAAACTAAGTACGAGTTTAGGTGATGTTTAACTTGTTTAGAGCGCCACGGACCTGTATGGGTCGTGGCTGAGCCATCAGACCGACAATCCGTGGCGTGACGGTTTTAATCGCGAAAATAAGTACGTGTTTAGGTGATGTTTAACTTGTTTAGAGCGCCACGGACCTGTATGGGTCGTGGCTGAGCCATCAGACCGACAATCCGTGGCGTGACGGTTTTAATCGCGAAACTAAGTACGTGTTTAGGTGATGTTTAACTTGTTTAGAGCGCCACGGACCTGTATGGATCGTGGCTGAGCCATCAGACCGACAATCCGTGGCGTGACGGTTTTAATCGCGAAACTAAGTACGTGTTTAGGTGATGTTTAACTTGTTTAGAGCGCCACGGACCTGTATGGGTCGTGGCTGAGCCATCAGACCGACAATCCGTGGCGTGACGGTTTTAATCGCGAAACTAAGTACGTGTTTAGGTGATGTTTAACTTGTTTAGAGCGCCACGGACCTGTATGGATCGTGGCTGAGCCATCAGACCGACAATCCGTGGCGTGACGGTTTTAATCGCGAAACTAAGTACGTGTTTAGGTGATGTTTAACTTGTTTAGAGCGCCACGGACCTGTATGGGTCGTGGCTGAGCCATCAGACCGACAATCCGTGGCGTGACGGTTTTAATCGCGAAACTAAGTACGTGTTTAGGTGATGTTTAACTTGTTTAGAGCGCCACGGACCTGTATGGATCGTGGCTGAGCCATCAGACCGACAATCCGTGGCGTGACGGTTTTAATCGCGAAACTAAGTACGTGTTTAGGTGATGTTTAACTTGTTTAGAGCGCCACGGACCTGTATGGGTCGTGGCTGAGCCATCAGACCGACAATCCGTGGCGTGACGGTTTTAATCGCGAAACTAAGTACGTGTTTAGGTGATGTTTAACTTGTTTAGAGCGCCACGGACCTGTATGGATCGTGGCTGAGCCATCAGACCGACAATCCGTGGCGTGACGGTTTTAATCGCGAAACTAAGTACGTGTTTAGGTGATGTTTAACTTGTTTAGAGCGCCACGGACCTGTATGGATCGTGGCTGAGCCATCAGACCGACAATCCGTGGCGTGACGGTTTTAATCGCGAAACTAAGTACGTGTTTAGGTGATGTTTAACTTGTTTAGAGCGCCACGGACCTGTATGGGTCGTGGCTGAGCCATCAGACCGACAATCCGTGGCGTGACGGTTTTAATCGCGAAACTAAGTACGTGTTTAGGTGATGTTTAACTTGTTTAGAGCGCCACGGACCTGTATGGATCGTGGCTGAGCCATCAGACCGACAATCCGTGGCGTGACGGTTTTAATCGCGAAACTAAGTACGTGTTTAGGTGATGTTTAACTTGTTTAGAGCGCCACGGACCTGTATGGGTCGTGGCTGAGCCATCAGACCGACAATCCGTGGCGTGACGGTTTTAATCGCGAAACTAAGTACGTGTTTAGGTGATGTTTAACTTGTTTAGAGCGCCACGGACCTGTATGGATCGTGGCTGAGCCATCAGACCGACAATCCGTGGCGTGACGGTTTTAATCGCGAAACTAAGTACGTGTTTAGGTGATGTTTAACTTGTTTAGAGCGCCACGGACCTGTATGGATCGTGGCTGAGCCATCAGACCGACAATCCGTGGCGTGACGGTTTTAATCGCGAAACTAAGTACGTGTTTAGGTGATGTTTAACTTGTTTAGAGCGCCACGGACCTGTATGGATCGTGGCTGAGCCATCAGACCGACAATCCGTGGCGTGACGGTTTTAATCGCGAAACTAAGTACGTGTTTAGGTGATGTTTAACTTGTTTAGAGCGCCACGGACCTGTATGGGTCGTGGCTGAGCCATCAGACCGACAATCCGTGGCGTGACGGTTTTAATCGCGAAACTAAGTACGTGTTTAGGTGATGTTTAACTTGTTTAGAGCGCCACGGACCTGTATGGGTCGTGGCTGAGCCATCAGACCGACAATCCGTGGCGTGACGGTTTTAATCGCGAAACTAAGTACGTGTTTAGGTGATGTTTAACTTGTTTAGAGCGCCACGGACCTGTATGGATCGTGGCTGAGCCATCAGACCGACAATCCGTGGCGTGACGGTTTTAATCGCGAAACTAAGTACGTGTTTAGGTGATGTTTAACTTGTTTAGAGCGCCACGGACCTGTATGGATCGTGGCTGAGCCATCAGACCGACAATCCGTGGCGTGACGGTATTAATCGCGAAACTAAGTACGTGTTTAGGTGATGTTTAACTTGTTTAGAGCGCCACGGACCTGTATGGATCGTGGCTGAGCCATCAGACCGACAATCCGTGGCGTGACGGTTTTAATCGCGAAACTAAGTACGTGTTTAGGTGATGTTTAACTTGTTTAGAGCGCCACGGACCTGTATGGATCGTGGCTGAGCCATCAGACCGACAATCCGTGGCGTGACGGTTTTAATCGCGAAACTAAGTACGTGTTTAGGTGATGTTTAACTTGTTTAGAGCGCCACGGACCTGTATGGGTCGTGGCTGAGCCATCAGACCGACAATCCGTGGCGTGACGGTTTTAATCGCGAAACTAAGTACGTGTTTAGGTGATGTTTAACTTGTTTAGAGCGCCACGGACCTGTATGGATCGTGGCTGAGCCATCAGACCGACAATCCGTGGCGTGACGGTTTTAATCGCGAAACTAAGTACGTGTTTAGGTGATGTTTAACTTGTTTAGAGCGCCACGGACCTGTATGGATCGTGGCTGAGCCATCAGACCGACAATCCGTGGCGTGACGGTTTTAATCGCGAAACTAAGTACGTGTTTAGGTGATGTTTAACTTGTTTAGAGCGCCACGGACCTGTATGGATCGTGGCTGAGCCATCAGACCGACAATCCGTGGCGTGACGGTTTTAATCGCGAAACTAAGTACGTGTTTAGGTGATGTTTAACTTGTTTAGAGCGCCACGGACCTGTATGGATCGTGGCTGAGCCATCAGACCGACAATCCGTGGCGTGACGGTTTTAATCGCGAAACTAAGTACGTGTTTAGGTGATGTTTAACTTGTTTAGAGCGCCACGGACCTGTATGGGTCGTGGCTGAGCCATCAGACCGACAATCCGTGGCGTGACGGTTTTAATCGCGAAACTAAGTACGTGTTTAGGTGATGTTTAACTTGTTTAGAGCGCCACGGACCTGTATGGATCGTGGCTGAGCCATCAGACCGACAATCCGTGGCGTGACGGTTTTAATCGCGAAACTAAGTACGTGTTTAGGTGATGTTTAACGTGTTTAGGCGAGCCCCGTTTATTTGATAAAATCGCTAAAAGGAATCATTTCGTAAAGGCTTTCCCGTAAGAAAGGTTTATGGTAATACAATACCTGGCATAGTTACTAATACTGCAGTTGAAATCCGAATAACTAAATGGCCTAGTCCCAGTTTGCGTAGGCATCCGTTTTCTTCGTTTTTGTTTCGTCAAGGGCAGCCCGCTTCAGGTGTTTTGTCCGCTTTTGTGGCGCCAACATCTTCCTGAAATCGACGTTAAGGTAAAAGTACGATCATAACAGTCGTTTACTGACTCCCCGCCCTTTCAGGCTGGTTTTATTTATATGAACGTATACTGGTCTTAATCATTCTTATTGTTAGTAAAAACATTCGTCAATCCAGTAGCTCTAACCCAGATTATATCTTTTCATTTGTATTATCCACTTACACCAAGAAATGTTTTTGTTGTTGTCATTTTTATTTTGCTACCTCACACCCTCGTAATATTTCTACAGTACCTAATGGCTGAGCTTTGCGTATCTCATTTGCCTTTTTATACATGTTTAAGGTTACTCCAGTTGCTATTTATAGTTCAATGTCTGTTTGATTCGTTTTTAATAGGTTATAACCACATCTCATTATACAGGGTGTTTCAAAAAGAATCATCCGATTTTAAAGGTTTATAATTTCAAAACTAATGATCATATGGACATGAGGTTAATTTCATATTAAAGGACAACTAATAAAGTTTTTTTACATACCATTTACAGGTGCTCAATATGGCCCCCTTTAGATGCACAGCATATGTCTATACGATATTCAAATTCGTCCCACACCTTAGCTAGCATATCTTGAGTGATGGATTCGATGGCTGCTCTAATGCGGTTCTTCAGTTCAACCAATGTTGTTGGAAGGGGAGGGATATAAACATTGTCTTTTACAAACCCCCACAAAAAGAAATCACAAACAGTAAGGTCCGGTGACCTTGGAGGCCAGTGACTTAACGCGGAATCATTAGGTCCAGTACGGCCGATCCATCTTTGAGGAAGCCTACCATTTAAAAACTCTCTCACATGAAGATTCCAGTGTGGTGGGGCACCGTCCTGTTGGTATATGAAGTCATCAGAATCTGTTTCCAATTGAGGGAAGAGATAGTTTTCTAACATATCGAGATATGTTATTCCCGTAACAGTGTTCTCAGCAAAGAAAAAGGGACCATACACTTTATTCCGTGAGATTGCACAAAAAACATTAACTTTTGGGGAATCTCGCTCATGCTGTACCGAATCCATCACTCAAGATATGCTAGCTAAGGTGTGGGACGAATTTGAATATCGTATAGACATATGCTGTGCATCTAAAGGGGGCCATATTGAGCGAACCCATGACTCAAGGTATGCTAGCTAAGGTGTGGGACGAATTTGAATATCGTATAGGCATATGCTGTGCATCTAAAGGGGGCCATATTGAGCACCTGTAAATGGTATGTAAAAAATTAGTTGTCCTTTAATATGAAATTAACCTCATGTCCATATGATCATTAGTTTTGAAATTATAAACCTTTAAAATCGGATGATTCTTTTTGAAACACCCTGTATGTAATCTTCACTCAATGGTTTTAGTTACTATTCTCAGGTGATCATGAGACTTTACTTAAATTGATTATTTTGACAGTTCTCTAATCTATCTATAAATTATAAAGAAGAGGAGGTTTCTGTCTGCCTGATGTTCCGGGTGAACGCAAAAATACTTAACCGACTGGGCTGAAACTTTCCACGAAGGTAGATCTTGAACCCATGCAACACATAGCTTCCTTAAAATTCCCTCGGGCTACGCCCCATGAACGTTCTAAGTTTCAATGTTTACATTTCATAAGAAAGTAATCATTCAGAAACTGTAATGCGAACAACCGAGGGCATTTACATCTGAGCAGAAGCAAGAACAACAGCTGTTTCAAGCTAACTAAAATGCAATTTGCATTGACTATAGAACGGGTAAGGAAACCCCCTGTGCACAGATTTTATGCAACTTTTTTTCAATGTTCTATATTTGCGTTAGAAGGTTTAGGCAAAATTAACTTAGGACATTGCCCCATAAGGTTTTAAAGATCCTATGCTACTCTTATGGACAAAGTATTTATTTATATTGGACCACATGATGACATAGTTATCCTATAAACAGGTGTTGTAGTTCTTTTTAAAATGTTGAGAGAAGATTGTTAATAAATAACATAATTATACAGAGTATATATATGATTTAAATATATATTTGTCAGACTCATGCACTCACTGACATAGTGATCACGTTATTTAAGAAACGGCAATGTCTAATGAAGATAACATTTTGGATGGTGGTTCCCCTTATGCTGCAAATTCACAATAAGAATATATTTTTAAAGTTTAATATTTCGTTACATTACTATTAATTTAATGGAATGCAAGGATTAAATGTTTCAACGTATTTAAAATGTTAAATTAAAGAGGTTAATATTTTTGTACTTGAGTTTTTTATTTCTAAAAGTGAATCCAAAGTGTTACGTGTACCGATTTGGAGTCGCAAAAACTACACCGTTCACTACCCGTCAGAAGTACCTCAACTTGGCAATAATACTCGAACTATCTGCCATAATATATTTCGTTAACTTGTAGCATAGTCGTCTCGAAACGTGAAGTCGGTTCCGCTTGCCGGTTTGAAGCGGAATTTTACTTTAAAATGTAAAATGTAATTTTAATATTGTGAAATGATGTGGGTTGTTAATTTTTTAGTTAATCTACTAATTATATACAACCCGTACGAAGGACGGGTGTACACAGCCAGTTGATTATAAACTGTTCTCGGAAGATCATGTGACTTTACATAAATTGATTATTTTGAAAATTCTCTGATTGATTATAAACAGCTGATACAATTCCTTTTTTTCAAATTCCGAACGAAGGACGGGTAGGTACATAGCTAGTTTCAAAATTGACCTCTATTAAAATTGTATTACATAAACCAGTCGGTGCAAAACGTGTTTGCAGTCCGCTTTCTTGGTTCAGAGCGGAAAGGTAAAGTGCGTTGTATAACTGTGAAACACTTCAAGAAAATGTGATCAGCATTCTTGAAGATCCATCACCAAACCCAGAGACATCTTCCTCCATCTTCTGAATCCAACCATGGCAGTGAAAGCACCTCAATAAGAGCGTTGCTCATTATTTTATCTCCTCGCTCAACAAATCAGTATATTAGGTACTAAAAACCTAATTTGTAATAGGCCACTAGAGCTCTCGGAAAATTATCTATTCCTTTTTGCCACATTTATTTAAATTTTATTAGTGGATGAAGAATATAGTATCCAGTTGGTAAGAATATTCTATATATATTTGGCCCACATCTAAGAAATTCAAAGAAGAACTTAGATTTAGTGGACTATATTTTTTAACAAATTCATCAAGATCAGATTAACAATTTCAATAGAAGCAAATTCTTTATAATAGGAAATCAAGAGTAACTTCCAAAAACCAATTTGTGTCGGGTCTAGATTTCTAGACCAAAATCAAGTGGACTTTAAACTAAATTAATTTCATTCAGAGATTCATATTGGTAGAGTTTTTTTAGCACAAAGTTTTAACCCCCAACGTCCGATATGTTTGTATGTCAAAACACTGAAACCAAAACCCCTATCTGCGTTTCTTGGTAGAACAATCAATTATAAGTTCAAAATTAAAACAATACGGTGTATATTTTTCTATAACCAATATGCTTAAATTGTATAATCACTCTCATTTAAAGTTAATTCAAAGATAACTGTTTACAAGTTTGAACTTAACAAGTGTATCTTTTTGGATGCTTTTTATATTATCATACACACAAATGTGCTTAAAGAGATTTTAAAATTTGTAAATGTAGTAAAATTCAGTTATCTTTTGGGTGTTTATACTAAACTGACGGTAATTAAATAATATTTACTAAATCCAACTAGGAATATGTTGATAGTAACTTTTGAAAAAGTTACTAATGTGTATCAAAATTAAACATATGTTTTATATTCTATATGCTATAGGGAGCAAAAATATGATACATTTTGGAAGGAAAATGAAATACAACATTTTTTTTTAACTTTTATTACTAATCAACCAGGGAACTGTCAAAGTAATACTCATGTTGTATATGAATTATTAATATGTGGTTTCTAAAAGATTTGAGCGAATATTACATAAATAGAGTAGTAAAATAAATCAAATGGACATTGAGCTATAAATAACAAAATCAAATGGACAATGAGCTATAAATAACAACCGAAGTATATGAATTATTAACATAATTCAAAACAATGAAAATTAAAAACAAAAAAAATTAACATTGGGCTTATGGAGTTTCAAATCAAAATAAAATAATTGTAACAGCTGTTCATAATCAACCAGGGAACTGTCAAAGTAATACTCATGTTGTATATGAATTATTAACATGTGGTTTCTAAAAGATTTGAGCGAATATTACATAAATAGAGTAGTAAAATAAATCAAATGGACATTGAGCTATAAATAACAAAATCAAATGGACAATGAGCTATAAATAACAACCGAAGTATATGAATTATTAACATAATTCAAAACAATGAAAATTAAAAACTAAAAAAAATTAACATTGGGCTTATGGGGTTTCAAATCAAAATAAAATAATTGTAACAGCTGTTCATAATCAACTAGGGAACTGTCAAAGTAATACTCATGTTGTATATGAATTATTAACATGTGGTTTCCTGACAGCAGATATTAAAAGATTTGAGCGAATATTACATAAATAGAGTAGTAAAATAAATCAAATGGACATTGAGCTATAAATAACAAAATCAAATGGACAATGAGCTATAAATAACAACCGAAGTATATGAATTATTAACATAATTCAAAACAATGAAAATGAAAAACTAAAAAAATTAACATTGGGCTTATGGAGTCCAATAACGTGAGATCAATTATGACATTTTATTATTTATATATCTAGGGGTTATATATGTGTCTAACATTAATTGAAAAGTTCCCTACAAAAACGACATGAATCCAAAAGTATATATTGAAAGTGTAAATAAAGCTGGTTTTTATATTATTGATTTTTAAAGCAACTGAATGATTTTTGATTAAACTTACAATTTACATAAACTATTATTCATAGTATAAAGATTTTTAGATGTCGTTTTTGTAGCTAATTCCTCAATTAATTTTAGACTGTTTCTTTTTCTCCCCGCCGCCACATCGCTGGGATGAATTTTTCCCCAGTTAATTTTAATTTTTCTTTTAATTTTCTCTTTCTTTCGGTTTTACTAATTCGCGGCCTTTTACGAGATTTTTTTTTATTTGACCGCTTTCGGGTTTTTTGAAATGATATTATTTCCAATCTGACAAAACTGTTGAACAGTTTCGTGTCGTAGTTTGTGGCGGAGGGGGGATAAAAGGGCCGGGCCGAAGGATTAGGTGGAGTATCCTCTAGGGAGCCAATAACCTGAAAACAAATTGAGATCAATTATAACATTTTATTATTATTTATATATCTGTATTCAATATTTTTTATCAGCAATGAGATCTCTTTGCAACCAGGGCAAATGAGTATATCTTATCCAAGCTAATTCACTGTGATATTCTAAAAGTAAATTTCTTATATCTGTTCTAATGATAGTGTTTGTGTGTGTGCAAATTATTACTGTACACGTTCTTTTCCAACGGAACTTCAAACTCAGTACACTGTTTTAAGTTATTTTAGGATTCTGTAATCAATGATTGTTCAAACAACCATTTCTTACATGCAAAGTAAAATCATACATGTTCAGGAAATTCTGATTAACTTAACATAATAACACAGAATTGTCCTTAGTTTAATGTTTATGTTATTTAAATTAACTTAGAATAGTGTTTTTTCTGATTACTTACTAGACACCGTTAGTACATAATTGTTTCACCAAAATAGGAGATAAAAAATCATTTAATAATTTTGGTAAACTTTTCATAGAGAAAAGCCCACTGTGCGCCGTTCCCGGCCGACTTCCAAGATCTCCTTTTCTGTGGCGGGTATTGCGAGCTACTGGACCTGTACGGTAAGGTCGAAATTAGCGTATCTCACGCGTTAGATATATTGGGACGTCGGGATTAAGAGAATAAGTATTAAAGTTCACAGTCGCTTGTTTTATTTTTATCCTATGAGTTAATTTTTGTTTGAGAAGTACAAAAGAAATATATTTCTCAGTGATAGGACGCGGTCCGTATCATGAAAGCCGAACTACCCGACCCGTCAATCCCCAGTGTGGGTAAACAACTGCCGTTGGTTAGCTTAACTTGATGAAAGCCACCGATAATTCCTTTGAAACACGCTTGTATGACAAAACCCGGTTTGGGGCGATTTGACGCAGTAGGCAAAGACGACTCGCACCGTCTTCGGATCAGCTAATTATTTAGACCATTTCCAGATGTTTTTTACCGGCGGCAACTAGCGCACCGGCCCCGGCTACGGCTGGGGACATATGACACGCGTCTCGCGACTCAACACTTCGTGCAAAGGTCACGCGGTCAATTCGCTCTCACGCCTTTTGTCAAATAACTATGGTTTATTATATTTACCTGATCATCGATGGTTGGATCGTCTCCCAGGGGACCCCCAATATCGCCCAACAGACTCATGATGTCGGGCAACGTGTTCTGCAAAAGATAACACGCGATAAATTAATTATTGATAAGGCAAACATGAGACTAAGGTAAATTAAAAACAAGTATAAAGATCAATTGGTTGTAGACCTGCAATCAATATTCTTAGTGAGCGGAATATTTTGGTCCATCACTACTTAACTAATTATAGTCAATTTATATCAGCAGAGTACGAACTATAATTTATATGACATCATAATTCACTCTTGTAATACTACGCTTGTAAAATATCAATTAAGTTGTTTCGTATAAATATGTGGTTGTAACTTTCGATTGCAATTGGGGTATTTAGTTTTAAAGTAAAATAAAATCCCGTAATATAAATAAGTACAATTATATACTCTTTCTTATATGAACAATGTTTGCATAGTTGTTTGGTTGATTGCAAAATTATCTCGAAAACGACTCCGGGCTTATGGGGTTAAAAATCAAAATAAAAGAATTGTACCAGCTGTTCATAATCAATCGGAAAAGTGTCAAAGTAATACCCCTTGCTTATAATTGTTGGCATGAAGTTTCCTAAGATCAATGACTAAAGCTATTGGATGAAGATTGTATTTATAGATTAGTCATATCGGAAATAGTTCAAAGGGGGCGAGCAAAGCTCACCCCAGATAGTTTCAATTTCATAACATCAGACTAAGCAATATTACAAAAAAAGAATAGATCGAATACAACATTTTAATTAAAAATTCAAAATCCCAAAATTTGAATAGCAATGGTTTTATATTTAATAATTATCTTTAAACTCACCGTTTCTTCATCTTCAACCGTCAAATCTACGATTGGTATATGTGAAGGATCCTTGCCAAACCCAAATACTTGGCGGAAAGGCGGCGGACTCTTAATGGGTAGTGCCGGACACTGGGAAAATACATTTTATTGATTAAATATTTGTATAAATAGCTCTCCTTTATCTCTAGATAAGGTTTAGATTTTAAGTTATAAAAATACTGTATTATTTATTACAAAACCTTTTCCAATCAGTTTTAAAGTAAAATAAATTTGCGCTTTTCCAATCAGCCCTAATAGCACACGTTGTTGACCCAACGATGGGGAATGGTAGGGATGGTTAGAAGTGGTTGGAGACGTTGGGCCAACCAACCAATCGTTGTTAACTCACGTTGGTAAATCCAACCATAGCAGACATAGGGCCATCAAAAGCTATGGTAGGCAAATCATACTACATTATTATTAATAATAGTAATGTATATATTATAGTATACCGTATTAACATCATATATTTTATTATTATAATTATATTAATTTGCTCATAATTTAGTTCATCATATTTCATAGCAAGAATAGATACATAAATCAAAAAAACCAAATTATATTGTCCCAACTTTTATTCTCTTATTACAGTGATTTTCGCAGATTAATTTATATAAAAATTAAAGGAAATATTGTCCATTGTCCTAGTCGTGTAGGTGTACGCTATTGGTAATTTTTATATCCTAGTCCTTCCATTCTCATACACAAGTCAGAGTGGCCGCGAGTGTTAAGGCGAGTGTACAGTAAATCAAAGGCCGTAGGTAAGACTCGACCAGGACACATTTTGCTATTCAAATCGTTTATAAAATTATTTACAAGTAGATTGATCATGGTCGAGAGGTTTTTCGAGCTGATTGTTATATATGTAGATTTTAATAACTTTAAAAGTATTATGATACACACCCATAAGGTCGGTTGTTGATTTGGTTCGGGCGGAGTCAGATGTTTTCTTTTTATAAAATGAACCTTCCTCATGTGTCTCCGCCACGAGTCTCGGTTTGGCAAAGCCTTGTCACATAGGGCACACAAATATTCCATGATCTGAAATATATACATTGGTATTTAAAACATAAATAATAATTATATACCCCCGTCACAGCAAACCTGCATACTCAGCGAATTTCCAATGCATAATATATGTCTTAATAACACACAAAGTTGCATACCTAATTACATAAAAATATATTCATAAACAGGCGATATATACAAATTATTCTCCATAAGAATAACATAGGGGATGAGTACGTAGGTTTGCTGCAAAAAGGCTCTATATTTCGGTGGATCTGAAGACAAAATCAAGGGGAAGACAAAAGGTTGTTTAGCGTGGCCACATTTTGAGTTCCCAGCTAATGAATGACTAAAAGTAAGGCATTATAATTAAGATGGATCAATCCTCTATGTTGTTTTTTCTGTCCTGTCTCTAGACTCTAGACCTAGGACAGATTGTTTTATGTCAGCCAGCAATATCAGCTGAGAAAACAAATTGGGTTTCAACCCTAGTATTTGACAAATTTTCAATGGAATTTTCTAATTTTTGCATCTTTTGAAAGTAAGTATATAATCCTTATACCTTTTAGAATATTATTAGCTATTAGAAACATAACTATACCGAATTCGTTTCTGATAAATATGTATTTTTTCAAACTTCCTCCTGCAACCATTTTGGGGTTATGTTTTGTTTACATAATTTCAAGATTTATTAAAAAATATTCTGACGACACACGAGTTATCAAAACATGTTTTTAAAACCAGAAACTATTTTAGTTTTAAAATACAAAAAGGGAATGTTTTTGTCTTTATTGCAAATATATTATTAGTGATAAACTACAAGTAGGTAGTGTGTACTTAACCTAAGTACAAATTCTTAAGACTAGTATGTTTATACTGCAAGTATATTTTTCACTTCAAACCGATGATTTTGATCTAACAATGATGTATTGAAATATTAAATTGAACATTATTTATTTCTTATAAAGTTATCAAACGGCTTTTTATCGATACATCATAGACCAAGGCTGAAGTAGGCTTGTGACATATTTTACAGTCATAAGGGCAAAATCCACTCTACAACCATTTTCTTCGGACTAAAAACGTCTTAAAACAATGTTTTTAGTAACATAATTAAGTTAATAATCAACTAAAAACATATAAACTTACATTTCAAGATATTCTGGCCAATTTTGTTATCATATCTATCTAGTCCACCTCATTGCGTGGCATAAGTGACCTATCTCAAGTTTAGGTTAGGTTATGTAAATAGGTGGACCTAACCTAACTTTTGTTGAAGTAGGCCAGTTTTGGCACGCGGTTAGGTTAGTTGAAAAAGTTGTTACATTCACTTAATGTATAAATTTATGTTGAAACATAAATAGACTAAAGCCATAATTATATGCTGTAACTTGTTACATGATCTTTTTGGGGTTTTCGGGTTGCGACTACTAAGCGATGGATGAGAGAAAAATTATACATAGGGGAGATTCGCTAAAACGAGTTTATTCAAATATCAATATAACTCAATGGGGTTAAGCCATATACCCTATAGGGTTTAGCGAATTTTCCCTCTAGGGAAGAAGCTATTAACCTAGGTCTCGTGGTAAGAATTGAACTTAAGGTAGATTACAAATACCCCCGTCGCAGCAAATCTGCATACTCAGTGAATTTCCAATGCAAAAAATATGTCTTAATACCACATAAAGCCGCATACCAAGTTTTATAAAAATATATTCACACATAAGCGATGTTAATTATTCTCCATAAGAATAACATTGGTAATGAGTACGTAGATTTGCTGAAACAAGGAACACAAACAATTGGTTTTTATGCAAATATAAATAGAATTTAACTAGGAGAAGCCACATACGAAGTTTCATCAATATTCAATCATAAATAAGTGCTTTATAACATTCTAGTTATTCTCCATAAGAATAACATGGGGGCTGAGAAAGCAGGTTTGCTGCAACAAGGAACAAAAATGGGTTTTTATATAATTATCAATATAACTCAACCAAGTGAAGCTAGATACCAAGTTTTATTAATTTATATTCATAATTAAGGGAGTCATTACAGTTTACTTATTCTCCATAAGAATAACATTGGACAACGTACTGTGTTTATCACTTTGAATATCTCTGCAACGGTTGGGCGTAGAATCACAATTTAAACACCAAAATGATTGTTTTGTGGAAATGAACAGATTGGTAAAAGCAAATGTGAAGTTTCATTAAAATAAACTGAGGAAAAGCCAACAACATTTTCCCATAAGATTAACATGGGAGATTTTGAGTTTGTTTTTTGGATTTTCTCCGCAACCACTTAACCTAGGTTAATAATTCAAAATACTATATTATTTGTTTTTTTAAACTCTATAACATGGTCGAAACCAAAATTAAGTTTTTTAAAATTTTTTGGGTGAAAAATACAAAAAACTGGTTTTTGGAAAATTTAAAACCCCCATAAACCCCCCTTCCCATGGTCCGATTTTTCTGGTTTTCGAACTTAAAGTCATGAATGTCATTTTACACGTTTGAGCCAAATTTCATCAAAATCGGACGTTTTTTACTCAAGTTATCGTGTTAACGGACACGTATATAGATATATATAAATTTGAACGAATAGTGTAACTTGAGTAAAAACGTCCAATTTCGATTAAATTTAGCTCAAGTGTGTAAAGTGATATTTTTGACTTTAAGTTCGAAAACCAGAAAAATCGGTCAATGGGAAGGGGTTTTTAATTTTCCAAAAATCAGTTTTTTTGAATTTTTTACCCAAATATTTTTGAAACACTTAATTTTAATTGGACCATGTTATACAGCTTAAAAAAATAAACAATATAGTACTTATTTTAAATTATTAACCTAGGTTAAGTGGTTGCGAAGAAAATCCAAAACAGCCGCTCATAAAATCTCCCATGTTAATCTTATAGGAAAGAGAGTTAATTTTATTGTAAACTTCACAATTGCTTTTATAAATCAGTTTAGCTCCTCAAAACGATCGTTTTGGTGTTTAAATTGTGATTCTACGCCGAACCGTTGCTGAGATATTCAATGTGCTAAACACAGTACGTTGTCTAATGTTATTCTTATGGAGAATAACTAAAATGTTATATGGCGCTTATTTATGATTGAATATTGATGTAACTTGGTATGTGGCTTCGCCTAATTATGTGAATATATTTTTATGAGACTTGGAATGCGGCTTTATGTGGTATTAAGACAAATATTTTGCATTTGAAATTCGCTGAGGACGCAGGTTTGCTACGACGGGGTAATTTGGATTTTCTTTGCAACCACCTAACCTAGGTTAATAATTCAAAATACCATATTATTTGTTTTTAGCGAATTTCCCCTATAGGGAAGAAGCTATTACCGTAGTCGGCATGGTAAGACCTAGGCCCGGGACCATGATAACTTTTCGTTTTGAGGTCCCCAGACCCCAAAAACACCATTCATTCGAAATTGTATATATAGATATATGTGTCCGTGGGTGCGATAACTCTCGTAAAAAAGGTCCGATTTTGATGAAATTTGGTACAAACGTGTAAAGCAGCATTTATGACTTTAAGTTCGAAAACCAGACGGATAGACCTATCCGAAGGGGTATTTTGGGGGGTTTTGTACCCCAAAAATGGGTTTTTGAGTTTTTTACATACAATTTTTGAAAAAGTAAAATTTTATTTTTCCCATTGGAATCAGCTTAAAAAGACGCACAATTTATGTTTTAATCATTGCTCTACATCAATTGGTTACTGAGATATTGAAAGTGCTAAACACAGTACGTTGTCCAATGTTATTCTTATGGAGAATAATTAACGTGTTATCTCCTTTAATTATGAACATAAATTAATAGAACTCGGTATGTGGCTTTACCTAGTTGAGTTATAATGATATTTGTATAAAAGCCCAATTTTAGTGTTCCTTATTTCAGCAAACCTGCATACTCAGCCGCCATGTTATTCTTATGGAGAATAATTAACGTGTTATCTCCTTTAATTATGAACATAAATTAATAGAACTCGGTATGTGGCTTTACCTAGTTGAGTTATAATGATATTTGTATAAAAGCCCAATTTTAGTGTTCCTTATTTCAGCAAACCTGCATACTCAGCCGCCATGTTATTCTTATGGAGAATAATTAACGTGTTATCTCCTTTAATTATGAACATAAATTAATAGAACTCGGTATGTGGCTTTACCGAGTTGAGTTATAATGATATTTGTATAAAAGCCCAATTTTAGTGTTCCTTATTTCAGCAAACCTGCATACTCAGCCCCATGTTATTCTTATGGAGAATAATTAACGTGTTATCTCCTTTAATTATGAACATAAATTAATAGAACTCGGTATGTGGCTTTACCGAGTTGAGTTATAATGATATTTGTATAAAAGCCCAATTTTAGTGTTCCTTATTTCAGCTAACCTGCATACTCAGCCGCCATGTTATTCTTATAGAGAATAATTAAAATGTCATAAATCGTTTATTTATGAATGTATATTGATGAAACTTGGTATGTGGTATTAAGATAAATTAATATGCATTGGAAATTCGCTGAGTATGCAGGTTTGCTGCTACGGGTATATTTTAAAGCTCTATAACATGGTCAAAACCAAAATTAAGTTTTTAAAAATTTTAGGGTGAAACATGAAAAAAACTGATTTTTTGAAAATTTAAACCCCATAAAACCCCCAAGGTCCGACCTCTTTAGAGATACATGTAAAACTCCAATGAGTTTGTAAATAAAATAATCCCCTTAAAACTAATTTTGCGAGTCAAGATTGACGAGTATTATACCACTGTTTCGAAGCTAAAGCTATGTAAATAATTTCATTAAACAAATATTTGATGAATGTCAATAATATTTAGCCTTCAATTAAATATATTTATGGATTGTTTTTACTTTAAAAGTTTAAACATATTTTCTCCAAACTACATATATAAATGTAAACAACTGAACTTACCTCACAGTGCAGCCTAGAATGCAATGCATGAACCGCCGAGATTGCAACTCATTAAATGCAGCTGCACTCGACCAAAAAACTAGGTTAGATAACGCGTTTTTTCGTAATCAACTCATTATTTGCAGCTGCACTCGACCAAAAAACTAGGTTAGATAACGCGTTTTTTCGTAATCAACTCAAGATTGCAACTCATTAAATGCAGTTGCACTCGACCGCAATTATAAGCCTCTCTCTCTCACTTTAACTATCTTGTGAACCTTCGAGATTGCAACCGACTCACTCATTAACCCTACGGGCGACCATTAAGGTCCAAAATTTTCCAATGCTAAAAAGTAATTTATAATTAACTCAAAAGTGGACAAGTTATATATACCATTTGAAAGATGACATTCTGAACTTTCATTTTAGCGAATTTCCCCTATAGGGAAGAAGCTATTACCGTAGTCGGCATGGTAAGACCTAGGCCCGGGACCATGATAACTTTTCGTTTTGAGGTCCCCAGACACCAAAAACACCATTCGTTTGAAACTGTATATATATATGTCCGTGAGCACGATAACTCTCGTAAAAATTATCCGATTTTGATGAAATTTGGTATAAACGTGTAAAGCAACATTTATGACTTTAAGTTCGAAAACCAGCCAGATCGCTCTATCCGAAGGGGTATTTTTTGGGGGGGTTTGTACCCCAAAAATGGGTTTTTCGAATTTTTTACATATAATTTTGGAAATAGTCAAATTTTATTTTTTCCCATTGGATTCAGCTTAAAAAACACACAATTTGGTATTTTGATCATTTCTCTACGTCAATTGGTTACCGAGATATTGAAAGTGCTAAACACAGTACGTTGTCTAATGTTATTCTTATGGAGAAAAATAAAAATTTTATATCTCGCTTATTTATGAACGTATACTGACGAAACTTGGTATACGGCTTCATCTGGTTGTGGACCATTGATATTTGCTCAAAAAAAACAATTTTTTACCCAAGGCTCCCGTAGCAGCAAACCTGCGTACTCAGCCCCATGTTATTCTTATGGAGAATAAGTAACGTGTTATCTGCCTTCATTATGAAAATAAATTAATGAAATTTGGTGTGTGGCTTTACCTACATGAGTTATATTGATATTTGTATAAAAGCCCAATTTTGTGTTCCTTACTTCAGCAAACCTGCATACTCACCTGCCATGTTATTATTATGGAGAATAATTAAAATGTCATAAATCGTTTATTTATGAATGTATATTGATGAAACTTGGTATGTGGCTTTATGTAGTATTAAGATACATTTATATGCATTGGAAATTCACTGAGTACGCAGGTTTGCTGCTAAGGGGGTATTATTTTTATATAAATGAACCATATAGCAGTTGTATAAGAAATCCAACTGCTCCAATTCGAACTAATCGTTTTCCATTTTGAAAATATCAAGCTCCACGACTGATCATTAGTTCATTTTGTTTATTAATAATAAAACACCTTAGTGATATTTCCATAAGAAAATAATTGTGTCTTTGAAGTCCAGCGGGGGCGTTGAATTGACTGTTTCATAAAATGAGACTGATATGTATAATCCACATACGATTTTAAAATTTGATGTTACTAAAATGAAGTCGAAATGATGGATATTTGAGATCAAAATGACTAATTGGTAAGATTAAAAGAGACCGATTTTTTTTAATTAATCTGTTAGAGAAGCTGAAATAACTGTTTATATCAACACTCCGTATTTCTTAAATGAGATTGATTTAATGGTTTCGCGTACAAAGAAAAGAGTTTGAAATGATATTGTTTTTTTTCTAAATAATGTGCGAGAGATTGATTTAATTATTTGTATCACATTTCTTGAAAATGAAAATTCCAAATAGAGTTTGAATTGCGTCTAAATGAGATTCATTTGACTATCTCACAAATAAAATATAGAGACTGAATTAATAAACTTCATGTGGTAAGTTCTAACAGGAAAGTATACGAGATCGAATTGGTTATCCTACGTCTATATATATATATATATATATATATATATATATATCGTTGGCAGGATGTTAAATCCTTTGACTCAACATCTCGCCTACCGCAGCGGACAGCTGCCTGGCCAACCCCGTCGCAGGTGGTCACTACCCGAACGACTGGCCCTCACCTATATATGTTTTTCAATTAACTCTGGAAAAATGAACATCATACACACATAAAGTTGAAATAAATATATTTGTTGCCAAGAGAAACATACAAAAAATATATGTACAATATTTACTCGAACCGCAATAAGCACATTATTTCATTTAACCCTTTGAAGGTCGCGGGTGGACACTGCAGTTAACGGAAAAATCATATTAAATCGGTTTTCCGCCCGATAAATTATTAGTTTTTAAAAAAATTACGAATATGCCCGTTTGGATATAGTTAAACGAGCATATTCGTAATGTTTTTATTGAATTCATTTTAAAAATAAAACAATATATATGATATAAAACTAATTGATTTTCAACATTTGTTACAAAAAGCTACAAACAGATAAAATAACTATCTAACATATATATAGAATAACCATATACACATATACACAAGGTCGAAATTCGCATATCCCGCAGGTTAAACGTTTGATATTTAGATCGGCGATAATGTTCACACGCTTGCTTTACTTGTCGATAGGCGTGAGGTCGACCTGACTACACCCTTCTGTCCGAAGTTTCGAATTGCGAGCGGTCCGAATCGGTATTGGTTCCATGCGTTCATCAGCTTTGCATATCGATTTACAGCATATAAAAACTCGTCCGATAGGTCTCTCATGATTTGGTAATCTTCTACGCACCATGGATGAGGCATCTGAATGTGCGGAATATAACTGTGTTCATGCAGAATATCCACTCCATTTTTCGAAAATTGTATTTCCTTCCACGTGATTCCTTCTCTGTTTATAACTTCTAATGCATGTCATTGCACGATATTGTTCTATGTCTTCAAATAAACATTTCTTAAATTCTTTCATATTAATTGTTTTATTTACAACAATTTTCTTAATTCCTTTAAATTTTATAGGATTTTTATTATCAAATTCATAACTGTACAATTTCGATCTCAAACCAGAATATTCTTCTAATATTTCACCATTTAACCTAGGTTAATAATTCAAAATACTATATTATTTTTTTTAAGCTCTATAACGTGGTCAAAACCAAAATTAAGTTTTAAAAAAATTGTAGGGTGAAAAATGCAAAAAACTGATTTTTGGAAAATTTAAAACCCCCATAAACCCCCCTTCCCACGGTCCGATTTTTCTGGTTTTCGAACTTAAAGTCATGAATGTCATTTTACACATTTGAGCCAAATTTCATCAAAATCGGACGTTTTTTACTCAAGTTATCGTGTTAACGGACACACACACACACACACACACACACACACACACACACACACACACACACACACACACACACCATATATAAATTTGAACGAATAGTGTTTTTGGCATCTGGGGACCTTAAAACAAAAAGTTATCATGGTCTCGGGCTTAAGTGTTACCATGAGACCTACGGTAATAGCTTCTTCCCTATAGGGAAAATTCGCTAATATACTAGGGTAATACCATTGAGTAACTACAATAGGTAGTTAAGTAATACTGTTGTTAGACTATGGTGATACAGACAGTGAAAGGCACTATAACTAGTGTGGTGTAACCTGTTAAATTGTTATCTTGTTTTTGAACAGATTATGACGATTTTAGCCAGTTCGATTTAGATTTAAATAAATAGACATGTAAATTACATGTATACACATTTTTATCCAAATGTCGATTTCGAATTGGTCTTTGGCTGTAGGTGTTGGTCCTTGGTACAAATCGATAGTAACATATAGTAGAGCTAAATGCTCATTGGATAGAAAGTGCTTGCGGCAAGATTCTTGATTCATCATGAATGAATGAAGTCACCTGACAATCGACATCTGGACTGCGGACTACATACTGCCTTTACTGCGCTGGCCATTGTCAAGTTTTCAGGAACCGTCTAATCAATATTGTGAGGATAGTGAAGTAATTTTTATCCGCTGCTGGGGAAGAAATTTCCGAAAATGGGGTCGTTATTTAGAAGTGAAGAAATGACTCTTTGCCAGTTATTTTTGCAGAGTGAAGCAGCATATGCCTGTGTTTCAGAATTAGGCGAACTAGGTTTAGTCCAATTTCGCGATGTAAGTATAAATTACACTGTTTCTTTTGATCTAAGCCTAAGTACCACAAGCCTGTAGCTCCTTGAATGTGGTTTTATTTTTATTTTTTTGTTTAATACACTGTTGCTGCTTATTTTCAACTAGATCTATCGGGTAAGGTTAGGCCTAGGCTAGAGTACAGTAGAACTCCAATTATCCGAATTAATTGGGGATTGGGCCAATTCGGATATGCAGAAATTCGGATAATCAGGTATACCTCGGGAATTAAGCAAAAAACATCACCATACATAAAAAATCAGAATTTTATCGACAAAGTTATTATAAATGTAGTGAACAGAAAGTGAGCGAACTGTATCAAGAATATACGTCATAAAAATTAAATTACAGGAGTTAAATTGAATACAGTATATACAGTTGCTCTTTTCAATAGGCCTACATACTGTACGTATTTCACTGTTCAATGTTGGTTATTTCACTTGAACATCTCGAGCAAAGTGAGTTTATCACTTAGTGAAAGGACAACACGTTTACGTTTTGTACTCATTTTGAACGATAATCTCGGTGAAAGAATAGTAGCGACTGATGATGAGCAGGGCGGGAAGGGGGTATGACTCATTTTTCCCTGCGAAAATATCGTCCGGAAGGTAACAGCGCAGGCTTTTATTTTAGCGCTCACGGCGCATTATCGCTACACGCGCTCCCGCTGTTATTTTCTTGATTTTTATATTTCTATTATTTCACTCAAAATCGATTCGGATAATTGGATATTCGGATAATTGGAGTTCGGATAATTGGATTTCTACTGTATGCTACTTATTGGGATCATCGACTAGCAGCCCTATGCCAATGGTTTTGTGTCTTCATAGTCTTAATGTAGGCTATGTTAGGGCCGTAGGCCAATGCCACACTTGATGTGATTATAATTGTGACATCGCAACAGATTTTGTTGAAAAACAAAAGCAGATGCCACATTCGCAAACAAAATCGGTGACTTATTCAGTTATCTTGCTTCGAGCTTATAAGACACATCATGCAAGATGAGCTGTTATTCTAAGTTTAAATATTTAACTTAGCTGCAATAGCATTGTATGTTGTTCGTCGTATCAGAAGATGTAACTTAACCGCCATTGAAAATTGTAGATTCATCCAAATATTTTGAGTTGTCCTAATAAAGGACCATATATCTTGTTACACGAGACACTCATGGGTTATCAATTTCAAATAGGTCTACCAAAAGTGCTAGCCTTTGTTAATTTACTTAATTTTACTTTGTAAAAGTTGGCACTCAAAACTTGAAAAACACGTGAACTTGAGTTGTAAAGGCAAAGATATTTTTCCACCTATATCACGATCAATTAACCCTCCAACTGCCCAATTGTGAGTTGCTCGGTGCCCCCATCATTTTTGCAATTTTGCAGATATTTAAAAAAATTATAGTAAATTGCAGAATGGATTAAACCTATCAGAGGCATACCGGTATTCCTTATGATTGTAAAAGACAGAAGAACCTGAAAATGGTCAAGTAAATCAAATTCAGGGGGGGAGGTGTTTTTTTTAAGTGTACAAATTTAAAAATTAGAAAAATTTTGACTGAAATTTTGAAAGTAAAATTGTATTGTAAGTAAACCAATTTTTTAGGGGAAGATGATAAATGTAAAAAGTTGGCAATCAGCTTCACTGCGTAGAAATGTGTAACAATCATGGACAAAAATTATATGTATGAATTCCATTTAATAGTATATTTAATACCTACAAATTACCTATTTTCATGCTGTTTATTTGAAATGGTAATAAACCCCATATAACAATAAATGAACGAAAAAGAAATGTTATTTTCTTGAAGTTTATAAAACTATGAACAAAATAATACATAATAGCAGAAGAAAAAACACATTTATAATACTACTACTGTACCTATTACAGTTGATATAGGCCTAGGCCTAGTGATTTTTTTCTAAAAAAAAATTGTTTATTCAAAGTTATATAGGTTTTCAGATTGCGAAATAATGTATGTCATATGAGTCAGTCCTAATTTCCCAACAATAATATACATATATATCTATAGGTAAACATTTATGAAAATAACATTTCTAAAGCGTATTTTATGAGAAAGGTACAATTTGTTATTCTGAGTGAATTGCTCGCTGTCCCTGTCATATTTGAGATTTTGCAGACATTATTTCAAAATTTACAGTAAATTGCAGAATATACAGGTTGTCCAAAAAGTTCCGGGACGGTTAAATATTTTTGACAATATTTAAGATAGAGCAACAAAACTTGGTACAAAGTTACTGGACATTCAAATCTATTTTAACACATATTCAGTGACCCGCTACTTCCTCAGGGGGACGGCCCGCAAGGAGTCAGAATGAATGAATTAAATGTAAGCATAGGTTGGTATGCACATCAAATAAAAGGTATTTATTAATAGAGTACAATGCCTCAAACCCGACCTCAAACAGACAACCGAGCCGGAAATGGCAGCCGTTCAAAGATGGCTTGAATTTGCAATAAAGCACTGTAAATAATAAACTGACAAGCTGTTTAATGTTACATTAATGATCCAAAAAAGTTTATAATTATTATTACTGGTGTAGAATAATAAGTTACATATTTCTTAGAGGGAAAATAAATCAAACAATGAATATTGAATATTAAACAGCTCGTCAGTTTATTATTTACAGTGCTTTATTGGAAATTTAAGCCATCTTTGAACGGCTGCCATTTCCAGCACGGTTGTCCATTTGAGGCCGGGTTTGCGGCATTGTCCTCTACTAATAAATACCTTTAATTTGATGTGTTTACCTACCTATGCTTACATTTAAGATTTCCTTCTAACTCCCTGAGGAAGTAGCGGGTCACTGAATATTTGTTAAAATAGATTTTTATGTCCAGTAACTTTGTACCAAGTTTTGTAGCTCTATCTTAAATATTTTCAAAAATATTTAACCATCCCGGGACTTTTTGGACACCCTGTATATCACTATCAATAATTACTGTTCAACAATTTGTCTGTCCAAGATGGAACAGCATTAGCATAACTTGACATTTGCGGGGGGAAGGCAAATTGTCTTTCAAACTAGGCCTAGCGCCTCGGCCAGTAAACTGCTATCCACCCCTAGCACTTTTTATCCTGCAACTTTAGGGGCAAACACTTTTTCACATCAAATTTACTAATATTTATGCACAAACATTACTACGAAGGCATACACAATACTTTACTACACATATAACATAAAAAGCCAAGATGATTTATTGCAAAAACACAGGAAACATAGATTTTACAAAACTAAAACTAACCAAACTGTTGTCCCCCTCACGACAGCAGAAAGTAAAGAACATTGACATTCATTTTCAAAGCTGATGGAAACTATGACAGCTTAGCGCTTACCAACCTTCCATAAAAATAATTTATCATATCCCCATATAGATTGCCTTGGAACATTTGTGATTTGAATATTTAATAGTTATGAAAATACTTGTAAGATTTAAAACAAAAAACGTGGGGTGCGATTTATTATATAAAATGACGTTATTATATAAAATGACGGTTATCTTCACTTACCGTACCGGTATTGAATTATGAGCTATTTTTGATCTCAATTAGGAATTATAGCTGTAAATGATAGGAACTGATGTACTGTTGTGAAGCTGTTGTTCTCCGACCGACAGTTACTCCCTCACGTTGCATGCGCCCCACATTTTTCGTTTTAAATCTTACAAGTATTTTCATAGTTACTAAATATTCACAATCACAAATGTTCAAGGCAATCTATTTGGTGATAGGATAAATTATTTTCTACTTTTTAGTCCGCTTCAAAAAGGTAGTATTTTAAAAAGTGTTTTTATTTAATAAATTATTTTATACATTTTAGTGTTTCATGTGTAAAAATTTTTAATTGATTTTAATCATCTATATCAGATTATGACAGAGGCATGTGGGAAATTTAAGGTTTATTTGAGTTCCTTTTCATATAATCATGTCTCAAATTGACATATGTTAATACATAACCAAAGCAAATAATTTTTGTTATCTAATCAGATGTTCTCTGTTCACATTGAGATGTTTGTTTATGTTTACATTTTGGTTATTGTGTGTTAAAACTCAAATAAAATTGATTTTATTGCAAGAAAATTATTTAATATTCCATTGTTATCCATTTCTGAGGTATGTTTCAAGTTTCAAGTCTGTAGCTCATCAGGAAGTTAGTTAAAATCTATTGCAAAATTTGTACCGAACAGAAAGCGAGCTAATATAGGTACTATGCTTTCTTACCTTTTGCTCTGATATGTCATTTGACATAGCCTATAATAATAAATTTAGCATTAGAAAGCAACAACTGAAATAATATTAAGACAGAAGACAGCGGCAGCTGACGTCTTAACTAACCTGTAGCATAGAGTAGACTGGGTTCTCAGCCCGCTTGATCGGTGGACCTTAGTCGATGACGTCACTCTACCGCTTATGGGTTTGTCTAAGATTGTTTGGTAGACCCATTTGATAATATGAATGGTTGGCTTTACTTTAACCGTGAACTCAAAAATATTAATTATTAAAACATAAATTAATACTTCTTGATTTATAACATCTCCTCCCAACTAAATTTAGAAATTAAAATAATCATTAGTTCTCTTCAAATTTAACAAAAAATTAATACTTCTTGATTTATAACATCTCCTCCCAACTAAATTTATAAACTAAAATAATCATTAGTTCTCTTCAAATTTAACAAAACACAATTACGTCTTTGGGAGGAGCCTTTTAGCTTGGTTTACAAGTCTAATCTTTTTGGAAGCCGTCGTTCCCGTTGTGGATGACGAACTGTCCTTGGCGGTGAAGGTGAGCCTTTGTTTTCTTTGTCTTCTTCTTTTCTTGGCAGGCTCTTCTCTCCATTTTGGTCCCAATCAGTAGGCGGTGTTTCACTCCAATTAAGCCTAGGTGACCTGACTAGTTCCGGTGCTTGCTGAGGCGATTTGCTAACAGGAATAGTTATGGTTTCTAGGTGTGGTTTAAATTGTGGTAATGGTAGAATCAGTTCCTCATCGTCTTCCACTTCACATCGGCTCGATCGCAAATGATCCACATGCACAAATCGTGTATGCCCATCCTTAACAGTACCTTAACAGTGTACGTCAACGGACTCATGACTTTTATTACCTTCCTTAATAACCAGTTTACTTATTCTTGTCTGACGCTCCTTATAGAAACGTTATCGCCTACAACGAAAGATCGTGCAGGGCCTCTCAGCCCTAACTTCTTATTGGCAGTTTCTTCAATTTTGATAAGTTTCTCATTCAAATTGGATGTTGTTGGGTTTCAATAGGCTTAAGTGATTTCTAGTTTTGAATTTCAAGAATAATTCTGCTGGAGTATTTCCAGTTAAGGAATGAGGTGTGTTTCGATACGCAAAGAGAAAACTGTCAATGTGGTGCTGAAGCGTTCTGCACCTGTTCGTTTTGTCATCCTCAAGCAGCTGTCAAAGGAATGACTTCTTTGTTGTCTGGACGGCTCGTTCAGCTAGGCCGTTTGAGGCTGGATGGTAGGGGGGGGATGACAATGTGGAGTATTCTGTTGGCCTTTAAAAATTCATTGAACTCTTGTTTTGACAATCTACAACATACTAAGTTAGAGCTTCTCCGCTATATTGCAGCTCTTCCATCAATCCAAGTAAGAACTAATATTGCGGCTGCTTCGTACGCCTTCTTTTTACTTCATCCCTTTTGCAGTACACTGAAGTCCTGCGTGTGTCAACTACTTGCTTTGAAGGCGTATATACACTTCAGGCACTAAACAAAATGACTAATAACGAGGAGTTCTTGTTTCTAAATGAGGCCGAAGACGACTTCCAAACGAGTTTTATTTCTTTAACTACAGAACTGAACGCACTTTCTTTTAACGACCCTGAAACTGACTTTACCAATCTAAGTTTGCATATTGCCAGTCTTTTGGAGAAAATAGATAAGCAAAACCATTTAAATAGATACTGTGTCAAAGACCTCGAAAAGTCAAAAAATTAACTTCAAATATTATGTTCTAAACTCAAAATTGAAAAGGAACAGAAAAGAACCGCTCTTTCAAAATTCTGGATGAGACTGTTGGTGAGATTATTGATCTCAAGCAGCGGCTCCAATACTTGCAAGACACTACGGCAACGAGAGCTTCAGTTATCATCGATGATCGTCGAGAATAATACTTTGACAGACAATATCCGTAGTGTTGGTGACCAGCTTAAAACATGCAACGAGTTGAATGACAGTCAGTCTTTGGCTGTACATAAACTTAACTATATACTAGATCTAATAAGTGTTAATATCATTACTACTGATAGCATGAAGTCACCAAGTTCGAATAAGTGGGTAGAGGAACATAATATAGCGGCTTATTTTTCAGCAATGGCTGAAGTGTAAGAACAGAAAAAGGAATTATTTTCCTTTGACCCAACCGTAACTCACTTATAGAAAATAGGATCTGCTGAGGTTATAAACGATACATTGTTAAACTCTTCTTATAATTGGTCTAATTTTGTTTTCCTTTATGTAAATAATAGTCACGAAACTGAAAGGGTCGATTTTGGTTCTCATTGGTCCCTTTTAGCGAATTTCCCCTATAGGGAAGAAGCTATTACCGTAGGTCTCATGGTAAGACTTAAGCCCGAGACCATGATAACTTTTTGTTTTGATGTCCCCAGATGTCCAAAACACTATTCGTTCAAATTTATATATATGTATATATATATCTATATATATATATATATATCTATATATATATATATATATCTATATATATATATATCTATATATGTGTCCGTGAATGCGATAACTTGAGTAAAAAACGTCCGATTTCGATGAAATTTGGCTCAAATGTGTAAACTGACATTTATGACTTTAAGTTCGAAAACCAGAAAAATCGGACCATGGGAAGGGGGGTTTATGGGGGTTTTAAATTTTCAAAAAATCAGTTTTTTGCATTTTTTACCCTAAAATTTTTAAAACACTTAATTTTGGTTTAGACCATGTTATAGAGCTTAAAAAAACAAATAATATGGTATTTTGAATTATTAACCTAGGTTAAGTGGTTGCGGAAAAAATCCAAAAAACATGCTCATAAAATCTCCCATGTTAATCTTATGGGAAAAAGGTTTTTGGCTTTTCCTCAGTTAATTTTACTTTAAACTTCACATTTTCTTTTACCAAACACTTCAGCTCCACAAAACAATCATTTTGGTGTTTAAATTGTGATTCTACGTCAAACCGTTGCAGAGATATTCAAAGTGCTAAACACAGTACGTTGTCCAATGTTATCCTTATGGAGAATAAATAAAATTTGATATCTTGATTATTTATGAATGTATATTGATGAAATTTGGTATGTGGCTTCATGTTGTACTGGTATATTGATAATTGCACAAAAAATAAATGTTTTGTTGATTGTCCCCGTAGCAGCTAACCTGCATACTCAGCCCTAATGTTATTCTTATGGAGAATAAGTAAAGTTTTATATCTCCCTTAATTATGAACATAAATTAATAAAACATGGTAAGTAGCTTCACCTGGTTCAGTTATATTGATAATTGCATAAAAACTCATTTCTTATCTTCCTCGTTGCAGCAAACCTGCGTACTCAGTCCTAATGTTATTCTTATGGGGAATAAATAAAATGTAATAAATCACTTATTTATGAATGTATTTTTGGCAAAATTGGTGAGTGGCTTTATGTACTAGTGAGAAACATATCAATGCATTGGAAATTCGCTGAGTACGCAGGTTTGCTGCGACGGGGGGTATTATTCATTGACCGAAGTTCTAATATTGCTTATCACTTTGACTCCGTGGTGTAAATAAACGATCAGCTTTTAACATTGTAAAGAATCTGCATATTCCTGAATCTAGTTTGCTAGAAATCAGCTGTTCTCAGCAGATCAATGACTTTGAATGTGGAGGGAATGTGATTGTCAATGCAAAGTTTATACTTAATTATTATTGTATTCCTGAATGTAAAGAGTCATTCTCTGATTGGTATTATGGTCGCATCAACGATGTCATTCGCCTGTTCTTACCTTGCCTGACCTCAATACCACCAAACCTACCAATCCCCCTGATCATTCTCAGTTACAAACTACCTCCCATCCATCAGACAATAAAATTGTTAACTGCAAGTTAAAGCCTATAAAACTAGTAAAGTGTAGCGGCTCTGGTAATAGTTGGCAACTTGTGAAACCAAAGCGGACAGCCAGCCGTAAACACGGGCAAAAAGGACAAAGCGAATCAACAAAAACATTTTAGTTAATTGTTCTAACAAATATAATGCTCTTCGTGACAATGTGTGTGACAACAATGGCTCTATTTTCAGTAATGTTTCCGGCGTTTGGAGGGCTGCCAAGCTAAATAACATAGTTGACTGTAACAGCCCCGCACTATCTAATGTTATTGAATGCCAAAATACTAATTTAAGTGTGAAGCGTAATGGGAAATGTGTAAAGCCTAGGGAAAATGTGCTACCATACTTAGTTGATAAGAAAGATGAACACCGTGATCAGCATAATACACTGCCCTTCAATCACTGTAAGCAGCCTTCCTTTAACAAAATGTTTGATTTTTGGTGATTCTTTGCTCCGATACTCAATTGACAATTGATTGCTTCAATATTGACCTGGCCGTTTCATCAATCGATTCAGAAATGCTGGAGCATGATACGTCTTCTTTTGGCTTACGACAAATGATACGCTCCTATACAGGAGAGTTCCATGGTTCTAGAACTTTAACGACCAAGTCTTCACTGATTTCCCTGAGAGTGACTTTTGGAGCTCTGTATTGGTATCATATGACCGATCATCACGCTCAAGTTGCTGTTTTGGGTAAAAAAGCATCCCCTACGCCTCCTTCAATTTTGTATCATTATAAAAGAATATTCTCGGAAGACAACATCAAGCTCTTTGGATTATTCCTTCGCAAAGAAAATTGGGCTGAAGTGTATTCTTCGACCGATGTAAATGACAGATTTGACTTGTTTTTAAGAACCTGGACCATTATTTAAGTATTTGCTTCCCTTTAGTTAAAAGAAAGTCAGGTTTGAGCAAAGATTCTAGACATAAAGTCAAACTGAGTAGTGAGGCTTTGAAGGTTGGAGAAGAACTAAGGAACTCCTATATCAACTCAAAAGACCTGCCTTCGTCCCATCCAATGAGGAAAAAGTATACTTCCCTCAAAAAGCTGTATCGGAACCTAATTCTAAAGCTCAAATCTGATCATGTGATGAGGAAACTTGAAAGTTCATCTAACAAGGCCAAAACTCTTTCGGGAATCGTTAACCAGAATAGAGGTTTAGCGGACGTCCGTAAGGAGGACTCTCCGGCAATTACGACCCGGGCAGGCAATGTTGTGAAGGATCCTAATGATATTGGCAATATCTTTAACTAATACTTTCTCAGTATTGGAGATGATTGTAACAGGGTCTCTAGCAACACTTTGTTCTCAAACAGAAGTTCAACTCCACTGAATTCTCTTTTTCTGTTTCCCACCAGTGTTCATGATGTAATAGACGCAATCCGTTCATTAAAGAGTAAGTTGTTCTCTGGTGCGGACGGAATATCATCGGCCTTACTGAAAAAGGTGGCTTTCGAATTTGCACAACCATTTTGTTGCAGCTTGATAAATGAATCTTTTTCAACGGGTACTTTTCCAGATTCCTTAAAACTTGCTATCGTTAAACCACTACATAAAAAGGGTAGTACACTAGATTGTTCACATTACAGGCCAATCTCAATCATCTCTACTTTTTCAAAAGTGTGAAAGAATTGTTTTGAATAGGCTGTTGAATTTCCTTGATAATTACAGGTTGTTGTTTGCTCAACAATTCAGATTTGTCAAGGGGAAAAGTACGGCTGATGCTATGTTTTCTGTTGTTCAAAATATTGTCGATGCGCTGGACTTGGGTGACTTTTCCTCTGGCTTATTCTTTGATCTCAGTAAAGCCTTCGACCTCGTAGACCATGAGCTGTTGCTTAACAAAATGTACAACATGGGTGTCCGAGGTAAAGCTCGTGAATGGTTTTGATCGTATCTCACAGGCACAGTTCGGTGTGTCAAAGTTACCTGTATAGATCAATCAAGAACCAAATGTAGCAGGTTTTCAAAGAAGGGGATCGTTAAGAGGGGTGTGCCACAGGGATCAATTCTCGGTCCTGTACTATTTTTGATTTTTGACAATGATCTTCATCAGAGTGTAAATAGTTCAAATGTTTGTATTTATGCAGACGACACTTCTCTCACATTTTCTAACCTTTCCAGAGATTGTATGGAATTTGAGACATTGTTACAGGGGAATTGTCTCCTTGATTGGGTAGGAGAAACCAACTCTAAGCAAATATCTCAAAGACCACTATTATTGAGTTTTGTATTAGGAAACGTCCAAATGATAGTTTACTAAGTGTTTGCCTTGGTGATGAGCCAGTCTTCTCAACGAGTTCCATAAGATTTCTTGGTCTGATTATTGATTCTAACCTATCATTTGACTTGCACATAGATCACGTGTGCAAGAAACTGAGTCAAGGTGTTTTTGGCGTGTTTTGGTTTTTGGCCTCGAAAGTTGTCTTGTTTTGCCTCTATTGAGATTCTTATTGCTGCTTACAATGGGATCATATACCCGTATATGTCTTATGGAGTCCCCATTTAGGGTTGTGAAAACAGTAAAACAAAGCTGGTATCTAGATTGCAGAAAAGGGTCCTGAGGACAATCTTTCAGATACCAGGGCAGAACTCATGTGCAGACTGTTTCTTGTCAAATCAAATTCTTACATTTTCTTCCATTTATATCCTTGAAACATTGTCTTTTCTTCACAAAAACTTCTTCCTCTTTCAAAATTTGTTTCCTATTAATAGTTATAGTACCAGAAGTAAACCAAGACGCATATGAGTATATCATCACACTCCACCTCTTTCTCCCAAAAGCATTTAAAGTACTCCACGGTGAAACTGTACAATAGTCTGCCCCTGAACGTAAAGGTAGAACAAGACTGTAGTAGGTTTAGAAGGCAAATAAAAAGCTTACTAATTGATAAGGCTTTTTATAGTGTGAAAGATTTTGTAGCTGATAGAAAAGCGCATTAATACAAGGTAGAATAATTAATTAGTCTTTATGTACCTATTGCCCGTTTTAACAACAGATTTTATTATCCAGATATTATTATTTTATGATTTGTAACCATGACTTGGCGTATGCATTGTAATATTTGTCAACATGCTAAATAAAGAACTTGTGATGTCAGCTGTGGGCTTCCCCGTCACTCACCAGGGTGCATGGTAGTCCGTAGGCTGCAAAACATGACCTAAGTTTTTCTATGGTCTTACTTGAAGTTGTTGTCATGTGAAACATTTCCAGCCTCTTAGAATAGCTGTCCACTACTATGAGAAATCTTTATTATTGAAGGTGGCAAAATCGACATGCATCGTCTGCCAGCAGTGTTTTGGCCATGACCACTGCTGCAGCGGTGCTAAATGCGAGGCATTGCGAGTGGACTGGCAAACGTTGCATGTCTTAAGTAAGTTTTCTAAATCTCGGTCTAAATTAGGCCACCAAACGTAACTCCATGCGAGATTCTTCATTCGGGATTCACCCGGGTGTTCTTTATGAAGAAGCGTCATGATTCCCTTCCTATATGGTTCAGGTATTATTACCCTTCTTCCCCGTAGTGAACAAAGTTAGTCAATGTTGTCAAGTAAGGAGTAAGTTGTTCATTTTCAACTGACTTAGGCCAACCGTGCAATGTAAAGTCTAAAACCTTTGACAAAACCAGGTCATACCGGGTGGCAATACTTATCTCTTATGAGTAATGGGTAGTTCACTTGAGACGGCAAAGAAGTTTATTTCACCCTGGAACTTATTTTTGTGGTCAGTACCATTTTTGCATGGGAGCCGCGACAATGCATCGGCGTTTGACATCTCTGAGCCCTTCCTGTAAACTAGGTCATAGTTGTATGCCGACAGTATGACTTCCCATCGCTGGATACACACGGCAGCTAAGGTTGGTATATTTTTAGTTGAGCCTAGGAAAAATGTAAGAGGCCTCTGATCGATTACCAATATAAAATGTCTGGCAAACAAAAATGTATGGAATTTCTTGACAGCAAAGATAAGCGCTAAGGCTTCTCGTTCGATCTGCGGGTATTTTTGTTCTTGAGGAGAAAGAATTCTTGAGCCAAAAGCGATTGGTCCCTCAGAACCTCTGGAAGCCTATGAGATATCAAAGCTCCCACCCCATATGGGCTCGCATCGGCTGTTACTACTATGTCCAAGTTAGGGTTGAATGGTATTAGAACACTGTTACTTAAAAGCTATTCCTTACCCTTGACAAAAGCATTTTCACATTGGTCAGACCAATACCATTTGGTGTCTTTATTTAATAGCTTATTCAAGGGGTGCAGCAAAGTTGATAAGTTTGGCAAAAAACGGGAGTAATAATTTATCAGTCCTCGAAAAGCCCGAAGTTGGGTAAGGTTCTCTGGCTTTGGTGTTTTTACTATGGCGCTTGTCAATTCTTCGCTCGGACAAATAGCATCTTTTGTTGCGTTAATTTTATCACCATATTTCTGAAGGCGTGCTAGAACTAGGTTGAGATTTTTACGCATCTCCTCTTTACTTTTGGCCACTATCAGGATGTTATATAAATAGCAAAAAAACATTAGGTAGGCCCATTAGGATTTTATACATCACCAACTGGAATATCGCCCCGGCACTTGTTATGCCAAATGGAAGCCTACTGTATCTTAACAGACACTTGTGTGTATTTGTGGTTAAAAGTTCTTGAGAGCTCGGACTCACTCGCAGTTGGTTGTAGGCGGCGGACAAATCCAGTTTAGTAAAAACTTTCGCACCCGAGATACTAGCGAAAATGTCTTCTGCCGTTGGCAGCGGATAATAATCTGTTTGCAACCATCTGTTGATTGTTATTTTAAAAACCCCACAGAGACGGACCTCATTGTCCGATTTTGGCACCACTACTATAGGAGTGCACCAGTTGGTTTGAGTTACAGGATATATCACATTATTATTAGTCAATTTTTCAATTTATTTTTCCAATGCGCCTTCCAATTTATTTCTCGAAGTGCATAAGGCACATTATGTGCCTTACAGAACACAGGCCTCGCATCATCTTTCAACACAAGTTCAACTTCAATGTCATTTATAGTTCCTATGCCTGACTAGAAAACAGATGAAAATTATTTTTTTAAATCCTTAACAACAGATAAAATTGGAAAATTCTTACTGCTGACATGCTGCACAGTTTCCTCCTGCGCTATTTGTTACATTTTTCCAGTTTAGCTGAATTTTATTCAACCAGTTACGACCTAGCAGGACAGGTTGATCAGGAGTTTCGCTCCATTGGAAGATGGCAACCTGGAATAATTACAAAGGTTGTCAGTCTTGTGACATCTTTAGTGAAGGTCGATGGTAGGACTAGGTTTGTTCATGCAGACCACCTGAGACTAAGGACCGGTCAAGAAGAAGACAACGATGATCTGATTCAATTCCCCAGAGAAGCATTTTGACAAAATTAAAAGATGATTGAAGTACCGGTGAGTAGCCCACAACGCTCACCTTTAAAAAAGGTAAATATGCCTCCCACTACTCCATCGCCCAAGAGGACACCAGTCGTAATTACTAGAAATGACGAAAGCCAACGCCAGGAAGACATAACCCTTCGACGATCACAGAGGACACGAAGGGCATCACCAATATTTTATATCTAAAAGAAAAGTATTATTTCCTCCTAGTGTTTTTTTTATTAAAATTTGTATGAAGAAGTTTGTTCTTATTTTGGTTGGGAGAAAATGTTATAAATCTAAGAAGAATTTATTATTTCAAAATAATTTACCCATGTTTATTAAAACCCATTGGATACTTAGTTTTTTAATGACTGCATGGCCCTAGAACTTCAATTAAATTTCAATATTTTGCAGTGTTTTAGTAAATAAACTGTGACAAATTTACTTTTGCTGCTAATTGGGCAAACATAGTGTTTTTCTTGAAGCTGTATATATTTTCTTTTTGGTATATTAATAGAAAACAAAAAATAAAAAATCATAGTTAAAATATTTTGTTATAAAAATAACATTTTTTTTTAATTTTGTTGAAAAAAAGAATATAGTAAAAATAAAATAAATGTCTAATCAGTTGTCTAGTAAAGTGCAAAAACTATTTCCTTACATAAAACCTTTTAGTTTTTTTACTTTATCTAAAATAACAAATTTTGTATGATTTTTTTGCAAAACCACTTTTTTCTTGAATAATTTATATTTTTACCCGTTTGCCAAAAATGGACCACAATGCAATATTTTACCTAAAAAAGACATTCATGGATATAAGTTTAAAGTTAAAACAATTACAAAAAAAAATAAAAAATTTAAAAAAATAAAAATTTTTGAAAAAACATATGGTATTACATCATCACGGAACCACTCTGTGATAAAGATTTTGGGCCAAAACGGCCATCACGGAACCGTTCCGTGAAAAGTATTCAATGGGTTAAGATCAATGCAAGAAGCAGAGTTCAATATTTTAAGTTATGTAAATGGATACAAGTCGTATCAGGACATCAAGGACATACAATAGCTGACCCTTGACCACCAGGCCAAGACGTTGGAGGAGCCTCAGTCTAGTTCCGAATCCAGGTATGCTTAGACGTTCTGCATTTCTGCCTGTGCCATAAGTACAATACTACTTCATTCGGTTGGCTTAAAATAGTAGCTTGGGAGCCATTACAGCTCGAGAAACAGCCGCGGACGGGCGGACGCACGGAGCCACAGACAAATGCGAACTGTAGTATAGATTTTAAACTCGAATCATTGTAACTTCAATTAAAGATGAAATCCCGATTAAATACTGTCCAATTCTCAAACCATATCTTTCTTCATCTAGGAAGTAGTTGAAAATAATCAAAGAGGGCGGATTAAAACAATTAGTTGCATCGAGTAACTTATTTTAACATTCACAATTTTCGGTATTGTGAGTTTTATTCACACTCAATACCAATCAGAATGCCCTGAAGTTGTCATAAATTGATAGAGGTCAAACAATTTCAGGATTTGGAATAGAGAGAAGTAGAAATTTTGTTATATGAAATGTAAATTTAATATTTAAGTACACCGAAGGTGCTATATTATGAATGCACAACTTTCTTCACAATAATGCCTTCCAACAACTGCTGATATTAATATACAACAAAATTACAAAATAAGTCGGGTTTAGATATATTTACAATTTCTTTATTTTAGTGTTACTATTGGGTTTATATCCCAATAGTGTTACGGACAACAACCCCCACCCTCCCCACCCTGCACCCCCCAATCCGTCATGAGCGCCGAGGGCCGCCTCCCCAAAAGCGCCGCGCCCCGCGCTTCCCATTCTGGAGCACGGCTCGCACTGCCCTAGAGCCGGTACTGGTTATGACTGACCAGCAGCACCTGTGACTCCGACCATAAAACCGGTCGTCTCTCAGAGAAGATCCTTTAAGGCCGCCTTCACACTAGGTCGCTGCGACCTTCTCACAGCCACCTTTCGGCCACTTGACCCCTTGAAATTGCATATAGTCTTATGTAGCCCTTCACACTAGTGTGTCGCAGCGACCCACCTCAGTGGCAGCAACTCGGTGGCCACGGAACTGCGTTACTGGGCGGTGGCAGCGACCTTGCTTTTTAGCGACTCAACCCGCTAGCGGAGCATTGAAACATAAGTAGCCCTTCACACTCTGTGACTACGACCAAGTTTTCGGGATGCGCGCGCAGTTTGCTTTGGTCGTCTGCCTGCCTCCTTCCTGTGTCTGTCATTTGCTATAGACTCGTTTCGCTGATCCCACTGTTGTGAAACCATCAGGAAAAAAAAAGAAGTTTCTTTTAGGAAGCTTAACTTGGAGAACTTAACTTTGCTCCGTCCCAATTTGAGTAATGTCAACTGGGGTCCCCTTTACAGCATTAATGATGTCAATGAAGCTTTTTCTTATTTTTTATCTACTATGTTAGAATTATATAACAAGTATTGTCCTAAGTTCACAAAATTAGTTAGTTCAAATAAAGTAAGGAAATGCAAACCCTGGTTTGATGAGTCTTTAAGGAATAAAAAAAACACATTGATTCTTATGCAGGATATGTTAAAAATACCAATTTATTGTAGTAATCAACACTTGAAACTGATTGCAATCAACTACAGGAAAAGATATAGAGCTAGTATAAGAGAGGCTAAAGTAAGGTATAATGAGGAATTTATTAAGAAATCAAAAAATAAATGCTCAGCCGCTTGGCAAGTCATTAAGTCAGAATCTGGTTTAGTCCATGTTGGTACTGACTCTTCACCACCTTTCTCAGCTGATGAATTTAATGACTGGTATTCGGATTATGGAAGGCAGTTGTTAAATCATGCAGTGTATCTTCTAACAATGACTTCCTTAAATACATGCCTAGTTCTGTTGCCTCCTCTGAGGATTTCGTGTTTCAGTTGGTCTCGGTCCCTGGGTTGTATGACATTCTTAGGAACCTGAAATCCTCAAAGAGCGAAGCGAAGATATTTTTGGCTTATCAAATAATACAGTCAAGTTCATTGCTCCTGTCATTCTTGAACCTTTATCTTTTCTTCTTAACCTTTCGTTGACCCAGGGGTGCTTTCCGGAATGTCTGAAAACTTCAAAGATGATTCCTCTGTATAAGAAAGGAAAAAAGGATTGTATCTCAAACTATAGACCCATTTCGATCGTGCCGGTTTTCTCAAAAGTCCTAGAGACGTCCGTCAAATATCAACTTTTTAATTATTTAAACAAAAATGGTATTCTTTCAAACAGTCAATTTGGTTTCATCCCTGGTTCATCCACTATTGCGGCTCTGGAAAGTGTTATTTCTATGATTCTGTCTTCTTTTGAAGCAGGCGAGTATTTAGGTTTGGCTTTGGAGGATCTGGAAAAAGCCTTTGACAGCGTTCCACACAAAATTCTTCTGTCAAAACTATCTTCGTATGGAATAACAAATCAGCATTTGCGTTTTTTTTTTAAACGTACCTTTGTGGCAGGCAACAGAGAGTCGCTATTGGTAATGAAATTTCATGTCCGAAAGACGTTTTTGCTGGAATACCCCAGGGATCAGTATTGGGTCCCCTCCTGTTCATATTGTTCATTAATGATCTTCCTAGTAATATGCGCTGTAAAACAGTCTTGTATGCAGATGACATGTCTTTTATCGTATCCGGTGATAGGATTGAATCTGTTGCAACAAGTATCACTAATAGTATAAATGAGTCTACTAATTGGTTTGAAGCAAACTGTCTGGAGATCAATGATTCAAAAACAGAAAAAGTATATTTCTCTCTCAGGAAGTCCCCTATTGAACAAAAACCTGTCCGATTACTAGGTCTTCTTATGGGTCCAAAGTTATCATGGGTGGCCCACACCAGCCAGGTTATCTCAAAACTTTCTCGGGTATGTTTCCTTCTCAGAAGATTGAAATCCTCTGTATCTGAAAAGATGTTGCTCATGTCTTATTTTGGCTTTTTTCATTGTCACCTTTTATATGGCAACATTTTCTGGGGTAATAGTTCCGGAGCTGGGCAGGTACTTTTGTGGCAGAAAAAGGCCTTGCGTATTATGGCAGGTATTCCTCAACAAGATAGCTGCAAACCTTTTTTCAAAAAGTTTCAAATCATGTCTGTGCAAAATATTTTCATCTATCAAAATATTCTGTATGTAAAAGAGAATAATGAACAATTTTCATTGAGGAACGAGGTCCATGGATATGAAACCAGAAACTGCCAAAATCTAAATATTAGCAGACCTCGTTTACAAAAATTTCAAGTTCCCATAAATATTTGCAAATATCAATGTTTAATAAACTATCTATAAATTATCGTAGAATGCCTTTCAATTCTTTTAAACGCAAAATTAATACTTTCCTCATTAACAATGTTTTTTTGACGTAAAGGCTTTTCTAGATTTTAGGGGTAATTTTGGTTAAGAACTGTTATTTTCTTGGATAATTATGTTTTTATTTTTATTATGATCACTTTGTTTTTATTATTGTTTATAACAATAATTGCTATTATAAGACAATGTCCATTACACAATGTAACTTGTGTTCAAAGACAAATAAAGATATTATTATTATTATTATTATCTTGTTTTGTGTCTGTGTTGTTTAGCGTTTATAGTTGTCAAATATAGGCTCTTTTCTTGCCTCTTCTCAAGAATAGGATAGACCCACATTCTCCATTTTCTTGACCTCCTTCTTATTTTGCGCAACAAGCACAAGCAGGAGGTCCTCATCCTCATCACTTGAGTCCATATTGACGAATGAATTAAAAATATAGTAATAAGGATAGTTTAGCGAGACTGCGACAGCGAATGGCAGATATAGGTGGCAGGCAGATGGCCAAAATAAGCTGCGCGCGCATCCTTACAACTTGATCGCAGCCACCATATGTGAAGGGACAGGTGTGACTGCGACTTCTACAGGTCAGTGGCTGCCACCCGGTCGCAGCGACCTAGTGTGAAGGTGGCCTAAGAGCAGACCCCTCCGAAATTCACTTGTATGTAAGCCTAACAACAACGAAATATGATTTATTCCTTTATTTTATACAACGACAATTTTGACATTTGTTTAAATTCATCACAACATTTTAACCTTTGAAATTAGATGGGGGAAAGATAAAACTGTAGTAGCCTAGTCTAATTTCAAAAGCGTGAAACTAAATAGGTAACTACAATACATGACTGGACTATGAATTAACGGAATCAAGAAAGTTGTTCCTATTAAAAATTAGTCAGCTCCTGTTTCTTTTCTTAAAAATTTCTCAAAGTTAATTTGTGATCGAATGCTATTACTTTTCTAGCTGAACCCTGAAGTAAATGCCTTCCAAAGGAAGTTTGTTAATGAAGTACGTCGGTGTGACGAAATGGAACGGAAGCTGCGCTACCTCGAGAAGGAGATCAAGAAAGATGGAATTCCAATGCTGGACACAGGTGACAACCCGGAGGCCCCGCAACCGAGGGAGATGATTGACCTGGAGGTGAGAAACTTCAGCATCATGTGATGTCAGTAAATTAGTTAGTTTCACCATGATTCACCATTGAGTGAAGTTGGTTGGTCAATCTAAGATTCACCTTAAAACATAGACTTCAAATAAATCGTCTCTCCTTTAGTTCTTAATTTTAATAAAGATTAAGTTGTTGTTCAATAGGCTTTGGCGGTTAGATTAGGTTTTTTGTACTCTGTATTTAAATTTTTACTAGGCCTATGATACGTAACGATGTAAATATATTATGCTTAATAGGATGAACAAACCAGACCTAACCACTGCTGTGCAATTTAGTGGTCTGTACAGTATTTTAGTTACTGTTAAATTTATTGGCAGTTTTTGATGAATGGCAGTTTTGGTTTTGGTGTTTGGTGTTTGGCAGTTCTTTTTTTTTAATGGTACCAATTCTAAAGGACAGGAATTCTATTTAATGTGGGTTCCTATTTCAGGATCAAATCAATTCTGCGTTTTCTCTGTTCACTTTGGATTCTGTAACAGGTTGCCGTCAGGTATTGTACGATCACAGCTCAGTGTTATGGCAGTCCATCCATGTTTTGCTTCGAGGTTTTTAACATTTGTTTGGGATGCACAAAAATGTGAAATATGCACTGTGCTTATGTAAATCCTCGGTGCTAACATAAGTGCTAAATCTGGTGTTAACAAAATTATTCTTTTTTTTAATAATTTCACCATTGTTTATACTTTTTTAATTTTGTCATTAAAATATTTTATGGGCAGGGTTTAATAATTTCCACATGGATGTTGCTGGTGACCAAAACTACTTGGACACGTCCTGTTTTGATAATAATGATTTTATTTTAAAAACAAACTTGGCAAACTACCAAAATTTAAAATATTAAAACAATGAATATTCCAAAAACACTATTTGTACATCAACATTTAATCAAAATAAAATAAAGAAAAAAATTAATACAGAACATAATACTTGGAAAATTTGTGAAACACACCAAAACATTCAACACTTCCCATTAAGAATAGACATTTTATCCTTATTATTGGCTTAAATTCAGACTGATATATTGGTGCTCTTGGAACACAAAATGAAAGAAGAAGAAATAGATCGTCTGAACTTGGCAAACATGCAAGTAAAGTCTTTTTGGGCCCGAAAATGGTAGACTGGTGGGGGAGGAGTAATGATTTTAGTGAGTTCAAAATTTAACGTGAAGCAGTTACTTTTGTCAGATGTCATGGAATTAACAGCTGAAAAAGAATTTGAATGCTGTACAGTAAAATTAACATCAGGTAAATTTCATTTTTGTTGGCTGGAGTTTACAGAACCCCAAAAGCCTGTTATGATACACTCTTTGTAGACAAGTTTGGTACTTTACTAGAAATATTAAACAGTAAATTTAAAAACATCATGATTGTTGGTGATGAGAATGTTGATGTACTTGAGAAATCCAAAAATACTTATAGATTGATGAATATATTGATTTCACATAAGGTTAAAGTAGATTTTCCAACTAGAGTTTGCAAAACAAAAGAGAATGGAATATATAATTTATTTACAAATATTCCTACATGCAAAACAAAAATCCATGGGTTAAATACTAAGGTACTTGAGATATATATGATAAAGGCATTAAGACCCCACGTAGTACAACAAATGTTATTACTTACTCTAGGAAATTTACCGATTACTAGCATTCAAATTTGTTGTAACATGTTATCAGGAGTAAATTGGTTTGAGGTTTTAAATGCTCCTATAACAGACAAATTTGATGTTTTCTTTAATATTTTTACGTATTATTTTGATGTATGTTTCCCTAAGGTTAAAAGTAGAGTGACAAATAGTAAAAACATGGGTCACCAATGACATACCTATTAATTAAAAGAAGTGATATTTTAAGCTTGAGTCAGACTAAGGAAAACCAAAAACCAAAATATTAAAATTAAAACTCTAAGTGTGAAAAAGAAAGAATTACAAAAGGATCTTGTTGATGCTAAATGTGCATACTACCACAGTCTGATTGCAAACTCAAAAATTTTGGTAAGACATCATGGAACATTTAATAGAGAGATTGGGGTAAAAGATAAAAGTAAAAATAGTGAAAATAAAAGTATGCCGTATTTGGTTTAAGTTGTGATAACATAAGAAATGTATGCCAAACTTTTAATGACTACTATTCAAAAATGGTTGAAAATGTTATATTTCCAGAGTCTAGTTTTGTTCCTCATTTGAGAAGCAACCTATAGGGGGCCTACCATCAGAAACTAATAAATTAAAGTTTAACTCCAGAATAATTGATTATAATGGATTAGAACAAGTTGTTATGTCGTTTGATAACAAGTTTTTAACTGGATGGGATAAAGTACCTATGCCCAGTTATCAAGGAAGCTCAAGCATATTTGTTGCTTCCGTTGCTACATGTCATAAATTCGTCTCTCATTGCTGGAATGTTTCCAGAAAGATTCAAAATCTCCAAAATTAAGCCCTGCTACAGTAGAACCTCACTAATCCGTCACCAACGGGACCGAGAGCATGGTCGGAATGCAAAAAAGGTCGGATTATCAGAGGAACAAATTTATTCACATAAAAACGTAATAAAACTCTAGTTTAAACTAAACATATTGCCACATGGACTGTTAGGCCCATACAATTCATAGCATGTGTTTACAAACTACAAACAAATGTGATATTAACTCATACAACTTTCAAAAAGTATACTACTGTATGAAAAATAAGAGACTCCTGCATAAGAGAATGTACTGCATCAACAGTCCAAAGGCTGACTTACATCGCCTGACTTACATCGCCAGTGATGAGGCATCGACAAGCGTCGACTTGAACAGAGCGACGACCGGATATGTAAACAAAACGCCGATAAGGATATGGTCGGTCTAAGCGAGGAGTCAGTCCATCAGAGGTCGGACTAGCGGGGTCCTACTGTATAAAAGTGGTGATTCAAAAGAATTTTCTAGTTACAGAAAAAATATTTACAATATCCTTATTGTCCTCATTTTCCAAAATCTATGAAAAAGTAATTCATATACAGCTATCACAATTTCGCGAAGACAATAATTTACTTGATGAGAAGCAGTTCGGTTTCAGAGAAGGAAAATCAGTTATCAACGCTGGGGTTGATTTCTGTGAATCAGTTATTGATTCTGTTGATAAAAAAGAGCAGGTTATTGGAATTTTTGTGGACCTTACTAAAGGCTTTGACAGTGTCTCTCATGTGTTAATTAAAAAATGGTCTTGTCTTGCTCTTGAAGGAAGAGCATTACACTGGTTTCAATCGTACCATATAGGCCGAAAACAATTGAAATGTTAACAGTTTTAACCAATTAACTACTTACTCCTCTCCAACCAGTATTGTTAAGTACGGAGTCCCACAGGGATCTATATTGGGTACATTACTTTTTTAATATACCTGACTGGGTTACCTTCAATATTGTGAATGGGTTTGGCAACAAGTTTATGTTATGTAAATATTGGATGGTATGTTAAAGATTTATGAAGGACAAAATTTCGAGCCCTGCTATTTTTATATTTACATCATCAGCAAATAAACAAATATTATTGAGCTCTTTTAATATTAAAGGTAACCCAGTCAGGTATATTAAAAAAGTAATGGACCCAGTATAGGTCCCTGTGGGACTCCGTACAGGAATATTTGTATGGATAAATACCAGCTAAATGAAGTGGAGACTATCAAATTTTTGAAATTAAATATAGATAAACATTTAAGTTGGGACAGTCATATAAATTGAGTTTGCAAGAACATATCTTCGGGTCTCTATGCATTGAGGCAGATGTCAAAATTCACTAATTTTGAAACTTTAAATAAAAATAAAATATCATTCCCTAATTGAATCACATATTGCTTTTGGTTTAGGTCTTTATGGATGTACTTCAAGTAGTTATTTGGACCGATTACTATTACTGCAAAAAAAGCACTTTGAATCATGTTAAAATTGAAACCAAGGGAGTCTGTGAAAAAAAAATTCAAAAAGGCAAAAATCATGACAGTTTTTATAGCTTATTTATTTTTAAGTTAACCATCTATATTGAATCAAACTTGGATAAACTGCCAAAATTAAATACTTATCATCAGTATAAAACAAGAAAAGGTAACCAACTGGCGTACAATAGGCATAACACATCTTTTTACACAAAGAAACCCTCATATAAAGGAATACAATTTTTTAATCATTTGCCAAAAGATATAAAGGAAATAAAAGTTCTTAAAAGGTTCAAAAACCAAGTAAAAATGTATCTCATAAATAATCCACTTTATAAAATAGATGATTTTTGTACATGTTTCAAATAAGTGGGCCTACAACCTTGCATAAAGAGATGTATAACATTTAGTTATTTAATTTCAAACTAGTTGTGATATTATGTATTATTTTATTTTATTTTTAGCGAATTTCCCCTATAGGGAAGAAGCTATTACCGTAGGTCTCATGGTAAGACTTAAGCCCGAGACCATGATAACTTTTTGTTTTGAGGTCCCCAGATGCCAAAAACACTATTCGTTCAAATTTATATATATGTATATATATATATATATATCTATATGTCTATATATATATATATCTATATATATATCTATATATATATATCTATATATATCTATATATATATATATATGTGTCCGTTACCGCGATAACTTGAGTAAAAAACGTCCGATTTCGATGAAATTTGGCTCAAATGTGTAAAGTGACATTCATGACTTTAAGTTCGAAAACCAGAAATATCGGACCACGGGAAGGGGGGGGGGAAGGGGGGTTTATGGGGGTTTTAAATTTTCCAAAAATCAGTTTTTTGCATTTTTCACCTTAAAATTTTTAAAAAACTTAATTTTGGTTTTGACCATGTTATAGAGCTTAAAAAAACAAATAATTTAGTATTTTGAATTATTAACCTAGGTTAAGTGGTTGCGGAGAAAATCCAAAAAAACCTGCTCATAAAATCTCCCATGTTAATCTTATGGGAAAATGGTTTTTGGTTTTCCTCAGTTCATTTCTATGTAAACTTCACATTTGCTTTTACCAATCAGTTTAGCTCTACAAAACAATCATTTTGGTGTTTAAATTGTGATTCTACGTCCAACCGTTGCCGTGATATTCAAAGTGCTAAACACAGTATGTTGTCCAATGTTATCCTTATGGAGAATATTTAAAATTTGATATCTCGATTATTTATGAACGTATATTGATGAAACTTGGTAGGTGGCTTCACCTAGTACTGGTATATTGATATTTCCACAAAAAATGTATTTTTTGTCGATTATCCTCTTAGCAGCAAACCTGCATTCTCATCCCTAATGTTATTCTTATGGAGAATACGGAAAGCTTTATATCTCCCTTAATTATGAACATAAATCATTAAAACTTGGTATATAGCTTCACCTGGTTGAGTTATATTGATAATTGCAAAAAACCCGCATTTTTATCTTCCCCGTTGCAGCAAACCTGCGTTCTCAGCCCTAATGTTATTCTTATAGAGAATAAATAAAATGCTATATATCACTTATTTATTTAAGTATTTTTATGAAACTTGGTAAGTGGCTTTATGTGGTAGTAAGAAATATATTCATTCATAGGAAATTCGCTGAGGACGCAGGTTTGCTGCGACGGGGGTATTTGTAAATGACACCATTCTGTACAACCTATGTGCTTCGTGACCAAAGTTATTTTGATTTGATTTGAAGCCGTGTAGTTTTGTTTGTAATTTGGTGAGGGGTTTGTGGAAACGATTCATAGGATGACGCAGATTGATGTTTGAGACTCAAATTTAGTTACTATCTTGGTCATCATTAGTTAATTTTCTTGACAATGTCCATTGTACAAACATGTATGAAACGACAATAAAGCATATTCTATTCTAATTTGTTTCTTTAATGACTATTATGCTTCAAAGGTTTTTTTTTTCTCAGGCAACATTTGAAAAGCTGGAAAATGAATTGAGGGAAGTGAACCAGAATGCCGAAGCACTAAAGCGAAATTATCTGGAACTCACAGAGTTGAAACACATACTACGAAAAACACAAGGATTTTTTGACGAGGTAAATATTTTTTGAGGTTTTTTTTTTTATGGTTATTTTGTTTTTTTAAATACCTTTAGATATATTGCACTCTTGAGTTACCGCGATGTTATGACCAATGTGAAAAGTTTTTAAGCAGTTGACACTGTGTTTATAAGTTCATAATTAATAAAGTTAAATAAAGCTTTTAGAAAATTATACCACTAATTGTATTTGGTCCTATGATCATGATTTAGTTACTTTGGGCCAAATGTCTTGAATTTTATTGTATTGGCATACTTTAGATAATATCTTAGAAACTACCTTATAAGGATTATTGTATAAATAATTAACTTTAACCAAATTACATTTCTTCCGAAGTATTTGTTATTTTTTAAATAAATAAGCTAATGTTAACTTTTTTGCATATTAAAGTATCCAACTTATGTTTAAGCTTTTCTGCTTAAGAAATTAACATGAACACCCTTCAGTACGGGTCCTTAATCTTTTGGTGTTTTTTTTTACCTATACACTTATTGTAGCTCAAGATCACGTAAGTGTTCCTTATTCAGGCCACTATATTTTGATGCAAGAAAATAGAGAGTAAGTTAAACTAAAAAGACTCATACTCAAACATTTGTCTCTTGTTCTATGTTAATAATTGTCCTAAAGAGGATGCATCTGGATAGTAAAATAATAAAATATGAGACTAAGGGTGAAAACACATAGCGCACGGCGCGACAATATCAAATTCATTCATGGCGATGGGCATGAACAGACAGCGGACAGAGCGGTGCGGTGCGACTATGTTTGGAACAATTAAGTTTTTTTTTCTCGCGAGCGACTACTCGCGTCTACGCGACTAGTACCATGGGACTGATGTTTTAACTATTGATATAATGCAAAATTGTTAAGAAATGATTACCATTGATATTTAAAGGATATCACGGTTACCCACTTGTATATTATTAAATTCCTAACAACTCTTAGCCTTTTCCAACATTTAAAATTATTTAAACCTTGATGCAAATAGTTTAATATTTAATTCCATGTGATTTTTATCATCGTGTTATGACTTAATACAAAGTTTTGTGATTTAATTACACAAGAGGTGACTCTTTTTAAATACACTGGACCGATTTTAGGACCTCTGGAGCCCCGCAAGGATTCAATAATAAGCCCCCACAGTATAAATATACATTACAAGCATATTTATTTAGAGATATATGTATTCAGAACTTTTTTGACTCCGTAATAAACCCTTATTATTTTAAATATTCTGGAATGTAATAAATCACCAAATATGCAAGTAAATAACTAATTTTACTTCTTAACCTAACTTTAACTTTGTATTCTTTTACAAAATGTAACCTATGGTATTAGTTACTTTAAGTATCTATTTTAGCCAATAATACATTAATTTATATGCAGTAAAATAGTGTTGCCTACTTAAACTAACAACAAACATTTGTAAATTAAATTCTATAGTTTAATTGATTTACCAAAAAAATCACTATCACTGTACTAAGTTAATTAAAAACAAACAAACTATAGCCATTACATATATTTATGCATTATCTTGACTGCAAAATCGTTGATTACATTTTCAAAGTAAAGGAGACGCAGGATATTATTTTCTATCGTCAGGTTGCATACAGAATGTAAACGTCCTTGTCTAATGCTACTTCTAAGTTAACGTTTCAAATCTTTATTTAGGAAATGTTCTTTCTACGGACACATTCTTGATTTAGAAATGCAGTAAAAAAATTCTCTTGCAGGCGTTTACACTTACTTTTTGAATTGAGTTTTTGTTATGATGACACGGTGAAATGATCTTCATTGTTTGCTCTCATCTGTTCCTACGTTATTTTTAACTGGGTGGGAGGAATTGGAAGATTCAATACAGAAAATGCAAATAGTAGTAATACTGACTGTGAGAGTTGTATTAAAACAAGTTTTAGTTTTAAGTTTGTTGATGCAGGGGAGGTGGAAAAAGTAATTGGCTCTTTTAAAAACAAAATTTCAACAGGTCACGATGAAATCCTTGTTAAGTTATAAAATATGTGAAAAAATAGTTAAGTCAAATTTGAAGCCACTTAAAAAACTCATATTTTGTTTCTGGATTGTTCCCTAATCATTTACAAATTTCAAAAGTCATACCAATTCACAAAAAAGATTACCTAGAAACTGTGTCAAACTGTAGGCCGATTTCTCTTCTCCCGGTGATATCAAAAATTTATGAGAAAACCGTTAATAATCTACTGTTCAAATATTTAGAGGACTTAAAATTACGATTATCAGCATGGCTTCTGACCTGGAAAATCTGTGATCATACCTGCAGTATCATTTATTAAATCTACAATTGAGTCGGTAGACAAAGGGGAATTAACAACCGGAATTTTCATGGACCTGTCAAAAGCGTTTGACAGTGTCAACCACGATAATTAATAAATAAACTGCAAATGTTAGGGATATCTAAACATTTTATAAAATGGCTTCAAACATATCTTAATGGTTGTTGTCAGTTTGTGGAAATAACCCAACAATCCCAAGACAATAGAATTCTAAAGTTTTCCTCAGAAAAATAATATATAAAATGTGGTGTCCCTCAGGGATCAATCCTGGGTCCTCTGCTGTTTTTGTGCTACATCAATGATGCAGGCAATTCTTTAACAAGCTTACCTTAAAATAATCTCTGTTTTTATGCTTTCGACACGAATCTTAGGGTATCGGCCGGTACACTCCAAGAAGTCGAGATCTTGAGTTTTGTTGAGCTTGAAAACATTGGAGGTTTCTTGGAGCGGAATAAATTAAAACTTAATGCCAAGAAAACCAACTGCATTGTATTCAAAACAAATCAAAACAAACAGATAATGGATCCAATTATAATTTACAATGAACAAAAAATTGAAAATAAAACTAGCATAAAGTTTTTAGGTCTAATCACAGATCAAAATTTAAGCTGGAATGTAGATAAAGTATTGGCAAAATTAAGTTTGGGAATCTATTCGCTATCTAGAATGTCATTCTTTTGTAGTAAAAAAACATTAAAAAATATATATTTTGCAAATATTCATTCTCATTTAGCTTTTGGCTTATGCCTTTATGGTTCAACCACAAAATCAAATATGGATAGCATATTAAAATTACAAAAAAGGGCCGTAAGAATAATAATGAAATTAGGATATTACAAAACGGCAAAAGACAAATTTAAAGAATTAGGGAATTTAACAGTTTATGGACAATATATCTTAAATACATCCATCATTGCAAAAAAAGTATTCAGAAAACTCTGACCTTAAAAGCTAGCCAAATACTTCATAGATCAAAAATTTATCACTTCAGTGTAGCATAAATTAACATTTTATGGAAAAAACCGACTTGTATAGGACTAAAATTTTTAAAGCATTTACCAAATGACATTAAAAATGAGGAAAACATTACTAAATTTAAAAATAAATTTAAAAATTGCCTGTTAGAAAAAGCCATCTATTCCCTTGAGGAATTCTTTTCCACCCCCCCCCATAGACTTGTTTATAACTTGCTTTCTGAAAACATATTTTGTTTTCTCCTTGTTTTATATTTTGATTCATGTAAAAGCAAGTGCTTTCTCTTTTCTTTAGGATAATAGTTCAGTTTGTAGTATTAGTGGTGCCATTCAATGTGCATGAATATGTACTTAATGAATAAAGATTACTTTGACTTTGACTTTATAGTATCAAGGTCTATATTCTAATATATTTTATTCAGTGTTGGAGCTGCAATATAATAGTTTTAAATATATGTTTAGATACATTTTAAATTTATTATAGGCTATATATATTGTAAGATAGCCCCTAATATTTAAATTTGTTTAACTGCTTAAATTTAATATTTAAGATTAATGTCAGGTAGAGGTACCCCAAAAATGTTTGTAAAGAAAACACTAGGGTACTATATTTTTCCAACTCCATATAAAAAAAATTGAATCCATTATGATCTTTTTGCGTGCAAGTAGTGAAATAACCTTTTGCTAGTTCCTTGAAGCATGTTGGGGATATTTCTGTTTCTTTGTTTCCTAACTTCCAACATTAGTAGTGTTAGATTAAGTTACTCTTCTCTCTTTCCCTTTGGCATAAGCAAATTCAAAGTATTGACATCTTTTACAGTGCTAAGTGCTAAGTTTTTAAAAAGTGTTTCACTGTTCAGCCATTCCAGAATAAATTAGCCTATGTGAAACAAATGAAAACAAAGCAATTATGTTTATTTTATCTTTCAGTGCTTCTAAATGGCTTTAATTGTCAAAATACAAAGTAAAAAACTTCAATTTTTGTACTTAGCCTAAATGGAATTTTTAGCCTTTCAAAAAGATCATACACCTTGGCAAAACACATCATTACACATTGGAAATGACACGTTTGTATCCTTATTTTGGCGCTTCTGATAAATCAGTGTTGTTTCCTCTAGATGACAAATTGTACTTCCTGTTAGTCACACTATATCTAAATTACTAAATGCACCATGTGGTTTGACTATTGTTGAACCATTCAGCTTACAAAAATTTAGTAGTTTAAAGCCATTGTGGTGTCCCATATGGAACCAAAAAAGTGTATAAGTTGATTTTTACAGCTAATAAAAAATAAATGACTTTAAAAATCTACAGAAGTTAGAAATATATTATAATTTAAACACCAATACATGCTATTAAGCCATAAGTAATATATTTTAAACACCAATACATGCAATTAAGCCATAAGTAATATATTTTTTAATACAACTAGGTGCCAGATGGGACATTCCTATACTAAGCCTTTAAAATGCTACATTCGTAATGATTAGTAATTGTTGTTGTCTAATACAGCAGGACTAAGCCAATAGGCTACTACCTAAATTGTTTATAATAGCAAAAAATTATAGTATTTTTTATCACTATGCCTTAAAAAGTAGGTTTTTTTTTACAACACAAAATTTCTCTAAGTGACGAACAATACTGTTCATCATACTGCAAATAAATGTTATTTAATAACTAAGAACAGGTTAATTTTTAACAAACTAATTTATGATTGTCAAAGTATATCCTTATTGCTAGAACTATCAATCCGGAAATGATACGGCACAATATCCTCAAAGAAAGATCCCCACCTGTCACATCATCAAAAAACGTGTCAACAATTATGATGAGCTCAGAATTAAAAAAGTTCAAAATTAAGTGCACAAGATAACTTAGACTTGTGAAACGTTGTAAAGTTGTTGGTGGAAGTGGGACTTATGAATCTTACAAAATAGACCAGCTGTCTATAAACTATCTTCCTCATACTTATTTTTTATTTAAGTTGAATTAATTAAGGGGCTTAAGCATTCATATTTTTAAATCTACAAAGGAAAAACTGAAAATGAAGATAGATTAATAAAATTCACACTTTTTAAGCAATGTTCAAGGAAAAATGAACGATTTACACTTTATGAATCGTTTGAAAGTAGCGTCTTTTTGGATCAGATTATACAAATCCTCTGATGTAGTCAAGAAAGGGGATAGGGTGCATTATACATTTATTTTAACTGATTTCTGGCTTAATCCCAAACATAACAAAATTAATAATTCTTACATTTTGTAAAATTGTACATAAGCCTAGATTAACTTTAATAAGTACGATTTTATCTCTAATTTAATTATATTTGAACAGAAAACGCTTCTTGATATGGTAGGCAAAGAATCTGTAGTACAAAGTGATCAAATTTAGTTGTTACAAATTAAATATTGCTTAATTTAAGTCTTCAATTCACACGTGTCCCGTATGGAACCTTTGTATGCCCCATACGGAACTAGAAAAACTTGTATACAACATTGAATATCAGAGTATAATAAATCTAACATTTTTTCATGAATATTTTAGAAATATGTTTCACATTGCATTGTAAAAATATGAGCATACTACTATAAAGAGAATTGCAGAGGTTTTTTTAAAAAAAGGTTGACATTTCAAGTGGGATAACTGTGTGGAGAACCGTACATAACCAACTTTCAGTTAGATATTTCAGATAAATAAGCAGTGAAACAAATTATGAAGTTTAGAAAATCTAAAATGATAGTCAATATATGATTTGGACTATTTTTTATTTTGTTAAAATAAATATAAGTATTTTTTTAACCCTATACAATGATCAAAAAGTGAGGTTAAAATGTCCCATACGGAACTTTGAATGGCTGTGTTAGGATATTAAAACGAGTGAACAGGATCATGAAATATGCTGACTTCCTAGACTTAGAGGAGAAGGCTACTTTGATCATATACAGTGATTGAAATGTGTCAGTTATACAATCTAAAATGTGGAGTTTGAGTTATTGGAGAAAGCATGTATTCTATAATTAACATGTATTTGATACTTGTCTACCACATGTGTTGTGAAGTCAGGAAATATGCTTCAATGAAGAGTTTATTTTACTATTTACAGCTTATTTTTTAATTTTGGGAAAACCATCAACGAACATATACTTATGAAATTAGAGTAAATCAACCTAACATAACCCCTACAATGTGCTGTTTAGGTTAGGTCTCAGTATAACTCGCAAGTGTTAATAGTATATTCATGAAATATTAGATCTAGAAAATTATTTGTTAGTATTTTAACACCTTGGTGAGAAGAAATGCCTCATAACTTTTGTATAATTAAAACAACATACCATAATATATTGTCAGAAAACATTTCAGTAGCCTAGGTTTTTATAGGCCTAGTACTTTTTGAAATTAACTGTAACAGGAACTGTTCTCATTCTCTTTTAACCCTCTAGGTGTCGCATCAAAAAACCTGAAATGTTACGCCATTTTTTTAACTTTTGCAGAATTTTATATAAAATGCTATAAAAAAATAAAATGTTGATATATTGGTAAACAAGTATACATTTTCTTAGAGAGCAGAAAATGGGCTATCTTTTAATATAAAATTTGTTGGCCTAAATGTATGGTATAACAGTCCGGCTTGGGTTCAAATCTAAACAACCCCAAAAAAAAAACTTATTTTTTATGTTACGAGACCCGTAGAATATATTTAGACAGCCATAATCAAAAATCCGAGATATACATTTTGTTCAAAATTTAATAAGGAAAAAGAAAATATACATATATATATATATACATATATATATACATATATATATATATATGTATATTATAGATTATATATACATATATATATATATAATACACAACAACGTAACCTCACATTACAGCATTCCTATTGAAAACATAACTAAACAACTGATTAAAAACAGCTGCAAAATTATTAGTTCGCAAAAGGGCGAACATTATTAGTTGCCATGAAGCCCAGATGTTGCCGATCACTTTGGTATAATGGATGGTTCGAAACGACCGATCGTCAACGAGATATACACGCTAAACTGGATGTCTGCAAAGTCGACTGAAATCAGTCGATTAACACTCGAGCGTCAAAAAAAGTTGACTGAAATCAGTCGATTGACACTTAGAGGGTTAATGCCAGTGTTCTTATTGGTTTAACCAAATATTGTCCGAAAAACTAGAAGCATTTTTGTAATTTTGTTGGTTATTACACAGTTCACGTATTTACATATATAATTTTTCATGGACTTAATTTGAAAAAAAGTTGTGTATTAGGTCATGACTCCTTTATTAATTATTTTCGGTTTCTCTCAAGGAAATTTGTTTTTTAGTCGACGATTTTGTTTATATTGTCAGAAAACATTTCAGTAGCCTAGGTTTTTATAGGCCTAGTACTTTTTGAAATTAACTGTAACAGGAACTGTTCTCATTCTCTTTTAATGCCAGTGTTCTTATTGGTTTAACCAAATATTGTCCGAAAAACTAGAAGCATTTTTGTAATTTTGTTGGTTATTACACAGTTCCACGTATTTACATATATAATTTTTCATGGACTTAATTTGAAAAAAAGTTGTGTATTAGGTCATGACTCCTTTATTAATTATTTTCGGGTTCTCTCAAGGAAATTTGTTTTTTAGTCGACGATTTTGTTTTATCCTTGTTTTTTATTACTGTTTTCCTAATTATGTTCATGAAGTTTGCTCTACAACTATTAGAACTATTTTATTTTACTTTTTGCTCTTAGATTGTTGGTTAAGTTTGTATTTGCAATTTGAGCACAGTTTTGTTTCCTTATATCAGTTGATTTTCCTATGTTTTAGTTTGTTTTCTTGTGTGATTGTGGATGCCGCCCCCCTTAACCCACCTTCAAGCAACACCACTAATGATATGTAACCTATTTTTCGCACGATTTATTTTTTATTTGGATTTTGAAATACTAACATTTAATAAGTCATGTTCTTATAATTTTATATGACAAATACACTTGCAGCTGCAATTTTCATAAGATAAAAAAGTATAGAACCAAAAATTATAATTATTTTGCTATTCAACAGTTATTTGATTGTAATAAATATATTAAGATAAAAAATAATATGGTAATCTTTAAAAAGCTATATGTTCATTAGACCAAAATGTCCATTGCAAGTGTTTGACGAATAATACTTTACCTTACCCAGTTTGGATCAAGCATTTGACAGATATATGTTAAAACATGTAAACATAATTTAGCTGTTGAAAAGTTGTTTCTGTGTTTTAATGGTATCTCTAAGCCATTTCTGTATTATTCAGTTTGTTTTAGCTGCATATTACTTCTAAAATAATCCACATAGGCCTACCTGTTTATTTAAGAAAAAATGTTATTCGGTGAGGTGGCAACACTGTTCTTGCAACAGCTGTCGCTTGGTTGACACAATTTGTTATTGTTTTGTGCGCAAAACTGACTATTGAGTCAGTTGTCTACGCATTGTCATGGGATGTATGTTTGTAGATTTTGTAATAGGTCAAAAGCGAACTTTAATACTAAACAGCTCAAATAATTTGTATTAAAAGTTTTTTTTATGTGTTTGTTATTTTAAAGTGCTGATGAATTTAGAGACCATTGTCCAAATTTGAATAACAATAGTGTATTGTATTTTAATTAAACATATTTCGTAGTAACAAAACTAGACAATTAATTCAGGGCTGCCACCGACCGGGAAAACCTGGAAAACCGGGAATTATGCGTGAACTTTGGTGACCGGCAAAAAATGCTTGGATCATGCAGGAATTTTCGGCCGAACCGGGAATTTCAGGTCGCGATTGTCGGCGATTGCGTAACGCATTCTGAGTAGTAGGCGAAGTTAGCGAAACATTCTCGATGATCGGTAAAGTTAGCGATGTGTTCCCGATGGTCGGTGAAGTAACCGATATGTTCTCATTTTGGTCGGTGACGTTGGCGATGCATTCTCGATGATCTGCGAAGTTAGCGATGCGTTCCCGATGGTCGGCGACGTTAGAGATATGTTCTCAATGGTCGGCGACGTTAGCGATGCGTTCCCGACAATCGGCGTCATTAGCGATGCGTTCTCGATGATCGACGTCATTAGCGATGCGTTCTCGATGATCGGCGTCATTAGCAATGCGTTCTCTATGATCGGCGTCGTTAGCGATGCGTTCCTGATGGTCGGCGACGTTAGCGATGCGTTCCCGATGGTCGGCGAAGTTAGCGATGCGTTCCCGATGGTCGGCGACGTTAGCGATATGTTCTCAATAGTCGGCGACGTTAGCGATGCATTCTCGATGATCTGCGAAGTTAGCGATGCGTTCCCGATGGTCGGCGACGTTAGCGATATGTTCTCAATGATCGGCGACGTTAGCGATGCGTTCCCGACGATCGGCGTCATTAGTGATGCGTTCTCGATGATCGGCGTCATTAGCGATTCGTTCTCTATGATCGGCGTCGTTAGCGATGCGTTCCTGATGGTCGGTGACGTAAGCGATGCGTTCCCGATGGTCGGCGACGTTAGCGATGCGTTCCCGATGATTGGCGACGTTAGCGATGATTTCCCGATGGTCTATGACGTTAGCAATGCGTTCCCGATGGTTGGTGATGTTATCGATGCGTTCCCGATGGTCGGCGACGTTAGTTACATACCATCTAACATGGCATGTACCGGTATATGTTTTTCTATTGTTGAGGAAACTTTACAAAATGTAGTCGCGATCGTTGGCGACATTTTTAATAAGGACCAATAAGATCTTTCGATGCAACGCTATTTCGACTACTACAATATCGAATCGATATTTTGATGGTTTTCGATGCATCACACACCCTTATTGCCAAAGTTAAATGGGATTTTATATAATTGGGTATATCTGTTGACAAATTTCCCCCTCCTATCAATTAAAATGATGTCATGTTTTTATATAGAGAAAAAATCAAGTTCATTAATATAATAATTGACCTAGCGTATAAGCCCATTTTTTAGAAGGCATATAGAAATGAGTTATAACTTAAGAGTCTTCATCACCAAATTGGAAAGTCGCCGTTGACTCCAGCGCTCCAAAACTTTGACAGCAATTTCCTAGGCTTCCTCGTCACATGAAAAACCTCACAACTAGTAACAAGTACAAACATAGCGTATCAAACTTCAATATGATTGGCAAATAATTCTATTGAGAATATACTTTTTATGTTATAATAAACTCTACTCCCACTTAAAACTGCTGTAAGGTTAAAAGCAACTAAATTATTAAATTATTTTATGAATTTATACTTATATTTTCATAATAAAATCAAACATTTTGATAAAACAATATTTTTTCATTACAAAACTGAATTCATATTTAGAGAAACATTTGTTTACTGCCATTCCCAGTCGTAACACATACTTATTACAACATGTTTTTGTAAAATGAATTATATTTAAATACAACAATATATTTATTGACAATAGTTTTACCTTAAATTTTGATACCTCATGAAATAAATTGATCAATTCAAAGTACAATGAAAATTAAAGAGGTTACTTCCCTAGGTAAAGAACTAAACAGTGATATAGTCATGAATATTGCTGTTTAATGACTATTATAAATAAACACTGTTCTAATAATGACAAAGGATTGAAATTACAAAAGCTATAATCATCACAATTTTAAATCGTAGCCTGAACATATAATATAAATATTTCAATATTATATATTTACAAGGTAAATATTGTAACAAATGCTAGGTTAAAATAGTGTTATGTAATAGTAAACAATGATTGTTACCCCTTTGTTACAGTATCGTATAACGTTTTATGTAAATTACAAAAACTGTGCAGTAAAGAAACAACCATTACACATTTTTAAGTTATTAAAAATCATACTAAAACAAGTCATAAAAAAGGTTTAGCTAAGTATTTCAGAAAACAGTGCTAAGGAGTCTATAAAACAACAAATGGTGTAAGCATAACAGAACATAACAAACGTAAAACACACACTGTAAACGTAGAAATAAACTAGCAAAGTGATGAGTTCTAGTCAATATATCATATGTATACATATTTAAATACGTATAATACATTTTTAAAATATTGTACAAGAGATATAACCAGGTATATATTACACGATAATTATTATAAAAATAAACTAATACAACAATATAATCAAGCTATATCCCCCGTAATCTTTAGAACCCATAAAAAACGTGACAACTAACAACATAAACATTAAACCTAAGGTGAGCAAAGGGGTTTAGCTAAACGTTTGTCTTCATTTTTCTTCTCTTGCGCCTTTACAATGTACTCGGGCTCCCTGAGCGGCATACTTCTCCTCTTCCGTGGGTCTAACAGTTCAGGCAACAGAAAGTAATGATAAAATGTATGTAACTTACTCTCCATTTCGGATTTCCAAAATTCATCACTTTTGTCGATTAATTCAATTGGCCAGCATATAACGAGGATATTCTCGGGTAGATTGTCGTACTACGTCGATCATTATTAAAATCATTATTAGTGAATTTCCTTTGGAAAGTGAACTATTAGTATGACCTGCACGGTGAAACTTAAGCCCGGGACCACCATATAAGTTCCTAACGTGACCCCCTGAACACGTTTTGGGGGGTCGTTCAAAATTGTATATATATATATATACACACACACATATATATATATATATATATATATATATATATATATATATATATATATGTGTGTGTTTGCACTCTAGCGGTCGCATTTTTGGTCTGATTTACTTCAAATTTGGTAGGGACGTTCCTTTCTGTAATCAGCTAGACAAGTTCGTTGGGCAAAACAATCGGAAAACTCTAAACCGCTTTTTTTGGGATTAATCTTTAAAATTTCGAGTTTTTGGGCCCAAAAAGGGTCAGAAAAGCCCCATAAGTAAACTTAATGCATGTAAAAAGATGGGAAATACTGAGGCAAAAGTTTTAAGCCCTCTCTTGTCATTCTAGCTTAAATATTTACCGAGTTATTAAAGAAAATGTTTATCGACTAAACACAGTACGTTGTCTTGTGGGGGTTTTACACTAGAAAAACCTGTTATTCCTTTGTTAAAGTACTTCTGTCATCCTCAGCAACCTCACGCATACTTTCAAGCCTGACTGGACCTTCTCCTAACCTTGTATTGCGCAAAATTGTATTCCTAGCATTGCAGGGTAAATGAAACCAGGAGCATCAGAACAGCCAAAAAAATCAATTGTTTCAGATTTCAATAACAACTGGTGTAAATATATGTTTTTACACTGATTTTGAGTTTTAAAAGTTTATTATGTGGAAATTCACTTCCCTCACGTCAGCGTGCTGCGAGCGAACTCGTTATTTTTAGCGAATTTCTCTTATAGGGAAGAAGCTATTACCGTAGGTGGCATGGTAAGACTTAAGCCCGAGACCATGATAACTTTTCGTTTTGAGGTCCCCAGATGCCAAAAACACTATTCGTTCGTATATATATATGTGTCCGTTACCGCGATTACTTTTGAAAGAAACACCCGATTTTGATGAAATTTGGCACAAATGTGGAGAGTAGCATTTATGACTTTAAATTCGAAAACCAGATTGATCGCACTATGGGAAGAGGGTTTTATGGGGGTTTACAATTTTCCAAAAATTGGATTTTTGCAAATTTGACCCCAAAATGTTAAAAACACTCAATTTTGGTTATAGCCATTTTATAGAGCTTAAAAAAAATAATTTAGTATTTTTAATCATTAACCTAGGTTAAGTGGTTGCGGATAAAATCCAAAAAAAGTGTCCCATGTTAATCTTAGGGGAAAAAGGTTTTTAGATTTTTCTCAGATAGTTTTACTAAAAACTTCACATTTATATTTATTAATGTGTTTAGTTTTTTTTAGCTCAACAAAACAAACATTTTGGTGTTTTAATCGTTGTTCTACGTCCAACCGTAGCAGAGATATTCAAAGTGCTAAACACAGTACGTTGTCCAATGTTATCCTTATGGAGAATAAATAAAATTCTATATCTTGATTATTTATGAATGTATATTGATGAAACTTGGTATGTGGCTTCAACTAGTTGTGGTATATTGATACTAGCACAAAAAACAAGTGTTTTGTTGATGGTCCCCATAGCAGCAAACCTGCATACTCGGCCCCCATGTTATTCATATGGAGAGTAAGTAAAGTTGTATATCTCCCTTAATTATGAACCTACATTAAGAGAACTTGGTATGTAGCTTCACCTGGTTCAGTTGTATTGATAATTGCAAAAAAAACACATTACTTATCTTCCTCGTTGCAGCAAACCTGCGTCCTCAAACCTAATGTTATTCTTATGGAGAATAAATAAAATGCTATATATCACTTATTTATGGATGTATTTTTGCGAAACTTGGTAAATAGCTCTATCTAGTAGTGAGTCACATATATGTGCATTGGAAATTCGCTGAGAACGCAGGTTTGCTGCGACGGGGGTATTTACTTAAAGCGGCTGCCAATGAAACCGAAAAAATAAATTATAATCCTGTGCGTTATTTTCTTTTGATACTGCGTTTTCCGTCACCATTCACGGCCAACATTACACGCTAAAAAATTACCTTATATGAAGCAATGTTATTATTACATATAACAATTATGTTATAGTTACTTACAAACAAAATATGTATTAAACTGGCCAGAGTTTCAATCACAAGCCAAAGGTCACCCAACATTAGATTGTTATTTAAAAATTCGCGCCACCGGACATTGTATATCACTCCGCCGTGTGTGGTGCTCTTCTCTGTCGCCAGGTTTCGCGCCGATCACTGACCGCTTATACACTTCTCCAACAGAACGTACCATCACCTGTGAACGCGTTCCGGTGTTATTTTGGTTAATAAAATTTTGAAATTTCGTAACTAGCTTTATAAGTAATGACACTAGGGAAATACAATTTTACTTTTCAAAAATCGGTTCCTATTGCCTCTCAAAAAATTTTTCAATTAAAAGTATAATTAATGGCAATTATCTTAACATTTTAAGGACAATTTACATAATTCGTTTTGGCTTTCAGGACTACTATACCTTTAATTTAAGACTTTAACAGGTTTTTTGTGATGATCAAGTGATGCGTAACGGAGGCACACAGTTAACATTGTTCTTATGGAACATAAATCCAATATGGCGACCACTGATGAAGACTCTTAAATAAACAAATAATAATATACTTCGTAAAAAGTTATAATTTTTTATTAAAATAGCACTTTAATTTATGTTGTAAATCGTTATATGTGTTGCAAGTACATAATAAATGCCGCGCGAGTTTACCTGGAATTTTGAGATTTTGACCTGGAAAACCTGGAATTATGCATGAATTTTGAAATGAAACTTTGGTGGCAACTCTGTAATTCAACTAATATTAATTGTTTTACTTTGGCGAGTGAAAGATTAAACTAGGTTGTATAATTTTTATTTTAAATATTTTGTATTACTAAGTTTTGAATCTATATTAATTAAATCCAAAATTGTTGTTCAATAATAACATTGATGACAACACATATTTGTTGTAATAGCAACACGAAATATTATCATTATTATTATACATGTTCATGAGGTATACTTACAACACTTTTAGTAATAATTATTGATTACAAATAAATGTCTTTTGCTAAACCTCATTTACAAGCGAATGACAATTATATATGCAATAAAAAGATTTTAAAAATCATTTTCATTCTGAAAATAACTTGGTGTATTTATATTACAAAAGTATAAAACAAAGAATTTCTTTAATTAATTTTTCAATAAAAAAATTAATCGGTGGAGTAGAGTCGTCGGTCTTAGCCCTCAGTTGCCGCTTGGGAAGAACTCAAATATATTAGCGGTCTCATAAGAGTCTATTTACATCAGTTCAGTCCAATCTCATTTTATTATTCCAGGAAGCTCATCTAGGAACCCCAGACATCTTTATATAGTCAGTGTTGTTTTTGCTGTATCATGAGTTATATCATTGCTGCCACAACTGGCCACTGCCCCTCCTTGTTGTAGCGGACTAAGTTATTCTCAGTAATTGTTCTAGTTTGTAACAATTAAAAGAATTGATATTGTGGGGGATTGATGACTGATATGATTTGAATGATTGACTTGGGGGTTGTAAATTGGGAACTGCTGCTGTGCTAAGGACTGGATACCACTCCTTAGCCTGTCTGAGACCTAACCTGTGTTTCATGATACTGGTACTTAAACTGATTTGCTAAGTTGGAAACATTGCTGGGAACCAGAGGTGGGGATCTTTTACCGAGACCAGAAAGCGACGCCAAGCCAGCCTTGATTTTACTTAATTACTTGAGAAACATTGACTAAACTAAACCTTTCAAACTGACTTCCTGTAATGTGCTTAACCCAAAATGATATGATACTACTAAAATTGATTTCCAAGGTACTAATAACTGTGCTTTCAAACTACAAATGACTCTAAAACATTTTCTGGGAGAATCTGGTAGTTGGTGAAAACGTGGCTTCTAAATCCTGCCGAGAAAAGACCGCGTCGTTAAGCGACGCCAGTCATATTTCTGTTTCCTACATTTCCTGAGTTGGGCAAAAGCCTGACAGCTTTCCCCTTAGGTTTGCTGGATTAGCCTAACATAGTTTGTGAACTAATCTACTTAGAAACTAGCACTTATCCATGATACAGCAATAATTTCTACGAAGGTAGAAGAGATGATGATTCTTGAAACCGGGAGGCTGGTAGATGGAGTAGGACGAAGGTAGCCGCGGCTTGACAAATCGTATGACAAAAAACAGATCTGTGGCCAGAAGGCGGGCAGATCGAAAGATGAACGAGGCCCGGCGGAGCAGCGCGATTTAGTCTGCTGCACTACAAAAAGGTGTACCGCTATGCGTCACAAGTTCTTCAATACTATAGTATTCAATTATATTTCAGTACTTGTTTGGATTGTGTATATATATTAGGAAACTAACCTAGTCTATTGCACACACACACTATGCAAAATGGTTCACACGTCATTACAGTTGATTAGGTTTAGATAACTTATGTATTACATAAAACAATGTTTTATTAAGAAGTTATTTGGGCTCCTAATTCTCGGTTCTATCTGTTCTAAGGAAAAGAACCTTAATAAAAACCGATAAATAAATCTCGGTTCTAGATCAGTTAGTCGATCTTGATTAAATTATTGCTGATCAAAATTATTAAAAGTAAGTGCCAACCCACGAGTAGCGTAGTAAATGCCGAAAACAACGAACTTACCCCATAATACTGGCTGCAGATGATGACTAGACACAAAATTACAAACATAACTGAGCGTTAAAGCACACTGTAGTTGCATATTCATTTCAACAAATTTCGCCTCATTTCAAGTGCTCCTTGTACAACATACCTTGGCGGTTAGGCTGTGTTTGGATAAATCTCTAATCTAACAAACCGAGTAATACAACTTAAATGTCATAAACCATTTTAAACTTAGCTGACACTTGTTACAATTTACATAATCTAGAATCATTATAGAAAATTCATAAAAAAACTTGGCCATCAGACAGATAATACTGATTGTTCTTTAGAAGGAAGAAACAGTGGCCGAAGAATGGTTACACTGTGTAACGGTTACACCCAGTAATGGTTACACCCAGTAGCGGTTATTACACTGAGTAATGGTTACGTCGAGTAACAGTTACACCCATTAACAGTTATGCCGAGTAATAGGAAGGCTCACTGAGTGCCAGTATGGTGGTGGTGGTGGTTGCGGGGGTTAAGGAGGTTCTGTCTCTCAGGCGGAGCTAGGTTTGGCGTCTCACTGCGGAGGCCAAGGAACCACAGAGGAGCAAACGCCCCTGCTGGGGGAGGAGGGACTGCGAGCCGGTGGACACAGTCTCAAATTTGGGTAATCTTTCGGGCCTAAAACACTCAGTCAACTCCGGATCACCAGGCAGTGGGGGGGGGAAGGGCAGTGGTAATGGGGGACCTATTTCCCGTTTCCCCAGAGACTTATTCAAGAATCACAATTTACTTTATTCATCATAGGACAGGTTGGAGGATAGTTTAAATTCTTTGTGATCGGCGTTATTTTACCTTTATTTTGACATATTATAAGTTGACAAATTTTTTTTAAAGTAGGCCTATGTATTGTTTCTTAAATGGAAGTAATTGTTTTATCCGAGCAAGATGTGTACAGCACTTTTTTAAATTGTTACTAATAAGAAATTGCACGCTTTTTTAACATCTTAGTTACAAAACATTTTGTGATATATCATTTTGTACGTTAACTTTTATGACGTTTATAAGCTACTAGGGGTTTTAAACATTGGAGGGTGTATATTACCCATGTTATAATTATTCCAAATTGAAATTTTTTTAAATGTTATTACGATGAAATCGTCATGTAGGTTTCTTACTTTTATAAGGATCTCCAGCATTTAAAATGTTGTGGTTCCTCTTAGTCGCAATTCTTCCTAAAAAATATATATAACTTTGTTGGTTCTTAAAAATTAACCGCTTCACTCAGTTATATCTTGGTTCTTCAATAAAAACAATATTTGGGTTTCTTAATGTATTTTTGGGGACATTAGGACATGATGGGATCATTTACTTGAAAGTAATCCCCTCTTTCTGGATGGAACATTGTATTTGGAATTGGTGTTATTTCAGTGATTTCAATGTATTCTTTGAAATAGTAAGCTCCTTATAGCTGCCATTAAGAAATAGCCCAAGTGATTAGGCCTTTATTCAGTTTTACTTGGTAAAGAAAGCGTTTAAGGCAAAACTGTCAAATTAAGTTATCGTGTTAGTGCATTGATAATCAAAAATACTCAATTAGGTAAATTTGTTGATTTTTTTAAAGAGATATGTTACCATCCAGACGGATTATTATAAGCCAATTTTTATATAATAAGATTATATCAAAATTTACATTGTTTTTAACCTACTGTAAGGCAATGTTTTCTACATTAAATAAACTACTTTGTCATGGCTTTAATGTATAAAACTGAACTGATTCTTAACTCCATGATGAGATATTGAAACATTAAGATATGGTTATTACCAGTAATAACAAGCTCCTTAGTGGTAGACATGTAGAAATTAATTTTTGAACTGTAAATAATCTTTCTTCGCCTAAAATTAGAAGTTTCTATCTCTCTTGATAATTTATTCTGAATTAAAAAAATAGTAATAGAAAAATCTAGCGTTGATTAATTAAAAAAATATCCACTTGTAACGTAACTGGGAAACCTAAAAAAAGTTCAGATTGAGTGATGTTTTCAAAATTAGAAATTGAAAAAAAGGATCTGACGGGTTAAAAAAAATTGGAATTTCGTTGAGTTAAGAATACGGGAAAATGTTTTTAAATGTTTTAATAGTTTAGTATATTATTTGAAAAGTAAAATAAGCCGATAAAAACAATTTTTAAACTTCTAAAAAAATTCCTGTCCTCTTATTAGCACCTTTTATTCTAAACTCTAACGATTTATAATAGAGCAGAAGATTCATTCGGTATGGGATCTTCATAAACGGTTTGGTTTTTTCATTTTTCTTCCTGCCTCCGATGTCTTAAGCGGGACATTTTTAATTTCATAAAATCTTAAAACTGTACCCTTATTCAAAAAAATGTTGTCGTTTATATTTTATGAATTTTAAAAAGTGAGTTGTTGTTTGGCGCTCTGCCTACATGCAGAAAAAACAATCCGCGATTCCTTGAACAATTGGAACGTTATTTTGAGGGGTGCCACGGAATGTCAGAATCAACCTTTAGGACGCTTACATGTTGATTTTTGAGTTTTTGTTCCTGTTGTTGTGTTTTCATTGTTAATTTTAACTATGCAAAGTCCCATCAAGTTTTAGGTGAGTGCCACCCAATAAAAAAAATAATAAGAGCAAAAGGTTTCAGTTTTAGATAGTTCCCACGTTATGTAGCTTTTATATTTCGTCTTTCATTTCCATTGCCCTGTGTGATCAAGAGTTGGCTGGCTTGTTGTCGTCAAATTCAATTGGGTACAATTAACAAATAAAAATTAACAATAGGCCTACTCCAAATTAATTAGTCCTTGAATATTAAAAAAACTTCTTGAACCTAAGTTTAAAATAACAACAAAATTTTGATATCCAAGAAGGTATTACCAATATTAAAGCCCATTGCCAAGGTATTACAACCTCTGTTTTGTTAAGTTTATTCAGAACTTGTTAACAGCCCTTAGATACAGTTATTTTATAGGTAAACATATAATTGTATAAATAAACAGTTAAATTTATGTTTGATATAGGACAAAATGTTATTCAGATATGATTCAGTTTTTAGGTTTCAGCAGCCACTGTCAGAGGGCTTCTGCCTGTACAAGCTTTCTTGTACGTCGACGGTTATGGCATTAGTTGTGATTATGCAACCTATTTTTATATTTTCTTAAAAGGAGATAATTTAAAATATAGTTGTTTTACCTTATAGAACATATTTAACTTTGTAGCTAAAAGTGGTAAAACAATAATTTATTCTATTTTATTATTTAATTCTTTTTTAAACTTCCGAACTGTGATTTAAAACTCTCGGAAAAAATACCAATTGATATGGTGTTATTTTAAAGGTATTTAACAATCACTTAATCTGTGAAACACAATGAACAATAATGGTTTTGCATCAAATTAACTAACCATTTCACTACAAATGTCATTAGAATTAAGATATCTCCATTACACACCCTTTTCTAGTATGAATATAATGCCAAATCAATTTCAAGATGATGTTGTATTAATTTTAACAAGAATGTAATATGTCCTAAATTTTCGGTCTGATATATTTACTTGTGACATTTGGTCCAGTTTCATCTTTATTTCAATTGAAATTACGAACAACATTACAAAATATTGATCAGAATATTTACAGGTATATAACAAAAATGAATTATTCCTCTGGAAATGGTGGTCGCTGGTGCGAACATGTAGTGAAATATTTCATCAAAACCAAATAACTAACACAGTTTTACCTGTAAAACTAATGTGGTTGGCATTGTTATTTTAATTTTGAAATGTTACGATTAGATTTCGGTCTTCCTTAGGATCATTGAATATTACATAGTATGTTGCAGACTAAATGTTGTACACTAGATGACAACAATTAAAAACATTAGTCCTATTAATCCGAACCCCATAAATCTGAAAATCTGCTTAATCTGAACAGAATTTTAAGAAACTAAATTAATAAAATCTGCCTTAAACAAAGCATACAAACGTTATAAGCCTCCTTTTTATACGGACAGTTATGAGAGTTGCAGCACTTAAATATACCAATAAGCAAAATTAAATAAATGGATATCTATGGAAAAATGTGACATACCAGATAATTGGAACAGGGTTTGCTTTGGATCAGCGAGACAGCGGAACTCTGGTGTGGTGATAATAATATACACTCAAACTTTTAAGATACTTTGTTGAATATTTCAAATTCAAATTCATTATTTAAGTTTTATCATCAGTGGTATCGCCACTGGTGGCAAAGTTGTATGAAATGAATTACAATAAAAGTCATTAACTGTTTTCATTGCTGTGAATCCCCACTGGACCACGTGTTACAAGTAATTCCAAAGACCACCGATATTAATTCCTGATTATCAAACCCCACTAATAATCACCTCTTCAGTGGCCAAGGTCTTGTTGTTTCAGTGGGTCTCGTCTAAATGCCTGCACACAAAATAACTTGCATGTCCTCTACTAACCTTACTTGCCTTTAGCCTTACTGTGTTCTGTCTCTGCTTTCTGTATTATTGATGGGTTAGGTTTGCAGGAGATTGTTTCTGATAATCTGTCAACAAATACAACTATTTAAGGCTCTGAATATGGATATTTGATGTTTATAACATAGGGTTTAATTTTATTGTTAAGATTTGGGGTACATAGTTTAGTGATATCAGTTTGTTTGTTTGTGTAGTTAAAAATCCTTAACCGGTGATATTTTAATATGTATATTTATTGTGAGGAACAAACTATGTGTATTCTTTGTTATTTGACTAAGTGACCTAAAATTGTAATGCTCATGAATACCAGTGATAAAGTAAGTAAAAACCAGTTAGATTAACTATTGAAGAAGTTAGTCTTGTAATTGATGGATAAAGAGACGTAATCCAATAATTGCACTGGAATGTTTTCATGTCATCGACAATAAACACTCTTTCCTGGTATTAAAAGGTACTAGATGGTGATATCCTCCATTGCTGTTGGATCGTATTAAAATGAGTTTTTTCTCTTTTGAGAATTCTGTTAGGGTGTCATAATAGTTAAAATTCAAAGGAGGCTCTCTTACTACAACTATGAAGTAAGAATTAGAAGGTTGGAAAATCAAGCTACTTTGGTAGTAAATATGTAGCCGGAAACAATATATAGAGTGCTATTCTTTATAAATGTTGAAAACGTAGTAAGAACGAAGTAAACACACAAGTCTACTTTACTATACTGTACAATGTGTACAAAGTACATTATAGTCTTATTAAGTTTCTATTTAGTGTTTTTATGGTGTATTTTGAATATCAAATTTGTCAAAATGAAGAGGAATCTGATTTCCCTAAGCTTTTTTTACTAAAATAGACTTAATCAAACTTTTTTAATGTGACAAATGAAAATGTGCTCCGTTTAACATTAATCTATTAAGCAGTTTTCCAAATGAAACCAAGATTACAGAAGCTTTGATTTAGATTATAGCGTGATTGTGGTTATCTAAATATTTGTTTGCAAGGGCCTGTTGAGACTTTCAAACTGTTGGACTGCCAAGGTTCGTTTATAAACCACAAAATATTGCACAAACCGGAACACACATTTTAAGTCGTGCCTTTAAGTTTTGTTGTCATCTTTATCAACAATAAAATATCAAGCGCTAGAAACTATGTGACACTAGCGGTGATTGAAACTGACAGGTCGAGACGAGCAACTGAAACAGCTGATTGTAATTGGTCAGGAAGGGGTAGTCTATCATTTCAGGCTTAATTGTGAATACCGTGTGATTCAGACTATCGTGGGTTTGTATTACCGTAACCGCACTATAGTCAAAAATCAATAACACAATGCTCTTAGAGATTATACAGAAATTTGATTTGTAGGATTGGTTATCACCTTTATCTCTACATGATTGTTGGTGGCAAATTCAGTGTTTTTAAATGTTGTATTTTGTCTACGCTGTACAGATATGGCTTGCTACGTTTGTGTTTGTGTGTTTGTCTGCTCTCGCCCGTTTAAGCCCACAACTTTGCTGAAGTCTTTAAAGAGTAGTTGCAACGGTTAATTCTTGGATTTTTTAAGTTTATGAAATAAATTGTATGTATATAATAATAGAATGTCTTTATTTTTATACTGTCCTTTTTTCAGACAAAGTGAATTTAATATTGATTTTTATCGAGGAATTCAAAATATATTATCTTAACAAATCTGTTTCATCTCACCAAAAGTTTATTTTTTCTTTGAAAGGTTTTGATTACTTTCAAAAAGTAAATTTAATGTAATGATTTCAATTGAATTAAAAAAAACTATTTTTACCAAAGATAACATTATTCCTTATCTTTAAATAAAAAAATAACTTTTTTTACTAAGGAGAACATTATTTGTTCTACTTTTTAGCTTCCGTATGTTTGAGTATTTATATTCTGTGTTTGGCGAAAACTAGGTTTATATTGAAAAGTTCCTATACTACTCAGCATTAGAAAGAAAACTTTGCAGTTGTTGATTTATCACTTAACTGATGTTTAATACCCTTAAACCTTGGTACTGGTAGGGTAGGATTTTGAAATTTACCAAAATGTATGCTAATGAAAATTGTAGGGGTCTCTAATTTCTAACTGGACCGACTTTTTTTGGCATTTAATCAGACGTAGTTATTAGCTCTAGTTCTTCTCATAAAGAATTATTGTGTAATATAAAAGCCTGGAGTCTATATATTTATGTCCAGTAACAATTTAATTAATAGCTAACAGAATTCAGTTGATAGTTTTACTTATAGTCAATGGTTTTAGTAATGCAGAATATTAAAAAGCTGATTGTGTGTAATCAACCAATTTGTATAGTTCAGAAGCTAAGATAGCTGGGAATATATTGACTTTAAATATGGAGCATAATAACATAGAGTGGGCAATCCCACATTATGCAATTATGAAGTAAAGTTTAGCAAAAAGTGTTTAGGTTCTATGCTGCTGTCGAATGGTCCATCATGAAGGTTGAGTTTGAAAAAAATTGGTAAAGTGATCAAATACAATTACTGGCATGTTTCACTATGTACAAACCAACAACAATGCATCAGCATTTTTATGCTGAGTATTTTAAGAATTATCTTATCGGCTGAAGAGGGCCCAAGCGCCCTAAAGCAGCCTCAGTGGGCCAGGGACTTTCCCGCCCACTGGAACCTCACAAAAACAACAAATTACACTCTTTTGTCCCTTCCTGTACAATTTATGATGAACAATTTTGTTTTACATAAGGGAATGTGGAAATTTTGGTTACTGTTCAGTATTTAATATACTCAAAATATCAGCCTACTTTTTACATTTTTGTTAGTACACAAGAGTAGTGTAATCACAAGAAGTATACATTATTTTTTGAACTCATTATATATGATTTTTCCTAGTTACATTTCCACTTATTAATTTACTAACGACCAGTTTTTGGATAAAATATGAGTTTAAAGTACTGAGTAAGCATCATTAAAGTACTAGCATGTACATGGTGTGGGTTAAATATTATAATTAATACCTACAACATTTTTTATACATCTAGAAACAGTGGTATAGTGGTAGTGTTCTTGCCATAAAATTGCCATAAAAATATCTGTGTTATCACTTCAACTTAATGATATTTAAAACTCAAATGTTGCAGAAAAAATTACCAGTGAATGTAAATTATGTGCTGTTTAGGAATTTTTATGAAGAAGGTTATGATCTTACACCACCAGGTAAATTCAACAGCTTTAAAATTCTTATACAGGTCAGGAAATAGTTAGATTGCTAGACAAATTAGCATTAATAAAGATAAACTGATATTTTAGTAACTTGTTGCTTGCTTATTTCTAAGCACTATATTTGTTTTTATTTATCATCAAAACCACCCCAAAGATGTTAAAATCTCAATTTTTGGAATAAGATGGGAAATACCTATAGAAGTTCTACCAGCCCAACTTAATGGTAATACGTTGCCTGATACTTTGTACTTTTTTAATGGTGAGGTCCCAATTACTTTAGTAATACTTTTCATTGCAAGTTACTGTACACGTTTGCAAATGATGAAAATATAAACATTTGGTACGTATGTTTTATAGCTACATCCAATGTAGTAGTTCAAACTGTCCAGTTGGTCTGGGGAGCATTTTCTGTGAAAGCATTTTGATTGGATTAGACATTCAGTAATTGGTTTCACTTTCTGATCTCAGAATAAGTTATTTTTGCTTATAAAATTTACTTTTCGCACACTATTTAGTTTTTCTATTTCTGGGGGCATAGTTTTAACCAAACTCTTGAAAGCTTATTTTTGTTTAACTTCAAATAAATTTGTTTAAGTTACCAGACAAAAATAAACACGGTTTAATATTGTTAGAAATTCTAATTAATTATTTTGTTTAAACTTGTATTTAACATTAGTTTTAAGCCTAAAATCACAAATTATAAAAACTCAACGATTCCTCAATACCACTGGAATCCCTAACTATATCCTTGAAAAGGTGACGTAAAATACCGGTTGCCTTCAATATAGTGTATAATAGTGTTTCAATAAGGCAACTCCAGCGTGCCTTATCGCCTTATCCTTTCCCGTGTTTGTAGGAACTCAGCCAATCTGTTTACCTCAATACTAATGATGGTTACATTAGAGTGGTAGGATGCAAGCCCTGTTATTAACCAATAAGGGTGTAATCTGAATCTTGTTGAATCATTTGAGTATCCCTGTGGGACAAATGTTCTGACTGCGGTTCGCCTGACCAGTGAGGCCCAGCATTCTTACATCGGTGGACTATTCCAAAGTAACTCCCATTTTCACTAAGGAGTTCAATACATTTCACCTGGTTATGAAATTAATGACACAACTCATAATACTGCAACTGTGATAGTTTTTGTAGCTTGAATCGTTCTGTTTATTATTTTTAAATTGATTGTGAAATCCTGAAGTTTTGCGTCCCTGACTTTTAGATATTTAAAAATGTATTTTACTTTTCATTATAAAGCAAATATATTTCTCCCTTTTTACCACAAAACTTTTGTAACAGAGGTCTCTTGTATAATTAGCCAGCCTTTATAACTAAACAAGTTTGATTCATGCCGAGTGACCAGTAATTTTGCTTCTTAATCGGTTATTTTTATTAGCTAATTATTTTCAACTAGCTTAAACAAACACATATTCTCATCGCAATAATTAGAAGTTTTCACGGTAGGAATTTAACTCTCACTTCAGCCCTTAACTACTAGCTTGGTAGCTCATTAATTTATAGTTTTGAGTGGCATACAAATGTTCATGGAAGGGTTGGATTGCATTAAAATGAAAAAGTGATGAACTCTATAGGAAATCAAAGTTACTTCCTAACTGGTTGATGGTCAACTGCTGTAAATCGGTTGTTCCATTAGGAACCGGTTGTCCCCAAGTAACCAGTTGTCCCACAAGTAACCGGTTGTTCCCCAAGTAACCGGTTTTGAGCAAAGTTGTGGGTTGGCGGGCGCAACCAGGAGTGAGCGTGGTGTGCTAATGTCGAGCTTGTAGCAGGAGGGTGGACTGAACTCAACCGAGTCCATGACCAGAGCTTTGATCAGTGAAGACTCGATTGCTCGTCAGAACAACGCTGGCCCAGTGCAACTCGGGTATGTAGCCTTGTCTCTTGCATGCTCCTCCTCTGTAGTGGTAGAGATAGGCTGACAACTCAAGGTGTCGGGTCACTAATTCCATTCCTTATTTGTCATTTCAAACTCCAGGATCTCACGTACAAGTGACTTGGAGCGAGTTGCAGTTGAGAGCAATGTCGGTCCCTCTCCTTAACTGGAGGAAAGTATAGATACTTTTTGCTGTTAACAACTTTTCTGAGCGTCATGAATCTAATTCCTACTTTACATTTAATTCGACCGAATAAATTTGACATTACTAATTCCTCCAATTTGGAAAAATAATCATTTCTGGAGAATAATTCTTTTAACAAATTGGCTGAAGAGACATATCCCTACTAATCTTTTATTCTTATTTGTTCACCATTGATTTGAGCTCTGTTGTGCAGTCCTACTCCTTTTTATATAAATTATCAAGGTCAGTATATATCTTGTGATCGACTCTTTGTCAGTTCCCTCGTCGTGGCTCCATCAAAGAAGGTTTTGAGGTTTCTTCATTTTAGTGAAAACGTAGTATTGAAGGGATTAATTCTTGTTATATCCTACGTTTACTTACTACAGTGATTTTCTTATAGTCATAACTTATTTTATGCATAATGTGATGATAATAATAACAAATATTACTACAGATAACTTACATTTAACTGTGGTTGATAGTCTTTCATTCTTGAATATACCGGGTATCACACTGTTGATTGCTCACTGCAGCAAACATAGCCCAGACATTTTGGTTTTGTATCGTTTTTAAGTTAAACTTGATCTTTTTCCTACTTGAAAGTTTCATTTAAGGTAGTATTTGTAGCAAAGGGTTCTACCAACAAATACCTTTAAAAGTAGGCATAACCCAATCGACGTTTACATGTAACATTTATAAGACTACCATTACCTACTTTTGGTACATAAACTCTGGAATTGTCATGAAATATAGTCAGAAATTTTGCTTACAGATTTTTTATTAACAGATTAACAATCATCAGAAGCACTAAAAATGAAACCTCATTATAATTCAGTCGAGTATGCTGAAAAATTTGAAGCTTAATTGTAATTTCTTATCCGGTTTCAAGCCTTAACCAAATGTTGTGGTGAGTGGAAGATGGCAAGGCGGGCTTTTGGCGTAGCTGCACATTTTGCATCTGCTATTAGTTTATTAACCATCATACTTTTGTTAAAGTCAGCTATACCCTTCACTTTAAGATTGTCATAGAAATAAATTTGAAATTGATCTGCACAAGGATGCTTATGATTTATGAGCCGTATACAAGTATATTACTGCTTGCATGTAGGTCATGATATTTTAAATCCAGCTTAAGCATTTGTCTATTCATTTTAAGATTTTGTTGCAATATAGCATTTTAGGAAAAGTTAAGTGAAATAGCGGTTTCATAAATGTAACATGAATTGAACTGGTCGACAAAACAGTTTTCCTAAGCAGCTTTGTATTTTGCATTTTACACAAGTTTCTGTGTTATTCCTACAACAACAAAAAAAAAACTTAAAATGGCCTTCTTCAATTGTTGACCAGGCCCCAGACTAATTGTGTTACCTTCCACAATGACTAGACGACTAGATTAAAATAATATTTTGTAAATACAAGAGAATCACCAATAGGGTAGAGAACATTTCCTTTCATTCTATAAATAATTGCATAGAAAAATCTTACTAATTTGATTCCACCTAGGCAAATAATGAAATTGTTATTTTAAAATTAATCAGTAAAATAAATTTTAGCAATTGAAAGCATTTTTTTGTATATTTTTATTTCCAATGCCAATTGAATTTTTGTAAAAGAGTATCTCACAAACAAATTTAAGGGAAAGCGGTCCAAACCTCTCAAATTTGTATGGGCACCCCGGGAATCGAACCTGTGACCCCAGGAACCGAAATCTCACACGTTAAGCGTTACCAGCCTCGCTAGGCTGACCTGGTTGGTTTTAGTTATGATTCTACAAATTCTAGTAAAATTTGTTTAAGCCTGGTGTAGTCTTTGGCCTTTATGGCTCGAATATATAATAATTAAGTTAGTTAAAAGGAATTGACAGAAATATCAGCAGATATTGCTCTGTGATGATATACTCGCTTTGATATAAATTTAGTTTAGTATATATAGTTTAATCATAGAATCAACTTCTTGTAGAATACTATAAACAGTTAGCAATCATTTATAAGTAGTAGTATGTTTTTTACATATTTGCCTTAAAATAATTACATGCTGTAAATTGTTATCTTTCATCACATTACTTCAAGCCGGTGAACTTGAGCGGATGCACGGAAATCAAATTATCGTATTAACAAAATAAAGCAGACAGTTCTTTACCTGTTTTGGGTCTTAGTACTGATCAGCTTCGATTCCCTGATTCTAGAGTAATTATTCAATTAGTATTGTCGAGTAGGTAAATTTAGTACAAATTTATCGATGAAAGAGTTTTTAGTTTTTATAGTCTTATCAAGAAACGTGTAAAACTTTATGTAAATCTTGTTTTCAAATTTGTATAATTAATTCAGATATCAAATAAAACTGTTATACATCTATATCTTGCAACATTTTAACTCGTCATTTTTTTTATTGTTGCTGCTTTCTTATTGTTCGGTTGTTGCTTTCATTGCACAGAGGAGAAATGGATCGAAAGCTCATGATGCGGTAAGTACTAGATGCAGTTTCTGCACTACGTTGCATCAAGTACAATTAATTTTAAACGCACTTCTCCTGGCTTGGAAATATTATATGACATCTTTAAGCTTGAGTTAGCATTTTGCATTGATTTATTGGTTTGGTTTAGATGCACAAACATGGCACGATTATTTAGGAATTTCATGAAATGTTTCAACTAAGTAATGTTAGTTAATCAAATCAAATCAAATCATATATTGTCATACAAATCACAGATCATTGACAAAGTCACATCACAGCTCCATTGACAGCCAGGTCCAATATCAGGTAAAAATTACAATATATTTTTAGAAAGCTTATCTCTTATATAATTTGGTCATTACACTAAAATGTCTTTGTTAAGATTCTGAAGGTCCACATTCATTTGCTATTTCTCACTGGCCTTATCCAAACTAGGATCAGTTACATGTGAATTTTAAAATACCCACCTAAGGAAAACTCCTTCTGGGTGTCTGCAGTGGTTGGCAATTGCAGGGAATTACCGAAAAATTCAATGGTAATTTAAGCAGAAACAAATCACTCAAAGCCAAATTTTCAGAAATCGCAATCCAACACCGTAAATACACTTACTTGCAGTTTTAAATTCTTTGGATGTGTGATCCTAAACATTTAGGGGAGCATAAATTACAAATATTCATAAATATATTAACAGGTTATTTCTATGTACATGTTTGTGGTGATAGATGCAAATGTAATTTAGTGTACCAATTCAGCTTATCTCTTTTTGGTTTTTAGTCATGGCTACGAACCTAAATGATTGTGTGTGTTTTATATATATATGTATCATATAGGGATGAGTCGATACCGAAATGTATCGATTCTCGATACCGATACCAGAAAAATCTATTCCTGATTCTCGATACCGATACCATCGATACCTACGATTATTCAGTACCTATAGTTGTTAAAACTATTGTTAAAAACAGTTACAAATTTATAATACAATTTAAAATTATTTATTAGTATTTTGTAGTTAATTATCAAACAAAGTTTTTAATGCAATTTTTTGCATAATTTAATGTTAATTTCACTAGTATGCTATAGTAATGTAGAAAAACAAAAACTGTTTATTATAAATTAATAATAAGGAAAAACTTGGATGTAAGATAATGACTCAACGAAATAATGTTGGTTAGCCGACTGGTTTATTGCTTTCAACCAGACCCCTCCCCTCCCCTCCCATCACTCTTCCTTCCTTATCTCCAAGGTAAGATTTTTGCCACCGACCCAAACACTCCTCGTGCCTTTTTTAGAGCGGGTAAATGGCAGGAGTATCTCTTCCCATGCACTTAGTAGCGCAGGTAAATGGCGGGGATATCGATGGTATCGGTATCGACATTGAACGAATGAATATCGATACTGATACCAATGTCTAAGAATCGGTGGTATCGAGAATCGACTAATCCCTAGTATCATGTAACATTAAAACTTCATAAAAGTGATTAAAAATCTGGAAATAATATACCTGTGTTGTCAGTTTGATTAATCAAATGTTTTTATGACATTTCCAAAAGTCTCATATTAACCCATTTGATGTTACCATGCAAATAATACACAAGGGAAAGTATTTAAAGATTTTGCGAGAAAAATCAATTAAAGATTTTGCGAGAAAAATCAATCAAGATTATCAAATTCACTTTCATGGTAAGCTCTGAATTTACTGTACATCTAGTTTGCTTAAAAATTGTAATTTAATTTCTAAATACAAATTAATCTTTTTTACCAATTTTTTTTGACATAACAATACCAGAATTGTCCATAAAACACTTTGGACCTAGTTTATACTGAAAATTGTTTTAACGAGGAGATATAACATTTTTACTCATCATTTTGCGATTTACAAAATGTTATATGCTTTACTTCACTGATAGTTGTGTAAGTCATATTATATTCAAATACATTTAAAACCTAAATCCAGGTCTTTGTTTTAGAATAGGATATCAAGAATTTTCTGAACTCAAGTTTTGTTACGATTGGTGGTTTTTGAACTTGTTGATAAAATATTGATTGTATACTTTTGAGTTATTTTGTTATACTTCTGATTTTGATGTTTTCGTTATTGTGTTCCCGTTCCCGTTCCCGTTCGGTATTTTAAATGCATGTTTGTTGTGTCTTCTGTTGCATCAGACCTTGGCTACTGAGTTTAAATTTGTTATTATTTATCCGTTTCATAAGTTTTTATCTGTCCGTCTAAAAAACATACTTTTCTAAGCACAATTTTATTCTTATTTTGAAACTAGAAATTTATTTGCGGATAATTAGTCTTTAAGGAAGTTATTAACGGTGTTATTTATGTTACAAATAGCTTACAATAATTCATGTTGTTTTTCATTTTCTGTGGATAAAACATTTTTTGTTACAGATATTGGTGACATTTTTTAATCAGATTCAAAGCTGTTATGTTCTTGATTGTTTCTGTTTATATATACGGACAATTTTTTTATCAAGAAGGTTATGTTTTAGTATTTTAAATTTGTCAATGAATAATTTTTAGGCTTATTGTTTGATTACAATTATTAACTTCCACAGACACATTGTGATTGATTTTTAGATTTCGTAGCCACTTAATTTGGTTTTCTGCTTGTTGTTCTGATTTTAAAATGTAATGACATTTTTCTCAACTTCAGCTTTGTAGCGGGTGTTATTCTGCGTGAGCGCATCCCAGCGTTCGAGCGCATGTTGTGGCGAGCCTGCCGCGGCAACGTCTTCTTGCGTCAGGCGGAGATCGAGCTCCCTCTTGAAGATCCTTCCACTGTAAGTCAATCTGAAATTTTTCACAGTCAGCATATAAAGTAAACAATGTATGTCAATCGAGTGTTTCAGAGGGCTCCGTTCTCGGACCCATTCTCAGACAAGACATGACATGGGAGGAAGAAGGACAAAGTCCATAGCACGATCACTTTTAACGTCAAAGTAATGCATACGTGTGGTCCCATGTACAATGGTTAAATAAATCTCTAAAAAGCCAACGTTAAGCTTTTAAGTTTGCAAATGGGATTTTCACATTGAAAATAAAATATTAATAGTCCATTCTAATGCTATATTATTAGCAGAAAATAGTAGGAACCAATTTTTGTTTATGATTACGCCAGTTTCAAAGTTAATTTAAATATATGTAAATTAACAAATGTAATACATAGCAGTCTGTTAGTTGTTTATATGTTGCATCATATCTGATGAATCAAGAGCAATTAGTAAAGATTGAAAACAGTCCAATATTGCAAATTATTGGCTGCGCTACTTTAGGTATTTTTCTGAAACGAAACCAGCATTAATATAATGTGAAGAAGTTCCATAAATCTAAAAGGCAAAGATTTGAATTTTTGTAAATAGTCAATAGTCAATAGTCAAATATCTTTATTCATTCAGAAGTACAGTGTACAACATTTGAACAGTGTCAATATATTATAAGTGATACAATAAGTTCAAGCCTTTCTAAACATAGATATATATCTTTTACTCTTAGCCTGGAAGAGTGAGGTGGAAAAATTCATTCAGTGTGTAAATGGCTGCATCTATCAAATACTCCTTCAGTTGTTTTTAAAATTTTGTGTGATTGTTTTCATTCAAAATATGTTGCGGTATCTTTTTCAAAAATTTGCCTCCCGCATACGATGGCCTTTTCTCATAAAATTGTAATCTATGGTGACTACAAACGGCCTCATTCTTTTTCCTTGTATTATATTGATGAATGGGATGAATAGAAACATTATTTGCCAATTTATTTATTGCTACTAAAATTGAGTCAAAAATATATTGTCCATATACAGTAAGTATTTTTAACTGTTGAAAATATTCTCTAGCCGAATCATTATGTTTTAGTTTAAGGATTATTCTTATAGCTTTCTTCTGCAATTTTAATATCCTATCGAGATTTTCTTTTTTTGTTGCACCATATAGGCAAATTCCAAAAGAGAATGAATATGTGCAAAATAAATATTCTTCAGGGTTATTAAATTGCAATGAAAGGACATTTTTGAAAGAGCATAGATTCCAGAATTTATTTTGGTCAGTACTTTACTTACATGCTCATTCCCATTTAAGTGTTGATCTATTGTTAGTCCTAAAAAATTTGTACTTTCTTTCTGTAAAATGAAATTAGAGTCATACATTATTATTGGTTCATTACAACTTTTATTTTGTGCTGTTTTAAATGTAACAAAATTTGTTTTTTCATGGTTTAGTATTAAATTTTGATTTAGTAAATAATTGCCTAAATTCCCAAGTTCTATGAAATCTGTCAATTCCGTTTGTTCAAGAGTTGGGGATGATATCATTAAACTAGAATCATCAGCATAAAGGCACAGTTTACTGCTCGGTTTACATGTCAGTTTGTTATCAAATGCAGTATGTCCTTCAAATAGCAAAGGCCCCAAAATAGACCCTTGCAGAACGCCAAATTTTATTGTTTCTATTTTTGATGCAGCCTTAATAATTTTATTGTTTGATACATAACTGATTTCAACAAATTGTGTTCTATTGGTCAGGTAAGAATCAAACCATTTTACTGAATTTTTGGAGACCCCTAGAGATGATAATTTTTGTAACAGTATAGGATATTTCACACTGTCAAAAGCCATGGTTAAGTCCATGAATATTCCTGTTGTATTTTTACCTCTGTCAACAGACTCGATCACTGCCTCTAAAAACGAAACAGCTGAAGAGGTGACTGACCTTCCAGATCTAAACCCATGCTGAATGTCATCTATTAAATTGAATTTTTCAAGGAATGAAGTTAATTGTTGTTGTACTATTTTTTCATAAATTTTTGAAAAGGTTGGTAATAGGTTGGTAATAGGTCGATAATTAGCGATACTTTTCCTGTCATCTTTCTTATGTATAGGTACGATTCTTGCTTTTTTCAGTTGATCTGGGAATGAACCAGTAATAAAAGAAGAATTGATCAGGTGGCATAAAATCTTACTTATTTCATATTTCACACTTTTCAGGACACTAACAGGTATTTCATCGTACCCACTGGAGTTTTTATTTTTCAGTGAACCTATTATGTTTTCCACCTCAATTTCATTCACTGACTTAAAACTAAACTTGGTCACCAACACATTTGAACTACTGACAGGGTCTGGCTCTATACACTGTACATACATATTTCTATTTGGGTCAATATCTTCCACCTTATTTACAAAGTAATTGTTAAATAAATCTGAAATAATTTTGGGGTCATCAATGGTATTTGTGCCAATAGTCAGAGCAATATCCCTAAACCGATTTTGGTTGTTATTTTTAGAATCAACTTCTGAGTTTATAATTTTACAAACAGTTTTTTGGATATTAGAGGTGTAGCAGGGGGAGGGTAAAAGATATTTGGTTGTTACCGCGACCATATGTAGCGGGGGGATAGGAATGAGACATTTACTAGTTAAAGCTGGGTATGTTGCCCGGGAAGTATTGACTGGTTATTGTATGGCTACAGGGGTGGCTAATTGGGCTGCTAATTGGAATTGACATAACTATACGGGGGAAAGAGGGGCGTACTAATCTGGGGTAATAATTGGGCAATACAACTGTGTGGTAACTACAACTGGGAGCTTGGCGTGCTGACTCTGCTACTGGTTTGGCTAATTTAGGACTAGCCAATCAATTAGGCAGGCCAAGGTCTGGCCAAGCCATGTGGTGCTAATTAGTACTGAAAAACTAATTGGGGGTTGGAAAACGTGACTGGGTGTCCAGAGACCTATGGATCTTTACCAAACCAGAATGCTATACCAGCCAGCTCTGATGATGGGTTAAACTAATAATAACTAATAAATATCCTTCCAGACCTAATAGTGAAATTGTTACAAGTGTCTAACCCTGATAAACTGATAACTGTATTGGATAATATATGAATAACTAAGTTCCTGAATCCAAGCAATGAGAGTTAATTAATTAATTGTCTTCTGAGTAGAGGAAAGGCCTGAATCTAAAAAGGCAATCTGAAACCTGACATGTGGTCGAGCCGAAACCTCGACCAATTTACAATTCCTACATAATCAGTTGGTTGGGGGGTCCCAAAAGGGATTGCCCCTCCGATTGGTGGCTAGCCTACCATTTCTGAAACTAAGAACTAATTATAATTACGGTACTTAAGCAAACTGGAGAAATTTTCAGAACCAGTTGAGCGGGAGGGGTGCTTTCCGGTCGCTGGTGTAGATGCAAAAGGGGGAGAGACGCCGTCGCGAACCGCCACTAACGGTTTTAGAATCAGCTGGCTCAACGCCGGTTATGCTGGCGTTTGGTGCGGTTATGCAGGCCGCCTACACTATATAAAAATAGCGTGACGCTTAGCGTCACAACCACCCCCCCTAAGGCCAAAGTGAAAACGAAAAAAGTTTGTTGGAAGGTGGGTGAAGGTGTGGGTTAGATGTTGGAGTTTGAGAAATTCGCTCGGTTTTGCTCCCTCTGTCATGCCCGTGGTCCCGAGATATCATGTTCCCGGTTTTGATTCAGGGGAAGCCGCGAGCAGACGAGGAAAGCCAAAAAGCCAGCACCAGTCCGACTTCGTCTTGGAACCTCGGTCGCCGCGTTTCTTTTGGGGAAGATTGCTAATGTTTATTTTGACCAACCACGGCAGGAATCGGGATCCACCCCCCCCCTGCAAAAGGAGGATGGGTTGTAGGGGAACGACAGTTGAATTTGGCCTAACGTACCTGACTTTAATTGAGAACAAAATTGAAAACTGAGTGAAAAAGATTGATTTAATTTGGTGTAAAAGGGACGGACATCTGCACGCACAAAAATTTTGTATATTTTTGTTTGGTTTTTTTAAGCTATTTAGTTGTTGGATGTATTAAAGTCTTTTTTCACTATGAGCACTTGGTCGGAGAACTTGAGGTGGAGGTGTGAGGTGAACTGAATCAAAATTTTGAGGTTGCCGTGATGACCGAGAGGAGGACTTGATGTGGTTGAGCTGATGGAGCAAGTGGGCTCTGGTCCGGTGTAGGCAGTAGCGTTGGTGGCTCGCAACACGTCCGGATCACCGTGCTGTGGTTGAAGGTGGAGCGCTGTTGGTGAGGATAGTGTTGCGGTTCAGTTGGGCATCAGAGTGTTTTGTTGCCGTTATCTCGGTATCGTCAACTTGATTGATAAGGTCCTGTAGCTGTCTTTGGGGGATCACTTTTCACTGTAATTCACAGGGAGCTGTCCTGAGTCACTGAGTTGATTCGGGCTGTAGTATTTTGCTTTGAAAGGTTTGGCTTGGATTTGGTTGGTTGGGTTTAAATTATTTATTTATTTTTTTTTTTTTTGTTTTGATTGTGCAGGTGTCTTACTATGTAAAAAATACTTGGGGAGAAAGATATAGTTGAAAAGAAGGATTTAAGATCATTGGAGTTGTAAAAGGGAACTGTCGTGTTGGAGGTGTTTGACGGTGGCTTGCAAGGCGGCGGTCCGATCACTGACGGGTTGGTCGGTTCCTAAAGGGAAACCGAGGGATTGACCCATGAGTGGCGCCGGGTAACCAAGGTTAGACTGGTGGGGCTCGCGGAAGCCGTAAGAGAACTGTGAAGTAAGGAGGTTGGAAGGATGTAATTGCTTTAATCTTGAAATGAAAATTTTTTGTTTTTATTTATTTATTTTTTTTTTTTGCTGAGAATTCGCATGCGATACTTTTTGGGCAGGCGATTGCGTGCGCAGGGAGAATGGCGCATTTGGTAGCTGTGTTGAGCGGTTATATTTCAGGAAAGGGTGCTTGGGTCTAAAGAGAGTGCACTTTCCTTTCCTGACAACTTGTCGGGTTCAACCATTATTGGTAGGTGGTCCAGTTCGGTGCCTACTTAATGTATGTAAATATTATAAAATTCTGAAACTTAATAAGTTGTATCACCTTGTTAACATAATCTGAGGATTTAAATATAACTAGCATTTCTTTAAAATAATCTGAGTTTTCCCTAAACCTAACTACTACTACCTTAGTGACTAATTAAGCTAGGAAGGCTGAAAATGAAATAAGGGTTACAATAAGAAAGAAATAGAGAAGAGTTTTGTCTCTCAACACACGACTGATCAGGTCGCCACAGAAGGTGCCACCACTGGGCCCTTTCCTGCGGAGGTAAAAGAAACAATAATAAAAAAGGGTAACCAACCGCAGAAAAGTCATTTTAAATCTCAAAAAAATTCTTTACAAAACCCAGAGTGGGTGTCGTAGACGAAAAGGGAGGGGAAACAGAGTTTGCCGACAACGCACGGGGGAGGATGTGTAGGGCAGCCCATCAGCGAAGGATACCCTGAGACTCACAGTCCCCCGGGCGTTGGCGGGGACAGCGACAGAGAGAGAAAACTTAACCTAGTATCACTTCGGTATAGCGGTTCTGGTCTGGTAAAGAGGTAATTACTTTAAAACTGTGGTTGAAAAAATCTCTGAGTTGTGAGTATTGTAAAGATGCACCTGAGGTAACGCGCCCAACAGAGAAAATGAGGAATTGTCCTAAAAAAAAATTTTTACAAAATTTCTTTAAATGCAAAATTTTATTGTGCTAAAGGAAATAAAAGCAAAAAAATTGACCTAGGCCAAGCATTCGGATGAGATTTACCAAGAAATGACTTCTCTGGAGCATAAACAGTCGTTGCGTGAGACAAGGATGATAAAAACTACGTCGGTGACTGTGAAAGGGAATTGTCTATTACAGGAATTAACTTTCTAAATGCGTCGTTGTTGAAATGGATGCAATCACGACGCATAGTGCTCCCATAATACGCATGAAAAAACTTCATCTGATTTAATTCGTCGGGGAGTTCTATCACTCTTACTGAATCAGAACGTAGAGTAAGCAAAAATCTATTAACTTTGTGCAAACGGGCAAGTGCTGGGATGGAGATGCCTATCCACGGATAATGCGGCAAAGTCATGAAAACGATTGCCATTCCAGGATAAGTTCTACGTAATATTCTCAAAAATTACAGAAAGGAATTCTTAAATACTGCTACATCTACATTGGTTAAAAAATCGTTGGTACCTAAGAAAAACAGTTAGGGAATGCGTGACTGTACTGCAGAAAAATTTAATTTCACAAAAACCTTGAGGTCACTTGTGCTTCCTCCAGAGATGCTCTTGACCAAAATCGGCCGTAAAGTCCCGGTTAATGCCGGATTTGCTTGTGAAAAACTGAAAAATCTCCTGGCGTACGAGTCGCCAAGGACCTGGACATCTATTAATTTGCTTGGCTGGCTCATATTTAAATTAAACTGAAAGGGGAAGTGCAGAAAAAAAAAGGCCGACCGACACCAGAAGTGTCAATTTGAGAAATAAAATTGAGGTCGGCCCCCCTAATCCTATACCTAACAAAAAATTCGAATAACAGACAGGGTCACACGTAATCTACACTAAAATCAAAATTGAATCTAAATGTGGGTCACTCTTAAGTCAAGAGAATCTGTACACTAAACAAAAACCCACTAAGTCGAGTATTAATGCATTTAAGCGTAGAACAAGAAAACCCTAGGTACTACTGGAGTATAAAATCAAGACTAAGTTTCAAAAATGAAAAACTGAAGTTAATTTAAACTCATTGTTTAACTAGCAAAAGCAATGTAGATGCATCGAGCGTCGAACAAAACCGTTAACTTTAGGTTAGCTAACCGAAGAAGTTGCGAATGCATGATCGCCAACCGTGTGACGTTAGCTGTGATGTGTCGTTATGGGATATCTATTGGCAGATTCAATGCTCGAGCAACAATGCAATAATAAAAGCCCAATGGATAAAAAACTTTATAACTGGCCTGCTTCATTAAAATCCAAAGTATTACTAGCAAAAATAAAGGCTAGAACTACTTTATAACTGTAAATAAACCCAGAAACCCGGATGGTACTTAAGATAAACTGACTACTATGAGTGGCTGAAGTCTATAACTGAGGCTTTTATCCCTACAAAAGATCTACATTTTTACTCATACATAACCCCATTCTGTAGTTTTTTTAATGAAAAACAATAGGCTAAAGTCATCTAAACCTCCAAAAGATTCAAAATACAGCTTGCTGTACCTGACCAGGTATTGGCTAATTCACAGCTATTGGCTAAAACAAGCCCTGAATTCTAGCGCTATTTTAATAGTGGTAGAGAAGGCTACTTGGATTTAACTATGTAAAATTAGGCAAAATGCAATGCAAATCCCAAATGTATTAGCCAAAAATACAAAATCTATTTCACTGCTGGCCATTTAATAGCTTGCTGTAAGACCCATGGCTGGTATTTGGCTGGGCGGAAAAACTGACTTTAAACCCTGTCAAAAACTACAAATGGGTCTGACTTTCCTACAGAAGCCTACTTTGTTACTTATATATGACCCTATCAAGTATTCCTACATCCTAAAATAGTAGCCTAAAACCACTTAACACCTCAATACAGGTAAAAAGATGACTACTGTACAGTGACCGCTAGGCCCTATAAAAGGGTTTCCCTATTATAGCTTTCCTGCCTGAATATTGTTTTGCCAATTAGGTTTTGAAGTTAATGTGTCTAGGGATGGCCAGTATATTACACTAAACACCTATTTAAACTTAAAACACAAAATTTACAGCACAAAATAAATTAACATTGAGACAATGCACAGCACAGAAAATGGTACAGCACAGACACTGCAATAGTGTTGGTAATAATCACTGGTGAGATGGAAATATGCTTTATTTAGGGTATTATAATAAACAATCACTGAATTTAACACTTACAAGGTGTGGTTTAACATTAAAATAAAAATGGTCATTGCTGGCAAAGAAAATACACCTTGTATTGCCAAATGCATTAGCTTTAATAGAAAACTGGGGAGCCTTTAATCCACTATACCTGGGACTCTCCACAGTATATTTTTAAGACCATATTTGCCACTTGCTTTAGGCTTACACTTTAATTATTAAAAACACTGAAACACCATACACTGTAACATTGCAGGCTGGAAACTAGATGGATGCCACTTATACCTATGCTGCAACAAACATAAACAAAAACAATCTGTACCTACAAAATTGGCCATCCTAGAATTTAATTTGGAAAAATAATTTGCTTAAAGCTAAAAGTCCTAGCAAGCCCCTAGTGTCGGCGGTGCAAATTTTAAATTGTCCTCTACTCAGAAGACAAAACCCTAGCAAAAGCAATTTTTTTACACTCTACAGAGCTGACTGAAACACCAAATGGTCTGGGGTGTCTGCTACCATATGTAGCAGGGGGAGGTAAAAGATATTTGGTTGTTACCGCGACCATATGTAGCGGGGGGATAGGAATGAGACATTTACTAGTTAAAGCTGGGTATGTTGCCCGGGAAGTATTGACTGGTTATTGTATGGCTACAGGGGTGGCTAATTGGGCTGCTAATTGGAATTGACATAACTATACGGGGGAAAGGAGGGGCGTACTAATCTGGGGTAATAATTGGGCAATACAATTGTGTGGTAACTACAACTGGGAGCTTGGCGTGCTGACTCTGCTACTGGTTTGGCTAATTTAGGACTAGCCAACCAATTAGGCAGGCCAAGGTCTGGCCAAGCCATGTGGTGCTAATTAGTACTGAAAAACTAATTGGGGGTTGGAAAACGTGACTGGGCGTCCAGAGACCTATGGATCTTTACCAAACCAGAATGCTATACCAGCCAGCTCTGATGATGGGTTAAACTAATAATAACTAATAAATATCCTTCCAGACCTAATAGTGAAATTGTTACAAGTGTCTAACCCTGATAAACTGATAACTGTATTGGATAATATATGAATAACTAAGTTCCTGAATCTAAGCAATGATAGTTAATTAATTAATTGTCTTCTGAGTAGAGGAAAGGCCTGAATCTAAAAAGGCAATCTGAAACCTGACATGTGGTCGAGCCGAAACCTCGACCAATTTACAATTCCTACATAATCAGTTGGTTGGGAGTCCCAAAAGGGATTGCCCCTCCGATTGGCGGCTAGCCTACCATTTCTGAAACTAAGAACTAATTATAATTACGGTAATTAAGCAAACTGGAGAAATTTTCAGAACCAGTTGAGCGGGAGGGGTGCTTTCCGGTCGCTGGTGTAGATGCAAAAGGGGGAGAGACGCCGTCGCGAACCGCCACTAACGGTTTTAGAATCAGCTGGCTCAACGCCGGTTATGCTGGCGTTTGGTGTGGTTATGCAGGCCGCCTACACTATATAAAAATAGCGTGACGCTTAGCGTCACAGAGGATTTACTGATTTTGTCCTCATAGTGTTTTGTTTTAGCTTGATTTAATTCTTTCCTAAACAGATTTTTTCATTATAAGGAATAAGGAAAGCAGATCACAAAAATGGATTTCTGTTGCTTGTTTTGTGCTGTTTAAAATAGTGCATAACATAACATTTTATTTTAAATCACAGGGGAAACATTGTTTACAACTATTCATGCTTATGTTGATTCCATTTAGTTTAGACACAGTTGCAGTTTACTGTTACCTGCATTGTTAAAAAAAACTGTTTTTGTAGGTACATAGGTCATTAAAATTATTAAAGCTAGGAAGTTGAAATTTCCTATTAGTGTATAAGATATTAATCCTCCTATTTACTCCAGATTGTTTCCCTCTGTAAATTAACTCTCCCCGTGGCATTCGTCTGGATTAGTCTAATGCAAAGTGTTTTCTGTACTGTTTTCTCTTTTTGCATACAAAACTGGTCGCATACAAATAGCCATTTTGCACTTTTCTCAAACTATTCAATGTTTTTCATGTATAATTTTTTTTCCTATGACTTTTATATATTTCGACCTAGAGAATTAGGTAACCAACATTTGGTATGTACCTAAACAAATTACTTTGCTTTCAGTAAGGTTTTACTTTTGAAATTTATAACCAGAAGTTCCATTTAAAAAAAACATTTTCATTTTATTTTGAAAACTACCCCTCTGAATTTCACTTATTATACCATTTTCGGATTCTGTCTTTTGTCAACAAAACAAATATGCATATTGATATGTTTACTTCAAAATTTAATTTTATACGATTTTCTGAAAAATAGTCTGCAAAGTCGCCAAAATGACCCTGCTACTACAGAAAACACTGCAAATAATTTGGCTGCCAGGCAGAGGATTAAAACTTATTTTATAACTTTTTTAGAAATTAATTAACAAAAAGGTTTAATTTATTAAACTAATAAATATAACGCAACAATTTAACTTGATAAATACACAGCAACCAGGAAATAAGAGGTAACAGATTCAGATCTGTATATATTTTCTGTATCAGTATTATGGTTCCTGAGAAAAATGGGCCTAAATAATCATGGTTTTTGATTGGAAAATCTACTCCCCTTTTTTACAAATAATTTCTTATGAGAATAGACTGCCTCGTTACATAAGGAATGTTTTGAGGACAGAAGACGACATCAGCAAGTCAGCAAATATAAGAGACAAGTAAAGTGCTGAGTGCACAAAACAACTCAGCCAGCACTGACTCACCAGACACTAGTTCACTATGCGTTGTAAATCAAGGAAAAATGCTGTACAATTGTTGAGCATAATAGATTCTTGTTTATGTCACAGCAGTGCATTTACAAATGGTTTTAGTACTAAACGTGTACAGGGAACTCTTAAATAGTAGCATAGATCAAATTAAAGGTCTCTTCCACTAAAAGACAAAAATTAAAAAAACTTTAAAATGGTTAACACTAGTCATGGCGAGTTTCTATTTTTGAAAAAAGTTAAATGGACGTCAAATAAGTTAGGTAAAAAAAGTGAATAAAGAAGTTTTGGGAGGTCCATGAGTTGTATATTTTCCAATATCCTATTTTAATTAACTTCAAAAGGAAAAGTAGTTTTTTTCTCTTGAAAAAAAAAATATGGTGATACCTCCCCTTCAAAGTATGGGTACTATCATATTAAAAAAAGTTTGCTAAAATGTATTTTTTCTTCCTTTTTAAGGTTACTTTTTTGTATTTATGGATATATTTTTTTCACACTTAACAAAATTTGTTTGGGTATAGTTTTAACTTATTTATTATTTAAATACATATATATTAATGATTGTTGAATATTTATAATTTATTTACATTTGATTTAAAATCTGTTAATTTTGTTCAGAGTTTGAGAACAAAGAATAAAGCTTTGCATGAACATTTGTTATGATATTTTAAGACCCGTTATTTTGTTGTTTGTTAATAATTCATGTGTGTTTGGATATATTTATTTAAGTCAAATAAAGTTTTACTTCACACAAAAATTCGAGCTCCTTTTGCCTGATGTTCTATTTTTAAAGCTCATATCCTTTATTAAGGGTTAAATGGTAGCGAGTGTGATTTTAAACAAAAATGAATGGAAAATTGGAAAGGCAAGAGCCGATCAACCAATAGAAGACAGAACTGAGATTTAATGTATAATGCTTGCATATTTTGTTGTTGCATATTTACAATGTTCCGTTTGTTGTTATATGGCATTTAAAAATATACTGAAATTCTTGTGGGCAAGATCAATAAAGGATTTGAATCTTAACAAAATTTTACTGTTTTTGAAATTCATTCTTACTCAGATTAGTTGATGTTTAAAGACATTTTATTACCAACTTCATCAGTGCAGGGGCTTCTTGTTAAGGGGATCTTGATAACGAACAGTAAATTTCCAGGCTAGGGAACTTCATCTTCGTTAAAGGGATATAATCAATACTCTATTTATCCAATGCACATATGTATTATTCTAAACAATACAATTCTACAAAAATTCGTTAATTCTTCTAGCATTAACTCGAATTTGGCACCATCCTTGACACTTTTAATATGTATAGAAACTGACTTTAAGAATTTCAACCCATCATAAGAAGTTTTTTTGTAATGCTCTAAATGCCCAGGCAATATTTTTTTCTTTTTTTTATTGTATTATATGAATGATTTCCCTCACTGCTTTTACATTTTTCATCATTTATCCTAACATGCATACACTCCAGAGCATACAACTATATACAGTTAAAATCTTAAGTTCAACAAAATGTTGATTGACTGACTCATCACTCTTAACTTTTAACGTGGTTCTCAAAGTTTTTTTGCATTGTCAAAGTTTATCAAATTTTTTCTCAAAGTCCCTCTATACCCTCCTATATGATAAGCTATATGTGATTTTACAAGGGCATAAAATATCATTTTTAAGTTGGTATACTACATATATATGATAGTTGTTTTAGTGAAAAACCCCCAGAATTATTTTGATTTATTACCGATTCAACGTGCAAAAACTCAGGTTTTTATGTACAATTAAACAAAGAAATTTGTTAGTGATAATTTCTCTCAGTTCCTCATTACCTCCCAGTTGTTTTGTACCGCTACATGACGGATATCTGCCCTCGTTTTGTACAGCTACATGATAGATATCTTGCCTTGTTTTTTTACAGCTACATGACGGACATGTGTCGTCGTTTTGTACAGTTACATGACGGTTATCTGTCGTTGTTTTGTTCAGCTACATGTCGGATATCTGTCCTCGTTTTGTTCAGCTACATGATAGATATCTTGCCTTGTTTTTTACAGCTACATGACGGACATGTGTCGTCGTTTTGTACAGTTACATGACGGTTATCTGTCATTGTTTTGTACAGCTACATGACGGATATCTGTCCTCGTTTTGTACAGCTACATGATAGATATCTTGCCTTGTGTTTTACAGCTACATGACGGACATGTGTCGTCGTTTTGTACAGTTACATGACGGTTATCTGTCGTTGTTTTGTTCAGCTTCATGACGGATATCTGTCCTCGTTTTTAATGAATGAATAAATAAATAAATAAATTCTTTATTGCAGAAAAATACATCAAAACAAAAAAAATACATGTACTGTATATCCTTTTAACTTTAAACATTTCTGAAAATGCCGCCCTAACAGGAACTTGGCCCAATTAATGGGGAAGAAAAATAATTTAAAAAATTACAACTAGTGTTAAAAAATGACGGATATCTGTCGTTGTTTTGTATAGCTACATGACAGATATATGTCGTCGTTTTTTACAGATACATGTCGTCGTTTTGTACAGCTACATGATGGATATCTGTCCTCGTTGCAGGGTGACCAGGTGTACAAGTCGGTCTTCATCATCTTTTTCCAAGGAGACCAGCTGAAGACGAGGGTGAAAAAGATCTGCGAGGGGTTCCGGGCCACCTTGTACCCATGCCCTGAGGCACCCGCGGACCGTCGAGAGATGGCCATGGGCGTCATGACCCGGATCGAGGACCTCAACACTGTAAGAACAGCAATCAGACAATCAATCAATCCTTTACTCATTGAAAGTACGTTGTACAATTTGAATGGCTTCAGAATACAATAATTTAACATCAGTGACCTAGTTTAAGTTAAACTAAAAATACAAAGCTCATAAAAACAGTTAAATTAAAATCATACCCACACATTTCTTTTGCATTTGCACAATAATTCTAAGAACAAAACCTGATCTTATAACTTTTTAGGTGGAATTCACTTTAAATTCTTGAAAAGAATATAGTGATCTGTTTACCAGGTAATCTGTTAGGCACCCGCCAACTAAAATGAGTTGACTTGACAATAAGGTGGCTCCATTCAGCACAAGTGGGGGGGGGGTACATCAGCCGATTGATTGATTTTTTTTGTTGGTTTCACGAATGGATAAAACCATAGATTAAGAATACCACAAGTAGATCCTCCACGGCATAGGGAACGGTATGCTCGGTCTGCTTGTACGGCGAACTTGCTTGCCCACATAGTTCTGTACGGTTAAGCTAGGGGCGCTAGAGGTCTCGCCGTTCAACACAAACACTCTCTGACTGGGTAGCCGCTCACACATGCCAGATTTGGGCCAAAGGTTCATCTCCATCTGAAAGGAAATCTTTCCCACTATACAGTTCAGAATGGAGCACATACAAGGTCTCACTGTCACACACTTCGAATTTTTTGATTCCGAAACGGTTGTGCCTTTTATTTGGCATGTACTGTATAAATATACAACGGTTCTTCATTCCCACCTATATTTTCATATTCCCACCTATACCTTCATTCTCATATATACAAATAGGTTGTTTAGGGACAAAAATTTGTTTGAATTTTGCATTTATTTCATCAACAAAGGGTCACATTTTATGCCATGGACCATATCCTGGTTGACCACGAGGAATCGCAGGCTCGCAGTTACAATGGAGCATAGACTGATCAATTGAAATCTTTTCAATCCCATAGTTTCAGAAAAAAAGGGAGTTTTTTGGGTTCTTGACATATCCTAATATGATTCAAGGTTTTGTTTGTATACAAGCCCCATATTGAGCATGACAGCAATGAATTTCTTCATCTCTCTAACAGTAACGTCAACCCATGCCTTCAACCTACTGTTCCGTCGCATTGTTCCTGAGTTGTTAGCATTCTCAATACTAATGCCAGCATATTTATTGGTTTCTCTCACAAGCCTCGTCGGGTTCATAATTATCAGAACTACCTGATGAAAAGTCAGTAAGGCTATGTTTGTCTTCACTATCGTCGTTGTAAGTGACATTTCGGCCTAGGCCTACTTCAGGTTCCTCTGGTTCACTGTCACCACTTTCTTCACCACTGAGAATTGGGTCAAAAATTAGTTCACGCAAGTCACTTGACCGATCTCGAAAGTTTTCATTAGACATTTTAGCAATATTCAATCACTAAAAAAGATATTTACATGTTTCACGGGTCAAAACATACGTAAACAATCTAACAAAACAAAGTTTACGAGCCGGCGAGTGTCGGCTGCGTCATAACAACGTCGCCGCATCAGCTGTCAAAATATAGGAAGAAGCAAAATATTCCAAGGGCATTAAAACTTGATGAAATGGATATCAATGGACAGACCAGTTATTTCTGAATCAAATACATACTGTATGATATGAGATTCGATTAAATACGAGGTTAAAGTCGGCGTTTTACGTGACGTCGTTAATGCGCCCGATATTTGGTGCTGGCACCTGGGCCGCGGCCTAATTCGCCCGATATCGGGCGCATACCAGCTCTAGGGTTAAACTTCTTTTAAATTCAGAATTTTTGTAATTTATATATTAGTGAATTTCCTAAGGAAAGTGAACTATTAGCATGACCCACACAGTGAAACTTCCAAACCGCCATAGAATTTCCTAACATGACCCCCTGAACACGTTTTGGGGGGTCGTTCAAAATTATATGTATATGTGTGTGTATGCACTCTAGCGGTCGCATTTGTTGTCCGATTTGCTTCAAATTTGGTAGGGACGTTCCTTTCTATAATCAGTTGTACAAATTTGTTGCGCAAAACAATCGGAAAACTCTAAACCCCTTTGTTAGGGATAATTCTTTCAAATTTCGGGTTTTTGGGTCCAAAAAGGGTCAGAAAAGCCCCGGACGTAAACTTCATGCATGGATTAAAAATGGGAATTAGTGAAGCGAAAGTTTTAAGCCCTCTCTCGTCATTCCAGCATAAATATTTACCGAGTTATTAAAGAAAATGTATATCGGCTAAACACAGTACGTTCTCTTATGGGGTTTTTATAATAGGAAAGCATGTCATTCATTTATTGGTGTATTTGTATCATCCCCAGCAACCTCGCGCCTACTTTCAAGCCTGACTGGACCTTCTCCTAACCGTATAATGAGCAAATTGTATTCATAGCATTGCAGGTAAATGAAACCAGGAGCATCAATGTTTCCAGATTTTAATACAAAATTGGAATAGTATGTTTTTACTCTGGTTTTGAGTTTTAAAAGTTTTGTATGTGGAAATTCACTTTTCTCACGTCAGCGTGCTGCGTGCGAACTCGTTTTAATTTCGGGCCGTGATGGTAAATCTATCGATCAACAACACCATGCAAATTTAAATTTTTTTCAAAAATGTTGGAAATTTGACGCTGATTATAAAAATGACAGTTTTTCCCGCCCAAAAATCTTTATAACCTCAGTAAATCGTAAAATATTTGTTTCTTATAATACTGTCATGTGGGTATTCAAAATGTGCGGAATTTCACCCTGAATACGGACGTGCAATTATTTCCTGGGTCAGACTATTACCAAGCAAGCTACGGCCTTTAAAAGCTGGAGCGCGCAGGAAAATGTAGAAAAACTGCCACTACAGCGACAAAAACAGGTTATACAGCGCTCTGCAGAGTTAGGTTAGGTTAGGTTATGATAGTTAAATTAATTATTTATCATAAACTAACCTAACTCCGCGGATCGCTGTATGTCGAAACAACGTGCTGCCACATCGCAAAACATGGGTTAGGTTAGGTTAGGTTAGGCTAGGTTATGATAGATCCTAACCTCGTTTAAAAATGATGGCGGATGAAGACCACCGGAAACTAGTGCTGTGGGCGCTTTAAAAACCACGGCGCCGGGCCCAGTCTGTATTGAATATATTGTAAATCTTTATTGGCAAAATTTCTTGCTTATTGATAGTCCGATCGGAAAAATAGTTCCGCATTTGTAATCAGGGTGATATTCCGCACAATTTGAATACCCACATGACAGGATTATAAGACAAATAATTTTTCCGATTTTCCGGGGTTTTAACGACTATTCCGTGGTAAAAACGCGTGATCAATCAATCAATCAATCAAAGTAATCGATCGGGAAAGTAATTGCATGTAAGTATTCAGGGTAAATTTCCGCACAATTTTGAATTAACGACTTTTCCGCGGAAAAAACTGTCATTTAAATAATCAGCGTCAAATTTCTAACATTTTGGAACAAACAATTTTAAATTTTCGTGGTGTTGTTGATTGATAGATTTTACCGTGATCTTCAATTAGCTAGACCGCCGCTAAATATAAAATATGGGAGAACTTACCACGAGATACATATGAAATATGAAATGGTTTTTATAATTTACCTTCCTACATACTACTAACACAGATGTCTCCAAATTTAATAATTTAGATAAAATATTTGTTTCTATCTAAAGGGTACCGTAGTACTGCACTATTTGATTCATGAATATGATGATAATGATAATTAAAACCAAGTAGTCCTAGCCTTTAGTATTTTAATAATGCCTGGTTTTAGTGAATTTCTACTATAGGGAAGAAGCTATTACCGTAGGTCTCATGGTAAGACTTAAGCCCGAGACCATGATAACTTTTTGTTTTGAGGTCCCCAGATGCCAAACACACTATTCGTTCAAATTTATATATATGTATGTATATATATATATATATATATATATATATATGTGTGTGTGTGTGTCCGTGAATGCGATAACTTGAGTAAAAAACGTCCAATTTCGATGAAATTTGGCTCAAATGTGTAAAATGACTTTATGACTTTCATGACTTTAAGTTCGAAAACCAGAAAAATCGGACCATGGGAAGGGGGGTTTATGGGGTTTTTAAATTTTCCAAAAATCAGTTTTTTGCATTTTTCACCCTAAAATTTTTAAAAAACTTGATTTTGGTTTTGACCATGTTATAGAGCTTGAAAAAACAAATAATATAGTTTTTTGAATTATTAACCTAGGTTGAGTGGTTGCGGAGAAAATTCAAAAAACCTACTCATAAAATCTCTCACGTTAATCTTATGGGAAAAAGGTTTTTGGTTTTTCCTCAGTTCATTTCAATGTAAACTTCACCTTTGCTTTTACCAATCTGTTCAGTTCCACAAAACAATCATTTTTGTGTTTAAATTTTGATTCTACGCCCAACCGTTGCAGAGATATTCAAAGTGCTAAACACAGTACGTTGTCCAATGTTATCCTTATGGAGAATAAATCAAATTCACGTAGTACTTCACGTAGTACTGGTATATTGACATTTGCACAAAAAATTGAGTTTTTGTTAATTATTCCCTTAGCAGCAAACCTGCGTACCCAGCCCCCATTTTATTCTTATGGAGAATAAGTCAAATGTATTGAGTCCCTTAATTATGAACAAAATTTAATAAAACTTGGTATGTAGCTTCAATTGGTTGAGTTATATTGATAATTGCATAAAACCCCCCTTTTTGGAGTTCCTTGCTTCAGCAAACCTACACACTCAGCCGCCATGTTATTCTTATGGAGAATAATTAAAATGTCATAAATCGTTTATTTATGAATGTACGGTATATTGATGAAACTTGATATGTGGCTTTATGTGGTATTAAGATACATATATATGCATTGGAAATTTGCTGAGTATGCAGGTTTGCTGCTACGGGGGTATTTATATATTAAGTTGTATACAAAATGTTGGACCTTGACACAATGACTGGTGGATTCTAAGAAGTGGGTCAAAGAGTTTTAATTACTTCCTAGATTATATTTAACATAAGATACTATTTTTCCTTTCTTTTTGAAATGAGGCAATTTATTCTTCTTAAAAACAAATTGACTGATTTAAGCCTTATTGTTTTTTAAGTTCCGGTTCTGCATTTATAGGCTATGTATTTGAACAACCGTATCAAGCTACAATAACAATGGGAGGCCTTGGGGGCATAGCCCCCCCCCCCCAGTAAGGTTAATGTGTTACATTAAAACCTCTGGATTAGAGTTTTAAATATTTAGGCATTCAAAACCAATTGACTGATTTTAAAACGTATTGTTCATCAAGTTCTGTATTTATATGGATATATTTTTATAGCAATATTAAGCTACAATAAAATAAATATCCTGATGGGTCTTCCAGTGGAACCAAAGTGTAAATAACTACTTTTAAACCACATGCTCTCACTGATTGGGGACCTTTATTGTCGCCAACATATTATATTTTATCAAAATCGTCAGCTAATATTATTATGAGGGCCTAGATGATACAGCCCTCAGTGAGATTGAGGGGTGAGTAACTACTTCATATGCACTTTGTCTGACTAATTGACAGATTTCAGGCCTCATTGTTTGTCATGTTCTGGATTTGTATGTCATTGTCAAGCTGCAGTTGTAATGGAGGGCCCATGAGGTATATTGTCAATTGAAACATTTTTGTTTGTATTTTTAACTGTGAGCTCAATCCTCATACGCGATATAAGAGCGTACTCCCAGTTAAAATCGCTTATATGTGAATATATTTTTATGAAACTTGGTATGCGGCTTTATGTGGTATTAAGACATAAATTATGCATTGGAAATTTGCTGAGTATGCAGGTTTGCTGCGACGGGGGTATTTATAGTTGCACTCCTGAATGGTGTAATACATGTATTGTGGTCATAATTGTAAAAAATATCATAGCTCTTTGACTCACTATAGTGAGAATTTATCCAAATAAAAAATGTATCTTAACTTTTATAAAAGCAACCCTTTTTAACTTTTTCTTTAAAATATAAGTAACAAAGGGAATCATCATAAACATTAAGTTTTAGATTTAACAGTTACATTATAAATGCAATTTTTATGACGATTGCATGCTAAAAGATTAGCGTTGAAATTTGCTGAGTACGCAGATTTTCTATAACGTACCGTTGGCATTTCATTTGTCTAGTTAATTTATTTTACATAAGGGGGGAATTACACAGGGGCAACAGTTGGGGGGTTGGTGGCGTCCTTGACGGCGCCGAAATCATCACGTATGACTGGAAGCTCGCAGACTGGATGTAGTTAAAAATAGCCAAAGAGAGTGCGCGGAACAAATCCCTTATTTCCCAAGGTCACCTCACCCAGTTCCAAAACACTGGTAAACATCACCACCTCGCACCTCAATTCCTCATATGCAGCGTGATTTGTTATACGTGCAGAGCCTCGCCTATCTGTCTCTGTAACATCAGTTGTTTTATTGTGATTGTTAGTTTGACCAGTTACTGTGATGTTAATAATTGCTTTTGATTTAAATAGCAATTTATTGTAATTATTGTTACTTGTGAATCATATTTTTAGATGTTTTTAACTATTATTTTGTAAATAGTTAATTGTGATTCATTCATTGTGCTTACCTCCTCCGAGTGTTTTTTTAGCCACTAATTGTTTGGTTTTAGCCACTATTGTCGAATACGGATTTTTGAGTGTTCATGAGGATTTCCTCTCCGCCCAACAAAATTAAAAGGAAAAAAATCTAATTTGGGAAAAGTATGAAATGGGATTTAAATAATAAAATGTTGTTTATTATTAACTGATTCGTTGGTAATGAATTATCGGTTATACCATACACCTTTTACACTATGACTGTGCGCTTCTTTCGTAATTTGTATATACAGTAAGACCATTTTCACGTGTGATTGTAGAAAACGTAACAAGGGAGAAGCTGGGGCTGGGCTGGCGAACGCGCTGTGGCTGTGAGCAACGGCGCTGGCCGGCGGTGTCGGCAGTGCCTTTCCGCGGCCTATGTTGGCCCTGGCCCTTCTCTCTCTCTTGCCCTCTCTCTCCCACAAGTACTCCCGCTCTCTCTCACACACGAATTCTGTCGTTGGTTCCTCACGTAGCCACGAGGTTGCGCCACTGCACTGATGCCGCCGGAGCGGTAGTACTAGAAAACCCCGATAGAGCGCGCCACCGTTCACCCGTTTTGACCGTCTTCACCTGTTAGCTTGCCGATGAACTATCATATTTACTAAGGAATATGTTTAATCTATGATAAAACATAGCTACGTGATAGGAGCTTTGCCACCTTATCACTTTACTCATCTCGCCTGTTTTACAGTATAAAAAACATTTTAAACAAGTGGGATTTAGTACACCAGTTCAGTGTAAGATAGTGTACCCGGCGCCTCCACCATGTAAGATAGTTCGCTCGGTTGTACAAAATTAATACTTAAAGTAAAATTATAAAATTGAGAGCATTTGGCAATAGTGAGAGGTTTAAGTTACTACTAATCACTTGATTAGAGAGTTTAGGATCATAAATAATTTAATGCTACGTTTCTGATCAATAGAAAGTATAATATAAATAACTAACAAGTAACCACTAACAACTAATATAAGCCTTATTAATTGTAACTAACTAATATATTAGTCTCTAACTAATATATTAGTTGTAACAAGTAACAACTAATATAAGTATAATATACAGTTACAACAATTTGATAATTATGAACTCTTGTGAATGTTTTCAGAGATAATTAAATTGGTCTTAGGATTTTAAAAATATATTTTCTTTAAGAATGAATTAACTAGGACAATAATTGTATATAAATATACAAAAAGGTTTAATTTATCTTTATAGTAAACTGTCAAAATAAAAACAAATTAATGAAAGTTCACATTTCAAACATTATTCTCATAATTCTAAATTGTATTACACTTCTGGGATTTTAATATTACTTGAACAAACTATTTTAAATTAAATGCAAATCTAATAGAGTTGTATCATGTTTTCTGCATTGAGCTAAATCATGTATTAATTAAAAGGGTTTAAAACATAATGTGATTACTAAATTCACCAGTTCATTGTTATATAAGGCGTTCAAATAAATTTAAAAGAGTTACTTGTATCTTTGGGTTTATCCAGATTTTTCACTAAACAGACACTTCACTTAAATTCAAATTGCCCATTTTTGGCACAAGGCCATCACTCCCGCACTACTAGTCACTGCAATTTTCTAATTCATTGTTGTTTGATGATCTTGGCAGACTCTATTAATTTTCTTAATCTTCCTTCAATCCCCTTCCACACCAAAGCTGTGGCTATAGTTGTCATTAGCTGTCTAAGTATAATTTTTCATGGAGAGGAAGAAGGCTATTGGTTCAATATGATATGGGGAGGTCTTTAGTTGGAGTGAGTATTGGATCAGCATTTCTCACGGGTACTGTGCAATGTGGATGGATCTCATGGTGATATGGTTCAGGGTCAAAGGGGATAGGTTTACTGGCTCTTTTGTCTGAGAAAGGAATTTGTTCTTAGAAAGGTTTAATGTCCGAGGAAGGAAAGATTCATTAGTTTGGTTAGAAGGAAAATGATTTTAGGACAATTTAAAGCCTCTTATATCAGTTAGTGTGGACCCACGATTTCAGATTTAGGCCTATATAATTCAAACTTTTCATGTGTAATTTTAATTTCAGTGTATTATTGGACTGGCATCATTTTTGTAATTGTCAACATTGTATTACATTTCAATATACATATTCAGACAAGTCTCAAGTAGAGATGTGTGAGTACAGGTTTTTTAAGTTGAGTCGAGTAAATGGCAAAAGATTTGAATCTCGAGTTCGAGTCGAGTATACAAATAAAAAAAAAGCACATAGGTCAAGTTGAATTGGATCAAAACAGTGTGTAGGGTTCCATTTATAAATGTTGTTATTAAAATATACTTTTCTAGTCACTATGACCTGAAAATAACAATAGTAAGTAAAATAATGGATTACTGCTTCATTGGAAAAAGACAAGTACATTTATCTGAAAATAAATCATACCAAAGTAATTGCATAACTTTGTGCCATGAAGATAAAATACTTTTAATCTGTTGGTATTAAGGTTGTTATGGCTTATATGGTCTTGATAAACAGTTTCATTAAAAAATAATCTCAGTTTTTTATTTTATTTCCTACTTTTTACTTATCCTATGTTTTGTATATTATGTTTAGGCCTAAGCTACATTTTTATAGAATGGAGAAAATAAAAATTACATTTAGGCCTATAAGTTAAAATAAACTTTATTTTAATATTTAAAAGGCCTATTGCATAGTAAAACATTAGCCTACTTACTTACTACACAAAATATATTTACTAACATATCTTAGCATTAATTTGAACACTAATCTATATTTATAAAAAAGGATGTTGGTTTGTTTGTTTGTATATATATATATATATTTGAAGTTTATGGACTCGGACAACGTTAGACCGTTTGCCATGAAACTTGGTATATATATGTAAAATTTCACGGAGAAGGTTTTTAAGCCATCCATTTCGTCCTAACTCAATTGGGTTCTTCCCAAGAGGCCCAAACAGGTTCCCATTTAAACCTTTTGGAAAGATATTGTTATTTACATAAAAGCTAATGACATGTTAACGTGAACAGGTGATCTTGGTGATATTGATTTTAGTTAGTAATAGACAAAGGCATGACAACATCTTCCGGGGAACAGCTAGTAGTCCTAATAAGAACAATCAGTTAGTAACAACATGAAGACATGTTTGAAAGTGCCTGGTAAATCAATTGATGAAATTGAAGCCATGTCTTAAATAGAGTTTGAAAGTATTACAAATTATTTAAAAAATCATTAATGAAACTTAAACAAGGCCAAAACAAATCACTTGTATTTAAAAACAGCTCACTGCCAAAGGACAGTTGAGCCTAAAATTAATGGATTGACTCAATTTCAGTTATTTATGGGACAAAAAACAAGCACAAATTTCTTATGCTTACCTATTAGATTTCATTATAGATATGTTTATGATATTTTACTTTAAAAAATTACAAGGTTAGGTTAACCTGAAAGTGGACTATACAGACAGTGTTCATACAACTCAATCTGAAGGTCCTGGTAAATCCTCCATTTTGGTGTAAAGAGTAACAAAAATGTATAAGCCACAACTTACTTATTTATTAATAAAACACTAAAATCCACATCACAACTCTTAACACCTCAAATGTGTTCACACTCAATTTGAATTTACAGATGACGCGTGGCCGCGGACGACCCTTGGTAGCGCGGGTAAACGGCGCGGCGGGAGTAAACTCGTCCGAAACTTTTGAGTTTCAGTGAAACCTCAAGTTTCAGTGCTGAACTCGGCTTGAACTCGAAATTTCGAATACTCGCACATCTCTAGTCTCAAGTGATATATCTCTTTAACTTGTAGCATTGTGTACACTGTTTACATGGTATATCTTCTTGTCAGAGTTAGTTATTTTGTAAAGTTACGTATGTGTAATGGCCTTAGTTTCAGTTTTTTTTTGTCGGTTTTAAAGAATATTTTATCTCAGTCTTCAAAGATGTTCCTCTTAGTATTATGAGATCAAGGTTTTGGAGCCTTGGAAATAAGGAAGCACATGACCAAATTCAACAAAGATAAGGAATAGGAGTTAAGTAATACTTGGACACCGTTCATGAAGAAATTAAACTGTCCGGCCATCCATCATCAGTAAACAATAGTATGAAAGTGAGAGGTCGACACACGGAAAAAATGTAAACAATGCCTCACCCTTCTGCAGTGACCATTCATTGATTAATCCTGATAACCGTGGGTTCGTGCTCCTTTAAAAATGGCTCAGGCACCACAACATTACTATCATTTTCAGATGATGCACAAAACACCGGCCCACGAAGCTTATAAGCCGAGTCTGAGACCTCAGTACAGTAGTGAACCACTGCATTCACAGTAGGTATCGATACTTTTTTCGATACTCAAGAAATCGGTATCGGGAAATTAGTACCTTTATTATGTCGTTAAAACATGCATAAGGTTTTGTTTGATATATATTTATTCTAATTAAATACTTGTTATAAACAATATAAAATGATATAACTACAAATAATAAAATAAAATAGTTCTTGTAAGTAACTTATGATAGAAAAGCTAAATATTTTTCTATACTCCACTTACAGAATGATAGAAAGTTCATTTGTTCATTCCGCGAATCTGCAACCCCGTCGCCCGGTCCATGTTTCATACTAATTTGTAGTGATTTTTAAATGGTTCCATGGACAAGCAAATGATATAGCCATTTAAGAAAAAGGATAAAAATACTGCGACTTGCAAGTTATGTTTGAGGGATATCGAATTCTCTAGAAATACAACTAACCACTTCACTTGAAAACCGTTGTTGAAGTATTAGTTAAATTAAAAACATTAGTTTATTTTAATTTGTTTTGTATTTTTCGATACGATTGGATACGATATTGAAGTTATCAAAACTGTGGGTCACCGTCTCTGTGTTATTGCAGGTGTTGGGCCAGACACAGGATCATCGTCATCGAGTGTTGGTCGCCGCCGCCAAACACATCAAGAACTGGTTCGTGAAGGTGCGCAAGATCAAGGCCATCTACCACACACTAAACCTGTTCAACCTGGACGTGACGCAGAAGTGCTTGATTGCCGAGTGCTGGGTCCCGGTCTTGGACATCGAGACGATCCAACTGGCCCTTCGGCGCGGCACGGTAATAACTAGGCTTACCATAATTTCTGAACATCAATCCCGGATATTCTTTTCATATTGTGAGATGGTAAGGTAAAGGTAGGGCATGTTAGTTAAGAAATGAAAAAATAATATTAAAGTTACAATTCAAAATATGTTATTTATGTTCTATCACTTTTCACTTGATCTTCAATTCAGTCATCCTCTGCATTCAACGGAAAATTCTGGACTACTTGACAGACATCTCACACGAGCACTGTTTTATCATGCCTTGAGAAATTTGTATTTGCTTTGAAGTTTTTCGTTAAAACACATCTTCTTTCCGGACCCATTTTTAAGCAGTACTGTCTGTTGAGTTGTAAACAAAAGTACACAATGCATGAACATTTACAAAGAAAAACACTATGCAATGTTATAGTTTTAAAATGATAAGTGCAAATAATAACTCATCGAGTGGCCGCTAGACATAGTACAATGAAATTTCCCACTCTACTTGCCTCCAGGCCCAAAAATCCCTAACACTATCCAATCCCAGACATTTCCCCGGACACAGCCTAAAATCCCACACTTTTCGGGCTAATCCCGGACATATGGTAAGCCTAGTAATAACACATTATAGTATATTTTCTATTAAATACCACTACTTAAAGTCAAATTATATGCTTTTCCATTATAAATATATAAAATACTTAAGTAGGTCACCTGTTTAGGTCGATGAAGATGGCCAATCCTCAGCAATATTGTGCAATATTTCCTCGAATAGGTCCTTTCCTTTGGAGTAAGGTTAGATTAGGTTATCACAAATAAAGACAAATTATTTCCCATACACTGTAAAGATAATTTGCATTTATTTAAGACAGCCTTTCCTAAACTAATTCCACAGAGCAGTGCCTGGCAGTAAATTGCAATTTATTAGTCATTAATGTAAAAAATTTCAGTATATAATTTGTTCGCTTATCGCTTAGACAGAGATAACAAACAATAGATAAGATAGCGAAACTGCTTTTAAGATATTCAAACGAGGAAATCCTGCTGTAAAATGACGAATTACAATCATTTTATTAGTTTTTGGAGAATTCAATGTAAAAAGTCTAAAAATTCAATTGGAATGGTGGTATACTTATAATGGAAAAGATCCCACATTATATGTAGAATAGAGTCTATGAAATATCAAACAACTTTACAGTAAAACCTCTATTAACTGTCACCGTCGGGGACTGTGAGGGTTAGTTAAACAGACAGTTAACAGAAGTTGTGCAATAAATGTGTAAGGTAACATTTTCTTGCTGGTTTGGGGCAAAACTGAAAATTAAAATTCGTTAACATGTATAATACAAGTACCTAGCAGATTTTCTCATCCTGGCACCCACGGTGTCATAAGATTATCAACACTATATCCTTTATATTTACTAAACATGTCGAATCGACAATTTCACTTTCACCTTTAGCCCAACTGGCATGAACATTAATGGTATTAACAATTTTAAATTTTTAGGAGCGAAGTGGCAGTTCGGTGCCTCCGATTCTTAATCGGATGGATACATTTGAGGATCCCCCCACTTACAACCGAACCAACAAGTTCACAAACGCCTTTCAAGCCTTGATCGATGCTTATGGAGTTGCCAGTTACCGAGAAGTCAACCCAGGTATGGTTATCTTAGCAACCAATAAATGTTTAAAAATTCAGCTGGTGGTTTCAGGTGGTGTCTTCAGATGTGGCATTTTTTATATGGTCATTGTAAACATTTTACTGGTCCCAGGATAACGAATTTGGTCCTTAGACCAGTTGTGAGATCGACATTGGAACAACAAATAAAGATGCCACCGTTCTTGGGTAGTCCTTTGGCTATCCATTATGCTACATTCCCAATGCAGTGTTATTTTGTCCCAGCTAACATCAGTGGAGAAGGGTGGTTCAGTTTAAGAAAAATTTCTAAGAATCCAGATATAGTTGATACAAGCTACCCTACTAATTGAGTGAGGCTGGCATAAATTTCTGACTTCAAGGACACCACCTTGTTGACAGGAACTCTTCTATGGAGACATCAACAAGGAATCTGTTCCTCTCCCAAACCGTAGAACCCCACTTGTAAGGCAGATCTTGTCAACCAAGATTGAAATAAAATTACCTATGATTTCTTGCATGGGTCAGGCAGATTTACCATCTTTAAATTAAAACAATATATGTATCACAGATTTATAATGATTGGCAAACTCAAGTAAGTTGAAAAATGTTCAAATGAGTCTTAAAACTAATGTACTATTCTCAGCGGATAACCGTTGTCAAATTTACCCCCAAAGGTGTTGCACAAGAATATATAAATTAAATTATCTGAACTGTGAAACAAGTTTACTACAACTTTTAATGACAAAACATTTCTAAACTTCAGTGAAATTTCTTAGGTATTTAGCAAGTTGAACTTTATCAAAAATACTATAAGTTAGGCACAAGTTCTAATTTTTCACTTTAAATTCAAGATTTCTGTAAAAGTTTGATTTTTAAATTACATCCAAGTACCAATACAAGTTGAACGCTACTATTCATATTTAGTATTGACAATGACATAAACTACAATAAGACGTTTACGCGCCGTGTTAAAAATTCAACGCCAAGCGGTAACTCTGCGACCCGCCACTATTAGCACTGCATGTATCAAATCAGCGCTTGGACTGACATTCATGTCCAGTTCTCAGTCTCGCCGCTAGGAGGGGTTGATACGCCCTTCTCGCACTCCTCTCCATCTCTGTAAATGGAGAGCTCGCCAAATGGACAGAAAAATGGCTAGTCGCCAGGACACGGCAAAACTGAGTAATCCCGAGCGGTGAACGCGTTGTCGTTTACACGCTCTTTGTACATCCTAATAATAATAAAACTACAATGAAACTTATATATTCCTTTTCTGCATGAGTTTCCGCATCTAAAAGTATAAATATATTTTAGTTTAAAATTATGTTTAATTTTTAATAATGAAAATATTAGAGAGTTGTTACAGGATGACATGAAAAAGTCAGCAAGCGAGAACTTTTATTATTTTTGAGGTAGGAAAAAACTTCCAGCGAGGAAGTTGTAGCTAATTAGATGATCTTAAATTTTCATTCAAAACAATTTTTGATATAACTTATAGTTTGTTCAATAATCCGGTGTAAATAAGCGCTATGTTCAGTTCTACGCGCGGCGCCGTCGCGGACCACGGCTCCACACTGTTCTACCACATCCAGCATAGTTAAGTGCTCCTCATTTACATATATCTTCACCTAGAAAATATTAATTATGTACATTTTACTCGTATTGAGATTATTGTTTTTAACATAGCTTCCAATTTTGATAGAAAATTCAGCTATCGGATCATGAGGAATCTTATAATTTGATATTTAAGGTAAATTAGGCAGTAAATAATAAGAAACTTATTTGTTAGAAAGAATAAAACATTACATGATAAGATAAACATATCTGATTAGTGATTATATTTTACTCGTGAAGCAAAAACTTGTTTTAATCTGTAATGAAATAAAATACTTTAGTAAGAAAACATAACGTTGCCTTTTTATATAAACAAAATCTACTTTCTTTTAAAATCTCTGTTACTTAAACATTTTTCCCTCCAAATACGAAGGCTTCTTAGCCGTAAATGAATTTGTGTAGCTAATTATGTAATTAAAATAATGAATAAATATATGTTTTTAAATCAAAACCCAAAACTGATCCTCTGTATCAGCAATATAAACTAATCCTATAAAAATATGTTTGGCGTTAAAGTAGAGAAACTTATCAAGGAACTTGAAAACGAAGGATACTTAGTAAAACAACATTTCTACCAAAAATATAAGTTAATTAGGCCTAAATGGAATAAATGTTTTTATGTCAAAACTCAAAACTAAGCCTCTCCAAGAGCCTTACAATCGTTTCGATCTTTCAAGCCACTAACAATTAGGTGTTTCGATCTTTGCTGTATGTCAATCGATTCCCAAGATATTGAAAGTGCTGAACACAGTACTTTGTCCAATGTTATTCTTATGAAGAAAAATAAACAATTTATATGACGCTTATTTATGAACGTATACAGACGAAATCAATATAACTCAGCTAACTGAAGTCACAAACCAAGTTTCATCCATATACATTCATAAATAAGTGATATATAAGATTTTAATTATTCTCTATAATAATATCATGGGGCTGAGTACCCAGGTTTTCTGCTACGAGATTCATAAGCAAACAAAATGGTTTTATGCAAATATCAATGGAACTGAACCATGTGAAGCGACATATCAAGTGTTTTTAATTTATTTTCATACTTAGGGGATGTATGATATTTAACTTGTTCTCCATAATAATAACATGGGTCTGAGTAGGCAGGTTTGCTGCTACGGGAATCATCGGTAAAAATTTTGGTTTTTGTGCCAATTACAATAGACCACAATCAGCTGAAGCCATATACCAAGTTTCGTCAGTGTATGTTCATAAAAAAGCAAGATATAACATTTCTCCATAAGAATAATAACATTAGACAACGTACTGTGTTTAGCAGTTTCAGTACCTCGGTAGCCAATTGACGTAGAGCAATAAATAAAACACCAAACTGTTTGTTTCTTAAGATGTGAATTCAATAATGTAAATTTTAATTTGATTTCAATAAAAATAAAACCGTTTTTGGGGTACAAACCCTCCTAAAATAGACCTTCAGATGGTCTGATCCGTCCCGTCTGATGGATTTCAAACTCGTTCAAATAAATGCTACTTTACACATCTGTACCAAATTTCATCAAGATCGGACCTTTTTTTTCGATAGTTATCGTGGTTAAGGTTACATAAAAAAAAAGATATAAACATATAAACAAAATTTGAATTAATGGTGGTTTTGGCATCTAGGGGCCTCAAAACGAAAAGTTATCATGGTCTAGGGCTTAAGTCTTACCATGCCACCGAATAGGGGAAATTTGCTAAAATATTATAGCCTACATAGTTTATTTGTAAATATATTTTTATGATTTTAAGTTATATATGTATAATTGAATGGGTCCGCCGCAAAACGCTCTAAGCTACAGAAGTACAGTTGTTGTTGTTGTTATTGGCGGATTAGGAAACCCCAGCTTTGCTGCTAGTCACCTCTTCCACAAGCGGGAATATTACGAAGGTTACAGGAAAGATAGGATATAGCAGGAAAGGAAAGGGTGGGAAGGGACGGCAGCCAAATCGACCCCTCAGAGGGCCAATTCCCGTGCCCCTGTGACAGCTGGGATGAGGCTCTCAACAGGGGACCCTCATTTTGCCCTCCCAACAGGTCAACTCAACTGACAGGGTATCCATGTACAACAGCCAGGGACCATTCATTCTCAGGTTGGCAGGAGGGACCAAACCCGGAGACTCTGTTCCTAGTCACTGCAAATGGAGGGACCAAAGGTGAAAGGGAAGTTAGTCATAATGGACAGCCAAAAGACTTACCATATGTAATGACAACTTCATTTGCTGTACCCAATGTCAGCCTCAAAACTGGTATAGACCAGTTTTAAGGTAGTCCTGGGACCAGAAGTACAGTTTTGAGAAATCGCTCAAAAAAACTACCGAGATCGAAAATTTGTTTAAACTAGAATATTTTTTCTCTGTATTTCGTTATTTCCTATACATGTATAATTGAATAATATACTAATAAATCATACATTGACAAATTAATATTCATTTAAAAATCAGTTTTATAATGTTTTTCAGTGGTTGAAACGTTCTAAGCGACACCCGGTTAACAAATTTGTTCACCGACTCTACCAAGGCTTTAAACTAAAACTATCATACTTTTAATCTTTTTTAAACTGTAAAAAATACTTTATAGCAAAATATAGTAAAACTATTCTAAAACTATAATACTATAGTAAATTTAGATACCTTTGAGGCTTGTATAATGGTATTCAAGCGTTATAATGGTCTCTAAGCGCCATTAATTTTCTGGCGCTTAGAACGTTTTTCGTCCGATAGCCCGATGATTCGTAGAATTCCTGCCAGGTTTGACAGACGAATCAGTGCTACCAACATTAAAAACTTCAACACCAAATATACGTGGTTGTAGAGAATGTCGTTTAGAACCTTTTTCACCAGAAATCTCTATTTCTGAAATTTTGTCGCTTAGAATGTTTTTCAGCGGACCCATTCAATTAGCCTTTATTCAAATTTAATTGAAGTACCTTCGTTATAACTAAACTAATTATGTTTTACTAGTATTGGCGGCCGCTGTTGCGACCACAGGAAATAATCAGCTGTTTCAGGAACAAAGCTTGAATACTCCCGGCTCCGCTAAATATATGGTAAAATGGCTTAAAACCAGCTCAAAGCTACCGTAACTCAAATAAGGTTGCTTTTCAAGAAAAACTTCGTGCAGCTTCCCCGACCTCGCGATTACCCCTAAAAAATATTTTTCGTACCTTGGGAGCCATTACAGCTTGAGAAACAGCCGCGGACGGACGAACGCACGGAGCCACAGATAAATACGAACTATAGTATTGATACATTTAGTTTAAACTATAGCGACCTCTTACCTTTCTAATTCCAACCACAAATACTTATCTCACCTCGTTTTATCGCTCACTGGAATCCTAAAAAAAGTGAGGACCAGGAGTGTTGCGCCCTAAGTAATGGCACTTCTACCCGGCCATCCTTATACTCTATAGGGATGGCCATATTCTTGATAGCTTAGGCACAGAAAGTAAACATCAGAACTCTAATTTATCGGAGGTTAGCTGCCTGTTCGACTTTCACGCATACTGTCGCTAGCCCGGTCCTGGTCTAGTGCGAGTTGTGCCGCGGTGGTTGATCAGCTGGTAGGTCGAAGTAGAGAGAGAGGGTACTCGTACAGTCCACACCAAGAGATCAGTAGTACAGTCAACGCCCGCCGCCACTAGCGCCAACTGGCGGCGGGTCGCTGAAGCAGTCTCTCCGACTTCTCAACAGGCGTTGACTTATTTCCATAAGGCTTGACTGTCCTATTGTAGTTTATTTAGTCATTGGTATTGAATTGTTTTGTGATAAACACTAAGAATGTAGGATAACTCAAATAATTACAAATATTGCATCAAGACTCATTTAATGGAACAATTATTGGCAAAACAAGTTGAGTTAGGAACAAAGTTATTATTTCAAAAGATAAATCACCTGATAAACCTTTAAATTTTCTAAGTATACTAAACAAAATCAATTATCTCATACAGTTTAATAATACAACAAGAGCATTTAAGATATATGCAATAAATAATATTCTAAATTTGATAACTACTCATATTTTTATCATCTAATCTAGTCTTCAGACTCTCTCCAAATAATTACTTCCAAATTATTACTTCAATTGCTTTGTACACATGGTGGCCACCAAATCTTAAACTACAAAGAAAGATACACATAATTAAACACTTATTTTACACACAAACTTAAACTAGTGTTGACAAAGAAAAGTTGATGATGGCGTTGAAGCGCACTGCACCACACAGTATGGTTCCTCAGTGCAAGGTCCAAATCCTCCGAGGTCACTGTGCAAAATATTCCATGCCAAAGTTCCATAGATTAATAATAAAAGATGAGGGACTTATCGAGTCGAAGACCAGTAGCTCCAATCGCTATCTCGGAGCACCATGGGATGTTACCAGTCCTGTAGGGGAACAACGGGGTCCCTTGGTTCAGGGGTCGTAGTTGTCACAAGTGGAGGTAGGCGAATGCAGGTTCAATCCAACCCCAAGTAGTCACTGATGCTGGTAGGCTCAGGTCCTCAGCAGTAGTTCCCAAAAGAAAACCCTAGAAAATCCCTAAATAAATAGTATGGCTTCAAAACCAAAATATTCACAAGTAAAAATGCATCAATAATTAATTCATGTATTTTAATAACTCATGATTTATAATAGGAGTGTGCGAGTAGTGATTTTTTTTAATCGAGTCGAGTCGAGTAGTGCCAATTATTTTCGAGTTTCGAGTATTTTCGAGCGAATATTTGCCATCAGTTGGTAGTTTAAAATAGTGTAATGGGATTTGGATACCACCCTAGATTTGATAATCTAAACATGGTTTCTAACTAATACAATACTCAATACATAATACAAAATTTTGGTAGCAATACAAAATTTTGGCCAGTACAAACAAACTGGATTACATATTGACAAACAAAACACGATTTGACATTCGTTTCCAGCCGATGAAACAGGGTCCGGTTGTCATTTGGCCAATTTCACCTGGTCCAAACATCGCTTATAATCAATATTAAATTACGAAATCGTTAGTCACGGCCGAAATTACGCGGTCCAATCGTCATTTTCGGCTGATTTTACGTGATGCGATCGCCTTTTGCGGCCGTTACCATGCGTTTTGGCCAGTCGAAATCGTTCGCGGTCATCATTTCGGCCGATTTTACGTGATACGATTGCCATTTGCGGCTGTTAAAACGCGTTTTGGCCGGTTGCAATCGTTCGTGGTCGTCATTTTCGGCCGATTTTACGTGATGCGATTGTGTTTTGCAGCCGTTACTACGCTTTTTGGCCGGTTGCAATCGTTATCGATCGTCCAGAAATCAGCGGGCTATAGCAGCGGGGAAATCAGGTTGTTACAACCTGAAAAAATAAATAAAAATAAATTAGGGTTAGAGTAATTAAAACACAGTTCAGGTATAAGGTCCAAAGGTCAAATCAACAAGAAAAATTATCTTAGGAAATAGAGTAAAACTTGTCTTAACCTGATAAGCCAATTTATATTGCATGTTGTAGGTTCTCTATACTATTTGACCCTATGTACACTTACCCCGTGGCTGAAAGTACACTTACCCCAACCACTGTTTGGCCCGGGGAAAGTGTACGCCCCCCTTTTTTTTAACAATACATTATAGAAATAAATAAACCACATTTTTGGATTCCTCTTACAAAACTGCATCAGTATACCAATTTTCGAATTTCTATTTCTATCTGTTGATTTTAGAAGATTTTTCAAAATTTGAAGGCGGTACTTTCGTAGTAAGTAAAAATGCAAAGGTATTTTAAAACTTAATTTTCAGGTATAAATAATTATAAATGTTGATTTCTAACTTCAGAATCTGAAAGATCACATTTAAAATCATATAAAAAGATAAATTAAAAATTTTGTTTTCCATTTCTGGCTTATCTATAGTCAATGCGTCCACTTTGTGAGAAAAAATGTTTTCTCCTATCTATAAACCTTATAATTATATCACATAAATAAATATAGTTTCCCCTTACTAATATAACTTTGTTTCAGCAAGAGTTTCTAAGCGCAGTGGAATTGCTCTTTGGTTATGAAAACACAATTAATAAATGATCAGATTAATTACCCAGAGGCTCCAGCGTGGATCATGTATCAGTGACACTGGATATTAAACAATAATTATTCTAAATTCGGGGTTTTTACCTGTACACAGGAGTTCAATTGACAACACTAAGTTTGATTAACAAAGTTTTGTATATTTGCCCTACAACCTTTACATTACTATACCCAGAAACTAGTGAATGAGTCCTTTTAACATCTGTTTAATAAAATCCCCACTATCCGATATTACAATTTAATATCCTTTCGATTTAATTTATTTTTTCAGTCTTGACCCTCTCTTGTTTATTTAATTATTAACAATTGACCGGCTCTACTGCGATAAATAAAAATCAGAAAAAGTCCCTTAACCTTAGTGGTAATTATTGCCCTAATCAAAATAGTATTAGTTGAGGCTCATGGTCGGCGCTGTACTTAGCTCTGGCCAGAACTATGTTGTGCAAAAACCCACTATGCTACTCCTCAGAGGCTATGTACCAATTGTTGTGAGTTAATTAGCACTCTGTTCTATGTATCAAATGAGGATCAGTATATTTATTTCAATTTATTTAATTGGGGACGGACTTTAACACCTGGCTCGACCAAACATTCTCATCTTTTATGAGCCTATATGAATTGCGACATAATTGAAATTATTCACTTAATTTATCACCACCAAGGCAGTTTATTTTGTTATTAAACTTTAGCTGATTTCCTATCGCAGAGCCCAAAATATGTCTATTTACGATTGCTGAATTAAATGGGTCAAGACTGCGCTACACAAAATTCTAATTAAATTCTCAAAATACTATGCCCTGATGATGAGCGTATGACAACAAATCCTTCTAAAAATATACTGACAGCCGTACGAACTTAGTTCATCATTTCATGTTCGGACATAAAGACATTTTGTAATACTAAAATCTAACTAGATGTACAATTTTATTTAAATTTATAAACCACTGTACAAAATGCACAGATTTACTGTATCAGACAATTAGTTACTTAATATTCTATTTTTTATTGCCACGTGGTATCAGTCACCAGAAGCAATACCAAAGTTCTGATTATGAAACTAATTATTTAAATATATATTTTACTTCAGGTACATAGTCAACTTGCAATTCATTTGGATGGCACGATACAGTACAAACATATTAAATATAAGATATACAATTCAAACACTTACCAAGACACGATACACAACAGGTTACAACAAACATAAAACACCTAACTCTCGCAAATTACACCGTTTATCGACGGATTTTACCTACATATCGGTCGAGGGTGCCCCGATTTTACTTTTTAGAACGAAATTCAAAAGCCAAGGAATTGAATTCAAAGCGCGAGAACTTGGTTTAGACTCGGCGGACTGGATTCGTCGTGGTCGCGACACGTTTTGAACAAGTCAGGTTCGATTATTTTAATCTCACTTTAAACAAATAATTCCGTGAAGCTACACACTAATTATGTTATCACGACGATAATGTACGGATTCGCCTACACGGATTCTTCCCCACGACCCAGTCCTCCTCAATTTCTAATGCTCCAATTTGCCTTAGACACCCTCCGTGACCGGTTAACCCCAATAAGTCTGCAGCGAGAGTGAGCAGGGATTCACACGCGTCCCCCCACTCCTCGGCAGGACGGACGTTCCTTATCTTTCTACGATCAGTATAAGTCTGATAACATGGTCCAGTCTTTTTACCTCATCACAACTTGCCCCGTGCGTACACTTACCCCACTTCACCCAATATAAATAAAGATCACATGTAAATTGGCCATTAAATAACATCTGTGGCACAATCTATCTCAAATTCAGTCCAAGGGAGAACTTAGATTTTAAAACCATTCGGTGAGCTTGTTCCATATATCTCAGCTGTTGTGTCGTGGAGTCTTTCCTTAATTGCCGAATCGGTACGATTGTATATAGTTCTTCAAAAGATTCCTTGTGATGATCGGCGTATTTGACCAGTGGCTGTTCCATCTTCCCATGATTGAAGGCATACCTATGACCTGTAACTCTTGTTCTCAATGTGTTTATGGTTGATCCTATATAATCCTTGTGGCACTTACTACATTTAACTTGATACACGATGTTTGATGAGTCACAGGACATGTTTTTTGTAATGGGGTATGTTTGGTTTGTTATACTACTTGAGAATGTCGATGAAACATGGCATCATTTTACAAACGAGACATCTTGGTTTCTTGCAGGGTTGTACTTTATTCTTTTGTTCTGTTTTCATCTGTTCGTTTTTAGAAGGAGGTTTAGGTTTTGATAATATTTATTTTAATACAGGAGGTCTTCGAAATATTATTCTAGGAGTTTTTTTGAATATTATATTTGTAGAAGAAGATTGCTGTAATACATTGTAAGCTATTCGCATTATGTTATTAAGTTTGTATAACCCAGGGTGGTAAGTGGTTATAAATTTTGGATCTTCTTTCTCAAAAGATGCTTTATTCTTTACTTTTATAGTCCTAGTGTTAAGTTTAGAGTTAAGAAGCTTCCGTGGATAACCTCTTTCAGTGAAAGCTATTAGTAGGTTGTCAACATAATTTTCTATGTGTTTTCTCTCGCTACATAAACTCATTGCTCTTTTTGTCAGACCTTTTGGGATAGACTTTTTTATTTGTGGAGGATGACAGCTTTCATAATGTAGATATTGGAACGTGTTTGTACTTTTCACATTTATGTTATTTTTTAAAATTCCCTTATCTATATACACGTTCACATCTAGAGACGTATAAGATGATATGGATATGGTCCATGTAAATTTTAGATTACTAAAAGTATTCTGGGACAGTAAAAAGTTTTTCAGTTTATCACGACCATATGTCCATATCATAAATATATCATCGATATATCGTTTCCAGAATATAGGTTTGTGAGACTGGGAGGCTAAGAAATCCTCTTCCATCTTACCCATAAACAGGTTAGCATAAGAAGGCGCCATTCTTGTTCCCATTGCAGTACCTTTTTGCTGTAGGTAGAATGAATCCTGGAATCGGAAACAATTCATGGTCAGTATTAAATTAATTAGTGTAACTCAAAAGTGGACTATACAGACAGTGTTCATACAACACAATCTAAAGGTCCTTGTAAATCCTCCATTTTGGTGTAAAGAGAAACGCAAATTTATAAGCCACAACTTACTTATTTATTAATAAACACTAAAATCCACATCACAACTCTTAACACCTCAAATGCGTTCACACTCAATTTGAATTTACAGATGTTGCACGGCCGCGGACGACCCTTGGTAGCGCGGTAAACGGCGGGAGTAAACTCACTCGAAACCTTTGAGTTTCAGTGCCGAACTCGGCTCGAACTCGAAATTTCGAGTACTCGCACTTCTCTAATTATTATTATTGTAACTAAACTACCCATATATTTTAATTGGTCTACTTCTCGAACAATTGGGTTCCATTGCTATCCTTGTTCTGATTAGTTGATTTTTGTTACAAAAGTTACAAAACTAATGTAATGCTTATTGTTTGACAGCGCTGTACACCATCATCACGTTCCCATTCCTGTTTGCTGTCATGTTCGGAGACCTGGGCCACAGATTTGTTATGTCTCTGTTTGCCGCGTAGAAGTAATATAACGCTTGTTGTTTGACAGCGCCGTACACCATCATCACGTTCCCGTTCCGGTTTTGCCATCATATTCGGAGACCTGGGCCACGGATTTGTTATGTCGCTGTTTGCCGCGTGGAAGTAATGTAACGCTTGTTGTTTGACAGCGCCGTACACCATCATCACGTTCCCGTTCCTGTTCGCCGTCATGTTCGGGGACCTGGGCCACGGATTGCTCATGTCGCTGTTCGCTGCGTGGATGGTTCTGAAGGAGAAGCCCCTCGCAGCCAAGAAGACTGATAACGAGGTCAGTTCATGTAAATAATCGTTTATGTCTTCGAACATATGGTTTACAAGATCATTAACTTTGTGGAAAGTATCCATGGTAAAAAGGATGCATCTCATATTGGTAGTTATGACACTTTAACCTTAACTGAACAACACATGGCAGATGTTATTAAGCTTAATCAAAATTGTACTTCGGTGGGTTTTGCACATAGCATTTCTGCGGATTTCTATGACCCTCGCCACTTGTCAGCTGGAGTGGCAGTCGTGTTCAAACAACATTTTGGGAAACCAAAAAATACAGATCGTGTGACGAACCACCTCGCAGTGCAAGATTATCAGAGCAGAGCTACAGTTTTTAGTTTAATAACGAAACCGACATATTTTAGCAAACCAATTAAATATAATTATGATACTGCTTTCAGAGATCTTACTAATCATTTCAAAAAACGGAGATTGAACCATTTAATCTGCTCCCCCATTGGCTGCGTACGTGACAAAATTGACCTGGATCATTTTTTTAACAATCTAGCTCGATTCCAGAAAAGTACAAAAGCTAAAGTTACCATTGTCTCGTATTATAAACAACCTTTCAGAAGATTAAGAGATGGACTCTCTCATGATGATTTCAACAAGCAACTTAAAAATCTCATTTCAAGCAGTCTGGGTAGTTTTTCAAGATCAGCACTCGATAAATTAGGCAGTCATCTGAGACTTTCCGTTCCTGCTACAGCACAGGCAGTCGCAGAGGGAGAACACCACCACATCACCTCAACAGCACTTCTAAAACTTCTAAAACAGCCATGATGTAGCCATCAGAAATCCCTCCTACTACCCATCAAGTACCCATACGGAATCATTTCAAACCAACATTAACAACTTACCGAAATTGATTATGGGGTTTTGATTAGGTATTGGTTGTGATTATTGTAATTACAATATAATTGCTCACAAAATGTCATAATGCCACTATTGGGAGGTTGTCAGGGTTGTGTTTGTTGTTCACTTACGAGGCGGTGGCTGTGCAATATTTATCAGAAATAATATTGATTTTGTTTTTTTCACTTGATGAGTTTTGTTTACAAGGGTCGCTTGAAGCAGCAGGTATAAAAATTAAGTTAAGAAATGAAGAATTTGTTATTTTGAATGTCTATAGACCATCTGGCTCCAGCATTAATACATTCTTTGACAGATTGTTTCCATTGGTTGAATCTCTAAATTTAGTTAGCAACTTAGTTCTTGCTGGGGATTTTAATATAAATATTTTGGATTGTAATTCAAATGCTTGTGTTCGCTTTAAGGAATTTTTTAACGAATTTAACTTAACAAACTTAATTGATGTACCTACCAGAATCACTGAATTTTCTCAATCATGTCTGGATAATTTCCTTGTTAACCGACAAATGTTATCAAAAAAACTAAGATCAGGTGTTATAATTACGGGCATATCGGATCACCTAGGAATTGAGTTAGTTATACCACTAGATACCATTACAATATAATTGCTCACAAAATGTCATAAGAGTTATTAATGAGAATAACTTAATTTTAATGACTGAATTACTGGAAAAAGAGACTTGGCCAGAAATCAATGATAACGCTACTGAAGAAAATTTTCAAAGTTTCTTTAACATAATAAATTATTATTTTAATTTATGCTGTCCTTTGAGAAAAATGCTAAGTCACAATCTGAAAAGAAATAAAAAATTACCTTGGATAACAACTCAAGTCACTAACACAAAGAACCAATTAATATTTATAGAATCTATATGGGTTAAAAACAAAAATAACACTCTGTTAAAAGAAAAGCTTGTTAAACTAAAAACTTACTATAAATCTCTAATTGAGCAGACAAAAAAAGATTATTTTAGTGACAAAATTAGCAAGTCTAAAAACATAATGAAAGATTCCTGGGGGATAGTTAATGGAGATCTTGGGAGGATTCGTAGAACACATCATAACATTTTATTACAAATCAATGGCAAGCTGGTAACAGACCCACTTGAAGTTTCAAATCAATTTAATAGCTTTTTTAAAAATGTACCGGTATCCTTAGCATCTAAATATAAGCTAAATTACACTTTTAAAGAAACAAGAGTTTTGAACACACTTTTTTTGCACCCAACTAGTGAAAAAGAAATTTTGAAAATAGTTAGCGATATGAAAAATAGCAATTCGTCTGGCTGGGATGGACTTGACAATAAAACACTAAAATCAATCATCAAATCATTTGCTAAACCTTTGTCAAACCTTATTAATAACTCTTTTGAGACTGGTCACTACCCAAACCATTTAAAAATTGCCAAAATAATCCCAGTTTATAAGAAAAAAGGAGATAAAAAATTGATGGAAAATTACAGGCCCATAGCATTATTACCAACAATAAACAAAGTATTCGAAAAGGTTATTATTAATCAAATTTTGGTATTCCTGGAAAATAATAGTATTTTATTTACTGACCAATTTGGGTTTAGGAAAAAGAGTTCAACTACAACTGCGATACAAAAATTTATTACAGAAGTCCTGGTAGGAATTGAGAACGGTGATTATGTCTCGGGAATTTTTCTTGACCTGCAGAAGGCTTTTGATTGTGTACATGTTGATATTTTACTGGATAAATTAGAAAACTATGGAATTCGTGGACATGCATTTAACCTGATGAAATCTTATCTAAGCAACTGTAAACAATTCACTTGTGTTAAACATGATGGATGTGAGTACTTTTCTGACAGGGTCGAGATAACCTGGGGAGTGCCACAAGGTTCCGTTCGTGGGCCTTTACTCTTTTTGTTATACATAAATGACGTTGGTGAAATTGGCATTCCAAACCAAACCATTCTTTTTGCCGATGACACTTCTCTAGTTTGCAAACAATCAAATATAGTCAACTTTGAAATTATTACAAATATACAAGTTAATAATATAGTTCAGTTTTATAATGCAAATTGTCTTACCGTAAATGCAAATAAATCAGTTGTTTTAGATTTTACTTCTTTAAAAAAGTCACCCTTTGAATGTACAATAAGCATTGATGATCAGTTGATGCCAAAAACTGATTCTGTAAAATTTTTGGGTCTTATTGTTGACAAATATTTATGTTGGAATGACCATGTGGGTGATCTGTGTTTAAAATTATCACAGTCTGTTTTTATTCTCAGGAAATTAAGTAAAATGTGCAACATTGACACTTTAAGGATGGCTTATTTTGCTTTTTTTTATTCAAAAGTGACGTATGGGATAGAAATTTGGGGTAACACATCAAAAAAAAATATTGACAAATTATTTAAAATTCAAAAAAGAGCTATTCGTTGTATAGCTAGTTTAGGATATCTTGACTCCTGTAAGGGAAAATTTATAGAACTTAGAATAATGACTTTGCCCAGTATTATTGTTTATAAAGTATTACTCCAAATGGCACTAGGCCTATCTGGACTAAAAAAACACCAGGACTTTCATTCCTATAACACTCGAGGCGCTAATAACTTAGTTATAGAAAAACATAGCTCTAAAGTGTACGCATTGGCAACTCAAAAATTCGGACCTAAATTATGGAACGCCCTTCCCCAGAATTTAAAAATATTGGCCTATCCAAAATTCAAAAAATCAATTGAACTCTTTCTCCTAAACAATCCCTTGTATAAAACTGAAGACTTTTTTGCCTTAATTAGCTAAGGCATTCCTCTTGTATCTTTTAATCTAGTTTTAGAAATTATTTTATTTGAGTTTAATTCTTTTTTTTTTTTTGATAGTGATATGTTTCAATTGTATTACTTATGTTATGTGACGAGCTGGAAGATATAATTCACACATTGTATTACTTACTGGCAATAATCTGAGTATTGAGTATTGAGTAAATTAATTATCATTTGCTGAATCCCAGTAAATGTAAATAAAATAATAAGACGTGGCTAAAATGTTCTTTTGTGTTAAAAATTCATGGTGATGTTTAGTGGTGTAGTCGTTACTTTGTCAGTGTGGGAATGCTGAATGTGTTTGTTAAAATTGTAAAAAAAGCAAATTATTGTGATATTAAACTGTAGAAAACCATCACTAAAACACTGATCATGGTGAGTTTTTGTTATTTAAGAAGTTACTGCAGATGACATTTGTCATCACTGAATGAATAAGGGTAATCTCATAGGGAGGAGGTAGAGGTAGAGGTGGAGGTGGAGGTTTAGCGCGCTACTTTCTCACGCCTTTATAGAGCCAGTCTTCCACTGCGTTCCAAGTAAAAAGATTGTTTGGTTATTCTTTTTACAATTTTAAGCGACAGCAGTGATGATAGTGACGACATGTCGTCAGCATGTAACTGGTGGCTGATCGGTACGTTAAGTAATCGCGAGTTCAGTGTTCATCCCATAAATCAAGTGTGACAAGATCTGGGAGAATATCACCATCTGTTTTTGTAACTAAAGGAATACCCAGACAAATTTCAGGAATACATGAGGATGTCACCTGAAACGTGTATGTGACGAGTGGTGTATATCGGAGTGGTCAGAGCAGCGGGATGGGGTAGAGGAGGGAAACCCATGGCCTTGAGTAGACCAATCACGGAGAAGCACCGCGCGATAGACCGCTCGAAAAGACAAACTCGTTTGTCTTCAAAAGCGGACGCGTGGGACCTCCTGGTAAGCCGCGAGGTACACCTCTACCTCGACCTGCTCACTTTGCGCGCCCATAACACACAATGTATTTGTGTTACCTCGAGGTACCGCAACCTCTACCTCCACCTCCACCTCTACCTCTACCTCTACCTCCACCTCTACCTCTACCTCTACCTCCTCACTATGCGATTACCCTTACAAGTTTCACGACGTTTCAGGATCTGGAATCTATCTGCAATAACATATCATCCTCAATGCAATATTTGCCTGTATCTTGATGAGAACAACTGGATGTCATGCAAAAGCTCAAATACGTCTTAAAATGTATAAGAAATGTGCTAAAACTATTTGTATAGGTTTCTTAATCTTAGCTTTTGCAGCTGATAATTCAATAAAATAAAATCAGACAAATTTATGCTTTTTCACAATTTGACTGTGTAAGGGTTATTGTTTCATGGACATAAATGTAATACTAAGTAAATATTTTCACTAGTTCGGATTTTCACTACACAAAAGTAGGTTTAAAATTGGAAACAAAATAATGTAATTAAAATAATTTTAATAGCAAAATTATTATTACTGAGGATAAAAACAACTTATTTATATATATATATATATACTTATTTTCTGTTACCGCAAAGCATATTAATACTATTGAGTTTAGTGAAATCAAACATAACCAAGTACTCTGTTTTGATGGAAGGTATCAGCTGTCGATTCCACAAATCAGCTTTAAAAATATCTTTAACAATCCTATCACAGCTACTCGAGAGAGGTTTAAGGTGAGGGAATTTGAGGAATGATGGAGAATTCTGCCCCTAGACTCCCCCCCCTTAACCCTTTGAGGTCGATTAAATTAAATCACCCAGACACCCTGAGATGAAATTAATTTTGGCTATTTTGTATAGATTTTACTATTGTTACATTTAATTACCCAAATTAATTTTAAAATGCATTTATGAGGGTTTATTTTTAAGGCACTTTGATTACATACTGTATATTGATGAAATAAAAATAAAAATGTATACCTGTTTTATTTTTTCTTCCATATATTTTTAGTACATATGTACTATATGTGACAGATTACGAGAGTAAAAACCCATTTATATTTATTTGTAAGTAAAATGAACACACAAAAAACATTCAAAAATATCGTCATCACTAATTTTATTAGTCATAATTATAACTAAACAAAAGAGTAAACATAACCTAAACACCACAGACAACAATCGGAGCTGGAACTATCAGACGCTTGCAGATGACACAAGACACCGCGAATTGTGAAGTATAGTTCATGGAGTAATAACATTTATTTCAGAACAAAATAATCCATGGAGTAGATAAAATAAATGTTAAAAGTAATAAGGAATATATAAGAAACAAATAGACATAAAATCATTACATTATATTCAGTTTTAGCGCACTTCATACGGGCTTAACGTCACGGCGAGTATAGGTCGCCATTCGAGCGTACGGGAAAATGGCGCGCGGCGACCTATACTCGCCATTCGACCGCAAAGGGTTAAAGGAATATCAGAACTCCTTACAGAATTTCCGCAAAATGTGAAAATGCTGATTTACTTTGTACATTACTCTTCAAAGGAGAGGACAATTGTTGTACAAGAATCATTTTAAAGGAAAGAACTAAACACAGTATTACCTTTTTTTATTGATTACGGAACGAAGTGAAGGAATCTATGTATTAGCAGAGACAATGATTCGTTGTCCATCGGTGTGTGGGTATGTGTGTTCATAATGCAATAACGTGAACATGGCTGCACGGATAGTTTTCAGATTTTACACAAATTTTTTCCAGTACACTTCACTCTTCCAGTTCAAAAATGGAACACATTCGTTTAACCGTTTTTAATGAATTAACATTTAAAAGTTGTAAAATTTACATAAGGTAAAGCATTGGATAAAAATTACTGCTTGTAAAGTACGAGATACTAATACAATATTGCTTTGTAAATTACAAGAAACTGCTAAATAATGGTCCTATATATATGTTTTATGATGAAATAAATAAAGTACTGACCGTTTAACATGAGTTTATTCAATTTATCAAAGGTTTTTGAAAATTTTAGATTGAAAAAACGATTACCAGTGTTTATAAATAAAGATAACGTTCTCCTATAATGTGAATAATGTGAGTAAGTTAATAGTTTATCCACTAGGTTGCAGCAGCCATTTATTTCATATTTACTTCTCCCAGCTGTGTTCTTTTTCAGTTTATGATATTTAAAATACCCCCGTCACAACAAACCTGCGTACTCAGCTAATTTCCAATGTACCTAGCTGCATAGGCAACTTTCTGTGTTATTTTTTGTTGAAGAATTTGCACCTCTAATTTAATATAACTAAGAACGATTTATCTTATGACCTAAAATTAACCAAATGAAAAGTATATATTTTCCTACATAGTCCCCAGGACTATTTATTTAATATTTGTGATCAAATTTCGGTCACAACATACTTAACAGCAGTAACTTCTATCTACCATTTCTGAGTTTGAATATATTTCTGTATAGACTTCAATCACAGTACCAACAACTCTAAACTCTGTTAATTAATAAAATGATTTTGTCTTCAACCCATCTTTGAGATGTCAATTTTTCTGAATTTTCCATATTTAAAATTGTTCTTGGTAGCTCGGTGAAGACTCGAAAGCTGGAAATATTGTATTCATGACCAATGGTTGTGATACTTTTCTTGAAGTAATAAGTTAAGTATTTTATCCGTCGTTAATCCTGTAAACACTAGTAGATGACCAGTTTCGGAACTGCTATCCCATTTTCAAATCTGCGGGTCAAATTTAATTGTAGAACACGTAGTCATTGTCAAAATTGATATATACATGTCACAAACATGGGCTGCACACAAACACAAAACAAATAAACATTTATTACGTTTAGCATGGCCGGCCAAGGATTTGACCTTGGTAGCCTGTCTGGATTTTCTCTAGACCGGCTACACTAAACGTAATAAATTTTTGTTTGTTTTGTGTTTATGTACCTTTCCGTGTGTATGTGACGAGTATTTTTATCAATTTTGCCAACGACTACATGTTCTACCATTAAATTTGACATGTAGATTTGTAAATGGGACAGCAGAGTCCCTTAACTAGTCATCCACTAGTGATTCAGGATTGGATTGGTCGATGGATAAGGAACGTAACATATTACTTCCAAGTTGATTTTCAATCCACAAGTTATAAATATAATCCTGTTCTTATTTTAGTTATGTTTTGTTTGACCCTCCCTAATTTGTGTGAGTTTAAGGATAATTGGAGTTGAGTTGTGTGGTCAAGGCGATGGACTCAGAAACCATGGCAGCGGTTACTGTCGTGGGGTTGAATCCCAGTCATGGCATGTACATTTTATCAGTATTGTACAACTTGTACTATAATGGCTCAACCCCTTGCTTTACTTTATATGTTCCACACACAGATCTATAGTCTATGTGGATGGGCAAAATAAGGCAAAAATAGGCGGCCGACCTCTTTAGAAAAAAGATGGTTACAAAAATTAACTGGTAAGGACGTGCTGCATTTCTAACGTGTCATGGTCACAACAAATTACAATTTTTAAGATCTTAACAAATCTCTGCACGTGCTAAATGTGACTTTGCCAATGACTACAATTACCTTAATTAATTACCACACGCTTAATTACCAATTCTTCATCTGACCCCCTGGGGGATTGATGACATCATAGTATCAAAACTTCACACGAGTTACACTACAGTACACACAAAATAAAATTACTGGCTGTGGATAGACACTGTTGATTTATCCCAAGTCCATTAGCGAGTCGCTGAAAAAATCTTCAAGGGAGTAGTAGGCACTTTTCTTTAAGTAGGTCATGAGCTTCTTGTGGACCATCCACCTTTGAAGGCTTTTTGTACAGTTTGGGAACTCATTAAAGGTCTTTTTTGCCATAATTGAATGGCTCTTTTGCGTTTTTCAGCCTAGATCCAGTAGGCTGCGCTACCGTGTAAGGTGGTCAAGAACCGCTGCTCTAGAGGAAAACCGGTCGATATTGTCAAGGACATGGAGCGTACAAGCCAGGATGTAGTGGCTGTAGATTATCAAAATACCCAATACAACAAAGACAGGTTGACAGTGGGTTCTTTGTTGAAGTTTAATCGTGTGAACATTTCAGATCTGGAACATATTCTTCGGCGGCCGCTACGTGATCCTGCTGATGGGCTTGTTCTCTATGTACACTGGCTTCATTTACAACGATGTGTTCAGCAAATCCCTCAACATCTTCGGCTCCCACTGGACCGTGTTGTACGACAAGGATTACCTGATGAAGAACAAGTACTTGGAACTGGACCCAGCGGCGGCGTATCAGACGACTCCCTACCCCATAGGGTTGGACCCTGTGTGGATGGTGAGTACTGTCAGGGTTGAAGAAGCTTCAGATCAGCTCGGATGTAACTGCATGGTTCGGTTCTAGGCGGGACAACATGCCACATTTACTTTATTCACCATTTTGTATTTTTTTATAAAAAAGGAAAATCCATTTGTGGTTACAAATATGAGTATAGTAGAGAGATAGCTATGTGTCTGTGAAATAAATAAAAGTAAAAAGTTGTATTGATCAGCTGATGTAAACATGTAAAGATCATCTCACTGCTTTCTCTTCACTACTGCTGAAGGGAGTCACCTTAGACTCTTCTCATGTTGTACATACAGGTTGCCAGCCTGTAGTGTGGGACTTCCGATAGTAACTTTTTTAAACTCAAATCTGAGACAATCTATCACACTACATCAGGCTAGGACTACAAACTTGCGCCCTAAGGGCTTCACACTTCTTTCAACCATTAAAAATTACAAGTTTCACCTAATCGTTTTGAACTTTGACGCTGGTCTCTAAAAACCAAAAAGAAACAGGTGACGAATGTAAAACTAACGTTTTTGTACTACAGTAGAACTGGGATTATCCAGATTAATTTGAGTTCAGGCCAATTCGGGTAGTTGTATGTAGCTCGGGATCTAAGCAAATAAAGTTTCATACACTAAAAAAGCTGAATTTTATTATTACAGTCACTGTAATGAACAGGAAATTACTCATTTTTGGCACGTAATCCAGGATTAGGTGTTAATTGCAGTGCAAACACGAATGCAAACTGAACTGACAGAACAGTTCAGTTCAGTTCAGGTGAGATGCACGCGCAGGGCTGAAGGAGGTAGCGATGACTCATTGCTTTGTTGCTATAAATAGCATGCGGGAGTAGTGGATGCATGGGCTTGCTGTTGTTGCTATAGTTAGGGCATGTAGGCATTGTCTGTACACCTGTCCAACCCTCTCACCCGCGCTCGCGCTGTGATTTTAGATATTTATTTTTTCGCCCAAAATCGTCTTGGATAGTTAGGGATTCGGATAATTGGAGTTCTACACTGCACTTCATGATGAAGAATTTTGAAATTGTGGTTACTAAGACGTGTCTTAAGTAAACCTTAAACAAATTGTATTTCATTTACTTAATTCACTCAATGTGAATTTACCCCTGTGATAAGGTATTTGCAATTATATGTAATTCTTTGTTTGATGAATTAGTGATGGAAAATGTCCGCAGCAGTTGCTTGAATAATATATGTTATTGTCTGCATAAAATTTAGAAAGTAAAATACTTGCTTTTCTAAACAGTCAAATAAGTGAAATTTCGACTAAACTTCTTCGGGGCTTGAAGCAGAGTCTGTAACAATTTCACTAGCAGTCTTACTGCTCATTTGAGTACCTACAGTAATTGTGGGACGATTACATTCTGCTAGTAATATTAGGCAAGGGAATATCCCAGACACAGGAGAACTACAGGATCACTGTGTTTCCATGTAAATAAGTTATTTTAGGTCAGTTTAAATTATATTAACACAAACAGTAATATTTTACTTTTCAGATTGCGGAAAACAAAATCAGGTTTCTGAATGCCTACAAGATGAAGATTTCCATAATCCTAGGAGTGTTCCACATGCTGTTTGGAGTCTCTCTGAGCGTTTGGAACTACTCGTAAGCTTGTGTTTTCCATTTTAAATTTCAGTTTAAACAAAAGTACCAGTTACAATGTTGGTGCTTGCCAAACAGAATATTCTACAGAAAATAATGGAATACATGGCGATTGTTCTAAGTTTTAAACTTGACAGGCAGCAATTAAAGACAGAGTAATTTTTCATGTTGAATCAATTTTGAGAAATAAATTTATCAATTCGTGGTAGGAAGGGATGTGTCGCTTCTTAAAGTTGGTTGTCGGTTTTACTGGTTAAAAAAAAAAAACGAAACCAAGAACCGGTGGTCAAATGTCAGTTTCGGTTTTTCACTCTCAGTAAGTGCTCGTATTGGAAAAAGCATTATAATTTGTTACAAATATTGCATAAACTCCTAAACCAGTCATGAGATATATCAGTGAAAGTCTAATGATACGATACGTCAAAAATGGTACAATAAAAGAGATTTGCGTATTGCGATACATAAGCCCAATACTTAAATGTCATCTCGCTTTGGTTTAACAATCAGTGCACAGTAACACTTCCACGCTGATGCCGTGGACAAGGCAGAGTTTACTGCTTATCGATCACATGTATTCAATATCATAAGTATTGCCGTATCATATCGAGGCACTGAATCGCAATACCTGTGTTGTTAAAAACATTTTGCCTTTGGAATTTCGTATTCTAAATTCATGATTTCTAAGCTAACAAATAGGGGTATGCGGTGCACCGAATAAAGTTTACCGGTACGGTACAAAACTAATTACCGTCATCGGTTTGGTACTGAACATAACCCCGGTACAAATTTGCTCATGATACGGTACAGTTTACTGATTCAAATAATACACGGAGATAAGTTAAACAATGTTTAACAAAATAAGTGGTTTAAATGAGACTCCTATTGATAACTAGTCATTTCCTTTAAGGAAAACAAGCCCCAAAACTCTAGGTTGACAGGCCTAATATAAAAAATAATAATTTTGTAATTTTAATTATTTTTAATTAATTATTTTTTTTAATTTTTAATTATTTATCGCTGAACGAGAATGGAGATAATAAAGGTGGGCACGAGGAGCGGGGAGGGGCCGGGTAGGGTCGCCAAAAATCTGTCCTTGAAGATAAGAAAGGTTTAGACTAGGAAAGCGTGAGGGGGGAGGGGTCTGGTAATTAGCTTTAACCCTAGCAGTGGCCACCCAAAAACTGTAGAATGGCCAACCAATTTTGGCGATTTTGCAGACCTTTTTTTGAAAATTCGTATAAATTTGAAATGAGAACTAAACATAGCCAACCACATATTCATTTTGTTCAGAAAGAACAGGGGAATCTGCAAATAGTAAAATAGAAAAGATCTAAGAGGTAGTTTTTTCAGCAAAGTAAAAAAAATAAAAAAATATTGAAATTTTTTTGAAATTTCAAAAGCAGCCTCGGTAAAACTTTTTTGTCAGATTTTTTATGGAAAATTCATTGTATACATTTTGTAGACAATTTAATTCCCTACATGGAAATGTATAATATGTTGGGAAAAAAATTGTATTTGTAAGTATTATGTAAGTATATACGGAAAACCGCAAAATGTGAAAATTGTACAGTGTTAGTTAGTACTGTAAAAAGGTAATGTAAATATGTATATGCTAATAATAATATGTATATATTTGTAAAGATAATGAAATAAGAAATGTAAAAAAGTCAAAGTTGATGGTAAACAATTTTTATCACTTATGATTAGATGAATTTTGGAAATTTTAGGGTATTCAGAAAAAACAAAATTCTACGGTATTTAGTATATAACATTTTTTAGAAATTTATTCCTCCAAATACTATATATACATTTAGTAGGACATTCAATTCCCTACATAGAAATGTATAATATGTTGGGGAAAAATTTTTATTTGTAAGTATTATGTAAGTATATACGGAAAACCGCAAAATTTGAAAATTGTACAGTGTTAGTACTGTAAAAAGGTAATATAAATATGTATATTCTAATAATATGTATATATTTGTAAAGCTAATGAAGTAGGGAATGTACAAAAGTCATAAAGTTGATGGTAAAACTTGTTATCACTTATGAGTAGAAGACTTTCTGAAATTTTTTGGTATTCGGAAAAAAATATTTTTACAGTATTTAGTATATAACTTTTTTTAGAAATTGTTTCCCCCCAAAACAATATAAACATGTTGTAGAATGTTCAATTACCTACAAAAATATACATAACATTCATAATAAATTATATGTTTTTATATGTGTTATGTAATAATAAAAATAATCGGTGAACTTATGAAATGATGTAAACCGCGGTATATTCTAATACATGTAAATAATGCCATATTATATCTATATATTATTCCTGCAGGTATTTAGAAACAATAAAATATATAAATATACATATACACAGGGTAGTGGCATATTATATAAGAGATAACGTGCGATTGTCACCATGTAGGAAAAATTACAAAATTATTATTTTTTATATTAGGCCTACTCAATAATGAAATACATCCTACCTTACAATTGTACAAAACCCCCCGGCGTTGCATAAAGATTACTGTTATATACACACACACACACTTCACTAACACTAACACTCCGAAATAATAAAGGATTTAGCAATAATTCGCGGATAACATGAGAGCGCGAAACAACGACACCAACACGAAATGGCTGCAACGTCGCAACTAACTACGCATTAGATGTCAGATGAGTGACGCATTTCCTTCGTCTTCGAGAGAGCAGCCGGAAATAACGATGCGCAAGGCTGCCAATGTCAAAAGCTAAATTTCTTCCTCTTCAAAATGAAATATTATATGACTAGTATTTATAACTTGCACTGGATGTAATTCGTATTTTCCACACTAGCGCATTGCGCCGGTTGGCCATTTGTTAGAAATTCAGAAAACAGCTGTGTTCATAAAATCGTAACTGTTGTGCAATCAATATTTCGTTCTAAAAATCAATACCACAGTGAAACTAAACTCTTTGGCTATGCAGTGGTACCACCCGCAACATCCTAAGACAAAAATTACCCGAGCAGGGTAATTCCAAAGTAGTCGTGTTTTTACATTTTCCGAGCGTCGACTGCAGGAATGGCGTAGCGGCAAAATTTCATTGTAATTATAATCGTCGTGACATTGTTATACAACTTGTAAACGGTTCATTTATGTAATAAAATGAAAGTTCAGAATGTGATCTTTCGAATGGTATAAATATTGTTCACTTCTGAGTTGACTATTAATGTTTTTTTTACCGTTACAAAAATTTCAACCCGTACTATCGTATTGCGCTGGTGGCCATTTCAGGCATCACGTGAACCCAGCGCATTGCGCTGGATGGCCACTGCTAGGGTTAAGCCAGTCGTTTGTCCAACATCATTCCTTGAGTAAGAAAAGGAATACTATCTTTTAACCCTTAGCGGTCGTATTTATCGTTCTCTTTTCCTTCCCTACAGATCGGGAAGGCCACACTTAGTGGCCCTCTCATTCTGTCTAATGACGCGACATTGTCAGCGCTGAAGGTAGCCCCACAGCTCGGGCTGGCCACGCGTAGTGGCCCTCTACGCGTTTCCAGTTCAGCTCGGCTGTCCACCCCGTAGTGGCCCCCTGTTTCTCTTCATATTATTTAACATTGTAATTTTGTTTTCGATTCTCTCTGCTTGGGAGGTGCTGCACTCTCTCGGCAATATTCGGAACTATCTGGAGACAACAACAAGACAGTGTATTGTTACCTTATCACAATATTATTACGTTAGTCATTGTTGTGTTATCAGCATGTGTTGTGCAACAGTCCCTTTAAAAGGCTTTTAATTTTTAATAAATTGATATTTATCATTTAAAAATGGCCGGAAATAGTGACCTAACATCGGATACTATACGGGATTTATTACAAGTCGACGAAGATGACGATCTTTCCATGTTGTTTGAGTTTGAAGTTGAAGAGGAGGATGAGCAAGTAGGGGTTGAGGGTGGTGACGAAAATATTGAATGTATTTCTAATGATATTGACAGTCAACATGACAGTGATGTGGATTTTGAATTAAGTGATAATGAACTAGACAGTGATAGTGAACTAGAAGACAATATTAGCGATGCTAACGAGGGTGTAGCTGATGTTGAAGAAGCTGCTGTAGCTGATGTTGAAGAAGCTGCTGCAGCTGATGTTGAAGAAGCTGCTGTAGCTGATGTTGAAGAAGCTGCTGCAGCTGATGTTGAAGAAGCTGCTGCAGCTGACTTTTGGCGAAAGTGGGAGGATGATGATGTAAGTTTCCGTGAATTTCAATATAAAGCTTCGAGTGGATTCAAACAACCACCAAATTTTGATCGAAACTCAGAAATTGAGTATTTCCAATTATTTTTCACTGATGAATTATTAGAAGAAATTGTTAATGAAAGTAACAGATATGCTCAAGCTAAAATAAATCAATTGAGACCCTTACCAAAAAAATCCATGTGGTGGACATGGAAGGATATTACTTTAGTAGAGTTTAAGGCATTTCTGGGGGTCATAATTAATATGGGCATGCACCCAAAGCCTGATATCGACGACTATTTTTCAAACGATTGGTTGGAAAACCAGCCTTTTTTTAAAGACATATTTTCCAAAGAGAGATTTTTACAAATTTTTTGGAATTTGCACCTTTCTACACCTCCAACCAGACCAGTATTAGGTGCAATCTCTCGCTCTGCTAAAGTGAAACATGTTGTTAAATATCTTGACACGAAGTTTAGAGAATATTACTGTCCAGGCAGCAAAGTTAGCGTAGATGAGAGCACTGTAGGGTTTAAAGGGAAAGTATTATTTAAATGTTATAATAAGGAAAAGCCTCAAAAGTGGCACATTAAGGTCTACGTTCTGTCTGACTCGAGTAATGGTTATGTGTGTGCAATAGAACCATATCTAGGGCAATCAACAAACAACCTACTTCTTAGGCCTGATTTACTTACAACAACTCGAGTTGTGTTGACTCTTGTTGACAGAGTTGGACAAGCTATAGGAAGTGTTGAAGGGTTGCACGTATTTACAGACCGGTTTTACTCTAGCCCACAATTAGCCGAGGTTCTGTATGAAAAAAAAGTTCACTTAACTGGAACGGTAAATAGGGCACGAAAAGGGCTACCTCTAGCAGTTAAGAAAAAGAAAAAATTGAAAAAAGGTGTCGTCAACGCATTTAGAAAAGGTGACCATCTATCTGTAATACAATGGAAAGATAAAAGGGAAGTATTAATGATAACTTCTTTGTATGACAACTCGGTGGAAGAAGTAAAGAGATTCGTTAGGGGTGGAGTTCAAGAAGTTGTTCAGAAACCTTCAGCTGTTTGCAGATATAACGAAAACATGGGTGGCGTAGACGTAGCAGACCATTACATAGCTACTTATTCATTCGCCAGAAAATCAATAAAATGGTGGCGTAAAATATTTTTTTGGCTAATTGAAGTTGCTGTTGTGAATGGATTCATAATTTACAACACCAACCGAGACCCTGGCAGACCAGCTGTGCGTCAAAAGATGTATCGTAAACAACTTGTGAATCAGCTTGTGGGTGATGTAAGGAACACATGCAGGAAACGTGGACGCCCATCAAACATCACTGAAGGAGACCGCCTGGATGGAAAAACACACTTCATTTATGAGCTGGAGGGAACTTCAAAGAAGGACTGTGCTGTTTGTACAAATAGAGCAGCTGGACAACGTAAACGAACCAGATTTTACTGCAAGACCTGTGAGAATAAACCTGGCTTACACCCAGGAGACTGTTTTCATCGATATCACACACTGAAAAAATACAAAATCGTCTAAATCAACTCAAGTAATGTGATTTTTAACCGTAAAAGATACTTTGCTTTTTTATTTTATTTAAGAGTATTAATAATTTAATTGTTATAAACGTTTTAATATTTGAGTAATAAAGTAGTTATTAAATACGAGTGTAAATAATTGAATCCTTATGATGACCGACTTTACAGTCAAATGTTAGGTTAAACATCTGTGTTTTGGAGTTAAAAGGCTCGCCATAGGGTATTTAATCCGAGCGTAAGACGTAAACAAGCGAAGTAGTAATGGCGGCCAACTACGCAGTGACGCGGGGCCACTACGAGTGGCCCTTCCGAGCTGTAGGCGCGTCACTTCGTATATATATTACACCTTGTCCCGTTACGGATCTTGTGGCCACACGTAGAGGCCTTCCGACCGCTAAGGGTTAATCACGTTCTTTCTGCACCATGATTTCATATAAAACTGCTTTTATTTATGTATCAGTATTATTGTTTTTGTAGTATACTAGTGAAATTAATTTTAAATTATATAAAAAAAGGTTTCAGCAATTTTTGACTAATATTTTGACTAATTATTGAAGGTAATATTTGTTATGGACTTCAATTTTGAATTTAGTAGCCTAATTAAGTAGTTTTTGAGGATTTTGATTTTAATATTAAATATTTAAAGGTCTAATTTATATTTTTTTAGTTTCACATCATACATAGTTTTTTAAAGTTATCTTATTTTACTTTGTATTAATGATACAATAATCTCCCAATGTGACAAGAATGGTATTTATCAAACTTTGGTTTTTGCTGTTTGTATGTTTTAAATCAATAGTTTGTATTTACATTGAAAGCAGTATAATTAATCTGTTAAGCTACTTATGCAATTGTTTGATTTTCAAGTAATTTTAGAATTAATTTATCATGAATATTTCAAGAACTTGTATTAATAATATTAATAAAGATGTTAAAATGCAATACTCCAATGATGCAGGTTTAAACAAATATTTGTATCCGTAGTATTGGTGTATTCCATGGTATTTTTTCTATTAATCAAATTAATAATAAAAACTGTATATAACCTTAAGTATTACTCAATAATTTTGTTATGATAGATACAAATTAATATTTAGTACAAATTATTGTATATGACGGTACATTTGTACCATATCAAATTTGTACCGAGAACCGAGGTACAAAATCTTTTACCGTACCGATCTGAAATTTTTGGTACCGCAGACCCCTACTAACAAACAGTTTAAACTTAAATAAGAAGAACATATGTGATGAGTTAACCTTAACACAAATTAAAAAGAACGCAGATTTGAGAAATCAATATGTATTGTATCATCTCTATAGTGATATTTCAATACGTTATTTTTCGAACACGCCCATCATAAGTTACATTCAGGAATTTACCGCCCGGAACAAGAGCGCTTCGGTAGCTCTTGTGCTGAGGATACAAATTACAACCAATGCAAGAATGGCAAAAAGCACAAGATTCGACCTCCAACCGTCAGGATTAATAGTGTTTTTGACCCCAGACACAAGGATCGTTGGTGTCTTCGGGCGACAACAAACCCCGAAGTGGATTGGACCGGATGAAGGTCCATTATAACCTTCATGAGTGTATTAGTTTATATCAGATTGTGCATATCACATCACTCACAAGCAGACGACGATGCGACATCTAGGATGGTCCACGGGATTACTGTCAATTTTACTGTGTATTTAATAAAGTTGGGCATTTTATTAAGAAAGTTTGTTAAAATTGTCGAGAATGCCAGAAGAAGAATTAGTCGACGATCTACCATTTAGCCCAATTGACATTGCTAATAACCCCGACCCTGGAGGTAGTTCTAGTCCTACTGATTCCGTAAATATAAATCCTACTGTATTTACGATTATGTATCCTTCCTGTAGGAAAAGATTCTAGGGTGAAAAGTCTGCAAAACTAAAATATCAGCAAACCCAGGTAGACTTATTTTGTTTTTAATGTTAGGCCTAGAGTAGGCTAAACTTAAACCTTGATACAGTGGAACCTCAATAACTCGAACCTCAATAAGTCGAATTCCTTGATAACTCGATTTTTTGTCATTCCCCTCGAACTTGCCTACCTAATGCTATGTTAAACCTCTATAAGTCGAAGGGTTAACAGGAAACACCTCAATAACTCGAATTTTTGCAGTATTCTTAGCCTGTTGCCGCACCTCTATAAGTCAAAGTTTTAGCTGTAGAACTTCTATAACTCGAATATGTACAATTGCTGTACCTCTACAAGTCGAAGTATTGACTAGAGAACCTCTATAAGTCGAAGTTGTTGATTCACCAAACCTCCAGTGACTTTGCAGCCGGAAATTTCAACCCTCCCTCCCCACTAAATCTCTTTCCCAGGTGCTCCTGGTGTCGGTAAAACAACCGACAAATTTATGTTGATGAGCAACACGCATATCAAACACACACATCCTCACGCACGGGTTTCACCAATGAGAGGATTTAATTTCATAAATATGGAACAGTCTCATATTGTGTAAATTATTTATATTTTTTTAAAAAAATGGTTTTGATTTGATTAGATTTGTGTTTTTAGTCGTTAGTTAGTGCGAGTTCAGAGGTTCTGGATGTAGTACGTGTAACGTAGTTTTTAGGTTTTTTTTACAAAGTGTTTGCAGTTTGGTAAAACGAGTTGGCAAAACTCTATCCCATGAGGAGAAGTTCAAGACTATTTGAGGCTATTGACACAAGAAATAAAAACAGTGACATAGGGAAGCAGTTTGGAACACCAGAGAACACTGTCGACAATTTTAAAACAAAAAAAGTGTCGTACTGCTTCACACTAATTCCAACAATGCTCTGCAATTATAATTTTTATCATGTTTTGTTCTCTTTTAGTTTTGAAAATTATTTTAATAGCCTACAGTACATTAATGTTCAGCTAAATGAAATTGATGCGTAGTTGGTCAGAACTGACTTCCGTAAGCGGGAGGGATTTGTTTGGGGCAGGTGATAAGAAGTGAGCAAAAAAGTCTAGAAAATAGACAGGAAGTGGCCGAACGGGAAAAACATCACCAAAATACCAAATTATGAGTCATTATTTGTTTACTTTCCATCTCTACAATATTTTCACTGAAGGAAGTATTTCGTCCTCTACTACGTTAATCAAAGAAGCTTTACAATATATTTCCGGACTTATTTTAGACATTTAAAATTGTTCAAATCGATTTTAATTGTAATAATAATTATTATGCGGTATGATTATATTTTATAAATAGCTCGACCTTATGAAACGATTATACCGTTCCATGATTCATCTATTGTGTTACCGTGACCCTCAATAAGTCGAAGTCTGTGGAAAATCACCTTGATAAGTCGAACCTCGATATTTCGAAATATTCGATAACTCGAATTTTTGCCGTTCCCCCTGAGGTTCGAGTTATCAAGGTTCCACTGTATCTTAACAATAAGTTAAAGATTACCTAGACTACGGTACTGCCTTAGGCTAACTTTGTTATTATTTGGCTAAAAATGGTTTTAATTTAAGCCTAGGCGATTAATTAGTTTTGTAATGGCCTATCTTATATATTATTTCTCTAGCCTGTTTTTCTGTCAGTCCGCGAGATCTTCCTTATTCCTTTATCAAATTCCATGATTTACCCCTCATTTTAAAGCTTATCGTGCCGGCTATTGACGAAAAATAGACCTACGGTCTAAAAATGTACCGCTTCTCGGAAATTTGAATAATATGAAATATAAACGAGTTCGCACGCAGCACGTGAGGGAAGTGAATTTCCACATAAAAAACTATAAAAACTCAAAATCAGTTAAAAACATACAATTATTCCAATTTTTATTCAAATCTGAAAATATTGATTTTTTGGCTGTTCTCATACTCCTGGTTCTATTTACCTGCAATGCTGGGAATACAATTTTGCGCATTATAAGGTTAAGAGAAGGTCCAGTCAGGCTTTAAAGTAGGCGTGAGGTTGTTGGGGATGATAAAAGTACACCAACAAATGATTAACAGGCTTTTCTAATGTAAAACCTCCATAAGACAACGTACTATGTTTGGTCAATACACATTTACTTTAATAACTCGGAAAATATATATGCTAGAATGTCGAGAGAGGGCTTAACATTTTCGCCACACTAATTCCCATCTTTTTACATTCGTTAATTTCACATCAGGGGCTTTTCTGACCCTTTTTGGGCCCAACAACTCAAAATTTGAGAGATTAATCCCCAAAAAAGGGGTTTAGAGTTTTCCGATTGTTTTGCCCAACGAACTTGTCCAACCGATTATAGAAAGGAACGTCCCTACCAAATTTGAAGTAAATCGGATAAAAAATGCGACCGCTAGAGCGCCTGCACATATATATATATATATATATATATATATATATATATATATATATATATATATATATATATATATATATATATATATATATATGTCTATATATAAAATTTTGAACGAACCCCCAAAACGTGTTCAGGGGGTCACGTTAGGAACTTCTATGTTGGTCCCGGGCTTAAGTTTCACCGTGCGGGTCATGCTAATAGTTCACTTTCCATAGGAAATTCACTAATAAAGGGAATAGGTTGTTTTTACAGGAGCGAAAATGTAAACAAAAGAACATCTGATCAGCTGACAAGATTCGGTTCGCAGTGCGGAATTCCGCACGGGTCGACTAGTAATATTTAATTTAAATTCATTTGATTTGTCTTTGATTGATTACTTGTGACTTTTTAACCATTTTCCTGCATAGTGTTTTGCAGCAGATTTATGTAAACCAGTGAAACGAAGTCTGAAATAGGTATTTATAGGTATATAAAGTCAGTTAAAGTTTGGTAAAAACTTTATTACCCTGTGATGTAAGATAGGCAGAATTTCAGAATCTAGGTAGAAGCTTAAATTTAAACTATGGATGAGGAGACAGTTATTAGGTAAGTTTTTAAAATTTAACAGAAACCAACGACAGTTTTTTTTTTAAAACTGAACTAAAACGAACCGAGTATAAAAAATTCAATTGATCCATCCCTAAATCGTGGGTATACACACCACAAGTACACATAATAGGTAGCAAATGTTACATGCACTTGAATTAATCTCTATTATATATTTCTATTCACATTTAATTTGTCAATTATAGTAATGCAGAGCGAGTGTTGCTGGGCCCAAAAACACTCGTGGATCTCTGATTTAGTTGTGGGTTGCTTGAAAGAAGAATCTGATTGCAAGAAACTATTTTATTCAAATCTGAGCAAAGACATTACAACATATACATAATTTAATTAGAGCCGGAAAAGAGTATTTTAAATTAATGTAAAATAGATCACCTTAGAGGTTATGGCTTTGGTCGATTTCTGGCCTTTTTAGTTTTAATATTTTTTTTGTATTGTGTTTTAAATGATCAAAAGCAGTTCTCAAGTTAAGTATCAAAATGTGGTAATCAGGAATTCCTAGTTAATTAAATGGCGGTTCATTAAAACAAGCGAGTGGTCGGGAATAAATAATAATATATTAGTCCTCCTAACTAAGCCTCCTGACCTCCGACACACTCTATCCTCCTATATCTTTTTACCACCAATTTAAATTATACATTCATATGATTCATGATTAACTTATTTATAATATGATGTGGTTCCTGATTTGAGCTCTGAACTGCTGCTTAATTAATTTTACTTTTTTTTTTTTTGAAATCAACCAAACAGTAACACTCTGTTCTATGAATACTAAATTTCCTAGAATTTTGTATTATACTTAATTTCCAGCTCTTACAATTATTTTAGTTTTGAGACAATTGATTTGAGTTTAAATATTTTCCAAAAGTTTTCTTGCTTAATACAAATTAATTCTTGCACAGGAAAAAATATCTTTAAGTTAAATTGTGACAAATAGAGAGTTGCTATAAATGATTTGTGAATACGATATTACATCAAATAATTAACAAAGATAAATGAATTTAAACTTAACAATTATTAAACTTTGATCAGTACCAGTTATGACATGTGCTCTATGAAATATGACCAAGTATGTAAAACTAATAAATATTACTCACATGAACATTGTAGAAAATTACATACACAAAACGCTCACAATATTAATACACTGTAACACTACTATGCACTTAATATTAATAATACCAGTTGTTTAATTTATTCCCCGTAAAACGACAAGAATGGCAGTGTTAAAACCTGCTCTTAGCACGTGTAATTTTGAAAAGTTTTAATTAATTGATTAATACGAATGCGTGATTGTACCGCGAATTTCGGCCTTTTCTTTAAAACAATTCGCGAAATAGAAAACGTATGGGATGCACCCCGTTAACAAATCGACGAACTTTTGGAATTGGCAAATAAACGCGGTATTGAATATAGAAAAAGGTTTTAGATGATGTTACACCGAATAGTTCCGGGCTAAGAGAGCGAGAAGCCGCCGTCGTCCAGTTTTATGAGCGAGGCGGGTCACGTGACTGTATTGTTGTCAGTTACTCCTGTACGCGGTAGTGCCTTCTAGATGTTTCTGATATGGCGGCAAGTTTGAGTTTGAACTTGTAACACAAATAACCAATTTTTATTTTCATTTGGATAATGATATACAGGGTGTCTCAAGTCAACGACCAAACTTGACAAGCTTTTTTGTTGTATGGACTATTTACAACCGAAAATGTAATATTTTTTTATCATATTCTTCATAATTTATGAGCTTTTGATTTTGTTAAATATTTTTTTCAATCTGTGTATTACAATCTCATAAATTATTTTCACGCAAGAAAATATACACTTAGGACCAAACACTTTAACAATGTATAAAAATGAACAGTATTTATAAAGAAATGCAGTTTTTGGTAGTTTAATATAGTAAAAAACATAAATCAACGCAATTTTAATTTAAATTTTACATTGATGGATGTTAGCCTCCGGATTACTGTATAATACTTAAAAGTTGTTTTAAATTTTACCACTTTTAAATTTTACATTTCAAGCCAAACTTTTTACTTTCAAACGGTGTTGCCGTTTACAGTTTCAGTCGTAGAGAGTGATCCTATATCTTAAAAACTTTTCCATTTATTGCAGATAATTATATTATTAAGATAAACAAGATTTATTTCCCTAATTTCAGGGATGGCGTATTTTTAGTGAATTTCCTATGGAAAGTGAACTATTAGCATGACCGGCACAGTGAAACTTAAGCCCGGGACCGCCATAGAAGTTCCTATTGTGACCCCCTGAACACGTTTTGGGGGGTCGTTCAAAATGATATATATATGTGTGTGTATGCACTCTAGCGGTCGCATTTCTTGTCTGATTTACTTCAAATTTGGTAGGGACGTTCCTTTCTATAATCAGTTGGACAAGTTCGTTGGGCAAAACAATCGGAAAACTATAAACCCCTTTTTTGGGGATTAATCTTTCAAATTTTAAGTTTTTGGGCCCTAAAAGGGTTATAAAAGCCCTGGATGTAACATTAATGCATGTAAAAAGATGGGAATTATTGAGGCAAAATTTTTAAGCCATCTCTCATCATTCTAGCATAAACTGTTACCGAGTTATTAAAGAAAATGTGTATCGACTAAACACTGTACGTTGTGTCTTATGGGTTTTCATTAGAAACGCCTGTTATTCATTTGTTGGTGTACTTTTATCATTCCCAGCAACCTCACACCTACTTTCAAGCCTGACTGGACCTTCTCCTAACCTTATAATGCGCAAAATTGTATTCCCAGCATTGCAGGTAAATGAAACCAGGAGCATCAGAACAGCCAAAAAATCAGTGTTTTCAGATTACAATAAAATTGGAATAAATGTATGTTTTTACACTGGTTTTGAGTTTTATGTGGAAGTTCACTTCCCTCATGTCAGTGTGCTGTGTGCAAACTTGTTTTAAATTAATACAATTTTCCTGAAATTAGCGATTATTTTATAGTAATAAAAGATAGGAATTAAAATTAAAATGGCGTTAATTTGTTTTTAAATTGTATTAAACTCGTAAAAGCTGCATTTCCTTATAATTACTGTTTATTTTTATAAGCTGTAAAGGTTTTTTGGTCCTACATAAAATATTTATTCATAAGGTCATATGGTCCTTTGGATGAATATTCAGTCATATTTTAGCTTGGTTGACCTATAGTCCTAACTGATGATGGTAAATGGGAACCGGAATCCGGATTTTAAGGACTAATTAAACTGATTAGATTGCTAAGGTAAGATTTCTCATTTTATATATATCAATTTCATACGGCATTTGGCTGCCTTTCATGGTGAAAACAGCATTGAATTTGGCGGCGTTGCACTTGGCTGACGTATCCGGCCGTCAATTGCACATCACATGTTATATCGACTGAGGAAGCCGGTAGGAGTACATTTTGAACATTTGAAGTGGCAGCCAAATAACGTATTTTTGATAGGTGTATGACAAAATGTAGTTCACCATTCTACCACATGGAACGCTGCTGATTTTAAAGAATACACCACGAGTATGTTCCTATAAATAATTGCCGTGGACTCGGCAGCCTAAAAGTGGCAGCACTGTTAATTTGAATGTGCATTCCGATTATAAATTTTTGCCGCACAAGTGGCAGTCAAAACACATCTGGCCTGACACGTCAGATGTGTTTTCAAATGTTCAAAGATTTTTGTCTTTCATCATAATTTCCTGTACTCACTCGGGGCCACCACTATTTCCGAGCCTACATACTTCCCGCCCGCTTCACTGTGACATCACTCCGAGAGGTCGGTTAGACCACTCGACGCTTTGGGAATAAATCATACTTTTGTATGTTCGTATTGCTCACATAAAACAATTTGAGCAGTTTTTTTATTTTCGTTGACTGCGGCCTGTTGAAATATATTAATGTCTATGTTATTAAACGTATTTGCTTCGAATCGTTAAAGTTTCCGAAAAATCTGCTTCATTTTAGCGAATTTCCCCTGTAGGGAAGAAGCTATTACCGTAGTCGGCATGGTAAGACCTAGGCCCGGGACCATGATAACTTTTCGTTTTGAGGTCCCCAGACCCCAAAAACACCATTCATTCGAAACTGTATATATATATATATATATATATATATATATATATATATATATATATATATATATATATATGTGTGTCCGTGGGTGCGATAACTCTCGTAAAAAAGATCCGATTTTGATGAAATTTAGTACAAACGTGTAAAGCAGCATTTATGACTTTAAGTTCGAAAACCAGACAGATCGACCTATCCGAAGGGGTATTTTGGGGGGGTTTTGTACCCCAAAAATGGGTTTTTTGAGTTTTTTACACATAACTTTTGAAAAAGTGAAACTTTATTTTTTCCATTGGAATCAGCTTAAAAAGACGCACAATTTGGTGTTTTAATCATTGCTCTACGTCAATTGGTTACTGAGATATTGAAAGTGCTAAACACAGTACGTTGTCCAATGCTATTCATATGGAGGATAAGAAAAATTGTATACCTCGCTTATTTATCAACTTATCCTGACGAAACTTGGTATATTGCTTCATTTCATTGTGGTCTATTGATATTTGCACAATAACCCATTTTTTGGCCGATAGTTCCTGTAGCAGCAAACCTGCATACTCAGCCCCATGTTATTCTTATGGAGAATAAGTAACGTGTTATCTCCTTTAATTATGAACATAAATTAATAGAACTTGGTATGTGGCTTTACCTAGTTGAGTTATATTGATATTTGTATAACAACCCATTTTTAGTGTTCCTTATTTCAGCAAACCTGCATACTCAGCCGCCATGTTATTCTTATAGAGAATAATTAAATTGTGATAAATCGTTTATTTATGAATGTACATTTATGAAACTTGGTGTGTGGCTTTATGTGGTATTAAGATAATATTATATGCATTGGAAATTCGCTGAGTATGCAGGTTTGCTCCTACGGGGTATTTATCGGTAATGTAGTTTCACCTATTACATCTTTAGATACGATGCCCTTTAAACTAAATTACTTCAATGTTTAACAAATGTATTACTCTAGGCGATTTTTACACAAACACGCTACAATAATATAACGATTTATGTTCAGTTGGAATAAATAATAACCTTGAAACAAATTAGATATACGTCGTGTAACTAATATGTTGCACTGGATATATATTTTAAGAGGCTACGCCCAAACATAAAAAAAAGTGGAGGATTTTTTTATTTTACTTTGTTGAAATTCCGCTCCGTTTAGCGTCTGTCTATCTGCAAGTTATATTTACAAAATTTACAATTGTACTTTAAACCATATCAGATATTTGTTTGAAACTTGGCATTTGTTTTTTTTTCAGTATAAAATCCTATTTTAGTTAGAAACTGAGGTTTCTGCCTTATCCTGCTTCAAAACAGCCGTAATTTATAATTTTCAACTCTTAATATTGTAAAATATAAAATGTTTGTCTTTGATCAAACTGATGAGAAAACACAAAGTTTTTGTTTAATTGAAATTTATCTGCTTTTGATTTATTATGCGATTGTGAAAGTTGTTATATCATTAATTTTTGGACAAACCGATAACAGTTTTTGATATTCTACACCTTCCTCAGATAAATTATACTGTTAAACTATAAAATTGTTTAAGATGTTTTTACAGTACATATTGTATAATATTACACCAATTGAACTTACTGAAACAAAGATTATTTTAACATTTATGTGTAGGCAAATACACGGCATTTGTTTAATTAAGAGGACATTGGAGGCGGCGTCCATTTTGGATTTATACTCCTTAAGAACCAATGTTAAATTTTGAATAGTAATAACTCTCTTATGACCAGAAAACTATGATTGATGCATCAAATTAAAGGTCTTTTAAATACACAGGGCTTGGTTAAATTTATTTGTTTAATTATATGAGTAAAAAATTACTTTGTATGAATGTTTTATCGTGTTCTGCCATACTTAGGTAAAGAATGGTTCACCAGACCACTGCAAAATTTAATCAACTTTTAAATAAAATTTATTTAAAAATATTCTGCTTGGTAATACAAAATAAAAAATAATAAAAAGCTATTTTGATATGTCGAGAATCCTATACTCTGTTATGAGTAATGTCTGTCTGTCTGCCAAATTTATATCGGAATCTGGCGGAACGGTTTTGTTAAAACTTTGGAATTAGGTGCTTTTGGCACCATGGGACTGTGAGAGATTTTGCAGTTCTCTGGGCCTGGGGCATTGCCGAAGAACTGGATAATGTTATACAATGAGTGGAAGAGAAAAACTGTTGTGTAAACTTGGTAAGTACCCCAGTACAAATTATTATTATCAACCCTAATTACTGTACAATTGTTTACTGTTTGTTTTTATGTTACTGTTGTAGTTGATGTATCTAAAGGTTAAGTTTTAAACTACAGATATTTAGGTGTCAAAACAACTTCAAATAGGCCTTCAGATTTAATTAGTTATTTATAGTATGGTCAAAACAATGGTAATAAGCCGACTTTGTTTCTAAAACAATCGGTTTATGTAGTAACAAAGAAAAAGAAAAAAAAACTTAGATGGATCGCTGTTGTTTGGGTTGTTCCTTGATTTGTTTATGTTTAACTCAATGGGTAGGACTACTACAAGACCAATAACATATACGAGGTTAAATGTTGCAGTTGTTTTGTTTTAACTATACTAATGTAGTAAAATGTATTTAACAATTAGTCATTACGAATACTAAATAATTAATACATAGAGGCTTAGAGTATCATAACATCTTGAGATCATTTTACTCTGAAGGTTAGTAGATATTGTTGAGGTTAAATAGCTGATTTAGCCTAAAATTAATAGTTGGTTAAGATTGTTGGTATGGTGTTAAAAATACAATTTGTTGGAAATATTTATTTTGGAACTGGCGGCCCTAGGATTTGCGGGGATCAAGGTAAAATTCATGAGAGGGGCCCTTCCATTTTCTTGGCAATCCAATTTTTCTTTTTCTTTAATTTTTCTGGAACTATGGCAAACATAGCTAGGCCTACTTTCATGCAAATACCAAATAAGGTCTTGACCTAATTTAGCTTATTATTAACTTATTGGTTGGACTTGCAAAATATCTCTATGTCTCTATTTCGACTGGCAAAGAATAATTTAATGTAATTAGTTATCAACTAGTGAATTAAAATACATCTTTATTTAACCCTTATTTCCTGCCGACATCACACAGTATGATTGTCATTTTTGGTCGATGAGTTAATTATGTGACGTACGGTAGTTATTTTTTCGCTTATATTCCCCACTTTATGGGCCCCTTCCACATGTTAAGATTGTTAAATACACTTTTTAGGGAGTTTGGAACATTGGCCATAATGTAAACTAAATTTCCTCAATTTTGGGTAGGCAAATATTTCCTATTAATTTACTGGTACCTAAGACTTTTTTCCCGAATTCATAGTGAGTGGACACCCTGGTAAGTTCAGTTTTAAAACAGTTTTTATACTCTTGAATACTAAATGCATAATTAAAACTTCAAATGATTCTACCAATTCATAATGAGCTGTTTTCATTTATAGTTTAAATTTGAGCCGATATCTCAATAAATATTCATAACCAAAAAGTATTTCTTAATAGCCTATAGGTCTGTTGCAGAAGTTAAGATGGTTTAATTAACTTAGATTCAGTTTTTAAAACATTAATCCCTACTGCACTTATATCAGTGTACTGTATCAGCTAAAGGTGCTGTTGAAATCCTTTCTAAAATAGATTTAAGCTCGGGAATACAGTAGTTAAGTGTGATATCGAACACTTACATTTTGTTATGTGATTTTAATATCGTCCGTCTATGACCGGTCTGTTTTTAATATGCACTAAACTGTTTATTTTGGGGCTGGTGTTGTATTTATTATAAACCGAGGTCGGAGGCCGCGCGGAACCCACGGCCCACCTTTTTCTTCTTTGCCTAGGCCTGCTTCTGTTTTGGAAACCTAAACATTAATGTTTAACAAATTACTACAACTTACTAGAGCACCAGGGGTAGATGTGGTTAGATACGTTTGAAGCACCCTACACTTTATCACATAGAAGATAAAAATATAGATTTTACTAGTTTGGATCTGATGTATCGAAACCAAGGTAATCATAACTTTGGCACCATACAAATTTCAGTGTCTGAAATGGATCATAACCATCCATACATTGTTCAGCAGAGTTAGGATAGGTCTTAAGTTAGATTTACTGGTACATGAATTAAAGTCTTGAATCACTAAAACAGTAAGCAGAAAATAAATTTTTCCTATTCATGTCAAGTGACCTAACCTATTCTAACCCCCTTGGAGCATTGTATGGTGATGATCCATTGGCATCCGTAAAATACCAAAATAAGTATATTTTGTTAGGCCAAAATCTAATTACTGTGTATTGAAGCTGATGTTATTCTTCATGACCAATATGTTTTTACTTTGGCAAAGGCAACCAAGGTTATTGATTTTTTGTCAAGGTTTTTTTAGGTTAGGCTAATGTTAATTAGTTCGATTTTATTATATCAGAATTTCAAAGGCCTAAGTTATACCTATGGGTATAATACCCATCATAACATTGTCTATTTCATTTCCCTCCTCACGGCCTCCGCGTTATTGAGTATGACTGAGGCATCCGCCAGATACTTCCTTGTATCCCCCTTCCTTTGTATCCCCCTTCCTTTGTATCCCTCAAGCTTAATTTTGGGGTCAAACAATTCCTTTTTTTAGTAAATTGACTCATTAATTGTTACACGATGCAAATTGTTATAATATTATGCAGTTTTCACGTTATAAAATAATTGCAATAAAGAATACTACCTAACTGTTATTGTTTGCTGGAGAAGGGGACATTTCTGAAACTGACAGTACACCGTAAGAGATCCGATATAAAGGGGCCTAGGTCCATTTTCAACGGGGCTCCCTAATTAGAGTCATTCAAGTATAGGCTGTTTTAAAAAGTACATATGTTCTATATTAGGCCATTATACACTCTTTGTTCCGTTTCCACAAGGGGTATGTTGTAATATACCTTTTATATTTCGAGAAAGGCTTGGCTACAGTGGGCAGTGCTATAATGTATTTACTAATTAATATCTCAAATAATGTAGTTAGGTAGCACATAGAAAATTATATGCCCTCCTAATTGGGCCACTTTATTTACTGCTGTCCTTTGACAATTTATAGTCATATAACAAAATATTTATAATATGTTTTATTTATTCTTACAACATAAAATTAACTCTTATTTATTGTTTTTTTTCAGCTTTACGAAGTAGAAATCCAATAGGCTTAAGGGTTGATTCCCAAGGATATGATTCTGAAGGTAAGGATTTACTATCATTTTAAAATAATTTTCCTTAATAGGGAAGAAGTCATTAGTTAAATTAACATAGTAAGATCTAAGATCTAAATATTGTAACTTACTGTAACTTTTACTTAAGTAGTAAGTAAATAGTTTAGTGGTCTAATACTGTCGACTTTTACATAAACAAATTTGAAGATGTCATCGCTGTTGCGCCAAGGCTTAATTTATCACCCCGAGGCCTTAGTTTATTGTTGAATGTGCACCGCGGCCATAAGGGTCTGCCGAATCAACTATAGGTGATAAGGGTTATTCTCTGCTACAAATAGGCCATAACATTCTCGACCGAGAGCCTCGCCAATAGTTACGGATCTAATATTTATGAGATACAATATTCCGTCATAGCAGACCTGCGTGCTCATTGAATTTCCAATAAGATTTAATTATTTATACATTTTTCTCAAAAAAATGCTTAAGGCCTGAGTACCGTATGTTAAGTTGCTACTGTAAGGAAATTTTTTGCAAATATTTGTAGGCCCTAAATCCAAATCATATGAAGGTACGTGTAAAGTCACAATGTATTGGTAACTAAGCGAGATATTGCATTTTATAGATTCTCCAAAATAATAACTTGGGAATTTTTTAAATGGGACTGAGTACTCAGGTTTTCTGTTACGGGGACATGTTTCAAAACCTACACAATTAAACTAATACTGCAACTTTCTGTTCAGTATTGTGTTACGAGACTTGATGTGTGATATAAAACACATCATTTTACTAACATGTAAGAGGTTTCCACAAAAGACTACCGAGCCAATTGTCAAGCATCTGTAATATACTAAAACTGCATGCTATTACAGTTTTCCTTATTGTATTCTTACCTGTAGAACATAAAACAGGTTGGAGGTAGTGGCAAATTTTAAATTATGGCTCTTTATGTAATACAACTTCTTTTTGGCAGATATTTTTGGGCTTATGCATCCGGGTAACAGTATAGTAAAAGGCAGCTACACATATGCTGCATTCAGCGAGCCCCAAATTTTCGCCAAATGGCGAGCGACTTTCTTTAAACTTATCTTCATCGTTTGCCCAATAGACGAATGAATGTCTATACACACTACTTGTGATTCGGCCAGTTGGATGCTCGGTGCTCAGCAAATGCGTCATGTTTGTAGCCGCCTTAATCCTAATCCACAACAGTGCACTTGGCCAAAAAACAAGTGTGATTTTGGTGAGCTGACTCTATCAATAGATATCAATTTTAAATTGCTGTTACAGCTTTTAAAACCAAATCAGATAGACCGCGACGCACAGGCGACAAATTACGCCTCGGTGCAACAGCGATGTAGGCCTAACCTAGTAGCAATGTAATTTTACTTGACCTAGTAGAGATTGTAATTCAACACAACTAAATAACTTAAAATTTTTTAACAATTCTTTATAAACTAATTATAATCTTATCTTTGATAGCATGTAGGGCCTATTGAATTATAACTCTTTTTTCATTGCAATATCGGGGACCTATTGGTCATGGAATTTGACAACCGATGGTGGAATTAAGACTACGGTCTACCCCACAGGAAAATCTGCATCGCTGCGTGAAAATAAAAGGTTAACCCATTAGCGTAAACATACGAGCTGGTCTCGTTCCTTACTTGTTTTTTTTAACCTATGAATTGGAATATAAAATTGGTGTTTTTAAATGGATTAATGGCGTATCTTAATTGAAATGTTGTTTTCTTTCAGTTTAGAGAGTCACATTGGCACACAAGACATAAGTAAAAAGTAGCAAAATCAGTGTTGACCATGTGCAACTCACAAAGATTTAACCGATCCCGTCAACTTCCAAGCAAGCCTGCCACCGTTTGTTTTACTTGGGCCCTCCCACCAACGTTGCCACAGACCGGTTAACTCATTGAGAGTTGCACGACTGGTTAGTTTTGGTCGTGTGCAGGAATCAAACCCACGAACATCATATCCATACCTGGCCAAGATGTTTCCACGACGTAGCCAACTCAGCTAACACAACCAAAGGCCTGGCGTCGTTATAAAGCTTTATCAGGTAGTCCGCGCCCCTAGGGGAGAGAACTGTAGTTACCCACTGTCATTAGTTACAGATGTTGCTACTAGAGTGCAGCACCAATCAAATTCCGTTATAGGCTATTGCGAATAGAATAAAATTACTACCTTAATGGGTTAAGATAGGGAAAATAAGTGTTGCGGAGGTCTGCAGGATCCCTGTTTGCGGCTATGATAATTAAGTTTATCAACATATTATAAACGGGATTTGACTGAGTAAAATGAGTTTATTTTTACACAGATGATTATATTTATAAAAGAGGAAAAAATTGTAGATAATTATGGTGGCTTGCATGAAAAGGTGTATTGGGAAATAATTAGTGTTACCAGTAATTATTTTTTAAACTATAATAGTCATCAAAACTAGCACCAGTTCTTTGTAGGAGAATGCACTGTAATTCATAATATATTATCTCAAAATACAATAAATGTTAAAATCTTGAAAATAGTTAAATTTTTACTAAACAATTATAATGAAAACATAGCAATAAATTAAATGGGCAATTAATCCATTGATAATATGAAGTAAGGAATTTGAGTTTTTCTAAAGTCTGTAAAATAAAGTACCAATGCACTCAGCAGTATAAAGTTGGATTGAAAACTGGTAAAACAATCACCTTTTTAACTTATATTCTTTTCAAAATAGTCACTTTCCAGACATTACAAACAGACTTTGTATTTGTATTTATAGATCCAGTGATGAGGGTGTTCCCAAAGGTAACTGAGGATGCTACCAAAAAACACGTGATGAAATCCTCAATCAGGCCAAAACTAGAATCATACAAGAGTAAATTTATATAAATGTTTGCACTTAGTTCAATTTCCCTAATTTATGGCGGGTTTTTGTTGTATTCATATTATTCTGTCTTCCTTACACTGATTATTTTTCTACGAGGATTGAGATAAGGAAGTATTCCAGTGAACTTCACTGCAACACACTGGCCTAACCACTCTTTCCAAGAAGTTGAAGTACTGGAGATAATTTGTATACACCCTCCCATTTTTGTATGATTACGATGGAAAAACAGATAACTTTTGTCTCTATTGAGAGGTCTACACAAATGATTTAATGTCTTCCTTCTGTTTAAGTGCTAGAATAGCATAAAATCTGTTTTCCAGTGTTATACTTTTTTATGGAGGGATTCCCCTCCCCCCACTTTACTTTCTCTTGGGCTAGACCCCAACCTACTATCAATAAAATAAAATCCTGGCTTCTTCACAGTTCAGAATATTGTTGACTGACTCACTTTTGAAGTATAAGCTCTATTCATATTAAATAGCCTCCAAAGTTGATAAGACAATTAAAAAATACAGGTTATTTTACCTCCATCTTTAGCTTTAAGTTAATACAAACTGGACTACCGCGGTTTCAGAAGCTTAATTTTGCTTCCATCTACAGGTTTTGAAGTTCAATAAAATCTTACTGAATTTGCATCTCTGTCGTCAAATGTTTAAAAAAGCCATACAACATTGAACATAAACACGACACACGACAACGAAAAACATTTAAAGTGCACTATTAATGCGTACCGGCCGATAGGTGAACGCCGACTGAGGTGGACATGGCAGAGTGGAAGATGAAACTCCAGTTGGACTTTGGACTGCCTTATCGTAGTTCCTGAACTTAAGTCCTGGTTAGCTTAAAGCTGAAGACAGGGTTATAATAATCTGTATTTTTTAATTTAAGCTCGAGTCAGAAAACTTTTCACGTTTCTACCTGCTTCCCCCATAAGGCCAATATTAACTTTAAAAGCTTGTCATTTTGAAGAGCAAAAAATACCGAGTGATTTCAGCGAGAAAAATTTTGATATATATTATAATCATTCAACAAAATTAAAAAATTTTCAATATTTAAGATGTTTTATGAATGAACTATATGTGATATGAAATAGGTATGAATATATGAAATCTTTAGTTATTTTGTTGCTATTTAAAATAAACAATACATAATTGATTTAGGACAATCGGATGAGGAGGGATGGGCTTTGAAAGGTAACATTGGTCTAATGGGAGAATAAGCAGGTAGAAGCAGAGGACTGGAGCCCCCTCTCAAGATTTGTTTAACATCATATAAATTGTTTTTTAATAAGTTTTTTATTTGTTTCAGCGAACAAGGTGTAAGGACACAGCAGTCACATGGCGAACTTCAGTAGGAAATAAAATATTTTATAGCTTTCCTTTAGTTATAACATATTTTAAATAAATGATAATTTACAAAATATCAAATTATGTTTATTTCACCATTTTATTTTATTGATAAAGTTCCCTTAGGCTACTTTGAATCTGTCTATTTTTCATTTGCCTGAAAATACAATTTAATTATTAAGATTAAATCATATAAGTAGGTGTGTGAATGCTTTAAAATGTATTTTCTTGACTTATTCTAGTAAAAAAAAACACCATATCAATATTTTCAAATATTTTTCTAAATAAGAATCATATTTGCTTACAAACAAATTGTGGATTGTTTAAAAATGTATAGTAGGCAAAAGTTCAGGATTTTTGAGCAACAGGTAACTTTTGTTCTTAATCTATGTACAATAAATTTGTTTAAAATGATAGCATGATAAACTATACTTTGAACTGAATCTCAAATATATAATTTTGTTTGTATGTTGAATAACCGTCAAAATTTAAACATCCAGTTCAAATGTTAAAAATAACATTGTTTAACTGTTTACTTTCTATGATCAGCTGTTATTTTATGATATAATATATTGTTTTGATTTATTTGTATTTTTAGATTAATGGATTAAGGGTTTACATTTTCTTTCTGCATGTCTAGTGACAATTTAAAAATAGCTGTACCATTATTATACCCTTAAGGTTGGCAACATTTTATAGTATGTTGTTGATTTATGCATCAGCTGGATGCCCTCGAAAGACATCTTTGCTGCGAACATTACTCTTATGGAAATAATCATACCTGATCTGAAAGCTCTACAAACCTTGCTGCAAAATTGCTAGAAGTGTGAACAGAGTAGACTTGCATATTTGCAGAACAGATTTTGCAAACAAACATGTTATCAATGAATATTAGCTGCACATATTCCACTGAAAATGTACCAAAAACTTATCTTGCAAATTTGCAGCAAACTATCATGAAAACATTCTGCAAACATTTTTTGCATAGTTGCTGCAAATATTCAGTGACAATTTTCCGCAAACATTCAGTGAAAACGTTTCACAACATTCCTTGCATATTTGCAACAAATATTCACTGAAACTTTTCTACAAATATGACAAGTGTAGACTTCCATACTTGTGGAAAGTTCTTCGTAAACAAACATGTTTACAATGCATATTTTCTGCAAACATTTTGATTTGCGGTTGAAAATGTTTTGCAAATTTTCTGCAAATTTTCCTTGCTATCTGGGATGGTGTGCGAAGCTCACGTCGACCTACACCAGGGTTGCCAACGACCGGGAAAACCGGGAATCATGAGTGAACTTTGGTGACCGGGAAAAAATGCGTGGATTATGCGGGAATTTTTGGCCGAACCGGGAATTTCAGGTCGCGATCGTCGGCGATTGCGTAACGCGATGCGTTCTCGATTGCCAGCGATTTGTTAGCGATATGTTCTCGATGATCGGCGACGTTAGCGACTCGTACTCGATGGTCGGTGACGGTATTGATGCTTTCCCGTTGGTCGGGGACGTTAGCGATACGTTCTCGACTGCCAGCGTCATTAGCGATGCGTTCTCGATGATCGGCGACATTACCGATGCATTCCCGATGCTCGGCAACATTAGACATACGTTCCCGATGGTCGGTGACGTTAGAAATACGTTCTCGATTGTCGGTGACGTTGGCGATGCGTTTCCGTTGGTCCGCGACGTTAACGATGCATTCTCGATTGCCAACGTCATTAGCGATGTGTTCTCGATGATCGGCGACATTACCGCATTACCGATGCGTTCCCGATGGCCGGCGACGTTAGAGATACGTTCCCGATTTTCGGTAACGTTAGCGATAAGTTCCCGATGGTCGGTGACATTGGTGATGCGATCCCGTTGGTCGGCGACGTTGTCGATGCGTTCCCGTTGGTCAGCGACATTAGCGATGCGTTCTCGATTGCCAGCGTCATTAGCGATGCGTTCTCGGTGATCGGCGACATTACCGATGCGTTCCCGATAGTTCGCGACGTTAGAGATACGTTCCCAATGGTCGACGTTAGCGATACGTTCCCGATGGTCGGCGACGTTAGCGATACGTCGATGGTCGGTGACGTTAGCGATGCGTTCTCGATGGTCGGCGACGTTAGCGATGCGTTCCCGATGGTCGGCGACGTTAGCGATGCATTCCTGTTGGTCGGTGATGTTAGCCATATGAGTCTTTATATGAGGAAACTGCAGTCTTGATTATCGGCAACATTGTTATTAGGATTAATAAATTAATTTTACGTTGTTATAAACAGTGGGTAATAGAAGTGGCTAATTTGTAATTAATTGCGGTCTGGTCAAAATTGTTAATCGTTGATATGGAGCTCAGTTTGTAATATGTAGTCTTTGTGGAGGCTTTATTATTTGTTAAAGCATAATTAGCTCGGTAGTGTATAAGTGGCCAGGGCGGTGGCTTCATAATCTGAGGTTTGTTTTCAGATTGATTCCCAGCAAAAATCTTGATAATGTTTGGAAAGTTCAAAACTGGATCCAGCTGACATAATAATGCTTTCAAAGACAATTTTTAATTTAGATAGTAACAAGATCAGAGTTTGGGCCCACTCCCTATCAAGAACTTTGAAAAATATTCCTTTGTTGTCGATAGACACACAACAAAATATTTGAATATACTATTTTCTTATTCTTATAATAGATAGTATACTGCCAAAGTTAAATGGAATTTCATATAATCAGGTGTATCTGTGACATAATTTCCCCCTCATATCAATTAAAATATTGTAATGTTTTTATACAGAGAGAAAAATCAAGTTCATTAATAAAAATAATTGGCCCAGCCTGTATACCTATTTTTTGTAGAAAGTATAACAAAATATGAGATATAAATTTAATAATACAGAATTATAATATACAGTGGAACCTCTATTAACCGTCACCTTTGGGACCGGGACTGTGACGGATAACTGAATAGACGGATAATAGAAAACTCATATTATAAACGTGTTCAGTAACTAAATTTTAAAATGTTTGGCAGAGAAATGAAAATAAACTTTGTACAAAAGGATAATACTTCCCACTACATACATATTTATGTTGTTTTAAATAATATAATAGCTCATACAGACGCTCAGACTAAGCTGTATGGCGCAAATCCTGAGTCTAATAAATAGTAATATTCTCATAGACGGACGACGGATAACAGAGAGTGACGGTTGATCGAGGTTTTATTGTACTTTGTAAAAAGTTATACTGTAATTGTTTGTTAAAATAGCACTTTTATTTATATTCTAAGTCGTTATAGATGTCGCAAATACATAAAAAATGCCGCGCGAGTTTACCTGGAGTTTGAGATTTTTGCCTGGAAAACCTGGAATTATGCATGAATTTTGAAAAGCAACTTTGGTGGCAACTCTGTATACACAACTGGAGCTCGCATCAACTTACACATTTCCGGAGCTCACGTCGACTTACATGCCAGAGCTCACATTATATTACAAAATGCAAGTTTGAAATTTTAATGCAATCTTAAAAGTAAAATGCTCAAAGTCAAGCATGAAACAGACTCTTATGAAGTCTTATTTATTTTCTCGAAAAAAAAACATTCCTTATACCGGATCTCACAATTCTGTATAAAACCATGGATCTCACATTGAGTGCTACTCGCGTATGCGTGCGTGCGTGCACACGTGTGTGTGTGTGTGTGTGTGTGTGTTTGTGTATGATAGCAGAAGTCATAAATAATGACATGCAAAATGTTGAGTTGACTCTACACAGTCGATGGAAGAGAATTGGGGTGGGGATATTCACCATATCTCCGCTCTACCTCCCTTACACGCCTTGTACTGTGTTTGTGTTCCAGTTACTTCAAGAAGCAGTTGGACGTGTACACCATGTTCCTTCCCCAGATCATCTTCATGATCTTCCTCTTTTTCTACATGGTCTTGCTCATGTTCATCAAATGGATTAGCTATGGCCCTGAGAACCGTAAGTTTCCTTCTTTGATCAGAGTTGTCGATTTTATGTAACCTTTACCTATTTTATTAATTAATTATTTTTTAATTAATCTCTTATTTTACACAGCCCCAGGTTGCTGGCCGCCACTTTGTAACCTTTGACTTTTTTATTTAATTTTTAAATTTAATTTTTTAATTTTTTATCTTAATGACAAAATCAATAGTATTCAATTAATCTATCTCAGGGTTCAAATTAATCTATCTCAGGGTTCAGATTAATTTATCTCAGGGTTCATTGATTTATTAATTACTAATTCAGCCGGCAAAACATGATATTCTTAACGACAGGGTGGACCCATATTGAATCTTATCAACATGTAAAGTCCTATGAGTTTGTGTGAAGCTTGGTGGAAAATAGGCCTTGATAATAAAAAAGTAGATAATTCTGAAAATACATCTATTTATTTCTAAACAACATCTTAACTTAACAAAGGTTGTAAAAAAGTTCAATTAGTCCTTAAATCCAGATAAAACTAATACACCCTAATCACATCAGACAATTTAATAACTATCTTGTACCTGCGAATTTATATGTGAAACAAAATAATGTCACTGAGAATAAAACAATTTATTTATAAAAGTTCTTGTAGAATATCATTTATTTTTACTGTTGTTTAAGTTCCATTAAATATTATGCCGTTGTCTAGATGAAATTTGCTTTTAGTTAGATATCTGCTAACTAAATTGAAATAATAGTCCTTCTTTTAGTAGAGATAGGCTATGCCTACTCTATTATTCAAGCCTATTATAGTCCTGACCGAGCCCTAGCCTCTGTTATTATTCAGTGTTCAGAATAGGTTATACCTATTTTAAGTTCCAAATAATTTCAGTTAACACAATAAGTTTGGCTAGGCTATGTCTTTTTACAACCTATCATAGATTGTCCCAGCCCTAGGTTTCAAATTATTTCAATAGATTTATAAGAAATATCAACGATAGATAATTTGGATTAAGTTAAGTACTCATCCTTAGATGCTTTTCCCATCAGGCCTAATGACTAATTTCACTATCATATCGTTTTAAAAGGTTCACTAAACACATTTTAATTACTTGCACAACACTCACGAGACGCCATTTTAGCGTCTAACTGTGTCACTATTGAGACTCGAACTTTTAACAGGACCGACACGCACCGTGGAAAATAACGAAAGACCAAGAATTGCGCGTTCTCGCCCTATTTATGTGAGCCGATGACTCATTTTCGCCAAGCAATCCTATTGGCTATCGAGATCACGCCACCAGATTTTGGGCAAAATGCGCCGCGTTGATGCGCGGTAAACATCGCCAAAATGGCCAAAATACCGTTTGTTAAATTCACATATTTACTCATTAAAAAATCGACTTTGCTATTTTCTAACCGAATTTGATAATTTTCTCAGGCCTGCTAGGGAATCTCATATGGTTTATTCCTATGTAGGTTTAATTTCGATTGGACGCTTAGTTTCAAGGATATTCCCGTTTTACTAAGCAGTTAATTATTGCACAATAGTTAAACTGTTAAAAAATCGACTTTTTTATTTCTTGATAGAATTTTATCGTTTTTTCACACAAGTTAGAGAATTTCATATAGTTTATTCCTGTATGATTTTTATTTCAGTTGGACTCATAATTTTTAAGATATTTCATTTTTACTAACTCAAAAGTTTGTGACATGACATTTTATCATTTATTGTTATTAAAATGTATTTAATTTAGCAATGAACTGGGTCACCTGTCACAGAACCCCCTTGAGTTTTGCTACCCGATTGCATCGTGTTGCAAAACTCACCACCTAATGGCACAGTGAATGCTATTGTATACTATTTACGTTTGTGACTTTTATGAAATAAAACTTTTAATACCCTAATTTGTTCAAATTATTATAAAACCTTATGTTTTAAATGTGTTCAGAGTTATTACAAAATCTTAAATCTAACAATTCTTATACATATCATCACTTAAATAAAAGAAACACTTTAAATTGATATCTTAAAATCTAAAAATTTACATCATGGTAAAAGTTCATGTACAAAATGTTCTTTATAGTTCATATATCACTGTAGATTCCACATACCTTCCAAGATGTTTGTAGTTTACCTCTGTAAATTACTGGATTCCTCTTCTTAAACATCTTTTTTGAATACAGTATTCATTTGGATATGGTATTTTTAACTTCTTCCTTCTCATCTTAGGTACATTGTTGGATTCCGGTTTGTTTATTACTGTGTTGTACTATGCTGTTCTTTCATCCATGCACACACACGTTTCACTAACACCATTTAAACCACAGGTACAAGATATACTGTTCGAAGGGGGACTAATGTTTCTCATGATGTGATATTAAGACATTTTTAGACATTATTACAATTAATTAATATTTAAACACCACTAAAAAATTTTAACACAATCAATCTTCCTACTTACATTTTTTACAATACAATGCACTAATTATTCAATATTATCAAATCATAAATCTTAAAATCACTACAAATCCAGAATGCATTCACCAAATGTCTGTTGGAACAGTCGTTTTGGCTGATTACAACATAAGACTTGTATGTTGAGCCTGTCGTTTTGACAGACTACAATAACAAGACCCATGCTATATCAGATGTGAATTGAGATGAGACTTCTTTATTGACTCTTGATAAAGTAGAGCAGCTGAGCAAGAAACAGCAACATTACTCCATATTCATAATACCTTTTATTTATAACATTTTATTTTTATTTATTATTTTCTATTACTTTGTATTTTTTATATATTTTATTATTATTTTTTATTTTTTATCAAACATACTTTGTCAAATGTGATACCTAGTTTCTTATGTACACCTACCTTAAAACGTGTGGTACAACCGCATTGATGCTTTTATATTCTAACAAACAAATACCTACCTTAAAATGAGTGGTACAACCGCATTGATGTCTTTATATTCTAACATAAACAACTTATTTATTTTGAACAGACTTAAAATATAAATAGATGATAATGAATAGATGATAATTAATATTAGTGGCTAGAACCTTAACATGTGCTGCCACACAAGCACAGAGGTAGTGGAAAGAATGAAGATTTTCCTATGGCTGAAAATTGTTAACATGTGCACCATAGACACAGAGGTTATATTGGTGAATTTAATTGTTAGTCAGTTTTTAAACTGACTACTATGCTCCATTTTTAGAAAAAGTTTGGGACGGGTTACAGAGCATATTTTATTTTTGGGGACTAACTGATCACTCCACGCCGTAGGCAATAGGTTACCTTTTCTTCAAAGGCCCTACGCCAATCGTTACCTATCGGTACGTTCGCTTCACTATTCAATATGGTCAAAAAAGTTCAAAAACATTATCGTTGATTTAGCTAGGTATTTCTCCTAGACTAAATCAACCCACCGTACATCATCCTTAATCCTAAAATATAAAAACACATACATACTCGGCCTTCCGTTGAGTGATCAGCGCATTCTTCTTTTCTCATTCATCAACTTTCAGGTATACATACTTTTATCGATAAATCCAGGTAATTTATTATAAATTATGTTTTTCCAATTTTCACATTTTAATAATAAATTCTTCTATTAAATTTAACAGTTACTTATACTTGATGAGATATAATCAAACAACATTACTATTCTATTACAAGACAAAATTTAAATTAACCTACAATAAAATTGTATGGTTTTAGATGATTTTACTATATGCCTCCTTGAACAATTATTTTTTATATAATTTATATTGGAATAACATACTTCACATTTTGTCCTATTATTTTGATCATATTTGACCAAAATAATATTTGTATCTTTTCTTGATTTTTGTATTATTAGGGCCCAAAAACAGAAATTGTAACATAAACACAAACGGCCCATACTATAGTAATATCCATTTTTACTTTGTACCAGAAAAAAGCATGACAGATATATCACTAACCCATTGTATTTTCAAAACTATTCAAAAAATTTCTTAAGCTGTGTAACATTGTAAGTTCCTACGATTTCATTTGTTTTTGTATCTTTTACTACATATGCATTGTCCATTTTGATTTGTATTATTTCAAACGGACCCACAAACAATAAAAAGAACTTTTTAATTTTCTTTTTTAGCTTACTTGACAAAGGATGCGTTTTTACTAATACTTTATCTCCCACTTCAAACTTTACTGGATTGATTTTATTATCAAACTTAATTTTCCTCTTTTCAGCTTTGCTTTTAAGTTTATCTTTAACTAATTTGATACACTCAGGGTAATCCAACTGTCTATTATAAGGAAACTCAATCACACTTTCTAAGAAATGTTTATTTACTCTACCTAACATAACCTCTGACGGTAAATGTTCTGTTACTCCATGAACTGAATTATTCAAACATTCCTCGACAAACTCCAATGCTGCTGGCCAATTTGTGTGTTTTTTATGACAATATATTCTAATCATTTTATTTATTTCCTTATTGACTCTTTCTGTAGGATTTGACTGTGGGTGATACACCGAGGTGTGAACTGCCCTTATATTTGCTTCTTCTAATTTACTATACCACATGTCACTGGTAAATTGTGTACCATGATCACTTAGAATAGCTTCGATTGGGCCTACTTCAGGGATATACCTATCAAATATTTTATTTAACAATGTTTTCGTACATGCTCTCTTGATTGCATACAGTTTTACATATTTTGAAAAAACATCAACTAGTACAAAGATATATTTTACTCCTCCTAATCCTGTGAGTAACTCGCCTATGAGATCAACTGACACTAGCTGCCTTACTCTTTCTGGAACTATAGGCCTTAATTTCCCTATCTGTTTAACAGTGACTTGTTTTGCTTTTTGACATAATATGCATTTTTTCAGCTGATCCTTAATAGTTTTTTCCATAGCAGGAAATACACAGAATTCTTTCAAGCATAGGTATATCTTGTTACCCCCCATATGCCCATACTTTAAATGTGACAACTCAATTGTATATCTTGTTACCCCCCATATGCCAATATTTTAAATGTGACAATTCAATTAACTTACTTTAGGCCTACCAAACTACCAATTAACTTTTCATTCCCCATTACTTTGTCTACTTGACCTTTAGGCCTATCTGATTGTGTCTGATCTGTCCTATTAACTTGGGTATGACTATCTATAACTTTCTTAATTTCAAAAAATCCCTTCTTATTCAAATGTACCATGTCTAAAACTTGTTTATTGCCTAGAAAAATCACTTCCTCATATAGGCTTCTCTTACACTTGGATTCATCTCTACTATCAATCAGTTGGTTTGTTACATCTATGACTTTGATTTTGTTTATATAGGCTAGGCTATGAATAAAAGCATTCACTTGTTCTAATTTTCTAAAATGGTCCACATCACTCAAAGCTAACTTAGGAATAGGCGGGATAGTTAACACTACTATGTTTTTGTTTGCCTTCACTAATGTTTCAATGAGTAATTTATAATCACTTATTATTTCATTTGTTGACCTACATTTCAAAAAATCATTTGTCCCTATTAATACCATTACCTGTTCATTTATTTTCTTAATATTTTGGTTTACTAGTCCATTTAATTCCTTAATCGTTTTCCCACCCCTACATAAGCCTGCTGTCCATTTTCCACATATTAACTGAGATCGAAAATTCATACATTGTTTTGAAAATCTAACTAATTGAGAATCCCCCAATAGTTCATAACCATTATAGACTGGTTTTGTTATTACTTCTGGCTTATCCAAAGTAATACAGTTAACATGTGGTTCAACTAGTCAATCTTTATTCATTCCTCCCCTAAAGTTACCTCTGTTATTACCTCTGTAACTTCCCCTATAGTTACCTCTATTGTTCTCAAAATACCTAACAGACCCTCCATTACTACTATCATTGTTGTCATCTAGCCTAGCTCCACCCCCCACATTATCTGCATTGTTTCTTACCTCATTGTTTCTTACCTCCGAGTGCTGATTGTTTTGGCCTATATTTGCCCTAGGACTATTTTGTCTGAATCCCAAGTTGTCTCTGTTCCTGTTATTGTAGTTACCGTAGCTTATCGGTAAACTTTCCCTATCATGTATCGTTCCCAGGTTTCTACACATATTTTCTAGTTCACCCTCTGTCGTAATCTCTTTTACCGTCATAATCATTTGTACAGCTGCGGCTGAACTTTCTGGTAAGTGCCTACAAATATGTTTTAAGAACATTTCCATACTGATGGGTTTGTCTAATACTTTATTGATTTCATAGTAATTCATTACATAGGTCTGCAGATCCATCTTACCAATTTTAAAATTACCACTGCTCATTAAGTCACATTCAAATTCCCGCTGTCTAGTGTTACCCCAGTATTTCCTCTTAAACTCATTTTCAAAAAATTGAAAATTATCAAATTTATCTACCTGTTGTCTAGCCCAAGTCTCTGGTTCACCCTTCAAGTATTTAATCAAATGTAATAACTGCACTTCCCAGTTATCACCTGATACTTGTACAAACTTCCTTGCAAACTTTAAATAAATCATAGGATGTATCGAGTTAGGCTCATTACTAAACTTTGTTAAAAACAACTCTGCATTAGCACTTATGGTGCTAGGCTTAAGTGATTTGACTTCCTGGCTTACTACATATGTAGGCTGAGTTTTTTGTCTAAGGTCATTTACCTCACATTCCATATCATTCAACTTAACCTCAACTGACTTTATTCTATTTGTTACTACAACAGCTCCATTATCATACCTTTCTTCAAATCTGTCTTGCTTTTTTACGCACTCCTCAACTCTGATTTTACTATCTAACTCACCTTCTTTACACTGTCGTTCAATTTTCCTAAACTCTCCATCATTAGTGTTAACTCTATGTTCCAACGCAACAGTGCGTTCACTTACCTGTTGAAATGTGCCATCAGATTCTAGGATTTTAGACTGCATTTTATTAACCCTATCCTCTATCTCACCTAACTCTTTACTCATTTTACAATCAAGATTTTTACATTCCGCACCTATTCTAATGTCAATCTCGTCCAGTCTGTTACTATGTTCGTTTAGTTTTACATCAATGCTCTCAAACTTACGGTCCATACTGTCAAACCTAGCACTAAACTTCTGATCCATACTGTCAAACCTAGCATTGAAATTAGCCTAAACTTTTTCAAACCTAGCATTTATATCATCACTCATTGTTTGTAGTTTAGTATTCATATTGTCACTCATTGATTGCAACATTTTAATTAACTGGCTTTGAAATTCCTTATTTTGGTCTAGGATAGGGTCTACATTACTTTGGCTTGGTACTGGGCCTACTTCATTTTGCATTGTTACATGGCCTACGACATTTTGTTTTGTTATTGGGCCTACACCTAGTCCATTTAAATCCCAACCAGGCCAATCTTCTCCAGACAGTGAAGACACATTAGATGGGCTCTGATTATTATTTTCTAGTACATTGTGATCTGCTACCTCCTCCATTTTACTCAAATCTTCAGATGACATTTTGTAATCAAGTTATAAACTAACACCCGATTAATAATAAAATTCACAATAACTAGCTCATACTCTTTCAATCATCATTAGCCATCTTCCACAACAAGCCTCACTACTTGGCGCGCCAATTTGTAACCTTTACCTATTTTATTAATTAATTATTTTTTAATTAATCTCTTATTTTACACAGCCCCAGGTTGCTGGCCGCCACTTTGTAACCTTTGACTTTTTTATTTAATTTTTTAAATTTAATTTTTTAATTTTTTATCTTAATGACAAAATCAATAGTATTCAATTAATCTATCTCAGGGTTCAGATTAATTTATCTCAGGGTTCATTGATTCATTAATTACTAATTCAGCCGGCAAAACATGATATTCTTAACGACAGGGTGGACCCATATTGAATCTTATCAACATGTAAAGTCCTATGAGTTCGTGTGAAGCTTGGTGGAAAATAGGCCTTGATAATAAAAAAGTAGATAATTCTGAAAATACATCTATTTATTTCTAAACAACATCTTAACAAAGGTTGTAAAAAAGTTCAATTAGTCCTTAAATCCAGATAAAACTAATACACACTAATCACATCAGACAATTTAATAACTATCTTGTACCTGTGAATTTATATGTGAAACAAAATAATGTCACTGAGAATAAAACAATTTATTTATACAAGTTCTTGTAGAATATCATTTATTTTTACTGTTGTTTAAGTTCCATTAAATATTATGCCGTTGTCTAGATGAAATTTGCTTTTAGTTAGATATCTGCTAACTAAATTGAAATAATAGTCCTTCTTTTAGTAGAGATAGGCTATGCCTACTGTATTATTCAAGCCTATTATAGTCCTGACCGAGCCCTAGCCTCTGTTATTATTCAGTGTTCAGAATAGGTTATACCTATTTTAAGTTCCAAATAATTTCAGTTAACACAATAAGTTTGGCTAGGCTATGTCTTTTTACAACCTATCATAGATTGTCCCAGCCCTAGGTTTCAAATTATTTCAATAGATTTATAAGAAATATCAACGATAGATAATTTGGATTAAGTTAAGTACTCATCCTTAGATGCTTTTCCCGTCAGGCCTAATGACTAATTTCACTATCATATCGTTTTAAAAGGTTCACTAAACACATTTTAATTACTTGCACAACACTCACGAGACGCCATTTTAGCGTCTAACTGTGTCACTATTGAGACTCAAACTTTTAATAGGACCAACACGCACCGTGGAAAATAACGAAAGACCAAGAATTGCGCGTTCTCGCCCTATTTATGTGAGCCGATGACTCATTTTCGCCAAGCAATCCTATTGGCTATCGAGATCACGCCACCAGATTTTGGGCAAAATGCGCCGCGTTGATGCGTGGTAAACATCGCCAAAATGGCCAAAATACCGTTTGTTAAATTCACATATTTACTCATTAAAAAATCGACTTTGCTATTTTCTAACCAAATTTGATAATTTTCTCAGGCCTGCTAGGGAATCTCATATGGTTTATTCCTACGTAGGTTTAATTTCGATTGAACGCTTATTTTCAAGGATATTCCCGTTTTACTAAGCAGTTAATTATTGCACAATAGTTAAACTGTTAAAAAATCGACTTTTTTATTTCTTGATAGAATTTTATCGTTTTTTTCACACAAGTTAGAGAATTTCATATAGTTTATTCCTGTATGATTTTTATTTCAGTTGGACTCATAATTTTTAAGATATTTCATTTTTACTAACTCAAAAGTTTGTGACATGACATTTTATCATTTATTGTTATTAAAATGTATTTAATTTAGCAATGAACTGGGTCACCCGTCACATTTAACTCTTCGCTCTTTGTTCGTTTCATCGATGACAACCGTTCTCTGAAACTGTTTAGGACCAGGAATCAGTGATTCTCTGAAGAGTAACGATTTACTCAATTGAGGTGTGGCCTCATGCAATAGCAACCTAATCCTAATTTTCGTTTGAAAAGGCTGATCTGCCAGTCGTAGTAGCATAGTGGTTATGTTTTCAAGACACCTTATGTAGGTTGTCTTTGCATCTTTTCTTATCTCTTTTATCGAAGAAGAAAAGAGAAGCTAGTAAACAAATAGATTTGTAAAACTTTACCTATTTCTTCTTGAAAACATTTTAGTTATGAATCAAAATACTGAGATGGTTTTACACACGTTTTATATGACTGTGTATGGCTTACGGAACTCCGAGGTAAGCCAGTTGTATCTTTTGGCACCCCTAAACACCAACGCTTGACCTCACATTCGGGAGGCCCCGGGTTCAAATCCAGACCAGCCATTTTGATTTGAATTTGTACAGTTTCTCATCTCTCCTCGGCAGATGACGGTATGGTTTATCAAGGGCCCGCTTTCCACTAGGTTACATGATAAGAATAGAATAAGAATAATGTTTATCTCCAAAAGAAGTTACAACACAATACACAACCGTTTTATAAAACATTTTGTGTACATCACCCAATGCCTATACCCAAGTAGAATTAGTAACGGCAAAAACAATTTTAAAATAATTTGAACATGATATTTTATGGTTTTAAAATTATTATAAAATCAATTTCTTACAAACAAATTTCCTATCCGATCCATTTTATATTATTTTAAAATCATTTTAAAATAATTTTAGAATTATTTTGAAAAAGTTTATAAATCAGTTTTAAATTAATTTTAAATTCTTTCAAAATAATTTTAAAAATTACAAAAACAATATTTACTGAAAAAATACTGTTTATACTTATTTTCACAATCTGACTAATGTAATGCGCTTGAAAATCATTGAACAAAATTATAAAATATATTTTACGTTTCAAAAATATTATGACCAAACCGGGGGTAGAACCCACAATCTGTTGATCACTAAACACAGGTCTTAACCCTCTCGACTACTTCGCCCCTTGATAAATAATGGTTGGGCTGGCAACATAAAATAACCAATTGACTACACCTCACGGGGACTTGGTAAAACTATAGCATTCCTTGTTTGCTTTTGTTGTTGCTGGTAAACACTGTAATTTGTATACATCTTGTAATTTCTAAGGTTGGAGAAACAAAACTTGTAATATTCCATTGATATATATGTTGAACAATATGGTACCCAAAACCGAGTTTACACAAATCCTCGGGAAATGAAATGTACATGTATATAAGTTTTTTGAGGCTGCAAACGAATTACTACATCAACTCATTTTGGCCAAAGATAAAAAATTTTGAAACTAATATAGAACTTCTTTGCTAAGCACACCATGTTTCTCATTAACTTTCAGTCAGTGAAAAAAACAATATTAATAATTATAAACATTGCTTATTCTTAAAAGTTATTTATTTAAACAAGTTTTAACTATTATAATTTCTTTTTAACATTATTTTTAAAGATTTGGTTAGGATTTTTAATTGAGTTAGTAAAAAGTTATTTAATATAATTTTAAAACAAGATATAAACAATTTATATTAATATTTTTAAGTTATTTTCAAACTAATTTAAACATATGTTAAAGTTGTTTCAAAATTATTTAAAATTATTTTGAAACTTATGTTAAATTTACTATCACTTTTGATTTCTTCATAATTTTTCACCGATGAAACAATGATTTTAAATGTTTTTATATAATGTAAAAAAGCATAAAATTTTGTAATTTAAAATTATATTAATACAATTTTTAAATTATTATTTTTACTATTTTGAACGAGTTTTGTAACATTTGCTTATAATAATAATAAAACTTATACAGAAATTACTTTAATATATGTTTTCAAAATTATTTATAATCAATTGTAAACCCATGTTATAATTAATTAAAATAATTTTAACTCGTTTTAAACATAAACTCATTTTAAAACCATTTGAAATTATTTTGAAAATATTAAAAATTATTTCTATGCTACTTGGGTACATGAATGTATTCATAATGTATTGGGCATACTTGTTTTACCTTGCTGATAAATTGAGTCTCACAAAACAAATCACTGTATCATTTTAACTAGCCTTTGATTTTATTTAGTTTAACTGAATTGGAAAACAATTTTATCACTCTAGTGATGAAAGATTAGTTTATTATATCACAAAGGCTTTCCATTTAAGTAATTCTCATATCTGGAGATAAAAATAATATTCAGTGCAACAGTGTAGGGCAGTAGGGTTCCTATGTAATAGGGGTTCCTATTATGTAAAGGTCAATCATGCCACACGAAGCAGATATCATGCAGCCCAAATTACATTACAAGTAACACAAGAGTGAATTTTCTTATTTATATTCAACATTTAGAATTAATATTTGCTATAACAAAGACTGATTTGTCACGATGAATGTTGCAGCCACTGAGAGTGGACCTTTCTGTGCCCCCTCCATCCTGATCACCTTCATCAACATGGTTCTCTTCAAAGATTCCCCGGTCAACGAGCCTTGCAGTCCATGGATGTACGCTGGACAGGTATATCACAATCTGTCACCAGTTACTGTAATTTTATACTGTTCATTATTTAAATTTTTAATCATCTTCATAAAAGTGGCTGATAATCCCTTTTTAATGATTTTTATCAGAGATGTATTTTTTTTTACTCTAAAATGTGAAGGCTGGGTAATACAGTAAGAACAACCAAACCAAAGGTAAATAAAGAACGTGAAAATGTTTTTCTCTTTTTGTTGTTGTTGACATCAAATAACATCCCGCAATAGATTTCAAAAGCATCCATACAAATATCCTGAGTGGCTCATATAAATTTTGCACTATATTGTGATAATATGAGGAAACTCATTCGAGGCACCACAAAGAAATAGCCTCCACAATGTTTCCTACACAACGCTTCAGATATAATTCGTACAAGTAGATAAACATAATTTAAATCCATATTAAAATCTTTAAAAAACAAAAATGTTTGTGGTCTTTTCAAAACCCATATTACTGTCACTTTTGGCTAAAACATTCCGTGTTAATATTTTTGTTTATCACCTAAACGTAAATAGAACAATAATCCAAATTTATTTGGTTGAATTACCTCCAGAATTGTAAAATTTACTTTATTTATCAGTGATAAATGCAATACTATACAAACAATTTAATATATACGGTTCAACGTAATCTGAGAGTCTGTTATCTCACTAATGAGCTGTGGTCACGTGATAGGGAGCGATGACTTTGACTCTGCTCCAGCCACCTGCACTTGCACTGGGCCGACAGAGCGACAGACGGATGTCTAAAAATAAAAATCCCGTGATTTTTTTGGCAAAAGACAAAAAACGCTCACAGAGTGTTTCAAAGGTGTTTAGAAAACTTTAACCTACTAAATAACATTCGGCGTTTTTGAGAGTTTTTACTGCCATCAGCCATTGCTATTATTTATTATCATTATCTTACTAGGAGTACGCTCTAATGTTGCGTAAGAGGATGAAACGAAGAGTTAAATTACTACCTTATTTTGATAGTTAAATGACACTTATATCACTTATGACACTTATTGTGAATTGCATGACAAAATATTGACTGTTTGAATTATTCATGAACATAGTAGTAGTAGTAAAAGGAGAGTAGAGGAACATGAGGGTGCATGTGGTGCAAGAGGGTGCACGAGCTCATCGATGAGAGGTGCGAGGGAGTACGAGGATTCTGGGCACTCGCAACAGCTGTATTTGGACATTTTTCTGTTAAAACGACTTAAAATGGCCACCTTTTCCCTTAATATTTTGTGTTTTAACCAAATTTTACAAGTTAAATTTTCTGGATTAAATTCTGGGGGTGCGAGACCGGATTAAATTCTAAGCACCCGCAACAGCTATAAATGAGCATTTTCTGCTAAAACAACTTCAATTTGTCCCCTTTTCCCTTAAAATTTTGTGTTTTCAACCCAATTGTGACATGTTAAATTTTCGGGATTTAATTCACATAACGTCATTGGGCCCAGAGCGCCCGTGACCGTCAACTGACAGAATATATCTTTCCAATTCGAAGCGTCGTTAGGTTTTTTGTAGGGGTGTGCGAGTACTCTAAACCTTGATTTTTCGGCCGAGTATTTTAATACTCAAACTCGACTTGAAGTTTTGAAAAATGCTCGAAAGTTCGAGCGAGTATTTCCCGCCGATTTCCGGACAATCGCTAACGATGGTGGCTGACCAAAACGCGTAGTAACGGCCGCAAAAGGAGATCGCATCACATAAAATCAGCCGAAAATGACGATTTCGAACAATTGCGACCGGCCAATACGTGTTGTAACGGCCGCAAAAGGCGATCGCATCGTGTAAAATCGGCCAAAAATGACGACGGAAAACACAATATCAGCCAAAAATTACGACTGGATCACGTAATAAAGGCCGAAAATGATGACGGTATACATAATATCGGCAGTAGTGGTTACCGGGCCACTTAATATCGGCCGTAACTAATGATTTCGTCATCTAATATTGATTATAAGCGTTGTTTGGACCAAGTGATATTGGCCAAATGACAACCGGAACGTATTTCATTGGCCGGAAACGAATGTCAAACCTTGTTTTGTTTGTCAATACCTAAGTAATCCAGTTTGATTGTACTGGCCAAAACTTTGTATTCCTACTCATGTAATAGTTAGAAACCATGTTTAGATGATTAAATCTAGGGTTTTATCCAAATCCCATTACACTATTTTAAACTACCAACTGATGGCAAATACTCACTCGAAAATACTCGAAACTCGAAAATAATTGGCACTACTCGACTCGACTCGATTAAAAAAATCACTACTCGCACACTCCTAGTTTTTTGTAAGCGAAAACTCAATTTCACCGCCGTAATACAGTAAATATTTGTTGATTCACTAGGAAAAGGTGTCCATTTTAAGTCGTTTTAGCAGAAAAATGCCCATTTACAGCTGTCGCGAGTGCCCAGAAACCTCGCAACCCTCATCGAGGAGCTCGAGCACCCTCATGCACCACATTCACCCTCATGTTCCTCAACTGTCATTTTACTACTACAGTCAACTCCCGATAATCCGGGGTAATGACCGTTCGGAGGGTCATGGATAACCCAAAACCACGGGTTAAAACAAAGGGATTCAATAAATTGAATATTACAATTATAATAAAGGTTTATCAACATTTTTATACTACAATATTGTTTTTTAATGTTATTTAGATATATTTATGTAGATTAAATACTTTTGAAAAATCATTAAATTGTGATAACATCTACGAACAATCAAGATAATAATAGTTAATACTAGCAATGGTTGATAGCAGTAAATACTATCCAAAACACCGAATGATATTTAATAGGTTAAGAATCTCTAAACACCGAACTCTCTAAATTACACCGAACAGTATGCTAATTAATTCTGCAAGGGGGGAAACCCAATGAGGGTAAACAACGGGAAGGGTGATTGATGTTTCTATTTTTAGTCGTTCGCGCCCGACCGTCCATCTGTCTGTCCGTCCGTCTCTTCGGGTGAACAACAGCGGGAAGGGTGATTGTTTTGAGATGTTTCTATTTTTAGACGTCCGCGTCCGACCATCCGTGCAGTGTCAAGGTCATCGCTCCCCATCACGCGCCCATGGCTCATACGCAAAAGACAGACTCAGATTATGTTGTGGTTACTAAATTGTCTGTATAGTATTTATTCTGATAAAATAAGTCAATTAAATATGATTCTGGAGATAATTTAGCAAAATAAATTGTTACTATTGCTCTATTTATGTTTAGAAGGGGATAAATAAAAATAATAAAAATAAACCTTTCGTGACCCCGGTTAAACCGCAACCCGATTAACCCGCTCCCGGATAATCGGGAGTTGACGGTACTCATATTATAGTAAAGCATAAAATAAACTAAATGAGGTGTAATAAAAATGTACATGATGTATTAAATAAATATCATAAAATCATGCAATTGTCTGTAAAGGAATTTCCAAATCTTACAGTACACTTTAGAGGAATTTTCACTTTGTAGCAGTAATTCAGAAAGCTACATCATATTTTCATATAACAGTAGGGTCATATCTGTATATAGTATTGCCCATTAGCGTGCATTTTAATAAAAATGGCATACTAAAAATGTAGAAATATAGTTTTATTGTAATATATTTCAAATCAGGAGTTCTGAGTAAACAATTTTAAGCCATTATATATTGTGAAATGGAAATATATCTTTATAAACATTTAAATGAAACAAATCTATTCATAATATTAATTGAAGTCTCTCTCCATGTCTGAATGTTTTATTTGTTACCTCCTCCTAAACTACTCATCCGATTTCGATGAAACGTTGCATGGTTATTCAGGTTAACCCAGGGAAGCTACTAATCAAAGTCCTAGAGCTTTAGGGCTTTGCTCCACTGGACTTCAGTGTTACCATGCTAATCTTATAGAAGACAAATTTGTTATGTTTTTCACAGATGACTGTTGTAAAAATCTCTCTATTTTGTTCAAGCTGTAATGTAAATAGTATGGATTTTTTTAGTGTCAAAACAAATCAAGACTGGAAAACATAATCTCTCTCTAAATTACTTTTGGTTTATTTTTACTTTATGCGCTCCTTAACCATACATTGAATTGCGATGAAACATTGCATAGTAATCCAGGTGACCCTGGGAAGGTTTATAGCCATTTACATTAAAATTTAGGGCTTCGCCCCACTGGGATCGCTTGGAAATCCTATGGTCATTAGGGATCCTCTTGAGCGGTAGGAGTGTACCTAGTGTATCAGAGGCAAACATAAGCCTAATCCTATTCTGCAAATGTTTTAGGGCTCTGCCTTCTTGACATTCAAAATACAACTTTTTTATTAGCATATTACGTTTTGTTATTACTTACGGGATGTAATAAAAGACGTCTTACAACACTTCAGATATATTTACACTTATACTGATTCACATACAGACGGTAAACATATATAAAAGATGGTACTAGGCTATCGATTTCGACCAGTCACACCAGTCATCATCATAAGTCAGTTCTCTCATTGGCCTGATGATGACTGGTGTGACTGATCAACACCACAGCATCTCAACAGTGACGCGATACCACTCCAGCAATATCGCGAAATGTGACCATATTGCACATCACTACTCCTTATTCCTCTCAAGTGGCATACCTATTTGTTAAAAATGTCATCAGCATACAGGCCTAAACATACTATAACCTAAAATCAGTCCAGTTAAGCCTGTAAACAGTGTTTATACTGTATTTTCATTTCATTTAGATTATAAGTGTATTACTAACAACTATCAAATGAATATTTGTATCTTTTCCATTTATTTACCAGCACAACCTTTAGGCTTTCCGTTTATCTGCTACTGTTAAAAATATTTTTTATTACCAAAGAAAATATTCCTCACACCTTTTAACGTACACTCTCATTTTCCCTGTTTCTCTTAAATTCCTGGGAGTCTTATCTTATCGCTTACCGATATCTGCTCCATACGCTCAGCAGCCAGTAGTATTCGGACATCAAAACCCCACCATTGATGTTGCCAATTCAGAAGTTGCGTTAATTGCTTCTTGAGATGTAACTTTTTGCGCTCACGGTATGTCATGGTAGCTCAGGTATGGTCCCAGGGTCGAATCGGATTGTGTTCCTTTATTTTTATTAAGTTTTAAATTAATTGTTTAACGTTACTTTGATGTTTATGCACACCAAACGATTTGTAATAGCCTGTGTTGATTTAGTTATTTTGGAGTTTTAAAAACAATTTACAGACATGGTTGGTTGTTGGGAATGTGTATGAGTGCTTAGACCTATGTTAAATATCTTACCTAACTCAACGTTACTTAACGTAATAAGCACACATGTCAAACCCACCATCCCCAGAATTTATTTCCTTTTGCCTTTTACCCCTAATTAGGTTAGGTTTGGATGTGCTATCAGAACTAAATAATATGAGTATTCCGGTCGGGCATCTGTTACTTAATTCATAAAAAAAACCATTAATTTGTTTTACGTTAATTAAGTTTGGTTACGGTTTATGTTTAGATATTGAATAGGGCCTATACAAAATAAACATAGGCTACTTTAATTTTTTTTTTCGTCAGTGGTACCTAGTGAATTAACAAAATTAGAAACCAAAAAAGCCATGGTATTAACCCATTGAATACTTTTCACGGAACGGTTCCGTGATAGCCGTTTTGGCCCAAAATCTTTATCACGGAGTGGTTCCGTGATGATGTAATATCATGTTTTTTTTCGAAAATTTTTATTTTTTTTATTGTTTTTACTTTAAGCTTATGTCCATGAATAATTTTTATAGGTAAAATATTGCATTGTGGTCCATTTTTGGCAAACGGGTAAAAATATAAATTATTCAAGAAAAAAGTGGTTTTGCAAAAAAAAATCATAAAAAAGTTGTTTTTTTAGATAAAGTAAAAAACAAAAAAGTTTTATGTAAGGAAAAAGTTGTTGCACTTTACTAGACAACTGATTAGACATTTATTTTTTTATTTTTACTATATTATTAATTCAAACAAATTAAACATTTTTATTTTTATTTTTATAACAAAATATTTTAAATATGATTATTTTATTTTTTGTTTTCTATTAACATATTAAAAAAATGTATCTAGCTTCAAGAAAAACACTATTTTTGCCAAATTAGTAGCAAAAGTAATTTTTTACAGTTTATTTGCTTACATTGTGAAGAATATAGCCTATTAACGTTTGTCAAACAGCCAAAATTACCCGTCACGAATAAACTCACCAGATTGGAGAGAGGATTCTCTTGACTAATGCAGGGTGGTGGAAACTTAAAAATTCCAGGAGAATGGAAGGGTACAATACACAAAGCCGAATAAGTTTTTCGATATATCGATTAGATTGATTGTGAAATATTTTATCTTCTGTATGTTAGTTATTATGTAATGTTTGTTTTAAAAATAAACGTAAAATAAAAATTAATTAAACATTACCCTACCGGTATAAACAAAATAATTTATGTACAAAACATAAAACTAAAAAACTAAACAAATTTAAAAGGTTTCCAGCATATAGCTTTCTGGTGTACTATAGCATGTAAAAAGAACATACGATTTCCATATATCCGTTACAATGGTTGTTCCCGAGAATACATATTTAAGTATTAATGGAATCAACGTTTCTTATCTGGACAAATTTCAAGACGATATCTTCCACGTCTTTGAGACCAAACACATCCGAAACCATAACCATATAACCTAAATAATAGCTATACCGTATCAAACAATTTCATTGGGTTTTTTATATTTTCGCTTCATCATCATTCATTCATCATGTATGAAAGCGTACCGACAAACAATAACCTTATTTGTGAATTCTATAGTAAAAAAATCTTTCAGAAAAAATAAAACAGGCTATGTATAAGTTATTGGTCCAATACTTTCTGTTTCAGCCAGTTATGAATATGTAAAAGTTAAAAACTGTTAACACATTGTGGTGGTCAGGATAAGATAACGAGGTTTGAATAATTATAGAGCGCTTGTCTCATGTTAAAAAAGTGAAGCCTCACTGGAGGATATTTTTGTAAACAAAACATTAGCCAAAGAGTAATAAAGACTAACATTAAGTTGTGAAGAGGGGATTTGATTGGTTAAAATATTTGATGCCATGGAGACCAGAGGGTATAGAGGGTTAAAATGGCGGTCAGCATGTAAGCACACTTTTTTACCCCAGACGAGACCTCTATAGATATATACCTCGTTGGATAAGATAGGATTTGTTATTTAAAAATAACGTAATATAACCTAACCTAACAGCCGCAGCACACTGTACAAGATGGGTCGTAAAAAAACAAACAATACCATTTCACTATCGGAGGTCACTCTTGGCAATAAATCAATAAGTTATAAAATATAGACAAAATAGCTAGGCTAAACTGAAAAATACCTGAAACTCATTTGTTTTAATATCAAAATAAAATTACGTCTCCAGTATAATCCCGACTCAGACTTGCTTGCTACGTTGAGAAATACACTTGCTATTGGCTAAATACAATGGCTAATTCATGTACTTTAGAACTTGCTGTTAAATTAAAACATTGTTGTCAATATTTGCAAAATATGTACGTACCACTAACTGTTTGTACGTTGTCTTCAGTTGTTCATTTTTAATCATCAAATGTCCACATTTCTGATCCCAGTCATGGGCATGACGCCTCTAGCTTTCACGTAAAAAAAAAACCCACGAGTGCGAGGCCTTCTTATGCGCGAGGCCCTCGTGCGGCTGCACCTGTCGCGACGCCCTAAGGATGGCACTGGGTGCTTATCACATTAAAGTAGATACTTTGGGTTAGGTAAGGTTTATAAGGCGGTTTGGTCTGTTGGATTCATTTTAGTATGTTTGGTCATTCCAAGCAGGCCTACAGTGTGCCTCAGCTAACTTCTCACAAAAAGCGAGTGGACATATGTGACATTTTGTAGATATCCCAAATATAGGCTAAGTTAGGCATATTATAAAATCCCCCCCTAATAGACAACCAAGGCCTATTTATGGATATAATAAACTTACAGCAAGGTTAAAATTAGAATGTGATGATTAGCCAATTTGGGATGGTGGACAAACAATAGCATTTGCCTACCTTATCTACATTATACGAAAGTTAAATAGGTAACTTAGTCTTAAAGGATACCATTTAGTCTTCATATTATTGCAATTAAAAACGTTGTAGACAGTATTTCATGTATATTGACTGTATCAGAAGTTTGTTTTTAGTCACATCTTCTCTTATATAGGCTACATGTTACTTATGAATAAAACTGTAGGCTATATACCAAAACCTGAAGTCTTAAATTATTCACACAAACTATTTAACCAGTAATGGAGTAATGTTGGCATTCTCGCCGATGACACTTATATCGTATTAAATCCAACTAAACAAACTACAGTCCTATTTACAGATGTGTATGAAACTACCAAGGAAACGTATCCATAGCTCAGAAGGTTTACATTTGATTACCGGTATTGTTATAAAATAAATGAAATTATTATTATTATTGAACTTGAAAGAACGTCATGTTTATAGTTTATGATTTTCGAACAGGATGTTAGAACAAATTATCAAAAAATAAACTACTCGTTCGTAATCGTAACCTCAAAGAAACGGCAAACATCAAGATGACAGCTGCTAAAGTATTTCGACTTTTCTAAAGAGCCTGTGTACGGTGTGCTACTAAGGTCAAAAGTGGTAACTTACTGAAGAATGTTAAAACTAATAATTATTAAAATGTAATAATAATTTGTCAATTACCGGTATAGTTTATTAGAATCATTAAATCGTCAAAACGTTACCCTAAAAATTTCATGACAATCCATCCAGCTGTGAAAATGGAGTTAGCGTAACAGGAATTAGATTTTTAGACTGAGGTATAAGGATTTTTGCTTTACTTCAATCCAATAAGATAAATTTGTATTGATAAATTACAGTTCACCTGAAATTATAAGGTTTCCACCATGCTACATAACTTAGGTAAGCATAATTCTCTCCCCTTTCTGCTGTTGGTATTCCTTGACAGGTAATATTAACAGTTTGACCAACCTTAATATTTTCACAGTAGGGCCTATGAAAGTAAGCAAATACTCATTTGATTGCAATATGGTGATACAAAATGTATTGACATAAAAAGTTCTACCGGTACCCCGTTGTTTATCGCAAGGTCTGTATTTGAGTTTAAGGTTTTTCTTTAGATCATGTACATTTTAGACATTGACTTATCTGTTAGTTTATTTATTTGGAATCAGCAAGTATATTTATCTACAGGCATGATTGATTGGTGAGATTGATATGGTTGCTTATTACGTTAACTACCTTGGGTTGGGCAAGGTTTATAAGACAGTGTGGTGTGGTGGGTTGATTTTGGATTGTTTGGCCATTCCAAGTACATTTTGCCTCGGCAAACTTAAGTTTATCGCGAAAAGCAAGTGGACATTGGTGACATTTAGTAACTCGCAAATATAAATATAAGCTAGGCCTATCATAACATTCCCCCTGTATAGACTACCAAGACCTACTTATGGTTAGAATAAATTTACAGCAAGGCTAAAATTAAAATATGATGATTGACCAACTTGGGATGGTTGAGAAACAACAATAGCATTGGCTTACCTAAATTAGCCTATATGAAAGGTAAATAGTCAAAGGATACGGTCTGTTATGGCAATTAAAATGTTGTAGACAGTATTTCAAGTTTATTAATAACATAAAAAGTTAGTTTTTAGTCCCACACCTTGTGTTATAATCATCCATGTTATGGCTACAACTGTAGGCTAATATACAAAACCTGAGTATTATTCGAACACAAACTATCTGCAAAAGAACACAGATACAAAACCACCAAGATGTTTGGTTATTTTTTAGTAGTGGTGTATAATGTTGGCATTCTCGCCGATAACACTTGTTATCGTATTAAATCCAAATTGAACCACAGTGCTTCACATAAGTTACGTGTGTGAAACTCACAAGGAATCATCGGTTACAGAAGGTTTACATTTGATTATTGCTATAACATTAATGAAATTATTATTATTATTGAACTCAAAAGAACGTCACGTTTCAAATTTCAAACAGAAAGGTGTAGGTAGGTAGAGCCATTAGAACAAATTAAATAAATAAACTGTTTGTTCGTAACGTAACCTCTAACCTAACTCAAACAACAAAATGACAGCAGCTGAGCTGATGTATTTTGACAGTTCAAACAACATGGTACTACAAAGCCCAAAATATGTACTGAAATAATGTTCAATGAAAAAACTAATAATTATTAAAATGTAATAATAATTCGTCAATTATAGTTTATTTAAAGCATCAAACCATCAAAACGTTACCCTCAAAATTTTATGACAATCCATCAAATCGTTAAAATGTAGATAGCGTCACACTATTTTGAATTCCAAACTGAGTATAAGGATTCACTACGTTCATCCAATTGGTATTTTTTTATAGATTTCATCCCATTTTCAAGATTTTAAAAAGTCTTTAATTTACATAAATAGGCCTTAAGTGACATTAAAACACAATATTGTAGTATACAAATTAGGATAAACCTTTATTATGTTCGTACTATTCAGTTTTTGAATTCCTTTGTTTTATCAGTGGTTTTGGGTTATCCGTGACCCTCCAACCTGTCATTACCTCGGATAATCGGGAGTTGACTATAGGTGTGGTTTGTTTCAGAAATACTTCCAATACCTACTGGTGGTGATTGCGTTGCTGTGTGTCCCGTGGATGCTGATCGCCAAGCCGTACATGATGATGCAAGAGCAAGCCAAGCAGCATCACCTGGTAAGCATTCGGACCAGGGGGACTAGGGGAATTTTCAGCTACCAAATTATCAGGGGTGCAATCATTTGCTAAAAGCTCAATGATGAGCGAATTCTATTCTTCAGGAGCTCACTAACTACAGCAAACCCTTGAGTTGCGTAATATTGGCTCCAACAAGTAGCAGATAGCAGATTCGGAAAGTTGGCCATCATTGAAGTAGATTATTTTCAGCTGTAAATTACTATAATATTGAGTATTTATATAAACAACCTTAACACATAATATCCACTATAAATACAATTTGACTGTATCAGCCATAGTTGAAAACTACAGCGTTGTCACCGACTGGGAAAACCTGGAAAACCGGGAATTATGTGTGAATTTTGGTGACTGGGAAAAAATGTGTGGATTATGCGGAATTTTCGGCCGAACCAGGAATTTCAGGTTGCGATCATCAGCGATTGCGTAACGTATTCTGAATAGTAGGACAAGTTAGCGATGCGTTCTCGATTGCCAGCGACGTTAGCGATACGTTCTCGATGGTCAGCAACGTTAGCGATGCGTTCTCGATGGTCGGCAACGTTAGCGATGTGTCTCCAATGGTCTGCGACGTTAACCATGTGAGTGTGAGAGCTATTGTTGAGTAAACTTTACGAAATGCAGTTGCAACTGTTGGTGACATTTTTTATTAAGATTAATATGATTAATTTGTGTGTTGTTACAACAGTGAGTAATAGAAGTGGCTCATTTGTAATTAATCGCGGTCGGGTCAAAATTGTTAATATAGAGCTCAGTTCCTAATATGTCCTCTTTGGAGCCACTGGGTAATTTGTTAAAGCATGATTGGCTGGGTAATATATAAGTGGTCAGGGTGGTAGCTTCATAATCTGAGGTTTGTTGTCAGATTGATTCCTAGCAAAAATCTTTTACATGTTTGGAAAGTTCAAAACTGGATCCATCTGCCATAAAAATGCTTTCTAAGAAAATGTTTACCTTATATAGTAACAAGATCATGGTTTGGGCCCACCCTCTATCAAGAACATTGAAAAATGCCTTTGTCGTTGATGGACACACAAAAAAAGATTTATATATATTGTTTTCTTATTCTTATAAGAGATAGTATATTGCCAAAGTTAAATGGAATTTGATATAATTGGGTGTATTTGTTGATATCATTTCCCCTCCTATCAAATAAAATATTGTAATGCTTTTATACAGAAAAAAATCAAGTTAATTAATATAAATAATTGGCCCAGCACACACACATTTGTATAGAAAGCATAACAAATATGAGATATAACTTTAATAATAAACAAATATACACTTCATAAAAATTTATAATTTTGTGTTAAAATAGCACTTTTAGTTATATTGTAAATCGTTATAGGTATCGCATAAAAAATGCCGCACAAGTTTACTTGAAATTTTGAGATTTTTACCTGGAAAACCTGGAATTATGCATGAATCTTGAAATGGAACTTCGGTGGCAACCCTGGACTAGACTGTGTAACAACGGAATGTAATATTATCAGCTAATTTATCCTATTTTCTCGATAAAAAAAAATTCTATTATTTTCACTGTCCCGTCCTAACATTACAGATACAAAGACATCATAGACTTTTGTTTGACTATACCTTTATTTATATTGTTTTCAACCAGAGAAAAATAAAAATAAAATTGTTAAGTTATGCATACAACTCTTGGGAAAATTTTGAACATGTAACGGGAGGTTCTTTGGAAATTTTAAGAGTCCAAACATGTTTTCCACCTCTCAAAGATTGGATTAGAAAGTCTGGAATTAGCTACCTAAGTAAGTTGTATATTTACAGTGTTGTACAGCAACTTGAAAAAATAAATATGTGGTGTTAATGAATAATTAATACTTTACTGTCATTAACGTAATACAAGTTATAGACAAAGTCAGAACTAAATACTATAAATAATAAGCAATTTCTACATGTAGTATAACAAAATCTAAAATATTTAGAAGACGTCAATCCATATCAGTAATATAAATTCCAAATAAATAAAAACAAAGAAAAAAGTGTTTTCTTTGTATAATATTTAAAAATACAATATTTCATTATTATATGCCACAATTTTAAAACTCAGATATTGATTAAAAAGGATTTAAAATCAGCCAGTTATAAAACTTGGTTTTAAATACACTAAAATATTATTTTTAATGTTTTTAAAACCAAGTTTAAAAGCTGAGTTGGGTACTTATTGTAGAATTTCATAACAAAAATTATGTGCCTATTTTGAGTTGTTGTTAACCTGCAATAAAGTACATCCGTTTTTAATTGACTTCTTGTAGTGTAAGAATGAATATGTTCTCTTAATCTAAAACTGTCAATGTTTTAAAAAGTGGAAAAGGTAGAAAATAAACAGATTGTATGCAGTTAACCCTTTGATTGCTGCGGCGTCATGGCCATTTCTTATGCATAAATTGCCGGGCTAATTTCAATGGAAAATGTAGTAGTTTATATAAAATTTCATATAAATACAATTTTAGAGGTATCCATGTCATTTTTTATTTATGTTGTGCATGAATAAATTCTCTATGAAATAGTATAAGGTAACTACAATTACAAAATAAATTGGAATTAAAAATATCTTTTTTATAGCGAACAAATTTAAAAAAATGTTTTTCCAACTTCAACTTATGTAAATTATGCTAAACAATTTGTATTTTATTTTTTTCAACCCATCAGTCAAAAATAGCAGAAAATGCTTATCAAAACAGATGTATAAATCATCAGTATGCGTTCAAAAAAGTTTGCACAAAAATTAAATGAAAATATGTTACAATTCCACAAAGGCCCTAGGCCTAGGCTATGTGGTGACCAAGCATCGTCGAAGTAGAATTTTTTAATATAAACAAATATTATTTTTTAGTTTGTTGTCAGTAAACATGTTTATTATTACTAGTATATAAGCATTAGGCTTACTGAAGTAAATGAAATGCACAATAAAATTAGAAAACAAAATACATATGTGTTATTTTTATTTTCATAAAATTATTCTAGGCTCACCAAAACTTGTGTATCTACAACAATGACACTGTTTTCAAGTTCATTGTAAACTAAAATTCCCAAAGTTTACTCAAGTTGTTTACATCTATTTTGCCACTAATTTTTGTTTCATACGTAAATGGGAAGTAAAAAACACTAAAACACAACTTCAATAACAATAATATCAGCGATATTTACGTCGTTTGCCGGTATAACCTTAAACAAGACGACAGCTATGATTAAGATGACTAAAATAGGGTCTGCTAACAGACCAAAGGCAACGAAATTGCTATAGAACTAATAGCTGGAAGCTTCTGGATTAAAAAAATATACTTTGGAAGCCAGTACCTTGTTTTGGTATGAAGTACTATGTAAAATACCGAAAGTCGCTGTCAGCTACGCTCGGCAATTTATGCGTAATGCATCACAACTCTTGATATATTTTTGGTCACCATATCAACATGTGGTGCCCAGCTGACCCTATGATCTAACATCATTCCTAAATATTGAACTGGTTCAGAATCTGATAAGATATCATCGGGGATTTATCTTCAAAAAAATAACTGGCTGAGCCTTTTATTCATTGTTAAGTAGGAAATTGTTTGAATTAAACCAGTCAGAAGCATCTTTTAAGAAGGATTTTACTAGATATTTTAGTTTGACTATGTCAAAATTAATTTATATCACAGCACTATCAAATCAAGCAGTAAGTTAGATAAATCAGAAATTATTAACCTTAGTAAGGTAGCAAGAGAAACCCAAAATAAAGCCATATTTCAAGAAGTGAGGAAAAGGAATAAATCCTTTAGAAAAAAGTAGGGGTGTGCGAGTATTCGAACTTCGAGCTTTTTCGCTCGGCTCGAGATTTGCAAAAAGGTTCGAAGTTCGAGCCGAATATTTAAAACGCCGACTAGTGAAAAGAGTCGTCTACAAAAGTAAATTTAAAGCAAAACACTTTCCAGAATCAATGTTAGAATTCTCGTAGTTTGCGTCGGTAGAGCTCCATCATAACAAATATAATTCTGCAGTGCTAATGCTTTCGGTCCTTCGTAAAAAGTAACCAAACATTTAAGTACTGTAATATTTTTAACTGCCGACCTGATCAGTGATCAACCAACGTAGTGGAGCTACTTTCTCTACGTTCAATCACATCAAGTTTATAGTTGTAATGTTGCCGATAGTTTATAGTTGTAATGTTATTTCAGTCACGAATAATATATCAAATGTAAATTAATGGTTTTAGTTGATTAACCTTCTTTTTCAGTACAAACATATTAACTAGTTGTGTTAATAATCAATTAACGGTTTATCAGTCTTAATAATAAGATTCCATAATTCTCTCACGTATCTTACACTCATGTTTTATTTTCACTCGTTATTAACACCGCTGGTGGATTTAGTGAACTACACGAATATTCGGTGCTACGATAGTTTATTGAATAAAAGTATCGTATCAGTCTATTCCGTTTGCAGTGCAGTGTTGCCATTGCCCAGTTGAGTTGTGCAATATTTCACGGTTAATAATAATTAATACAAAACCGTACTGCTGCAGAAAAAGTACCACACCAAAAAACCAAAATCCATGAAAACACTTTTTCTAACTGTTGCATCGATACAGTCTTTTCTACAACTTACAACTTCGTACATGACACAATAATTATATTCCCTGGAGTCTGAAATTATGTCTGGTAACACTGTTGGCATACCCACTTTACGAATTGCCTCAAGACGTTGAGTGAAGATGGTTATAATGTAATAATGATTTAACGATTTAACGTCACCAATAGCTAGGGACAAGGGCATGATGAATGCCTAATAATCATGACGGCGTTATAATGTGCAGACGACTTAGTACTCTCCAATATTGTTTAAAAATTGATTAATTGCGAGGTTCACAGAATCTAAGGAATTTATAAAAATTCTGAATGGTTACGTAACGCATGTTTATAATACCGGTGGTCATATAATTTTAAAGGTTGATTATATTGTATGTACGCCGAAGGCCCTAACCAAGAGCAAGACGCGATCAAAATGGCGCAGTGTTTTATTACGCTACGCTACAGCTGTGCGATTAAAATCATATTGTTAACTCCGCGGGATTGTTTGAATTTGTGAATAAACGTCAGTAGAAGTAGAAACCATATCATTTTGTAATTGTATGCTATCAAATTGTTAATGTTGTGATGAAGAAGAATGCATTGACGATCCTCTTCCACCTTCCAGATATAATAGGTTAAGTCTATTAGGTAATAGGTTAGATAGAACATAAGCTAGGCCTTCGATTATTGAATAACTTATTCCTGTGAGTACAATAAGATAAAGACTAACTTATATTTATGAAATGATAACCTAAAATTTACTATTTACAAACAGTTGAATGAGAGATAAGCTACTGGGTATTGAATATTCCCAAGGCTAGGGCCTAAGTTTTTGGTTACATGGAGAGTACATATTGACATATAGTCAATTATTATTATTATGGCTATTAATAAATACGGTAATAACTGCATTAGTTAACCTGTGGGCTCATCAGACTGGTTAAAAATTTTTAGTTCTCTTCCTTTACTTTATTTTTTTTCTATATAGGCTACCTACCTACCTACTTTAGGCTATATTGAAAGACAAATTTGTCGTTACTATCAACAAGTGGTCTAAATAAATCTTCTTTTTTAGTAGCCTACCGTACTTATTTTGTTATTTTCCCACTGTAGGCCTTTATTTATTTAACTTAGGAATAATTAATCTAGAAGAAGTGAATGAAATATGACAAATATTGAAAATTATAAATTATTTTACATTACCATAATGAATAAAGTGTTTGCTCTTTTAAACATTAATATAAATAAAGAATACATATAGGCCTAATAAAATATGCTCAAAGCTCGAGAACTTTGAACAAATTCTGCCCGGCGTGGCACGAGTCAGAAAATCACTACCGGTATATTGCACACCCCTAGAAAAAATTCCCATCAAAAAAGCTCGGCTCGAGAAAGCTCGAAGCTCGAGAACTTTGAAAAAAGCTCGGCTTGAGTCAGAAATCACTATTCGCACACCCCTAGAAAAAAGGTGTATGAGCAAAAAAAGATTCATTTTTCACAAAACTCTTAATTTATCTTCCAATTTTAATAAAACCACTTGGAAAATAATAAATAATGAGGTTGGGAAAAATATCTCAAAAGAACAAATTAGTAGTATAAACTTTCAGGGCAAATCCATTTGCGATACTGTTACTATATGTGAAATCTTTAATAACTATTTCTTAAATTTTGTTGAGGAGAATATTCTACCAAACCGGTGATATCATAAGACCAAAACGGGGACTAATGATATCAGTTGTGTTAATAATACTAACCTAAGTATCAATAATGGTTGTAACATTTTTGGGTGTAAACCAGTAGAGGAGAAGGAAGTTTTAAAAATAATCAACAGTTTAAAAAATAAAACAAGTTCAAGCTACGATGAAAAACCAATCTGATTAATTCATCCTTTATTAGAGGCGTGTTCCCGAACAAACTCAAAACTGCCACTGTAATACCACTTATTTAAAAAGGAGTAAAAACCAACATTCAAAATTATAGACCAGTAAAATTGCTTCCCACAATATCTAAAATCTTTTAAAGAATCTTTTGGTAATCAATAAGTTAATTTCTTGGAGAAAACTATTTGATTCAAGATTTCCAACATGGTTTTAGGAAGGGAAAATCCGTTGTTACAGCAGCAACACAATTTGCCAAATCTGTATTAATTTGTTCAGGATGAAAACAGGAAAGTATCAGGGATATTTATGGATCTGAGCAAAGCGTTTGATTCTATATCTCATTCTTCTCTTCTAATAAAGTTACATTATTTGGGCGTAAGAGGCAAATCTTATGACTGGATTGAATCATACCTTATCAATAGAAAGCAAGTCGTTGAAGTATCACACCTTGATGGCAAAAATATAAGAAATCAATATAAATCTTCAGTAAAAACAATTAAATATGGGGTCGATTCTGGGACCAATTTTATTTGTTTGCTACTTCAATTACTTTCCAAAACTATGGTACTCCAGCAAAACCTGCCTGTATGCGGACGATACAAGTATAAATATTAATGCTCCCTCTTGGGAAGAAATTTAAATTAAGCTAGATAATAATTTAACCCATCTATCTCAGTATTTGACTAAAAATAATCTGGTTCTAATTTTTGTTTAATAATGGTATGGTTTTTCATATAAATAATTTAAAAAATAAACCAATTATCTATCCTGGTGAATTTTAAATTTCCCAGATTTGAAGAGGTAAACTTTTTAGGACTAACAGTTGACCAAAATCTAAACTGGGACCATCATGTTGATAAGGTTTTGTCAAAAATATCATCCGGAATATTTGCACTAAGTAAATTAAGATATCTTTGTAACATAGCAACTAACCTAAATATACCTAAAGAGAATGTGTTTTCTATCAGTTGTTTTCGGCAAAACAATAACTATGAATGTGGCATTAACTTACTTGTACATGCAAAGTTGATCTTTAATTATTATTGTTATTCTCAGACGCAAATATCTTTTATCGAATGGTTTAGGAATGCCTCGATTTTGAACCCAGAATGTATTGACCCGCTGATTGATACGGTAACCCATACTGTAAACCATACAGTGATTGATTGTATTGAAGATCAGTGTCAGGGGGTTGATGGCTTAAGCGGTGGTATTTGTAAAACCGTAACTCCTTTCACAATAAAAAAGTCTTCTAATGAAGGCTGGGAGTTTGTGAAATCTAAACATTCCAAACGGGGGAAATCAAAATCAATGCCAGTTGCGAAGCAATCACCTCTCTTTCATTGCAGCAATAGATTTAAGGATCTAAGCACACATGAACAAGTTGATGGAGAGGATTGCTATGTAAGAAATGTATCTGGTGTATGGGAACAAAGAGATCAAAGTGTTAGGTCTCACTGTAAAAGTAAAAGTAGGAAAGACAATGAATATATTAAGTCAAAGCGCCAAGAAGATTATCAGTCTGTGACTGATAAAGAACAAATGACTATCCCAGATAGGACGGCTAAGTTTATTGATAAGACAAATAAGTGTACTCCCCATTCTGTTAATATATCTGATAAGGGCATTTTGAAGGATAACTGTGATATTTCAAAATTTGATGACAAAGTGTTATTGGTAGGTGATTCGATGATTAGGTTTGCAAGTGAACAAAGCTCCAAGAGAGGGGCAATCGTTGAGGTTTGCCCAGGGGGGAAAATAAGGGATATTAAAGGGAAACTATTGAAATACACCGATAGTAATATATCCATAATTCACTTTCATGTTGGAACAAATAATCTTAAGAAATGGTATAAAGGTAGAGCGGGCTATAATGGGGGCCACGGTAAGCGTGAGGCTCTCAATGATATGGCCGACTTATTGTATACCACCAGAACCCATTTTCCTAATACTGTGGTTTTTGTAAATAGCATTATAATAAGATCTGATATGACATATAAGGCTTTATTTGACTTCAATGAACAATTGGAGGTGATGTGTATCAATTTTGGCGTTGCGTTTGTTGAGGCAAATTGTTGGGTGAGTAGGAGACACCTTGCCAGGGATGGTAGGCATTTAAACAGAGATGGTAATAATCAATTAGGTAAACTATTTTCTGTTGTACTTGCTACGGCTAGCCGAAATCAGGGACGTGATATCGTGGATGTAAAACCTAATAATGAATCTTTAGATTCAGGAAATGTCTCATCCCAAGTAACTTCAGTTAGGCTTGCTTCACCCATTGTGGAACGTGAGTCTGAAAACGTTTTTTTAGGAGAAACGTCTCAGGTTGTATAGCAGACAACTCCAATGTAGCGTCCAATTTTAAGATTGTCCACCACAACGTTCAAGGCCTTCTTAGTAAGCTAGATAGCTTACAAATTTTGATTGATTCTGAAAACCCAGACATAATTTGTTTATCTGAACACCATCTGAAGGATTTTGAATTTGATGTTGTCTCGCTTCATGGGTTTCATGGCATTACAGCATATTGCCGGAAAACTATCCATAAAGGAGGTGTGTGTATCTTTGGCAAAGCCTCATTAACTTTGGAGGAAATTGATGTTTCACGTTTTTGCCTGGAGGGTAAATGTGAGTTGGCTGCTGTTAAGTTTCAGTTTGGTGAGGATTGTTTTATGTTGGTTGCCGTTTATAAGCCTCAACCTTTTTCATCGTCAATACAGGAACATGAGATATTTTACAGGTGTTTGTTAGACTGCCTTGATGAAGTCATATGTCATAATGCTAGAACTATTGTTGTGGGAGATTTCAATGTGGATTTGGCTGTCACTGATGTTAAAGTCGATAGCTTAACACATTTGATGGCTTCTTTTGGACTGAAGAATAAGGTTTGGTCATATACCAGAGAGTTCAAAAACTCGAAGTCTTTGATTGATCATTTTTATACCGATCTTCCTGATGATGCTTGTACTTGCTCGGTTCTAATTACTGCTCTCTCTGATCATCATGCTCAGGTAGGCGTTATCAAGTTATTAACGCCAGCGGATGTCATAAGCCCGAAGTATTCGTTCAAACGATCGTTTTCATGTGAAAATGTTCGTGTATTTCAATATTTACTTGGTAAAGAATCATGGTCCGATATGTACGAAACCGACTCCATGAATGACAAAATGCATTTATTTCAATCTTCCATTTCTTTTTATGTTGACCAAGCTTTTCCACTGAAAAAAAACAAAACTTCTGAAGCGTGCAACGTGCAGTAAGGTCGCTTTGGATAATGATCAGTTACAACTCCGTGACTTGGTTTTTCAGTGGTACTATTTCACCAAGGATTTGGAATCTTCGGATGAAAGGAGGCAGCACTACTTATCGTTAAAAAGGCAATATCGGGCAAGTATTAGGGCTGCCAAGTCAACTAAAGTATTTAACTTGATTCAAAACTCTTCTAATAGGGTCAAAACTGTGTGGGATGTAATAAATGAACATAGAGGCATCAAAAAACATTTGTGTAACATTCCTCGGTCCATCAAAGACAAGAAGGGAGTTGTTGTTAGGGATCCGAAGTCCATCTCAAATATTTTTAACGATTTTTTTATAAATGTAGTCCCAAAGGGGTCTAATTGTTCTTCTAATGGCCATCCTGGTGGTAGCTCAACTTCGTTTTTCCTGTCACCTGTTTCCAGGAGTGAGGTTACTGATATTATCATGAATTTAAAGCCAAAGACGTCATCTGGCATTGATGGTATATCATCAAAGCTCCTTAAGTCATGTTGTGATCTTTTCGTCGATCCTCTAGTTCATTTGATTAACTTTTCCTTTACTAGAGGAATTTTTCCTGACTTTCTAAAGTTATCGGTTGTAAAGCCACTGCATAAAAAAGGGAAAATAGATGAACTTGATAATTTCCGCCCTATTTCCATTTCTTCAACATTCTCAAAGGTATTTGAGAAGGCAGTTATAAGTAGATTGTGGTCATTCATTAATCATAATGATATTTTATTCAAGAACCAGTTCGGCTTTGTTAAGAGGGGCTCAACTGTCAGTGCTATGTTCACGCTCATCGACAAGGTAGTCAATGCTTTGGATAGAGGGAAGTATGCATCTGGAGTTTTCTTTGATTTAAGGAAGGCATTTGATATGGTGTGTCATGATCGTCTTCTGGAGAAGCTTGAAGTTATTGGAGTACGTGGGATAGCAAACCAATGGTTTTCGTCCTATTTGAGGGGTCGGAGGCAAGTGGTTGAAATACCTTTCATTGATTCAGAGATTATGAGATATTGCCACTCTGACGTACAAATTGTTAATGCGGGGGTTCCGCAAGGCTCAATACTCGGTCCTCTTCTGTTCATTTTATATGTGAATGATCTGAAGAGCTGTGTGGGAGGTGCTGAGTTGTGTTTGTTTGCTGATGATACGTCAATAATTGTGGATGGCATATGTCGTGAGATCATGGAGGTCGATAGCTTTGTTGAGTCAAATATGATTGTCCAGTGGTTTCGGGAAAATGGTTTGGCTATCAATGCTAACAAAACTTCTGTAATTGATTTCGCAATTTTGGCCAAGCGTAATGATAATCTGACTATCTTGGTCGATGAAGCAGAAGTCTGCTCCAATGACAATGTTAGGTTTTTGGGGTTAAATGTTGATAGACATCTTAGATTTTCTGCTCATGTTAGCGATGTCGCACGAAAGTTATGTTCTGGGATTTTTGTACTTCGTAGACTAGCTTTCTTTACAAATACTGAGGTTCTTCTTACTTCGTATTACGCGTTGATTTTTCCATATATTTCATATGCTGTCGCAATCTGGGGTTCAGAACGATCTATAACCAAACCCATTTTTGTCCTCCAAAAGAGGGCAGTGCGAATTGTTGCTGGTCTTCGAAGGAGGGAATCATGCAAGACCGTTTTCAGAAAACTAAAACTTCTCACGTTCCCTAGTATTTATATTTATCAAACTTTGATTTTTTTTAAGCAGAACCACAGTATTTTCAATTCCCTTGTCCCTCAATCTAAATATGGCCTCAGAAAAAGAAACAAACTAAATATTCCTTATCACAGTACTTCCTTCTTTAAAATCCATACATACTATAATGCAACAATATTATTTAATGCTCTACCTGATGTCCTTAAAACTGAATCAGATGGCATTCAGTTTAAAAGAAAGCTTAAGTCCTTTTTGTTGGAGAAGTGTTTTTATTCTGTAGATGACTACATTAGTGGTACATATGATACTTCCTGATTTTACTTGTATGGTCCTTACATTGTTATTGTATACTTACTATAATTATCTTTGTGTGACGCAAGCCAATGCATGTTATTGTGTTTCCATGGCAATAAAGAATATTTTGATTTTGATTTTGATTTTGATAACATTAATACTTTAAAAATGGTTTATTTCCCCTACATACATTCCGTAATTGATTTTGGTATATCCTTATATGGGCGCGACAACTTACAAAATTGTGATTCAATCTTGAAAATACAAAAAAGGCCATAAGAATAATATTGAATTTAAAACCTTAATCTTCAGTTAAGGTATAATTGTCTGAATTTCAGATTCTTACTGTCTATGGATTATATATCTATGAAGTAATAATACCTGTTAGATCAAGAATCGGTGATCAAAGACTCAACGGTAATAATCATCAATACAATACTAGACAACAGGACGAATTATCTATTCCTTCTCATCGATTGGCACTTTTTGCAAAAAACCGCAATATGCAGGAATAAAGTTTTATAGTAAATTACCTGTCAGCATAAAATTAAAAACGTCTTTTTTAAAATATAAGGATAAACTGCAAAATTATTTAATAAATAAAACTCTTTATTCATTTAACAAGCTATAATAAATAGTTTATTAGTGAAATTTATAAGTTAATTGTTTTTTTATTTACCTGTGTAATAGCCATTAGAAACACTTTGTAATTATTTTTGTAATAGTAACATAGACATTTACTTTTTGTTTTAATTTTATGAGGTAGACTTTAGACATATAAGCAGACAACTGATGCCATTCAATCAATGTACTTGTTATACTAATGAATACAAAATTATTTTGAATTGAATTGAATCAGCAAACATGTTTGAAAAGGAGTTGATATTGGCGGCCAGGTCATTAATGTAGATAATAAATAGTAAAGGGTCAAGTATTGACCCTTGAGGAACACCGCATGTAACACGAACATCAGCGACCTCTCACATCTCACACAAACTGATTGTTTTCAATCATAAAAACAACTTTTAAGTAAAGTTAGCTGACTATCACAAAAATGCCATAATATTCAAGCTTCTTGAAAAGTAATTCAATAGGTATGCAGTTGAATGCCTTGCTTAGGTCACAAAAAGTGCCCCAAGCAAAATCATTACTTTCAAATTCTGTTAAAATTAGTTTCACAGTCGAGACAATTGTGTCTATAGTAGAACAACAACTCGGCAATCAAATTGAAAATTATTGAAAAATTTATGACTTTTAAAGAAACTAAGCTATAAACTCGACTAAAGATCAGATTCTCAAATATTATAGCAAGTGTGGGAATTAAAGATATTGGACAGTAACTATTGTGATCAGATTTTTACCATTTTTGAAAATAGTTATTACTTTTGATAATATAAACTCGTTAGGAAAATACCCCTCTTCTAGACAATGGATCAAGGAAAAGGTGAGCAGCCGCAAATAAAGACCCAATATTTTGCTTTACTAATGTATTAGAGAAGTCATAAACATCAAGGCTAGGAGAATTTTCCATATTCTTTATAATAGAAATAATTTCCTTCTCTGTCCTAAACTTCCATTTAAAATTAGCATTTAATTTTTTGCGATTCTGAAAAAGCTAGTTGAGTTAAATGAAGATTAAACTATTTTGGATTATATATTTTTGATTGAATTTATGAAATAATTGTTCAAAGAAAAAGGAGAGAGCGGACATTGGATCTTATCTGCTGCGGTTGAGGAAAGCAGGACAAGGGCAGAAAGACGCAGAGGAAGGGAGGCTAGCCGGCGCCCAGGCCGGGAGGGCCGGGTGGGCAGACCTCTCGGGCAGATCGGGCAAACAGCTTCCCTCCCCGGGAGCCCTCCTCCCCATCTGGGTTCAATTTAAATTTGTAATAATCTCATTTTTTTGCAATAAAATCTTTTTAATCTAGATTTACTAGGACCGGAATCAATCCGGAAAATTGAAAATCCAAATTTGATAAATTTAGTACATTTAAAACTTAAATAATGTTTTTAAAATATTTACTTTTTATTTTTTATGAGAATTCAACTGTTTTAAATCCTAGAAATCAATGAACTGTTTTTATTTAATAAAGTTGTATAACAATTGAGCATTTCATTACTGTAACATTTTTTTAGATGTAAGTGGTTGCCAAACTTCAAACTTGGCGGCAGACCACATACAAAGATTGAGTCAAGCAAGCCTTGTAATCTTTTTACTATGTTTTATTAGATACCGATGTTAGAAAGTCGTTCCCGACCAAAACACACAAACCATTCTTTTGACCGATACTAGTCCAGTCTTCATAAGTAGCTAATATGCATTGGTTTGGTGCATTCATTTGTACCATATGTTTTTAGGGGGAGGTTTGTTGTAGGACCTACACTGTTGCTTTTAATTCAGTTGTTTTTGCACGCTATAACAAATTCAATATGGCTTAGTTTTTTTCAGGTTTTCTAAACATTTATAATCCAAGATAGGATGCTTATTCCAAAATATTATTCTACTGAGAGTTTTAATTAGTGTGAGGTAAGAGAAAGGGGAGGGGAATAGAAAAGATACTTCGTACTTTTGTGTACAAAATGATGATCTAAGCTCAGTTGATTTCCAAGCTCATCGATCGTTTTTTTGACCGGAGCAGTATCAGTGACATGTTGATTGTTTACTTGTTGTTCATTCTGTCCAGATTATTTGATTACTGCTTCTTTCATGAGTTTGTCTTGGACAATTTCCGTTCATTACCACTTTATAACTGTGTAAGATACTTAAAAACATTTGGCTTAGGAATCACCAAAAGAAATGGGATTTCATTTAATCAATCTGAGAACATTGTTCCAGATGAGAGTAGTTCATCAAACAAAGTTTACTTTGATATTTATGTAAAATTAGACACCATTGTATTTCTTGTAATTTGTAAATACAATTTTTGTTGAGTGATACTTTTCTTTTGGGCAATGTACTCACCTTATTTAATAAACTGGAACATATCCATTCTTGTCAGGAATGCACACAAAATACACATCAACAAAGTTGACATCACAAAACTTACAAAAAAACTACACTATTTACATAAACAACCGAACAGTTCAGCAGTCCGACGTTTCGCCTCACCAGTGTTAACGTTTTCAAGGTTAACCCTAGCATCACGGTTGCGCAGCCGTTGCGATCGCCTTACCACGACTGACGATTCCGAGGGCGGCAGCAGCGGGGGAGGGGGAAGGGGTCTGTTATCGAGTTCATCTGATAACATAGTCTTTCTTTGTTGTCCTTTGTTTACTAACTGTTGTAGCTCCTTATCTACCAACCCAGCATACACAGAACTAATTTCAATAGATAGTCAATAGACAGAGGTTCTCTCTCAGCAGCAATGAAAAGCGCTTCAACCAAATTTTTTTCTCCAGTTTGTTTCCTTATATAAAACACAACTGTCATCCCACCTTACACTATCGCCCGACTCACTTACATATTCTGATATTTTTGAACCATAAACCACCTTTGTGTCCACTTTTTTCATGTGTTCTAGCACACGAGTAAGAGCCGGCCTAGATGTTTGGCCTATATAATTGCGTTCACACGATCAAGGAACCTTATAACTAACATCTTTATTTTTACAGCCACAATCTGATGATTTAACTTCAGAAATTTGACTTCTTATCGTGTTGTTATTCGATCTGAATACAGTTCTAATGTTCTGTTTAGAATTGACCGTCTGATTTTTTCCGACAAGTTTTTAACATAGGGGATGCAAACAGTAGCTAGGGGTTGTTGTCTTTTGCCAGGAGACTGTAAAATAGTGACGCGGTAGCTTTTTTAAGGGCTTTGTTAATAACCGTATTCGGATATCCAAATTCATGTAGGCGTTCTTTAATCCTTGACACCTCCAGCTCAAAAGTGTGTTGGTCGCTACAGATGTGTTTTTTTTGTTAACTCTAGCAGTGGCCAAATGGTGAAGTGGGAAATGGCCAAGTAGATTTGGCGATTTTACAGACCTTTTTTTGAAAATTCGTATAAATTCAACCGTAGAAGTAAACCTAGCCAACCTCATATTCATTTTCATCGGAAAGAACAGGAGAATTTAGATATACTAAAATAAAAAATATCTGGAAAAATAATTTTGGTAAAGTAAAAATAATAAAAAATAATTGAAATTTCTTTTTTGAAATTTCAAAAGCAGCCTCGGTGAAATTTTTTCCACAGATTTTTTATGGAAAATTTGTGATATACATTTTGTAGACAATCTAACTCCCTACATAGAAATATATAACATGTTGGGGAAAGCTTTTTTGTAAGTTTTTGGGGCGTAGTAAAATAATAATAGGTTTTTATGTAAATAAGTAATGTAATATATATATATATATATATATATATATATATAAATATATAGTAGTCATGATATATATATATATATATATATATATTTGTAGAGCTAATGAAGTAAGGAATCTAAAAAAGTCATAAAGTGATAGTAAAAAAATTATTATCACTTATAAATAAATGTATATTAAAGGATGTTTTGCTATTTTTGCGTATTTGGAAAACAAATATTTCACAGTATTTAGTATATAACTTTTTTACCAAATATTTTACCCCCAAACCAATATAAACATGTTGTAGTACATTCAATTACCTACATAAAAATGTATAACACCTAGGTTAAATTATTGTTTTTATATGTGTTATGTAGCAATAAACATATAGTCGCGGACTTGGTAAGTTTGTGAAAAGTAGCCTAGTATTTTTTCATTGGGATCTTTGTAATTTGTATAAACATAAATAATGTCATATTATATATATATTTATTATTACTACAGGTATTTATAAACAATAAAATGTATATATGTACATATACAAAGGGTTGTGGCATATTATAATATACGAAGTAACGTGCTTGCGGTCACTTAGTCACCTAGGCCTATGAAGGAGTAAACACAACACTTTACAAACACTATTTATCACACTTCAGTGTTATTTATGCATAATATAATGCATCAAGATTACTGTTATACAAACACAAACACTTCACTAATATAAAACTCCGAAATACTAACGAATTAGATAATAACTCACGCATAAAAAATAGCTCACTCGTAAGAAGTAAACTAGATGGTCAGTAAAAACAGATTAAACAGACTGAAGACCAAGTATGACGTAATTCTTCTCTGCAGACGGATCTCAGGTTACAAGCAGTGTTGCAAACATCAAAACTACATTCCATCCTCTACAAAATGACATATTATTTGACTAGTAACTATAAGTTACACTGCATGTAAATCCAATTTTCCTGACAATCCGATCCGGATAGCTGGCCATTCGTTAAGGTCCATTTCGCTGGCCCAGCCATATTTGAAATTTGAAATTTTCACTATACCACGAGTTAATACTATCAATCAATCAATCAAAATAACTTTATTCCAAAAATGCACATAATAGTACAGAATGGCGTCAACAGTATACAGTAATACAGTATAAACAACTACCCAACTAACCAAAACATAATTTTTACCTCAAAACTAACTTACAAACTCATTCCATTTGATCAGTGTTTTAAAGATAAATAAAAAATGCTTCTGTCTTATACAATGGTCTATTGATAAGGAATGTTTTCAGATGTTTTTTAAATAAATTGAAGCCAGCAATATTTTTAATATCTATAGGTAATTTGTTAAAAAATTGAATTCCATTATAAGAGGGTATTTTCTTTTACATTGACAAATTATGTCTATTGTAACCCAGCTGATTACCTTTCCTGGTTGAATAGTTATGAAAAGAATTCAATGTTGGCATTGTTTCTAATTTTGATTTAACGTGAAGAATTAATTGAAAGATATATAAACTGTGCACATTTGTAATTCCTGTTTCTTTAAAGTGTTCTTTTACAGATTCTTTTGGATTTAATTTGAACATGATACGAAGTGCTTTTTTCTGCAATATCAATGTACTGTTCAAATTATTAACTGATGTACTCCCATATAGGCATAACCCAAAAGAAATATGTGATTCAATCAGTGCATGGTAAATTACTTTAAAGTTTTGAAACTGCTAAATTTAGACATTTGCCTCAAAGCATACAGGCCTGAAGATACCTTTTTAAAAACAGAATTAACATGGTAATCCCAATTAAATCTATCATCAATATTCAGTCCAAGAAACTTTACTGTTTTAACTTCACTTAATAAAATTTCATTCATGAAAATATTTGTGTTAGCTGAGCTTTGCCTTGAAAATGAGAAATTAATAATTTTTTTTTGGAATATCAAGTACTCGAATATGAAGGTTAATACTCTAACCGTTACCGAGCTATTAGGCAAAACGTATGGCGGAGGCCGGAAGTGCCAGCCCAGCCATGTGCGAAAAGGAAAATTTCAACTATACCTCGAGTTAATATTAGGTTATGTTACGCTCCCCTCCCTTAATTGTTACATTCTACCCCTTAATATATCTTATAACTTCTTACCCTTGAGGGCCTTAATAACCCAGAGTCAAACTCACTCCAAATTTGCTAGCTGGTGTTCAAATTATCACACTAACTCTTTTGTCTTACTGACTAGCACTGACTCTAAGTCCAATATTTGTCCCTCAAGAGGATATCTTTTCTTAATAATGACAATCAAAATTTAGAAGATGTCATGTTTGAGATTTTAACAGTGCGCTGGGCCCAATAGAGGACACTGTGGATCTCTGATAAATGCAGGTTGAGTAAATTATAAAATTCAGATCTAATTTAGCAGTTTATTCAAGTCAGGCAAAATCAACAAATACCTTTACATTACCAACACATTTTGGGTCTGTGATGTAAATCTGATAATTATTTTCCTGTCATGTAAATCTGATAATTATTTTCCTGTCAACAATTGCATAAATTAAGTGGTTTCAAAATTATTATTTTCCTTTCAATTATAACTTTAAATCCTCCCTCGACACCTAGTGAGGGCTATGCAGGTGTGCGAGTGCTACCAGTTGTAATTTGTTTGTTTTAATGCTATTTGGACCTTGTGACACCAAGCAAGCGTGGGGTTGGGAATAAACTTATTTATTTAAATAACCTTCCTCAACTAAGCCTTCCTGACCTCCAACCCACACTGTTCCTCCTATCAATAGTCACAGTTTGTTTAATTTAATTCAATTAGGTCCGCTTTGCCAACTGTACGCTCAGCACCCCTGACCTCCTACTGAAATTTATTTATTTAATTTATTTGTTTGAAACCCCATTAATTATGCAATAGTTAATTTTATTACTCACGGGTTTCTTTCACCCCTAAAATTTAACTTTGACACCCAAATGAATCAGTTTACAGATTTTACGTTAGAAATCACTGCCTACGAGATACTCCTACTTCCCCAATCTTAAAATAAATTGAACAACAAGCTCAAATCAATTGGAGTTCCTGAAAACAATAACAAACAGTAATAATGGATACAGCGAGAGCATATGACACAGATCACAGGCAATAAATATTTAACATTAAACTTAACAATTATAACTTACGTACTTATACATGGTGAAGTGCACAAACTTTCACTAAATCAAACCAACTAATTATATAACAAATAAATATTCACTAAATAACCATTCACTATTATATTTTCCCACCCCATAAAATTCCCTTTATTATTTGTCACTTGCGCAAGATTTTACAATCTAGAATGACTCTACAGGAAAATTACAAGTTTGCACGTGCTGCTCAATTTAACGCTTTTAATTTACGTGAATTTAACAATCGTTCAGATTTCGCTACTTCAACCGTGTTTCCGTATTTATCTCAGAAATAGTTAAACGTTGGCGGCACCGCCCGAAAAACAAATCTAGAGAGTTTTGGAATTTAGGCGAAGGTTACGAAGTAATTTAGAAAAGTTTTTAAGTTACACTACCAATAAACCGCGGCGAAATGAGACGGAGTCCTGCCTGCATTCGTTTAAATAGTTCTCCCCTCTGTCAGCAATCATGCGTCAACCGCCTAACTCCTCGTTCTAGTTTTTTCCAGCACATTTGCCCGCCGTTCTGTCTTTCCTGTCTTGTTCCTTTGTTTAAAAAAGATTTATTTAATTTCCTATTATAACAATTTCCCCCCCCCAAAATTTTATTTTTGTACCCCACAAAATCAAACTTCCACCACAAAAATAAAACTCTGACAATAACTTAAATAACTAAAACTTCAGGCAAGATTATCAAGAACTAAAACTAACAATAGTACCTTTGCAAAAGGAATGGCAGACTCTTACGACAATATTTTCAGTAAGGTCCGCTTCGGCTCCCAAGAGCTCACCCCTAATACTAAATACACTGCTCACTTCAGCTCAATTGTCCATGTCCCCAGCTTAAACAATGTTGTTTTCCCTATCTGTGATAAATCGCACTATCAGTCTCCAAGCACTTTCATTCAGATGAATTCCGTCCCTACGTCCATTATAATAATGAGATTCAATTAAGTTGTCTAACTGATGATTTTCAAAAATAATGTTCAGATCCAAAACAATTGTGTTGTATTTGGAATTTAAGCTTTTAATAAAATGATTTAGTCTTCTGATTTTTAAATTTAATTCGCTGTAATAAAGTGTTTCCGGAACTGTTAACAAAAAACAAGTCTTTCCCGCGTGTGTTAGGATGTTCACAATAGTTTTAATGTTCTTAGTGACGGTGGTATGCGTCATCCCTCGCCGCAAGTCATTGGTTCCTATGAGCAGCAGACATCTTTGGTGTAGTAGCGCCACCTTCCTCCGTACGTCGGGAATAATTTGATTGGCGGTCGCTCCGGACCATGCGGCATGGACGTCACCGTGAATGTCGCCCCTCCCCACTGCTCTCTGCAAATGGGAGTCTCCCACACAAGACGTCCTGTGACATATTACAGTGAAAGACTTGTTGTTAACAAGGCTGTAAGAGTGAATATGTTACAATCTTTACCATTTCCCCACAAGAAATGCTTATTGGTTTTAAGGTGAAACGAATTTTTTTATCTGGTCGACGTGTACTACTTGCTTCTGAGCCTGGTCACCATCCAAGGTTATCTCGACATTGACTGGTGATGTCAGTTCAGTGATAGTGTACGGTCCCTTCCATTTGTGGTTCAACTTAGCCGTGATACCTTTATTTTTGTTACTTAATGAGTGTTTTTGCAAAATAATCTTATCACCAACCTGAAACGATGACGGTAACCTATCTCTGTCATATCTTAACTTCGTTCTATGGTGTGCCCTATTAAGATTCTGAAAGACTGCATTTAAGTTTGGCCCCTCCGTGTCCTCTGTCTCGAGATTCCGACTGCATTTAAGTTTGGCCCCTCCGTGTCCTCTGTCTCGAGATTCCATAAAAACTGCAGTGATTGTGTCAACTCCCTACCCAAAAATACACGCGCTGGGGAAAATTTCGATGCTTCGTGTTTCGCTGAATTGAATGCTAATATTAAAAATGGAAGATGTACGTCCCAAGCTTTATGATTTTGATTATGGAAAATTCTCAATGCCGTTACCAAATTCCTGTTAACTCTTTCCGCAACATTTGCTTGCGGCCTGTATGCTGACGTAGTTACATGTTTTATGCCAAGTCCAAAGAGAAATGAAAAAAACTTTTGTGATGTGAAAACCGATGCGTTATCTGAAACCAATCGTTGTGGTATTCCATGTTGTGCAAAAATATTGTTTCTAAGAACACTAATGGCCGAGTCTGCAGTTTGCTTTCTAACTGGATATAAAAAACAATATTTTGAGAAATTGTCAACCAACACAAAAATCGATTCATTTCCCCTCTGTGTTCTTTGCAATGGCCCCACAAAATCGCAAAACCACTGCTCACTACAATTTGTGGGTATCTTGGAACATAAATGTCCTATCTTCTGATTCTGCGCTGGTTTTGAAAGTTGACACTCTTCACACGATTTTACAAAATCCCTAATGAACGGAATCATTCCCTTCCACACAAATTGCCTTTGTATGCGATTCATCGTTTTAGCTATGCCTGCATGCGCGAACATGGGGTTCTCATGAAAGTACTTTACCACAAAATTATACATGGACTCCGGAACAACAACCTTGCCCTGCTTCCCACGCCTTTGAAAATACAAAATATTATTCCGTAAACAATAATCTTGCACTGGAATTTTTTGTTTCAAATCTGATATAATCAAACTTAATTGTGGATCCTGCGCCTGTTTTTTCCTAATATCTGTGAACAATTCCGGAAAAAATTGCAGCGTACAGCATGCAGAATTCTCGACAATTTTAACGTCATTGCTCTCGCAATAATCCGTATTGCCCTTGAAAATTCTACACAATGCATCTGCTTGCCCCTAACATGTTCCACTTCTAAGTCAAATTCCGATAATCTAAGCGTCCACCTAGCCATTTGTCCCGTGAATTTATTCTGCCTCATAATATATGTGACTGCTGAATTATCTGTTTGCAATGTGAATTTTTTGTTTAAATATGGCCTAAATTTTTCCACTCCAAATAAACATGCCAAAAACTCTTTCTTATGCATCGGATATTTTCTTTCTATCGCACTTAAGGTACGCGAAGCAAAATGTACTGGTAAAAGACTATCCCCTTCCCTCATCTGTAAAATTGCCGAAATTGCCTCATCACAAGCGTCACATGTAATTACAAATTCCTTTGTAAAGTCTGGGAGTGCTAATTTTGTAGACGTTGCCAAGGCTTCTTTCAATTTATTAAAAACTTCCTGGTGTTTACTTGTCCAGTGAAATTTAACCTTTTTTTCCGTAATTCATTTAACGGTGATGCTAACTGTGAGAAATCCTTAATAAATCTGGAATAAAAATTTACCATTCCCAAAAAACGTTGCAACTGTTTTAAATTGTGAGGTCTTGGATATTGTAAGATAGGTTCAATCCTATCTGAATCCAAGGAAAGCTTGTTATTTGAAATAATGTGACCCAAATATTTTATCGCTGTTTGACCCAATTTAATTTTATCTGGATTTATGGTAATATTAAATTCCTTTAATCGATTTAAAACCTTAGTGATATGCTGTTTATGTTCCTCCCAATGTTCGCTATAAATCAAGCAGTCATCCAAAAAGTTGAAAACGAAATTAAACTTAAAATCCCCCAAAATTTCGTCCATAACTCTCGTTAAAGCCTGTGACCCAATTTTCAATCCCTGTGGTACTGTATTGAACTCAAACAAACCATACGGCGTACAAAAGGCCGTAAATTTTCTTGACTGTTTATCTAATGGAAGTTGAAAAAAGGCATTGTTCATATCCAGTGTCGTAAAATATTTTGCCCTACTTAAAAATTCAAAAGCCGAGTTTAAAGTTGGTAATGGATGTGCGTCGTAATTAATAAACTGATTGATCTTCTTGTAATTGCAAACTAGTCTAAATTTGCCCTTTTCCGCCTTTGCTACTAAGAATGCCGGGGCACAATGCATACTTGTCGATTTACTAATAACCCCACTTCCCAACAACTCATCTGTAATCTCCCGCATTGCGCATAACTTGTCCGGTGTCATTGGATAGGGTGGGGAACAAATTGGTTTATCAGCTGAGCAATGGATATGATAAGGACTAACCTTTGCCTTCCCTATAGTCTTCGTAATCACCGTAGGAAATTCGCCCTTTAATTGCTGTAAAAAGGAACCTATTTCCCTCGAGTGAATTGCGCTCGCTTCTGCTACATTTAAGAATATATTGTTCCCCTCTTGCTGTTGCTTAACAAAAACATTTCCCATTGGAATGTGGATCTGTCTATTAAAACCAAAATTGACTGTATTGTTTGAAAAATTCAAATTCATTTGCGCCCTCTGCATAAAGTTTACTCCCAAAATAATCGGAAATGGAAGTGAATTCACCACAAAAAAATCAAATGTCCAAGAAAATTTCCCTAGCTTAAAATGCAATTTGATCTGCTTCCTAACTGTCGTATTCCGTTCGCTTATGGACTTGATAATCATTTTTGTTTTCGAAACTTGTTTAATGCCTGGTGATGTTCTAATGTTGTGAAAAAATTTCCTATCAATTAAACAATTCGTTGCCCCTGAATCGATCAATGCATCCTGTTCCTGAAATTGCGGAACAAAAAATTTTATTGTGGGCAGACGCAAGGAAAAATTAATTGGAATTTCAGCCACGGAGGTATTCCCTTGTGTCGACAACGCAATCACCTCTTCATTGAGTTGCCCCGCGCATTTCCCTTCTGACAGAAACGCGCAATGTGGCCAAAATCCCCACAAGAAAAGCATTTCCCATGAGGTTTACGAATGAGAGTCTGCTGCGTTTGCATGGCGCCACTGCCAATCTGTGGAACTACAGGAAATGTGTTGAAATAATGCATATCTGCCTGCAATGAGGCTTGAACCGAATTCGCTAGCGTCTTAAGTTCACAAATGGTCGTCGGCTTCTCCGCATAAATTAAACTGCTGCGTATTCTTGGATTCATGTTTGAAAAAATCACTTCAATTAAATAACTATCCTGATAATTACACTGCAATGCCATAGCCGCGGATGTCACTTCATTTACAAACGTCATAAAATTCTCCTGTGGCCACTGCAATCTTTTAATAAATCTGTCGATCGCTCTTTCTAACTGTAACCCAGGGAAAAATGTTTGCAAAATTGAAAAGTGTAAGGTTCCCCACTGAAGTGAAAGCTCTAATCCCTCTGCCCAAACTTCGAAAAGATGCCCCTGTGTTTGTGGCAAAATTAATTTAATAACTTCATTCTGACCCCCCTTAATAAATTTGAAAATTGAAACTACCTGCCTCAAAAATTGAATCAATTGCGCCTCATTCTCTCCCGAACAAGGTGTCAACTTTTTGACCAGTTCAATAACTACCGTTCGGTCCGTTTTCGACAGGTTCCCCTCCCCTTGACCTGTTTGCTCACGCGTGGTCCACCTGTTCGAACGTGTGTCCCGTGTCGGTGTTCGTCCAATGTTCGTTGAATTGACACCCGGTTGAAAATCTCGTGAGCCTGTCGGCGCATATTCCAAATCCTCTCCTATATTCCCCCCCCTAATTTGATCAATCCCTGATGGCTGCATCAAAGCCGAGGCACCTCGTGAACCTTGGTCCGCGCGGTCCCCTTCGATCTCAACCACGACCGGAGCCGACCTGTCTCGCGCGTTACGAGTCGCATGTCTAATTGCGCGATCCCTGGCGGTTGTAACATATTCCCTCGCATAATACATTTTTTTTTTCTAAGTATACACAAATGCTTTCCTCACCAAGATTGTATAATAACAAAATACCTTAAATGTACCTGGTCATACCTCTCGCAATATCAAAAATAATTACTCAACCCACAATCAGTTATATTACTCTGCTACCACTTGTTACGCTCCCCTCCCTTAATTGTTACATACTACCCCTTAATATATCTTATAACTTCTTACCCTTGAGGGCCTTAATAACCCAGAGTCAAACTCACTCCAAATTTGCTAGCTGGTGTTCAAATTATCACACTAACTCTTTTGTCTTACTGACTAGCACTGACTCTAAGTCCAATATTTGTTCCTCAAGAGGATATCTTTTCTTAATAATGACAATTAAAATTTAGAAGATGTCATGTTTGAGATTTTAACAGTGCGCTGGGCCCAATAGAGGACACTGTGGATCTCTGATAAATGCAGGTTGAGTAAATTATAAAATTCAGATCTAATTTAGCAGTTTATTCAAGTCAGGCAAAATCAACAAATACCTTTACATTACCAACACATTTGGGGTCTGTGATGTAAATCTGATAATTATTTTCCTGTCAACAATTGCATAAATTAAGTGGTTTCAAAATTATTATTTTCCTTTCAATTATAACTTTAAATCCTCCCTCGACACCTAGTGAGGGCTATGCAGGTGTGCGAGTGCTACCAGTTGTAATTTGTTTGTTTTAATGCTATTTGGACCTTGTGACACCAAGCAAGCGTGGGGTTGGGAATAAACTTATTTATTTAAATAACCTTCCTCAACTAAGCCTTCCTGACCTCCAACCCACACTGTTCCTCCTATCAATAGTCACAGTTTGTTTAATTTAATTCAATTAGGTCCGCTTTACCAACTGTACGCTCAGCACCCCTGACCTCCTACTGAAATTTATTTATTTAATTTATTTGTTTGAAACCCCATTAATTATGCAATAGTTAATTTTATTACTCACGGGTTTCTTTCACCCCTAAAATTTAACTTTGACACCCAAATGAATCAGTTTACAGATTTTACGTTAGAAATCACTGCCTACGAAATACTCCTACTTCCCCAATCTTAAAATAAATTTAACAACGAGCTCAAATCAATTGGAGTTCCTGAAAACAATAACAAACAGTAATAATGGATACAGCGAGAGCATATGACACAGATCACAGGCAATAAATATTTAACATTAAACTTAACAATTATAACTTACGTACTTATACATGGTGAAGTGCACAAACTTTCACTAAATCAAACCAACTAATTATATAACAAATAAATATTCACTAAATAACCATTCACTATTATATTTTCCCACCCCATAAAATTCCCTTTATTATTTGTCACTTGCGCAAGATTTTACAATCTAGAATGACTCTACAGGAAAATTACAAGTTTGCACGTGCTGCTCAATTTAACGCTTTTAATTTACGTGAATTTAACAATCGTTCAGATTTCGCTACTTCAACCGTGTTTCCGTATTTATCTCAGAAATAGTTAAACGTTGGCGGCACCGCCCGAAAAACAAATCTAGAGAGTTTTGGAATTTAGGCGAAGGTTACGAAGTAATTTAGAAAAGTTTTTAAGTTACACTACCAATAAACCGCGGCGAAATGAGACGGAGTCCTGCCTGCATTCGTTTAAATAGTTCTCCCCTCTGTCAGCAATCATGCGTCAACCGCCTAACTCCTCGTTCTAGTTTTTTCCAGCACATTTGCCCGCCGTTCTGTCTTTCCTGTCTTGTTCCTTTGTTTAAAAAAGATTTATTTAATTTCCTATTATAACAGTTAGTACTAGTTAGTACTTGAATATGAAGGTTAGTACCCCAAGCATAACAGAGTTATTAACAAAAACATACGGCCGGGCCAGGGAAATGCTAGCAGCCTGGCCATGTGAAAAAATTAAAATTTCAACTATACCACGAGTTAATACTAGGTTAGTACTAGTTAGTACTTGAATATGAAGGTTAGTACCCCAAGCATAACAGAGTTATTAACAAAAACGTACGGCCGGGCCAGGGAAATGCTAGCAGCCTGGCCATGTGCGAAAATTAAAATTTCAACTATACCACGAGTTAATACTAGGTTAGTACTAGTTAGTACTGGAATATGAAGGTTAGTACCCCAAGCATAACAGAGTTATTAACAAAAACGAACGGCCGGGCCAGGGAAATGCTAGCAGCCCGGCTATGTGCGAAAATGAAAATTTAAACTATACCACGAGTTAATGCTAGGTTAGTACTCGAATTTGAAGGTTAGTATTCTAACCGTTACCGAGCTATTAAGCAAAACGTATGGTGGGGGCTGGAAATGCCAGCCCGCCCATGTGCGAAAATAAAAAGTTCAACTATACCACGAGTTAATACTAGGTTAGTACTAGTTAGTACTTGAATATGAAGGTTAGTACCCCAAGCATAACAGAGTTATTAACAAAAACGTACGGCCGGGCCAGGGAAATGCTAGCAGCCCGGCTATGTGCGAAAATGAAAATTTAAACTATACCACGAGTTAATACTAGGTTAGTACTAGTTAGTACTAGAATATGAAGGTTAGTACTATAACCGTTACCGAGCTATTAGGAAAAACGTATGGCAGAGGCCGGAAGTGCCAACCCGGCCATGTACTAAAATGAAAATTTCAACCATACCACGAGTTAATACTAGGTTAGTACTCGAATTTGAAGGTTAGTATTCTAACCGTTGCCGAGCTATTAAGCAAAACGTATGGTGGGGGCTGGAAGTGCCAGCCCGCCCATGTGCGAAAATAAAAATTTCAACTATACCACGAGTTAATACTAGGTTAGTACTAGTTAGTACTTGAATATGAAGGTTAGTACCCCAAGCATAACAGAGTTATTAACAAAAACGTACGGCCGGGCCAGGGAAATGCTAGCAGCCCGGCTATGTGCGAAAATGAAAATTTAAACTATACCACGAGTTAATACTAGGTTAGTACTAGTTAGTACTAGAATATGAAGGTTAGTACTATAACCGTTACCGAGCTATTAGGAAAAACGTATGGCAGAGGCCGGAAGTGCCAGCCCGGCCATGTACTAAAATGAAAATTTCAACCATACCACGAGTTAATACTAGGTTAGTACTCGAATTTGAAGGTTAGTATTCTAACCGTTACCGAGCTAATAAGCAAAACGTATGGTGGGGGCTGGAAGTGCCATCCCGCCCATGTGCGAAAATAAAAATTTCAACTATACCACGAGTTAATACTAGGTTAGTACTAGTTAGTACTTGAATATGAAGGTTAGTACCCCAAGCATAACAGAGTTATTAACAAAAATGTACGGCCGGGCCAGGGAAATGCTAGCAGCCTGGCCATGTGAAAAAATTAAAATTTCAACTATACCACGAGTTAATACTAAGTTAGTACTAGTTAGTACTTGAATATGAAGGTTAGTACCCCAAGCATAACAGAGTTATTAACAAAAACGTACGGCCGGGCCAGGGAAATGCTAGCAGCCTGGCCATGTGCGAAAATTAAAATTTCAACTATACCACGAGTTAATACTAGGTTAGTACTAGTTAGTACTTGAATATGAAGGTTAGTACCCCAAGCATAACAGAGTTATTAACAAAAACATACGGCCGGGCCAGTGAAATGCTAGCAGCCCGGCTATGTGCGAAAATGAAAATTTAAACTATACCACGAGTTAATACTAGGTTAGTACTAGTTAGTACTGGAATATGAAGGGTAGTACTATAACCGTTACCGAGCTATTATGAAAAACATATGGCAGAGGCCGGAAGTGCCAGCCCGGCCATGTGCTAAAATGAAAACTTCAACCATACCACGAGTTAATACTAGGTTAGTACTCGAATTTGAAGGTTAGTATTCTAACCGTTACCGAGCTATTAAGCAAAACGTATGGTGGGGGCTGGATGTGCCAGCCCGCCCATGTGTGAAAATAAAAATTTCAGCTATACCACGAGTTAATACTAGGTTAGTACTAGTTAGTACTTGAATATAAAGGTTAGTACCCCAAGCATAGCAGAGTTATTAACAAAAACGTACGGCCGGGCCAGGGAAATGCTAGCAGCCCGGCTATGTGCGAAAATGAAAATTTAAACTGTACCACGAGTTAATACTAGGTTAGTACTAGTTAGTACTGGAATATGAAGGTTAGTACTATAACCGTTACCGAGCTATTAGGAAAAACGTATGGCAGAGGCCGGAAGTGCCAACCCGGCCATGTACTAAAATGAAAATTTCAACCATACCACGAGTTAATACTAGGTTAGTACTCGAATTTGAAGGTTAGTATTCTAACCGTTACCGAGCTATTAAGCAAAACGTATGGTGGGGGCTGGAAGTGCCAGCCCGCCCATGTGCGAAAATAAAAATTTCAACTATACCACGAGTTAATACTAGGTTAGTACTAGTTAGTACTTGAATATGAAGGTTAGTACCCCAAGCATAACAGAGTTATTAACAAAAATGTACGGCCGGGCCAGGGAAATGCTAGCAGCCTGGCCATCTGAAAAAATTAAAATTTCAACTATACCACGAGTTAATACTAGGTTAGTACTAGTTAGTACTTGAATATGAAGGTTAGTACCCCAAGCATAACAGAGTTATTAACAAAAACGTACGGCCGGGCCAGGGAAATGCTAGCAGCCTGGCCATGTGCGAAAATTTCAACTATACCACAAGTTAATACTAGGTTAGTACTAGTTAGTACTTGAATATGAAGGTTAGTACCCCAAGCATAACAGAGTTATTATTAAAAACGTACGGCCAGGCCAGGGAAATGCTAGCAGCCCGGCTATGTGCGAAAATGAAAATTTAAACTATACCACGAGTTAATACTAGGTTAGTACTAGTTAGTACTGGAATATGAATGTTAGTACTATAACCGTTACCGAGCTATTAGGAAAAACGTATGGCAGAGGCCGGAAGTGCCAGCCCGGCCATGTGCTAAAATGAAAATTTCAACCATACCACGAGTTAATACTATGTTAGTACTCGAATTTGAAGGTTAGTATTCTAACCGTTACCAAGCTATTAAGCAAAACGTATGGTGGGGGCTGGAAGTGCCAGCCCGCCCATGTGTGAAAATAAAAATTTCTACTATACCACGGACTAACTAACAACTTAACCGAAACCCGACAAACGTTGTCCTGAATAAGATTAAGGCCGCCCTAAAGAATAATAAACAATTCCTTGCAGATAACACATTTTTTCGCCTAAGACCTCATTATTGCAAAGCCCCTCATTTATATGGATTGCTGAAACTGCATAAGGCTTGAGTGCCCTTATGGCCTATTGTGAGCGCAATTGGAGCTCCTACATTTTCACGATTTATTTTACCAATTTTATCTCCATTGTTTGGCCATTCATTCTCATACCTAAGAAATTGGGAAGATTTTGTAGAAAAACTAAGAGCCAACCCTCCTAATGACAGCACAACAATGATCATTTTTGATGTTTGCAATTTATTTCCTAACGTTCCAATAGTCTCCTGTCTAAATATTGTTAAAGAGAAACTTAGTCAGGATAACTCTTTGCTTGAGAGGACTAAATTGCCGATAGCCTCTATTTGGAACTTGTTACAGTGTGTGTAAATAACAACTATTTTCAGTTTGAGGATTGCTTTTACGCCCAAACTGAAGGCATGACAATGGGCAGTGTATTAAGTCCGGTCCTAAGTAACATATATATGGATGCTTTTGAGCAACAGGCTATTGACAAAGCAGAAACTAAACCTAAATTATGGCTCCGATATGTGGACGATGTATTTGTCCTATGGGAAGACAGCTTGGCCTAACTTGAAGCATTTAAAGATCTCCTTAATAGCCAGTGTGAAACTATTAAGTTCACAGTCGAGTTTGAGAAGGAAAATAAACTTCCTTTTTTGGATGTCTTGGTCGATAAATGTGGCGGATCTTGGCACACGAGCATGTACAAAAAGCCTACGGCAACAGGCCAGTACTTACATTTTGACTCATGTCATCCCGGTCATGTCAAGATAAGCCTTATTATTGGGCTTTTTAAAAAAGCAAACACATCTGTAGCGACCAACAAACTTGAGCTGGAGGTGTCAAGGATTAAAGAACGCCTACATGACTGTGGATATTCTAATACGGGAAGCCGTCTAGGTGTCACCCCGACAACCCGTCACCTCGGCATTTTGCCCACAGGCGACAACCTGTCACCTCGTAAAAATATACCGATGCCGTCAAGGTGTCACCCCGACAAGTTGTCACCTCTTTTATAGAGGTGATTGTTTGTCGTGTGCAGAGACGACAACCTGTCACCTCGCACGCTTGCGTCAAAGTGTCACCCCGACAACCCGTCACCTTCTCTACTCCCAGGTGACGATCTGTCGTCACCGTTCACGACAAACCGTCACCTCGCACACTCGCGTCAAGGTGTCACCCCGACAACCTGCCACCCCGCTCCATCTGTTTCCGTCTTTTTATAACGCAAAAATAGGCTTTCTCCACTTGGCTTATCAGCGCTACCATGCTTAAAACAAATAATAATCTTTTACAAATTACAAATTATTCATGTTTAATCTTCTACCGTATTTCAAACTACATTAATTTAGAGGCACGGTCGTGTCTCGTCGCCAAGTCCACCAGCAGACGACGAGCGAACGACGACGCGACGTGAGTAACTATTAACACGAAGGAAAATGAGGCGATTTTTCGACCCACCAAAAAAGAAATTTGAAGCCCTAATTTGATCTAATTCAGTTTTAACACCTTAAAAAACACCAAAGTATACGACAGTTTGTTTTAGAATGGTATAATAATCGAGAAATAAACGTTTTAAGCAGCGAAAAAATTACAAGTTTCGTAAATTTTGATCGAATCTTCCACCTCAATGTTCAGAAAGCCTAGCGACTTTATTTCTCATCAAACCTAAATGAAATTTCAAAGTCACTCATATTTTTTCTCATAGAAGTGCCTTATGATACTATGAATAAAGTTTAAAATCGAAATGTATTAAAAGTAATCACTTTAAAATTTTTCATTTCAATTTTAGTTGACTTTTAAAACGTAAACAAAGAAGATGACACAAAGAGTAGGTTTCGCAAGTAAAAGGCTGAAAAAGCTGACACATCAGGATTCATATACTCTCTGTAACCCGTGCAAAGATCAAGTATGTTTTCAAGTAAATTTATGATATGCTAGGAATTGTATCTTTGAGGCTACAAATAAAATTTTAGATTGGCTTCATTCGACTATTAAATTTAAAAATCATATTACTTTAAATGAACAATTTTCGTAACTTTGTTTCAGAAATCTCAACTCCAAAAAATTATATCTTAAAGAATATAGCGTGTAACGTCTTCATGATAGGTAGTCGTTTCATAGTCCTTATAAGCCATCTTAATAAACCTTCATAATAGCGTCTTAATTTGTTAACTTACCAACTGATAAAACCAAATAAGTAATAACTGTAATAAAGCATATACGTTGCAGTTTTACCTTATAATTTATTCTTTGGGGTTTCGTCTTAAAGGCAACAACAAGAAACTGGTTTATAACCTCAGTTTGAGCGTGTGCGTAGCTACGGGAAACTGCTAGTAGGCCTAATCGTATAACGGGTGGTCCAAAAATAGCGCTCACATTTTGTTTTGTGACAGCACAGCTATTTCATTGGTTAGAGAGATGATTTTTGCGGTGAACGGTTCTTTAGATACTACCATTTTTTCATATCAGTGGTTTCAACTATTCAACTTTTCTCATGAAGGCGGCATAGAAAATAAATAATATGTAAATTCTATGCGAAGTGTGATTTGCGGGATTGGTCAAATTCTCACGATAATCAATCACATCACTTTGAATCTAGCAATACATAATGACAAACTCAACAACATTTCGTCAGTTCCCATCTAGTAACGGAAAAAATGCAATAATATAGACACAAATGAGTATGCGTGAGTACGCTTTGAAAACTGTCTTGCCTTATGCGTATAAACCAACTGCAGCTTGCACATGAAACACATTTTCATTATGGTCACCCCCCAGTGAAACTTATTTTTAACTACTAAGGGGATTGTGTTCAAATTTGTCGATGATGTTTTGACGAAATTGCAAAATCATTTCTATAATGACTACTTCAGCGGTATTGCGAAAGTTTTTTACCTACCTTAGAATTATTATAAACATGACAAACAGCATTGAAGCGATCTGAAAAATACGTTTAGTAAAATTCACGCATTATAAATTTTTTATGCTACCTCTATTAAGAAAGTTGAAATAGTTTAAAACCACTGATAGAACCATTCACCACAAAAATCATCAGCGGTTTTGTTGGACCATATCAAGTATAAAGTCTAAGAAGCTGTCTCTGTTGCAGTGTTAAACGAATTGATTATGTGTGCAAATATGTAATTTTAGTTCAAAGGGAGGAACCTATCGGGGTGGCGATTTACTGTGGTGTCAAGTTGTCGGTTGCATCGACGTCAAATCGCCACCTCTCACGCTCGCGTCAAGGTGTAACCCCGACAAGGTGTCACCTCCTCTCTTTGGAGGTGACGATTAGACGCCTCCGTACACGACAACCCGTCACCTCGCACGCTCGCGTCAAGGTGTCACCCAACAACCTGTCACCTCCTTCAAATGGTGACGGGTTGTCGGGGACGATGCGCGTCAACTCGTCACCTCAAAACCTGTTTTAAAAGGTGATGGTTTGTCGGGGTGACAGGTTGACGGGGTGACACCTAGACGCGGTCCCTCTAATACGGTTATTAACAAAGCCCTTAAAAAAGCCACCGCGTCAGATTTACAGTCTCCTGGCAAAAGACAACAACTCCTAGCTACTGGTTGCATCCCCTCTATGTTAAAAACTTGTCGGAAAAAATCAGACGGTCAATTCTAAACAGAACATTAGAACTGTATTCAGATCGAATAACAACATGATAAGAAGTCAGATTTCTGAAGTTAAATCATCAGATTGTGGCTGTAAAAATAAAGATGTTAGTTATAAGGTTCCTTGATCGTGTGAACGCAATTATATAGGCCAAACATCTAGGCCGGCTCTTACTCGTGTGCTAGAACACATGAAAAAAGTGGACACAAAGGTGGTTTATGGTTCAAAAATATCAGAATATGTAAGTGAGTCGGGCGATAGTGTAAGGTGGGATGACAGTTGTGTTTTATATAAGTAGGGATGTGTCGGTTGTTGGTTTTACCGGTTTTTTACAAAAAAAACAAACTGAGAACCGGTGGTCTAATGTCAGTTTCGGTTTTTCACTGTCAGTTAGCACTCGTATTGGTAATAAGCATTATAATGTTGTACAAATATCGAATGACAAGCTAAACGTTTAACAAAATAAGTGGTTGAAAAAGACTCCTCCCGACAACTAATCACTTCCTTTCCAGTCCCAAAATAATCCCCAACTAACACAAAAGGAGAATTGACAGGAGTTCTATTTATGGAAGTATGTGAATGAGGAAAACAGATAAGGAAACAAAGCTAGTGGCCCGAGTTGCCTAGCGACCCTATATTTTTTGTACCATTCTTAATTGCTGATCTATTGCTCGACTTCTGGTCGAGGGTCCGGGTAATTTATTCAAGAGATAAGGAGTTTCTAGTTCAAAATGCTAAAACTGAAACTAATTGTCGTACTAAGACAAATGACGGCTCATTTTTTTCGTCTGATTACCGCAAATAAAATAAAATGTCAGTCAAAGTTGTGCGACTTTTGGTTCAAGAGATAATGGATAATACAATCACTGTTTATCAGAACTTCTATTTATGGATGTACGGGGGAGCGGAGGGTTTGGTCGTGACAACAAATTTGACCTTGACAGGTCCCGAGCGCAATTATCAGTCACTGTTAAACATCTTTTTCTCTGAATACGGAAATGTATATTGTCTTATAATCGTGCTCTTTCCCCATTATAAATTTAAATTAAACTGATTTTGTTTATTTTATATTACTGTAGGATTCTGGTGAAATCAATATTAAATTGCAATTGACAAGGTAAATAGGGTTAAAAATTAACCATAAAATAGCTACTAAATAATTGTAAAATGGCTACATATGATTTAAATTTGTATACGTTATTTAAAATAAAATCACTTAAAACAGGATAGAGCCAATTAGGAATTTAGTATTCTTCTGCTTCAAGGGACTCATTGTTTTCATAAACTCTCAGAGGCATAGAATGACAGGTACAGATAAGTGAGTTATTGCTTTCTATTCATGAAAGGTGCTAATGGAAGATGTCTGAAAGTGAGCAAAAACCTACCTGGAGCCTGGACACAACTAAATGCCGGTCTGTCTGTCTACGGAGCGACTCAGGGGAGAAACGATGGACGACTATGACTTCACTGCTCACAAGCATGAGTCGTAGTTTTCTTCTTTTAGGCATGTGCCGTCTGCTGCTGTTTGAACTGACATCACAGATCACAGTCTCTGACTGTCAGAATAGGCTTTAGGCACTGACTATATACATGAGTCGCTCAGTTTTGTCCATACATCTATTTTATTACATAGGTACCTTCAATTATAATTATTCTTTATTATATGAGTGACCAGATAAATTAATATATTTTGAAGATAATTTGTATGGTGCAGTGTGACACTTATTCTAGGCTCTGCCAGTCTATCATAAATATATTGGTACTTAACGGATAGTACAGGGTACCACTTTTTCATGTCTGCTGTGACGGTTAGGACTCTGGGTTAGTTTTTATCTTAATATATATAATATAATTATAATATAATATATATAATATAATAATATAATATAATATAATATATATAATTTTTAAGTACCAAATAGTCAAACTTCCGACATTGTGGATAACATACATAAATAAACATCACAATAATGTGTAACTTAGCCTATTATGTTAAATTGACCAAGCTTAACTGTTGGTCATCAACAGTAAAACTGTTGTGCAGTTAACATAAGCATTCAGATCTATAAGTGCATTTTAGAAATCAATGTAAGGTAAACATTACAGCAACATGTGTGGGTTGAACAAAAATTTATAATAGGATTTATTATTTTCTGGGCCTATGTAAAAAATCAGTTAGGGAAGGAGTTTTTAATAAATTAAATTAGACTTGCTGACTGATTTTAATGTAAGATGCTTCACAACCATTTGTACTAACTCTCAAATAAATAAATCCCTAACTAACGCCAAACAAACGCCAGATCGCAAATGCAATGCAATTGCAAACTTGTGAGACAGTGAATAAATTGTGCAAACAAGTGAATCCACTTGAAAACTACGACGTCATGCTTGTGAGCAGTGACGTCATAGTCGTCCATCGTTTCTCCCCTGAGTCGCACCGGTCTGTCTAGGAGTATTATTTGTGATCACTTCCTTGTTTAAAATGTTCTGGTTTGGTTTTTATAAACTAATATGAAATCTATAAACTGTATTTATGATTAGATTCTGGGTTTCCAAAGTCTGCAAAACTAAAATATCAGCAACAACAGGTAAACTGATTTTGTTTTTAAGGTTAGGCCTACAGTAGGCTAAACTTAAACCTTAACATCTTAACAAAGATTAAGTTAAAGATTATTAACTTACAGTTTCCTCGCCGCCCTCGGAAGGGGTTTTGTTTAGTGGAGATAAGTTTCTAAGGTTATTGCCCTAGGCTAACTTGTTATTACTTGGCTAAACAAGGTTTTAAGCCTAGATGATTAATTAATTTTGTCAAGGCCCATAATATTTAATTTAAATTCATTTGATTTTTCTTTGATTATTTGTGACTTTTTAACCAACTCTCATGCATAGTGTCTCTGCAGCAGTATTATGAAAACCAGTGAAACAAAGTATGAAATAGGGATTTATAGGTACCGGTATATAATCAATTAAAGTTTTTTTTTAGGCAGAATTTCAGAATCTAGGTAGAAACTTAAATTTAAAGTATGGATGAGACAGTTATTAAGTAAGTTTTTTGAAAAATAACCGAAACCGACAACTGTTTTTTTTTGTAAAAAACCTACGGTAACCGAAACCGAACCGATAATAAATGCAACTGACCCATCCCTATATATAAGGAAACAAACTGGAGAAAAAAAATTTGGTTGAAGCCCTTTTCATTGCTGCTGAGAGAGAACCTCTGCCTAGACCATTGAAATACCCCCGTAGCAGCAAACCTGCGTACTCAGCGAATTTCCAATGCATATATATGTATCTTAATACCACATAAAGCCACATACCAAGTTTCAACAATATACATTCAAAAACAAACGATTTATGACATTTTAATTATTCTCCATAAGAATAACATGGCGGCTGAGTATGCAGGTTTGCTGAAGCAAGGAACACAAAAAATTTTATACAAATATACAAATATCAAAATAACTCATGTAGGTAAAGCCACATACCAAATTTCATTAATTTATTTTCTTAATTAAGGGAGATAACACGTTACTTATTCTCCATAAGAATAACATGGGGCTGAGTACGCAGGTTTGCTGCTACGGGAGCCTTTGGAAAAAAATTGTTTTTTGAGCAAATATCAATGGTCCACAACCAGATGAAGCCGTATACCAAGTTTCGTCAGTATACGTTCATAAATAAGCGAGATATAAATTTTTTCTTTTCCTCCATAAGAATAACATTAGACAACGTACTGTGTTTAGCACTTTCAATATCTCGGTAACCAATTGACGTAGAGAAATGATCAAAATACCAAATTGTGTGTTTTTTAAGCTGAACCAATGGAAAAAACTAAAATTTGACTATTTCCAAAATTATATGTACAAAATTCGAAAAACCCATTTTTGGGGTACAAAACCCCCCAAAATACCCCTTTGGATGGAGCGATCTGGCTGGTTTTCGAAGTTAAAGTCATAAATGTTGCTTTACACGTTTATACCAAATTTCATGAAAATCGGATAATTTTTACGAGAGTTATCGTGCTCACGGACACACATATATATATATATATATATATATATATATATATATATACAGTTTCGAACGAATGGTGTTTTTGGGGTCTGGGGACCTCAAAACGAAAAGTTATCATGGTCCCGGGCCTAGGTCTTACCATGCCGACTACGGTAATAGTTTCTTCCCTATAGGGGAAATTCGCTAATTAGTTCTGTATGTGCTGGGTTGGTAGAGAAGGAGCTACAACAGTTAGTAAATAAAGGACAACAAAGAAAGATTATGTTATCAGATGAACTGGATAACAGAGCCCTTCCTCCTTCCCCGCTGCCGCCGCCCTCGGAATCGTCAGTCGCGGTAAGGCGATCGCAGCGGTTGAGCGACCGTGACGATAGGGTTAACCTTGAAAACGCCGCACGTTAACACCGTGGTGTGGCGAAACGTCTTGACTGCTGAACCATTCGGTTGTTTATGTAAATAGTGTCGTTTTTTTGTAAGTTTTGTGACGTCCACATTTTTTATGTGTATTTTGTGTGCAATCCTGACAAGACCGGATATATTCCAGTTTATTAAATAAGGTGAGTAGATTGCCCAAAAGAAAAGTATCAGTCATAAAAAATACCTCACCTAAAACCATGTCTTCCAAGAATAAAATTGTTGTTGTCTATAAACATACATTTGGTATTTCTTCCTCATTAAGGTCTTCTTCAGATAAGAATAGGAAGTAACAACTAAAGGTCTGTTACAGTTTGAACTTTCTAAGTGTTTGTAAATATTTGTTATAACTATTCTAATCTAGAATCATTTTCTTTAGGTGATTTAGCTGTACATTCCATCTTTTGTCAGTGAAATTTAGACTAGGTTAGTAGGGATTTTCAGAGCAAAATTAGCACTGCCTTTGATTCTGGTGTATTATCTATCTTCCAACCAAATTTCAGCTTCATCGGTTCTGTATTTGGTGTGCGATGATGGTTAACATGGGAATAATAAAGACCAGCGGGGCAGAGCCCTAGATAATATTTTAATCAGGATTGGCCTGTTTTCTAATTAGAGTGTATCAGCTATCTTCTTGCTGAACTTCAAACTCCATCAGTCTAGTAATAGGTGCGAGATAGTAAACATAACTTTAAATGCCAGTGGGGCAGAGCCCCAAAGGATATTCAAGTTGTCAGATTGGGGAAACGTCTGTGATTGATTCTGGTGTATCATCTAGCCTCCTACCAAATTTCAGCTCCATCGGTGTAGTAATTGGTTTTTGAAGACCAGTATGTTAAAGGCCAGTGGGGAAAAGCCCTGAAGTATAATATTATTAGGAGTAGGTCTATGTCTGTATTGAGCCATCAGCTATCTTCCTACTGTATTTCAGCTCCATCAGTCCAGCAGTACGAGCGTTATGGTTGGAATAAGTATTTTGAAGGTCAGGGAGGTGGAGCCCTAAATAATTTGCAGAAAGGGAATAGAATTATGTTTTACTCTGGTATATAAGCTACTTTTATACCGTATTCGAGCTCCAAAGGTCCAGTAATGCCAATAAGATTGCCATAAGAGTCCAGCACGGCAGAAGCCTAAGGTTTAGGATTTTAATGGCTAGAAACCTTCTTAGTGTCAACCTGAATGGCCATGCAAAGTTTCATTGCTATTGGGTGAGTGGTATAGGAACACATAAAGGACAAAGAAACAGACAGACAAACATTGATTTATACATATATAGATTTGTTTTAGCTTAAGGCACATCCATGTACTTTTACAGGGTGTCTCATATGAGATCAAATCAAATCAAATAAAAAACTCTTTATTCACAAAACATCAAGATTTGTAATGGCTTCAATACAAGTTTAAAACAATAGTTTAAATCAGTACAATGGAAGGATGTCCCTCCATCGTAGGAACTCGTCTAGGGAGTAGAAGGGGTTCTTCATTAGCCACTTGCTGAGGGCTGTCTTAAGTTTTTTCCCTGTTTGGCTCCTCATGTCCTCTGGAAGCAGATTATAGAGTTTCCTGCCGACGTATGTTGGCTTCTTCTCGTACAGTGTGCTGTGGTGAAGTGGTAGCTGATATCTGGATGCATGTCTGGTGTTATGACTATGGATGTCCATTCCTTTTTGAAGGGGTTTCCCGTCCACATATAGAATCACCTCCGCCCGTGATGTAAAGTGCACCGACAGTCATAATGTCTAGTTGTGTGAAGGCTTCCTTGCAACTTTCCCTCCAATCGAGGCCTTTTATAAGTCGGATAGCTCTCTTGAAGGAGCAGGATACGATTTAGGTTTCCTGCTGAAGTTCCTCCCCAGACTCCGAGGCCGTATGTTAAGTGTGACTCAAACAAAGCATGGTAAGCGGTCTTTGTGGTACCTTCATCACTTGTGTGTTTTATTCTCTTTAGATCATGCTGGTGTTTAATTTGCTGGACAGAGTGTTTATGTGTTCGTTCGATGAGATTTTCCCATCGATAATAATGCCAAGGAATTTGGCATGATCTTCAACCTCCACATGAGGTACGGTTTCTATGTCTTCTTGTTTGTTACCGAACGTCAATTGTTTGGTTTTGTTGGTATTTACCGCCAGATAATTGTTATGACAAAATTACTATGCCATATTGAGTGCAATGAATGAGTCTACGGCCAGGTCTTCAGGATTCTTTCCAGAGAGGAGCAAGGTGGTGATCAGTGGTGTGCAGTGTGCATCCAGGTATTGAGGCAAGTTATTAGACAGGAGTATAAAAAGCACTAGGCCAAGAACTGATCCCTGTGGTACTCCTCTTTTTATAAGCATCGATTTTGATGTTGCATTTTGAGTGTTTCCCTTGATGTTGTGCTTAACTTCTACCACTTGTTTTTGTCCCTCTAAATAGCTTCTGAACCAGGCATTTGCCTGGCCCTTAACACCTATTTTCTCGAGCTTGTGCACGATCAAGTCATGACCCAAGCAATCAAATGCTTTACTGAAATCGAGCATTATGGCTGTAACCAAGTTCTTTGTTTCAAGTTGATCTATTACGTATTCAACAAGTTTGATAGTTGCAGTGGTTGTGGATTTTCCTTTGCAGGAGAAAAAGGAGATGTCTCAAACAGATTACAGACAAACTACTTGACGTAGAAGGATAAATACAAAGTTATCCCCCCTTAAATGTACCCCAAGGAATAACACAAAAATACTTTTAACTTTTTTTAAATACAGGGTGGTCACTAATTTGAATCTCAGAATGTTGTAATATAAACATTGGTTGTTGAGGATTTTAAAATCCTATAATGGACGAGCATTTTTGCAAAATTAAATCTAGCCTATTTCTATAGATTTCAAAATTACAGCTATTTTTATGAAAAAGTATTATAATTTTCAGAACAAAACGTATATTTTTTTCTGATTCAAATTTCTTTCATTAAACTCAGCTTTACTCTGATATGCCACATGATAATACTTGGACAAAATAAATGTTTTTGTTTAAAATGTTCATAAGTCTAAAATTCAGAAAAGTCTGATTGTAATATATATATAGCAGTTTAAAGGTCTTGATAGTCCTAGAAACATTCTACCTTACACCTTCCTTGTAACTGTTTTGGTTTTTAGCAAAAACTATAAACTTTCCAAATAAAATGCACGTTAATTGTACATAACACATTAATGTTATGAAAGAGGCCCACAGAATACATGAAAATTTGAACACACATTTCATATGGATAAACTTACTTTTAAGGGTAGGTACTATATTTAATTTTTAAATTTATCTAATAATAGCAGTACACTCTTGTAGATAATCTTCATCAACATCTACACGAATAATATCAACAGCTTTACTGTGCGAAAAATAATTTGAAAATATGATAGTCATACTAGTCACCCTCACTATTTGGAACACCGTGTAAATAAAATTCAAATTATTCCTCATGGTCAATTTAGTAGAGAATAATTTTTTTTCATCCTTCTACGTCGAGTAGTTAGCCTGTAATATGAGATATCTAACATGAGATACACTATACATTTGTGTTTCAAATTAAGAGAAATTGAATAGACACCTAAGGCGAGATGATAATAAAAGTACCGTTGCAGCTGTCGAACCACCACGGCGCGGGTGGGGAGAACGGTGACATCGAAGGTGGCGTGGTGGCGGCGCAACAGCAGGTGGCGGCCAGTCATGGTCACGATGAGGACATGATGGAGGTGTGGATCCACCAAGCGATACATACCATCGAGTACGTGCTGGGCTCTGTGAGCCACACGGCGTCGTACCTGCGGCTGTGGGCCCTCTCCTTGGCGCACGCACGTAAGTCACAACCTGCTGGTTCCATATTTACACTAATACCGTAAGCTAATTGGGAATGAACCAAGGAATATACTGTCACCAGTACACAGTTCATAACAACTTTATTTCCAGAAAAATTTACAATTTTGCTTGCCAGTTGCTAGTTTTTAAGCTACTAATTTCATACATTCGTCTCATAACATTTTATCCTGAAGACATTTTGCTAAGAACATGGTCCGACAAGCTTAGTAATTATTTTATAGTCACACTGAATTTGTAAACAGGCTGTAATTTTATTTTAATAAATTTGTTTGTTCATTCTTTCATTCATCACTAAAAGATAACTTATTTTTAAAATAATTGTTGTAAAAAGTACTAAGGAGCAATAACCAAAAACTGCCAATAGATTTTTTGAAAAAAAAAAACTAAACTGCAACTGAACCAAAGATGATTGGAACCAACACATTCCTGTGTAACTGACGTTTGTTGCAGAGCTGTCTGAGGTGCTGTGGAAGATGGTGATGAACAAGGGCCTGGAGTCTGAGAGCTGGGTGGGGGGCGTCGTACTGTGGGCCGTTTTCGCCTTCTGGGCCGTGCTTACGGTCGGTATCCTCGTCCTCATGGAAGGCTTGTCTGCGTTCCTGCACACACTGCGTCTCCACTGGTACCATTACTCACTATATAGAGTTAAAACAACTCGTAGTTTTTAGATGACGTTCTTATTGTCATGACTCGTGTTATTTTAAGTAACCAAATACAGTTGACTCAGAAATCTGGATCGTCCTAATCCGGACCGATGATCTTAAAATTGTTTTAATTGTTTGCTGCAAATAAAAATGAAACTTCACGTTTTAGCGCCTTCAGTTTCCATGTGATTAGCCCGCATTACACAAATGTTATATATTTTGCATTGTCAGACGCTCTGTATTTCAGTAAAATTTATGTTGTTTATGATATACGAGGCAGTGGAAGTTGTCACATGGGGGGAGGGGTCAGGAGAGTCTCAGTTCTCTGCACCCACTTTGTTAGTATGACTCATGCCCACCTCTGGGAAATCTGGATTTTTCAAAATCTGGACCGGCCATCCGCCACATTATGCTGGATTTATGAGTCTATTGTTCAGTGAACTCTTAATAATCCAAGAAATTTGAGACCTTACTATTGCCGGGTTACCAACAATTATGAATTACCGAGGGTACCACGAAAACAATGCTAAATAGCATTGGCATAGGTAAGGGTAAACTCATCTAAACACAGATTGTTTTTATGATAATTTAAGAAAACATTCACATTTAACTAACTCGAGAAATACAATAAAAATCAATTTAAAATAAAGTGATAAAAATAAAAAATATAGTTCTGTGCTTTAGAGTATTTAAATCGTTGTTTAACATGAATATTCACACATGCATCTGCCCTGCCGAGCCCATAGCACACGGTCTCTCACACTCACAGGAGTTAACGTGACGTGGCCTTGTCGGGTTACCGAGCGTGTCGGTTTAGCAAATGTGATCTATCAAGATTATACTGTATAGAAACGGAATAGCAGAGCAAAGACTTCTTTGTTTGATTAATTTATCTATTAGTTGTTTGAGTGCCAACAGGCGATGTACTAGCTATTTTTAGCTTCGTCCTAGGTAATCATACCATTATAAATACTGCCTTAGCCATGTATCTTAGATGTGGTGAATCCTTGTGGACAAATATGAAGGAGGTTCTTATTTAAGAGCCAATTTATTACCTTATTTTGAAACTGTTTTGCATTTGGGGATGGTTTTATATCTTCTGGGAACAGAATTTTGGTTCTAAAATCTTAAATGAGTTTCTAAATAAAACTTTGTTGACTTTAGGCCTTATAAATAACCCACAGGCAGAAGATCTAGGAAAATAATGCAGTCTGTCAGTGACATTGTTCCCACTTAGAATCAAAAATTCTTTTTCGTCATACTGCTTCAAAGTATAGTTTTGATAATCTTTTTTCTCTAGGACAAGAAACATCATTCGTGACACTTTTTGATCGAGTTCATCAGCTGTTACTTTGCTTATAAAATACGAACTAAACAAATTATTGAAGATTGTAAATAAACTTTTGTGTAACAGCTGTTTGTTTAGAGTAGTAAGATCAAGATGGAAGCAAACTTTTGAAGGTAAAAAGGCAGTACAATTTCAGTTTTTGCAAAAGTAAGCAAACGAGCACGAAATGGTAACGAGCTTAGTAGGTAAAGAGTGCTTAATATTGTTTGCATTGTGAAGAAAAATATAGTTCACCACTAGGACCAAAAGTGGCTTTTCGATCCTCGCTCATTTTATGGCCTCGGCCGTTAAACTTGAGCTCAATTGAAACACTTGATTTTTGGTCCTAGTGATGGTACAGGGAAGTGTCCTTTCCTTGCCTCACCTCATGTGTCTACTGTTCCAGGGTGGAGTTCCAGAGCAAGTTCTACACAGGGGGCGGCTACAACTTTCTGCCGTTCTCCTTCGAAATCATTCTGGACCAGGCAGCCCATGCTTCCGACGACAAGTAAACTTTGAATCTCTCGCCCTTCCTGCATTTATGTTACGTATACTATTTATTTAAGGTTATTCTTCATGTAGGGTACTAATCGCGCGGGGATTGCCACTCTCGTGAGGTAGGAATATAAGCAGAGTCGTATATTGTGATTACGAATATTCACTAGTGATTCGATGAGTGGCATCCTTGGGATAAAAGGTTATTTCTATTGAATATTATAATTTAAATTGCATGCGTATTTTCTTACTGTGGTATGTTGAAACGGTTATTTTGTATTAATATCATGATGGTTTTGATTCATCCGAATACTTTATGAAACATTGAAAATGTTTGTTAATTGTCGATTGTACGCTGACTAAATATTCTTGTAGGATAGTAAGAATCAAAATAACATTCTGTTTGAGAGATTAAAGTTGTTGTCGATGATTTTAAATTATTATATACAATGTTTCATTTCAAATATATAGTTTTTTTTTTGTTTCTGACTCAGTCAAATTTGTTATTAATATTTGTTATTTTAATCCGCATGAAGGAAATTATTAATTTGTTAAAGGCTCTCTCGTTTAATTTAGTTTTGTGTTCTTTGTAATTTCCTTGTTATAACAATACGTAATCTGGTTATTTTGTGTTACATTCGATTTGTATTTTATTTATGTTAAATAAAAATTTTTAGCTGCACAGGTTTTGTTTTTCTTATAAGTTTCTTTTTATTTTAAAACAAATTTCTTCCGATTTTGTATATTATTAGTGTGAAATATCGTGATATTAATTTAAATGTCACCGTAAAATGTTTACCCCTTTTTACTATGCGTTATAGTGTATAATTTTATTGTAAAAGGTTTTTTATCTAACATAACGGTTATAAACTTGTATTCAGTTAATCACTTGGTTTACTTGTCTCTCAGTAGCCCCGGAGACCAGCGTTCTGGACCTTGTTTGTGTCCAGGCTGGCCATTATCAAGTGTTATCTCTCAGGGAGATCAACAGACAATAGGTTGTGGCTAAAAGGATTTAATTAACAATATTTTTCTAGCCCGAGTACACTGATAGTTTTGTTTTAAAACTTAACAATGTTTACTTCAACACTGAGTTGTAACAGAATAATAATGTTTTGTTATTTAAATACACAGAATAATTAAAATTAAAAGTAAATATTGATCTCTTTTGCTACTTTTTCTACTCTTTTGGCTTAAGTTCTAGAAAACTCGGTGAGCCAAGCTTTTATTTACTGTAGGTACTTAAATGCAAAGGAACTGGGGTGGTTCTCAAATGACTATTTTTTTTTTTTATAAAACTCAGGCCTCGGCTCTATTGTATCTATATAGATTTTTAGTACCCGACCTTTGGGCTTTTGCTCTGACTTCATAAGTATTTTATTGTTAACATCTGCAGCTGCATTAATTGTGGCGCTACAGTGTCTCAGACGATTGACCGGTTTACATGGATTAAACCTAAACAAGCTCGCAACAGCCCCATGTTTATTGAGCACTATGACTGATATTTCAAACGCTAATGTGATGGATAGGTTAGGACAGCCGATAATTTAGACCTTTTTGTTAATTTACCACTCCGCTTTAGGGTCTAATTCTGAATATCCACTACCGGCTTAGGATATCGAGTGAGCTAAGAATCTTTTGCTATTTAAGTCAGTCTTCTTGATTTTGATAGTTTAACTGATCAGTAACCTAGTGTAGCCTACTGCCGCCGCACACTATACACAAAGAATGTGCAGGTACGATGTTTGTAAAGTGTGCTGCGGCGGTTAGGCTTATTTAGGGTTACTGGTGCATATTAAATGAAAGATAACCTAGAAGGATAATTTAAGAAGCATACAGTAATGCCGAGTAGCTAGACGTAACACTGGAATGGTTGTGAATTAACAGAATCAGACCCTATAGGAGTGGTGATGTATTACAAAAAATATCTGTTAGGTTTTCCCATCATATAGCACCATCAGAAAAAGGTTGGGCACAAATTTCAGTCCAAGTACCCAGTATTGCTCATTATTAGACATTGTGTACTCGAGAACTAGGCATGTTTTGGGTCTGTGGCTTCACACTAAACCTAGTTTGTGGTATACGCCTGATAACCTCACGTTTGGCTTGTTGAGGTGGTTCCAGCCGGAGTGATTTCCAAGTTTCTGTGACGTAGCGATGCCTATTCCAGCTGTGAGACCTACAAAACAACTTGTTTATATCAATCAGCTGTTGACTCTACGTCACCTCCCCTCGACTGGAGCTGAGCAGAGTCACTTGATACTCTTCTCATTCTGGGCGTTTCTCCTCCTGTTAGTGGCCTGGATAGATAAGACCCAGCACATGGTCTCGACAACTCATAATTTCTTCTACAATATTATGATGTGTCATAATAACTTGTTTAATTTAAACAAACTTCCACGTGACATAGGAAATGTTATTGGTAGGGGTGTGCGAATAGTGATTTCTGGCTCGAGCCGAGCCGAGCTTTTTTCAAAGTTCTCGAGCATCGAGCTTTCTCGAGCCGAGCTTTTTTGAAGGGAATTTTCTCTAGGGGTGTGCAATATACCGTTAGTGATTTTCTGACTCGAGCCACGGCGGGCAGAATTTTTTCAGATTTCGAGCTTTGAGCATTTTTCATTAGGCTTATATGTATTCTTTATTTATATTAATGTTTAAAAGAACAAACATTCTATTCATTATGATAATGCAAAATAATTTATAACTTTCAATATTTGTCATCTTTTATTCACTTCTTCTACATTCATTATTCCTACATTAAATAAATGAAGGCCTACAGTGGGAAAATAATGAAATAAGTATGCTACTAAAAAGGAAGATTTATTGAGACCACTTGTTGATAGTAACGGAAAATATTTCTTTAAATATAAAGTAGGTAGCCTACATAGAGAAAAAATAATGTAAAGGAAGAGATCTAAAAATGTTTAACTAGCCTGATGAGCCCACAGGTTAACTAATGCAGTTATTACCGTATTTATTAATAGCCATAATAGTAATAATTGACTATATGTCAATATGTACTCTCCATGTAACTAGTAAAGACTTAGGCCTTAGCCTTGGGAATTGCCAAAACCCAGTAGCTTATCTCTCATTCAACTGTTTGTAAATAGTAAATTTTAGGTTATCATTTTATAAATATAAGTTAGTCTTTATATCTTATTGTACTCACAGGAATAAGTTATTCAATAATCGTAGGCCTAGCTTATGTTTTATCTAACCTATTACCTAATAGACTTTACCTATTACATCTGCTTCTGAAACAGAAGGTTTCAGAAGCAGAAGGTGGAAGAGGATCGTCAATGCATTCTTCTTCCATCACAACTTTAACAATTTGATAGCATACAATTACAAAATGATATGGTTTCTACTTCGACTGACGTTTATTCACAAATTCAAACAATCCCGCGGAGTTAACAATATGATTTTAATCGCACAGCTGTAGCGTAGCGTGATAAAACACTGCGCCATTTTGATCGCGTCTTGCTCTTGGTTAGGGCCTTCGGCGTACATAGAATATAATCAACCTTCTGGGCAACAGCAACACTGCACTGCAAACGGAATAGTGTGATAGGTCCACTTGATGTAATTGAGCGAAGAGAAAGTAGCTCCATTGCGTTGGTTGATCACTGATCAGGTCGGCAGTTTAAAATATTACAGTACTTTAATGTTTGGTTATTTTTTAACGAAGAACCGAATGGTTATTTTTTAACGAAGAACCGAAAGCATTAGCACTGCAGAATTATATTTGTTATGGAGCTCTACCGACGCAAACTACGAGAATTCTAACATTGATTCTGGAAAGTTTTTTGCTTTAAATTTATCTTTGTAGACGACCTTTTTCACTGGTCGGCGTTTTAAATATTCGGCTCAAACTTCTAACCTTTTTGCAAATTTTGAGCCGAGCCGAATATTGCAGTATGAAAAAGCTCGAAGTTCGAATACTCGCATACCCCTAGTTATTGGTTTATCAAGAATCCACCATTTCACAGTTCAGTTTACCTGGTTTTTAATTGTTGATTACAAATCAAACGAGTAAATAATGTTTAAATTAATTTAAAATGAACTTCTATTTCAATCTTACCTGGAGCCATAGTTTTTTTAAAATTTTTTTCTGTATTCGTTCCCACTACAATACCCTCTACAAGTAATATTAGGGGTCTGGGGTGCACCGAAAAAACTGTACTAGTACTGTACAGTTTACTGTGTCAAACAGAGATAAAATAAGCAGTGTTTAACAAAATAAGTGGTTGAAATGGGATTCCTGTTGATAGCTAGTCGTTTCCTTTAAGGAAAAATAAATGAGAATGGAGATAAGAAAGGTGGGGAAGGAAAGCGGGGAGGGGCTGGGTCAGTTGGGCAAAAACTGTCCTTGGTTTAGACTAGGAATCGTGAGGGGGAGGGGTCCGGTCATTGGCAATACATCAGTTGTTTGTCCAACATCATTCCTTGAGTGAGAAAAGGAATACAATACTTTAATCACGTTCTTTCTCCATTATGAATTTAAATTAAATTTTTGTTGTAATTATGTATCATTATTATTGTTATTGAAGTATACTAATGAAATTAATTTTAGATAAAAAAAATTCAAAAATAGTTCAAAACCAATTAAAAATAAACACTAACTTAATCAGTTTCAAATGATAGCATAAAATTGTAATTGTTTTATTGTGCTATGAAATGTTACATACATATATCTGTTATAGGTATGTTAGACTAGGAGTACGCTCAAATACTCACGTAATGGGATGACAGAACTCAGAAATGGTAGATAAAGTTACTGCTGTTTCGTAAGTTTCTGAAACTTGTTCACAAAATATTAAATAAATAGTCCTGGGGACTCTGTAGGAAAATATTGACTTTTATTTTGGTTAATTTTAGGTCGTTCGATAAATCGTTCTTAATTATATTAAATGATATCATATTAGAGGTGAAAATTCTTTATCAAAAAATAACACAATAAGTTGCCTATGCAGTGAGGTACATTGAAAATTAGCTGTGTACGCAGGTTTGCTATGACGGGGGTATTTAAAGATCGTAAACTGACAAAATAACACAGCTGGCAGAAGTAAATATGAAGTCAATGGCTGCTGCAATCTAGCGGATAAACTATTAACTTATTCACATTATAGGAGAACGTTATCTTTATTTATAAAAACTGGTATTAGTTTTTTTAATCTAAAAATTTCAAAAAAACTTTGATGAATTGAATAAACTCATGTTAAACTGACAGTACTTTATTTATTTAAACATAAAACATATATACATAGGACCATTTGTAGTAGTTTCTTGCAGTTATGAAACAATATTGTATTAGTATCTCGTACTTTACAAACAGTAATTTTTATCCAATGCTTTATCTTATGGAAATTTTACAACTTTTAAATATTAATTAATAAAATACGGTTCAACGAATGTGTTCCATTTTTGAACTGGAAGCGTGAAGTGTACTGGAAAACATTTGTGTAAAATCCAAAAACGATCTGTGCAGCCATTTTCATGATATTGCATTACAAACACACACATACCCACACACGCACCCACATACATACCCACACACCGACGGACAACGAATCATTGTCTAATACATAGATTCCTTCACTTCGTTCCGTCATCAATTATCTTGTGTGGTTGTGGAAAATTCATCTAAAAATTAACAACAAACTAAATTTATTTTTTGATGAGGTTAATAGTTAATTGTTTTAAAGGTGAGTTAACCAAATTAACAGGATATCACTGTACTTTAATTACCTTTCTTTCTTAATCTTCCAATTGTACATGGTACTTACCTTTAAATAAATGTACTGTAATATTTTTTATAGTTTACAATTTTGAATTAGTAGCCTAATTAAATTTTGAATTTAAAACTATTTAAATTTTAATCATACATATTTACAGCTTTAATTTTTAATTTTCTTTAGCTTCACATCATATATAGTTTTTTTTTTTTTTTAAGTTATCATATTTTAATTTGTATTATTGACACAATAATCTCCCAATACACCAAAGAATGGTTTTTATAAAATTTTAGTTTTTGCTGTTCTTTTATGTTTTAACACGTTGACTACCGATCGCCACGTATACGTGACGCAATGTTAAAAAAACCTTAAAATAGACCAGCGTCACATATACGTGTCGCTCAAACTGATTCCAGTGGACCGACGACACGTATACGGGACGCTCAGGCCAAATCCAGTGGACCGACGACACGTATACGGGACGCAGTCACCGTTCAATTAAATGACTTGCCTCGTCCATACGGTACACTATATCAATCTGAAGCCTATATATCGGTCTATAGGAATGTGTGACACGTAAGCGTGTCGCTCGGTCTTGGGGTTCGATCTCAATTTTTTTTACAGATTTTCAAAGTTGTCCATCCTGTCTGCCCTCATGATGCCTGTAGCGTTTGTTTACTTACTCATTCCTCGTGGAGTTTTTGATTGTGTGACACATCAAAACTATTGTCCTTTACTTTTTAGTGAATTTTTAGTCATGCAGAGTTTGAAAACTCGCGTCACGTATGTGAGACAGTTGGTCAATCTCAAAAAATGTTATATACAATTTTACTATAGACCGACGTCACACATATGTGACGCAATAAAAATGCTAAAATAGCACTGAAATAATATTTTATTGCTACTTGTATGAGTTAATATAAATATTCTACTTCAAGACATAAAAATACGGAAAAACAAATTTTTGTCTCTGGGTTACAATTGGTCACAATGACTTGGTCTGTGGTGAGAGTTTCGTCTATTAGGTTTGGTCTACTGGGAACTCTCAGCGACCCGAATTCCGACCGTCGGTAGCCAACGTGTTAAATCAATAGTTTTTATTTATATTTAAAGTAACTTAATTAATCAGTTAAGCAACTTATGAAATTAATTGATCCTCAAGTAGTTTTTTGGACTTATTTATCATGAATATTTTAAGAACTTGTATTAATAATATTTTAAATAACATTAAAATGCGATACTCCAAGGTTGCAGGTTTAAACAAATATTTTCATCCATGGTATAGTTATTTTTATTTTAATCAAATAAATAAAAAAATTATATGGCCTTAATTATTACTCAATAATTTGTTATGATGAATACAAATTAATATTTAGTACAAATTAATATATATGGCAGTATTACTCAATAATTTGTTATGATGAATACAAATTAATATTTAGTACAAATTAATATATATGGCAGTACAATGTACCATACCGAACTGAACCGATCTGAAATTGTTGGTACCGCAGACCCCTAAGTAATATGGTTTTTATACATACTCTTTATATCAGTCAATCAATCAAAAATTCTTTATTTATAAATCATGTACATCAGTACAAAAAAATAGTGTCAATGGATAGTTATGACAATAAAAATGCCATATCTTTATATCTTGAGTATAAATCTAAACTATTACAGCTATTTACTAAAAGAAGCAAAAATTTAAATAAAAACAATCACATGGTTTTGAGTTAAGTTAAAATTACATCCAGTAAACCAAGATATCTACATTATATGAATTCCTCCAGTGAATAAGGTGATTTTTCCATTAGATATTTTTTTAGTTTTGTTTTGAAACAGTTATATATATGTGATATGTGGTTCCATAACTGTAAATTAAATTAGTTTTGATTCACGTTCATATAACTTTTTAAAATCTTTATAATTCATCATAAACAATAATTTTGTCTAGTTGTCTTAGTCTACACTGTGTGATTGCAAGTAAGCTGTTAGCTCTATTCACGTTGTGTCTACCTTTAGTTCGTAGTTAGAAAGGTCAAAGAAACTTAAAGCTTTCAATGTCAGTCTAAGTAACTAGTTATCATCTAGTTTTTGCTGTCGACTGAAACACTATTATGCTATTTTTATTAATTTGGTCAAATCCTACCCGTTATATGATTATTTGGTTTTAAATTTAACACTTGTTACACTTAAAAATTAGGGTAATGCATAATTCAACTTTTAAATAGTCGGGTCAGACATGGCTCTAGACTGAACCGCAAAACTGTGAGAGAGGATCTTACCGTTTGTGAGAAGATGCAAGTCAAGAGGGGTTTGCAAAAGTAGTGGAAGTAATATTTTACAATACCTAGAGCCGGATTTAGGGTAAAAAAACTACAATATCACCACAGACCATAAGTACCAATACGTAATGTATCGATTTTATCGGTTCCTCCACATTCTTTTGCTGTTGATTTGTCTTTAAAGACAAAATGCTTTCTAATGTTCAACGTCTAACGAAAATGTGTTGTTCAAGGCTTCGTTTGCGTTTACGTCCATCTAATCTTTGAATTGCAAGGTATATATAAATTTATTTTCTATACATTGCGAAAATAGAATGCAATGAAAGGCAAGTTTTAATGACGGTACAGAAAAACCTTGATTTTAAATCACCTCTCTTAACGCTTGAATAAGAAATGTTTTTGTTATGGTTTCAATACCTCCATCTTCTTAAAATAGTTATTAAAATAAAAATTATGAATCCAAAGATACAAAAGTTAGTACAGGAGAGAGATACTAAAACCCCAGAATGTCGGATGGCCACTGGTGGTTAAATCTCTCATCACTTTGCTCTGAGGGTAGAAAGTCATCCATGAATCCAAAGATACAAAAGTTAGTACAGGAGAGAGATACTAAAACCCCAGAATGTCGGATGGCCACTGGTGGTTAAATCTCTCATCACTTTGCTCTGAGGGTAGAAAGTCATCCATTTTTCATTTCATAAGCTGCAAAGGTTTTGTGGATATTGTTTTTTTTTCAAAAGGAATCAAAGTTATTATTTAAAAATCTAGCCTTGGTGATACCTGAAAACAAACATATGTTTCTTTAATAGGTTTAGTGTAAATTGCGCCTTTCATTTGAACTTAACCATTTCAGTGGGTCATCTCTTCAGTGGGTCTATCTCTTCTATAATCAGCCTTCAATTGTTAATTTCATCATATATTTGAATAAAATAGGTTAGGATTTTTCAAGTTTAATTTCTTAAAAAGGTTTCTAAATTATTTAGACCCTTTTGTAAAAGTATGATATTAATTACCTGTGCTTATCAAATAATATGACTGAATTCATTTTCAAAATTATATTAAATTAAGTTGATCACTGTTTTTAATTAGAAAAGTAAAAATGTTTATGAATATCTTGTGAAATTACCAAGGTATCTTTCAGTGTTTAGGAATATAGATCTAGATTGTCAGTTATGTACTATCCATTCGGTGTATCCCCTTACATAGTCAGCTAAATATTAAAAATAAAATATTTGATGTTGGTTCAAATATTGTTTTTTTTCTGTTCCTCATTCCTTCCTTATCTCTTTGAAGCTGCTTGTTTATTTAAGTTAAATTAATGTAATAAATCTTATTTTTTATATTTTCTTATTTATTCTCGTAATTGATGAATTTATCTATGAAGTTATGATTGTTAGCTGTCAGTTGGCTACACATTACTAAAATGAAAATAGTATAGTTAGTGTCGTGGGTAAAGGCACAGTTCCCCAGATAAAGCACCCGTCCTAATCCTTTGTTGAAAAACCAGCACTTTTGTTGGAAGCAGCCACCCGGCACGGCCGGCATCCCCCTGATCTTTCCAAGAAATTCCATGTCCTACTAGAATTTTGAATAAATTGAAATTCCCTTTTATGTCAGTAACGGGACATCGTAGAACTGTGACTCAAATTTTGTCTTATTCGTCTACTTTAGACGGAAAAAATGAGCCATTATTTTGTGCTGTAGGCCTGATGGGTATATTTATGAAAAATTCTAGTATTCAATTATATTTAATTCAAATATATTTATTTAAAAGAATGCTGCACAAACATACAGACAGAATAGTGTCAAAAAGGTATATTTTATACCAGTAAATAAAATTATGAAGTTAAACAATGAAAACAAAATCTAAAACAGCAAGTATAGGTAATACAAATATATTTCTCATCAGGTTATACTAGATACAATTATTATTATCAATTGATCATATAATTTAAGGTATAGTTATATCTAGAAAAAAGAACTCATCCATGGAATATACTACTTATAAGGTAAGCCTTTAGAGCATTCTTAAATTTTCTTTCATTATTAATCTTTTTTATTAATGCAGGAATAAATTTTATAAGTTTAGAGCCCCTGTATGAAGTTTTTTTCTTGAAATATTCTAAATTATGTTTTTCTATTGTGAAACAATGTATAGTGTCATAATCATGACCTACAACAGTTTGCAATCCTGAACAATGTAAAAATAATTGTTTCCAGAATATAAAAATTGTGAACCATTAAAATGTTACGTTCAAAAAACAGATGCTTCACTGAATCTTTCCACTTTAAATTTAACATTATTCTTATATATTTTGTTGAAGCTTTAAAATGTTGTCCAAATTACTTTTTTTGTCATATACACATATCCCATAGTAAAAGTTTTATGAATCAATGAGAAATAAATGTTTTTTTAAAGTTTCCACTTTCCAGGCTGCATTTTTTAACCTTTTTCCTCAAAGCAAACAGACCAGTTGTCATTTTGCCCAGCACCGATTCTATATGCAAGTCCCAACTTAAATGTTGGTCAATCGTTAAACCAATAAATTTTGAATAGTTTGCATAGTTAAGTTTATGATTACTAATATAAATATTTAGTTCAACATTGGAACTTGATTATTTTGTTTTAAATGCAATTAAACTGGTTTTATCTGGATTAAGCGACAGATTTCTACTATTGACAAAAAATTTGAATTATTTAAACTGTTATTTGATGATTGTTCGATAAATTCTTTACTAGGACCAGAGACGATCAAATTTGTATCATCAGCATATAAACAGATCTTATTAGATTCATCGTCAGTTACATTTGGTAAGCCTGTTAGGTAGCAGATGGAAAGCAGTGCTCCCAGAAGGACGTGGAATTTCTTGGAAAGAGCATGGGGATGATGCCGGGTGGCCACTCCCAACAAAAGCGCTAGTCTTTCAATGAAGGATTAGAATGGGATGCTCTACCTGAGGAACTGTGCCTTTACCCATGACAATAACTGTTAGTTTTGGTATTTAATTGTCTATTCACAGAAACAATTTTATAAACGTGAAGAACAATTTTAACCACATGCCCTAAGCATTCGTTCACGTTCAAAGCTGGCAAAAGGGCCTTGCTTGTGGCTTGCAGTTTGCTCCAAGCGCTTTCTAGGGCATGCTGATGCTTATGGTATATCATATAAAAGGCTGTAACATAGTTAAGTTTAAGCAACAAAAAATGAAGGTGATCTACTGCACGGAGATGATTTGATGGCCAGTTAGTACACAAAGGGTTGAGGAGAGGAACCCCCACCACTGTTCATACACTGTTTATTGGCAAAGCAAACCGAGAAATTACCAATCAAAAGTAATGGTGTTTAACGGTCAGCTCCAGTAAAATCGTGCAATAAAAACAAAACTTAATTTTCTCGAATGATATAGCAGGGTCCCCACCCAACCGTGAAACCTTGAATAAGCCGTGAATTTCGTATACCGTGAAAAAACCTGGAATAAGCCGTGAATTTCTATATCAAACCTTAAAAATATATCAAACTTGAAAAACAATAAAAAAATATCTTATCAGAAAATATCACATTTGTTTTCAGATAGGGAAATGTACAACAGAATTATTACCGTTGTTAGTACGTTGTAAATATGGTGAATACCGCGTCGTCTGCCTACTTGCAGATTGCAGATGTGATTTAAGATAGTGATGTGCGATACGACCGTGTATCGCGATACGGCGATACGATACGTATCGGATTCAGATGTCGTACCGGCCGTATCGTATCGGTGCTGTGTATCGCGATACGCGTATCGTATCGCTTAACATATTGTGCATAAACGATACGACGTATATTGTATTATACACTGCAGTTAATAATACAGCCATCGAGGTATTTCCACTGGTTTTAATTGTAGTATCACAGAAAGAAGACGTTTGAAGAATTCTTGTCGAATATAAATATAACCTCATTGTTTTACAGCCAAGAAAATAATATCGAAATATCGTCTCTATGTGCCGATACAAAATCGAGTATCGTTTTAGGCGATACGATACGTATCGTTTCAAAAATACCGTGACAAAATATCATATCGTCCCTAGCGTATCGCGATATTCCGATACGATACGATACGTATCGCACATCACTAATTTAAGATTGGTTCTGGTTTCCACGGTGCAAAGGAACTCGGGCGACAGTTGTTAAGTTGCTGTTGTTTTTTTCACTGTCAACTAACTGCTGACTGACACTTGTGTAAGACCGTTTAAGTGTCTTCTTTACTGTATGTCATTTGCCTATTGTTTTGTATTAGTCGGTGACAGTAGACAACTACTGTATCTAGACTGTTAACTATACAATAGTGATGGGCGATTCGCGAACGAAACGTTCAAATCGAATGAGTTATCGAGTGAATCAGATGAATCATGATTCAACTTTTAAAAGAACCGATTCGTGGCGCGAATCAACTCTGGTAAATATGCCTCGGTTATGTTGCCCGGTTTCGTTCACTTCGTTCGCGAATCGGTGTAGACCATCGTGGTTCGCGATTCAATTGCATTTCCGCTGAGAAATGGTTGGGGGCGAAGTTGAAGCGGAAACAAGGGGAGGGAGACGGACAAGAGGAGAGATCGCTAAACGCAGTCTCATTGGTTTGCGTATGCGCGGCAGACGTTTTGTGAAATCCCACAATTCCATGCAAATCTATTTTGTTTTGACCTCTCTTTCTTTACAATATCATTTCTGCTGGTGCTGATTCAATTGGACTATCCGTTCGCGAACCGATTGTTGTTATGTCATTCAGCTAACTTTGAGTATCAGCTAATCCGTCTAAACGCTTGCTTATTGGTTCTTTAAGGAGTTTGCGGCTGCACAATAATAATTTGTGATGTTCCATAGTCAAATTTCATTGCATCACTTGGACTATGGGTTCGCATATTGGAGTCGTAACATAACAGGACGGCCAAATAATCTATAACAACCGATTCGTTTACATTATACGGCGAGGACAGATAATGAATCGAAACGAACGAAATGAATCGGTTCAAATTTCGATTCTTTTGAATCGAGTGATTCAAATAAATCGGTTCGCTAAGAAGAATCGCACTGCCCATCACTACTATACAACTGTCGCGTCAGTAACTCGCCCATTCCGTTTACACGGTGCGTAGTCAGCGTTGCCACTTCGAGAGAAATTACCCTTGCCGGTGATAATTTTGAACTTCGAGGGTAAAAAGTGGTAATTGTACTAAAGCCTTTAAAAATATACAAATTTATATTATCCTCTGTTATACACTTATTATACATTCATTGATGTTTATTTATGATTAAATTAGGCCTACTACATTTCTCTACTTTATCGACCCTTCCGATTCTCGTGACTCTGACGAATACTCACGAACTCCATGACAGAAATCGAGCTTGAGTAAGGATTACATGTACAGTGATTGTCTCATGTTAAAAACGTGAAAGAGCCACGAGTGCCAGGATGACAAGAAGTCCGCTAAGTTGCAGTAATGTCTGCAAGTTTTAACGTCAACCAGACAATAAATAACAAAAATAGAAAATGGGGATTATTGTCACCTGTCTCCGCCTACCTAATCCTAGCAGTTGATAGACTGAAAGATAGACAGCGTTAGCTCTTTTATAATTGACGTTTATGGCTGTAAACAAAATTGCATCAGCTGTTACTCATTTATATACTGTGATTTGTTAAGCAGTAAAATAAATTCTGAGAAAAATCCGTTATATCTCGCATGAAAAAATTGAGACAAAAACTGGCTGGCTATGCAACTTCTATTTTCATTCTTTATTCTAAACTTTAAAATTAATTATACATCAGTGCCATCTATAGGCGGCTCCTCAACCTTATCAAATTTCAAGCACATTTCCTTTATTTCATTAGCACTCTTTACTCAAATACAGGAGTTTAGATTTTGAGGGTAATTTTGACGAGGATCGAGGGTAATTCGGGAAAAAGTGATTGGCAACACTGAGCGAAGTAGAAGAAATCACCAGCAACCGATAACCGATAGATAGACTGATGACATGACTTAATACGACAATAAAACAATAAGAAACTCTAAAATAGTTCTTATTTTTTAAAAGGTTCACTTGGGATGTATGGTATGGTTTTATGGTTCTGTGACATCGTAATTGGAATGTTGGAAAGTTTTAACTAATATTTGACCGCTGCACTGCGTCTGCATTGTTGTTTTGCAACCTGTATAGGTTATGTTTTTTAATATTTCGACTGTGAAATTGACAATTTTTAGACCTTGAAAACCGTGAAAACCCCGTGAATTTGATCATTAAGTTTGAGTGGGAACCCTGTATAGGTACGGGAGTATTGTGGTAGTGGTGAATTTCCCCTCATCTCTTTATTGACTAGCTGGCCATAAAGTCATTTCCATACAGTATGTTTGATAGGAATTGTAAAGTTAAAGGTGTTAAGAACAATATATGATGCATTTCAATATAGAAATGTTACTTACTTTTTTATGGAAATGAAATTTTGTTATAAAATTCCAAATTATTGTAAGATGATGCAACCAAAAAGGTCATTTAAATTATTGAAGGAATTTTGGACAAAAAGGGCCTATTATTCCGTGGAAGAGAATTTAAAGAATGATATTACTATGATTTTAAATCTAATTATTTTTTAATTAGGCTCCTTTTTATTTTGTAAAAGAAGAAAATCCTATGTCTACTTTTAAGATATCAACTGTACTGACTAGTCACCTGTTTGAGCAGGACCTTGCCTGTATATCAAATGTATTGTGACAATGGAATAAATGAATGAATTAAAAAAATGAAACGAAACAAAAGTAGGTGTCCATGACATGATCTTTGGAAGAAGGAGATTCTGCGAGTATGATGGATAATGTAACAGATTTCATGTGAAACAGGTATCTGGTGACATAGCTGGGAGATAACGAAATGTGGCTTTCAAAGTTGCCATCTTGATCCTCTAGGGGGCTTGTTGAGCTTTAAAGACTGCGTTTTCATTCTATGCTTCTTCACCCCCAATTGAGAAACTGATTACTCCTCAGTTTAACTGGCCTAAGCCAGGAAGCATTTCATTGCCTTAAGAATTTATCTCAGCTGTTTAAATCCAGAAGATGAATTCATCTCATTACCTTTTATACTATTTCATTCATATAAATAGTTAATACCTCCAAATATTTTCTTCTATGTATAGTAGCAGCTACTGGGAAACCCTGAAATAACTAGAATACACAGTGCAAAGAAATAGAAGTGAATGCTATTTTACACCATAGGGGACATAACACACTCCCTGAGTTTTTCACTATTACTGCAGCAGTACTCAGAACACCCATTATCAAATCAAATAAATCGTTATTAATAAAATACATGTTATGTACATTGAATAGTGTCATTAAAAGTCTAGACTAAAAATAAATAATGGAACAAAAAATCAATAGTAAATCTATAAGGAGGTAGAAAAGTACTCCTCCAGAGAATCCAAAGCTAACTTTTTACTATGTTTTACATTTCTTAAGGTTTTCCCAATTTTTTATGTTGCTGAGTAGATGTTTCAAGAACCTTAATCCCGTATAAGATTTTTTTTTTCATAATCCTTAATTTTGTGATGTGATAATACACTTTTTATTCCTAGTATTAGTTTTGTAATTTATTGAGTTAGCGCTTTTTCTACAGACAGAGCATTACTTTTGTTTCAGCCATTACAGAATTGTTGAACTGAATGAGCATCTTGAGACATTCGGTGACATCAATAGCATGAAAAGGGGAGAAACGCTAACATTAACATAATTTTATTTAAAATTCCTTGTTGGTGATGGAGAGTTAATTTAATACAATTTTGTTAATTTTATAGTACAATTTCATCAGGCATATATAATGAATATTTTTGTATAGTTTCAGTTCATGAATAGGATTAAGTACACTGGGCCACTTGCGTATGCAATTTCAAGACCGTCAACGTTCCGTTGACCGAGGCCTCTGACTTGAGGGATTTTCTGTCAGCAACGAGAAGGATCAGTGCGAACTGGTCAGCAGCGGTTGGACTTACCTGTGCATACGCTGTCTGGAGACCCGCATAAACGAGTATACGCCGCTGGGAGGGCGAGCCTTTATCCAGTTGCCAAAGGCCATCGCTGATATGCGTGCTGTTGTTAATGTACAGAACACTGATGACGTGTTTTATGTACGCTATTCTGACCAAGTTCGTCCCACAGAACTTGTGCAGAACTGAACAGTATACCTTAGTTATCATCGCCCAATACGACTGGACTGGCCTGCGCTTCCTTGTGGCTCTGAAGGATATTAAGATCTTCGAGCGTAAGACGCCATTAGCGTGAACGTGTATGGTATCGAGGGTGCGATGGTGGGAAGACGCCCCAACAGAATACCCGAGTTCAAGGACAAGGTTGAAGATCTGCAAGCGGGAGCGTGAAGACTTCAGGGACCTGTTGTACGTGACAGCCACTATATGATGGCCTTGCGTACATCAGGGACCTGAGCCGACCGGTCCGTCAACAGCTCACTGAACACGGGCACAGGATCTACCTCTGTAAGCGATGCTTCGCCTACTTCGACAACCGACCCAACTAGCTCGGGCTGACGGGCGCTCAGCGTTTGGACGAGCACAGCCGCTACTGCTACGCCAAGGCTCCCGTCCGCTTGGACATGCCCAAGAAGAAGAAGATCCAGGTCAGTCATCCCGAGTTCTCCTGGCGAGAGAGGTTCTGCATCTACGCAGACTTTTAGTGCGCTCTTCAGCCGGTTGAGGATGGAGATGCGGCAGAATTGCCGACAGGCGCTAGGCCTATCAGTATACACGTCCCGAACGCCTTCACCTACCAGATCACCGACTCGCTGGAGCAAGAGGAATTCAAACCACGCGTCTACTTTGGGGACGATGCATCCAAGGTGTTTATGGAGAGGCTGAAGATGGACGTGTTGATGCTGTGCTGTGGGAGATCCTGTTCAGCGCGAGAGTTCTGCAGCCTATTTTGACCCGACAGCAGATGGACGATTACTTCGCGGTAAACTATTGCTACCTCTGCAATAAGGAGTTCGCCGAGGAGGATCCCAAGGTGCAAGAACACAACCAAGCCCCACCGTACGAGTTCCTCGGAGCGGTGCACCGGTCGTTCAACCTGCGGTACAGGGAGCAGCGCGTAATCAACTGCTTCTTCCGCAACCTGTCCAACTACAACGCTCACTTCATAGTGCGCGAGTTGGCACTTGACACCGGTGATGTGGAGGTGTTGGCACACACCGAAGAGCGCTATATTGCCTCGGATGGCAGTTTTACAAAGCGATTTCAGTTCGGTCAGCCTGGGACGATCCGCGAGTGCGACGAGCTGGATTAACAGTAAGGTTCCTGGACAGCTACAGGTTCCTATCACTGAGCCTGGCCAGCCTCGCAGCAGGCCTTCCACCGACAAGATGCGGGCAGGAAAGGCGTGTTCCCCTACGACTTTGTGACGTCATACAACAAGTTGTACACCACCAGGGGGCCCAGGCGGCATTCAAAAACAGTCTCACCCTGGAGGACATCAAGGACTCTGAGTATGAGCACACCCTCAACGTGTGGCGAGCCTTGGACTGCCGCCACCTGAAGAACTATGCCGACAAGTACCTGCGTTGTGACATTGCGCTGTTGACGGACGTATTCGAGCAGGGATACAGTACATCGTTGGCCGAGTACGGGCTGGATCCAGTCCACTACTACACCCTGCCCTCATACGCCATGGATGTCATGATCAACACCTGCAATGTGGAGCTGGACACGCTGCAGGACTTTGACATGTACCTCAAAGACCATGTTATCATGACATTTCATGACCTCAAAGACTAATGTTGTCATGGAGCAAGGCATCCGAGGAGGTATCTCCCAGGCCATCACCCGCTACGCCAAAGCCAACCACGACCAGTGCCGCCTGGAAGACCGACAAGCCGACACAACACCTTCTGTACCTGGACGCGAACAACCTCTACGGCTGGGCCATGTCCCAGTGTCTGCCTACCCAAAGGCTCAGCCATGAGGAGATCGATTCCTTGGACATCGCGAAGCTGGACACCGAAGCCGAACGGGGCTACATCCTCGAGGTGGACTTCCACTACCCCGACCACCTTCACGACCTGCACAAGGATCTTCCCTACTGCTGCGAGACGAAGCGTCCGCCGACCGGGAAGACTCCCAAATTACTCACCACTCTGGATGACAAAGGCCATTACATCTGTCATTACAGGATCCTCCAACAGGCGCTGGCAAACGGGCTGGAGCTTGTGACCGTGCATCGAGCGGTCTCGTTTCGCCAGTCTCGATGGCTCAAGCCGAACATCCTCATGAACACCGAGCTGAGGAAGAAGTCCAAGACCAAGTCTGAACAAGACTACTTCCAACTGATGAACAATGCGGTCTTCGGCAAGACGATTGAGAACGTTCACAAATGCATCAACGTCAAGCTCGTGTGCACCCCAGAGAAGTTCACGAAATACGTATCCAAGTCCAACTTCTTGGACCTTACGTACTACACGGGAGACGTAGCCCTCATCCATCTCGCCAAGGTTAACATCGTCCTGGAGAAGCCTGACTATGTCGGCGTGTGTGTCCTCGAGCTGAGCAAGTGGCTCATGTACAACTTTCTGCGGAAAATGAAGAACCGCTATGGCGACCGCCTGAAAGTCGACTACATGGACACAGACAGCTTTGGGTTCGACATCATATCTGAGGACATCTACAGGGAGATGTTGGAGCACTTGGACGACTTCGACACTAGCGCCTACCCCAGGGCCCACCCCTGCTACAACCCCAACAACGCCAAGTTGATTGGCAAATTCAAGGATGAAACCAACGGCCAATCGCTGCTCGAATACCTCGGACTCCGCTCCAAACTGTACTTCATGGACGTAGTGGATGATGAGGAAGAGCACTACAAGGCCACCAAGAAGGCCAAGGGAGTCTTGACCATGGGGGTTGTCAAGAACATTGTCACCACCAAGGACTGCAGAGAAAGCCTGTTTAACGGGGTGTTGAAGCACACCATCAACACCCATTTCCAGTCTCACCTGCACCGCGTTTACACGGTTCAAGTGAGTAAGCTGTCCTTGAGCCCTGCAGATGACAAGCGATACATCCACGCTGATGGCATCAACACCTTGCCGTGAGGGCATAAGGTTATCCCGGCACTGCCTGAACGGGAGGTTTGTTCTGAGGAACGGAATGAATAGGAGGAGATTGATGAATAATTTCCTATTTAAACCAAAGAATTTAACTTCATTTATTTGTAAATAGTATTTGTAATCAATTATATTCTTTTAGTTTATAGCATTGTTTTGTTAATTACGTCCTATTCCACCATCAAAGTTTAAAAGTTTACACAATTTTTCCAAAAATTAAACACCATACAATTGAAATAATGTGAATTTTTTTACTGTAATCCAAATTTTATAAAGTGAAATGAATTTTGACAATGGAAAAGTTTCAAAAACAATAAAGTTACCAGCAAAAAACTTGTATAAACATATATTTCTCGATTGCTTGTTTTTCTTAAATATTTAAGTGAGAAAGGCAAATGAAATAACAAAAGTTATTAGAAAATGTCACGTTTATTGAAACATAATACATATACATAGTTTAGCGACTGAAGATGTTTCATGTTACTGAAGATTTTACAAAGTACAAGAATAGTAAATCCATTTCAACAGGATGAGAAGATTGAGTCAAACAGCCTGCGGACTAGAGCATTGTTGACCGAAGGAGCGGACAAATCGTAGAGCTGTACGTAGTCGCTGAGTGACATGCCAAGAGTCGCTCGGCAGGTCAGGTAGGTGAGACAGTGGTGACCGCAGACAGAAGTATCGAAGCCTTAGTTCATTCTTTAATGTTACTAATGCAATTTTCTTTTGTTTCACACCTGCGCATCAGCCTCAGGTGAGATGCAATCGTTGGTGACAACACCGATGTGACTAACTTTTGTCACTGTCCTGCCTTTCCCCGTCGATTTTCGTTGTGTGTTACCTTCATTACTATCGGTTTTGCACCTCGCCGCTATTGGCATCACTGTCTGTGTCAAACCAGTGACTCTGGGGACTCCGGAATATCGGTCCACCCACAAGTTTTCCAATTGCGTTAAGATGTTCATAATCATGATGTATATTTTGTAGTCTTTATTTTCGTCCAAATATAAGTTGGAACTATGTGTATGCCAACTCCTATGATATAACTGGATGTTCAAGAAAACGTTACCCCGATTGGTGGGATTCTGTACTGTATATTGACAACCGGCATCGGCCCAACTGACAGTCGGTGGTGAATCGTTTAAATCTTTCTCCACAAGCCCGAAGTCTCCAGGTACTTCTGTAGGATTGTCACTTCTACTGTTGTCGTTTATGCAACTGCCATCGACACGCGATATGCTGACGTTCTGCGAACCTCTCCCTGCGGTGATTTGGTTGGGTGATGGTGCTGCGAAGTCTCCAGGTATCTCCAGAGCATTGCCATAGACACTTTCAGTGTTGTCTTTTATGCAACTGCTATCGACGCATGTAGTGCTGACTTTCTGCGGACCTCTCACTGCGGATATTTGATGCGATATGGAGATTTGGGTGGGTGATGGTGCTGCGAAGTCTCCAGTTATCTCCAGAGCATTGCCATAAACACTTTGTGTTGAATTTTATGCAACTGCTATTGATACATTTGGTTCTGACTTTCTGCGGACCTCTCCCTGCTGAGATTTGTGTAGGTGATGATGTCGGTTGCGAGGAAAGATTGTTTCTTCGCTTCTTTATAACATCGAGGTGGTGGTATCATTGATGGCGATGAAGTTCACTTCGTGTCGTAAATGACCCCTCACAGTGTGAACACTCCCAGGTCGATGGCTTCGATGAGGGCGTAGTGGTGGCGACTGATTGTGACAGTGATGATGGTGCTGGCTCTGAATTTTGTGGAGGAAAGTACATGGTACTGTAGCCTTCCATCGCTTCCAACTCCTTCAACAACGTAAGGACCGATTCGTTCACTTCGACTACACTAGTCATGTTCGAGTTTACTCTGCAACCACGCTATTCAAACTGTCAGTAAAATGTTAATAGGTACCTGCATTTATATTCACAAACTCTGTACATCTCCAGAAGTGTTTCTTTAATCTGACCAATCAGAGGATAGAAAGTCTAATTTTGACCACTCAGAGGGCGAGATATTTCCACCAATCACGGTACCCGCATTTGCATAAGCTTTCACCATGAATTTAGGGGTTTCCGGACATACTTGACGGGCGAAGTGTTTGATCTGAGCCCGGTCCCTGGGATTCTTGAAACATACGATGTAATGAGCGTTTAGCGAGATGTCGCCTGACCCTGATGAAACAGGTTTTGCGTGTTGAAGAACCTGCCCATGTTGTGATGATGGGAGCCCTTGGTGAACAGGTTCACCACGAGAGAGTCAGCCTCACGCATCATATCGTCAACGATAACCAGGGCGGGCTCGCTGCCATCGAGGTCGGGCAGGCCAGCTACGTAGTGCACGGCAGCTCCACCACCGCCACTACCGTAGTGCCAGGTGATACGGGCGAACTGCGTATCGCACAAGTGGTCAGCGTGTTCGATGAACTGAGCCACAAAGTGCGACTTGCCACTGCCCGAAGGCCCCGCCACAATGGCGGTGAACGGGTGTGTCCACCCGTTCCATGATGGCTACTGGCCACCGTGCACGCCCCAGCTCTTATAACTAAATTTATTTTTATATTTTTTATTTTTACATATTTATTTATTTACTTTTATTTTTTTTTGTATAAGGAATAGGTTTATAGTTTTCCTTTTTTTTATTCAAAAAAATTCCAGTTGGGAAATGTTGCTGCCTGGAGCACCACTCTTCTTCACGAGGTGCAGCCTCGGTCCCACACCCGCGTTGTATTGGACAATGGCCTGCTCCCCCAGGACGGTCAAGTATATCCGGGGCATGTAGACCCTCAGCGGGTCGTCGCCACCGAAGCCCTCCAACATTACCATTACGGTTTCTCCAAAGGGTGTGCCTACTCACTCGAACGAGTGGATGGGGAGGATCGTGTTTTCCTGCAGGTTGGCGATTCGGGTGTACCCTGCAGGCTTACATGTGTTGAGGGCTATCTTCAGATCCATTTTCTGGTCCATACTGCTACTGACGTGGTTAGATGCGGAATGACGGTTGCTCGCTACCAGGTCGCTTTTATAGGCTTGCAATTTGTTTACAGGATGCTGCATAAAAATGCTTTCCGCCGAAGAGAAAATGATAAGTTATTTACGCAGGTTGACGCAATCGGTTTTTCCACCGTCGGCAGGATGATGTAATCACCTTTAGGTCTGATATCTACAAGTTGTTTACAAAGGATGACATAATCGCCTCGTTGTTTACAACTTCTTGCGCTTTTCTGGGATGACGCAATCGCCTCTGGCCTTAAGTCTCATGCCAATTGTTGCGCAAAGCGGGCAGTGGAGTCGCGATCCTGGTAACTCCGTTAATTTTAGGCACTCGGGTATTGCTGTTCACCCTAGCAGGTCCGTGAGACACATGTAAATTTCATCGCCTCTCTTCATCCAGGTACATGCCGCAACTGTGTGACGGGCAGCCACCGTGAAACACCGACATCTTCAACAAAATGTTCCCGCAGTTGGCGGGGTTCTGTATGGTATATTGACATGAAGCATTGCTCCAACTGGATGCTGGACAGTCGGTAGGTACACCCTTCTTCACCGTCCACCCGACGGGCATTTTCCTCTTGGGTTTAGTGTGTGACATGGCGTTCTCATCCATCGCATTAATCTCCTCCTATTAAAAACCACCACTTCGGTGCTGCGCATGATGCTCAGGCGTCTCAAACAAAACTGATGATGCGGCTGGACCCTAGGTTTATATACCATGCGCAATCGGAACGTACTAGAACATTCTAGGAGCTTGGGAAGGTGATTAACACGGTAAACAATTCTTGCGGTTACATTTAGGATGACCTTGGGGTTTTTTCCCGGGTGGTCCACTGATGAGTAGGTTGGGCTTCCACGACGTTCTAGAACATTCTAAAACATTCAAGATGCTTTTGGACGTTTGACCTTGAGGGAAAACCCCTAGGTGAAGGTGATTAACAATTCTCGCGGTTATATTTAGGTTACACTTGTTTGTTGTTTCTATTCTTGCGACTCTAATGTGATGAGGGGTTGTGTCGACATCGCTCTTGGCTCATTCTTGGTCTAGACTTCACAGTGTGCAGTTGTATCATAATATTGCTCTGCTGTTTTGTGAATTGTGTTCGTTTACTTAGATAAGACGTGTTTTTGCATTGCTCCATTCATTGATTTTACACTTGATCAACCTAACCTAGAAAATATCTCTCTTAGCCTCCTATATATTTAATAATCAGTCTTTGTCTGTACTGTTTGACAGCAGTGATAATGCTTGGTTCAAGGGTAAAGAAGTGGGTCAAATTCTAGGTTATCAAGATGCAAAACAGGCAGTGCGGGTTAATGTTGATGAGGAAGATAAGTGTAATGCTTTGAACATTATCAGCTAAGGGGGGTGTCTTGATACACCCCCCGTTAACTTCCAATATCAGTCTGCCTTCATTATTGAATCTGGATTGTACTCTCTTATTTTGTGCTCCTTGAAACCAGAAGCTAAATCATTTAAATATGAGTTACAAGTGAAGTCTTGCCTTCCATGAGAAAGAATGGACAGTATAAACTCAGAACTGAGAACTATCAGTTGCTGCAGACTCTAAACCATTCCTTGGAATCCAACCTTCAAATTATAAAAGTCAATCAGCAGCTTGTAACCAGTCACACTCAGTTAAAGGCAGAGAATATGGGATTGGAAAAATAAAAGCAATCCATTAATCAAACATTGATAGAACAGACTCCTAAAGTGGCAGTTTTGCCTGAAGATTCAAATCTGAAACATGCCTTTTGCGTAGTGATTAAGGAAACCCTTCTAGAGATGTACGGTGTTTGCGAATACAAATGCATGCAAACTCAAAAAAGAAATTGTAAACAAGCCTTAAATAAAACAAAGTAGGAAGGATTTTAAATGTGCTACTTTAGAGAAAATGTCCCCAACGGTATAAATATTGTAAATAAGGCTAAAGAAGTAATGGATAGTTACGGCATGCACATTGACTGCAGATAAAACAACATCCTAACCTCTCACAATTTCGTTAATATAGTTGACCATGTCTTGGACAATGAATAAGTCTGCACTTCAGCTCGCTCCAGATCCTTCGGTGGTAGTTCGTCAGTAACAATCGCTACACACTCCAAGATGAACAGTGTGGATGACGCAAGAAAAGTAATCACCATATCAATGAACAAAATAGTTTTAAACGTATTACCATCCGCGAAAGACTCGCTATCAAGGTAGTGTTAGATAGAGCGAGAGATGTGTTTGAGAGTGAATATCATATGAAACAATATGATTATGAAGAAAACAAAGAGAGCTAATATCATATGAAACAATATAATTATTAAGAAAACAAAAAAGACTGTTCAATTTAATGAGGAGTTAAATACTCATTACACTTACGAGCCGTGCGAGGATGTACAACAATTAACGTGGACTCAAATTGCGATAGGTGAAATGAGATTCCAGAGACCGTTGGAACTGATGTTGGAAGAAAAAATTAAACGCCTCTTTGCAAACAAGTTGTGTAAGGAGGAAAGTGAACTACGAAAAATGCCACTGTCAAAGAAGGAAAGTAAACAACGGAAATTACCAGTGACTAATGAGCAAAGTAAACGACGGATCACGTGTCGGGGGGATGACGTCATGCAGATCATCCGCAGCAACTTGACTAGCTGGTTTTGTATCGTGGCTTGGAATCTGGCACCCGAACAGGGATCATTGTTACGTAACGGGTCAAATTCACGATGGAGGATTGGGACTCTGCTCATCAGGTCGGACGTTCCCTAAGGACCTCCAGGACTTTTTCCCCACTCTCAGGACTCCACGGGAAGCCGGAAAACGTAAAAATCGAAATTGGCGCCCAATGTAGGGCCGTAAGTGTTAAGTAACAGGTAAATTTTGCGCTAGAGAATCGAAGCCCCACTCATCTGATCGGGGGTTCCCTCAGGAGCTCCAGGAACTTTTCCCAGCCCTAGGGACCCTTAGGGAAGCCGGGAAAACCATAAAAACGTCACATACGAAAGGTGCCGGGGGAAGTTCAAAAGTGTGGTTCGGGCTCCTAGGCAAAAGTGTCACAGACGAGAAGTGTCGGGGGAGGGGAAAGGTCAAAAGTGTGGTGTGGGCCCTTAGGCAAAAGTGTCACAGACGAGAAGTGCCGGGGGGGGGATGTGATCGTAGCCTAAGGCGGGAAAAAATGAGGGGGATGATGTCATGTAGACATCCTTGGGGTACTCCATATTTAATTTCAAAATTCAAATTCAAAACTCTTTATTTTGGATTTCTATATTTTCCCTCCAGCCTGACATGTACTTTTTATATTTTGTGTTTAAAACAACTCTTTGTTTTATATCATTCAAACTATTTTACAGTTACTCCTATAATTCCACAAAAAGACATTTTTTCTAATAAAATTATGATTGACACCATCACAAGCATTGGATAGAGATCACAAAAAATACCTGATTACAAAAAAGTGCTCTTGGACCCATCCAAAGTTTCTGTATTATTCTTTATTATCTGTGTCAACAGTGCAACATCCTTATGGAAAATCATGCTGGTTTGTTACAAATGACTCCTTTACTTACTGAGAAAACTACGTACTGAATAGGTCCTACACTGTTTTTCAAAGGTTTTTATAAAGTTAGTAAAACTGGTACAGGCCTATAGTTTTCAGGATCCTCTTTATTTTTATTTTTGTGAAGGGGTATTACATGATGTTACATATTTTAACTGCTATGGCAATACACCCTCAAGAAAACAGTGACTCATTATAAGACTCAGTGGAATAGAGATGTAACATGTACATTTTTAGAATTTGTACCAAGTAGCCATTACAGTAAGTAAGTAAGTACTTTTCAGTTCTTAAAAATGAGACGCAAATCATGGGTTTTGGATAAACTATTGAGAAGGTTCTTGTTCAGTGTTTACATAAAAAGAGAGAGAGAGAGAGAGAGCAGCGGCAATCACATTTTATAAATTGATATTTGATCAAAAGTGATGTCTTATAAAATTAAAGTGAATACGAAAAATAAACTTTGGTGGCAAAGAACACGTTTTCAGGTTTTCAGATATGAACCTAGATGTCATGACCAAAATGAATGATGAATGAAGAATGATCACCTAACCAAGGGTAATTTGTATTTGAATAGACTTTTATTTGGTGAGTAAACCAACACATATTTTATTTACCTGGATGTAGATGAACATTTCAAGGATGAGAAATCAATTGAATTGTGTTAAAGATCTTTGAACTTCTTAATAAAGTGAAATCTTTATCTTTGAATTTTAATAAAAAATTGTTATTGTGATTTAAGTTAAAATTACTGATCTGAACTGTGCTGAGTAAATATCAATTAGTTTATGTATTTACTATTGATTAACCTAATATTTTGGTACTATGTCTTATCCCATGTCTTCAGTTATAATAAAGAAATGCATAGTTTATACAAATTTTATTATATTTGGATTTTCTTCTAACTTGTGTTTATTCCTTTCACAGTAATTAAAAATACCCTTGTAGGCAAACCTGCGTACTCAGCGAATTTCAAATGTATATACAGTAGAACCTCGATAGTTCACACTTTGTGGACTAAAGGGGTGTCGAACTATCAAAATGTCGAACTATAGGGATTATATGGAACATTTTAACACAGGAAGTATTATGATCAGAAAAACAATAGCGTATCAAGAAAGTATCAAAAACGTGTTTAACTCCCGCAGCGGATCGAGCGAACTGACTTGACCTAATTACTGGAAAGGATGGGGAAGGGGTGGATAGCATGGGGTAGGGGGTAGGAAGGAAGTTATTTATAGAAAAGGCGGTAACGCACATTCGCGAAAACAATATGTGGGCTCCCATCACTGACCAGAGAACCCATCAAGGACACTATCGGTCGCCACTACTGTCATGTCATGTCGTCACTGCCCGCGTCGAAGTATACAGACTGTCGAACTATCGAGGTTCTACTGTATATGTATCTTAATACCACATGAAGCAACATACCAAGTTTCATCAATATACATTCATAAATAAACGATTAATGACATTTTAATTATTCTCCATAAGAACAACATGGTGGCTGAGTATGCAGGTTTGCTGAAACAAGGAACACGAAAAATGGATTTTAATACAAATATCAACATAACTCAACTAGATAAAGCCATATACCAAGTTTTATTAATTTATGTTCATAATAAACGGAGATAACATTTTACCTTTTCTCTATAAGAATAACATGGGGGCTGAGTACGCAGGTTTGCTGCTACAGGAACTATCGGCAAAAAATTGTTTTTTGTGTAAAAATCAATAGACTGCAAGGATATGAAGCAATATACCAAGTTTTGTCAGGATTAGTTGATAAATAAACGAGATATACAATTTTTCTTATTCTCCATAAGAATAACATTGGACAACGTACTGTATTTAGCACTTTCAATATCTCTGTAACCAATTGACGTAGAGCAATGATAAAAACACCAATTTTTTTAAGCTGAATTCAATGGTGAAAACTAAGATTTGATTTACTAATATATTACATGTAAAAAACTAAAAAAAATCCATTTTTGGGGTACAAAACCTCCCCAAAATACCTATTAGGATGGAGCGATCAGGCTGATTTTCGAACTTTAAGTCGCTTGTAGCTTTATATGTTTGTACAAAATTTCATCAAAATCAGACCATTTTTACGAGAGTTATCGCACCCATGGACACACACATATATATATACAGAACAGATGGTGAATTTGGTATCTGGGGACCTCAAAACAAAAAGTTATCATGGTCCCGGGCCTAGGTCTTACCATGCCGACTACGGTAATAGCTTCTTCCCTATAGGGGAAATTCGCTAAAAAGGATGGTCCTTCAATTATTATTTATTAATTCCATCTTTGCTTTTCATAGCTTGGATTTCTCCCCAGTTCTTGTCAGCCATTGAGGGGGACTTGGCCGTGTGAAGGGAGATCTTGGTTTTTTACCTTTGAGACAGGTGAAAGATGTATTGAAGAGTAATTACTAGGCAGGGGTTTGTTTTGGCTAGTGTCAATAATCTATATACGGTAATATAAACAATCTGTTTATGAAACTTTTTACTACAAAATTATTAGAGGTCGAGATCAAAACAAATTGTAAATGATAATTTATTTTAGCAAAACCAATTTTAACTCATGTTTTATAACCTACCATGAGTTTTATAAATCTACACATTAGTTTTCTGTTCAAGTTTTCAGAATCTATAGATATTTTTACTGATATTTAATTTACCATATTTTCTTTTGTTAATATCCTTTTTTATCCTCGAAAATTTACACTTAGCTCCCTGTTAAGTGATGTTCTCAGAAAAGTGGAGTCTAGGCCCAGTTATAATTATTTAATCATTTTACATTTTACAAATCACTACATCAACTCTCAACAAATTCTATTAAATTTGCCACATATTCACTTAAGTCATTATAGCAAATAAACTCTTAATTTGGAACTTAGTAGCGATATATTAAACATCCAGTGGTAAATAATATTTGGAAACTTATGAAATAATTACTGACCCTCCCTCCTTGGTGGTCCTTACGTCAAATATCCTCTTCTCAAACAGTTTGACCTTGCCAGCTTGAGTGATTGATTGCTCTTCGTCGTGACTGTAATGTGCCTCACAACTATTTATTTGCTCATCTACATAAATATTACACTGAAAATAGTTTACGCTGACGATAGTGAACACAGGTATGTTCTTATCAGAACCAAATATCGTCTTCTTATTTCAGAATGTTTTATTTTGCTCTAAATTTTGAACAGAGGCTTGACACATGTTTGTTTAAGTAGGATTACAGTAGAGTCGAAACCACCTGGATTAGTTTACATTCAGATTGATTAGGTGAGATGGCATTTGCCTTACTTAAGTGCTCGAAAAATGAAATGTCATTTATGGAAAGCAACTGATCTGAGTAAATGATTGGGTGAATGCAGCAAAGGTTATTGATTCAGTTGAAATTTCAATCTCCACCAACAAGTTTTTAATGCTCGAGTGTACAGAAATAATATTTTATATTTATAATATTCGAGGAGTGTTTCATACCTGAATTTACACTTTGAAAAGGAGTTGTGAGGGAGATTGCGTCCCTAAAATGGAGTTTTGAGTTTTTGTATGTAAACTAATTACTTGTTACCTTTGGAATCAGCTTAAAACATAAACAATAAAGTATTCTAAAATAATTTGTTTCACCCGAATCGGTTGCAAAGTAAATTAAATTGACAAAAACTGTTTATAATAGGTCCCATTATAAGTTTGGAAACACTCCAGGAAAAAAAATATATATATATGATAAACACCACCTATTATTTGTAAAAATAATAAATTCATAAATTTGAAGTCTTAGTTTTTAACTGTTTCGAGATGAACCATTCCAGAAATAATTCAAGATTTGTTTGTAAAATATTTATTTTGGACATTAAAATCTAATATAATATAGCTTTAACTTAACTTAAATATTCCATAAGTATTATAAAACCATAATTAGAATTAGAATGATTACATTTTAACCTTATTAAAGTGAATGAGGTAGTATTATTTTCAGCTAATTGGTATATGATAACAAATGTTAATAATCAATGAAATAAATTTTATTTATTTATTTATACGAAAAATTTTATGAATCTTGGTGCCAATTAACATAACATAAAACAACAGCAAACCCCAAGGATTAAACTACATGGCAGGTAAGCTTAAAATTGTAAGTTAAACTTCTCCTTTTTTTCAAATACAATTAAAAAAATGTTTATTCTGTGTTACTTTTTACTATACTTGATGTCTATTGTTTAGCTTTAAACTAAATAGAGACAATTTTCATACTACTGTATCTACTTCTAAAACCATCAGATTGCACAGTAAAAATATGAATAAATAGCTCTAAAATTAATTAGTTAATGGTTTAATCATGTCTTCTTCCATAAAACTTTGATTATCTTGTATTTTATTTATATATTTCAACAATGTACATTTATGTTTTGGCCTCAGTGAGTACTTACTTAATATACTCAATTCAAATTCACTTTATTCATCAAATTTGTACAATCATGCATTATCATTTGCACATCAAAATTCAATGCTCATTAAGAAAAATACATAAAATGGGTGTATTTTTTAATAAATCATATGAAAATAGAAAAGAATACTAAGGTTAATTTAAACTAGTGACTTGTGTGGGCTGCAGCCCCTAATATTTGTTTTTGTGTGTTTATATTATATATTACTTTATGATTAATATATTATATAAATTGTACTGTTTACATGCTAAATAAAATAAATCAATATGAAAGTATGAACCCATGTTAATTCATAAACAAAATAAGAACCTTAAATTAAATTATAAATAATTACAGCTTATCATTAGCTAGTTTTGAAGTTTTTACCTTTTTAATTCAAAGTCATTTTTAAGGAACAATAAGGACCAAAAACTAAAATCAGGCTCTGTTGGGTTATTCCACGTCTGATTTTCTACAAATTGTCCAAGTTTCAGCCTTATAGATCATACGACAGCTTCAAAAACCTACACAAAGACACAAATTTACAGTTTTTTCCTTATGCAGTTATGTATTAGGATACCTGGTCTGGCATGAGATGGGCCATCCTAATATCTTAACCAAAAATGGCAAATATTAAAGAATAATCTTTTAAGTCATTTGACTAATATAATGTAATATTAACACATTTGAATTATTTGTGATAAGTTTACCATGTATCTTGATGAATTAATATAACAAACAGTAATTTTAAAAAATAGACTCACTTGACACTACTAGCACACACTGACACGACTTACTGTATTGAATTGAATTGAAAATATCTTTATTCATAAAGTATACAATGGTATACATCGAATGGCGTCATTAAACTAACTATCACTAACACCAGTTTACAATGTCAATAATCTTAAAATAGACATCTAGCTACAATTCAGCAAAATCATATAAAGGATTATCTATCAAATACATTTTTAACCTCTTTTTAAACACCACAAGATTACCTATGTCCTTCAATTCCACAGGTAACCTAGATAAAAATTTTGCACCAGCACAAGATTTTTTTTGTTAAAGAATGTGAGCTTGTGGGGATTAATGGCAATTTTATTTCTATTTCTTGTGAAATATGAGTGACTGTCGCCTAGCCTGGGAACCAAATTGTTTTTGCACAGTTGTTTTAAGTGGAGAGTTGTATGAAAAACATAAAGACTATAGACAGTCATTATGCCCAAACTTGAAAAATACTGAAGAACAGAAACACCAAAATTCAAATTCAACATGGTACTGTGCACAGACACATGTCCAGATTTGTTTCCTGATGTTGCAACAGCACTTGGACAAAAACAACTCTTATGAAAAAAAATCACCTTTGATTAATCACATATAATTATTGTATGTTGTTCTTCAATGTCAGGAAAGTATCTGCACTACTCCCCCGGACTACCCCCCCCCTCTTTGCTCCCTCGCAGTACTCCCCCATTGCGCCCCCCACTACTCTACCGTTGCCGTTCGCCAAGATTTGTTGCCGCCCTTATAATCTCATTGACTTTTAATCCTGTAATTTTCCAGTGAAGAACTGCTAGTGATGGATTTCACGTCGGTACCTCAGCTCAATGGTTGGACAGAAATGTCAGATGCGCTTAAGCAAGTGGGCAAGTCAAAAGCCGCTCTTGTTCTCCACAAAACCCGAAGGTTCCAGCGTGGAGTGCTCTTCACCATGCTCAACCCACAGCCAGGTAACAAGTTTGTGCTCGTTCAACAATTTACTTCATAATTTCACCATACAATTTGTTTTATTGGTAGATGCCATAGCTGGAAGTTCACAGTTTGTGATAGTCCAGCTACTAAAATTGTTGTTTATTTAGTGCCATAAGCATAATTTGAGTATTTTGATTTGGGGGGGGGAGTAAAATGGCCATGATTGTGCCATTTTAGCGAATTTCCCGTATAGGGAAGAGGCTATTACCGTAGGTCTCATGGTAAGACTTAAGCCCGAGACCATGATAATTTTTCATTTTGAGGTCCCCAGATGCCAAAAACACCATTCGTTCAAATTTTTATATATGTATATATATATATATATATATATATATATATATATATGTGTGTCCGTAAGCACGATAACTCTCGTAAAAAAGGTCCGATCTTAATGAAATTTGATACAAATGTGTAAAGTACTGTTTATTTGAACGAGTTCGAAAACCAGATGAATCGCACCATCCGAAGGGGGGTTTTGTACCCCAAAAATGTGTTTTTTGGGGTTTTCACATGTAATTTTGATTTAAATCCAATTTTAATTTATACCATTGAATTCAGCTTAAAAAACAAACAATTTGGTATTTTGATCATTGCTCTACGTCAGTTGGTTACCGAGATATTGAAAGTGCTAAACACAGTACGTTGTCTAATGTTATTCTTATGGAGAAAAAGAAAAATTGTATATCTCGCTTATTTATGAACGTAAACTGGCGAAATTTGGTATATGGCTTGATCTGGTTGTGGTTTATTGTTGTTTGCACAAAAAAATTTTTCGCCTATGGTTCCTGTAGCAGCAAACCTAGGTACTTGGTCCCCATGTTATTCTTATGGAAAATACTTAAAATGTTATATATCGCTTATTTATGAATGTATATGGATGAAACTTGGTATCTGACTTCACTAAGATGAGTTCTATTGATATTTGCATAAAAACCCATTATTTTGTGTGCCTTGTCGCAGCAAACCTGCGTACTCATCCTCAATGTTATTCTTATAGAGAATAATTAATATTTTAAATATCGCTTGTTTGTGAATACATTTCTTATGAATCCTGTTAAGTGGCTTAATGTGTTATGTTATAATTCATTGGAAATTCGCTGAGTATGCAGGTTTGCTGCAACGGGGGTATTATATATTACAATAATATATGCTCTCCGGATTATAGGGCGGGGGGGGCTGCCCCCCTTTCACTCTCCAAATCACGCTTATGTTTAGCAAGTATAACATACAAGTAATCATACCTAACAGGGAGCAAGCAACAAGATATGAAGGGCACAAACAATACCACTCCCCAACTGCTATTTATTTATCTGTATATGTAATATAAAGAAAATTTATTAAAAATAAATTTACACCTTCTTCACAATTGAAGCTGCTAAAACAAAGGATTACAAACAATAAAATGTTGGGTAAAACTAAAACCGTTTACTGACTAATGTTTCAGATGGAGCTGGTTTTGCTGGCTTCCGCACAGACACACAGCTGAACCTGTCGGACTGTGAGAGTCTGCAGCTGCTGTGCCGGGGCCAAGGTGACTACTACGGGTATAAGCTGGTCCTGCGCCACAATGGACAGCTCTCCCCCTCCTATGAACACATGTTTCAGGTTAGAAACTGCTCAAACATCCATATTACAAACTCAGTCACCGCACTACAGAAATAAATAGTGTGCAGCTTTTGTGGATAGAGATCTCTTGTACAGAGATAGTTCTCCTTGCCTCACTCCACAATGTTTTCTATAGGTGGTTGGCCGGGATCGAACCCGGGACCTGCAGACCACAGTTACACGCTTCTCTTTTTTTATTTCAACGTCAATGGCATTTTTGTTAAGAGTGCATTACAAACGCTTTAAGGGAACGCGGTCCAAACCCCTCAAATTTTTGTGGACGTCCCAGGATTCTATCCCGTGATCCCTTGAACCGTATTCCAAGACACTAACCGTTTAGCTTTAAATCACTACACTACCTTACTCAGTAGAGCCTCAAAGACTCAGTCCTCAACAAAACCTCTCGATAAATCTATTTTTTTCAATCCCCTTAAACTTGCCTATCTTCTACTCCCATGTTATTTTACATCTGTAAATCAAGTAAACAAGAACTTTTTGTTCTGTGGGTCAACAACTTTGGAGTTTGAACTTTTGTGTTTTGTTAGCATACCCCCGCACCAATAAAATCAAAGGTTTAACTGGAAAAAACTATAAATCAAAGATCTTTCCATTAATTAAATTAAGTTAATTTAGACTTCGAAATCAGAATCATTACAAATCTTATTAGTAATTATTAAGATAGTAATTAGTGTAACTAAGAGCATTTAAGGCTTAAAAGTGAAATTGCCTTGTTCACTCACATTTACCTTGTATAGATGATTGATCTGACACACTAAGAGCATTTAAGGCTTAAAAGTGAAATTGCCTTGTTCACTCACATTTACCTCGTATAGATGATTGATCTGACAGTCTCAACCTTCTTTGAGTGTGCTTTTGGGGCTTCTGGCTCACTTGATTGACAGCTTCCGGTCAGGTGACCGGAAGTGACATATTTGCTGACGTCACGGTGAGGTAGGTAAAGTTCAAGGTCATCCTGAGGATGTTTTAAAAACTGAATCTTGCACAAGTTTGATTCGATATTAGTGATTTGATCAAATATATCGAATGAAAACTATCGAATAAAACCTGTGCAAGATAGTGGTTTTAATTTTTATTTGTCTTTATTTCCAATAATGTACACATAGTCAATGATGGTCAGAGAACCACCGATTCTGTGGTGCCTGTTGCTTCTGGAGATGTGTAGGGAGTAAAAGGTTCACGTTCTCTATAGTAATATTTAATTCTCGGCGCGGATGGAAGTGATGATGGTTGCCACGATGTTTCTGATTCCGTAGAGCTGCTTACATTGTAAGAGGCGAGATGTTCATACTCTCCAAAACTATATTTCTTTCTCGGTGTATGTGGAAGTGTAGGTGGAAGTGTATAGGTGGATCCTCCCGAGGGTTCTTGAGCTAAAGAGTTCATCGCAGAAATATCCAATGTTATTTTGTACCCGTTTACAATCAAAACTTTCAACTTTTCCGAAGGAAGTTGCGAATCATGAATTGTAGAAAGATGAACAGAACAGTATTGTATTGGACACATTTAATTTTGAGAGCCATGATGTCACCTCGTGTACGGCTACTCATGGAATGTGCTTCTCACCTCCTCGCCTTCCTTTTATACACACCCCCTCCACTTTTCTTTCCCCCTCCATATTTCTCACATCTACGTTATAAATATTTTCATCAAGAAAGTTATAGGAGTTCTGCATACAATGTAATTGTTATACATCAGTCCACAAACACTGCATGTACAACAGTGTCTACAAGGTAAAAATAGTAAATCTTTCTCAGACTATAAACATACTATACATTCATTTCCTTTGATTTTATTTTCTTCAATTGGTGTTTCTAATGTTTTGACCGGATTAGGTTTATTTATTTTCCGATGGTTTTGTACAAACACATTTCCTTTTTGAAATAACACATAAGGACACCTGCCAAACCATCGAGCATGTTCCTCCCATGCGTTATCCGTCACTTGCCAATCCTGCAATCGGCCTCCGCAATATTAACAAACGGTCTTATCATCTTGTCCCATGTAAAAGAAACCAGCATCTGCAAAGTCCTTTCTAAACTTGTATAGACACGAGTCTTTTAGTGTTTCACTAAACATAACCAATCTCAATTGTAATTGTGAATATTTTGGAAATTTAATTTTCTTCTTTACTATTATATGTTCCATTCTGTTTTTGGGGTTTTGTAGGTTAGTAAAATATCGTCTCAACTCATCAACAGTCAGTATGAAAGTGATAATCTTTTAACAAATACGGCGCATTATATAGGTTCTGAATCTAGGTCAAGGTCACCAAAAAATATTTTTAAAAAAGATCAAATATCAGTACTTGGGATTAATACTGGTATTTTATCTTTTTTTCTTTAATTTTTGTTATACATTTGAAGTTTTACATTTAATACATTTCATGTTTTACATTATATTGCTTAATCTAAAAATGTGCAGTTGACGATGAGGTCAAATGCAGAGATAGCTCGATAGAGTTCTTCCCGCTGACTCCGTGTGATACTATATACAGGGTTTCAGGTTCGATGTTGTGCAAATCTTCGTTTTGCAGCAGGTGAACAAATCTCTCGGACAAAAACATTTGAAATTTTGCTTCATCTCCTACTGTGTATGGAGCATCGCTTAAGCATACTAGAATAGCGTCTCCCACTGATGTTTCAATCTTCCTCATGTCGTGCACAATGTAGTGTTTGTTTTCTTTAATTTCTGAAGTTTTCCTTGTTGGTAGTTAGAATGATTTGGAATGAGAGTTAAATTGATCAAACAATGTCTGCAGAAATTTCTGTGATGCCATCTTGATACGTGTTCTCTCGTCGGAGTCTGGAGTAATACTGATGGTGGGTGTCCTCGCTCTCCCCGCTTTTATACTCTTCGGTTCCCCCTCCACTTCCCCCACCACTCTCCATTGTACAAAAATGTAAAAAAGCAGCTAAACAATAAGCGTTCTTCACAGCACAATGAAAATGTGCGTGTTTGTCATTCTTTGTTAAAATACAAACATTACCCATCTCCAATTCCAAACAATTATCCATTTCAACATTAATTACATCTTTTTCAGTATAAAGCTGTATCCAACTGCTCTTTTCTAATCCTCTTGTATAATGTCTCGTAATCTTACTGCAGTAGTATTCATAATGCTTTCCACTTCTTTAAAATTTGTATAACCGTTATTCCAACCAATGTGATGCAAGTTTATCGTTAACTACTTATTAGTTCTTTTGGAACATATGTTTGCAGGTCTAAGATGATTAGTTCTTTAACAATGTATTTATCATCATTTCCACAAAAAGCTTGAAATTCTATTATACCAGACCTCTCCTTTATTTCCTTTACTTGACGAGAACATGTTACCTTTCTCTCCATCTCTATGATGTCGAATGACTGGTTTCCACACCATGGTAGAGCTTTTATAGCTCAGGCCGTACGGTTCTCAGTGCGTTGGTGTACGTGGGCACCGTCCCCGGTAGGCCTACCCCACGAACTTCTTTTAGTTTTTTTAACCGTTTCAGTTCTTCACTTTTTACAATTTCTTCTTCTTTAACCTTTTCTTCTTTAATATTTTCTTTATTCACTTTTTGTTCATACTCGTTTATACATCTCCACATTTCGACCTCAAAAGGTATTCAGTTAAAAATAGATGTATCTATTAGACCGTAAAGAATTTGAGCTTCGGGATGTTGTTGAGTCCCATCTACCAAATAGTCTTTCACCACAGTGCTTGAAAATACAAGTTGTTTCAAATACCTGGTTATAGGCAAAGTTGCACAACTCAAAACCTAGAATTCTTCCCGTGTCAATTGAATTTTGTCATCATGTTTTGTCAGGTCTCTAAATCGTACTTGCTGTTCCCCACGACACTTTAAAATATCGATTTCAATGTCACATTCTAATAGTCGAATAGCTGTCTTTTTTCCAAACATGTTCTTTGCCAAGTAGCATTGGATGAGGTGTAAGTGTTTAAGAAAAGAATTCCATGCGGCATCTGCAAAAAATAACATTTTAGGTCCTTGGTTTAAAATCGCATTAGGTGTATAACCCAAGTCCTTAACCAAACCTATTGCTTTGCCTTTAGTCATACATCTTGAGATTGGATATAGTATGCGAAGAAAAATATCTGTCAGTATGTTTAAAGGGATGTCGTTTTCAGGTTTTCTCTTCCTCTTTAAAGTTGACTTAAATGTTAAAGCGTTGTCTGACTTTACTTCTTCATTGCGAAACTTTAGAAACTCGTCCAATTCCTCTTCATACTCTTTGATGAAAGGGTCTTCATTTTGCACCAAACCTTCCACTTCTGCACTGTTCTGCTCCTCTACTACAGAGGTCATCTCGACTGTAATAGATGTTGTTTCAACCGCAAACGCTGATCAACTGAACTCCTCTTGTAGTGCGTGCTATTTATACCCTTCCCCCTCCACAGATCTACAAAACCCTTTTTACAGTACTTGTTAGAGGTCTGTACGTTACAATTTCATTGTGAAGAATCAAGCAATATGCAGTTGTATTAGCAGGTATATTAGATTCAAACTCCATTTCCAACTTAATATCCACACTTGGTGACCTTACAGATTCATTTTGTTAAGAACAATCAATAACCTCGATAGGAGCTTTTGAATACTAGCGTTGTGTTATAGTAGCGTTGGTGATAGTAGCGGTGTGTTTGTTTTACTGTAGTAAGATATTTGAAATCTAGCGTACATATCGTACAGAATATTATATCGGTTTTTATTGAATGATATGTAGGGGTGTGCGAATAGTGATTTCTGACTCGAGCCGAGCTTTTTTCTAAGTTCTCGAGCTTTGAGCTTTCTCAAGCCAAGCTTTTTTATGGGAATTTTTCTCTAGGGGTTTGCAATATACTGGTAGTGATTTTATGTCCTGAGCCGAATTTTTCTACGTATAATTTTATACTTTCAATATTGGTCATCACTTCTTCTATATTCACTAGCAATACTTTCAATAGGCCTAAATAAAGGCCTACAGTCCAAAAATAACATAATAAGTACTGAAAAGGAACATTTATTGAGACCAATTGTTGATAGTAATGAACAGTTTTCTTTTAATATAAAGTAGGAACAAAGGAAAAAATAACATAAAGGAAGATAAATACACGTTTTAAACTAGACTGATAAGTCCTAATGTAGTACTTTTTTTGGAGCAGCAGGATTTTTGTATTAATTATATTATTATTAACCGTGAAATATTGCACAACTCAACTGGGCAACAGCAACACTGTACTGCAAACAGTATTGTGTAGATGTCCACTTGATGTGATTGATGAGCGTAGAGAAAGTAGATCTATTGCATTGGTTGATCAGGTCGACAGTTTAAGATATTTGTACTTTTATAAGTTATGCCGTTATTATATTAAAATGAAGGACCGAAAGCATTGCATTGCTGAATTATATATGTTATGGAGCTCTATTGATGCAAACTACGATAATTCTAAAATTGTTTCTGGAAAGCTTTAAATTTACGTTTGTAAACAATTCTTTTCACTAGTCAGCGTTTTAAATATTCGGCTCGAACTTCGAGCTTTTTGCAAATCTCGAGCCGAGGCGAATACTGCAATATTTAGCTCGAAAAAGCTCGAAGCTCGAAGACTCGCACACCCCTAATGATATGTTTAAATTTGTCAAATGGAAAGAATTGAGAGTTGAGGTATAGTTTACAGTTCTTAAGTTTACAATTATCAAATGATGTTGGATCAGCTGTCATTTTACTTCTTCTATCTGTTTGTAATCCAAATATAACGTACCTAGGTTTTTCCTAGTGTGTTTAAGTCTTTATAGTCCATGTATGTCGCTCCGTTTCGGGTAGAATAGGATATTCGTGTAACTCCCAGCTTCTAAATGCCAAAACTATATTGCGGTTCGCTTTTAATTGTCTCAACAAGGTAATCCTGTGTCATCTGCAAGTTTTATGTGTGGTACCCTCCAAACGATCTTTTTTAAATCCAACTTCTAGTCCAGAGTAGTTTCAGTCGTTGTTCCTGGAGCTAATATTATATATTTATCATTTGAAGTTCTTAAAAGAACCAATTCTTGTTTTACATTAATTAATATTTTATTGTAATCTTCTGCAAAACCTAATAATAATTTTAATGGTACGTAAAAGTCGAAATATCCCTTGTTATCAGGTTTTATAGTGGATGAATCTGGTGTAACCCATCCTGCGACTGCTAGCAGGTTTTTCTCGTTTGGTGTTATGGAGCATAATCCTTTCAATGTACTGGCTATTCCAACCAACCTTTTTTGTAGAGTCCACAGTAACACCTGAAATTTCATACCTTATTTCATCAAAAAAAAAGCCCATTGGGTTATTAATAACGGTATAGTTTTTCCTTCAGTTCCATCTTTCTTTGTTACTTTTCTCTTGATGTATAGATAACTCTCGGAAGGTAGAGTGTAGATATCTTGTTGTTGAATAAGAATCCTGATTTAATCGTTATTGTTTAATTTCGATAAAGCGTAAGGGTTGTGGGTGTGATACTCCTTTTCCCACAAGGTCTCGTCGAACATTGGTCCGTGCGCTATATCTAGAATGTCCATTGTTAGTAACTTTAAAATCAATCTCTTCTAAAAATTTAATGTTTTCACTTGTTAACTCTTCTGACGCTGATACGCTACTGAGCTTTTTATCACTCACTCGATCCTTTTTAAACGTCAATCCTATTATCTATGAGATTGATCTTATATGTATCCTTACAGTGATAGTTTCACCTCTAAGTCAACTATATTACCGTCTTGATCTAATACGTTCAGAACAACGTCTGAGATGTAACTGGTGTTTAAAGGTAGTTCACTAGGTTTTGTGGTCTTTAAATTATTTTAAGTCCTGGAGGCACAGATGCGTAAAATATATGCAATATTTGTCGATTTTCACCGTGTCTGTACAATCCTTATATAATGTTACAAGTGATATCAATTGTGTTCCATGTAAGTATGCTTACAGTATTTGAACTTGTATGTTTCACATTTCTCTCTAATATCGGTGTTGTGGAAGGAAATCCTAATAATCCTCCAACTGAATGTGTTTTGCTAAAATCTATGTAATACTTTGATTTAATTTCTGTTTTTAAAGTCTTATTATTTCCTTCTGTAGTAATATTTTCTTATCCCAACTTTTCTTGTATTACCTTGCATATATCTATTCCATAAGACCCCGTCGATAGAGTAACTTCGTTAAGCTGCAGGAACTTTCCCTTTGCATCCTTTGCTTTATAGTTGTTCATTTTATTATTCACACCTTCAATAATATTCGGTATAGAATTATAAGTTGAAAAATCTAGTAATGCTGCCTCCCACTGTTTTTCTTTATGTAAACTTAATGCGGGGAATAAAGTGCTCCACAAGGTTGACGTTGTACCAGTCAAAGAGACCGTATATGAAGACATCTTAAAGCTGACTGACATTTTTTGCTAAAAATTCGTAACATAAATGACCACAGATAGATGTATCGTCAGGTTGCTGCCTCTCATAATTGTATACAACTTGTTTAGCAGAACAAAAATACTTTTGAAGTTCTTTCGGAGGTGGTAAATTACCAAAACTTTCAAAATAGTAAACTGTTGGACCGAGCTTTTTATAACATACCCAATGTGTACCCGGCCCCTTATTGTTATCTAGATTTACTATACCACTCTCATTTTTCCACATTACTGATGGTAAATTATCTTTCATAAACTCTCCTCTGAAGCATGGTATCTTTAAACAAGAAACATATCTAAAAAGATCTTGGTTACTTAATGCACGATTAGAAACAATTAACTGCTTTCTTGCATTTGATAGGCGCAAGCTTTTTTGCAAGTATTCTATTGGCCACTGATCTGTGAGCAGAATCACTAAACTTTGAACAGGCGATATCGTGCTCTTTACAAGCTTGATCTAATTTATTGATTCTCGGATCTCCTCTTGACAGTCTTTTTTTTTCAATTTAGTTCTAGGTCCGCAATATTGATAATTTCCAGGTAAATGGAGTTCAATAGGTATTAAATCTATGGATTTATTAACTAAAGCTGAAATTGGTTTTCCCAGTAAGTTTAGTGTTGAAGACACAACACCCTTTCCTTTTGTTATCGAACCTCGATGAGAACCAACACTGCTCCTTTTACCCATTGCTGTTTATACCTTTGTCACGTGACTGTTTAACAAAGAATGGTTCTTTCTATACTTTAACATCCACTATATTGCTCGATTATACCTCTATTTAATAATTCAGCAACTAAAGCAACCCATTCGTTCTGAAGACTTGTGTGACCCGCTTCTATTGCTTCATGTATCAACCGCATTCTATTTACTAATTTATAAACATCATTATATTAAATTATATTTGCATTACAAGTATTCTTTAATAATCTTTCTCCATCAGCTGTTTCTTCATTTACCTTTCTTTTTCCTTTTGGTATAAAAAGGAGTAACTTCTTCAGTAGACATAAACCTCTTTTAGCGAATTTCCCCTATAGGGAAGAAGCTATTACCGTAGGTCTCATGGTAAGACTTAAGCCCGAGACCATGATTACTTTTTGTTTTGAGGTCCCCAGATGCCAAAAACACCATTCGTTCAAATTTTTATATATTTATATATATATATATTTATATATATATATATATGTGTCCGTAAGCACGATAACTCTCGTAAAAAAAGTCCGATCTTAATGAAATTTGGTACAAATATGTAAAGTACCATTTATTTGAACGAGTTCGAAAACCAGACAAATCGCACCATCCGAAGGGGGTTTTTTGGGGGGTTTTGTACCCCAAAAATGGGTTTTTTGGGGTTTTCACATGTAATTTTGATTTAAATCAAATTTTAATTTATACCATTAAATTCAGCTTAAAAAAACAAATAATTTGGTATTTTGATCATTGCTCTACGTCAATTGGTTACTGAGATATTACAAGTGCTAAACACAGTACGTTGTCCAATGTTATTCTTATGGAAAAATAGACAAATTTTATATCTCGGTTATTTATGAACATATACTGACGAAACTTGGAATATCGCTTCATCTGGTTGTGGTTTGTTGATGTTTGAACAAAAAACCAATTTTTCGCCTATGGTTCCCGAAGCAGCAAACCTAGGTACTCGGTCCCCATGTTATTCTTATGGAGAATAATAAAAATGTTATATATCGCTTATTTATGAATGGATATGGATGAAACTTGGTATGTGACTTGACTTAGGTAAGTTCTATTGATATTTGTATAAAAATCCATTATTTTTTGTTCCTTTTTGCAGCAAACCTGCGTACTCATCCCTAATGTTATTCTTATGGAGAATAATGAATATTTTAAATATCACTTATTTATGAATATATTTCTTATGAATTCTGGTAAGAGGCTTAATGTAATATTAAGACATATATATTCATTGGAAATTCGCTGAGTACGCAGGTTTGCTGCGACGGGGGTATTTAGTTTTTCTAGTTTTGTTGGAAATAACTCTGAAATAATGTTCTTATACTTGAAAAACTGATTTATATGTATCGGGAATGTTGGTTTATAACTCTTTCTATGAGTATTTGTATCTAGACGTATACCTTTAAAAGTTGTCAAGTCTCGTGTAGTATATTTGACAGGTTTGCTTTTAAAAATCAATTCGAACAATCCGTTTGTTCCTTTGTACTTTTTACCACCTATAATTATATTATCTTGCTCGTCCACAACTAACCTGCAATCACCAATCATTAAACCTTCTCCTTCCAACCTAGCTCCGTATACATGATAATTTCTATTAGGTATAGTAGACGGTAACATCTTTAATACATATTTTCTACCGAGATCACCTTTAAACTGAATATCTAAACCCAATCTGCTAATATTTGACGGGCACCCTCTTGTATCTCTTCTTCTTCCTCTCCACTTATATCCTTTCCCTGTTCATATTGTATTTCATCTGGGTCATCTTCAGTTTCTTCAAGTTCTTCTTCGGTTCCTTCGTCAAATTATTCAGTTTCATCATCAGATTTAAAAAAGGGTAAAATTAAATCTCCTTCTGAAACTTTTCCAAGTTTTTATGATTTAAAGGATCAATAACTGGTTTAAATGTTGTTTCAAGAAACTTATCTCTCTCTCTGATACCTAGTCTTAATGCTCTGTTTTTACTTCTAATAGATTCGCTTAGCGATTTACCTCTTTTATCAACTTTTCTTGGTTAAACATGTTTACCCAACGAAAACCTTGTTCATAATGCAATTGTATTTCTATCCCTTTGTCTTTTGGTTATTAAAGTTATGTGTTCAGTTAACATTTCGTAAAATTTTCTTTTTAGGATTTATAAAGTATTTGTTTACAATATTTGTATCCAATCATTCTTCTTACTTTCTTTAATTTTAGATGCAGCCAAATCATTATAGAAATAAAAAAAAATTGTGCTTAAAACTCGAACAAAATAGTTCATATTTGACGTTATTTCTGACTGTAAAGTTCACAAATTTATAGCATCATTTTTATCTCGAGGATCATTAACATACTTTAAACGTTTATTACTAATGTTATAGTCACCCTCCGGTGTAAGAGGCAAACCGAAGTACGCTTCTTTGTCATAAGATCTTGATCTTACACCAAATTCGGTATAGCGTCCGAACTTGTCCACACTCATTTTACAAATGACTAAATCCTCGTTTACGAATGTATATATATATATAATTTTTATCCTTTCTTTTTTACAATATAATCACCACTTTCAGTTGTAAATATTTTACCATCAACATCAATTAATGCATCATCACTCATTCTTATATATACATAGTTTTTTGTTGTATATGGTCAATTATCTATATACTTAATCCGCTGACAGATGTGGGATCACCAACTAACAAATCATGATTGTACGCCATCAAATCAAATACTACACCCGCATATTCAAATTTTCTGTCTGTAACATCAAACCACACAGCCTGTGACATTTAATAAATGTCATCATCATATTCCCCCTTTGATAGATTCCTTATGAATTGTTTTTCAGCATCCCAATATTTGTCTTCTTTATCAAACATCATTACATTGTACTCTTTATCCCCCTGTTTAATTACGCTTTTATCACCCTTTGTTAATATTTGACCTACCACTGCTACATCTGTTGGCAATACACCTTGTTGTGTACGTGTTATTTGTTTACTGTTGGCATTAAACTTATCCTCATTATTTAATGTATTAGTCTGACTTTTTATAATACAGTCGTCGTTATTCTCGCCAGCTTTTACATTAGATATAGGATAATCTTTAGAGGCGAGTTTTTTATTCTCAAAATTCAATGTTATAGTCTGCAGCTTTGTAACACATTCTTTATCATTTATAGCATGTTTAACAATAACCAATATTTTATAATTAAAATTCCATTCGTCTTTATTTGATTTAGGTATTTGTGGGATATACAGCATCATTATTATCCGTACCACAAATTAAATTTCCAATTTTTCTTTTTAGCATCCCACTTATTTTTTTGGATTCTAAAAATTTGTATTTATTATCACCCTGTTTTAATAAACTATCCTCATATTTTAATATTTGATTTACAACTGCTACGTCACTTGGCAAGGTTCCCAGTAAAATGTTTGTTAATTGCTTATTTTTACCATCAAACTTAAGACCATCCAATGTCTGATGTTTTGTTACACAATCATTATCATCAACAGCGAGTTTAACACAAACTAGTTTTTTATTTCCAAAATCCCAAAATCCTTTACTCTTTGTTGGTACTTGAGAAACATTTACAGCATCACCGATTTCTTTGCCTTCCCCCGGATTACTAATTGTACGGTGATTAGCATTCCATTTGTCTTCTTTCAATTCTAAAGATTTATATTTATTATTACCTTGTACAAAGTTGTCTCCCTGTCTAGTTAGCGTTTGTCCCATCACAGGTACTTCGTCTGGTTGTTCAGCTGGTAGTACATTATTTATTTTACGTTTTTTACCATTCCACATATTATCTTTCAACTCTAAACATTCGTAATTCATTTTACCTTGTACAAAAGCATCTCCTTGTCTAGTTAGAGTCTGTTCCAATCTAGAGTCTAAATATATTGTTGTTACTGAATCTTGTTCATTTCCTGGATTACCGATATTTACAATTCTATGAGCTTTAGCATCGTACACATCTCCCTTAAGTTTTAAGCTAGTTGATATTTCCGACGGTAAAGTTTTTAAATTTATAGCGTCACTACTATCTTGAGGATCATTAACATACTTTAAACGTTTATTACTAATGTTATAGTCGCCCTCCGGTGTAAGAGGCAAACCGGTGTGAGCTTGTTTGTCATAAAATCTTGATCTTACACCAGATTCGGTATAACGTCCGAACTTGTCCACACTCATTTTACAAGTGACAACATCATCGTTTATGAAACCATTTATATACATTACCAAATGAAGGTCAATTTATTAATTTGATCTAAGAATATGTATTTATGTTATTGAATTAAAACTATTCGATCTAATCCCAATCTATATCTACCATTTTTAACACTTTGTTCCTTATCAATCACCAGGAATCCGTATTTATCTTCCCATGCTTTACTAAAGATTTGTTGTAACCTTTCAAACGCCATATCGGCACCAACATGATCGTTGTGTATATGTTTTAAATTCATATAGTCTTGTTTAATTATAACGATGATAATATTTGCGTTATCCCTAATCAACTGTTTTGGGAATTTGCTATATGTTTGACCAATGTAGTAGGGACAGTCTATATTGTGATATCTCCCCATAGCGAAATAGTTTCTTATGATATCATGGTTTTCACAAGAGACATCATCAAAAATAAAGACTGAGTAAGGGTTTGCTTCATTCGGTTACAAAATTTTATCACGCATCAAATTTGTACAAAATTACTTTGGGTTCTGTAAACTATATTTAACTTAGTTTCGCAATACGTAACGGAACCTTAAACTGACTGGCACCAGTTGGGAATATGCTTAAAAGTATCTATTTCCCATAACATTAACACAAATTGAAATCATTGTTCCTGTAAGTGTTAGGCGCTTTCACTTATTAAGTGTCCTTTTGCCATTATATATCCCTCATACAATAATTACTTCAAAGTCTCAGTACTACAAATTGATAAAAATGTGCAAAATAAAATAAGATACAACGACACACTCCAGCACGAAATTAAGTAACAAAGTGAACCCTCATAAAACAAGTAGTCAAGTCTAAAAATATAAATCTAATTTACTACATTCCCATAAAATTTTGTCTAAGCTATAACACAATTAAAAGGGTTGCCCTGCTACTGGGGTGTATCCTATGACAAGTACTTGGGTCCACACTCTTTCCCAAAATTTGAGTTCACACACAAGTACTAATTATTTAAACATCCCCAAATCAACAATTATATAAAACACTTATTTATTGAAAATTCCTTAATTAAATTTATACAGGGACAATTACATTCAATACGTTCATTGGAAACTCCTTATATTTATACGGGGACCTAAACATGTTATTCTTTAATTACTTCACGTTGAATTATTTTAACGCTTATTTTCCCTTAATATATATTAAGGCTCTTTACTTAAGGTTTACTTTATTCCAGACGAACCAAATTTAATGGGATTGCTACAAATAGATTTAATTATGTTTTACTACTCAATAAGGAGCTTGTACTGTTATTTGTGCTTTTCTTCATTTTAATTAAATTTTCTGGAAATGGAGCCTAACTTTCTATGCATTAATCTGAAGATGTTCCACATACTGTAAGTCCCAAAATGGTCCTGCCCCAATAGGTTCTCGGCCCTGGCTGCGGTGTCGCTCTCTGGGGTCGTCCAGGGGCCGCTGTCTGCCGAGCTCGCTGTCAGGGGTGGTCCTCGCTCTTCCCATGGGTGGTCTGTGGTGTTCTGGTCCGGGGTCTGTGGTGTTCTCGCTCGACCGAAGTTCGGGGTCACTCGTCCGGTAGGGGTGGGTCCGCTCGAACGTTTCGGGAGATCTATGTAGGTGGTCTTCCGTCAGCTTCCCCGTCCTGGACTCTCTCGGCTGGGATGGTGACAACCTCTAGTGATGAGGAATCTGTGTGCTCGTCTGAAGTGTGAATCTTGGTGACAGTCGCTGTGGAACTCTAAGGGCGGCTTAATACTCGTCCCCTAGATGTTCCTGCTCCTTTCCCAACTTTCCCAAGAATGACTTGCTTCAACCCTCTTCATTCCTCCCTCTTTTTCAGTTCCCTCTCTCTCTCTCTTCATGTTTTCCCCCAGATTATGACCATCCCATATTCTATTAACCAATCAGGGTGACGATTAGCCACGCCTCTACTCTTTGATTGGCTGATCATCTGTCAGAGGAAATACGCAATTTTTGAATGCTGATACTGACAATTGGTAAGTACTTTGATTTCTAGGCATTCAACTTTTCCACAAAGTGTTTACCCTACTATTCGATATGTTGTGTTAATAATTCCCACTGACCATTTGATACTTTTCCTAGTGCAAGCTCCATTCCCAGGCTTCCTTGTGTTTCCTACGTTCGATTAGCCACGTGCAATTCTTTATAAATTATTAGTCACACAAAACAATTGTAATTATATAATTTTAATAAGGTTTACAGAAAATTTATCCCTGAGTACAATATGTTATCCACTTGCAACATAATTTTGGTTCTCCCCAGAATAGTAATTTGCGTGTTGTCTGCAGATCCAATTTTTGGTAGTTGATTTTGATCTAAGTTTTTGATATTTATTAACCCAGCGTTAATTAAATTAACATTTGATCCAGTGTCTATAATACATTCTTGTGTTTCTTTTGGGTTAGTTGCCAGAGCTGCTGATAAGGTTAACGCAGGGAGTTTTTGGCTTTTTTTCTCTTCTCTCTTAAATAGCATCTGGTGTGAATCTTTATTCCCTAATTTTTCCTTTTTCCTTGGTCTATGCACCCTTTCGTCTGTTATTGTTGCAATTTCACAGCTGTGAACTATCTCTTCGTTTTCTTGGTCCTGTAATGCTCTGCATATTTTCTTCGTCTCCTCTTCTGCTATACGTAGTTCCTCTTCTAAACTCGTCCTCTTATATGGTCTCTGTCTGTTTCATTCTTCCTCCTCCTACTTCTTATCCTTCTGCTGTTTTGGTTCGGTTTTCACTGAAGTATAACTTGGGCTGTTCCTAGGTTTCCCGGGTCTTGGTGGACCGTATTTCTGTACATATTCCTGCATCATATGCACTTCTCTAACCTCCTTGATTTCCTTTTTGATCTTGGGATAGTGTTTGCAATTTTTCTTATGCACTGTTTCACTCAATGCGGGGAATTCTCTGTCGTAATTGTTTACTTGAAATGGATTTGTTGTTTTCGTAGGCTTAGGTGCTATGCTACAAGGCTGTGGAGTCCTCTTTGTGCTCTTAGTATAAAGAGGTCTTCTCCTTATTAGCTTTTTGCTTGTGTTGTGTGTTTTTAAGTCTGAAACATTCTTCCCGGTTATGGTTTTTCATGTCGCAATAATTGCAATATTTGGATCATTGCTGTGAATTCGTTTGGGCTTGTGGTGTCTTGTATCTGCAATCTTGCGTGCGATGATTAGTTTTATGGCAAACATTGCAATATATATCGCCTCCCCTGTAGCTATGTATAGATGTGTATGGTCTTGTAGCGTAGTTCTGGTATCTCGGGTTCCATTGCGGCCTGAAGTGGGACTGGTAGGCTCCTTGGTGTGGTGTGGTGCGTTCTGGTCTCCACTGCATGGGTGCTGTGCACTGTTGGTGGCTTGGTCGATATGTCGCTCCCCTGAAGCTGCTGCCTCTGTGTTGGTTGTAGTACACCCTGTTAGGATCTTGTGTATGAAGTTCTGGCCTTGGTTTTTGTGCTGATGGCTGTTGTATGTTCATGTTGGAGATTACCTGAATGAGGTTTTTTATCTCTGCTTGTAGGTTGTTGATATATTGCCTGTTGTTTTCTACTAGTCCCCTAATGCTTCCTGTTTGTTCCGCCCTGTTATAATTTTCCCTGTTCGCAGCCCTTATCTCCATTTCAGTTTCATTAATTTTAAGGTTTTCCTCTATTTGTGCTAAAATCTAACACGTTTCCGTGAGGATTCTTTCACAAAATTCGGGCCTTAGGCCTTGAATTATGTGATGAATAATTTTCTTTCTGGGGTGTCGGGATCGTGTCGCCTGCACAGTGCTTATACTTCTAAGTAATATGTGAGATCGGGTTGGTCCCTACCTTGCACCTTTTTTTCTAGTACGGTCTGAATTGTACCTTGCACCTTTTTTTCTAGTACGGTCTGAATTTTTTGTGCCTGTGCTGCGGGAGTAAATGTGTTGATGAAGGTTGTCTTAAGGTTTTCCCAGTTGTTTATTGGTTGCCCTTTACTATAGTGTTAGTACCAGGCTAATGCGGTGCCTGCTAAATGAGCTGGGAACAAGTTCATTTTGGAAGCGTCTTGCCAATTGTTGGAGTTTGCTGCAATTTCATATTTGTCGATGAAATCATTTGGATTTTCAGTTAACAGGCCGTGGTATGTTCCCGCGGAAATTAAAGGTAAATTTTCTCTATCCATTACTACTCTGTTTAATTTGTTCTGATGAGGGGGTGGTTCCGGAGTATTATCCCTTGTCGAGTTATTTCCCGTTTCCTGAGATGAGCTTTGAGATAAATTGTCGCTTGTGTTGTCTGAATTAAATTCTATTTCCTCATAATCTGATCCAGGGTGTTCGTTAGTCGGTGTGTCGTACAAACTTTCCCTTTCCCTAATAAACTGTTCGTTAGTTAACGATGAGCATCTAAATAAATCCACTTCTTCAAGGTATCTTTCTCTTAGTCCCTAACTTCCTTAAAATATGCCTTTTTTCTTCTGTCAAATTAGTTTTAAGATACGCTTTTAAATCGGCTACCATAGGTCTTAAGTTTGCAACTGTGACTTCTTCTCTATATATAATGCTGAATTTGTTTAAAATGTATTGGAGATGGGCTTTATTGACTCTGTGTACATCCGGGGGTAATCTTACTCGTCCTCGTCCCAGGGGCATTTCATTTTATGGAAAATTGGAATTTTGTATTATAGTTTCCTAATTGAAATTAAATATTCCTACTCAAAATGCTGTTTAGAAAATATTGTTGAAGTGTAAAGTTTTGAAGTGTGTTAAAATCTTCCCAATTGGTTGGTTATTTATTATAAATCTTTATGTGGTTTGGAAATTTCTTTAATTGTGATGTTTGTTTATAAGTTTTGTGAACTAATAAGTAGTTTAACTAATAATTAACCCAGGTTATTTTTGTCTCCTGAACGTTTTCACTATTCGGGTAAATTGTTTAGGCAATTGCTTTCTTTGTTTGGTTAGTTAAATTATCAAAACTTATTTTCTAAAAATTGATAAATATACCCTTCTTACACATAACACAAATACTTGTTATGTGATTACTCAAACCTTTGATAACTAAATCAAAACTGTTCCGCCACCACCTAAAATTATTTTGTTTTGTTTTTAATTATGTCAAAGAGTTGAACCGAACAAGGTGTCCTACAAGTCGGTTTATTTTCTATTTCGCATTTAGTTACCTAACTAGGCAAAACCCTTTTAACACAAACCGTACTGTAACTTAATTCTATACCTTCATTAACTTAACATTTCTTTATCTGTGCTGGCTCAATATTTTAGTAACTAAACCAAACCGGAAGCTATCACCATGTTAACTATATTTAACTATGTTTCGCAATAGGTAACAAAACTTTAAACTGACTGGCACACTTCTCGCTTAGTCTGTGAGAGAAACTCTAGGATCGAATATTGAGCAAACACAGACAAAGGATATACTGTTCACTGTTTTATTGCACACTTTAGAATCAGAATACATGCTAAAATTAAGATTGCACGGATAAGAGCTAAACAAATGGATAAAGGTAAAATACAATATGCAAAGGATATCGTCCCTCTGCAAGGAAAATGCCGCTGTTCGGGAATATGCTTAAAAGTCTCTATTTCCTATAACATTAACACATTGTGAAATCACTGTCCATGTGAGGGTTAGGCTATCACTGATTTAGAGTCCTTTTGCCATTATATATCCCTCATACAATAATTACTTCAAAGAGTCAGTAATACAAATAGATAAAAATGTACATAATAAAATAAGATAAAACGACACACTCTAGCATGAAATTAAGAAACAAAGTGAACCCTCATAAAACAAATAATTATGTTTATACAGGCAATCTCCAGCTAAATGAACTCAGAGAAAAATGTAACACTCTATAGAAATCATTGGCAGAAAAATAAACCGTTATAGCTCAATTTAAGCAAAAACAGGATGAAATAAAAATGTCTACACAAACAACAGAAAATGTTCACACAAAAACCCTTAACAGTTGAGCTTAGTAAGACCCAATTAGAAAACAAAAGCCTTCAAAAAGCCATAGAGATGCTGCAGAATGATAAAAAGAAACTAGAAAAAGAACTTTTGGACAAAAACAAACAAAACAAAAATTCCTTCATTGTTGTCCTTTTCTGAAAAATCAATGCCTTGAGAGGCCCTGGACAACCGTGAACAATAGATCGACACACAGAATGAGTGAATCAACACACCAAACTTTTGTGAGTGAAAACCGCTTTGACTTACTGCGAGGAAATCTCCAAAATGAAGCAAAAACTAATGAAAAGGAAACACCAAACACAATATATTCTGGACAAAAATATTACAAGAAAAAGCAACCACCAAGTTTTTACAATAAAACTGAAAAAAAAAAACAGCAGAAAATGAATGAAGTACTAATCCTGGCGGACAGCCATGGTAGATTTCTTGGAGATTTGGTTCAACAAAGGACTACAGCAAATGTCTGTTCATTTGTTAAGGCGGGGGCAAAACTAGATAAAATCACTGAAGAAGCAAGATAAATGACTAAAAGCTTGAAACAAGATGACTACATCTTAGTTGTAGGTGGGGCCAACAACACTATAATAATGGACAAGGAACAAATGATTGGTGATATTCAGGAGCTAATTAAATCAACACAGCACACAAACCTCATACTTGCCTCATTACCACTTAGACATGATGTGCCCGAACTTGACTTAGAGATCTTAACTTTTAATGCAAAACTGGAGATGATTGTTGAGAATCATGAAAACGTTGTCATCCTCCCCCTATACATCTACTTTTCAGGCATTATTTCACCCAGCACGGTTTACACCTTAATAAGAAGGGAAAAAACAAAGTTGCCATTACTATAGCAAAATTGATGGTAAAAAATAAGAAAACGAGGGTGACAACCAGAAATGACGACAGTAACACTTCAAAACTCAGCCTTTGCCGACATGAAATAAATGTAGTGGATGCAGACATGAAGAAAATCATGGAGACATTTAAACATGACCCAACTGTAGGATTTGCACACACTATTTCAGCAGACTTCAAGCACCAGAGACATATGTCTGCTGTGAATTTTAGACATACATTTGGAAGACCTGGCTACTCAGACTATGTTGATGGAAAATTAACATGTCAAAAATTTGGTAATGGAGCAACAATATATAGTCTTGTTACTAAATCTAATTACTATGGAAAACCAACGGATGAAAACTATGACTGTGCCTTTAGACAGCTAACAAAACCCTTTATTCACAGAGACCTAAAATTGTTATTGTGTTCACCGATGGGCTGTGTGAGAGATCAGATTGAACTGGAACATTTGTTTAAAAACCTAGTTGATTTCCAGCAAACAACAAATTCTACCATCTGCATTGTATCCTACAATCAAGAATCCCACCGAGTTCTAAGAAATGGCCTTTCTCATGAAGAATTTTCAAAGTCACTGAAAAAAGAATGAGTGAACATCAAAGTAAAATCCTTGGTGAAAAAAACAGGTTACATCTTCTTCCCCTAATTCTGCACTGCCTTCAACACACATACAACTGAAGTTCAGACAAATGAAGTCTCAGAGGAAACAGGTGATCTCAATTGTGAAGTACCACTCCTTCTGATACAAGTGGAAAATGAAGAAGTACAAGACGATAAAGAAAATGAGATATCTTCACTCAGCGCCACAACCCCATCAGCTCCCAGTGAAGCAGTGAGCATGCAGGACTTAAATCATACAGAAGACATCTCCATGACTGACTCTCTTAGGTTAAGTAATACAGATGATTCAAAAAATATAATATAGGCTGTAACTCTAGTGGCACATTCTCTCAAGTAAAAAACGAAAATAATCATGAAATACTTAGTATTTTCCATCAAAATATCGTGCATCTTGAATCAAGAATTGACCCTTTGCTAATTATTTTAGAAGAAATAGACCCTAAAGTATTAATTTTAACTGAACATAAATATGTTCAAAATAACATTAAACAAACTAATTTAAATAATTATGACATGGTTAATTATTATGCAAGGGGTAACATCCCTGGAGATGGAGTTTTAATTTTTGCCAAAGAAGGTGTGAAATGGAAAAAAATTAATCGGCCTGACATAAATGCTATTTGCGCTGAAAAAATATTTGAATGTTGTGCAGCTGAATTTACTATGAATTCAAACAAGATAATAATATGCGGATTCTATAGATCTCCTAAAATCAATTCAATGATATTTTTATTTAAAAACTGGATGAATTAATTTATATTCTTTTAAAAATCAACAGCAATGTAGTCTTAGCAGAAGATTTGAATGTTGACGTTTTAAGTAATGAAAATCACACAACAAATTTGATTAATCTTCTTACTTGTTACGGTTTTAGATATTTAATTAATGTGCCAACTAGAGTTACCATAAGCTCTGCAACAGCTATAGATAATTTGTTAACTAATATTCCTCATAACCACTGTAGGAGCAGCTCTTTGATAACGGCACTTTCAGACCATGATGGAATATTATTAGAAATTTCTCAAAAAAAATATTATAATTATTAATATATTATAAATATATAATATATTAATAATATTATTATATATTATTAGAAATTAATATTATTATAGATATTATAATTAATATTATTATAGACATTATTAATATTATTAGAAAAGTCCAAAAATAAGATTACTAAGCAAAACAGAAGCTTAATAGAATATAAACAAAGATTTAACAAATCAAATTTAAATATTTTCAAAAGATTCTTAGAAAAAGAAAATTCGTACTAGCTTTTTCAGTCTCCATGTAAAGATAAATTTGACACTTTTTATAGTACATTTATGTACTATTTTGATTTATCATTCCCAAAACTAAAATCCAGACACAGAGATGGCAACAGTAAATTGGAATGGATGAATGATGACATAAAGAAAGATAAAGAGAACCTTATTGGTTTGAATCAGGAACTTAGGAATAAAAAAAACACTTTTTTAAAACAAGCATACAAAATATAAAAAAATAAGTTTAAGAAAATACTTATAATGCTAAGAAGCGATACTACTCTAATTTATTAAAGGAATCACAAAATAAATCAAAGACAACTTGGAAGATTATTAACAGGGATCTGAGCAAAAATAAGAAACACGCTTATAAAAAAATAAAAGTTAAGAATCAATGTCATATAGAGTCTGACCCAGAGATAGTAGCAAATTTTTTTAATGACTATTATATAAATATGGTAGATTCTACACCAATAAATCACCAAGAAATAGCATAATACATAATCCAATTTTGCCTAAATTTTACTGCAAGCCAGTAAATGAAGAAGAGGTATCAAAATTAATTAGTAACTTAAAAAACAAAAATTCAAGTGGATTCGATGAGGTGCCAATTAGTGTAATAAAAGCAGCCGTTCAATTTGTAACTAAACCCTTAGTTCATGTAATAAATTCATCTTTTATTTCAGGAATATTCCCACAGAAACAGACAGAGTCCACATAAGAGGACGAGTTTAGAAGAGGAACTACGTATAGCAGAAGAGGAGACGAAGAAAATATGCAGAGCATTACTGGACCAAGAAAACGAGGAGATAGTTCACAGCTGTGAAATTGCAACAATAGCAGACGGAAGGGTGCATAGACCAAGGAAAAAGGAAAAATTAGGGAATAGAAGATTCACACCAGATGCTATTTAAGATAGGAGAGAAACAAGGCCAAAAACTCTATGTGGCAACCTTATCAGCAGCTCTGGCACCTAACCCAATAGGAACACTAGAATTTATTATAGACACTGGATCAAATTTTAATTTAACTAACGCCGGGTTAATAAATAGCAAAAACTTAGATCAAAATCAACTACCAAAAATTGTATCTGCAGACAACACGCAAATTAATATTCTGGGGAGAACCGAAATTATGTTAGAAGTGGATAACATTGTACTCAGGGATAACATTTCTGTAAACCTTATTAAAATTATATAATTAAAACTGCTTTGTATGACTAGTAATTTATAAAGAATCGCACGTGGCTAATCGATCGTGGGAAACACAAGGAAGCTTGCACTAGCAAAAGTAACAAATGGATAATGGGAATTATTAACACAACATATCGAATAGTAGGGTAAACACTTTGTGGAAAAGTTGCATGCCTATAAATCAAAGTACTTACCAATTGGCAGTATCAGCATTCAAAATGGCGTATTTCCGCTGACAGATGATCAGCCAATCAAAGAGTAGAGACGTGGATAATCGTCACCCTGATTGGTTAATGGAATATGGGATGGTTATAATCTGGGGGAAAACATTAAGAGAAAGAGGGAACTGAAAAAAGAAGGTCCACCGGGGGGGAGGGGGGCAAAATTGCTCCCAGACGAAAGTTGTTCGGGGCGGGGGTCTAGGTCAAACAGGTTCTAAACCGCTTTCACACCACATACGAATGGAGCAAGATTTCATCAACTGCTACCCGCTTTACTCTATCCGCCACCTCATTCCAGCTTTGATCTGCAACCAGTAAACACGCGCTCTTTACAACTCCATTCTGCTCTATTCTATTTTACGATGGCTTCTCCTCTGACTCCTAAAAAGCTTCGAAGACTGTAGGAATCCCTAAAGAACACACCCGAAAAAAGAAGAGGGTTCAAGAAACCAAGTTCATTAAAATCAAGTTTGAGCAAGAATGTTGCTAACCATCCACTGTACTTCCAGCGATGTTCAACTCAATTTCGTCCTTCTACTTCTACTTTAACTCGACCTTCTACTTCAACTTCAACTCGACTTTCTTCTGTTACAAAACCGAGGTTATGAAAGTCAGTGAATTGGTGACGCCGCTCTACGTCGCCAAAACTGAGTTCCGGAATCTGAAACGCATGACGGAATACAAACTTGTGGCTAAGAACTGTGCTGACATCTTCACTTTTGAACACCTCGACCATCACATTGAGGTACCACTATCTCTTCCGCCACCTCCTGAGATCGGCTACGATCAAGTGTTGTATTTCGTCCGGCTAGAGGAGAGGGTAAAGTGGGTTATTAAAAAAAATAAAACCTTCACCATCCCTTCATCACACAAACGGTTCTTTTCAGGACCACCTAAGCATTTCAAGTTAGGGACCTTGTCTTTAAATAGGCAGGAGACTTTGTTAGTCTCTGGTTTCTGTGCAACCCACTTTGTGTAGTCGCCGTAGGTGGTTACATAAGGACCGCTTTCAAACCTTTTATGGAAGTGACTTTGACCTTGACGAGGGGGGTGGAAAATGCTTCAGATGAAAGTTGCTCGGGGGGGTGATAAAATTCGTCCAAAGTATGCCATGTGGGTACTCAAATTACGTGGCTTGGCAAGACGAACAAGAAGGAGCAATCAGAACCCATATCTGACCAACGATATAGCAGCCGTAGTGAAAAAATAGCATTTTGAAGGATATGCCTGCTGCTGTAAAAAGATGATTACAGTTTACAATATTTAAACTTACCATATGTCTTGGTTATCGTAGGATCATAAGTTGGTGGGTGGAACGTTGTGGTGGGGGAAGGGTAGGCGCCTATCCTACAAGCTAGCGTTACATCACTGTACTTCCAGCTCTTGTGGAATGAACATCGACATATGGAGTTTTTTTTTAAGTCTGAACATGACACAGTTTTACAGGAATATGAGGAAGGTGTCCTTCAGTAGTCCACTTGCCACCACCTTCTATTTCTCCGACTGTGAAGACAGAATATCTACGCTTTTAGTGGACTGTGAGTGGTTCCATCGTGGAAAATCAAGGCTGAAACATTCTTAGCCAGTTGTCTGCTACGCAATGAGCAAAACATGAATACATGCACTAGTTTAAATCATAGTAACTGTAATAATTATACACATACAGTGTTGAGCAGGGGCGGATCCAGAGGTCATGTTTGGGGGGGGGGGCGGTCACCGAAATTTACCCTTCCCCCTTCCCTGTAGATGGTCCCTGGCACCCCCATTATTGTTTTTAACTATATGAAATTATACAACGAATGAAAGTAAGTCAACATAATGTATCAATAACCTTGTACTCAAGAAAAAATAATCTTAGCTTTATAAACAAGCTAAACAAAAATTAACATTCGTTCTACTGCACCCGACCATATATAAAAATAAAATGTTTAGGCATTACACTTTTTTTACGCATCTTCTAAAAACAAGTAAGATGCCTAAATAAAAAATTTATTTTTGTATTTACCCACGCGAAAAATTATTTACAAAACGTATTTGAAATCTACAACATTGAACTATATTACGCGAAGATACAATTAGGAATGAGGCTGACAGCCACGGTCAAACATCTGAAAAATTAAAATGTCGTACCACATTTTTACAAAATAAATCACTTGGCTTATGAGCTTCTGTTTGCACGCAATTTAATCTTTGTTTCCTCTTATTTCATTACATTGCACGCAATTTAATCTTTGTTTCATCTTATTTCATTACATATAATTCGATTCACTTTTTTCTACCAGCCTAGCCACTGGATATTTATTTGGCAGAGGCTACGTACACGTCCGACGTGAGCCGCTACTGTTCACGTCCGTTCCAAATTATGCACCGTACGTTACTTTTCCTGTGATTTGTAAAACAAATTGAGAGCCAGAAAACCTCCTAACCTAACTTAACGTAATCTAACCTAACCTAACGTAACGTAACCTAACCTAACCTAAGCGGTAGCGAAGTGAATTTGCCCTTACACTGGAGGTGTACGGAGTCACTTCGTATTTATTTCCTAGCAACAGATTACGCAGTTAACAAAAATCAAACCTAACCTGTAAACAAAACACCGCTGATAGCAAACGACGGTAGGCGGGCGAAATCCACTGAGCTCTATGTTATATCTGGAGTCACCACTCTGTGGTTAAAAAGCGTGCCGCTGTGTTTATGGTCGTTATGTTGGCCAGATGTGTTTATGACCCTTTGGTGGTGTAGTTATTTCATTTCCTACTGGTTGAAATTTTGACATCGTCCACCCAATGCATTTTCATTGGTCCAGTTAACGGTAAGGTGACAACACAATAGAGCAAAAAGTCAGTGTTGACGGCACGTTTTTGGAAAATATTTAGGCAGAGAGTAGTGACTCCAGATATAACATAGAGCTTAGTGGTGAAATCCAGTAAAATTTAATCACCGAATACAATTGTAGCAACCTTTGCTTCTAAAATTGACCTCGAAGACCATACACTGCATTTTCGGTCAGTTAACTGGCAAAACTGCAACAACTTTGAGATACTTTGGAATATCCATGTTTTTGTAAGATGATTTTAGGTTAAATACATGGATCTAAGTAATGTGTTATATACTAAAATGGAAGTCTAAAATTTCACCTGCCTAATAGTGTGTATTTGATTTCATTTAAAGAAACTTTTAGGTTCGTTAGTTTGAATTTTAATGTAACCATGTAAACGGGAGCGGCATAATTTGACTATCGGAACCGGAAATAAAACACAAAAATTCTTAGGTTTGGGGGGACGACCGCCCCTACCGCCCCCCCTTGGATCCGCCCCTGGTGTTGAGCAAATGTCATTGAAGTTTTCAGTTACGGAGCTAAGGTCTTAACAGTGTAAGAGCTAAACCCTAACTAACGCATATATCGTGGTTATTGTGTGATGTAAAACCTTAGTGGGGGGAACGTTGTGGTGGGGGGACTGGTGTGGTGGGGGGAAGGGCGGGTACCCATCCTACATGCTTGCACAACATCACTATACCTCTGACTCTTGCCTAGTACACATGGACTCTCAAATCCAATACAATACTGTTTCTTCCACATCTCCTTATAATATTGAACAAGCTGTCATTAATGAAAATACAATTGATCAAATACAAGTACAGTACATGAAGTTTCTATCACAACATCTTCTGATGCGGAAGCAGTTATGTTATCCTTGATAGGTTTTGACTAATAGATATTTTACTAAACAAACATGGCAGGATGCATTAAAGGTGAAGTGAACTTTGCTGTTATATCTACTGTTTCACAAACTTGGAAAATAAAATTGGAAACACCCGATCCAGATATTGTGCACTATTTTTAAGACATACACAAGACACAGCAAACACCAAGGACTCTGCGCATATGTCATGGGAGGAAACTTCTAAAACTACACACACAGAAATTATTGTAAATAAAATAAAATTAAGAAAAATTGAAAGTTAAAACCACTATCTTGCACAGGTTTCATTCGATATATTGAATCACTACTATCGAAATTAAACTTGTGCAAGACTTCTTGTTTGAAACATCCTCAGGATGACCTTGAACTTGACCTACCTCACCTTGAAGTCATCAGCCACGTCAGCTAATACGTCAGTGGGATGTCAGCAAATACGTCACTTCCGGTCACCTGACCGGAAGCTGTCGATCAAGTGAGCCAGAAGCTCCAAAAGCACACTACTCTGTTCACACTACAAAACAATGGAAGTCACAATTCATTTCGGCCACTTAACTAGGGAAACTCACTACGCTTAATTGTTTTCTGTTAAGAGTTTTAATTCTCCTTGATAATTTTGTATTTTGAATCGTATAAAAAATTCCTTTATTCCATAAATCGTACATGGTACATAGAACAGAGTCATTCATATAGGATTTAATGTACACACAATCAATGTTCATACACCAGAGTATTACTATATTAGAATAAAAAATATCCTTATTGTTACAAAAACTTCTACATTCGGAAGGATACAGTAATGTAAATATTTGTTTTTTCTAATTTAACAGATTAAATTGGGATGACGTAGATGATTATTTGTTACAGGCTCCAATCCGAAAGTTTGAAACGGTTGTGTTGCCTCTGTCGCATTTCGAGCCGTATTTCCGAGGGCACAAGCGAGAGAATTCGCCGCCCCTCGACATCAGCAACATCACTAGCCTCGCCCTGCTCATGTATGGGGGCGGCTACCTCCCAGTCAAGCAGTCAGGGGCGTCGTCCCTGGAGATCGACTGGATCAAAGCCGTATGAGCCGTCCACGCACTCGCTAGTCGCTCAGCCAACCACCCACATCACTCAAAAATATTTATTTTCTATCGAATTTATGATCAATTATTATTCTGTATCCGAAGTACTATGAGAGTGTTAATGTACAAATGCTCAGTTTTTAATATTTGTTGGTGGATGATACCAAAGTCTTTTGTAAACAATTTTTAAGGTTTTAATTATATTAGTTTCAATACTATAATCTGTTCTGAATATTTATTTTAATAAATTCTGATGCCTTTTACAATTACATGCCGTATATTCACAGGGTCGGAGTTACAGTTTTGCCGACCCTAAGCTTGATATTGCTTTTACCGCCCTATAAGGGTTCTGATAGCTGGATCGCAATATACAATTTCACCATGGGAGGATTTTAATTTATGGTAGAAACTTTTGGTTTTACCATAGGGGAGGGGCGAGTAAAAACCAGATTACGAAACATGAAATGTAAAATGTTGTCCACTGACTATTTAGGTCTAAAATAGGAAAGTTTAAGACCTTTTATCCTGATGGTCCCTTAGGGCTTCGCCCCACTGGTGTTTAAAGCTAAAATTTTATTCTTAAGAATATTAATTTTATTTGACCGGATGGAAACACAAACAGATATTCATTATTCAAAATAGTTCACGAGGTTAACCACAGATTGAAACCGCAAGTGTTGTATTCCTCGGGTGAATCCGGGTTCCATAGTGGGAAGTTTCTAATAAGAGACAAGTTTTTCAATAAGTTAATTAACTTAGTTTTTGGGGTTAAATTACAGTAAATACCATAGTTCTATAAATACTAAATGTTAAAACTATGAATTAAATATTAATAGGTATTTCTTGCATCGACATTGGCCTACGAGAAAATGTCTATTTTGCAGTCAACTGTTCGGCTTGCTCCACAGTTGACAACACTAGAATTAATATTTCCCATTTTTAGCGAATTTCCCCTATAGGGAAGAAGCTATTACCGTAGGTCTCATGGTAAGACTTAAGCCCGAGACCATGATAACTTTTTGTTTTGAGGTTCCCAGATGCCAAAAACGCTATTCGTTAAAATTTATATATATGTATGTATATATCTATATATATATATATATATATATATATATATATATATGTGTGTGTGTCCGTTAACACGATAACTTGAGTAAAAAAGGTCCGATTTTGATGAAATTTGGCTCAAATGTGTAAAATGACATTCATGACTTTAAGTTCGAAAACCAGAAAAATCGGATCATGTGAAGGGGGGTTTATGGGGGTTTTAAATTTTCCAAAAATCAGTTTTTTGCATTTTTCACCCTAAAATTTTTAAAGAACTTAATTTTGGTTTTGACCATGTTATAGAGCTTAAAAAACAAATAATATAGTTTTTTGAATTATTAACCTAGGTTGAGTGGTTGCGGAGAAAATCCAAAAAAAACCTACTCATAAAATCTCCCATGTTAATCTTATGGAAAAACGGTTTTTGGTTTTTCCTCAGTTCATTTTAATGTAAACTTCACATTTGCTTTTACCAATCTGTTCAGCTCCACAAAACCATCATTTTGATGTTTAAATTGTGATTCTACGCCCAACCGTTGCAGAGATATTCAAAGTGCTAAACACAGTACGTTGTCCAATGTTATCCTTATGGAGAATAAATAAAATTTGATATATCGATTATTTATGGATGTATGTTGATGAAACTTGGTATGTGGCTTCATGTAGTATTGGTATATTGATATTTGCACAAAAAATTGATTTTTTGTTGATTATTCCCGTAGCAGCAAACCTGCGTACTCAGCCCCCATGTTATTCTTATGGAGAATAACTAGAATGTTATATAGCGCTTATTTATGATTGAATATTGATGAAACTTAGTATGTGGCTTCGCCTGGTTAAATTCTATTTATATTTGCATAAAAAACAATTGTTTGTGTTCCTTGTTTCAGCAAACCTACGTACTCATTACCAATGTTATTCTAATGGAGAATAATTAAAATCGCTTATATGTGAATATATTTTTATGAAACTTGGTATGCGGCTTTATGTGGTATTAAGCGGCTTTATGTGGTATATTATGCATTGGAAATTCGCTGAGTACGCAGGTTTGCTGCGACGGGGGTATTTGAATGTTCATAAGAATAATATTGGCACTTTAACGACTGGTAGGGTAGAGCCTACATTAAAATCGGTGTCAAAAACTATTTCTATTTTAGACATAAAAATCTGTGTGTACCAAATTTCACCTCTCCAGCAATTCAGGAAGTTACAGCACTTTTTATGAACAACCCAGGGCTTTCACTTTTAAATATTAAGAAGACAAATTATATATGGTAATTTTTGCGTAAGTCTTGTGGTATATCTTTAAAATCTATCCCTAAACCTATTTTAACCTTAAATAATCATCTGAACCTGAAAGTTATCCTTTGTCCATGGTTCACAGTTTCTGGGAAGTCAGGGAGGGTGAGCGAAAGTCAGGGAAATGTTGGAAAAATGCCAAGTCAGGGAAAATTACTGATATTTTACACAGGTCAGGGAAATATTTTTATTTAATTGTAAACGCAAAGCAATACTGTGCAAAAATCAAAACTTCGTAGATTTTCGTTAAATTGGCCTTTATGAAGAGGAAGTGAAAAAGATAAGACAAAGTATGTTTTGGACAACAACAAACTGTTGTAAACACTGAAACAATAAAATAAAAAGGAGGGCGTTGGACTGCTATGGGGAAGGTGAAGGATGATAAAAAATGGAAAATTTACTATTTGGTCAGAGAAATTCAAGGAAATCATTAACCAAATGAAAGTGTAAACCATGTTGTTGTAGTTTTCAGTTTTAGAGTATTTAAACCATAGCCCATACTAATACTTTATTTCCTGCATATCTCATTTGATTGTTGGTACAACCACCTACTTCAAAGAATGTTTTGAATATTTGTACATTAGACTAGTTACAGAGTATGCTAAGAATTTCCCTGAATTTTGAGTTTGTGAAAACCCCCCAAAAAATATACATATCCTAACAAAATATACCAAAGTGGCAATGTGGGAGATTAGAAAGTGTTATAAAACAGAGAAAATGAATCATCAGCTTAAGTTTTATGCAGATGACACCACTGACTGATTTGTGACGATCGTACATTGGAGCCAGTTTTTATTGCTGAAAATTATGTGTTTCAGTTTTATGTGTAAAAAAACTGTATGTGCTTCATATTTCTTCATATTTTATGTGACTGTAATTCACATTCCAAAAATGTGGCAGTGATTGATTACAAAAATCTGCCGCCCCTAAAATTCTGCTGTCCTGGTCCCGGGCCCATGCGTAAATCCAGACCTAACAAGGAAAATACCTTAAACATACATTACCTGTATATCTTAATACCTTACCATTACCTTAATACGGACCTGTATATACATTAAAATGAGTTACAGTGGAGCTTGGTTGGTTGAATATAAAGGGAACACAGTTATTTCTAAGTATCCAAACATTCAAATTATCAGGTTCAATTAAAGATACAAAAATAGCTATAGGGGCACAAAAAGCATTGAAATACCCTATTTTAAAAATTCCAGAGGTTATAACTATCCGAGTTTGAGTATACATGTTTTAAAAGATTCTAAATATACATTTTTTAAATAACACAGTGTATGGTTCAAACATCTAATACCTTACTACAAATATATGGCTATATTTTACAATTATTTGTTCATCATTACTATTTTATTCAGCTCAAAAACAGATAAATATATCTGAAACAACTATCCTATGTCCAGTGGATGTATTAAAGTGTTCAGTGCGTTGTCCAATAATAATAAAAGCAAAAAAATTATTGGCACAAGCACCGATCCCTGAGGAAATCCGAACATATGATCGTTTCATCTGATTGCTGATAGAAAACACAACAATTACTGTCCACAAAAGGAATTAAAATTGTCTGCTTTCTATTATTTGTAATGAAAGAGGATGACGAATGAAAACCAGTTCCTCTTATAATAAAGTGTTCCAACCTCCGCTATGATAGCGGACAATTAACAGTTGGGCTGTAGCCATTAGCATATGTGGTTGTACACTGTCACTGTTGCCATTTTGCCATAGAAAAATTATGGCAAATTATTAGTACTAGAATGTTATTCCGATCAGCTGGTGTGGAATTTTGGCAATTGTGGTGAGCAAAACCGGCGGTGAACTTTAAAACGGCAGTTGCTGTCGGAAAGATCTAGAAAGATAAGAAAAGTCCAGCTGGGAAGGGGACGCAGTCGCTTCTCTCTCACTTCTGCTCCATCCGTCCGTGTGTTCGTAGGTCCAGGCTAGGTGTCTTCACGTAATAAAAATCTTTGAAATTTGTGCGCTTCACTGTTTAGCGGAGTTTTTTCTTTTGAGGCCAACATTAATTTGTCATCAAATTAGATTTGTTTGGACCTGGAGGAAATAAATTCGTTTTTGTAAAAAAAGATGTAAATTATCGGGTTTTGCTGCAGCACAAATCTCGTGATGAAACGCGAAAATAAGTGAACGCATATTCAAATTTTTCTTGTCGAAGTCAGTGAAATACCTCTCGAGTGAGCTAAAATAACTAAAAATAAACATCGAGGACACCAAGCCGAGGCGCGTAAAAAAAGCGGATTTAATAGAAATAAAAAAAAGTTTGTTTGTTTTATGGGCCATTCATGTCGTGTGTTTGTCAGAACGTGTTTGTCTATGTGTATGTGGTGAGTGTTTAAATTATTTATTTGTATGTTAATTTATTGCTTAAATATAGTTGCACCAAACAAATTTTTATTTTAACTGGTTGTATTTATGCCTAATTATTGAGTTTTTAAAGGTTAAAGTTGTCAATTTATTGAACCTAGGTAAGATCATATATTATGTAAAATTGTTGTAGCTTTTTTTAAAGGTTTTAGTGTTGTAGGGCTAAACTGTATTCAACCTAGGAAAGATCATTTATGAATTAAATTTTGATAAATTGTATGCTGGCAGTATATGGTTGTATTTTAAAGGTAAGTTTTCGTTTAATTTAAAAAAGATTATTACTGGGCAATTTTTTTAAATCAATTTTTGTGACGTGTTAAGGATTTTTGAGATGAGGTAAACGAAATGGTATATAATCTGAGGATAAAGAAATGTGTAGTTGCGTGTTGGAGTAGTGGTCAATAATAATTTCACAAAAAGGCTCTAAACAAGTTGTACAATTGTGGGTTGTGCAGTCAGGTCCCTTTGCCTTGTTAAATAAAAATTCAAAAAAATTATCAGCTTAATAAAAACCGAGTGTCCCTGATAGGAAGTGAAGGTGTGGTGTACAAATTCACAACAGTTTATTTTACACCACCAATTATACCTCACAAAGGTGTTAGGAGGAAATTAAGGGGTTCTGGCCGGAACCTAGGTGTGAAAATAATATTGCCAACCCGAGCCTTATTGAGTTTTCACTTTATAACTAACCAAACAAGATTTGATTATACATGCTACTGCTCTGACAGGTGACTCACATCATATCCAAAAATACTAATTGTGTCAGATATAGCCTCTATTAAAGTTAAGTTGTACATCACAATAGTTGAAAACAAAATCAAAAAAATAGTCAAGCCCCCAAAGAAAATAATCATATTTGTATTATCGCTGCCATAGCTTAAATAATAAAATAGAACTGTCAGAGTTGCAGGGAAATACATTGATCTTATAAAAAAAATGCAATGGTTGTTAAATTAATTTTTCCCAGTGTTATAAATAAATAGTTTTTTCTATAAAAAAGTTATCCTGTTTTAAAATAGTGTGGGTCACATTGTGTCTAAGCTTTTACAAGCAGATGATATATTTTGAGGTATATTTTAGCTATTAGTATTTTTTTTGACTTGATAGACCCTAACTCAATTGATCCACTAGTGTTCCTCTGGAAAATTACATTAAGAAAAAAATGGTTTGAGCTATCTTCCACTGCGCCAAACTTTGCGAAATTAATAAGAATTTAGTTTTTCCCCAGGTGGGGGGAAACTATAAATTTATGTGAGGAGTTTTTGTGTATGGTGAATTTATATTAAAATTATTTCTTGGGAGAAATTATTAGTATTATTTTTCTCCATAAGAAGGATAAAATTTCATCACATAAATAAATTATCCTTATTAAAAAAAAATTCTTCACATAAATAAATGTTAGCAGATAGAAATTGAGAGGAGTCTATCTGGTCAAATTGTTTGGTGCAAACTATAACGTTACTATAACTTATATACAAAATAAGAGTGTGATATATATATATATATATATATTTATAAATTGTTATGGTATTTATTCAGAGTTTATAGATTGTTGAATTTATATACTGATGTCCGTGTTTATAAATATTTGTATGTGTTGAGAATATCGTTCGGTAGTAATTGTTGAATATTTGAACAAATATAGAATAAGTAGAATAAAAAATTGGAAGGTGTGACCCTAGAAAAAGGTTAAAAAAGGTAGGACATGTATTCAAGGCATTTTTTAACAACCGCATCAGACAGACGAGAACGCATGTTCAATCGTGTCAACATGGTTGGCAGTCATGGCAGTGCTGAGCGGGTGGTAGGGGATCGGCAACGACCTTCAGCTCCTCCCCCCCCCAATGTCGAGCCCCCCTCACCCAAGCCCAACCGGCGGTCAGATAACAATGAACGATTTGAACAATATGCCAGCCGCGCACTCGACGCGAGTAGGAAATCAAAATCTTGGTGAACCGCGAGTTGATGGTTTGCATAACGAATCGTTAATGGATTTGGAAGTAGAGCGACAATATCAAGCGGTTACCTTTGACCCCAGAACGCATTCAATAGATGTTATACAAGGTGCAAATGGTTACAATGAGCCGGATTTTTGGAGTATGAGTGCAAATTCGGATGCAACACAATATAGAAATATACCGAGTGTAACACGTCATGATTTTGTAGTAGGTTCCCAGACCAATCCATTTTTGCCGGGATATGAGATGGATCGCGTGGATCGAGCGAATAGGTTTGGTAACACTCAATATCATTACAATGTGGGCAACGCATGTTCGATCGCTCCTCCGCATGTAATGTCGACAAACAATGCATGTTATCAGGTGGTTCCCCAGCATTCTCAATTATTTTTAGGGCAACAACAGATGACAAAAACTGATCGTACAGTGGTGTTAGAATTGATAAAAAATGTAGGCATTGCAGATGGGACCGATGAGTTTCAGCTATTGGCATTTTTGAAGGATTTAAAACCTCTTTTTGATATTGCGTCAAATTATTCAGGGGAAATTGTAAAATTGTTGATTCCAAAAACAAGAGGTCAGTTGTTCAAATTGTGGGTAGAAGCGACGACAGCAGGTGTGAGATGGGAAGATCTACACTGCGCGATTTTGGCGTACTTTTTGCCCACGGCACGATTGAGGGAGTTTGAATTATTAGAGCTAGATCGACCGCAGCGTCAAAACGAAACTTTTATAGAGTACGTTGAAAATGTTATAGCGGCAGCTTTTGCATTGCTAACTAAGATGACAGAAGAGGAGGTAATCGATACGGTTTTGAGTAAATGTGATCCGGGGACGAAGGCGCATTTTGCTTTTAACAATAAGCCGAGAAATATAGGAGAGCTCAAGTTTTTGGCGAATAAAGTGACAGGGTCGATTAAGGCGGAAAACAGATATTTTGGTATGCATCAGATGAGTAGTAGTAGCCGGAATGTAATGCAAGCGAGTAAGCCTAACTTCACTAGGCATAATCCTCAAAATTTTGCTCGACCAAAGAGAAATGAAAATGCAGGGAATCAAAACGAGCGGGTAATAAAGTGTTACAAGTGCAATGGCGAAGGGCACATTGCGAGAAATTGCGCGTCTTTAAACTGATTACGAACTCCGTAAGCAGGCGCCGGGGTTCTGAAAGCGATTTTAAGTCTGCGAAAGTGAGTGCAGTGAACTTGATGGGAAAATTACCTTTAATCAAAGTAAAAATAGGGGATCATGAAAGTGTAGCACTTTTAGATAGTGGGGCAACGAAAAGTTTTGTTAGTAAAAAATTGTTTAATGAATTAAAAGGGCAAAGATGTGTAAAAGGGGTAACAAAAATTAGTAATCACATGGAAACTGCAAATGGGTCAAAAATACCAATACGACAGGAATTGAAGTTGCACATAAAAATTGATGATTTATCATGGGATTATTCATTTTGGGTATCGAATGAGATTCCGTATGACATGTTGTTAGGTTATGATTTCTTTCATTTTTCTAAATTAAGTCTGAACATGGCAAAACAGGAAATTAAATTCAATTTTGGGGGGGAGAAGGAAAGAATTTTTTTATTACTAGAAGAGGATAATTTAAAATCAGAAAAAATAAAGTTTGATGATGCAGACATGAGTAGTGAGGTAAAGGAAAAATTTAACAGGCTATTGCGAGATTATGGAGATGTTGTGACAGGAAAAATAGGTAGGGCCAGAGTTGCACCTTATAAGCTCCGGGTGAGCAAGGATGTAAAACCGTTTAGGATGAGACCTTTTCAGATGACGCCAGAAAAAGTAAGGGCAATGAGGGAAATTATTAATGAATTGTTAAGCAGCGGGGTAGTAGAAAAAAGTCAGAGCGAATTTAGCAGCAATTGTTTTTTGGTTCCGAGGAGGGAAAAAGGGAAATATAGATTGGTAAATAATTATAAAACATTGAATCAGTATATAGAAATGGATAGTTTCCCGAGTCAGACGGTAGATTCAACGTTTCAATATTTACAGAATGCACGATTTTTTACATCGATCGATTTGGTTCACAGTTTCTTTCAAATAGAGTTGAGTCCATAAATATACAGCGTTCAGTACCAGTTTTGGTAGTTATCAATGGGTTAGAGTGCCACAGGGATTGAAAATAGGATCACAGGCGTTAAATAGGGTAGTAGATGAGGTGTTAGGTGACCTGAAGTTTAAGTGCGTAGTCAATTTTTGCGACGATGTATTGATTTACAGTCCCGATGAAGAGACGCACTATAACGATGTAAAAGCTGTACTAAAAAAATTGCGAGAGTATAACTTGACGGTAAACCCGGAAAAATTGAAGTTAGCGAAACGTGGCGTTCAGTTTCTAGGGCATTACGTATCAGATGGAAAATTGCAGTTAGATCCGTCGAGAACAGACGTCATAAAAAATTATCCCGTCCCAAAAACTGTAAAGCAAGTGCAGCGACTTGTGGGTTTGGCGAGTTTCTACAACAAATTCATTCCGAATTTTTCCGAAATTTGTTATCCCTTAAATCGACTGAAGAGGAAAGCTGTAAAATTTAAATGGACAAAAACCGAGCAGGCAAGTTTTGAGAAGCTGATTGAGGTCCTGACCTCACCTCCCGTTCTGCACTTGCCAGATTTCAATAAAAAGTTTGTTTTGAGCTGTGACGCATCAGACCATAGTATAGGCTGTGTACTTCAACAAGAAATAAATGGTACTTTAGTAGTGATAGCATATACTAGCAGGGCTCTTCAAAAAAATGAACGGGCCTATTCCATCTATAAACGAGAGCTGTTGGCTTGTCTCTGGGGATGCGAACGATATCGCGAGTTTCTGTTAGATAAACCCTTTGTATTAAGGACCGATAATCAAGCAATCATTTATCTGTGGAAATCAGACAAGACGACAGGTCAATTGGCCCGCTGGAAATTACGATTATCAGAATTTCCGTGTGAGATAGAACACGCGCGTGCTACGCAAAACATACCGGCCGACACCTTATCTAGACTGTTCGAGCCAACGCCGGAGGCAACAAGGAATGATGTGAGACCTGAGCATACTCTGAATTTTTTGCAACATTTTCCAGAAGTTTTTAATGACGTAGGGCTAAAACAAAGAGAGGATCCAAATTTAAGGGAAATAATAGATAAGCTGGAAAAGGGAGAAATTGTAAATAATTATTCGTTAAAAAATGGGGTATTGAAGTATCAAAAAAATAAAAATTGTCCCCCCAAAGTTTGTGTACCAGAGACCTTCAAGCAGATCGTTTTAAAATTTAATCACGATACTTCTTTGTCAGCACATTGGGGTATAAAAAAAACCACAGCAAAAATAGCAAAAGATTTCGCTTGGAAATCAATGTTCGAAGACATAAGAAATTATGTACGATCATGTAAGTTATGTCAATTGCATAAAAATCCGCAAAATACGAAAGTGGGACTAATGAGTTGTACCTTACCCGAAAGATGTATGCAAAGGTTGCACATTGACCTTTTTGGCCCATTAGTAAGATCAAAAAACTGAAATCAGTATATGTTAGTTTGTGTAGACAGTTTTTCGAAATTTGCTTGGTTCGTTCCGCTTAGAAGGGCCACTTCCGAAACGGTAATAAAAGCAATGTCGGAAAGAATTTTTGCACAAAATGGAGTAGTAGAAACGGTTATCAGTGACAATGGCAGTCAGTTTACATCAGCTCGATTTCGATCATTCCTATTCGCACTTGGAATCAAACACATAACGACGAGTGTAGCTAGGCCACAAGGCAACCAATCTGAGAGGGAAAATCGAAATTTAAAGTACGCACTGAAAATTTTTCACAGTAAAACTCAAGATAGGTGGGATGAAAATTTAAATTTCCTAATGGTAGGAGTAAATTCCGCCCGCCATGAGAGTATAGGTATGACACCCGCCATGGCTTTAATGGGCAGAGAGTTGATTAATCCTTTACAACTGGCGTGGAACCTCATCGAAGAGGTAACACCAACACAGAGTGTTGAGGATAGAGTCAGCAAGATTCATAAACATTTGAAAGCGGCCCAAAGTAGGATGAAGCTAGCCTACGATAAAAATAGGCGAACTTCGCCTTACAAAGTAGGCGACCAGGTATTGTATAAAGTTTACATCCCCAGCGATAAGGCTAAAAAGATTAGCAATAAGCTTTCGCAGGGATGGAAAGGCCCGTGGACTGTGTTGGAAGTTTTAAATAATGTAAATGTAAAGCTAAAATTGAATGAAGATCCAACAATCGTAAAAATTGTTCACGTTGCTCAAATAAAAAGGTTTTATGACCGATAATTTTTTTTGAAAAGCCTATGTTGTGTAAAAAATGTACAAATTAGTTATAAGCATGTATGTATATAGGAACTAGGTGTGACCAGTGGAGACCATGGACATAACACTACTGGGAGACAGTCAGGTGCTGAGGCTTCAAAAGGTGTGGAAAGAGTCTGACCATCTGTTCTCCGGCAATATGTGCACGATCAGCGGCTGTACTACAGGACAGTTAAAGTGCCTAATATCTGAACGGCATACCTCCTTCCGTCACACTTGTTTCGTGTTAACTGGTGTCAACGATGTTGTGTCGAACATTCCAGTGAATCAAACAAAGAACAATATCAAGTCCATAGTTAAATTTTTAACAAAGAAGAATTTTACCGTTTTAATTTCAACCCTCCCTCCAACTTTACATAACTCAATAAATATAAATAACAGCATCAGAGACATAAACATTTTTATACAGTCATTTCAACCGGTGACCAGTGAAAAAGTCATCAATTTGCATAAACTTTTTAAACCGTTTAATACAGAGGATGAACATTATTACCAGTGGCGTTATAAACAAGGAAGACCAGACCTTATTCACTTGGCGGCGCCAGCATTCCAACAGCTGATAATCCTTATCAGAGATAAGAGCGGCTCGACTGGACTTCGCAGCGGCACACCCCCCCCAGCCCACTCATCAGGGGACGCACAGGCCTTGGTTTCTGACACTGCTCTCTACCCGACACCCAGAGTCGACCTACGTCGCGACAATCAGCGCACATCGAGGCTGCCGCCAAAGAGTTGCTGAGTGATGTCCGAAGGACAGAACCATACTGGTGGAGTTGTGCGCGACTCGCCCGCTCTGACAGCTGTAGTTTACTCGAGGTGCAAATGAACAGCATGTAGAATAAAATAAGATGTAAAAAAACAAAAAACTTGTATAACAAATTGTTGAAGTACACCTAAGCGTCAGGGTCACACCTACAAAAAATTGTTTGCTGTCTTATTTGTCTTGAAAAAAAGGTTTTGTGTGAAATTGATTCCGAGAAAGATTAGGGAAAATTCAGAAAAACCTTCGGCCTGCGGAACCAATTTTTTGGACAGGGGGCTTATGTGGTGAGCAAAATCGGCGGTGAACTTTAAAACGGCAGTTGCTGTCGGAAAGATCTAGAAAGATAAGAAAAGTCCAGCTGGGAAGGGGACGCAGTCGCTTCTCTCTCACTTCTGCTCCATCCGTCCGTGTGTTCGTAGGTCCAGGCTAGGTGTCTTCACGTAATAAAAATCTTTGAAATTTGTGCGCTTCACTGTTTAGCGGAGTTTTTTCTTTTGAGGCCAACATTAATTTGTCATCAAATTAGATTTGTTTGGACCTGGAGGAAATAAATTCGTTTTTGTAAACAAAGATGTAAATTATCGGGTTTTGCTGCAGCACAAATCTCGTGATGAAACGCGAAAATAAGTGAACGCATATTCAAATTTTTCTTGTCGAAGTCAGTGAAATACCTCTCGAGTGAGCTAAAATAACTAAAAATAAACATCGAGGACACCAAGCCGAGGCGCGTAAAAAAAGCGGATTTAATAGAAATAAAAAAAAGTTTGTTTGTTTTATGGGCCATTCATGTCGTGTGTTTGTCAGAACGTGTTTGTCTATGTGTATGTGGTGAGTGTTTAAATTATTTATTTGTATGTTAATTTATTGCTTAAATATAGTTGCACCAAACAAATTTTTATTTTAACTGGTTGTATTTATGCCTAATTATTGAGTTTTTAAAGGTTAAAGTTGTCAATTTATTGAACCTAGGTAAATATATTATGTAAAATTGTTGTAGCTTTTTTTAAAGGTTTTAGTGTTGTAGGGCTAAACTGTATTCAACCTAGGAAAGATCATTTATGAATTAAATTTTGATAAATTGTATGCTGGCAGTATATGGTTGTATTTTAAAGATAAGTTTACGTTTAATTTAAAAAAGATTATTACTGGGCAATTTTTTTAAATCAATTTTTGTGACGTGTTAAGGATTTTTGAGATGAGGTAAACGAAATGGTATATAATCTGAGGATAAAGAAATGTGTAGTTGCGTGTTGGAGTAGTGGTCAATAATAATTTCACAAAAAGGCTCTAAACAAGTTGTACAATTGTGGGTTGTGCAGTCAGGTCCCTTTGCCTTGTTAAATAAAAATTCAAAAAAATTATCAAAACCGAGTGTCCCTGATAGGAAGTGAAAGTGTGGTGTACAAATTCACAACAGTTTATTTTACACCACCAATTATACCTCACAAAAGGTGTTAGGAGGAAATTAAGGGGTTCTGGCCGGAACCTAGGTGTGAAAATAATATTGCCAACCCCAGCCTTATTGAGTTTTCACTTTATAACTAACCAAACAAGATTTGATTATACATGCTACTGCTCTGACAGGTGACTCACATCATATCCAAAATACTAATTGTGTCAGATATAGCCTCTATTAAAGTTAAGTTGTACATCACAATAGTTGAAAACAAAATCAAAAAAATAGTCAAGCCCCCAAAGAAAATAATCATATTTGTATTATCGCTGCCATAGCTTAAATAACAAAATAGAACTGTCAGAGTTGCAGGGAAATACATTGATCTTATAAAAAAAATGCAATGGTTGTTAAATTAATTTTTCCCAGTGTTATAAATAAATAGTTTTTTCTATAAAAAAGTTATCCTGTTTTAAAATAGTGTGGGTCACATTGTGTCTAAGCTTTTACAAGCAGATGATATATTTTGAGGTATATTTTAGCTATTAGTATTTTTTTTGACTTGATAGACCCTAACTCAATTGATCCACTAGTGTTCCTCTGGAAAATTACATTAAGAAAAAAATGGTTTGAGCTATCTTCCACTGCGCCAAACTTTGCGAAATTAATAAGAATTTAGTTTTCCCCAGGTGGGGGGAAACTATAAAATTATGTGAGGAGTTTTTGTGTATGGTGAATTGATATTAAAATTATTTCTTGGGAGAAATTATTAGTATTATTTTTCTCCATAAGAAGGATAAAATTTCATCACATAAATAAATTATCCTTATTAAAAAAAAATTCTTCACATAAATAAATGTTAGCAGATAGAAATTGAGAGGAGTCTATCTGGTCAAATTGTTTGGTGCAAACTATAACGTTACTATAGCTTATATACAAAATAAGAGTGTGATATATATATATATATATATATATATATTTATAAATTGTTATGGTATTTATTCAGAGTTTATAGATTGTTGAATTTATATACTGATGTCCGTGTTTATAAATATTTGTATGTGTTGAGAATATCGTTCGGTAGTAATTGTTGAATATTTGAACAAATATAGAATAAGTAGAATAAAAAATTGGAAGGTGTGACCCTAGAAAAAGGTTAAAAAAGGTAGGACATGTATTCAAGGCATTTTTTAACAACCGCATCAGACAGACGAGAACGCATGTTCAATCGTGTCAACATGGTTGGCAGTCATGGCAGTGCTGAGCGGGTGGTAGGGGATCGGCAACGACCTTCAGCTCCTCCCCCCCCCAATGTCGAGCCCCCCTCACCCAAGCCCAACCGGCGGTCAGATAACAATGAACGATTTGAACAATATGCCAGCCGCGCACTCGACGCGAGTAGGAAATCAAAATCTTGGTGAACCGCGAGTTGATGGTTTGCATAACGAATCGTTAATGGATTTGGAAGTAGAGCGACAATATCAAGCGGTTACCTTTGACCCCAGAACGCATTCAATAGATGTTATACAAGGTGCAAATGGTTACAATGAGCCGGATTTTTGGAGTATGAGTGCAAATTCGGATGCAACACAATATAGAAATATACCGAGTGTAACACGTCATGATTTTGTAGTAGGTTCCCAGACCAATCCATTTTTGCCGGGATATGAGATGGATCGCGTGGATCGAGCGAATAGGTTTGGTAACACTCAATATCATTACAATGTGGGCAACGCATGTTCGATCGCTCCTCCGCATGTAATGTCGACAAACAATGCATGTTATCAGGTGGTTCCCCAGCATTCTCAATTATTTTTAGGGCAACAACAGATGACAAAAACTGATCGTACAGTGGTGTTAGAATTGATAAAAAATGTAGGCATTGCAGATGGGACCGATGAGTTTCAGCTATTGGCATTTTTGAAGGATTTAAAACCTCTTTTTGATATTGCGTCAAATTATTCAGGGGAAATTGTAAAATTGTTGATTCCAAAAACAAGAGGTCAGTTGTTCAAATTGTGGGTAGAAGCGACGACAGCAGGTGTGAGATGGGAAGATCTACACTGCGCGATTTTGGCGTACTTTTTGCCCACGGCACGATTGAGGGAGATTGAATTATTAGAGCTAGATCGACCGCAGCGTCAAAACGAAACTTTTATAGAGTACGTTGAAAATGTTATAGCGGCAGCTTTTGCATTGCTAACTAAGATGACAGAAGAGGAGGTAATCGATACGGTTTTGAGTAAATGTGATCCGGGGACGAAGGCGCATTTTGCTTTTAACAATAAGCCGAGAAATATAGGAGAGCTCAAGTTTTTGGCGAATAAAGTGACAGGGTCGATTAAGGCGGAAAACAGATATTTTGGTATGCATCAGATGAGTAGTAGTAGCCGGAATGTAATGCAAGCGAGTAAGCCTAACTTCACTAGGCATAATCCTCAAAATTTTGCTCGACCAAAGAGAAATGAAAATGCAGGGAATCAAAACGAGCGGGTAATAAAGTGTTACAAGTGCAATGGCGAAGGGCACATTGCGAGAAATTGCGCGTCTTTAAACTGATTACGAACTCCGTAAGCAGGCGCCGGGGTTCTGAAAGCGATTTTAAGTCTGCGAAAGTGAGTGCAGTGAACTTGATGGGAAAATTACCTTTAATCAAAGTAAAAATAGGGGATCATGAAAGTGTAGCACTTTTAGATAGTGGGGCAACGAAAAGTTTTGTTAGTAAAAAATTGTTTAATGAATTAAAAGGGCAAAGATGTGTAAAAGGGGTAACAAAAATTAGTAATCACATGGAAACTGCAAATGGGTCAAAAATACCAATACGACAGGAATTGAAGTTGCACATAAAAATTGATAATTTATCATGGGATTATTCATTTTGGGTATCGAATGAGATTCCGTATGACATGTTGTTAGGTTATGATTTCTTTCATTTTTCTAAATTAAGTCTGAACATGGCAAAACAGGAAATTAAATTCAATTTTGGGGGGGAGAAGGAAAGAATTTTTTTATTACTAGAAGAGGATAATTTAAAATCAGAAAAAATAAAGTTTGATGATGCAGACATGAGTAGTGAGGTAAAGGAAAAATTTAACAGGCTATTGCGAGATTATGGAGATGTTGTGACAGGAAAAATAGGTAGGGCCAGAGTTGCACCTTATAAGCTCCGGGTGAGCAAGGATGTAAAACCGTTTAGGATGAGACCTTTTCAGATGACGCCAGAAAAAGTAAGGGCAATGAGGGAAATTATTAATGAATTGTTAAGCAGCGGGGTAGTAGAAAAAAGTCAGAGCGAATTTAGCAGCAATTGTTTTTTGGTTCCGAGGAGGGAAAAAGGGAAATATAGATTGGTAAATAATTATAAAACATTGAATCAGTATATAGAAATGGATAGTTTCCCGAGTCAGACGGTAGATTCAACGTTTCAATATTTACAGAATGCACGATTTTTTACATCGATCGATTTGGTTCACAGTTTCTTTCAAATAGAGTTGAGTCCATAAATATACAGCGTTCAGTACCAGTTTTGGTAGTTATCAATGGGTTAGAGTGCCACAGGGATTGAAAATAGGATCACAGGCGTTAAATAGGGTAGTAGATGAGGTGTTAGGTGACCTGAAGTTTAAGTGCGTAGTCAATTTTTGCGACGATGTATTGATTTACAGTCCCGATGAAGAGACGCACTATAACGATGTAAAAGCTGTACTAAAAAAATTGCGAGAGTATAACTTGACGGTAAACCCGGAAAAATTGAAGTTAGCGAAACGTGGCGTTCAGTTTCTAGGGCATTACGTATCAGATGGAAAATTGCAGTTAGATCCGTCGAGAACAGACGTCATAAAAAATTATCCCGTCCCAAAAACTGTAAAGCAAGTGCAGCGACTTGTGGGTTTGGCGAGTTTCTACAACAAATTCATTCCGAATTTTTCCGAAATTTGTTATCCCTTAAATCGACTGAAGAGGAAAGCTGTAAAATTTAAATGGACAAAAACCGAGCAGGCAAGTTTTGAGAAGCTGATTGAGGTCCTGACCTCACCTCCCGTTCTGCACTTGCCAGATTTCAATAAAAAGTTTGTTTTGAGCTGTGACGCATCAGACCATAGTATAGGCTGTGTACTTCAACAAGAAATAAATGGTACTTTAGTAGTGATAGCATATACTAGCAGGGCTCTTCAAAAAAATGAACGGGCCTATTCCATCTATAAACGAGAGCTGTTGGCTTGTCTCTGGGGATGCGAACGATATCGCGAGTTTCTGTTAGATAAACCCTTTGTATTAAGGACCGATAATCAAGCAATCATTTATCTGTGGAAATCAGACAAGACGACAGGTCAATTGGCCCGCTGGAAATTACGATTATCAGAATTTCCGTGTGAGATAGAACACGCGCGTGCTACGCAAAACATACCGGCCGACACCTTATCTAGACTGTTCGAGCCAACGCCGGAGGCAACAAGGAATGATGTGAGACCTGAGCATACTCTGAATTTTTTGCAACATTTTCCAGAAGTTTTTAATGACGTAGGGCTAAAACAAAGAGAGGATCCAAATTTAAGGGAAATAATAGATAAGCTGGAAAAGGGAGAAATTGTAAATAATTATTCGTTAAAAAATGGGGTATTGAAGTATCAAAAAAATAAAAATTGTCCCCCCAAAGTTTGTGTACCAGAGACCTTCAAGCAGATCGTTTTAAAATTTAATCACGATACTTCTTTGTCAGCACATTGGGGTATAAAAAAAACCACAGCAAAAATAGCAAAAGATTTCGCTTGGAAATCAATGTTCGAAGACATAAGAAATTATGTACGATCATGTAAGTTATGTCAATTGCATAAAAATCCGCAAAATACGAAAGTGGGACTAATGAGTTGTACCTTACCCGAAAGATGTATGCAAAGGTTGCACATTGACCTTTTTGGCCCATTAGTAAGATCAAAAAACTGAAATCAGTATATGTTAGTTTGTGTAGACAGTTTTTCGAAATTTGCTTGGTTCGTTCCGCTTAGAAGGGCCACTTCCGAAACGGTAATAAAAGCAATGTCGGAAAGAATTTTTGCACAAAATGGAGTAGTAGAAACGGTTATCAGTGACAATGGCAGTCAGTTTACATCAGCTCGATTTCGATCATTCCTATTCGCACTTGGAATCAAACACATAACGACGAGTGTAGCTAGGCCACAAGGCAACCAATCTGAGAGGGAAAATCGAAATTTAAAGTACGCACTGAAAATTTTTCACAGTAAAACTCAAGATAGGTGGGATGAAAATTTAAATTTCCTAATGGTAGGAGTAAATTCCGCCCGCCATGAGAGTATAGGTATGACACCCGCCATGGCTTTAATGGGCAGAGAGTTGATTAATCCTTTACAACTGGCGTGGAACCTCATCGAAGAGGTAACACCAACACAGAGTGTTGAGGATAGAGTCAGCAAGATTCATAAACATTTGAAAGCGGCCCAAAGTAGGATGAAGCTAGCCTACGATAAAAATAGGCGAACTTCGCCTTACAAAGTAGGCGACCAGGTATTGTATAAAGTTTACATCCCCAGCGATAAGGCTAAAAAGATTAGCAATAAGCTTTCGCAGGGATGGAAAGGCCCGTGGACTGTGTTGGAAGTTTTAAATAATGTAAATGTAAAGCTAAAATTGAATGAAGATCCAACAATCGTAAAAATTGTTCACGTTGCTCAAATAAAAAGGTTTTATGACCGATAATTTTTTTTGAAAAGCCTATGTTGTGTAAAAAATGTACAAATTAGTTATAAGCATGTATGTATATAGGAACTAGGTGTGACCAGTGGAGACCATGGACATAACACTACTGGGAGACAGTCAGGTGCTGAGGCTTCAAAAGGTGTGGAAAGAGTCTGACCATCTGTTCTCCGGCAATATGTGCACGATCAGCGGCTGTACTACAGGACAGTTAAAGTGCCTAATATCTGAACGGCATACCTCCTTCCGTCACACTTGTTTCGTGTTAATTGGTGTCAACGATGTTGTGTCGAACATTCCAGTGAATCAAACAAAGAACAATATCAAGTCCATAGTTAAATTTTTAACAAAGAAGAATTTTACCGTTTTAATTTCAACCCTCCCTCCAACTTTACATAACTCAATAAATATAAATAACAGCATCAGAGACATAAACATTTTTATACAGTCATTTCAACCGGTGACCAGTGAAAAAGTCATCAATTTGCATAAACTTTTTAAACCGTTTAATACAGAGGATGAACATTATTACCAGTGGCGTTATAAACAAGGAAGACCAGACCTTATTCACTTGGCGGCGCCAGCATTCCAACAGCTGATAATCCTTATCAGAGATAAGAGCGGCTCGACTGGACTTCGCAGCGGCACACCCCCCCCAGCCCACTCATCAGGGGACGCACAGGCCTTGGTTTCTGACACTGCTCTCTACCCGACACCCAGAGTCGACCTACGTCGCGACAATCAGCGCACATCGAGGCTGCCGCCAAAGAGTTGCTGAGTGATGTCCGAAGGACAGAACCATACTGGTGGAGTTGTGCGCGACTCGCCCGCTCTGACAGCTGTAGTTTACTCGAGGTGCAAATGAACAGCATGTAGAATAAAATAAGATGTAAAAAAACAAAAAACTTGTATAACAAATTGTTGAAGTACACCTAAGCGTCAGGGTCACACCTACAAAAAATTGTTTGCTGTCTTATTTGTCTTGAAAAAAAGGTTTTGTGTGAAATTGATTCCGAGAAAGATTAGGGAAAATTCAGAAAAACCTTCGGCCTGCGGAACCAATTTTTTGGACAGGGGGCTTATGTGGTGAGCAAAATCGGCGGTGAACTTTAAAACGGCAGTTGCTGTCGGAAAGATCTAGAAAGATAAGAAAAGTCCAGCTGGGAAGGGGACGCAGTCGCTTCTCTCTCACTTCTGCTCCATCCGTCCGTGTGTTCGTAGGTCCAGGCTAGGTGTCTTCACGTAATAAAAATCTTTGAAATTTGTGCGCTTCACTGTTTAGCGGAGTTTTTTCTTTTGAGGCCAACATTAATTTGTCATCAAATTAGATTTGTTTGGACCTGGAGGAAATAAATTCGTTTTTGTAAACAAAGATGTAAATTATCGGGTTTTGCTGCAGCACAAATCTCGTGATGAAACGCGAAAATAAGTGAACGCATATTCAAATTTTTCTTGTCGAAGTCAGTGAAATACCTCTCGAGTGAGCTAAAATAACTAAAAATAAACATCGAGGACACCAAGCCGAGGCGCGTAAAAAAAGCGGATTTAATAGAAATAAAAAAAAGTTTGTTTGTTTTATGGGCCATTCATGTCGTGTGTTTGTCAGAACGTGTTTGTCTATGTGTATGTGGTGAGTGTTTAAATTATTTATTTGTATGTTAATTTATTGCTTAAATATAGTTGCACCAAACAAATTTTTATTTTAACTGGTTGTATTTATGCCTAATTATTGAGTTTTTAAAGGTTAAAGTTGTCAATTTATTGAACCTAGGTAAATATATTATGTAAAATTGTTGTAGCTTTTTTTAAAGGTTTTAGTGTTGTAGGGCTAAACTGTATTCAACCTAGGAAAGATCATTTATGAATTAAATTTTGATAAATTGTATGCTGGCAGTATATGGTTGTATTTTAAAGATAAGTTTTCGTTTAATTTAAAAAAGATTATTACTGGGCAATTTTTTTAAATCAATTTTTGTGATGTGTTAAGGATTTTTGAGATGAGGTAAACGAAATGGTATATAATCTGAGGATAAAGAAATGTGTAGTTGCGTGTTGGAGTAGTGGTCAATAATAATTTCACAAAAAGGCTCTAAACAAGTTGTACAATTGTGGGTTGTGCAGTCAGGTCCCTTTGCCTTGTTAAATAAAAATTCAAAAAAATTATCAGCTTAATAAAAACCGAGTGTCCCTGATAGGAAGTGAAGGTGTGGTGTACAAATTCACAACAGTTTATTTTACACCACCAATTATACCTCACAAAAGGTGTTAGGAGGAAATTAAGGGGTTCTGGCCGGAACCTAGGTGTGAAAATAATATTGCCAACCCCAGCCTTATTGAGTTTTCACTTTATAACTAACCAAACAAGATTTGATTATACATGCTACTGCTCTGACAGGTGACTCACATCATATCCAAAAATACTAATTGTGTCAGATATAGCCTCTATTAAAGTTAAGTTGTACATCACAATAGTTGAAAACAAAATCAAAAAAATAGTCAAGCCCCCAAAGAAAATAATCATATTTGTATTATCGCTGCCATAGCTTAAATAATAAAATAGAACTGTCAGAGTTGCAGGGAAATACATTGATCTTATAAAAAAAA